>OV277694.1:11190000-12440000 GCA_922987775.1 Agonopterix subpropinquella | reverse complement strand
AATACGGCATGGAGAACGAAAGAAGAACAGAGCAGAGCAAGAAGTTAGAAGAACAACTGAGAGTAGTGCAAGAGAAGTACAATAAGATATGTCAGGAGCACGAGGTCTTGAAGGAGGAGCTGGCTGCTGCGTTGAAGAATGTCAGGTGAGAATTCAAATAATTTATCGTTGTTTACGAATACCAGTACAGTACGATTAGACGGAGAGCTGGCTACGAGTTTTCAAAATGATAAGGTGCTTTCCGTTAAACATGCTTCTGGTGATAATGAAAATATCACCAGAAGCATGTTTAACGGAAAGCAATTAATTGAAATTAAAATAATAAGGTGCATTTCTGGCAATTTGATTTTTTTATTATTTAAACTATTAGTCAGCTATAATTATATGCAAAGGCAAAGGGCCAAGTGGGGGAGATAAGAACATATTGGTGCATTTCTCAGGTGCCAAATTACACAGAGAAAAATATTTAGTCTTTTTTTCGTATACATTTTGACTTCTGCCAATTTGTGTACAGCTATTTGAAGCCATCAATTATATAAAAACGAAATTGGCAGAAGTGCACCTTATCATAAAAATTTCAATAATTTTTGACATCTTCATCGACTTCTGCCGATGCTTTATCCCCGACCTGGACTTCTGCCAATAATTATTGGTAAAAATTGTCCTTGCACCTTATCATTTTGAAAACTCGTAGCCAGCTCTTAGTCCAGATGTTAATAGTGCATGGCGGGCAGATTGGGGCCTTTTTGACCATCCGCGTGCAAGCCTCGTGCGGGACCCCACTGTCGAGCCGGCTGGTTTTGAAAAGGACCGTAAGACCTGGGTTAAGGTTAACCGGTTCAGAATCAATCTGCCACAACTCTATGGTTGCTAGTTTCAAAGAAGTCATTTTTAAACCTAGAGTTGCGGTGGATTGAGAGGTGGCAACCCTAGTATTTCCAGTTCTTTAGATTGGTCACCTTCCAAGTGCACCTCATTTACTTCCCAAACATATGTATAGGTTCAATTGTTTGAAAAATGGTACCAAAAATCATCATTATAAAGGAACTTGCGGCAAGATTTTGCTAGGCATCCCGGCGGCGAATCCCTATAATTATAAAGTTTAACTTGAATCACATCATTTCGTTCGCCAAACAAATAGGTGCATAATTTTACGGTCGGATCTTGGACCATGTGGTAAATGTGTGTATTCTGCGCCGTTTCCCCGGTGGAATTCAAGAACTTCATAGGCACATGGTTATTGAGACTATTATCTCGAAATAGTTTTCCATTTAGCCCTCCAAAAAAAAACTCGACATACCGAATTGTGACTATGGCCGCGGTCCGATTTACCATTTCATAGCTCACAGTGCTAACGTCCATAATCGCTGGTCCGAAACAAAAAGCGCGATTTCACAACTTTCGGTGCTATTCAAATCGGACCGCTTTTTCCACTCTCAAACCACTGACAGTTGTATTCACGTTGTATTGTATCAAAAAGTTGTTTGTTATTTTTAATATGGAGAGTTTATTAGGGGGTTTGGTCAATATTTTAACTGAACTTCAATTTTATTTTCCATTTTTCGGGATCAAACACAAAAAACCGCCATAAAACATCAGTTTGACATTGACAGTGACAGTGGTTTGACATAAGGCTCACGGCGCTCACGGTGATATCGCTGTGGAGCATGGGCTCAGAAATTCCAAGATGGCGCTGATAATGACGTCATCAATGATGACGTCACGCCGTCTAACGTGATCGCGCTTACACCTAATCGGGACGCGTTTGAGAGCGCTAAAATCGATTTTGGCGTGATTCGGACCGCGGCCTATGTAAATCCGCGAGTTTCCAACTAGTCAAATCAGCAACTGTTTATCGCACATCAAAACGCGCGCTTTGTATGAAAAATTGTAGTAAATAATGAATAGTGACGTCATTGTTTTTCGTCGTCGTTTCGTAACTTTTTATAGATTATCCAGTTATTAAAAAAATTTAGGTATTCAAGCTAAAGAATTACTGAAAATGTGAGTTTAGCATTATTTTCAAACGTTTTATTTACTGAGAAGGTGAAACTAAAATATATTTTATGCAGTCCCCAATAGGGGAGCGGACTGCATAAAATATATTTTAGTGTTATCTTAGTTAAAAAAAACATTTGAAAATAACGCTGTACTCACATTTTTTTTTATCTAGAATACTATTTTTTTTAATAACATTTTCTCAAACATGCTTGGAAATGTGAGCATTATTTTGACAACCTTCTTCGAGATAAATCGAATTTGCTGTACTGGCCAAATACATGCGCGCAGCGGCCGGCAATGTTGTATGAAAATCCATATCTGTCGTGTTTAGCGACCAAATAAATTACATAGTAAACTCATATCTGTCGTGTAATTTAAAAATGGAACGATCTTTTTCTCCGAAACATGGCGACCAAGGAGGTAACTCATCAAAGGTTTTATTTACATTTCGAACTGGCTTGCAAATAGAAAGCTGTTTATTGAAAAAAAAAACAAATTGTTGTTCGTCGTTCGCTGGTTGTTCGTCATTGATTTTGAAAGAGTTTTAATTTCCGCGAATTATTTGAGAAAATTTACTGTTTTAATTTCCGCGCATTATTTGAGAAAAGTACTATACAAGCCTTGGCCACAACTAGGCATTGATGGACTTACGTATGTGTGCCTCGGCTTCGCCTCGGCCCACATTTACACGTTCGTCCATCAATGCCTCTGTTGCTGGCCGCTGCAGTAATGTACTAGAACTATAAAAAAAATTTAACAAAAAAATTAAAACCGCCTTCAAAAAACTAAAAAGTTAAAAAATAATATTGCAGCCGATGACTTTTTCGTTCACATCATAAGAATATTAATTTGTTTTATAGAAGTCGCTGTCAAGCCGGTACGATTCGCGACAGGGCTTGCATTTTTTGGCTTGGCTTGACACCGACTTCTATAAAACAAATTAATGTTCTTATGATGTGAACGAAAAAGTCATCGGCTGCAATATTATTTTTTAACTTTTTAGTTTTTTGAAGGCGGTTTTAATTTTTTTGTTAAAATTTTGTTTATTTCACAATTTTCAGTGGTAAATTCATTAGTTCGATTTAATAGTAGTGCTTTAAATTAACAAACGCACTAGTCGGCACTACGATTTTCCAAGGTTCCCCTCGATATCTCGGGGATTCATCATCAAATCCTGGTTTCCTTATCATGGGACCTCTCTTAGGATATCTCCTTTCCAACAAAAAAAGAATCATCGAAATCGGTTCATAAACGACGAAGTTATCCGCGAACACACATAAAAAAAAATATATATATATACGGTCGAATTGAGAAACCTCCTCCTTTTTTTGAAGTCGGTTAAAAAGTAATGAAATGTTGATGACGTCACTTGTGGGTATTCAGTACAATTTTTCATACTATCAGTTTAAAATAACAATGTGCATGACCTTGAAGGGCCGTTGGATAACTTCACTCGGTTGACAAAGGAATGTGGACTCTATACAAAGGAAACAATCACTTGAATGACTCGAGTGAAGTTTGTGTGATTGAGTGACGTTACAATTGCGAGCGAGGTTATGCACATTGTTATTTTAAACTGATAGTACACACGGCGACACATCAGGTTACGCACCCTATATACCCATAACTACACTACGTACAAAACAAAATAGTGCGGTAGAGAGCCTGCATAGACGCGGCTGCCGGCGCGGGCGCAGCGTGCTGTGAGACGAAACAACAACAACATACCGCACCCTCTCGCACGATTCGCAGCGTTCAACTTCTAATAGTTCAAAGTCCAAACAGGGTAACCTGACCTGTCGCCGTGTGTACATCGCGCGCGTTTTGACGTTCGATTAAAAGTTGCTAATTTGACTAATTGTCGGATGCCCAATCGCAGGCTATACCGCAAGGCGGCGGTGATATTCCGTCAAAGACTGAAGGCGGCTACAGCTCGTATGACGCGCGCGCGCCGGAGCTCTAGATCCTCTCGACTCAAGAACGAGCCGCTCAGACATGCGCTTGATACGCTTGAGAAGATCAAGAGCGAGATTAAGGTCAGTTGTATTGCATCCATTTTTGTAATCTACACTATTATAAAACTGAAACAGAAGACATTTACTAAAAAAGGTTACGATATAGGTTTTTCTTTTGTCTTGTTTGTTTATTTGTTCGTTTTTTGGAGCATCACGTAAAAACAACGATCGATTTTGACGAAACTTTTTGTTTGGAAGCTTATGATTAGAAGCTATGGTGGTATTATTTTGAATAAAAATTTTGAGTTCAGTATTTACCAAATAATTTTGTCATTTTGTTGTTTCATTCAGTTCAGGAACCTTAGCGCGACTGGCCTTTTTGGCGATTTGGCCGGTTTTTATTATTTACTAGCTTTTGCCCGTGATTTCGTCCGCGTGCAGTTTGGAAACCCCCAAGTATCCTATGTTACTTCTAATACCTCCAAGAATATGTGTACAAAGTTTAATGATGATCGGTTAAGTAGTTTTCGCGTGAAAGCGTAACAAACAAACTTACATTCACATTTATAATATTAGGGATTGTGCTACTTTAGAGTTCGCACTATAATCACACCAAGCTTGACGCTTGAATGTAATGCCGCTGTCCCTAAAGTTTAGGGCATGCTTCAGACAGCAACTGAACCATTTTTACAATGGGACTAATATTGACGAAAAAGTACCTATCTACTAGCCAGATTTGATTCAAATGTATGGAACAGTTGATTAAGTTGACCACAAACATGTACAGTCATTATAGAATTGAGCTATGAGAAATCATCCATCTAAAACCTTACTAACACAACCTATCTTGCCGTAGGTGGTAAAATCGCGAGCGCACACGTCCCTAGAGGAACTGGAGCGTCGCATAGTGACGCAGGAGCGACGCGCGTCGCACGCGCAGCACGAGTACAGACGCGAGCTGTCGCGAGCCTCCGCGGCGCTGCAGCACAAGGACGACGTCATCAGGCACCTCATCGACAAGGTGGCCGACGTCGAGGAGGTCCGGTGCGTTACATTGTACATATACACCAGAGATCACAAATCGGCTATCGACTCGCCAACCTCATCATCAGCCTTGTATACGTCTCACTTTAGGGCACAAGCCTACCCTCAGTGAGGCGTATGGGCGTTAGTGCACCAAACGTCCTCAATGCGTATTGATGAACTACCTACACATACGCATCAACATTTCTTTTTCAGCTTACGATTTTTCCTTACGCAGGTTTCCTTACGATGTCCTTTTGTCACATGGAAACCAAATGAATAAATGACTAAATGTTTTCCTTCATTGATTGAGAGTAGTCGGTATTTCGAACATAAATTAAAAAAACTCATTGGTACGTAGCATATGATCCGTGTAGATTTGAACCCGGACTGTCGTGTTCAAGTGTCCATGTCTCTCCGCAAGGCGTCACCGACAATCTAGCCGAACTACTACATAAAAAAAACACTTCAATATTTAGTGAATATTCAATGCATTGCTCTTTGCTAAATCATTTCAGTCGTTTTTATTTTTATACGACCTCTGCTGGACATAGGCTCTTTGCTGAATAAGTTTGCACAAATCTAAATATCATCATTTTTCCCCACAGACTGAGCCAGACCAACACGCATCGTCTCCAGGGCATAATCTCAGACTCTTCGCCGGAACACTCCAAGTCTCCCGAGAACCCTGAACGTGAGAGGACTGTCAAACTGGTCCCGGGACCTGGTGGATACTTTCAGGATAAGGAGAGGAAGAAAGGGACCAGTTAAAAGATGATATAGGTATCGTTGATTCCATGTCTCCAAAAAACCCTGATGGTGTGAGGACAGTCAAATTGGTCCCGGGACCTGGTGAATACTTCCAGGTTAAGGCGAGGAAAAAAGTGAATAGTTAAGACAGTATAGATAGTGTCTGTCGTTTCCAAGTCTCTCGAAAACCCAGAACGTGAAATGACAGTCAAGCTGGTCCCGGGACCTGGTGGATACTTTCAGGATAAGGAGAGGAAGAAAGGGACCAGTTAAGATGCTATTGGTATTATTGTCTTCAAGAGTCCCAAAGATCCTGAACGTGAGAGGACAGTCCAACTGGTCCCGGGACCTGGAGGATACTTCCAGCATAAGGAAAGGAAGTAGACCAGTTAAGATGATATAGATCGGTGTTGTAGATGCATTCTAGTCTGTTTAGAAGATTGATTGATTTAATCGTTTTTTAAGTGCGTAGGTGCGTAGGACATACCTAGGTTTGATATTCACAAGTAGTTGTAGTTTCTCATCATGAAACTTATACAGGATGTAAAGTGGTGCTTCAGACCATCAAACTGAACAACTTTCACTACGGAGTCAACATCGAAATCAAAATATAAATGGTGTTGTTTCATTGAAAACGTCAGTGGCTACTTGACCCAAATGTACAGGGTGTAAGGGCCAACCCTCCGCAGACTGAAACGTTGAACTCAGATCAGACCATCAAACTGAACAACTTTCACTATGGAGCCTACCTCAGGAAATGTGAAAAAAAACAGCTGTTTCATACAAATCTGCTGTACCTACCCGACTCAAATGTATGGGTACAGCTGATTTTTTCGCGATTCCTGAGGTAGGCTCCATAGTGAACGTTGTTTAGTTAGATGGTCTGAGTTCACCGTTTCAGCATAGTGTAAAGAACTACTAATAGTGATGAAGCTCAGCGGTCGCGGTAGACCAATCGTGCGGGGCGTGCGGGGGCCGGGAGGAGTGCGTCCCGGCCCACGCTGCCTGCGCGCGTACCCTAACAGCGAATTGAGTTAGAGTACGCCCGTCCCCCGCCTTACCCCGCACTCCACGCGGGCATAGACCCAACGCGGCTATTAAGCGCATCCACTTTAAGGTATTTATGCTATGGTTTCAGTCTGCGGAGCGATAAGGAGTGGTGTATTTCTCTCTCACTCACTCATCATAGTCGTGCTATCCTCTTCTAGTCATTGCGAGTTCGTTTGAAGTGTCCAAGGTGTGGTTGTAGCAAGGTCAATTCTAATCATATTTCGGGTTTAGCATTGGATGAATGTAAAGTGATTGTATGGAAATGGCCAGCGATAGCGCACTGCCATGCCATTGAAACTTGGTTTTCTTTAATAATTATTATGAAATGTATGAATTTTATAGATGTTAGATAAATATGCTATGTAGTGAGATGTGTCTAGTCTTGGGGTTTATATCCGTCCATATTATAAATGTTAATTAAATAAATAGTTTAACAGCAAACCTTTTTTTTCTCTCCCTGTCTTCGTTAGGGCTTCCGCCCACGATGAGTTTTTGCAGCGATGCAGTCGCGCGTTTCGAGAACACGTGTTACAGTCACGCTTTATATCTACTGTATCTATATAATCGCACTACTGTAGCGATGAAGTCGCGTTTCACCATTGCAACTGTATCGATGCCAACGCGCTAGTCTAGTCTAGTAAAGAGGTGACATCAGGGGAAAGGGAAGAGCGGGGGCGCGTACAGTAAAACAAGTCTTTATGCGTCTTTTTTGAGTCACTTCTGCATAGCGTCTGTATGGATGCTTTAGCGATTTTGCATCGCGTATGTTTCGATGCTGCAGTTTGTATTGATGCTGCATGGCGTTTTATCGATGCTGCAACGCGTCTGTATCGATGCTGCATCGCGTCTGTATCGATGGTGCATCGCGTCAGCATCGCGAAGATATTGCGACTGTATTGCTGCAAAAAGTCGCCATGGAAGACGGCCCTAGAGAATAGACATAATGAGTTAAAAAAACCGGTCAAGTGCAAGTTGGGCTACACGCGCACCGAGGGTTCCGTACCACACCACCACAGAACACAACACAACAACTTAGAAAAAAAAACTTTTTTGGTCCGGGACATTTAGCGCAAGACCGACTCACACTTGGTCGGTTTTTAGTATTTGTTGTTATTCTGTAGAGTTTCCTCTATAATCACACTAAGTTTGACGCTTGTATGTATTACCGTTTTTACGATAGAGCGCGAAGAAAAAACGTTGATAAAAACTAGATTCATGTTGAGAACCCCCCTTAATTTTTAACTTTTTGAAATTTTTATTATTTGTTAACAAATCCGCCGTAATAACGCATAATCTGAGAAAATTTCAACTATCTAGCTATTACGGTTCATAAGTTACAGCCCTAAATAGGTAGGACAGACGGACGGACGGACAGACGGACAGACGGACGGAAGGACGGACGGACGGACGGACAACGTAGGCTTAGTTATAAGGTCCCGTTTTCACCCTTTGGGTACGGGACCCTAAAAATATAACAAAAATTCATAATTCATAATTGAAAACTTTTTGTACAGAATCCTAGATTTAGGATTGAGACCTCTGAATCTCGTCCGTGATTGAGACACATTAACCAATGGCGGGCCTTACATACAAAAAAGACGTTTATGGGAAGCCGTTCGCCGCGCGCCTCGTCCGCCGTAATTCGAAGCGCGCTCCATACAAACAAAGTCTGGTGATATTTTCAATTCTAACCAACAGAAACAATCTAGAAACGTATCTATGTATCTACGTTTGTATGAATTCACATTTTCGTTAAAATATACGGTTTGTATGGAGAGCGCTCCGAATTTTATAAGTAGTGCCATAGATAGTGGACATTAAACCCGGTAGAACGAAGTGTGGTAGTAGGTAGGTAGCTGTACCTATACTCGTTTATTCCAATGACGACAGTCTTTATTTTGCACCTGCTCATTATTTAAAGCTGTCAAGAAAACTAGAGCGTTGGCTAAACTCAAGGTTATATATTTTGCGGTTTCTTTAAATTACAAATATACCTACTTTGTTCTGAACTCAATCCGAAGCTACTGTTACGTATGCATATGCTCACAACTCCCGTTGGAGTTACTCAGAGAAATTCTAAATTAGATTTTATCATGACAACCAGTTCGACCACATTGTGAAGCGAAGTGGGATGATTTTCTTACGAACTGCTGGTCCCACTGCTTAGTATGTATGGGTCCAGTAGGATTTTCAATTATTTTGGCATGTATGAAGAGATCTTAGTAAATGGCGTGCCCTGGTCTAGGCAGGCAGTGGGGTAGGCAGAGGCCTACCCCACTGGAAAGAAGCGTGACGTTATAGATAGATGGAAATAATTATTTGAGCTCATGGCCCATAGTAAAAAATTAATAGTACCTACCCATTAAAGTAATACCTAAGGCTGCCTGTCCATTGACGCGAGCTGGCTGCGCGAGCTGTGTAGCTGTGTAAATATTAACCAATCAGGAGGAATGGACAGGCAGCCTTAGTCTGTGCAAAAACCTCTTTAGTAAAAATTTTTTTTTCCAAAAAATAATAGGTTCACACGAGAAAAGGCCAAATTGTAGCTTTAGCAAAGAATATAATCTCCCTAGGACTTAGGAGCGTAGGAGCTTTAGTGGTATGGGCTGGCTGGGTGATAATGTGTCAATGAGGATAAACTGTACAGTGGTAATCTCTTGATGTACCTACCAGGAGAGCAGAAGAGTACAGCAGGTCCATTCGTCACCTAAGTTTAACTTTTTGTAATCTTCAGCGGCTGTCCACTTTTCACTTGTCACTTTTGTGCTAGTATGCGTGAAAAGTGACCGTAAACATTAGGGCAGTTGTCACTTTGGTCTAGTTGGTCTCTTATCCATACTACTTGACACCACACACTCAAACACAAACGTCAAAAAAGTGGACATTCTTGCAATGGTATGGCTTCCTCTATGCCACGGAATATACAACGTGTTAATGAATTAACGCAAAACTAGAAAGTAGTTTGTTTAGAATCGAGAGCAGAATCGAATTATCATAGTTTGAACACAGGAATTTTTTTTCAAAATATTAATTAATTTATTCGTAAAACTTTTAATTTACTGAACCAGATGTCAACCCACCGCACAGGCACACTCACCCTACTTACTACCAAAACAAGATTATAAAAATGTATCCATGAGTATGTTAGCGCTTTCATTCAATGCTGAAATGATAAAGTCATTTTTGCCTCAAAACTTAAAATGCGAATAATTTTAAATTTTAAGTATCAAAATAATTAAATTATTGTTTCAATCGAATTATTTTGTTATAAATCAGTTGGGGTGTATGAGGTTTTGCGTTAATTTATTAACACATTGTATAAATCTATGCCTTTAGAATATTCCGTGGCCGTGGTGGTCCAGTGGCGAGTAACCTTGCCTGCCGTGCAGGAGGCGATGGTTCGATCTCCGTCCAGGCAGACTCGTACCAATGAGTTTTTTAGGAATTTATGTACGATTTGTAACACCACTGGCTTTTCGGTGAAGGAAAACATCGTGAGGAAACCTGCATGCTTCAATTTCGAGGCATGTATCGTACCTACTGTCCATTACAAGTGGCGACGGGCTCACTCCCCGTAACACTGGACGGAGTTTCGGTACTACTAGTGAAACGTGGATGTTCTGAAGTTTCAGAATATCTCTGACTACCCCCTCGGGGAATATAGTCGTGAGCATATGCTATGCTATGCTATGCTATGCTATGCCTTTAGAATAAATAAAGGAGATCCTTGCTCTTAGGGTCAGCGCACACCCAGCGTAAATCTGCTCGCGCATGCTCGAGCATGTTCTTTGCAGTCGCGCACACCTAGCGGCAAAATCCGCCGGCGGCAGAGGCGAAATCCGCCGGCGGCAGCGGCGGATGCTCGAGCATGCGCGAGCATGCTCGCGCGTGTTCGAACAGTCTCGCGGATGCTCCCGTGTTGCTACAGTTGACAGTGAATTTTGCAGTTGTGTTTACAATATTTTAAAGTAAAGACGTGCGAAGAGTAATTTTAAAGTATGGTGGACTGGGATTTGGTAATTATTGGGTTACTAGCAGAGGAAGAGGAGCAAGAAGAGCACATCAATAAAATGAAAAGAGGACGACACAAAATTGAAAGAAGAATATGGGCTGAAGCAACCTGGCAAGAAAGATGTACATTTGGGGAATACCACACCCTGTGCTACGGTTTAAAGTTCAAGGGACAGTTATTTTATGACTACTATAAAATGGAATATGAACAATTTGAAAACCTACTAAATCTGCTTCGACCTTTGAGATTTTCATTGTATTTTCAAAAAGAGTTAGATTATTATATATTTTCTGTACTAAATTGCCCTTTTCGTGCTAAAGTAGTTAAAAAATATGCTAGATTTAGTCCGAAACCGGCAGAGGTGGCAACACTTACGACGGATCGCAAGCATCGACACGGGCGTATGCTCGAACATGCTCGAGCATGCGCGAGCATGCGCGAGCATGCTCGCGACTGCTCGCGTCGCCGCGAGGAGCATACGCGAGCATACTCGAACAGACGCTGAAGGGATTTAATCACTTGCAAGCTATTTTCGACTTTATTTCAATGGGAATAGAGTTCATTATCAATTGAATCAATGAAATCTGCTCGCGCATGCTCGAACAGTTTTACGCTAGGTGTGCGCTGACCCTTAGAGTTGGCTATTTCGCGCCTAACCAGACTGGATGCTGAATGGTTGGGTCACCGTGACAACGACATAGTACGAATAGGGCACCGGACTGCATAACATATTATTTTTAGTTTTATATTCTTAGTAAATAAAACATTTGAAAATAACGCTATACTATCATTTTTAGCTTTTTTTAAGCTAGAATACTATTTTTAATAACATGATGAACTATAAAAAGTAATTAAATGTTGATGACGTCACTTGTGGGTATTTAGTAAAAATTTTCATACATCGCGCGCGTTTTGACGTTAAATTAAAAGTTGCTAATTTGACTAATTGTCCCGGACTGTCCGATCCCCTATTGTTTTTCTGTTTATTAACATAGTACAATAATATACTGCGCCTGGTATTCTCTTCCGATCACGTGACTGACCACGTGACTGACACAAGTCTACGTCATCATACCCTTTTACCATGTTTAGCGGCCATTTTTTGTGACGTAGGCTTGTGTCACTCTGGGAATAGAAGACCTTGTTTTTTTAGACTATGTTTATTAATAAGAAAACCTACGCCCGTCAGAGGGTGAATGTGACCATACATTTTACAGCAGGGCATCTTAATACATAGTCCCAAGAATCACTTATTCGTGAGACCCATGCACCCGCTGGCTATAATCAGCCACGCGGGCCTAGTGCAAATAAGTTACAAGATTATAAAACAAATGCGCATTATATTTTCAAAGATCTAGAAGAAAATTTTCAAGAAACATGTTTTTCGAAATAAATTAGGAACAGGCGTCATTGCTTAGGTATTTGTTCAGGTGAACCTTATAGTATGAACAAATATGACAATAATGTATTACAAAGTGCCAATTATTCCATTACGTTAATTAGTTCTATTTGAGAAGTATATTGTACACATTGTTTAATTGTACAGGGTGTAATAGTTAGTTACTTTTTACGTTGAGATAATTAAACCAATTTAATTTACATACTTACTAGCGGCCCGTCCCGGCTTCGCACGGGTGGATGTCTAATCTTTTCTAGCAATAAATATAGCCTATGTTACTCAGGGTGAATGCAGCTTTCTAATGGTGAAAGAATTTTTTAAATCGGCCCAGTACTTTTTGAGCCTATTCATTACAAATATACAAACATACAAAAATAGGTACAAATCTTTCCTCTTTATAATATTAGTGTACATATAGATAGAAAAAAAAATTAAGGGTGTATTCAGATAATGAAACTTAACAACTTTCCCTATTCTAACGGAACATTGGTCGAAAAAAGAGTTTTTGACCTGATATAGAAAATTGTATAGAAGGTCAAAAAATTCTCGTTAGTGAACAGACCCTTAAAATTTTTCTGGCACCTATATTAAATAGTGGTGTATACTTCATTTAACTTAATTTATCTTTATTGGTTATCAAACAGCAAATCAGTTTGGAGAAATAAAAAGATAACCTAACATTTGAACTAACTGCTTCACTACAGGATACATCTCCCGCCTAGGGAGTATTATATTCCTTGGGATACATTGTCCCGTTTTAAAAACTGTTTGAGGTAAGTACAAAAAATAAAACGTACAAAATATGAAAATTTGGACAGATAAAAAGACTACCTACCTAATATTTAATCTATGTGCTTCTACGGGATACATTACCAAAGGTACTCAACAAACGATTCGGTCATACAGTCAAACATAAGACTCATTTAAAGCCCTATACCTAGTACAAAATTACAAAAATTACTGTACCTAATATAACTTCTATAAATCTCAATAGTCATATAAAATGGTGGACTATACGACCAAATCGTATACTGTATTATAGATAAATGATTTTTTTAGATTATAGTGTACTGTACAGTCAGCAGCAATAAGTTATTATACACTTTAGTACTACGACGTAGAACAAAAGTGTAAGGTGAATTGGGGGAATTTCGAAACGTTTTTGGGTGAGTGTAGAATGCGTTCATGTTTTCACTCAAAATTCATGATCTACGATTATTTACCTCAAACCGTTACCAAAATTGTGTTTTTTAAATAATTGTTATTAAATGCTATAAACGAGTACTATTATAAAACTTTGCGGGATATAGAAATTATATATTTTTCAAAGATGGGCTATTTTTTTTCTCAAAGGGTAATTTCGAAAGACTGAGGGATAATTTCGAATGACAGTCAAAAATGGTTTGTTTGCTAAGTGTACTTAAGGTTTGCATTTCTTTTTCAATCGAATTTACCCCTGCAGAAAATATTATTGATTAAAGTAAAGGAACATCCACAACTTATTTTTTTGACAATTTATTTTCGAAATTACCCCAGCCGGAGTCAGTGATCCTCAACATTTTATTAGGAAATTATAAGTAGGGAAAAATGAAAAACGTGAAATAAATTAAACAGTATGTAATTTTTTACTGTAACATCCGTTGAGAAATAGGAACCAAATTAAAATCGTAGATACGGTTGTATAACAGTTCTGTACTTATGAAATACTTAAAAACTATGATTTGACTTAGTATGAAATCACTTAAATTATGGCAACAAGTATTTATCCAATAATCAGTCTCGGGATTATCTTATTTAAGTTTGAACTTACATTTAAATAACTACGTACATTGTAGTTTTTAGAAAATAGAGATAAAATCTAGTATTAAAATACGTAAGTAAGTAATAAAAATCTAAAACATCAGTCAGCTTTGTTTTTCTCCAGAGACGTGGGAGGTACACAGTACACACAGTAAAGATTTTTAAAGTGTTTAAATTTTAACTTCTTAATAAAAATAAAAGAATTTTTCAATTGCAAACTAGAGAACTTACTGCCTCGCATATATCTAGCTAGTGGAAAACCAGCCTAAAGTCATCTATTAAAATTAAGAGCAGCGATAATTACACTGAAAATATTAAACTTTTTCTAAAAAAGAATCCAGGCACGATAAACTTAATATTAATAAAATAGTAAACGACATAATAGTCTATAACAAAAATAATAATACTTCTTATAAAAAAAAAAACATAAAATTAATAGAAAACTAGAACATTTTGTTATGTTTTAAAAAAATGCGCTGTCACAGTCATCAAGTAAGCTATATTCTTGACCTTTCTTTTGTAATTTTATCTTCTTTACAATCGATAAATCTGTCACTACGTCATGATCTATTTTTTTAGGTTTTATAAATATGAGTTGGGGTTTCTTCACGGTTTTCAAGTAATCCACACAGTAGTGAGTGTCTTCATCCTTTTGTATAATATTTGTTATGAAACCGATGTAATAGGTCCACTTCTTTCTGTTGTAATATCTCACAAGAACTGAATCGTTTATATTGTAATTTTCAACTCGTTGTAGATCTGTATCCTTGGGTTGGTGAGTTGGATATTCATTTTCAGATTCATTATGTTCTGAAAGGACACTTTTACGTGAAATTTGGTCATCATCAGTCTTATTACATTTTTTGATCTTTATGTCTTCATTATTTTCTTTTCCTTTGCTCCTTTTACCCTTACCTTTATTTTTAGTTTTTGTGAGAGCATTTTTATCTACCGACACAGTTGTGTTGATCGTATTTTTACTTATTTCATGACCAGTCGCAGCTTCTTCATCATTATCGTCATTTTTTAGAGAATCAGGTTGTTCAATTTCATTATTTTCCGCACAGTATTCTACCCCAAGTGTATCATAGTCATAATATTGCTCAACATCTATGTCACTGTAGAGACTTATTATGTCAGAAATATCAGTCGCAGAGTCATTTGAATCTGTGTCATAATTTTTTCTTTTCTTTTTGTTTTGTTTTTTAGTAATTTTTTTTGTCCCTGACGGGCCCGGAGCATTATATTCTGACTTTTTTTTACCTGCCGTTGATTTCTTATTTTTATTATCACTTTTCTTTTCTGACTTTTTTGAAGCACTTTCTTTTACTTGCTTTTCTCTTTCTTCAACAAGCTTAGCTGCAGTTATTACTTCGGCTCCTTTAGCCACCCGCTTTTTCTTTGTAGAACAGTTATTATCCTTTTTATCCTGTTTTATTTTCTCGAGCAATAGTTCTTCAAAATTGATCTTTATGTTGGAGATAATTTTTACTTTAGGTTCAGGCTTTCTACTTTGTCCAAATGTCAAGCATTTTGGTAAACTCGAAGTGTCATTTGCCACAAATGGTTGCGTCTGGTCATCTTTTCGGGAAAGTTTTGCAATCAAAGTGACATTCTTAGTACCAAAATCAGCTTCTTCAAGGTTTTGTGATGTAGCCAAGGTGGCATTATTAGTGTTGAAATCAGCTTCTTCAAGGTTTCGTGTTGTAGCCAAGATGGCATTAGTAATGTTGGAATTAGATTCTGCAAGGCTTTGTGTACATTTTTCAGATTCAAAGACATTGTTCGAAAGCTGTAAAGTTTCGTTTACAACATCAATACATAACTCTTGTAAAGGTTTTGGGTTCTTGAGCGCTTGTGTGCTTTGCTTTTCTTTGAATCGTTTAAAAGCAGCCGGTTCAAATTTGTCTTCTGAGATAACGTTGGGATTAAATGGGTGAATCCCAGTTTTTTTGAAGCCATTTTTGATTACTTCGGGACTTGTTTCCTGCCACGTGTCTGCAAATGTCTGAGCAAAAATGTTTTTTGGCATTTTGGTTCCTACATTGCGCCGCTGCCATGCCACCAATTTCGCGTCCCACTTGCATTTAAAAGATTTGAAAACTGCCACATCTAAGGGCTGCAATAAGTGGGATGTGTGAGGAGGCAGTTTCAAAATCGTAATCCCATATCGGATAGCCAGCTGTACAACATCTAGAGTCACGTGTGTTGAATGGCCATCATAAACAATCAATACAGGGCGTTCTTCACCGAGAGCTGGAAATAATACTCTTTCCAAATAATTGAGAAATATCGGTCCTTCCATCCAGCCCTTGGTGCTAGCTGCGTAAGCCAACTCGAAATCATAATTATCTGTGGTGGCCATCCACTGATTCCACACGTTTTTACCCTTGAAAATAATCAAGGGTGATATTTTTTGGCCAGAGCCACTCGCAGCTGCCAATACGGTTATGTTCTCTTTGGCACTGCCAAAGGTCGTCCTCGAGCATGCTTTATTTACCGCACCTACCACTTTGGTTCTAGTAGGGTCTAGGCATAGTGAAGTTTCATCCAGATTCCAAATCAAATCTGGCCTTTCATGTAAATTTAGTTCAGTCAGGGTATTTTCTAACATCTCAAAGTACTCATGAATAATGAAAGGGTCCGTCATCTTCTTTCGAACATACTCTACTGCTTGAGGTTTTTTCACCGATAGACGGTGTCTTTTTCTAAAATTAATAAACCAATCCGGCCCTGGTTTATTATTGGCAAATGGAGTTTCTAGATTGTTCTTCTCGACATAGTCGGCAACTATTTCTAACGTTTCGTTCCTAGACAATCCGAAACCCCATTTTTCCATTGTCCTAAGGCCATCCGCTAATCGCTCTTCTTGTTCGAAAGGTATAGCTTGCGGTCTACCCACATTTAACGTGTGGTTCTCTTTTAACTTGTCATAAAGTGTAGTTGTGGGTATACCGTGTTTATGCGCAGCGGCGTACATTGAAGATTGGTTATTTTGTACTTCATTTATCGCTTTATCGAGATCTTCTTTAGAATATTTCGGTACTTTCTTTTTTATATAAGTCCGAGGCATGGTTCCTGCGTTGCATTGAAGAATAACTTGCAATGGTAATCTGTAAGTAAAAAGAAGAATTTTAAATTAGGGAAAATTGGCTGTCATTAGTGTTGCCAGCGCAAACATCGATGCTGTCTTGCATTACATCAAACTAGTTTAAGAATCGTTATAAATCTTAATACTTTTTACGATACCGATGATCGTCAAAAATTACGATAACCTGCGGTTTACGATTATCGGCATAGGTATCGTTGCATCCCTATTTTAAATCATTTCTCTGTCGAATCTAACCAAAATACCAACGATACCATTAAATCATAATATCGTACATAATCATAAAATAAGACATAAAAGCTGTAGGTTGAGAACCCCTGGTATCTGACTAAGAAAAAGAAATGGGGTTATTTCGAAAAGATAATCATTCGAAGTTTGCCTGTGGGGTAATTTTGAATGTATCTCTAAAACTACAGATATAATGCTACAACCACTTTAAAAACGCATCAAAAACGTCAATCCATCGTTAAAACAAACAAATAAACAATTAACTTACCAAAATCCTGAGTAATACGGAACGGGGTAATTTCAAAAATCCCAAAAACGCACGTAACAGCTCCTTTCGCAGAAATAATGTCACAGCACACACTCGCTTGCAGCTAGCAACTTGAGCGAACTGAAGGGGGGGAGCGCATGAACATGGCGTCTAGGTGAGTGTTGCCTGATCAAAAATATATTCATAGTTTGGTAGTAAACCGCGATTTTCGGAATTTACCCATTTTCGAAGTTACCCCAATGCACCTTATACAACTTATTGCTGCAGACTGTACCTACGTACAGACCAAACTTTTTGTACCTTCCTAAAATTAATAAAACTAATATATAAAAGGCTAATGACATACAATTTGAAAACCATCCTGTATATTAAACAAATTAAAATAAAATGTGCGTATTTGGCAACACCTATACATATAGAGATTGGAAAATATTTAAACTATATTTCTTTTGTCCGCCACTAACAACGGTACGACCGAAGAAAACATTTTTGAAAAATATAATCTTTTTGAGAGTAACAATTTTCAAAAATGGCAAAGTTCGGGTTGTTTGTCTGTATGTTCCTTTTGGGACTGGCAGGGACCCAGAGCATGGACGAAGAAGATATCGTAAGATACTGCAAGAAGTCTTTAAAAGTAAGTACCTATACCTACTTATTAGATACCTACGATTATTTCAATATTCTTAGCATTAGGTAGGGCATTTCATTTTGCCGTGATCTTGTCTATTATACGAATATAACCGATTTTACCCGACACGCAAGGACTATAGTCTAAGCTATTAGCACTTTGTACAGTCACCATCAGATATATATACTGCGCCTGGTTTTCTCTTTCGATCACGTGACTGACACAAGCCTACGTCATCATACCCTTTTACCATGTTTAGCGGCCATTTTTTGTGACGTAGGCTTGTGTCACTCTGGGAATAGAAGACCTTGTTTTTTTAGACTATGGATATATCATAGCAAACAAGGTGTTCAAATATTTCTAAGCAGTTCTAATTTTCAACACACACACACACTGGACGGAGTTTCGGGTTTTCAATTGTCACACTGGACGGTGTTTCGGTACTACTAGTGAAACGTGGATGTTCTGAAGTTTCAGAATATCTCTGACTACCCCCTCGGGGAATATAGTCGTGAGCATATGCTATGCTATGCTCTAATTTTCAATAATTTAAATTTATTAAATTTTATCAAAAATATCTGAACGCCTAGAACATTCATGGTGATCATAAACAACTGAGCAGTTTAGGAAAAAAGACCTTAATCCATTGTTATTCATTTCAATTTTAAATAACATTGTAAATAAATTATTGATATTTAGCTGTTCAGATATTTATGACAAAATACATGTTTCGATATAATTGTTAACATTTTACTGTTAAGAATTTATTGAAAATTAGCACTGTACAGAAATATTTGAACGCCTTGTATGCTACGATATATCTGATGGTGACTGTACATCAATGCATTAGGGTAATAAAATGTACAATGTACCTTATTCTACCAAATAAATTTGTTCTATTCTATTCTGTTCTACTGTATTCTATGTATTCTACTTCGTTATACAGAGGGTCCAACTTAATAAGCTGACGGTTTTTTAAGAGGATGATCAGACCGTCAATCTGGACAACTTTCTCTATTCGAAAAAAGTAAAAAAAAATAACAGGATCAGGCCTCATATATTTTGATCGAGAACGAGAAAGATATTGGATACTTACCTATGTGTTATAGAACAGCAATTTTTTTTGCTATTCGATGTTGGTCCTGTATAGCGAAAGTTGATCAGTTTGAAGGTCTGCTAATCCTCTTAAATAACTGTCAGCAAAATAAAAACCCTGGATGACTCTGCATTTCCATTTCCCATTCTATTGTATTCCATTTTTATTGTGTTTCATTCCATCCATAAGAATCAGGAATTGCACTCTGCACCGGACGACAGGAACCTACGCTACACCACTGTTTAGCATAACAAAACATGTGTTCGTATTATTACAGTTAAACTTCCATAAAGGACGACCAACCAGCACATTGTATGACCCACCTAGCAATAAATGCATATGGAGCGGCAGCGCCCCGAACGGCTACCAGGTTCGATTCGTGTGCAGGGAAATTCTGAAACCTAATGTAAGTATAGTAAATCTATGTCTTTCTACATATTCTATAGTTAATAATTAAAATAAAAACAATGCCGCAGCATGGGTAGACAGTGAACCAACCACAAGGTGGACCGACGGCACGGCGATGACCGAGTGAATGAAAGTAATAAAATGTGGCGGGAACCCGTTGGATGAGGGCAGCGCAGGACCGGTCGTTGTGGCGATCCTTGGAGGAGGCCTATGTCCAGCAGTGGACTTATCGGCCGAGATGATGATGATTATAAATATAAAGCAGTAAATATAGTTTTTTGTCTGTTTGTTTGTTTACGCATTACTTAATACTAGAATTACTTAGGATTTCACAGTTGCAGTGGCTTGGTGTGGAGTAAGATTATTTCATCGCAATCGTGTGTTGTGGTGTCGATGATTTTCCCAATGTCGAGTTGAAATTAGGTTGTTTAAAAAGCATATATCCTTGATATTTGTACTGTTATGTAGTTACCACGTGTCCTCTACTGCACTGTAAGTAACTTCTGCTAATTAGAGGGACACGTGGAGGAACGCCCAACCCCGTGTCAGGTTATTCACCGTAAGCTAGTGAGGTCCCACGTGGTGAAGTGACTCACAAGCGCCCAGGGTGCACCAACACCCACTGTTGTTCCCTTCAGACTCATCTGAATAGACCAGAAGTAGGCGGGCACACGTGGAGACAAGAATTTTAGAATAATAATGGTACCAATCCTCCTTACAAGCGGTGAAACATGAAAATACTCCCTGGAGGTCGGTAATGTTCGTCCTTCTTTCGTAAATTCCTGTCGTTACGAGTATATCCGCGTCAACTTTGTCACTTTCTAATCCAACGACAAAAATCGGTTGAAAGGGACAAACGTAAAATCAGAAACTTAGACGACGGACACGTACAAATGAAGTACGAAAGAAGGACGAACATTCTGACTGCCATGGTCAATTTTCGTGTTTCCATGCTTGTAAGGAGGATTGGTATCCATTATTATTCTAAAATTCTTCCGTGGAAGTCACCTGACGTAGCCTCCCATCAAAGATGTTAAAGTTTTCAAGTACACTTAGACTTAGTGGACTTCGCAAAGGAAGTCGCGGGCGCCAGTAAGATTAAAAATATCAATAGAGTTCCTTACTTCGTCTTGAGCGTTTGTAAAAAGTTAAAGAATGTTTTCTATTGTAGGATGATCTCTGCACTGTCGATGACCACCTTCTGAGGAAAGCAGCCTCTCACGAGCTTCATGACTTCGCGTGCGGAAAGAAATTTTTCGACGTTTTCTCCAATGGACCTGTCCTTAAATTAAGTAAGTGATCAATTAAAATTGACGAGGGAATGTATGTATGTGTTTAGCACAAACACGTATATAAGGTGTAAAGAGAAGACAGTGTCATTAACCTTTAAACCACATACTCTACCCATCAAACTGAACAACTTTTACTATGGGAGCAAACCTGTCAGAACAAAAAAATACATTTGAGTCGAGTAGGCGCTGCAGTTTAGTATGGAACAGCAGATTTTTTTTTACGCTGACGGGTGTGCTCTCAAAGTAAAAGTTGTTCAGTTTGATCGGTAGAGTAATTATACCCTTTATAGCTACAGCGTGGCGCAAAAGTAATGTCATAATGTGAATTGGCGGCCATTTTTTTAGAAATGAAAAAAGAAGAGCTCTGTTTTCATGAAAAGTTGGAAAGTGTAAAATTGATGACATTAATTTATCGCAAATCATCTGGAGTGCGATTTTTGAATCTCATTCGCTGAGTTCAGCAGTTGAAAATATCAAAATTACTGTGGAGATATGCATCTTTCTACTGCTTATTTGACTTTCAAAAATCATACTTCAAGAGTGCGATTTTTGAAAGTCAAATTAGCAGTAGAAAGATGCGTATCTCCATAGGAATTTTGACAAATTCAACTGCTGAACTTAGCGAATGAGATTCAAAAATCGCACTCCTGGCTCCAAATTGGCGATTTCTTCTTAAATATTTGCTTTTAAGACTTGCAAGGTTTGCTGTGGTAAAAGCGAGATTTCAAAAACCCCCAAAGGAAGAAGACACATTGAAGAGGCAACAATTGCAACCACAATTCAAAATGCCATAAAACGAGCATAATTTTATTTATTTATTTGAATCACGCAACAGTACAATGTAAAATTATCACGGGCCCATATTAAAATTGTGCACCATCGCGGGAGGTGGCCAAATGGCCACAAATGAGCTCAAATGAGCGATAAAAAAATTTCCTATTAATGTTACTTATCAATTTTATTTTTAGACTTTCAAATTATCTTTTCATGAAAACAGATCTCTTTTTTAATTTCTCATCAAGGGCTACCCTTTTTGAGAAATAAAAAAAGAAAATTCATATTATGACATTATCACAGACTATTATATGTACACTTGATGTACACAGTATGTACAGTATATAGAGTATCTATTACACATTACTTTTGTGCCACCCGTTATTTATTTATTAAATGTTTACGTCCAATGCGATCGATGTCAATAAGTATTAATTATTTCGTCACGCAGAGCTGAATAACGGTGAGGAGAAAGGCAGGACTTTCCGATGTGACTTGGAAGCCGTACCTGAGAAACAGGCTGCCTGCAACTGCAAACGCAATGGAGATGTAAGTTTAAACTATATTTTTTAAGGGTAGGTAGCTTGAACCAATTAATTTCAACGTATACATTCTGTCTCTAACACTGCTGATACCAAGGAAAGTCGAGGCAGTCTGAAAAAACTCTGACACCAGGGCTCTACCTACACGATAAACAGAAGGAGAAGGAAGATAATGTCAATGGAAAGGAAAAACATGTGCAACATAAAGTATAAGGGTAGCAGGTGTATACAGGATCCTCCTTCTTAATATGCTGACACTTTTTTAAGGCGATGACCAGACTATTAAACTGAACAACTTTCTCTATGGAATCAACATCGAAATCGCGAAAAAAAAAACAGTTGTCCCATACGTTTGGCTCCGAGTAGGTTTGCAGTTTTGTATGGAAGTGATGATTTTTTTTTCGCGATTTCGATGTTGGTCCCATAGAGGAAGTTGTTCAGTTTGACGGTCTGATCATCCCCTTAAAAAAGTGTCAGCATATTAAGAAGGACCCTATATAGGGATGATGATAACTGATCATAATCAATGATCAGATCATGGAAATTCATACTAGGTACCTAGTAGCACAGAGTACTATAATTTAATTACATACCTTCAACGAATTACAAAAATAGGCTAAAAATAACAAAATGTTCAAACGAAATTAAAATCGAATAGAAAACAAAAACGTTATTTAAGCTATTGAAAAAACGTTTTGTTATCATCTTCTATCTCTTAGTAGCTTATATGCAAAGCAGATGTTTAGTTATGACGTCACTTGCATTATGCCAGATATTATGCAGGATGAAATTGATATCATTGACCCATCAAACTGAACAACTTTTACTACGGGTGAAAACAGATCGTAGCAAAAAAATCAGCTAAGCTGCAATTTTCACTTAACTCAACTGTATGAAACAGCAGGAATCTTTTTGGAACAAAAAAAATTGTTACCTTTTCAATATTGGTACCTTATGGCCTGAAGCACACCAATTGTTTCAGAGCAACGAGTTCTCATGCCTAGCCGCCGTATTGACGACCAAAGTGGAGCACGTCAGATGTCCAGCCGGTGGACCGAAGGACCGGCTCTACCACCTCGCTTCAGGCTACTGTGCGCTTAACCTGACTCCTGAACAAATCGCCGCTGAGCAGAAAGAAGGTAAAAATTTTGCGCTTTCTTATAGCCCAGTCAAGTTACGAGGTTTTGTTAGGAGAGGTGGAAAGTAATTTTATTTATGGACTTTTAAACAGTAACCGGCACCATTTAGTGACAAAAAGACATTCTGAAAAAAAAATTAAAAGTTTCGCAACGCTATATAGAAGTCAAAATGTTATATCCCGGAAGGATTGTAACTTAATAATAATAATACCAATGTACTCATTTTAATTAGATTTAACAATAAAAAAGATTTTTGAGCAATAAAAATTGCAATTAACATATAAAAAATGACTTAGTCATTAGAAAATACTAATGTTTTTTTTCAAAGCATTCTAAGTAGACAAAAATATGTACTCAGTGTTTGAAGTGTTATGGTATGGTAAAGCCTTAAACATATGAAAAAAAAAAATGTTTACCATCAGGTTTTTAGAAGAAGATAAATGCAAAATTTTTAATTTAGGGCTGTTGCCGACGTGATTTTTTTAAATTTCGTTTTTTTTAGGCTCAAATTTGCTTTTAAATCATTATACTTAAAAAATATATATATTCTTATTTAGTCCCGGCTCAAACCGAAAAATGGCTGGGCTATTATTCCAATCGGCTATTTGCCAGCCTAATCAAATCAGCAGCAGCTTAGACCATTATAACTACTAGGGACCAGCCTTGCGCTAGTATTCCCCTCTAGTATAAGAGATAGACGTACTTTTTTTAATCATCATTTGCAAGGCTGATTCAGTACCTATTCATAGGGTGTAGAGTCTACTCTCATCATCATCATCATCATCTCAGCCGATGGACGTCCACTGCTGGACATAGGCCTCCCCCAAGGATCGCCATAACGACCGGTCCTGCGCTGCCCTCATCCAACGCTTTCCCGCCGCCTTCACCAGGTCGTCGGTCCACCGTGTGAGGGGCCTACCCACGCTGCGCCTTCCGGTACGCGGTCGCCACTCGAGAACTTTTCGGCCCCAACGGCCATCGGTTCTGCGAGCAATGTGCCCCGCCCACTGCCACTTAAGTTTAGCAACTCTTTGGGCTATGTCAGTTACCCTGGTTCTTCTGCGGATCTCTTCATTTCTGATTCGATCTCGCAGGGTAACTCCGAGCATAGCCCTCTCCATTGCCCTTTGGGTGACTTTCAGCCTTTTTATGAGGCCTTGAGTGAACGACCACGTCTCTGTTCCATATGTCATCACTGGCAACACACACTGATCGAAGACTTTCGTTTTAAGACACTGCGGTATTTGGGACGTGAAGATACTACGTAGCTTCCCGAACGCTGCCCAGCCGAGTTGGATTCGACGGTTGATCTCTTTCTCGAAGTTGGACTTACCTAACTGAATAGTTTGTCCCAGGTAAACATAATGGTCAACAACTTCGAGCGCAGAGTTTCCGATCATTACAGGAGTGGGCACAACATGGTCATTTGACATGATCTTCGTCTTGTCCATGTTCATTTTCAGACCAACTCGTTCGGAGGCTCTGCTGAGATCATCGAGCATTTGACTGAGCTCCTCCATAGTCTCCGCCATGATGACTATATCATCGGCAAACCGAAGGTGACTGATGTACTCGCCGTTTATGTTGATGCCTAGCCCTTTCCAGTCCAGAACCTTGAAAACATCTTCCAGTGCTGCGGTGAACAGTTTCGGAGATATAACGTCTCCCTGCCTCACGCCTCGCTGCAGTAGGATAGGTTTCGAGTTCTGGTCCTGTAGTCGGACTGACATAGTGGCGTTTTTGTACAAGCATTTCAGCACTTCGATGTACCGGTAGTCTACTTGGCATCGCTGAAGAGACTGCAGTACAGCCCAAGTCTCGATCGAATCAAAGGCTTTCTCGTAGTCCACGTACGCCAAGCAAAGGGGCAGGTTATACTCTTCAGTCTTCTGTATAACTTGCCGAAGCGTATGTATGTGGTCCACAGTGCTAAAGCCCTTTCGGAAACCGGCCTGTTCGGGAGGCTGGAAATCGTCAAACCTGCGCGCGAGACGGTTCGTAATGACTCTCGAAAACAGCTTGTAGACATGGCTAAGAAGGGAAATGGGCCTATAGTTCTTCAACAGGGCATTATCGCCCTTTTTGAAGAAGAGCACCACCAGACTTCTGTTCCATGCCTGCGGCGTTTTGCCCTCGAGTATGACGGAATCGAACAGCTTCTGAAGGGCCTTCAGGACCGGTTTTCCACCCGCCTTCAGAAGCTCGGCCGTAATCCCATCATCACCCGGCGCCTTGTTGTTCTTTAGCTGTTTGAGAGCCATACTAATCTCGTACAGGCTGACGTCCGGAGTCTACTCTACACCCTATGAATAGGTACTGAATGATGCTCTAGCATCTCTGTGATGGGGATAGACCAGGTCAAAACGCGCTCTTTGTATGAACCTTGTAGGTACTAGAATTGCTGGAGATTGGAAAAATCATCGATACCACGATGGAGCCACAATTTTAAGATTAGAATTAGTTATTTTCAAACAGTTTTTCAATTAGAAGGTTTCCTTGTTAGCAAAAATACCCTTTTATACCCCCGAGAAGAAAACTTGCGAAAGAACAATGATCAGTAATCAATTGATCAGATCATCATACTGAACAAGTTTCTATATGGGCCTAACGTCGAAATCGAAAAAAAAAACTGCTGTTCCATACTAAACTGCAATCTTACTCGACCAAAATATGTGGACCAAGGGTGCGATTTTTGAATCTCATACGTTGAACTCAGCAGTTGAAAATGTATGGAGATACGCATCTTTCTACGTCTCAGCAGTAGAAAGTTGCATATCTCCATAGTAATTTTGACATTTACAACTGCTGAACTCAGCGAATGAGATTCAAAAATCGCACTCAAGGTGATTTTCTTCGCGATTTTGACCTTTGTTCCATCGAGAAAATTGTTCAGTTTAATGGTCCGATCATCCCATTAAAAAACGTTGGACCCTGTATATCTTTAGTTTTTTTTTCCTAGCCTAATTCATCCCACTGCTGGCCAAAATATCTTTAGCTTATGCACTGAAAACACTGCGGTTCTGGCTTTAAATGGACCAACCCATTTCATACCGTGGGTGTCGTATAAGTCAACTAAGAGATAACGTTGTTAGCGATAATTAGTCTCATCGATTATTTAGACTACACTGACTACTTATACAGAAAAACAGTCAGTGTAGTCTAAAAAATCGATGAGAATAATTATCGCTAACAACCTTATTTCTTAGTCGACTTATACGACACCCATGGTATGTAACGGGGTGGTCAATTTAAAGCCAGAACCGCACGGAATCGTCATCATCACTAATACTTGTATTATTAACTATATTATTTATCTTTTCAGGTGATACAGTCACACCATTGCGTCGTCACTCTAAGTACATCCCACAAGCTACTGCGTAAGCATTTATTTAATTCCAACCATTAAATATTACTGTATGAAATGAATAAAAATTTCGGCTGATTATTTTCGCTAAAAAGCTAATTCTTTCAGACAACCTTATTAAAGGAGATGAGAGAACACTAAAAGGAGGCGCGTAGCAAATGTGAATTTTGAATGTCTCCCTTATTTTACCCTCTTGAGGGATACTGTCCTACATTTGAGTTGAGTAGGTGGTTCGCAGTTTTTATATAGAAAAAAGCGCCTTTCTGAATCTTTTATAATGCGCACAGCCAAGGAGTGGAATGCCTTACCTGCGTCAGTATTTCCGAGTACTTACAACCCGAATTCCTTTAAAGTACGAGTGAATAGGCATCTTCTGGGTAAGCTCGCTACATCTACGACCCCATCTTCGTCCTGAGGACTAGTTAATAAAAAAAAAAAAAACTGTTTTTTACCTGATATAGATGTTGGTCTCAATAAGAAAGTGGTTCAGTTTGATGGTCTGACAGATTAGAGTTATCCCCCGGGCTCGCTGGACTTCATTGTCTAGTGTTGTGAATGGTCGCCGCTGTTGATACTGGCTTACAGGAGTTACAGCGGTGGGAATGTGTGGTGGGCCTGTGCCCGATATTCTGATTCTGATGGTCTGATCATCCCTATAAAAAACTTCCATCGTATTAAGAAGGGGCCTGTATAAATTAATATTGTTTTTTTCATGACCAGGACGAGGATAGACTATGAGATCACTCTAGCAGCCGTCCAGAAGAATGCCAAGCTGAACTGGAATGTGATACCACTCTGTCTTCAAGGAGACTACTCTGTCAACGACTTCCAGGGCGAAATTGTTACTATTAAATGTACGTATATTAGTGTATTTAGCACATCTCTATCAATATGGTATGTATTGGGGCGAACGGAACACCTTCCGACGCGGTGGTAGAGTAAAAAAAATTACGTCAACAGTAGATTCTTAATATTATTTCGATAAAAAAACTTATCAGTTTTTCCTACAAAAGTGATAGAATAACATTGGGAAATAATTATTTATTTCAATATTTATCCTCGATAATAATATAATGTACCTACTTATGTGTTTACTGTTTACCCAAGTGTTTTTCTTTGGGTTTTCCTTTCACGGTGGTAATTTTAAAAGTTTGTTAACCAATCCGTTCCATTTTACCTTATTGTAGAAAGACAGAAATGGTGAAAAATATTTAGAATTTTTGGTTTAAAATTTTATCCAAGGTAGGTATTTTTGTAACAGATGTTTCAATTTGTTAAGGTCGTCGTATAATACTATATCACCTCAACACCAACTCGAATCAAAGTAGCATTGTAATCATCACCACAACCTATAAAGGGTCCTTCCTAAATTTGCCGACACTTTTTTAATGGGAGTTAGACCATCAAACTGAACAACTTTCTCTATGGGACCAACATGGAAAACGCGAAAAATAAATCTGCTGTCCCATACATTTGGCTGTAGGTTTGCAGTTTTGTATGGAAGAGCAGTTTTTTTCTCGCGATTTCGAGAAAGTTGTTCAGTTTGACGGTCTGATCATACTATTAAAAAGTGTCAGCATTATTAAGAAGGACCCTATAGTATACGATACGTCCCACTGCAGGGCACATACCTACCCCTCAGGTAGGGTGCATGGGCCGTTATGTGTGTTAGTCCACCACGCTTGCCCAACGCGGATTAGTAGACTTCACACACATGGAAATTTCTTCTTTAGCGTATGCAGGTTTCCTCACGATGTTTTTCGTTACCGTTTGAGAGCAGCGGTATTACACGTACAGACGTTCATAATTTTGAATAACTCATTGTGTACGTGGCATATCCTTCGTGCGGATTCGAAACTAAACCTTAAGATTGAGTTCCCACAGGTCTCCACAACGTGCCACCATTTCTCTGGCTAGTTGCTCGGTGGCGAAATTGGATAACGCAATTCCCCGGTTTGGAAGAGTGCGGGTTCAAGTCCCGCCCGAGACTTAATTTTTCAATCTTTAATTAGGGTATAATTATACTGTAATGTTTTGTTCAACAATTTGTTTTTGATCCCACAGCGCCTGCAGTCGAGGAAGATTCAGAAGATCAGTCTATGGAAGTGAAGCACATCAGTAAATCTCAATGCAACTCGCGAAGAGTCAAATCTAAGCTCGACGATAGACAAATCTGCAATTTGGACGTGAACTTTGAGAACAACTAGATTATACTAGACTAGATTTCTAGAATAACTTGTTAGACTATATTTCTAGAATAACTTGTTAGACTATATTTCTAGAATAACGAGTGGTCAATTTGACATTACGCCTTAAATCTTTCTTTGAATATTTGTAATAAATCTGCAGTATAATAAAAATGTATGCGTTTTTGTTAGCCTTAGGTACTAGCTGCGTATTTTCCCTAGACCATTTCTCAATCATAAAAACATATTTTTCACCCCTCTGGGCGGAAAGCGTCAGTTTTCGTCCCGCTGCGCCAAACGAAGATGCCGCTTTCCGCCTCCAAGAGAAAAATAGTGTACTAACCTCGGGCAGTAAATAAGAAATCCTCAGATTACATGTTCATATTACATGAGATCTGAGACCTTTCTTACTTTCCTGCCCTCGGTGTGTAATTGAATATTTTAGAAATAAATCCTACCACCTACTTCTCTACAAATATTACCTTCTAGTCTAGGTAGTATCTACCGGAAAGCGTGCACAAGGTGAACCGACGACCTGGTGAAGGCGGCGGGAACCCATTGGATGAGGGCAGCGCAGGACCGGTCGTTATGGCGATCCTTGGGGGAGGCCTATGCCCAGCAGTGGACGTCCATCGGCTGAGATGTTGATACCTACTTGCATGAACTATTAATAAATAATTAGCCCCATTATTACTGACACTCGTAATGTTAGTGGTTTAAACTTGACTCCATTTTCTTATCAGTAGCGGAAGGTAATAAACAAATTCATGCAAGGATTTTATCAAGGCATCTGCGTTGACATTGGCACCGTAGGCTTACCATGAGTTTATAGGTACTATTTTACTGTAGTTTACTACAGTTTTTGTAATCAATTTCGTACAGCGCTCCAAGAGGTTACGTTGAGAAATAATTCTGTCATACAAAATTGGTGCCGTAACTACAGTAGTAACTAGGGTTGCCAGCTCCCATTTTATGTTTTAAAGGATTTGATAAGATTAAATAAAGGACATAGAATGAAAATAAAGGATATCATAATTATTTTTTTAATTAAATGCTTTTATGACTTATGAATCAAGTAGGTATACTTGGTACAATAATATTACTTTTGAGCTTCTTCGTTTTCTATAACGAAATGATAAAATTGTTTGCATTGCATGGTGAAGTTCGATTTTATGCTGCCATATGCATGTGTTCATTTCCCCCAAAATAAAGGGCAAAGTATTATCCTCTATTGAAGATTTCAAATTAGGGGACAAGATAATTTTTTGGGTCTGAAATAAAGGACGTCTGGCAACCCTAGTAGTAACGTACAGTGAAAATTCATAGTACTACCTTTGGTACTACTACTGTACAATTACTATTAAAAAGTATTACTGTACATTGGTACAGTGTAAACTTTATACAGGTTGTGCTTCAGGCCATTAAACTGAAAAACTTTTTCTATGGAGCCAACTGAAATCGCGATAAAAATAATCTTCTGTTCAATAGAAAATACCAATAGCTAGTAGCTACTCGAATATGAAACAGCAGATTTATTTTTCACGATTTCAAAGTTCGTCCCGTAGTAAAGTTGTTCAGTTTGGTGGTCGCAGCTTGTTCGTATAAGTAGGTAACGTTTTAAAGTTTACACCCTGCATTAACTGACACTTTTTTTAAAAAGTGATATTAAGAAGAACCCTGTATAAATGGAAAATTCATATTTATTTACATATAAAGGGTGTAAAATTAATAGACCGAGATCCGACCGTAAAATTATGCACCTATTTCATAGGCAGGACCGGATTAAGCCATATACAACGTGTTAATAAATTAGCGCAAAACCTCATACACCTCAACTGATTTATAACAAAATAATTAGATTGAAACAATAATTTCATTATTTTGATAGTTAAAATTTAAAGTTATTCGCATTTTAAGTTTTGAGGCAAAAATGATTTGTTATCTTTTCAGCACTGAAAGAAAGCGCTAACGTACTCATGGATACATTTTTATAATCTTGATAGTAAGTAGGGTGAGTGTGCCCGTGCGGTGGGTTGACATCGGGTTCAGAAATTTTTAAATTATGCAAACAAATTATTAAATATTTTGAAAAAAATTACCTATGTTGAAACCATGATAATTCGATTCTGCTCTCGATTCTAAACAAACTACTTTCTAGTTTTGCGTTAATTCATTAACACGTTGTAGAGGCCCCTTCAAGCCTCGGGGCCCCTATCCCCGTGGGCCGTGGGATGGATTTATCCCAGATACAGGCTAGGTGGTTGCAGTAACATAACTACAAAATAACATAATCCACTAAAATGTGGAGCAATCTCGAGCTCGAGATTTTACTGCAATATTATAAGTCGTTGCGCAATGCGATTTGAATTCTGAATAAAGGACCGAGCGAAGCGAACTCGAGACTTTACTGCAATACGACTAGGTCAGCTCATTATTTTATTATTATGTTTATTGCACCTACCTAGAGCATGACGAAAGCATGATTGAGCAATAATAGCTCTCGGTATATTAAACAGGATATAATAACTCGATTACAGCAAGAAGTCTGTTTTAAAGCCGAAAAAAAATAACAAAAATGGGCGAGCGAAGCGAGCTCGAAAATTTGCAATAAATATATTTTCAATACCTGTTTTAATGACTTTCACAGACTTTTTAATAATTCGAGTTTTTACTTATTTTTCTCTCAGGCCACGGGGCCCCTAGGCGGCGCTGGGCCCATAGGCCCGTGCCTACTTTGCCTCTATGGTTAATCCGGCACTGTTCATAGGCGAACGAAATGTGATTCTAGTGTATGTTTACACCATAGACATTATTATACTACCTACCATAATATGTTTATGGTTTACACAGGGGTTAATTCAACGCCGACCACCACCCCCAAGTTGCCCAGAAAAATCTTGCCGCAAGAATATTTTCCATTATGTTTTTTGGTATAACTTTTTCCACCTGTCTGTTAGGGAAGTAAATGAGGTGCCATCGGAAGGAGACTGATCTAAAGTATTAGAAAAACTAGGGTTGCCACCTCTCAATCTGCCGCAACTATAGGGTTGCCAGGTTCAAAGAAGACTTCTTTAGTAAGTAAGTACCAAAAATCATAATGGAAAATATCCTACTTGCGGCAAGATTTTTCTAGGCAACTTGGCGGCGTTGAATTAACCCCTGTGTAAACACACTAGAATCACATTTCGTTCGCCTATGAAATAGGTACATAATTGTACGGTCCTTAGACAATTTAATAGGGACTCGCCTTGCGGTAGCATTTCCCCTCTGCCACGGTATTAGATCAATTAATCTTGCGCATTTACGACGACCCGGTTGGTGTAATGGTTACCACGCCGGACTGCCAAACCAGGGTCCTGGGTTCGAATCCCGGTTCGGTCATGGATGTTTACATGTTTGTGCCGTTGTTGTATGGTTTCCATAATAAACAGCCTATTAATAGTGCTTTCTTGGGATCATTACAATGTATGTGCCTGTGAGCGTTATTTATTATTTATTATTATTATTGTATGTCTTACGTTCCGTAATCACGGGCAATTAAGTCCCGGACCTTTGGAAGGCGTGCATGGGGCCGAAGCCAACATGTAGAGGCCCGTTCAAAAGACAAGTTAATCTAAATGTAAGGGATACACAAATGGCGGATACCATCTCCGAGCGTACAACATGATACACACGGGGATGGTCCCCGCCATTTGTGTAAAGACTATTGGAGTACGGCGCTATGGCCGCGATGGAAAAATAAGGTCTTGGGCTATGGAGGTGAAAGTTGGATGGATGGATACTGGGTTATGGGAGGAGACTAACGGACGCCTGCCATGACAACTAGTCTCAAAATTGTAAATAGGGCAGGCGGTGACTCGCCGACTCGTCGAGTGGGCCCCATAAAACGGCCGCACGCACAAAGTGCGACAATGGGGCAACATCTCATTGAGCGGCTGAAGGTTGTCGAGAGGTGCGGCTCCGGTTTCACCATCGCGGGGTTTACCCCCGTGAGCGGGTTTCCCCGTTATTACGCCATTACGTGCAATACACTTCCAACCTGGAGCATAGGTTCTGCTCTTGCGATTCCACTCTGGACGGCCAATGAAGGCAAGCCAGAGGTAAGGGGGTGTGTTACTGTGTGTGTGTGGGTGTGGGGGTGTGTGTGTTGGTGTGTGTGTGTGTGTGTGAGCGCATGTCTGTATGGTCCCCCTGGATAGGGGTCCGCGGTGTCGCCACTCACCGTCAGCTCGCCACAAGCTGCCCCCGCGGGGTTATTATTATTATTATTATTTACACCCAATTTTATACCTTATCACTAAACGAGACAGCCTATAATAGCGAAACAATAATTTTGAACTTAAAACGTTTGGGGTTAACACGAGACTACTTTTCATGATTTTTAACATTCAAAATTAGAATCTAAACTTATGGGGAATAAAATCCAATGTTGCGGATTTCATGTTACCTCGCCCCCCGCAAAAAGTGGCAGAAATGTTTCTTAGTAGAAATGACACGCGTAATTCGTCCCTATTAAATTGTCTAAGTTACGGTCGGATCTCGGACTATACGTTACGTACCTAACTATTTAATTTTACACAGCCATGGTCTGAAGACCCTCTAAGGCGTTCATGTTCTCTCATTAGGTGTGGTCAGAAGCTTTCTTACAATTATTAATATTATCAATCTTTAAATAAAGAAGTTCCATTTTAAACAGTCAATAATAATTAGTTGTAATTAATGCCTTTCATTTACCCACGTCCCGTCTTTTAAGGCTTTTGTCTTATCTATGACGCACAACACGATTTCGTGGCATGAAAACAGATAAACAAACATATTAAGACAAAAGGTAATGTAATACAATGTAGACAAGAGTTGCTTCAGCACGTAAATGGAAGGAACGTAGGTAATCAAAAGAGATTTCCTTGTATGTGCCAGCTACATACATAAACTCACGTGCATAATCATTTGCGGGGTGTTCAGAAACTTTGCTGCGACTACCGACTTTTTGATGGATACACAGAAAAAAAAAAATTTCTATAGTAACAAGAACCAAAAATATGATTCAACCACAAACATTACTATGTATTACTGTGATTCAACTGATATTTCTTAATCTCAAATATACCTACAGGGTGAAATTGATATCATTAGCATCCTTTTAAAACTAAGAGTACCTACTCGTCAAACTTCATCTTTCACTTCTTCTTCTTGTAGTGCCAACTTTCACCGTGGAAACCAATGAATGGAAGCAATCCGATCGGAGCAAAAAAAATCTGCTGTTGCATACATTCGAGTCACAGTAAGAAAGAGGATTCATAAGCGGAGCAGGTAGCCGATTCATAAGTGGAGCGAAAAGCGGATTCATAAGCGGTGCGTCTAGCGGATTTATAAGCGGAGCGACTGGCGGATTCATAAGCGGTGCGTCTAGCGGATTTATAAGCGGAGCGACTAGCGGATTCATAAGCGGAGCGAAAAGCGGATTCATAAGCGGAGCGACTAGCAGATTCATAAGCGGAGCGACTAGCGGATTCATAAGCGGAGCGACTAGCGGATTCATAAGCGAAGCGACTAGCGGATTCATAAGCGGATCGACTAGCGGATTCATAAGCGAAGCGAATAGCGGATTCATAAGCGGAGCGAAAAGCGGTTTCATAAGCGGAGTGAATAGCGGATTCATAAGTTGAGAGACTAGCGGATTCGTAAGCGGAGCGAGTAGCGGTTTCATAAGCGGAGCGAGTAGCGGATTCATTCAGTGATTTTGGGTGTGAAAAGTGACTGTGAACAGTGACGTGACCTTACGCACCCCCTACACACCCCTACTCAACCCAACGCACCCCTACTTACCCCTACTCATCCCCTACGCACCCACTACTCATCCCCTTCGCATCCCCAACTCGCCCCCTACTCAGTCCTCTGCACCCCCTAACTACCCCCTACACAGTACTCACCCCCTCTACGTACAGGGGGTACGTACGCACCCCCTACTCAGTAACTCACCACTTGCGCACCCCCCTACTCAACCCCTACGCACCCCTACCTACTTACACTCTACTCGCCCCCAATTAAAGTCCCAAAAAATCATAAAAAATTACACCCATAATGACATTTAGACATTTCAACTCCATCGCACCCCAACTGGGGATGATGGTACTTCACGTCCGCCACGTTGGATATTAAAATCATTGTTGTTTTCGTAATCAGCGACCCCATAAACCATACAAAAAAATACCCTTCTTGATTTTCAGACTGTGTCACCTAATTTCCCCCTTTCAGGGGTTGAATTCTGAAAAAAAAAACTGTTATAGACCTGGGGCCGGTGACGAGGTCGTATACCCATCGAGCTTATCCATAATTCAGTTTTCATGCAATAGTTTACTATTAGAAGATGCGAAAAAACTTGGTCGGCCGACCCCTATCCTGGTGGGTTTTGTGTAGGAGGGTGACTAGTAACCTCTCTGAGACGAGACTAATTAATTACCCATCGAGCTCATGAACCAAATTATGCTTATCCGATTGGTCTTAATTAGTGTTACGAAGTACACTCGGTCGTCCGCCGGATATCCTGGCAGGTAGTGCTGGCCAACCAAAAATGGTGGTCAAATTTTGGAGTACTTCTCACCCATCGAGCTCATGGATGAAATGTATGCCAAATCAAAGGTTAGACCTTTACCTTCAATATTTCATCGGTCGTCCTGGCCGAAACTGGTAGTGCTGATGATCCAATCATCCCTTTAAACAGTTTCATCTAATTATTTTAGAACTAATATAGGTACGTACTAAATTAGATCATCCACATAAACATCGGTAGCTTTTACTTGACGAAACATTTTTTTTCAACTTCATTTTTGAAAGCAACGCCGCGGTGATTACTATTTTATTTTATTATATAGACATCACTTAAACGAGCAAATTTCATTTTAGAAAGAATCATTAATAGAACTCAATTACTATTATCGTTAAAGAATAAATTTGGTTGGATATTTTTTGTAGTAAAATCTGACTCACTTAAAACATTGAACATCTTCGAACGCTTCATCAGATCTTCACCAAATTTTAGTGGCATGAACTCTTGAATATTTATTTTGCTTCTAACAGTAAGTATTGCTTTTTATTTTCTCGTGGAGGGTGTGAAAAGTAGAGTATGGTCCTCGGGGATAAACGTGTTTTCATCTTGGGCTAGCTTGAACCCCTCGCTTCACTCAGGATTCTAGTCTTAACTCCCTCGCTTCGCTCGGGAGTTAACTCTAAGCTCCCTCGCTACGCTCGGGAGTTGACCCTGGAATCCCTCGTTGCGCTCGGGATTCAATATCGCGCCCGTGATGAAAGACACTGCTTTATCCCCTTGGTACATAATCTACTATTATTCATATAAACGTGAAAACGCATGATCTTACTTTGACAGATAAATCTGGTTGGCCACCAGAACCCACCAGGTTTCGGCCAGGACGACCGATGAAATATTTAAGGTAAAGGTCTAACCTTTGATTTGGCATACATTTCATCCATGAGCTCGATGGGTGAGAAGTACTCCAAAATTTGACCACCATTTTTGGTTGGCCAGCACTACCTGCCAGGATATCCGGCGGACGACCGAGTGTACTTCGTAACACTAATTAAGACCAATCGGATAAGCATAATTTGGTTCATGAGCTCGATGGGTAATTAGTCTCGTCTCAGAGAGGTTACTAGTCACCCTCCTACACAAAACCCAGGATAAGGGTCGGCCGACCAAGCTTTTTCGCATCTTCTAATAGTAAACTATTGCATGAAAACTGAATTATGGATAAGCTCGATGGGTATACGACCTCGTCACCGGCCCCCGATTACTCATTAAATTTGTCAATAGGAGTACTCCTGTGAAGTTTCGAATAAATATTGTCTAACTATTCTTGTTTGCCCATACAAACTTTAGTCCCCCGTTTCGCCCCCCCTAGGGGGTGAATTTTGAAAAATCCTTTCTTAGTGCCCCTCAGACCTCATAAAGGTACCTACGTGCCAAATTCGCAATCTCTCGACCCAGCGGTTTGGGCTGTGCGTTGATAGTCAGTCAGTTATTCAGTCAGTCACTTTCTTCTTTTATATATATTTAGATTTACAGTTAAAATTTCGAAAAAGAGGCCTTCGAGTTTGATATCACCTCTATTATCAATGAAGCATTACCTACCACTATTTGATAGATTAAATAACGAATTTCCCCTAAACAAGCTATTCGTTCCACTCTGTTTCTTAATTGCATTTACTTTCATTAGGTAGATACCTACTTTTATCAATTAAGCATGTTGTGTTAGGCACAACTTATATTTAGGTTCTATCTTGTATATAAATAAGAACATGTATTCGGGACGACTATAACTTATCAACGTCTAGTCCAAAGTATTGTACCACTAATAATATTAGTTGATGTTAATGATCATATTAATTATGATCATTTTGTGACTACATGAAGAGACTTAGGTAAGCATGAAAAGAACACTATTCAATTCATTGTATAGTGTTCTCTAGGTAAAAGTACTTAGTGAATATTGATAAATCACGTATAAATAATATGTCAGTGCGATATACAGGGTGAAATTGATATCATTAGCATCCTTTTAAACTAAAGAGTCTACCCAACAAACTGAACAACTTTCAGTACGGGAGCAGACCGATCGAAGCAAAAAAAAAATCTGCTGTTGCATACATTTGAGTCGAGTAGGCATTGCAGTTGGAACAGCTGATTATTTTTTTGCTTCAATCGGTTTGCTCCCATAGTGAAAGTTGTTCAGTTTGATGGGTAGACTCTTAGTTTAAAAGGATGCTAATGATATCAATTTCGCCCTGTAGAGTTATCGATTATCGAGCACAATAACTCTCTTTCTATTAGCGCGCTAACGAACGTGATAAAAAACGCGATATAGGCTTATAGCGTGCATCATGCTTCGGCCGCAGTTCAGTCCAGTGCATCTACCCAGGTACCTATCGCTAGAGCTTCAAGCCAGCTTCTGGCGAGAGGTCATCCAGGATCGGGAAAAGTGGCGGTCTCTTATTTTGGAGGCCTACACCTATTATAGTACTTATACTAGTCGCGCGGCTATAGACCTACTTTTCGTTATAATCAGCTGCAAGGCTGATTCAGTATTCATAGGGTGAAGAGCATCTCTGTGATGGGGACGGACCAGGTCTGCCTGCAACTCCAGTCGGCTTACAGCCGGGCACAGGTCAGTTATGGTTGCAGACGGATCTTTTCTCATTTTGTATCTTATGTCAGTGCAAGGGAAAATAACTATCAAGCATTCCAGGCTGTCTATTATAGCATGCGTGCTTCGTTTTCAATATCTATACTGAAAAGCGATGAGAGGGAACTTTTCTCACTCTGTCTCTTTTCTTATGTCAGTGCAAGAGAAGATAAGTATATTCCAGCTATTTGTATAGTACACACGGCGACACATCAAGCTACGAAAAACCAAAATAAGCTGGCCGCGCGTAGGTGGAGTAATGTATAACGTTACACGGCCAGCTTATATTGGTTTTGCGTAGCTTGATATGTCGCCGTGTGTACCTATGCATATAACTCTTCGTTTTCAATATCTAGGTACTGAACAGCGATGAGGGACAGAATATCTTTTCTCACTTTGTCTCTTATCTTATGTCAGTGCAAGGGTAGATAATTTAATTATCTAGCAATAGGTATGTCTAAGTATCTCATCTATTTGTTTAGTATGCGTTTGACATAATAACTACACAAGACTGAACCGAAGTACCGTCATAAAAAAAGCGTGTAAAATTGTGCCGCACCACAGCCGTCTCGCTCAAAGCATTTTGCAAGAAGACCCAATTGGGTTTAGGCTAGTCTAGGCTTTGGGCTAGTAACATATCTGTTGTATAACTATGGGATAACTACACATTTTCATCAAAAACAAACTAATCATGATGTCAATAAACTTGGAAATTTTCCTTATCTGAACTGAAGCCTCTATAAAACCGATTAGTGTCGTCCTACTACATTTCGTTATCAGTTATTGTGTTAATGAGCCGTTTTAAAACAATTAAACCAAGGCTTGTCTCTCATACGACTGTCCGTGGCGGGAAAAGTGACAGTTTATTTTTTATTACGTTATTTTTTTATTTCAGTCGCAGATCAAGAAAGTTTCAGGATACAACCAAGTTATAAAGAGTGGTGCGTTAAATTTAAATGTGAATGAGTCTATTCAAAATAAGATTGGAATTTTGGAAAAATATACATATGTATATAAAATTTCCGTAGCGTGTATAATTTTAATGTTCCTAGGCTTGTTCAAGTGTCTTCAAATAATCATTATTGAACAATATTTCTTTATTGTTATGTTAATTATATTATGAAGTAAACATGTTATTAAATTTCGTATTTTAGTTGCCAATTGGAGTTTGTAGAGTCGGTAAGTTATTTTTCTTTTATTCCCGAACGATTCCTAAGTACTAATCATTTTTCTATCTAAACATTTAATTTAATATACTAACAAAACACCCTACTCAGACCATCAAACTGAACAATTTTCACTATGGAGACAACTTCGAAATCGCGAAATAAAAATAAACTGTTTCAATACAAAACTGCAGTATCGGCTGGGCTCAAATGTATGGGACCTGTATGGGACAAATGATTTTTTTTATTTTTTCTCAGTGTTGGCCCCATAGTAAAAGTTGTTCAGTTTGATGGTATGAAGCACCCCCTTAAGTATTACTAGGGTGTAGTATACAACGAGTTAATGAATTAACGCAAAACTAGAAAGTAGTTTGTTTAGAATCGAGAGCAGAATCGAATTATCGTGGTTTCAATTTCAACATAGGTAATTTTTTTCAAAATATTAAATAATTTTTTTGCAAAATTTAAAATTTTCTGAACTGGATGTCAATCCACCCCACGGGCACACTCAACCTACTTACTACCTAAACAAGATTATAAAAATATATCCATGAGTACGTTAGCGCTTTCATTGCGCGTTCATTGCTGAAATGATAATAAATCATTTTTGTCTCAAAACTTAAAATGTGAAAAACTTTAAATTTTAACTATCAAAATAATGAAATTATTGTTTCAATCTAATTATTTTGTTATAAATCAGTTGGGGTGTATGAGGTTACGTGCGCTTTTTCATTAACACGTTGTATTTATAGTAGATTGTTAACCAAGGGATGAAAGTGACCCATTTCACACGAGATGTTTGGCGCCCCGAACGAACGTGAGGGGCGCCCATAGTTCGAGTGTGCAATGGGTACTTTCACCCGAGTTAAACACTCTGCTTTTCATCACGATTACGAGGAAATTAACCAAAACCAGATAATGCAAAATCAATTTCTGAATTGATATTCGCTCGATAAATTCACGCTACGTTTCAAAACGTTTGAAAATCACTCGGGGACCAATAGGAAGTAGAAAAAAAACATACGAAGATTGTGGATGCTAGAGTGACACAGATATACTTCCCTAGTGATTTTTACACGTTTTGAAAAAGATCCGCAAAATTTGCAACATGTGGCTTTCCCTCCGTTTTTTTTTTCAAGTTTTTTTCTTTTTCGCGCAAGGCTGCATTCCGAACCTATGCCCCAGGTGCACCCCGACCGCAACTTTTCGCACCAACGCCGTTCAGGAGAGCGATTTTTGAACATTATACGAGCGACTCAGCAGTCGAAAATGTCATAATTACTACGAGATTAATGCATCTTTCTACTGCCGATTCGCTCATATGATGTTCAAAAATCGCACTTCAAAGCCTCGGTGAAAAACGTTCTACCATAGTCTTACCATAGTGCGAGTTGAAAAAACAACCGCACCCAAAGGTCCTGAACGCAGCCTTGCGCGAAAAAGAAAAACCTTTTTTTTTAAACTAGCCTGTTTTTTAAATTAGGTACTTTTTCTTCACCTGTTTCTTCACGCAGAAAACAAAATGCATATAACTTATACAAAAGTATCGAAATGTTACAAATTATTGTTATTATTACTAAATTCGAATGTTTCTGTTCATAATAATTATAAAAATTAATAATTTTAATATAATGTTATCGAAGTGTGGCTGTATAGGTTTCTGCCTTTGCTCAGTATAGACGTAGATTTTTTTTAATTACTTTTCCGCCCTAGGGAAGAAATGTATCACTTTCAACCCGCTTCTTAGATAAACAATAACCTACTTTCAGAGTATGAGTGATGAAAAGTATATTAAATATGTTATTCCACCCAAAACCCCAGGTATCTGCTAAAGTGAACCTTACTGCACCTGCTAATTAAATTTTAAAGTGAAGCTAGGTTTTGACCATTACGAAAGGGTAGAGTAGGTATTAATTAACGTTTGATTTTCATCTATATGCATAATTATCATTTTAATTTTAATTTTAATTTTCGTCCAAACTTTCGTCTTCAGGAGTGCGATTTTTGAATGTCAAATCAGCAGTAGAAAGATTCGTATATCCATTGTAATTTTGACATTTTCAACTACTGAACTCAGCGAATGAGATTCAAAAATAGCTCTCCAGCAGTAGAAAGATGCATATCTCCATAGTTATATTGACATTTTCAACTGCTGAGCTCACTTACTGATTCTAGGGTTTGCCGTGCGTAAATAAAAATGATAAAGTTTAGAATATATAACTACTTACATAGCATACATAAGCTCACGGCACAACTACCAACTTTCTGTTTAAGAATGTAGTTGCTCACATTCAGCAAAGTTTCAGGATGGAATGTGGTGAGAGGGGGCTGGCCTTTCACCCTCATAAATACTGCATAAGAAATATTTAATCCCTTAGTCACCTCGTGTCGTACGAGGCCTCGTACGATACCCACGGGAAGAATTGGGGTGGTCCATTCTAAGTCGGAACCACGCTTAATTACATACATAAAACTATTAATCTATTTAGGTACAAAAATCAAAGGTTTGAAACTGGATTTGTACGAATTGGATTTGAAACTGGATTTGAACCTGGAGTTGTACGATTTTTGAAAGTCACACGATCAAATCAGCAGTAGAAAATGTCAAAATTATCACGACTCAAAAATAGCACTATTGGCTTTTGGAAATTATCGTCGTGAAATATAGAAAACATGTTGACTATCGAATTATTTTAATTTTGATGTTATTTTTAAAACAAACCTATTGAATTTATAAAGTTATTTACCTATAACGTACTCAACAAAAAAAACGTTAAGGTGACAAATGCGGGTTACGTGTGTGTCCATGATTTCATTGTTAATTATTTCAAACTTGTAAACTTGTTGTGATTTAATTTAAAAGATTATTTTGTTCTTTTCAAAGTTGTTAGGAACCCTATTACTTAGAAAGACAGTATCTACCAAGTTCTTTCTTTCTTATCGTGTGGGCAGAGCCCTAGTGTCAGAGTTTTTTCAGACCGCCTTACGGCCTCTGACGTGGTTTTTATCTAACGACTACTACAACCACTAGAGATAGTAGCCGGGACCAACGGCTTAACGTGCCATCCGAAGCACGAAATCATTTTTCTTTTCAGACAATCAGGTGATTCAGCCTGCAATGTCCTAACCAACTGGGGAAAAACGCACAAAGTGACACAATATCACTAGGTGTCCCCCGTGGGAATCGAACCCACGACCTCCGAGTCGAGAACCAATGCTCTTAACCAGTAGACCACGGAGACAGTTGTTTACTGTTGGATCTTACTTAATTAATAAACTCTATTTTTCACGCAGTTGTCACCATAAAATTTTTCGAATCACAGGTGGTTTAAAGTACCCCAAGGGTGCCAACGCAACGGGCCATGATTATAGATTCATAATCCTACGCCGAATAAAAAAATGGGGAGGAGGCTTGTAGGTAGGTACTCTGCGGTGGCCTAGACGGGGGGCAATGGGTTGTAAATAGGCATCAAGGTTCATTGTTGCAAGGTTTCAGGATGGGACCTAAGCCTATAATGTCTTTCTGTGACAGCCTAAGAATCTTGTTGTTTCAGTACTAAGTTTCAGTGCCTAATATTTTTTTCAGTTATGCGTATTTTTTCAACTCTCTTGGGTCTGCTGGGATTCGCGTCAGCCCAGGATGCCAACTGTGATTATTATCAAGATGTAAGTAGATTATTAGATGTTTTTTTTATACTGTCATCGAACACGCTACTGTACAACATTTCGGGTTCACAATCTGGGATATATATTTTACTTTAATAGTCCTATCTAGGAAATATTCCATCAATCCGTATTGTGCATCACGCGTGGTGGACTAACGCACATAAACCCTCACCATTAGGTTTGGCCTTTGCACCAAGTAGGAGGACTAGGATGGACAATAATAGGTGATGATGATGATCTAGCTAAGGAATATAGAATAGAATACAATAGAATTTCTTTGTCTTACAAAACGCATATCATCATAATATGTAAAGATCATTCGCTCTTCTCGGTTGCGAAGAGGTTCGGAAACTTAGTCAACAACAACAACAACAACAACAAATATACTTTATTTTACACCAAGACATAAGAGTAAAATACAGAGAAAAAAATACAAAAAGGCACAAAATTAGTCATGAGGGTACAGCACGGCTAGCATGCCACCCACGACAAAGCGACGAACGAGAAAAACGTCATGCGCGCTCTTTCTGGCATACGTAAAATAATAAAGATGGAGGCACATCTCGATTTTTATCGTTTTCTCGGGGGTGGCATGCGAGGCCTACAGGGGTGCGATTTTTAAATCTCATTCGCTGAGTTCAGCTGAGTTTCAAAAATCGCACTCCTGGAGTAGGATTTTTGAAAGTCAAATGAGCAGTAGAAAGATGCATAATATCTCCACAGTAATTTTGACATTTTCAACTGCTGAACTCAGCGAATGAGTTTCAAAAATCGCACACAGGGTTCGAATCTGCACTGATGACATACCATGTAAGTATCAATCTGGACGCACGGCAGTGCCCCCGTCAAGACGAGCTAAACAAGCGGCGCACTAACGTACCTTTTCTCGAAATGAGTTTTAAATACTCTCAAACAGTGAAGGAAAACATGGTGGGGAAACCTACATACGTTATTATTTATTATTTGCGTATGACTTTTATTTCCTCCAATCAAAAATTATATCTAAATTTTGGAGCCGTATTTTGGCTTCCGGCGTTAGTTTCCACATATCCCACCCCCTCCGACACCGACCCTGCATACGCTGAAGAAGAAATTCTGATGCGTATTGTGAAGTCCACCAATCCATATTGGGTACGCGTGGTGGACGCACGCCCACCTTGAGGGTAGGCCTCTGCCCCGCAGTGGAACTTATATGGGCGAATGATAATGATGAGTAAACCTGGCTCTTCGTTAAAAGAAAACCTGGTGATGGTGACAAATAAAAAACGTACTTTTCTCAGGAAAGTAAAATTAGATCTACGAGTGCCAAGTGCCAAGACACGAGCAAAAACTAGTTAAATAAATAAATCGGATATAAAAAAACCTACCTAAAGATCTTTAACAACATAAAAAATGCGGGATCATTGCCAAGTAGGTAACATAATTACCAGGTACCTACCTACTTACATCAGGCCCTATAGTATGAAGTGCTAGCTTAGAGTCTTTATGAGTGCTAGATACGCTTTTTTAGGGTTCCGTAGTCAAACAAGGAACCCTTAATACTTTCGTCCATTCTATCTGTCTGTATATGCCCCGGCTCAATACTCTCTATTTTTTTTTAACCTATTGAATCGAAATTTGCAATGAAGACAGATAATAGAAACCCAAAAACAGACACACGGTATTTACGAAGAATAGTACATTACTGCAGCGGCCAGCAACAGGGGCATTGATGGACGAACGTGTAAATGTGGGCCGAGGCGATGCCGAGGCACTCATACGTAAGTCCATCAATGCCTAGTTGTGGCCAAGACTTGTATAGTACTTTTCTCAAATAATGCGCGGAAATTAAAACAGTAAATTTTCTAAAATAATTCGCAGAAATTAAAACTCTTTTCAAAATCAATGACGAACAACGAACAACAATTTGTTTTTTTTTTCAATAAACAGCTTTCTATTTGCAACCCAGTTCGAAATTTAAATAAAACCTTTGATGAGTTACCTCCTTGGTCGCCATGTTTCGGAGAAAAAGAACGTTCCATTTTTATATTACACGACAGATATGAGTTTACTATATAATTTATTTGGCCGCTAAACACGACAGATATGGATTTTCATCCGGTTATAATAAAGTACTCTTTGATTTTCATACAACATTGCCGGCCGCTGCGTGCATTTATTTGGTCAGTACAGCAATTTCGATTTATCTCGAAGAAGGTTGTCAAAATAATGATCACATTTCCAAGCATGTTTGAGAAAACAATTTTTACCGGAGTTTTGGATGGGATGCAAAGAAAAGGGGGTTGCCATACAATAAAAAGGGGGTTTGCAAAAATTGGTTTATTCTAAAAAAAATCTAGTGAGGTGTCGTTGGATAGCTCTTGTAACGTGGAACGAAACACCCATACAAACTAAGTTGTTACAATGCGCTTAAAGTCAAGAAAAGAGCATAGGTAACTTCTAAAATAGGTGTACAGGAAAAAAAAACTGAAATTATTTAACAATGCAGATTCCCGTAAGTACTAGGTTTTTTAATACAATGCCTAGGTTTTTTTTATACAATGCCTACAGTATGGTTTCTCTACTTGCTTACTTGTCGCTGCAACAACTTTCGCTCTCTGAAAAGCGCGAGAAGAGGTCAAGGGAAGGCGCGTCGCGCGTGTCTACAGTTGTTTGAAATTGTTTGTATACCTACGTATATTTTTGTTTATTCTAAGAAGATACCGATTTTATGATAGGATAAACGATTGATATCTTATCTAGGTACGTTTAGAATACTGACTTAGTGTAAATACATAATGATTATCACAGGCAGATAATGATAGAAAGTTATTGTATAAGTAGGTAGGATATTATTTCAGATAAAGTGTATTCTCGACTACCAGATATATGTAAATAAATAACAGGATGTAAATGTAGGTAATGTTATTTGAAGCACCTACAAATAAAGCGAAATTTGAAAAATTATGTGATAAAACCAAAGATATAAATCAAAAATACTAGTAGCACAAGCGAGCGTCAACAAAAAATAATATAAACAAACAGAGAGATCCTCCGTCATCAACAACCTTCGTCAGATACCATGAAGCAGAGATCTGCAATACGCATCATCGCCACAACAATCTAAAATAAGTCAAAGAACCCGCCCCTTGCCGATTTACCTCGTTGGATTGCCAGTCGCTGCACGAGAAAGAACGACCCGAAACGAGGGTCACAATTTCTCTCCCTCAGTCGATTTAATAGAAAATATTTATTCCAGGTTAAAGTGGGGGTTCAGTACTACGTGTACAGTCCCAACTACCCACAAAGCTATCCAGCTGGCAAACAATGTCGATGGATAGCGGCATGCCCTACTGGCTACAACTGTAAACTGGATTGTCCGGAGATCAATCTGCCTACGGTATGTTTATATTACTACGTGTTCCAACTATCGGCGAAACTATCCAGCTGGCAAACAATGTCGATGGATAGTGACCTTGAGACTGGATTGTACGGACAGTACGGAGATCTAAGGTATGTTGTGTTACTATGTACCAACTACCCACGAGACTATACTGGTGGCAAACAATGTCGATGGATAGTGATATGCCCTTTTGGCTACTACTTGAGACTAGAATATACGGAGATCAATCTGCCTAAGGTATGTTATCTTATATTACTACAAGTACCAACTATCCACGAAACTATACAGCTGGCAAACAGTGTCGATGGATAATGATAGGTATAGCCTTCTGGCTACAACTGTAAACTGGATTGAACGGAGATCAATCTACCTACGGTATGTTATGTTCTTATGTTACATGGGTACGTGTACCAACTATCCACGAAACTATACAGTTGGCAAACAAAGTCGATGGATAGTGATATGCCTCTATGATATGATCAATGTGGAAGTTGCTAGAACTAGGTGCCAGTCGTATTTACACATTGAAACAATATTTATGATACTTATGATACAAGTGAGCTAAGCTGGTCATTTACATCATCGTAGCCCGAGCTGAAGGCGAGGGCGTAATAGAGCTGAGAGTGTAATGACTAATAATGCGCACGTTTTTCAACACACAAGCGAAGAAAAAAATAATTCAGTTAACAAAAATTTTTAATTGATGAAATTAATTTTAATACAAACCACTAGTGCGGTAATGTTAAGTAGGTATAAAACACGCGTGTTTTTGAGCTGCAACCAGCGTTGTCATAAGAACTTCTTTACGAGAAAGTGAGTTGAAAACATGTTTTCAGAGTCCAAGCTGCTCGGGAGACCGAATGCTGATCTCCAAGACGGGAGACAGTCAGCTGGCCGATGCTAACCAATACTGCGGCTTAGGCTCCGCCTCCGTGGTGTCTGTCGGTCAACGCTTGTCTATTGGTAAGTTAGTTTGTCTTTACTCCACGGATGAAATAATTGGGAGGAATTTCAATTAGTTCGCTATAATATTAATGCCAAGGAGTGCCCATTCAGACACCTGAAAACCGTTTGTAGGAATCGTAACAACATCTATACATCTGTGCTGTGTAGGTACGCACGGCGACAGATCAACCTACCCATAGTTGGACCTTATGTCCATGAACATAGAGTTCAACTATGGGTAGGTTGATCTGTCGCCGTGTGTACATACATCAAACTGAACAACTTTAACGTTGGGCGCGAACCTGTCAATGAAAAAAACAGCTGTTCCATACTAAATTGCAATGCCTACTCCACAGTATAAGAAAGAGTAGAGTATCTATTACTCCTACTCGACTCAAATGTATGAAATTATTTTTTTGTTCTGACAGGTTTGCGTCCATAGTAAAAGTTGTTCAGTTTAATGAGTAGAATAATTATGTGGAGGTTAATGATACTTTTCCCTACTATAATAAAATTGTAAACTTAGCGATGATGTACACACGGCGACACATCAAAGCTACGCAAAAAAACATAAGCTGGCCACGCGACCTCGGTCAGCTTATTTTGGTTTTGCGTAACTTGATGTGTCGCCGTGTGTACATTGAAGATTATGTATTTGCAAAAAAGTAAATTAGGGGCGTTTATTAATACGTAATGGAATGCAGTAATTAATTTGCCTTGACTTTCTCTTCGTCAGGTCTGATCTCCCAGTTGAACAGCCGCGGTGGTCGGTTCTACTGCTCGCTGACTGCGCAAGCGGCGACCCCGGGGCCCAACCCCACCTGCAGCTGTGGTTACAAGAAAACGGTAGGCTTTATCCACCCTTTAACAGGATATTCCTGAAGCACTCCATACAAAACGAAGTTATGTCCTAGATTGGACATAATATAGTAATTAAAGTAAGGACGAAGTTACGGACAAAAGCTAGTAGAATACATACAGGGTCCAATTAGTCTTAATATGCTGACGGTTTTTAAGATGATCAGATCATTACACTGGACAACTTTCTCTATGGGACCAACAACGAAATTGCAAATAAAAATCAGTTGTTCACAGCATTTGGGTCGAGATAGGATTGCAGTTTTTCCCATATGGAAAGTTGATCAATTTGATGTTCTGATCACCCCCTTAAAGACCGTCAGTATATATAAAGAAAGAGCCTGTACCTTACCTATGTACAGAGTGTAAGGAAAACTATCATTAACCTTTAAACCACATACTCTACGGGTCTCTACTCTCTACCCATCAAACTGAATAACTTTTACTATGGGAGCAAACCAGTCAGAACAAAAAAAAATCAGCTGTCCCATACTAAACTGCAATAACCTACTCGATTCAAAGGTATTGGGACAGCTGGTTTTCCGAATTTCCTATTGGTTTCTTAGGGAAAGTTGTTCAGTATCATGGGTACAATCTCCCCTTAAAGTAATGCAACTATGTTTACCCTAGTAGATAGATAAGTACAAACATTATCCATGACTCGGGTGCAAATATTCATTAATTCATAGGTAATAAATAGACGTCCCTTACGGCATGTGAACCCGAGACTTTCGGATCAGCCAGCAGGTTCACTACCAAATGAGCTATCGCATATCAAGATTACGCTACTTTGGATTCTCTCTTCTATGGGTGAGAAAAAATAGGCTGATCATCATGGGTCACTGTTTCCATTCTACGTCTCCTAAATAATTAAATCCATTGTTCCAGAACCGTATAGTAGGCGGGCAAGAGACCGGTATAAACGAGTACCCGCCGATGGCAGGTGTGGTGGATGCCAGGATATCGTCGATAAAGTGTGGGGGTGTGATCATACACGAGTTGTACGTGATGACCGCTACGCATTGCCTGGCGGCCCTGGACGTCGCTCGCACCGCCGTCGTGGTGGGAGAACACAATGTTAATGTTGGTATGTTTCTTTCTTCCAGTCTCTGATAGGGTTGCCAGATGGCCGGGAAATTCTGGAAAATCACGGAATTTTGTGTATGGCAACTTTACTCTTTTTTTACTTTACCTTTATCAATCTGAACAACTTTCACTATGGAGCCAACGTCAGGAAAAAGAAAAATCTGCCGTCCCATACATTTGAGTCGAGACGGTACTGCAGTTTTGTATGAAAGAGCGGATTTTTTTTCGGGATTTCGATGTAGGCTCCATAGTGAAAGTTGTTCAGGTTGATGGTCTGAAGCAACCCCTTAGGGTGTTTTGTTACACGCTGTATTTTACTGACCCGAAATTCCCCAATATAACACGTTTTTTTCCACAAAGTTACGTCATCAAGGCGGGCAAGGCCAAGTCAATCATGGAGGTGATATGTATTTTATGTGTTAGGTAACATAATAGGCTACTTGACAACTAGTCAAATCAGCTTCTCTTTATCTGACGTCAAAACGTGTGTTTTGTATGAAGATTTGTACTAAATAATGAGTTGTGACGTCATCAACATTTCATTACTTTTTAAAGTTTATCTTGGTATTAAAAATAGTATATTCAAGCTAAAAACTCGACGAAAATGGGAGTTAAGCGTTATTTTCTAACCCTTTTTTCACTGAGAAGATAAAAATAAAATATATTGTATGTAGTCAAATACCCCCAATTTCACAAAACATAATATTTTCTTTTTATTTACAATTTTTTATTTTTCTAATTTCCTCCTCCACTATAAATACCACTAAAATACCTAACTATTAATTTTCATAAAATAAAATGATTTTGTCGTTCATTGTAGTTGGAACTTGAACAACAATTCCGTTCGTATCCCTGAAAATGTCCAGGAAATGATAATCTGGCAACCATACTGATTACTATTACAGTGTCGTGTCAGTTCAATCTTTGAACTGCCAGAATTTTGTGTCAATAAATGACTCTTAGTCTACCCATCAAACTGAACAACTTTTAGTATGAGAGCATTTTGATGGGTAGACTCCTAGGAGTAGACTCTTAGTTTAAAAGGATGCTAATGATATCAATTTCACCCTGTATACATATTCTTTGAAAATGTCAACCGGCTACATGTTCAAAAGATACAGCCCTCTGAAGCAAGGACGGACGGACGAAACAGAGAGCTTCGCTTATGAATAGGCCCCCGTTCGCACCCTTTGGTTACGGAGCCCTAAAACGATCTTGATTGTCACATTGCAGGTGATTCCCCGGCTACTCAAGGAATAGCAGCTGATAGATTTATATTTCATCCACAATTTAACAGGTAAGCAACTGGTTATTTTCAGTAAAGGCACAGTATTATATATTTGAAACGCTAACTTAAATTTCCCGAGAGTACCGGGATCTAGTTTTATATTCCCGGTTCTTTGACTGCTGCGAAATCCCAGGGTTTCCCGGTAATTTTGGTTCCGGGATTTCTCGGTACTTTCGGTTCCGAGATTTCCCGGGTGCATTTTGCTGCACCCAACAGTAAGTTAGTAGTACGCAACACCTGATTTTTTTTTGCTCCGATCGGTAGTTTTAAAGGATGCTAATGTCTCGATATAAATCTGTTACTTGTGTTATGATAATGACTTTCATTTTGTAAGAAACATACACTATCTATACAACTAAAGTGGTTAAAATAGCTCTGAAGATTAGTTAGCTGAAGATGCAATGGGCTGGTCATAATCTGCAGAAGAACTGACAACCGATAGGGTGTCAGTTCTAGAGTGGAGACCGCGTACCTGCAGGCGTAGTAAGGGAAGCCATGCTGCTCGCTGGACACACGACCTAAAAAAGGTAGCGGGGAGCGATTGGATGAGGAAAGACGAGGACACCTCAGTGCCAAGGACATAATTTTTTTGGCGCGCCTTGGGTGATGCCTATCTTCAGCAGTGGACGATGATAGGCTGATGATGACGATGATTTGATGATGTTAGCCCGCGAATAATTTATTTCAACTTAAAACGTAATCGCTCATGGTACAAATTATTAGTTACTACGTAACCTTCGTTCCTTAAAAACCGAGTGACAGAGACCTACTCATGGAAGGATGTAAGGGGTCGCGCCTATACAGGGTGTAAACTTAAATATCTACGACACATATTTCAGTGCTTGAGACCTCCAACTGAAAAACTTTCTCTGTTCGACCAAAATTGAAATCTTAATAAAAAATATACTGTGTAGAAGAGAGGTGGGCATAATTACGAGGCTTAGCTTCGATTCCTGGTCTGTACTATTAAGTTCCAAATATAATTTACGTAGATATTGTATCAGTAATTTATAATAAGAGATTCTCGCAGTATCGACTTTACGGAGATGAATCAAATTTTTCGACTGAAAATGAATGAGGTCTGTATTAATATTATGTTCTTACTAGCTTTTCTTCTTTGTCTTTCTTTCTTCGTTCGCGTGTTAAGGATAATTAAGAAAAATCCTTTCTTAGGATGATTATAATTATATTCCAAAATGTTTCTATCTTTAACGATTTAGGCTGTGCGTTGTCTATCTGTCTGTAAGTCAGTCACGGAACTGTTTTATAATTGTATTTATATGCCATTCATTTGCATTCTCTCTGTACCTAAACTGTACCTTACTAACTTACGTAGGTACTGTAGGTAAAATACACGGTAGTAATTATAGTAGTGGAACATGAGATTGACAATTGAAACTTGGTTTGTATGGAGCGCACCAACGATAATACGTTCGAGAGTTTAATGATAATAATATCGTTTTTGTTTTTCCAGTAACACCTATGATTATGACATTGGAATCATAGGTCTGAGGAGCAGAATAACGATGAGCGACCGAGTGGGCCCCGCATGTCTTCCGTTCAAGTTTCTCAACGAGGCATTTGTTGGAAAATCACTGACTGCCCTTGGTAATAGTCGTCTATCGTAATTAACCCATTATTTTAGTTACTTCCTCGGGATTTCCTCGGCTCGGACTTAGTCAAATTGAATGTCAAAAATGTCCTCGACTCCAGTTTCTCGGTCAAGTCGAGGATGAGATTAGGAACAAAACGTCAAACTCAAGGTCCTATATCTATGCGTAGGCAAGCACTTTTCAGGGGGGGAGGGGGATAGGTGGGTTTTACCCCCCCCTCGAAATCCGAATATTTGTATGGAACATTAATTACAGCTATAATTTTTTCATTGTTTTTTTAATGAAAATCCCTCCCCGAAACCAACGTCTGGATACGTGCTTCTTGTGCGTAGGCACAAAATAAATACCTACTGCCAGTTGTAGCAAATGCCATTCCATTTCCATTTCCAACTGCGATTTCGGGTGTCCTTCCCTAGTAATATTTGTTCAGTTTGATAGTCTGCATCACCTCTGAAAATTTTGAAGTGTTTACATAATCACATAATTAGTACCTATAGTTCGCGTTGTAGTAGATTATTAAAGCAGTGTCTTGCGTCACGGGCGCTATATTGAATCCCGAGCGTAACGAAGGATTCTAGGATTAACTCCCGAACATAGCAAGGGAGTTTATAGTTAACTCCCGAGCGAAGTGATCTTCATAAATATCTTTCGTCCACAGGTTGGGGTACAACATCCTTTGGAGGACCAACATCTAGCTTCTTACGGAAGGTTGATCTGAAAGTGATAAGTCAGACTGAATGCCGACCCAGCACCTCGTTTTTGTCTGACCGTATGATTTGCACCTACACCCCCGGGAAGGATGCTTGTCAGGTACCTCCATTCTCCATAAACTTATCCTTTTTTAGAAGCCGTTAAAAAAAATCTGGATTTGGTTTGGAAAAATTCTTTGATCAGGGAGAGTCCCTAAGATTTTTGCCACGACTAAAAATGGGGAAGAGTCAAGACCATCGTAATACCTTTATGGTCAAGACACACCTCACAACCATTGTTGTTTCGTAGTCAAATAAGGAACCTTTATAACTTTCGTCCTTTTTTTATATATTTATATGCCCTTTTATAATACTGGAGTAAAATATCCGAAAATATTTTACAATATAGCTCTTAAAAAAATACTTTCAATGGAATTTATAACAATTACGTGCACTTTCGATCTTCACTATATCGCCAATGTTTCGGTCCGCACTTCATTGTAATAGAGTTGAAATTGGAACGAAAACATTCACGCAAAAGTTCGAATCGAATGTGCGGGTAGACCCTCTGTAGCGCAATGTCGAATAGAATATATTTGTTACAGGTTCTTTTACCTATGCAAAAAAAATATTTTCTCGCTTATCACTAGATGACGCTGACCCAAATTAAATTATTGATTGCTTTTGAAGATTTTCTTTAGTAATCTCAAATCAAATATATTAGGAATTCAGGATAAACCCGACACCCACGGGAGAAAATGGGGTGGTGCTATTCTTAGCCGACACCACTCGGAAAGTCCCTGTTAAACTTAAATTACATTGCCTACGTTACGTTTTCCAGGATGATTCTGGCGGCCCCCTCTTCTACACGGACCCTGCCACTGGTCTTCTATTCTCCATAGGTATAATTAGCTACGGGTCGTCCTGCGCGTCAGGGTCACCAGGGATCAACACCAGGGTCACTGAAATGCTGCAGTGGATCAAATCCGTCACACCTTTGGCCACTTATTGCGTTAAATGAACAATATATTGTTTGCGTTTCTATTTTGTGTTGTTTTATTTCATGATGGATTCCTAGTCGACTACGGCGAGAAAAATATCTAGACGCAAAATATTTATTTATTTTATTTATTTATGAACATTTCAGTATACATTGTCTTATATTTACATTATTTTGATGATACCAAAAAACCCTAACTGGGTTTGTCTTGGCACCTTTTAAATTTTTATCAAAGTTGTAGGTAAGTACACAAAGGTTTTATACACCACTAGCGGCCCGTCCCGGCTTCGCACGGGTGGACGTCTAATCTTTTCTAGCAATAAATATAGCCTATGTTACTCAGGGTGAATGCAGCTTTCTAATGGTGAAAGAATTTTTTAAATCGGCCCAGTACTTTTTGAGCCTATTCATTACAAACATACAAACATACAAAAATAGGTACAAATCTTTCCTCTTTATAATATTAGTGTAGACTAAACGAATGCCGAGACCAGCGCAGCGCGCGTCCAAGATAGCGTGAATGATGCTCACTTACGTTCTCTCGAACGCGCACTGTCCGTCGACAACAGGTTACTATACAATCGGAAATCTTGTTGCACCACATACAGGCTGTTTCTTTTTGACGTTCCATTTTACCGTTTTTTGACTTTTATTTTATTTTATTTATTTAGGTATAGTACATTACTGCAGCGGCCAGCAACAGAGGCATTGATGGACGAACGTGTAAGTCCATCAATGCCTAGTTGTGGCCAAGGCTTGTATAGTACTTTTCTCAAATAATGCGCGGAAATTAAAACAGTAAATTTTCTCAAATAATTCGCGGAAATTAAAACTCTTTTCAAAATCAATGACGAACAACGAACAACAATTTGTTTTTTTTTTCAATAAACAGCTTTCTATTTGCAAGTTAGTTCGAAATTTAAATAAAACCTTTTTTGAGTTACCTCCTTGGTCGCCATGTTTAGGAGAAAAAGATCGTTCCATTTCTAAATTACACGACAGATATGAGTTTACTATGTAATTTATTTGGCCGCAAAACACGACAGATATGGATTTTCATACAAACATTGCCGGCCGCTGCGCGCATGTAGTTGGCCAGTACAGCAATTTCGATTTATAATTAGCTACGGGTCGTCCTGCGCGTCAGGGTCACCAGGGATCAACACCAGGGTCACTGAAATGCTGCAGTGGATCAAATCCGTCACACCTTTGGCCACTTATTGCGTTAAATGAACAATATATTGTTTGCGTTTCTATTTTATGTTGTTTTATTTCATGATGGATTCCTAGTCGACTACGGCGAGAAAAATATCTAGACGCAAAATATTTATTTATTTTATTTATTTATGAACATTTCAGTATACATTGTCTTATATTTACATTATTTTGATGATACCAAAAAACCCTAACTGGGTTTGTCTTGGCACCTTTTAAATTTTTATCAAAGTTGTAGGTAAGTACACAAAGGTTTTATACACCACTAAACGAATGCCGAGACCAGCGCAGCGCGCGTCCAAGATAGCGTGAATGATGCTCACTTACGTTCTCTCGAACGCGCACTGTCCGTCGACAACAGGTTATACAATCGGAAATCTTGTTGCACCACATACAGGCTGTTTCTTTTTGACGTTACATTTTACCGTTTTTTGACTTTTATTTTATTTTATTTATTTAGGTATAGTACATTACTGCAGCGGCCAGCAACAGACAGTTGTGGCCAAGGCTTGTATAGTACTTTTCTCAAATAATGCGCGGAAATTAAAACAGTAAATTTTCTCAAATAATTCGCGGAAATTAAAACTCTTTTCAAAATCAATGACGAACAACAACATTTTTTTTTTCTTCAATAAACAGCTTTCTATTTGCAAGTTAGTTCGAAATTTAAATAAAACCTTTTTTGAGTTACCTCCTTGGTCGCCATGTTTAGGAGAAAAAGATCGTTCCATTTCTAAATTACACGACAGATATGAGTTTACTATGTAATTTATTTGGCCGCAAAACACGACAGATATGGATTTTCATACAAACATTGCCGGCCGCTGCGCGCATGTAGTTGGCGAGTACAGCAATTTCGATTTATCTCGAAGAAGGTTGTCAAAATAATGCTCACATTTCCAAGCATGTTTGAGAAAATGTACATACTTGAGTAGATGTAGATATCTTATATTTACGTATATGATTATAAATGTATGTGTTATATAAAATATATGTTTCTATTTATGTATTATTAGGTAATTATGATATATAGGTATTATATGTGTATTATGTGGTATGTTGGATACAATTATATATTGGTAATTTAAAGTGTTATATGCTCGTATACAGCTGTAGGTAGTGTTTGAATATTTTTGTTTTAATATTTTTACTATTTAGTGTATTTCTTATATGGTCTGGTAAATTATTATGTAATCTAGGTATTAAGTATCTACAAGTGCGTCTTCCATAGAAGTTATTACATTTTGATGTAGCCATAATTCGTCTACTGACTTGTCTTGTTTGCGTTTTGTGTTCAATAGGGTGTAGGAAGTTTTCCTTGTTTGTATGTTGTTCAACCAGAAGGGAGAATATGACTTTGTCATGTACCGGTAAGACTTTACAATATCCGAATAAGCCACTATAGTCATCCTTATATTTCTCCTTGATCTTCTTAGGTACTATAGTTTTAAGTAGCCTAATTTGCAGTGAGTATATCTTGTCTAAATAAGTGACGTATGTTCGGCCATAACTTGTGATACCGTATGATATGGCAGACTCAGCTAGTGCCAGATATAGGTTGCGGAGGATCTTATAGGGTACTTTGTACTTGATGAGATATATTTTTGCCAATATTGCTCGAAGTTTGTTACAGAGTTTTTTTTTTAAATTGATATGTGGACTCCAGTTAAACCTATCATCCACGATCAGTCCCAGGTACGTAGCTTGTCTTACTTGTTCTATATTGTTGCACAGGCCATCACAATGCATCCCGCTATATTTATGCAGGCATTCGTGTTTATGTGCAATGAGTTTGATTGTTTCTGTGCCTTTGGTATTGCGTGAAGATCGGATGTGTAATAAATTGGTTTTTCCTTCATTTAGAACTAGGCCCGCATCATGAGACCACATACTCAGCGCCGTAAAGTCTTTTTGTAGTTTATGTATAGTTTTTGTATATATGTGATAGTAATACGACAATTTTGTACAGACTCTACTAGAAAATGGGTATGAGTAAAAGTATTAACAGTCGCGGCCACCAATGAAAGTATTGTATCAATTGTATTATTATTATTGTATGTCTTACGTTCCGTAATCACGGGCAATTAAGTCCCGGACCTTTGGAAGGCGTGCATGGGGCCGAAGCCAACATGTAGAGGCCCGTTCAAAAGACAAGTTAATCTAAATGTAAGGGATACACAAATGGCGGATACCATCTCCGAGCGTACAACATGATACGCACGGGGATGGTCCCCGCCATTTGTGTAAAGACTATTGGAGTACGGCGCTATGGCCGCGATGGAAAATAAGGTCTTGGGCTATGGAGGTGAAAGTTGGATGGATGGATACTGGGCTATGGGAGGAGACTAACGGACGCCTGCCATGACAACTAGTCTCAAAATTGTAAATAGGGCAGGCGGTGACTCGCCAACTCGTCGAGTGGGCCCCATAAAACGGCCGCACGCACAAAGTGCGACAATGGGGCAACATCTCATTGAGCGGCTGAAGGTTGTCGAGAGGTGCGGCTCCGGTTTCACCATCGCGGGGTTTACCCCCGTGAGCGGGTTTCCCCGTTATTACGCCATTACATGCAATACACTTCCAACCTGGAGCATAGGTTCTGCTCTTGCGATTCCACTCTGGACGGCCAATTAAGGCAAGCCAGAGGTAGGGGGGTGTGTTACTGTGTGTGTGGGTGTGGGGGTGTGTGTGTGTGGGTGTGTGTGTGTGTGAGCGCATGTCTGTATGGTCCCCCTGGATAGGGGTACGCGGTGTCGCCACTCACCGTCAGCTCGCCACAAGCTGCCCCCGCGGGGAATTATTATTATTATTTTTTTTTTTTTTTTTAAATATCTTGGACAATGTCACACAAATTATCTAGTCACATTTAAAGTACCAGAATCTAGCCTGGACTTGTATTATGATAACTAGACAACGATATAGAATACATATATAAATACAAACATCCATGACTCGAGTACAAATATTCATATTCATCATACAAATATTTGTCCCTTACGGGATTCGAACCCGCGACCCTCGGCACAGCAAGCAGGTTCACTACCGACTGTGCTACCGGGCTGTCAATTATTTAGTACTATAAAAAACAAACATATTTTGTTAATAATACTTATGGCCTAGCTCGCATCGGAGCCGAGATATTTGACTCTAAAGTTTCATAAAAAGGTAAACTATCAGCTCATTTTCAATCAATCAATCGAAATCTCTTGGCTAATCAGCAATACATACCGTAAAAATACAGAAGATACACAACAAGGCGGTCTTAGCGCTAAAAAGCGATTTCTTCTATACAGCCTTAGAAATTATCAATAAAATTATAACCGGTGCTGTAGGTACTGTAGCACGAACGATATAAAAAAAATTAAAAGCCATTCCTATACAATTAAATTAATGATAGCGGACCCTATCATGGGCAAGCCCGACACACTCTTGTCTGTCTAAATAAATGTCGCTTCGAGCGAGACAGATTTACGGGTTGAGACACATTTACCGTCGCCGCGTCGATGGCGGACGGCTTCCCATACTAAATGAAATGACAGTTTTGTATGGGCCGGTCGCCGGTCGCCGTCGGCAAATGTGTCTCAACCCTTAGGGTGCGTCCACATCTGGCGAAAGCGCCGCGAATGTGCAGCTCGCGAGCGGCTCGCGAACAGCGCGCGAGCTGCGCGGGTGCATTTTTTCCTTGTGTGTCGCTACTGCGCAGTTCGCGCGCCGTTCGCGAGCCGCTCGTCAGATGCGGACGCACCCTTATGATCTGAGGAACCCCGCTAAATATGTAACATATTTAATGCTTACATCCTGTATAGTTATGTAAATGTAAGATTTACATAATTATACAGGGTGAAAACACAAATACGTCGGTCGGTACAACAGTTTTGTATGGGACAGCAGATTTTTTTTTCGCGATTTCGTAGTTGGCTCCATAGTGAAAGTTGTTCAGTTTGATGGCCTGAAGCATCCCCTTAAGTATTACTAGGGTGTTTTGATTCACGCTGTATACAGGGTGAAATTGATATCATTAGCATCATATTAGACTAAGAGTCTACCCATCAAACTGAACAACTTTTCTAGGGGAGCAAACCGATCGGAGCAAAAAGAAATCTACTGTTGCATACATTTTAATCGAGTAGGCATTGCAGTTTAGTATGGAACAGCAAAAAAAAAAATGAAAAAAAAAATGTTGTTTTTCAGGTTTTTCGTTCATTTGCTACGTTACCAAAATATAGGTAAGTAGGTACCTATAAGTAGGTAAGTCTTATATGAAAATAATGTGAACGGCGGATAAATAACTATAAGTGCATTGTATTATGGGTGTAAATCATGTTTGGCTATTGTAAAACTGCTTTTCAGCACAATCGAATGTGCCAGGTACATATTATTAATTATATTTAAACACCTGCGCAATAAATTATTTTTTATCACTTTATTGTAATGACGCAAATCGCAAACTGCCATTTTAAGATGCAAAAGTTTTTGTAGTTCTCAATTTACACTCAACTACGTGGCTGTGGCGAAAATGGCAAGTCAGTACAAACTTATTAATTATTTATCTCTTAAAAATAATTTAAAAAAAAACTCGTGGTGGTCTAATACTGATGAGTAACCAGCATCCCTGCCGTGCAGGAGGCGATGGTTCGATCCCCACCCAGGCCGACTCGTACCAATGAGGTTTCCGGAATTTAGATGTAATACCACAGACTTTAGGTAAAAGAAAACATTGTGAAAAATCCTACATATTTAAATTTCGAGGCATACTGTATTGAACTCACAGGTTTTTCTTAAACATCTCGAAAAGTAAGCGTCCTAGAAAAAAAAAACGTTATTGAAATAATGACGCTGATTGGATTTTCTACAAAATGGAAAATATTTTTTTCAAGAGGAATACGAAGATGAGTTTGGTGCAAAAGTCATAAATAAGGGTTCCGTTTTTTCCTGTTGAGGTACGGATCCCTAAAACTATGTTATATAAAAAAAATTGTGAGATAACGTTGGAACTAGCTGTCGGATTTGAACGAAAGAATCGTTATTTTAGAGATTAGAGTATAAATATAAATAAACGTCAGTATTATATTCTCTTTGAATATAAATAAACTATGGTAATGACTAATGACTATGCTAATAACTACATGATTTACTTCATTTATTTTTCCTTCGTTGATATACTTAGGTAAGCACCTACCTACCTGATTTGAGTACGATATTTCGATGGTATTTATATTTCTTTCAGAAACAACAATGTTGTCTGCTGTTCTGCTCATGTGCCTGTTCAACTTGGTATCCGTCCAATCCTTTCAGCGATTGTAAATATTATTTATTTTTATTTTATCGCCATTAATAAATGTCTATGTCCATATGAATAAATGAAATGTAAATGAAATGGTGGGAAGGGTTTTTATACATTTAGGTTCATAACTTTTTATTGCACGAACCGATTGCGATGAAATAAACCTTCAATGTTAATTTGAACTAAGTCCTATGCTTTGGTGAAACCTCCATTCAAATCTGTGCAGTAGTTTTTAGGTAGAGACTTTGTATCAACAAACAAACAGATAAGTAGGTACAGACAAAAAAATTGAAAAAAATCTCAATGAATTCCATTACGTACCTTGAACCCCCAATCAATAATATTTCTGTAAATAAATCTTCAATGTACCTACATCGATGCCAAGTTTACGATTTTCTAACATGTCAGGTATAATTAGGTGGAACAATTTTAAGGGGATGATCAGACCATAGTTGTTTATTGCATTGTAAATGATTGTTATTATCTTTTTATTTTTAGTGGCTGTGGCGCACAGAAGGATGAAGGTAAATGGTACATGGTAAGAACAATATTTAGATATTTGTCATCGGATTCTTCTGTTTTAATAAACTACGATAACATTACCCACGCCTCTATAGTGTTTTACCAAAGTCTAACAACGCATGCTTGTGTACTCAAACGAGCGTTATATTATACAGGGTGTAACAAAACACCCTAGTAATAAATGATGCAGACCATCAAACTGAACAACTTTCACTATGGAGCCAACATCGAAAACGAGAAAAAAAATTCCGCTCTTTCATACAAAACTGCAGTACCTACCGTCTCGACTCAAATGCATGGGACGGCAGATTTTTTTTATCTTTTCTCGACGTTGGCTCCATAGTGAAAGTTGTTCAGATTGATGGTCTTAAGCACCCCCTTAAGTATTACGAGGGTGTTTTGTTACACCCTGTATACAGGATGTAAGTGACAGCCTAGTAAATACTGAAACTGTGAACTCAGACCATCAAACTGAACAACGTTCACTATGGAGCCTACCTTAGGAAACGCGAAAAAAATCAGCTGTCCCATAGAGTTTAGTCGGGTAGGTAAGTACAGCAGTTTTGTATGGGACAGCTTATTTTTACGCGTTTCCTGAGGCCATAGTGAAAGCAATTCAGTTTGATGGTCTGAGTTCACAGTTTCAGTATTTGCTAGGCTGTCACTTACACCCTGTATATACTAAAACAAATAAGTAGGTACTGAAAAATCTTTATTTTACGTATAAAAAAATTTAAAAGAGCGTGCATAACGTAAATTTTTTTGTTGTTGCTTTTGTGTCTAGATTTCCCCTACCCGATACCCATATTATTGTGGCGTTGATTGCAGATGCCAATGGACGGATGCTCGGAATACTTTAGTGCCCCGGTCGGATTCGATGCAGGGCAGGAGTGCAAGTGGGAGGTTATGAGTGGAAACAAGAACCTCAAGATAGAATGCGACTATGAGCTGGCTAAAGTAAGTTCAAACTACTTACAATACAGTCATACAAACGTTACTCATACAGGATCAAATTGAAAACGTTGACAGCCTTTTAAAATAATACTCTACACATCAAATTGAACAACTTTTACTACCCAAATAAAATCTACTATTCCAGTACTATAGGTACTGCAAATTGCAATGCCAATGCAGCAGATTTTTTAAGTCTTTTCTATGTTGGCTCCATAATAAAAGTTGTTCAGTTTGACGGTCTAAAGCATGTTTTGTTACTCGTATATACGTATACTCGCGACACATCAATGCCCCACCGGGGTTGGCAGAGACAATATTGCTAAACGATAACATCTCTCGCCTCTTCTACATTTAATAAGACGAATGCATGCTTATCAAATCCCGGTCGGTTCATTCTACAGGGTGAAATTGATATCATTAGCATCCTTTTAAAGTAAGAGTCTAACCATCAAACTGAACAACTTTTACTATGAGAGCAAACCGATCGGAACAAAAAAATAATCAACTGTTCCATACTAAACTGCAATACCTACTCGACTCAAATGTATGCAACAGCAGATTTTTTTTGCTCCGATCGGTTTGCTCCCATAGTGAAAGTTGTTCAGTTTGATGGGTAGAGTCTTGGTTTAAATGGATGCTAATGATATCAATTTCACCCTGTATATTTTAAGTTTAAACTACCTATTTCAAATATCATCAATTTCAGCCCTCATCAACTGGGCATATATATCTAGGCCTTTCGAAATTTTCTCAAATTAGCACCTTTTTTATATTTGAAAGATTAATATGGCTTTATTTACAACAAATGGGATAAAATAGTGACAGTAAAACAATAATTATAAATAAAGTGACTTAAAACTAAACTAACCTAGGATGTGGTGTGTCCTTGTGGGAGGGTACCCAGAACGCTGGCCGCATTTCCTCGCTGAATGGCTATGCTGATCCGTTGAGCGAGGAAAGTGCCAGCGCTTGGGTGTCGAGTCTTTCAGGCGCTTTGATAGGTCTTTAAAAAGCGCCTGCGCATTAGGTCCCCACGGCCCGAGAGTTTCGACACCAAAACCTATAAAGTGGTATTGGGTGCCGATATCCCTGTACCAGTAGGCCTTTCCTTTTTCGGCCGCTTCCGCCGCCGCGCCAGCCCTTCGACTCGTGTCCTGTAAGTGAGACGGGGCTAGTGTGTCCACGCAGGTGGCATCCCACACCAGCGCCCGACCCATCCCAAGATTAATTAAGTCCTGTGATTTCAGTCTGATACCTGCGACTGGAATACAGGAGATCGCATAGAGGTACGGAGCGACGCATATCCAGAACCGCTCATCTTTTGCAACGAGGGAAGCCTCTCTGTCGAACAAGCCACCAGCTTAAGTAAGTCTACATCATCTTCTGCTACAACATTGTCATAACTTGACAAAAATTAACAGATTTTGTGCCTCACACGACTATCGAGCACATTGGAAATGAATCTACGGAATTCAAAAAAAATATTGTCTCATAACAGGTTAGGCTACAGGGCAAACCCTTAACCCGATCGTCTTTGTTTTAGGCTCAAATTGTAGCTGACTAAATTGTTCAGTATCGTCCAAGCCTGAGCTTCTGAGAGAGGTTGAGAAGTTCTATGGACAGTTATACACGTCAACACGAAGACCCGCTACAGATCTGGCTAACGACCCAAGAGCTAGATTGACCCGGCACTACACAGAAGATATTCCGGACGTCAGCCTGTACGAGATTAGTATGGCTCTCAAACAGCTAAAGAACAACAAGGCGCCGGGTGATGATGGGATTACGGCCGAGCTTCTGAAGGCGGGTGGAAAACCGGTCCTGAAGGCCCTTCAGAAGCTGTTCGATTCCGTCATACTCGAGGGCAAAACGCCGCAGGCATGGAACAGAAGTCTGGTGGTGCTCTTCTTCAAAAAGGGCGATAATGCCCTGTTGAAGAACTATAGGCCCATTTCCCTTCTTAGCCATGTCTACAAGCTGTTTTCGAGAGTCATTACGAACCGTCTCGCGCGCAGGTTTGACGATTTCCAGCCTCCCGAACAGGCCGGTTTCCGAAAGGGCTTTAGCACTGTGGACCACATACATACGCTTCGGCAAGTTATACAGAAGACTGAAGAGTATAACCTGCCCCTTTGCTTGGCGTACGTGGACTACGAGAAAGCCTTTGATTCGATCGAGACTTGGGCTGTACTGCAGTCTCTTCAGCGTTGCCAAGTAGACTACCGGTACATCGAAGTGCTGAAATGCTTGTACAAAAACGCCACTATGTCAGTCCGACTACAGGACCAGAACTCGAAACCTATCCTACTGCAGCGAGGCGTGAGGCAGGGAGACGTTATATCTCCGAAACTGTTCACCGCTGCACTGGAAGATGTTTTCAAGGTTCTGGACTGGAAAGGGCTAGGCATCAACATAAACGGCGAGTACATCAGTCACCTTCGGTTTGCCGATGATATAGTCATCATGGCGGAGACTATGGAGGAGCTCAGTCAAATGCTCGATGATCTCAGCAGAGCCTCCGAACGAGTTGGTCTGAAAATGAACATGGACAAGACGAAGATCATGTCAAATGACCATGTTGTACCCACTCCTGTAATGATCGGAAACTCTGCGCTCGAAGTTGTTGACCATTATGTTTACCTGGGACAAACTATTCAGTTAGGTAAGTCCAACTTCGAGAAAGAGATCAACCGTCGAATCCAACTCGGCTGGGCAGCGTTCGGGAAGCTACGTAGTATCTTCACGTCCCAAATACCGCAGTGTCTTAAAACGAAAGTCTTCGATCAGTGTGTGTTGCCAGTGATGACATATGGAACAGAGACGTGGTCGTTCACTCAAGGCCTCATAAAAAGGCTGAAAGTCACCCAAAGGGCAATGGAGAGGGCTATGCTCGGAGTTTCCCTGCGAGATCGAATCAGAAATGAAGAGATCCGCAGAAGAACCAGGGTAACTGACATAGCCCAAAGAGTTGCTAAACTTAAGTGGCAGTGGGCGGGGCACATTGCTCGCAGAACCGATGGCCGGTGGGGCCGAAAAGTTCTCGAGTGGCGACCGCGTACCGGAAAGCGCAGCGTGGGTAGGCCCCTCACACGGTGGACCGACGACCTGGTGAAGGTGGCGGGAAAACGTTGGATGAGGGCAGCGCAGGACCGGTCGTTATGGCGATCCTTGGGGGAGGCCTATGTCCAGCAGTGGACGTCCATCGGCTGAGATGATGATGATGATGATGATGAAATTGTTCAGAGGAATTATGCTCAAATTTTTGATATCATTCTTTGTTTCTAAAATATCGAGCGCCAAAATCCAAAATTCGAAAAAAAAAATTTTTTTTCACTATTTCGGCCATAACTTTTTTCGTTTTTGACTTATATGGAATAATTTTTTTTGCACCTTACACCTCTCATGAATACGCGTCTTTTGAGCCTTTTTAGGGTTCCGTACCCAAAGGGTAAAAACGGGACCCTATTACTAAGCCTACGTTGTCCGTCCGTCCGTCCGTCCGTCTGTCCGACCTATTTAGGGCTGTAACTTTTGAACCGAAAGTGCTAGGTAGTTGAAATTTTCACAGAATGTGCGTTGTTACGGCGGATTTGTTAACATTTGTTAACATTTGTTTGACATAAAAATGTCAAAAATTTAAAGATTAAGGGGGGTTCTCGAAAAGAAACTAGTTTTTATCAACGTTTTTTCTTCACGCTTTATCGTAAAAACGGTAATACATACAAGCGTCAAACTTTGTGTGATTATAGAGCAAACTCTACAGAATAACAACAAATACTAAAAACTAGCCAAGTGTGAGTCGGTCTCGCGCTAAAGGTCCCGGACAAAAAAAGTTTTTTTTTCTATGTTAGTGGTGGTGTGGCACGGAACCCTCGGTGCGCGAGTAGCACGACTCGCACTTGACCGGTTTTATTTGAATATCATATCTTAACAACTCTCCGAGATATCGCACTTTTTCGTGAAATCGGGGCCTATATTGGAGCGAACCAAAAGATATTTCCAATGTCAAAACACAAGATACGGTCTCCTGTTTTGCAACTATGGGGCAATTGTGTCTAGCTGATATCAAAAACGTACAGACTACTTAATGACCAAAAATTGTATTGGTTAATAAAGAGAAGAACTGAATCTCAATTCTTATAAGTGCAATTGCTCCAAAGTTGCGACTGCCCCATAGTTTCAATTTCCCCCAAGAGACTAGTTAAAATATACAGGGTGTTAGGGTAAACAGTTGCATCACTTTAAGGGTCGATTGTACATGATACTGAACAACTTTCCCTAAGAAACATATAGGAAATTGGCAAACAAATTGTCGACTTTTCATACAAACGTTTGATCAGCTGATTGCATTTAAGTAGTATGGAGGTCCAAATTTTTTTTCAGTATTTCCTATACGTTTCTTTGGGAAAGTTGTTCAGTATCATATGGCCACAATCACCCCGTAAAGTAATGCAACTGTTTACCCTAACATCCTGTATAATACGTGTTTAGAAAATTGAGCTTTATCTTCCTGTTAAATAGTCATTTTTGTAGTGCGTCGTTTAAGTTAGTAGATCTTTCGAAAAAAGAAGTCCTATTGTGGACAAGGTACGATTTTAGGCTATAAGTACGTACAAATTTCAAGTTATGCCATAGTGTTATAGTAGAGGCTTTTTACCAACGGTTGATGGTTTATTTAAAAATAAATAAGACTTTGATCTTGGATTTTATCGAACAAACACAATATGTTTAAGTACCTACATTGTACCCCCAAAAAAATGTTTTAACTTTATCTTATTTTTTTGCAGCGCTGATATCAATCAGTGAATATTCAAAGGGTACCTTGGAATGCTCTATTAGTGATATCGATAAACCGTGCGACTTCTATAAGGTACAATGTTTTAAATTCTATTTTTGTTTGACATGTCGTCTGTTTAAATTTTTAAATCATGAAGATATTTATTATTTTCTTGTTCTTTTTCAGGTTGGATTTTAACGTAAACAGCGTAACTACCGAGGTACCTACCTACTAAGAAATTTTCGGCCAAGTAAAAAACCTGTGCTGTTTTGTTGTTTAAATTTTGCTTTAACATTGTACCCAATAATATTTTATATTTGTCAAATAAAACACGTAGTTATACAGTAAAAAACAAATTAATAAAATGCAAACAAAATAACACTTGTTAATTAATTGCAATAATTTCGAAATAAAAGATTATCTACCCAGCAGGTTATCAATGGTTTTATTAATTAACGTTTACTTTATAAATAAAAATTTTTTACTGCCATCTAGTGCCGAGTAGCAGACTAACTTTCAGTTCATAAAAATAAGGCAGATGGCGCTATTTGCTTAGAGAAAAACTTTTCCAAGATGGCAACTGAAATTGGCGCGTAACTATTGATTTTCCTTTTGGCTTTTCATTTTGCGCCTAACTTCGCTCTTTCACACTCTCCTTCACAATTAATTTGGAATATTTTATTAAAAGAGTGATATTTGTTTAACCTTTCCTCCGAATTATTTTACTTATCTTCAGAGATGTAGTTTGTGCTAAGAGAAAAAAATTACAATAACGAATCTAATGATTTGACAAAAAATGTTATTCTTTTTATTTTGCGGTGTTTCGATCGATGGAAAATAGTTTGATTTCGAATTTAATAATCAAAATGAAAGTGAGAGTAGGGATAGTGTGGAATATAGAAAGATAGTGGGAGTAACAAGGATGCCAAAACGAATATCATTTCACATCGTTTACGCAACAAGTAAGTTTTATACTAAGTTAAGGGCCTGTTTCACCACTTCTTAAGTTCTTGTTACCGGCAAGAGCCGGCGCTCTTCATTCTCGCCGATAACGGCCGAGACAGGCCGAGAACGAGAGTGTGGATGCCCTTCATTGTTCTCGTGGCATCGTAAGCCATAGTAATTTTAACCATTGAAAATTCTCGGCGAGAGTGAAGTGCGGGCTTTAGATTTTTTTTTTATTATAAAATAATGGACTCTTGCTTGTGCTTTAGCACTGCATTTCCGCCAGTGTCAAGTAGTACGGGAATATCTATCCCAATCTCAGGGATTGTTTTTGATCAAGAACAAGAAGAGATTGAGGACTACGGAGCCTCGTGACAGGTAAAAACGCGACGCGCGTACACCACGCGAGGCAAGTGCTCGTGTCAGAACCTGCAACGTGACTCCTTGTTAGGCGCTGTCCTATTGCCATCGCTCGCGCGATCATGCGTTCGACCGACGAAAATCATTGTGCCACTGTGCGTTTAAACATACTTATATCTGCGGAATATCCTATAGAAGGTCTTGCTATCATGAGATGCGATCGAATTGTTCTATTTTTATTCAGATATAAGTATGTTTAACACGCTCTGTGCCAGACAAGACAACGGTTATAATAGCTGGGAACCAAAACTTTTGAAGGCGAATTTTTAAGGCGACGTGGCCGCGCAAAGCAACGTTGACTCGCCTCAAACGCCGGCGGCTTACCGACTACTACAAAATGAAAGGGACGCTCGCTCGGATCCGAGTGGGAAGCACGCTACTATAGCCCCGCCCCTCTCGGATCCGAGTGGTGAGCATGGAATGTGTACGCACAGTGGCACAATGATTTTGGTCGGACGAACGCATGATCGCGCGAGCGATGGCAATAGGACAGCGCCTTAGCTTATCTGTCGGATGGTTTGACATATTTTGTATGAAAGATATGTCAAACGAACTGTCAGATAAACTAACAAGAGCTTACTAAGAAGTGGTGAGACAGGCCCTAAGTTCAATAATTTATAACGTCGGTGGCGCATTCTAGAGAGGTATATCAATCAACCAAGGGTCCGGGTTCGAATCCGTACGGACGGCATGCCATGTACCAATGAGTTTTTCAAACGTACGTACGTAATACCGACTGCTCTTAAACGGTGAAGGAAAACATATCGTGAGGAAACCTGCATACTCTGAAGAAGAAATTCGAAAGCGTATGTGAAGTCTACCATTCCGCATTAGGCACGCGTGGTGGACTAACGCCCATTCTAACTCCCTGAGGATTGGCCTGTGCCGTGCCGAGCGCGAGGCCGAAGGCCGAGCTACACGTAGGAACGAAGTTCCGAAGCGTACCCCTGGAACCTGGTGGACCTAGTCTCCGGGGTTAGTCTGCCGCCAAACGAGCCGCAGGCCGATAGGCACATGCGGGAACTACATTCTCGCCGAGAACAGACGAGAAAGGCCAAGAACGAGAGTGTGGATGCCCTTCATTGTTCTCGGGGCGTGATAAGCCGTAATTCTCGCCGAGAAGTTCTCACGAGGGTGAAGTACCTGTTTAATGGTGAGGTTTAATTTAACAGTAAGTAGGTACCTAAAGTGTAAAAAAAATTTGGATTTACCGATATTAAATGCAATCAACTTCAATCAAGTGATCAAATGTAGGTATTTAGGGTTTTTTTAAATCATTTTTTTGTTGGAGCTTTTAACCCTGAGGTTATGTCAGCCCTATCGTGCCTTAACCTAAGACTATACAAAACAATGAAGTGTAAACCTAACTCTTCCTACCGAAAATACAACTAGACACTAGTACTACTTATAAATAATAAAATCGGTCAAGTGCGAGTCGGTCTACTCGCGCACCGAGGCCGAGGGTACCGTACCATACCACCACAACATATTACAGTAAAAAACATTTTTTTTACTCCGGGACCTTTGCACGAGACCGACTCGCACTTGGCCGCTTTTTATTATTTGTTGTTATACTGTAGAGTTTTCTCTATAATCACACCAAGTTATTAGCAAATCCGCCGTAATAACGCACATTTCTTGAAAATTTCAACTATCTAGCTCTTACGGTTCAAAAGTTACAGCCATAAATAGGTAGGACAGACGGACGGACGGACGGACGGGCGGACAGACGGACGGACAGACAAATTAGGCGTAGTAATAGGGTCCCGTTTTCACCCTTTGGGTACGGAACCCTAAAAAATGAAGCGAACAAAAAGATTACTCACAATACCGCACCGCCCCGCCCCGCCACGCCATAACCGCACGGATGGCCTTGAAATCACTCAAATTAAAATTTAATTACTTGTAGTGCAATGTTGAAAATGCTACATAAAATATTTTCATTAGCGTAAAGTTATTTTCCAACAATTTCGATCGATACTTTAACTAAGCTATGATGAATTTACAATGAAATTCCATTCGCAGAGGCGAGCTTTCATTGGATTCCCTTTTTGTTCTATTCGTTCGTACCTAATGCAGAAGAAAGAGAATTAAACAATTTTTTAGTACACATTTTTAGCATTTAAAAAAAAAATGTTTTTAATCTAAACTAGGTAGGTATTATTTTTTTTATTGTAATCTACACATATAATAAAGAAGTTCCATGAGTGATTGAATGACGGACAACGTAAATAGCTGAAATATAGGAACATGAAATTTGGCATACATGTACTACAGAGTATGCACGGAAAGGATTTTCTAAAATCAATCCAAGTAGCGGGCAAAAGCTAGTAACGTATTAAAACGTATTACGGGTGGTTTGTGCTACGACAATCGATCGACACGGAACAAATTGATCCGTCAGACGACCAAACAACATTATTAATTCACCAGCTAAAAGTCACGGAACTTATGATTTCTCTACTAACAGAATCAATTACATAAACTCACGACCGTAATCCCTTGGGATTGTCAGTAACCTTGATACTATTAACAACTAACTACCTATTCATCGACTATTCGTCTTGAGTTGTAGCAAAGCTCACATTTTTTAGCAATTTAAGTTTCAGCATGGAATAACGTATCAAGTGAGGTGGCTAGCCTTTCGCCCACATAAACACTGCATAAGAAACTTTTAATCCCTTAGTCGCTTCGTACGACACTCACAAGAAAAATTGGGGTGGTCCATTCTAAGCCGAAACCATACGGCCAATTACCTACCTGTACATTACAGACAAGAAATCAGTAGGTAGACTGCCAGTGTACAACAGAACAAGGTCACAGATCAACCTGACCTCAAAAAACGGCCACCAATCCACCTAACCTAGATAATAAGAACGTTAGAAATAACCGCACCACTCACACTGCCACGCCAGGTGAAGACAGTTCCTACCCGGCATGCGAACTGAACGCGCAGGGGCCGGCGGCGCGGGGCTGGCGCAGCGCCGGCGCTCCACCCCACGAGCTGCTCCTCCGCCTGTCCTGCGTCACCAGCGTCCACAAGCTGCAGCTACTGGCCCATCACCAGCTCATACGTAAGTCACAAAATGTTGTGGTCGGAGAAAAAACAGCTTTTGGAAAAGTCAGGTGAAGGTTCTCATGGAATGATCTCAAACTCAATGATAAGTCATCGACGTGAAAGTAGAAAGAACACAAGTTGGAATGATCTGCTGAAAGGTTTAAATCCAGCTTATGGACGAGCTTTTAAAGACTCGCCAGGTAAGCTCTAGTCACGTACTGGTCCATTATCAGTTCATATACGTGAGAAAATTTAGTTGTCAGAATTGTTCCCAAAGAGCAGCAATAGTTGCAAGAAAATTGTACATCTGCTAAAACATTCGGTGCGAATTTGGATCTCGTAATTCACAAGCCTTTCGCATAAAGAACAAAGAAGACGAAACAAGAAGCGATTGGTAGAGAAAAGAGCGCCTTTGACCGGGGTTAGTGAATACTGTCATCTAAATAATACCTAGATGAACGAAGCACGGAGGCGCTCAAGACATAATACCATTAAAACGGTCACACCTTTCAAAAATCCATTAATGTTACTTTACTTTAATTATCATCTCAAATTGATCTCAAACATCCACTTCAATATGTTGCCTCATTATGTAAAAGAATATTATAAATTTCAGCATCATGCGTAGAAGTCCTAGTGTCAGGAGGTTTGGTCTCCGAAGGGGCGGCTACACCATGTGGGGCGACTTACACCAGCGTGGGCCGAGTAACGTTAGCTAAGCCGACGTCACAGGCCAGGACCAGAGAACTGAGGTGAGATTATGTTAACACAATCGTTACAAATGTGATGTCATCATCATCATCTCGGCCGATGGACATCCACTGCTGGACATAGGCCTCCCCCAAGGATGGCTACAAAAACCCGTTCTGCGCTGCCCTGATCTAATTCCAGTAATATGTCCTCTTCCTTCAGATCTGCTGCACTTCCAGAGCCGACAATAGCCAGATTCGTGAAGCTGAGACTATCTGGACCCCATCCACCAGCGAATGAAGATGACCAGGTAACTTCAACTAGACAGCAGGGAAATTAATTGCATAAAAAATATTCCGTATCACGGATTGTCTCTTAATATCTCGCAAGCTATTATGATTCTTGAAGAGATTCTTGAAGTAAAGAGTTGACACATCCTTATAACCCAACAAAAACAAACATTTTGCAGGTAGCACTAATGGCAGTAAACGTCCTAGGTGAAGAAGTGGAAGAAACCGACAAAGCTTCACCTGTTTCCAACAAGGAGTTGATGTTCTCCCCGTACGATGACCTGGCGTTTGTGATGTATGTGGACAACGAGATCGCTGACCTCGTGAGGAGCTTGGACGATAAGAAGAGGGCTGCTGTTGCTGGTTAGTACATGATTTCACTTCATAACTGGGCTGTGTAAGGGGGATCCAAGATTACATTTTTCAGGAGGGGACTCTGCATTGACTTTTAATTAGAGAACGGATATTTTGAACTTATAGACTTCTCTGGCCCATTATTTCTCATCTCTGTTTTCATCATCACAAAATCTTAATTACAGACCCGCATGGTGGTCTATGGCCCACATCCTCTTAGTGAGAGGACGTTGACCAAAGACCTCCATGTGGCTCCAACCAAGGTAGAAGTAAACCAACAAAGAAGAGCAATAAGTTAGTGGTTTTGCTCTCAGGATCTTTGTGCTCCCAAGCCATCTCAATACGACCCATCCATAAATCCTACCTCCCCTCCATGAACACATGCCTGGGTCATACAACTCATCCAAATTAAACCAATATAATACCTAATCAAATTTCCATCTAAATTGTCCAGAGGAGCGCTTCGAATACGCACGTCGTCTAAAATCAGCTGGGTCGGCGTTAGCAGCAGCCGGTATAAGGATCGGAAGGTGGAGGCTGAGGAAGCGCACCGCGGCGGTGAGGGACGACTTCGAGCTGGCCAGGAGGATGCGGGACAGGATCGCTGATGCTCTGTGCGGGGTCAAGGAAGACCCTCAGTTGTGCAGGCTGTTTGAGGAGGAAGGCGTGAGTCTTTTAAAGTCATTTTGTGATCTGATCGCGGCTATTAATGATACGCTATCAACTCTCTAGAAAAAAACCCATTGTGAAGTTCAATTTAGGTTCTAAACTTCCGTCCCTTTAAATGTGACCACAGCTTTCCGTAAAATCCTGCAAAAAGTTCACTCTTCTTATTTCATGTTAATCACTCATGTTGTAGTGGAAAGATTAGTCTGTCAGTAATTTAACCCCTCAACTTATTTTTTGCCAGCCCGACCCCCGCAACGACTCATCAATGCATCAGGAATACGACTTCTCCCACCACCTCTCGCCTTCAGTAGCAGCATTCTCCCTCAGTCTTGACATTCCGTCGCCTGTCCCACCGGTGGAGAGAGAAGATCCTCAGTTTGTTAACGGCGATGATGTTAATAACAGGGTGAGTACTACGACAGTTTTTATTTTTGGCCCCATGGCTATCAAATAGTGAAAATCATATCGAAAGAAGATAGGCAGATTTAGACCCAGCCATTTTTTACGAAAACTAAAAGCTCTTCAGGACGGCGGTCATAATTATTATAAACAGAAAAAATTAAGGCATTTTTTGAAAAAACTTCCACATCTCCAGAAGTCCGGATTCAAAAGTAGAATTTACTAGTAAAATAGACAAATCATCCAAAAAGCAGTAGCAAAACGCAACCACGACAGCTATTTTCATCTAATATTACTGCTGAGGTATTTTTTGGTCGTTACGGAATGTATTTGGCTTGGTTGAACTGATAGTGCGTGATTTCGTTTTCTTCCATTATCATAATATTATCGTGAATTTTCACTAAAATAAACATAATGAATCCGTAAAAGATTAAATTAACTATCTAATAAGAAAGATTATGACTTTCACACACTTGCTACAAAAGGTATCATAAGAAGAATACCTTTCCCCCAACTTCAGGTTACAACCAATTTCCTTTTTTGTTAGTTTTGTTTCACTCTACACGTATTACTAAGTTTCATTCATGTACGGGACCTCTCAGTCTGGGTCTCAAATTACAGGGCCGGCGGCCAAAATCCTTTCCAATGTTGCTTAAACAAATAGCAAAATAAAAATTTTCTGCTTACTGGAAGGTGATATCGATGCAGAGAACATGCGATCAGAAACTATACAGGGTGTAACAAAACACCCTACTAATACTTCAGGAGGTGCTTCAGACCATCAAACTGAACAACTTTCACTATGGAGCCAACATCGAGAAAAAAAAATCTGCCGTCCCATAATTTTGAGTCGAGTCGGTATTGCAGTTTTGTATGAAAGAGCTGATTTTTATTTCGCGATTTCGAAGTTGGCTCCATAGTGAAAGTTGTTCAGTTTGATGGTCTGAAGCACCCCCTTAAGTATTACTAGGGTGTTTTGTTACACTCTGTACAGTGTACACATACATTTTAAACGGGAAATATACAGGATGTAAAGTTAAATACACACATACATACACACGTTTTTTATACATACATTACATAATTTTTATTGAATTAGTATAAAGGCCGATTTCATTCATAAATAAATCATAATACATCATGGCTAATAATTATGCTAACAAATTATTTGATCTCAACAAAAATAATGTCATCTCTTAATTATGTTATCAAATTTTCAGTCGCCAGTCCAAATGTACGAAGAAGACCAACTATACCATCCAGAACAAAAACAAATTCCATCCAAGCAAGAAATAGAAGAAACAATGGAAGTCGAGAAGAAACTAGAAGAACAAAGAAATATAGAAGAATTGAGAATAGAAGAACAGAGAAAGGAAGAGCTAAGAAGGTTAGACGAACAAAGAAAGATAGATGAAAAAATAAAGTTGGAACAGAAGAAGTTAGAAGAAGATAGAAAGGAAGAGCAGAGGAAGAGGGAAGAGAAGCAGAGAGAAGAGTTGCATAGGAAGGAGGAAGAGGAGTTAAGGAAAGAGACTGACAGTCCGCGTAGGAGCATAACACCTAATGCTGCAAATGGTAAGTTACAATAAGTAATCAAAAAAGTTAATTAAATATCTTGGGCATCGCATCGTCACATACAATACACCTGTATCTATTTACAGGGTATCTACAGGGTGTATGTATTGTATTGAAAGTTTCATTACTTCAACGGGTAATTTTAATTATGGCAAGCTTTTACCCGCGACTTCGACCGCACAAATTGTATACCTAACAGATTTTAGATCAAATCATAAGCTTTCAAACAAAAAAAGTTTCATCAAAATCGTTTTAGTAGTTTTTGCGTGGCAGGCAGAAAAAACTCAAAAAATTGCTGATTTGGAGACGGGGACACCTAATTAAAACCATATATCGTAATCTTTTTCTTGTAAATATCTTCAATGTACACTTCATTTACAGTTCAATTCAATTCAATTATACTTTATTGCACACCAAAACAGAATATACATTTGAATAAAGATAAAGAATTACAATTACGTACAAATAAGGCGGTCTTATCGCTAAAAAGCGATTTCTTCCAGACAACCTTAGGGTAGAGGAATTACAAAAACGAAAATAGGTAGGCGGTGTAGATCAAGAGAAGAAAGAAATCCAGAATGACAATGAAAGTATAAATATACTTAAAAATAAAATAATCTAAAATATATACATACATACATACATATTTCTTCAACTATACACCACTAGTTTTTAATTACTAACATAACTTTAAGGGTGTATTCAGACCATGAATCTGAACAACTTTCCCTAAGAAACATGGGTCGAAAAATGAGAAAAATTTTTGGACCTTCCATACAAAAGTGCGGATCGGCCGATCGATTTTCTATGGGAGGTCCAAAAATTTTTTACGTTTTTCGACCCATGTTTCTATGGGAAAGTTGTTTAGATTCATGGTCTGAATACACCCTTAAAGTTACGTTAGTAATTAAAAACTAGTGGTGTATACATACATATAGGTGAGTACTACATACAACACAGTTTTATAATAGTTTAGATTAGATTAAATACTGAACAACTTTCCCCAAGGAACCGATAGGAATAATCACCCTTTAAAGTTATGCAACTGTCTATTATACTAACACTCTGTATTCGATCGAATTTCTTCAAAATTTGAAAATCTAAATAAATCGTAGCGCAGCGTAGCAATTCGTAGCGCGCTACGCCGTAGTCCGTAGACGATATTTTGTGACATCATGTAAGATTTAACGATTGTTTGCAGGTACATTAGTAAGGCGTAGAAACAAGAGTGCAGGTCCGAGGTCTACGTTCGAAGCTTATGAAGAACGTTTACTACCTGCTTTGAGGCAGTAAGTAAAAAATCAAATTCATAATAAAAATAATTTTTTTTGTGTGTAAACCTTACTTATTTCCCACTGAAGTGCTAAGTCCTCCTCTCACGAAGGTAAGAGTGAATATTCCACCATACTCCACTATACTCTACCACTCGGAACCTGCCGTCAGAAAGTTATTAGGTTTTTGTCTTGCTTCTGTCCTAACTTAACGAATAGTTACATCGCCATAAATGACGGAAAAAGTGCCAAAAAAGTTTACAAATGTAAGCAGCGATGTTAAGGTAACGATAATCCTCAAAGTTTCCAAGATATAAACGACAAACTGGAGACCTCTTCGGAAATCCAGAAAGAAAGAAGAAATTCGTTTCTTCATCAGGGGTGCGATTTTTGAATCTCATTCGCTAAGTTCAGCAGTTGAAAATTTCAAAATTATTATGGAGATACGCAAGATGCGTATCTCCTACTCTACTCTACTGCTGATTTGACTTTCTAAAATCGCACTCCTGAAGTATGATTTTGGAAAGTCAAATCAGCAGTAGAAAGATGCATATCTCCACAGAAATTTTGACATTATCAGCTGCTGAACTCAGCGAATGAGAATCAAAAATCGCATTCCAGATCTCAAAATTTAAATTGGTCCAACTCAGTCGTAGCTCCTTGCTTGCCATGTTCTGGATTCTTTAAGCTTGTCATATACAGTCTCCAAAAAAGATTCTTAACCAAAGATGTTATTGCCATAACAGGGAAAAGGTTAGACGAATCCATAACCTCTTATTCGATGTCGATTTAATGTGAACCAAGCAATATTGTCATAATAGCGACCCGCCCCGGCTTCGCACGGGTGCAATGCTGATACTAAAATATACATATAAACCTTCCTCTTGAATCGCTCTATCTATTAAAAAAACGCATCAAAATCCGTTGCGTAGTTTTAAAGATCTAAGCATACATAGGGACAGATAGACAGAAGCGACTTTATTTTATACTATGTAGTGATGATGTGTTTCCCGCTTCTCTTCTCGTCCAGTTCGCACACCAACGAGTACCTGCGCGAAGCTCGCGAGGAGGAATGCAGCGGAGGCAGCGCTTCCTCTCACCCCCGCCCGCCGCACAAGCTGAACGAAAGAGAGAGGAAACAGGCCGCCTTGCCCATTCTCATATTCGGATATCCTTTTGTAAGTTGACAGTTCTCTCATATCCATACTACCTAATACCTATTATAAACGCGATAGTCTCTCTATTTGTTATCAGTTACAGCTAAACCGATGAACCGCTAAACCGATTTTGATGCTATTCGGTTATAGAGATAGCTTGAACCCCGAGGAAGGACATAGGCATAGAAATTACACTTACTTAGTTACATACAGGGTATAATAAAACACCCTAGTAATACTGAAGGGGGTGCTTCAGACCATCAAACAGACAGATGAAAAAAGAATCTGCTGTTTCATACAAAACTACGGTTTCACAGATGCTCGTAAAATCTTTGATCCTGTATACGCTGTATGGACATTCTAACACAGATTCATCATCATCAGCCTATCATCCCAATTACTGTGCACATGCTTACCCTCAGGTGTATGGGAACTGTAACAGAAGTGTGTCTGTACATTGACGATATTAACAAAAAAAGTTACGATATGGTTTTTAGATGTTCCTGATTCCAAATCACAATTTTTTTTATTTTTTGTCTGTCTGTTTGTTTCTGTGTTTTTTTTGTTTGATCGAGCATCAAGCAAAAACTACTGAACCGATTTTGATGACACTTTTTTTTTGTTTGATAGCTTATGATCTGACTTAAAATCTGGTTTATGATTTGTGCGAACGAAGTCGCGGGTTAACTGTAGTATACTAATAAATTCAAAACTTCTCAAAACAGGTAGAAAAGTTCTACTCAAAGAACTATCTCGACAAAGAGGAAGGGCTAGCACGGCTCCGCGCAGAGCTGACGACCCCGTCCAACGGCAGCACGAAGACTTCCCCGAACAAGACGGCGAGGGCGGCGGCGCTGTTGTTACAACGAGCTCTGAGAGACAAGGTCTTCTCAGTGTACAGCCAGGCCAATGAGGGCGTCAAGGTTCTGTTCCAACAGTTCGTTCCTGACAGGTGAGTTGGGATTCTTCTACTTATCGTGTGGACTAGTCCTGGTTTCAGTGTTTCTGGGTTAGAATTGCCAGATTTGCCAGATGATTTTTCCACAAGGCCGGATATAACCATAGAAAAAGCCAGACAGGGGACGGAATTCCAGAATTGGACGAATTTCTTGAGACAGCAAGCGGCGGCATAAAGACTTCATTAACTTCTTGAGGTGCTGGTTCCTGTCAGGTGAGTTGGGTTTACAGTTTCCGGGTGATTTTCCACAACGAATGGCCATATCAAGCCAGACATTTGAGTTGAGATGCCTCATGCCGAAGACTTCCCCGAACAAGACGGCGAGGGCGGCGGCGTTGTTGTTACAGCGAGCCCTCAGAGACAAGGTCTTCTCCGTGTACAGCCAGGCCAACGAGGGGGTTAAGGTGCTGTTCCAACAGTTCGTTCCCGACAGGTGAGTTGGGATTAAAATTGCCAGATTTGCCAGATAATTTTTCCACAAGGCCGGACATAACCATTCAAAAATTGCGGTGGAGATGGAATTCTGAACTGGAATCTGGATTCTGAACTGAGCTTGGAATTCCCGAATAAACAGAATTTTTTGAGACAGTAAGCGGCGTCACGGGAACTTCCTAAGCACCTTGAGGTGCTGTTCCAACAGTTCGTTGCTGACTGGAGAGGTGAGTTGCCAGAAGTTTTTCCGAAAGGCCAGACTTCCACCACCACCACCTCGAGACCGAGAAGCCACACCTATTCTTTTTAACGGAGACGCAGATAGCAACCCCGTCTGATACGGCGTACCTCAACTACCCAGGATACTCGTTGGAACATAAGTTCAAGAGGCGAGCTGGGGTCTGTGTGTATGTTCGCGACGACATTTGCTGTCGGCGTCTCCGTTGCTTTGAGGTTTCCGGGTTCTCCGTATTATGGCTTTTTGTAGACACCGGAATGGAGAAATCTCTCTACGTCGGTGTCTATCGATCGCACGACGGTGACCAGGGGACAACCAGGCTCATGGAGTATCTCACTGAGACGGCAGAGACAGCCCAACGAAGGTATCCAACGGCGGAGCTTGTTTTTCTGGGGGACTTCAATGCCCACCATAGCGAGTGGCTGTTCCCGTTCCAGTTAACTGACCATGCTGGGAGAGAGGCGCGCAAGTTTGCATTATCGCTAGATCTCACCCAGCTGGTGAATCAAGCAACGCGGGTACCGGATGTTGATGGTCATACGCCCAATTGTTTGGACCTTTTGCTGACTTCAGATCCAGACAGGCACTCAGTATCGGTCTCTGCCCCGCTGGGAACGTCCGATCACTGTCTGGTGAAATCCGTGTCGATCTGCTCTCCTCCCGATGACAGCCCTAAGGGCACGAGGCGAGTCTGGCGATACGGGTCGGCAGATTGGGATGAGATGCGGCATTTCTTTGCGTCTTACCCGTGGCGGCAAGTGTGTTTTTCTTCGAGTGACCCTGCTAGTTCGGCTGATGCGGTTGCGGACGTGATACGACAGGGAATGGAATATTATATTCCTTTCTCCGACATCTCACTCGGTCACAAAGCCCAACCTTGGTACAATGCGGATTGTGCTCGCGCTGAGGCTAAAAAAGAAGCCGCCTACCAAGCATGGGTCCAAGCTCGCGACCGCAAAGTTAGAGCTCGTAGGGTTCGCGCGAAGAAGAGGGCCTTTAATTCTGCCGCCAAGTCCTGCAAACGGGTGATCCGGAGGGCTCGATTCGACCATGTCAGCCGCATTGGAGCCAAACTGGCATCCTACCCTTCTGGTAGTAAACAGTTCTGGTCCCTTTCAAAATCGGTCGAATCCAACTTCTGCCGTCCCACTTTGCCTCCCATGCAGAAGCCTGATGGGTCGCTGGCTCACTCCGCAACTGCGAAAGCTAATTTATTTGCTTCTCTGTTTGCGAGCAATTCACGTCTGGACGCTGGTGCCAAACAGCCGCCAACCATCCCTCGTTGTGATTCTTCGATGCCGGAGGTCACAATACATACAAAAGAGGTCCGCAGAGCATTGCGTAGTCTGGATGTGAATAAGGCCAGTGGTCCTGATGGTATACCTGCAAGAGTGTTGAGATATTGTGCGCCTGAGTTGTCTCCTGTTCTAACACGCCTGTATCGCCTCTCTCTCAGAACAAGAACGGTGCCTAAATCCTGGAAGCTTGCGAATGTGCAACCGGTACCCAAGAAGGGCAGTCGTGCCGACCCCTGCAACTACCGCCCTATCGCCATTACTTCCATTCTCTGTAAAGTCATGGAAAGAGTACTTAACAGTAAGTTGCTGTCATACCTAGAAGACAATGATCTACTCAGTGATCGCCAATATGGCTTCCGCCGGGGGCGATCGACTGGGGATCTTCTTGTGTATGTGACGCACTGCTGGGGCGAGGCCATCGAGAAGCACGGTGAAGCACTGGCTGTATCACTTGACATCTCGAAGGCCTTTGACAGGGTATGGCACGCTAGTTTGCTGAGCAAGCTTCCCGCTTATGGCATCCCCGCTGATCTTTGCAGCTGGATATCTGATTTCTTGAGAGAACGGTCGATTAGAGTTGTCATTGACAGCTGCTCTTCTGACCTTATGGCAATTGATGCTGGAGTTCCTCAAGGGTCTGTTCTCTCCGCGACACTTTTCCTGCTGCACATCAATGACCTCCTTGTGTCAGGTATTGTTGGGTATGCAGATGACAGTACTGTCATGGAGAGATATGTATCTGGCGCAGGGGCCAGCGGGGATAAAATACGCTCGCAGAGGGAGGCCATGGTTGAGCGGACAAACTTGACTTTAAGTGTTGTCTCCCAGTGGGGTGACAATAATTTAGTCAACTTCAACGCCACCAAAACACAGGCTTGTCTGTTCACCGCAAAAAGGAGTCCGTTTAATCTGACTCCTACTTTCCGGGGTACATCTGTCCCTGTTTCCGACAGTCTTGGGCTTCTGGGTATAAGCTTGACCACAAAACTCAACTTCGGCGCTGACATCGAGTCTAAGGCTCAAACTGCGGCCAAAAAGCTGGGCATCTTAAACAAGGTGAAGCGGTACTTCACTCCTGGACAGCTCTTAGTATTGTATAAAGCTCAGGTCCGATCATGTATGGAGTACTGCTGCCACCTGTGGGATGGCTCAGCCAAGTATCAACTTGCCGCACTCGACTCGGTTGAACGCAGAGCCAGGAGGCTCATTGGCGATAGTAAGCTGGTGGAGGCCAAGCTTCATAGCCTAGCCCAACGCCGCAGAGTGGCCTGCTTGTCGGTCTTCTACAGATTGTACTTCGGTGAGTGTGCCCTAGAGCTGCATGAGCTCATCCCACCTTCCCCTTTCTACTATCGGACTTCCAGACGCACCGCGGGATATCACCCCTTCTTGGTTGACATCCCACATATCCGCACCAAGCGCCTTTCTGAATCTTTTATAATGCGCACAGCCAAGGAGTGGAATGCCTTACCTGCGTCAGTATTTCCGAGTACTTACAACCCGAATTCCTTTAAAGTACGAGTGAATAGGCATCTTCTGGGTAAGCTCGCTACATCTACGACCCCATCTTCGTCCTGAGGACTGGATTGAGGTCAAGAGCAAACCCATAGTAAATAAAAAAAAAAAAAAAAAAAAACTTAACAAGATGGGGATCTTTTCTGGACTGAGCTGTGGTCAGCACGAATACTTCATATTATCTGGACAAAATATAAAATTTTGGAATGTCCTAAAAGACGAGCACGAAGACTTGCCCGAACACATGGAACTAGGAAGGAACATGCATAACATGAACATAAAATAGTTTGACTGTGATCCTAGAGTCTCCCATGGAAGATCCTCCCTTATCCTCAAAAGCAACTATAGTCTGTCTTGAGATACCAAATATAATTGGTTTCTAATGGTGTAACAGGGTATGCGCGGCCGAAGTAGGACGCTGCTTAGAGAAGTTACTGCCGGAATTACTCCGGGCATGCGGAGACCCCGCGCCCAGGGTCCACTCCACAGCCCAGCACACCGTGCTCACCGTGGCCGACTGTCCTCAAGTCAGGAGCATCCACTACATCCCGCAACAGCTGGTGCGACCCGTGGCAGCGTCGATGCATCCTCGCCTCGCACTCTCCAGGCTCCAGATCCTCGAGCAGTTGATCCTCACACACGGCATCTCCACTGATAAAAACAGGTATTTACTCGTATATGGGGCCCTTTTTAATTTAGTCCTTTTTTTAAGGGGATGTTCAGACTATCAAGCTGAACAACTTTCTCCATTGGACCAACGTCAAAAAAGCGAAAAAGAAATCAACTGTTCCAGACAAAACTACAATCCTACTCGACGTTAGTACAAAACTTTGGCAGATCTTGCCAGGTATGCTTGATTTTGAGGCTCTTAAAATGTGGCGCCCAAATTTTTTTTACTCTTCATGGCTAAGCTCATAGACATCCGTATTCCCTTTTAGGGTGGACTACATCTTGGCTTCAGCTAGAAATTAGCATTTGGGAGTAGCTTGCGCTTAAAATCCTATTCCTTAGATCTCCTGCAACATTTGCACGGGAAGAAAATGGCAAAAAGGCCGGCCGCACTCATCCCACCTAGCCTCTTCCCCTTTGCAATGGAGGATAATTCCATTTCGTTCCTCTATTACATAAAAATTCTCTAATTTATGTTATTAATAGGATCCTCATGTTCGAAGCCTAAAAAATTATAAAAATAAAAACATCAAATGAAATTACTTACTTAGTTCAAAATTTCACTACAAAAATGAACGATTTAAGGGGACACCCGGACTTGAACCGGGGACCTATCGATCTGCAGTCGATTGCTCTACCACTGAGCTATATCCCCGTTGACGGTTACGTTCAAATTAGAGCACTGCTAAAACCTTAGGCTATATAATTGACGCAGACTTTTGATTAAAATCTCCTTGATTGTTTTGTTTCATTCCAACGAGTTTTCAACCAAAATCTCACTAATATTATAAATGCGAAAGTTTGTGACGATGTTTGTAAGGTTGTATGTTTGTGTTTCAATCACGCATAAACGGCTGAACGGATTTGGATGAAATTTGGCACGCAGATAGAATGTATTCTGGATTAACATATAGGATTGTTTTTATCCCAGTAATGGGTTCCTGTGGGATAAGTGGGGATAATTTACAATGATTTACTACGCTGACTTGTGCTGACATATGTATTTGGATAGATTGTAGTGGTAAATAGAAGTTGCTTTTTTCATCGCTTCGCATAGAAGCCGCGTAGCGCATTTAGAAAATGGTTAGATTTCCATACTTTAGGTGATTCGATTAGGGGTTCGATTCTTGGTCTAGAATCTATATGTTTTTTTTTTCATTTACGTTTTTTAAATAAAATTACCTACAACTATATCCGTTTTCTTTTGGTTTTTTTCTTTTTTAATGCAACAATAGGTAGTCAAACAAGATATTATACACAAAAAAAGGTAAATATTAAAAACGTACAAATAGGAAACCAATCGTAGTGATCGGTAAACAACTATAGATAGATAGGTATAGCAGAACCCTATCAAAGATCAATAGCTGTAATCTGGACGGATGCTCAGGATGCTTAATACTCTTCGGATGGTGATGTGTTTTCGCTGACTGAGGTACGCGCCAGCCTTCTGGTCACCTGTAGCGTCGACTATCCTAGAAACTATTTTCTTTAATAACTAGCTTCTATCTTCCGGGCGTCTGGTCCCTAGACCTCTACACCAAAAGGCTCTGCCTAAGACCGGTATATAACCTACCTACCTTTTGAGGAGAAGTTTCCCGTTCTGACCAGTACATGTACAGTACTGTACACGTATGTAAATTTATGTTTTTAATTACTTTCGGGGTGGTCAGGAACATTGCTAAAAGTACCTGTTGTAGATACTGTCTATACTAATCTCTTGTTGTGTAGACTCTTTATAAGTTATTTTCTTCTTTATGCATTTAATCATATTGACATATTCTTATTCCTTTTTTAAAGTTGATTATGTGCTTAGTTACTTACTTCAATATAAACACTTGTGTCAATAACATCTCTCTTTTACTAATTTATATACAATTACTTCTACATCCTCAACGTCTTCGACTCAATAATACAACACGTTATCAGCACGATAATACAACATGTTGTATTATTGAGTCGAAGACGTTGAGGATGTAGAAGTAATTGTATATAAATTAGTAAAACAGAGATGCTGTTGACACAAGTGTTTATATTGAAGTGAGTAACTAAGCACATAATCAACCTTAAAAAAGGAATAAGAATATGTCAATATGATTATGAATACAGAAGAAAATAACTTATAAAGAGTCTACACAACAAGAGATTAATATAGACAGTATCTACAACAGCCGCCCTTAATCAATGTTGTGGTTAACAAGAACAAAAAAACAAAAAACATAAGTTAAGTTTCTAGTCCTAAATTAACTGTGCACCTTTTGTGCACTAAAGGCCCAAGTGGCTTAGTAAGAACATCTGCAGGCATGTCACTACTTTTAACATATTCCAAGGTAATAACATTATTGGATACCTTTTCCCTAATAAAGTGAAACCTAGTATCGATATGCTTCGTCCTGCTGTGGTGTATTGGATTACGAACGAGGTTAATGGCACTCTGGCTGTCAGACGCTAAGTTAACAGAAGAAATTTTACCTGTAATCTCATAGATAAAACGGCGTAAATAACATGCTTCCTTAGTCGCAGACGCTAGCGCCATGTACTCGGCTTCCGCTGAACTTAGAGCAGTTGTTGGCTGCTTCTTTGACTCCCAGGATACTGGTGCTTCACCTAACTTGAAGATATAACCACTTACTATTTCCCATAAGTCCTCGCAAAAAGGTAATTACGCATCTTAAACTTCCAAGTAGGATATCGAGGCGGAGGTGGTATCATCTTAAGGATAACCACTTACTGTTTCCCATAAGTCCTCAGGCAAAAGGATGGTATTGACGAAGAGGAAGTTGACTTACTAACACTTGACTCTTCTCCAGATTCATGTGAAAGTGACATTTCAAAGAAAAATGTTTGTTTCTATCAGTCACATGAACAATTCACTAAAAATATTCAATTTAAACTTTACATGAACAATCTTCTCGTTTCGTGCTGATAACGTGTTGTATTATTGAGTCGAAGACGTTGAGGATGTAGAAGTAATTGTATATAAATTAGTAAAACAGAGATGCTGTTGACACAAGTGTTTATATTGAAGTGAGTAACTAAGCACATAATCAACCTTAAAAAAGGAATAAGAATATGTCAATATGATTATGAATACAGAAGAAAATAACTTATAAAGAGTCTACACAACAAGAGATTAATATAGACAGTATCTACAACAGTACCAAAGCATAAAACTGAAGCTTCAGCGAAACGTAATACGTAGCGATAATATTTTATTTCCTGATACCTACTTGACTTAAGTAGTACTCGCCTATAAATTTCTCTTTAAAAAAAAAGACATAATACATTACCTACATTAGGTACTCAAACAAGATAATAATTATACATAAAAATAAGTTTACTATTAAAAGCTAAAAAAATATGAAACCAATCTTATTGATCGGTGAACCAACTACGCATAGATAGCAGAACCATATCAAAGATCGATGGCTGTAAAGGGGAGGGATGCCCAGAATGCTTTACCTACTCTTTGGATGGCAATGCCTTTTCGCTGACCGAGGTACGCGCTTGGCTTTTGGTCACTTCTAGCGTCGACTAACTTAGAAACTATTTCTTTAATAAACAGCTTCCTACTTCCGGGTATCTGGACGCCACAGGCCCATGGTCTCCACACCAAAAGGTGCAAGTACGTAGCTTTTGTATAAGACCTGCATTATGATCTAGCTTACTTTTGAGGAGCGGTTTCCCGTTCTGAGCAGGAATGTTAAGTACATGCACACGTATGTAAAACAATTGTTATTCCTTTCGGGGTGGTCAGGATCATTGGTACCTAAAGGTACCAATTACCTTTTTAAGCCTGCACCTGCAGTAAAACTTACTTTTAGTATAATGCTGAGGTTTTAGCGAAAGGTAATAATGATAATAGTGTATTACCCATAAAGTTACTATAGAGTGACTAACAGCTCAGAGAGCAAGATATACCTAGCGGCACCATTGTGTTATAGAAAGAAGTACGTGATGCGAGGCAATAGAACCGTTTTTTTGGATCTTATCGCAGAGTAAAAATTTGGTTTCTGTGAACAATTGCGAACCTAAAGTGAAATCGTAGATAATTTTGTGAAATACACTAACACTATTTTATTAAATTATCCACGATTTCACGTTAGATTGAGAATTATACACAGAAATCGAATTTTTACCCAGCCGATTATCTCCTGAAAACCTCCAAAATCGGTTTCATTTGACAACTCAAGTCAATTACTCTACTACTGTAAGGTTTAATAACTTTAATGATACAACTACTGTACTGTATTCGCTGTAGTTGAATCGACTCTCCCAAAATATATTTTTCTCTATAAATTAATGAAAAACTTCTACACCTAGCTTCGGTCAAACTTTCGGTTTCGACGCTTAGGTCAAGATTTTTAATTAATCGTTATTTGAATGAAACGTTTATTGAATTAATCGTTTCCTTATCTTAAAATTCATCCATTTTCAACAATACTTGGACTTAACTCAAGACGTCTCTGAAATTTGGTCTTATGGTTGAGTAAGGTGAATTGGAAAAATACAAAAAAATCCTCTGTCTTTTAACCTTTTCTAGCGTTCTTCTTTTTAGCGTTCTTTAATTTAATTGTAGCATCGTTTTCATCTTAAAAGATGGCGTTAGGCGTATTTTTAAAGCAAATGTGCAACAATTATGAATTCCAATACCACCGACTTTTTTTGTCTTCGCTGAAAAACCTTGAATAATCTCTCTTAAGCTCATAAACTTAGTTGATTATCGCGGCATTGTCGTTGAAATTTAGATTTAGCTAAAGTTTATTCATGACTTTCTTATTATCTTATCTCATTATGGGGGCTGGCATGCCAGCAACACTTCGACCAACTGGTATCTTTTGTGTTTACCCCTACATATTTATTTTCTTCACCCTTAAAAATGTAGAAAATGAGGGAGACATTAGCATTCAGGGGAAAAAACCTATAATCTCCCAGTTTTGAATAACCATCTCTCAGGAGACACATACGTTTAGCCGCGAAAACATCGCAGTTACACAGTATTATGTATGTTCCATGGTTTCCTCCACATCTCCGCACGCTCGGCAAATGGGATCTAGGGTGAGCTTTATCGTGCCTGTGGCGTAGTGCCCGGTGAGGGCTCCGACGATGGCACGATCTTTGCTCCTGCTGTTGTTCAGTATGACCTGTGAGATTCGTGGTGTTATATTGCTGATATTGCAGACCCAATAGGCTAGACCATTCTAGCCGTGTCTTTTATCAGCCCATTCCTTAATGGCCATTCTAATGTTACATGCCGGGATTCCTAAACTTGGTTCTGACCATGATCTTAGACGAGACATGAAACAAAATCACTTGTCCACGCTGACGAAGTTGCGGGCAACAGCTAGTCTTTAATATTTGGTTAGTTGCTTTGCTTATGCTTTGCTTAAAAATGTTTTACTGTTTGTGTGTTCCATATAATTGTATTGTATCTTGTCCTTGTGTTTTATACTAGCTGTGGTAGCCTGTAAGTAGATGAACACAATGTTTGCCTAATTTTATGTAGTGTTTGTAATGTGATTCATCTGTTGGTAACCCAAATAAATAAATAAATAAATAGTTGGCTGTTGGATACCAGTTTATTATAAGGGTAGATTCTTATGACGGGTGGTCTAGGCCATGAAAATACTTACATGTTGCGCAGGAGTCTGCGTACGTGCGTGCGTGGACTTTCATCCCCACAAGTCCCAGAAAATTCGCATCCACAACTTTTCGAGCAGAGCTCGTAGATTCGAAAATCATATTCTCGAACACGAAATGCAAAATACTGTCTGAATTGTGCCCACTCGAAAATTCACTACGCCTACCACGTTGTGCTCTCTAGAAGCCGAACTCTCCATCTGTTTTCAGTACTTCGTCAGTAATCGTAAATAATATCAAATTGCAGCGGCCTCACAGTCCGTCGCCTGGCGGAATGCGGGGCTGCAGGGGCCCAGCACGCAGCCGGCTCAGTGAGAGCGGCAGCAGAACGTATACTGCTTGCCGCCTACGCCAGGTCACCCAGAGTTGTCAGGGCACAGCTGCCTCCAGACGATGCCGTCACCAGGAGGAACCTTATCTATAGACATCTGTTCCAGCAGTTTGATAGGATTGATATGCAGGTCAGTTTAGTTTATACTCCTTGTCTGCCAAGCCAGGTCTTTGGACGACCGTTCTCCTCGCTATAACTACCACCAGATCCTAGAGTTGTCAGGGCACAGCTGCCTCCAGACGATGCTTTAACCAGGAGGAACCTCATCTACAGACATCTGTTCCAGCAGTTTGATAGGATTGATATGCAGGTCAGTTTAGTTTGTATTCTTGGTCTGCTAAGACAGGTCTTCAGGAGCAATGAAGGTCGAACTGCCTCCAGAAGACGCTGTCACCAGAAGAAAGTTTATCTACGGGCATCTGTTCCAGCAGTTTGACAGGATTGATATGCAGGTCAGTTTAGTTTAGACACCTTGATTGCTAAGCCAGGTCTTCAGGAGCAATGAAGGTCGAACTGCCTGCAGAAGACGGCGTCACTAGGAGAAACTTCATATACAGACATATGTTCCAGCAGTTTGATAGGATTGTTATGCAAGTCAGTTCAGTTTATACTCCTTGTTTGCTAAGCCAAGTCTTCAGGAGCAATGAAGGTCAAACTGCCTCCAGGCGACGGTGTCACTTAGATGAATATCATCTACAAACATCTGTTCCAGCAGTTTGATAGGATTGATATGCAGGTCAGTTTAGTTTATACTCCTTGTCTGCCAAGCCAGGTCTTTGGACGACCCTTCTCCTCGCTATGGCTACCACCAGATCCTAGAGTTGTCAGGGCACAGCTGCCTCCAGACGATGCTTTAACCAGGAGGAACCTCAACTACAGACATCTGTTCCAGCAGTTTGATAGGATTGATATGCAGGTCAGTTTAGTTTGTATTCTTGGTCTGCTAAGACAGGTCTTCAGGAGCAATGAAGATCGAACTGCCTCCAGAAGACGCTGTCACCAGAAGAAACCTTATCTACAGGCATCTGTTCCAGCAGTTTGACAGGATTGATATGCAGGTCAGTTTAGTTTAGACACCTTGATTGCTAAGCCAGGTCTTCAGGAGCAATGAAGGTCGAACTGCCTGCAGAAGACGGCGTCACTAGGAGAAACCTCATATACAGACATATGTTCCAGCAGTTTGATAGGATTGTTATGCAAGTCAGTTCAGTTTATACTCCTTGTTTGCTAAGCCAAGTCTTCAGGAGCAATGAAGGTCAAACTGCCTCCAGGCGACGGTGTCACTTAGATGAATATCATCTACAAACATCTGTTCCAGCAGTTTGATAGGATTGATATGCAGGTCAGTTCAGTTTATACTCCTTGTCTGCTAAGCCAGGTCTTCAGGAGCAATGATGGTCGAACTACCTCCAGGCGATGCTGTCACTAGGAGAAACCTTAGCTACAGGCATTTGTTCTAGCAGTTTGAAGGGGATGATTATAAATGTAATTTGGTGCCAATCGAAACCAAAATGGGGTTTTTTGGTATCATCATAATATAGTTTTATTTTTAACCTATTTCGTCACATTGTTGGGCAAACCTTCTAGAGAAGGCTAGAAGGATAGATCCCGCGCTATCAGTTGCCATTTTGCTTCGTGGGCATCCAGGTCTTCGTGCCATCTTTTTCTTGGTCTGCCCGTCTGCCCCGGCCCCGGCTTCCATCGTCAGGCTCCCATTCGCAATAAAGTTAAATAAACAAAAAAAAAATTACAGTCCATCAAACTGAACAACTTTCTTTATGAAACCAAGGCCGACATCGCGAAAAAAATCTGCTATTCCATATTAAACTGCAATCCTACTCGACCAAAATGTATGCGATAGCTGGTTTCTTTTTCGCGATTTCGATGTCTAAAAGTTGTTCAGTTGATGGTCTGCTCATCCTTTTAGACATTAAAAAAATAAATTATTTAAGGGGACACCCGGACTTGAACCGGGGACCTATCGATCTGCAGTCGATTGCTCTACCACTGAGCTATATCCCCGATGACGGTTACGTTCAAATTAGAGCACTGCTTTAACCTTACGCTAAAAACTGACGCAGACTTTTAATTAAAATCTCTTTGTTTTGCATCTTCCCAACGAGATTCCAACCAAAAAAATGTTTGGTTCTTTTATGGTTGGTTTTGAACAAGAAGCTGGCATAAGTATTGTGTATTGTGTTGAATAAATAAAACCAGTCAAGTACGAGTCGGGCTACTCACGCACCAAGAGTTCCGTACCACACAACTTTGTTTTCTACGGGACCTTTAGCGCGAGACCAACTCACACGGTTTTTATTATTTTATTGTTATACTGTAGAGTTTGCTCTATGATCAAGATCACACTATGCGCTCTTACAGACGAGCGACACTTTGCGGTCGCCGTGTGTCGCGGAGGGTCGCGCGACCGTAAACTCTTGAACGCGACTCTCTGCGACCCTCGGCGTTCGCGAAGTGTCGCTCGTCTGTAAGAGCGCTTAGTTTGACGCTAGTTTGTATTACCCAAAGTATTACCGTTTTTACGATAGAACGAAAAGAAAAGACGTTGATAAAAACTAGTTTCTTGTTTGTGATTTTTAACTGTTTGACATTTTTATTATTGGTTAGTAAATTCGCCATAAAAAGGTACATTCTGTGAAAATTTTAACTGTCTTACTATTACGGTTCAAAAGTTACAGCCCTAATAGCCCAGTCATTTAACTGAGCTTTGTTAGGAGGGGTGGGTAGTAATTATCAATGGAACTTTTAAACCGTAACCGACACCATTTAGTGACATTGATATCAATTTCAATGATATCAATTTCACCCTGTATAGGTAATCTGTGATTCTACTCTGTGCCTGATGTTACTGACTTTCCTACAGAAAATGCTGAACCAAGCGCCCACAGAAGAGCAACTCGACCAATCAACAGCCGACACGTCACACGAGACCACCAGCGTCACCCAATCAACACGCAGCGGCGCCAGCGGCATGACGTCATCGCTCATGACGTCATCTCTAGGCGCCGCCTCCTCCTACAGCCTTAAATCCATGACGTCAAGTGTCAGTGGCGTTACCTTAGCGCCATCTAGCCTGGGAAGTTACAGCAGTAATACGACAAAGACTAAGAGTAGTTTGAAGAAGTCCCCGACGAAGAAGTACACACCGAGTAGGGCTGTGAAGGACTTCTCTTATCCGGGCTATAATAAGCTGAGGCTGGATAGTGCTGTCAGTCCGAAGCATTCACCGAGGACTAGTGGAGTTGGTGGGGTTGAGAAGGTGAGGATAAATTGTTTCTATTTGTTATTAGAAAGTAGTATCACAGTATAAGAAAGAGAATCTATTACTACATAGCTACATACAGTACGGTCATTCCCTTCCTCCCACCAACTTTTTACCTCACCCCCTCTGATTAACTCGGTAGTTACTAATGTTCAGGAAATGCGTATTCCTTTCTCGTTTGCACTATTTGCAGTATCGCACATGCTTACCTCCTCTTTTAAATTTTTCCATTTGTATGAAATGAGAGCTATGCATCTAAGGTGTGTCGGAGTGATACAGTCAGTGTATTTTGTCGGGCTGGACCAAGTGACAATGAAAATCGAGTGAGCTCCCATAGAAAGTTGTCGAAGCAAACGACGAAGAGTGAGGGTAGACAGATTTGACTGCTCTTAAAAATTTACCTGTACGTCTACCATGAGTTGCTAAACGCAACTATAATCGTATTCGTAAATTATTTGTATTGAATTCCGTACAGCGCCTCTGGCGGATAGTTATGTAACTAAAATCCGCACCATGAGTTGCTGTAGTTGACTATCGCCGTTAATGTAACAAACGACACTACACTTATTGTAGTTCCCAGGTAGTTCCCATACAATTTCGGCACCATGAGTTACATATTTGACAGATGTCATAGTAATTTACTATAACGAAAGTAGTTGCAGCTGTCACCTAAATTTTTCTCCGTGAAATCGTTTTATTTGTTGAGTTTTTTTTTTTCAAATATGTCTACAAGAGTATATTTTGCTTGGAGAATGTTAGCAGAAGCTGAATCTGAGTACGAATGGAATATGCAAAGGAGCTACAGTGTTCATATGCGCGCACAAAGTCAAACGGACCCTTTTCGTCCCCTCACCTCGTGAAATTCATTAAGTGTGCAGTATAACAACTGAGGGTACTGATGGGGCTGCCAATGTTCCATAGTGCTTCCAATATGTTTACGGAGGCGCACAGTGATGGGTTCCACGCGATAATGCAAAAGCTGTGCATCTCTGCTGGGCCGTTTGCGCTGCAGCCCTAATAGCCACAACCTGCGCGCGTTGGCAGACATATGGTACTCCCCAATGCTGCAACAATGGGTGCGCTTGCATGCCACCTTGTAACTACCCACATCATTGTTTGATAGGGAATCTTTGGTTATTTATTGTTTTTCAGGGATCCGTTTTTATTATTTTATTACCTATTACTAAGCCTATATTGTCCGTCCGTGCGTCCGTCCGTCCCTTTGTCCTACCTATTTCGGGCTGTAACTTATGAACCGTAAAAGCTAGTTAGTTGAAATTTTCACGGAATATGCGTTATTGCGGCGGATTTGGTAACAAATAATAAAAATGACAAAAAGTTTAAAATTAAGGGGGGTCCTCATACAAGAGACTAGTTTTTATCAACGTTTCGCTCAATCGTAAAAACGGTAATAGGTGCAAGTATCAAACTTGGTGTGATTATAGAGCAAACTCTACAATTTATAACAACTAATAATAAAAACCGGCCAAGTGTGAGTCGGTCTCGTGCTAAAGGTTCCGGAGAAAAAAATGTTTTTGTATGTTGGTGGTGTGGTACGGAACCCTCGGTGCGCGAGTAGCCTGACTGGTACTTGACCGGATTTATTTATTGATAATTAAAATAGTTTGTAAGATCATTGTTACTAACATTACCTATATGCATCTGGGTTATCTGAATAATAATTTAATTTTTATTTAATTAAGACTTACCTATTTAATAAAGGGCTCTATTATAGATAAAAGCTTTATTATTTACATACAATAATAAAAAGAACATTAAATGCGTTTCCACCAAATCACTCAAAATATGGAAGCATCGCCATCGGTACAATTTCGCGATTTGTACAATTCCATGAATGGTTCTAGAAGCATGTTACTGTTCTAACTATCACACAGTCACGCCATAGATCAAACTGTGATTCACTAGACCTCATCTTCTTTTTGTCTTTTTGATTGTAAGTCCGGCTAGATTCTGCTATTTTAAATCTTCTCTTCCTGTCACCCCCACGTGGGGCACATTTAGGGCTCTCCACCGGTAGCGATCTTGGACAGCACTGTAGATATCCCCTCAGGTCATGTTAAGGCTTTTGGCCTCAACTTCCACAGAGCGGCGGCGCCAAGTTATTTTAGGACGGCCTCTATTTCGTTTGCCAGGTGGGTTTCATGGATGGGTGATCATCAGGCCTCCTTAATGCATGGCCTAGCTACTGACTGCCATAGTGTCATCAAACTAGTGAGCGCGCTCGGCGGCCGCGACAGGCCAATCGTGCGCGGTGAGCGGAGGCCCGGGGGAAGCGTGTCCCGGTACCAATGTACCTACGCGCGGTACCAATACTGCCGGTGCTTCACCCCCCAGCACACCGCGCAAGCATAGATCCACCGCGACCGCTAAGCGCACCCACTATTGTTATAATTACGCTATGACACTGCTCACCCGTCCGTCTCCATAGCTCCTCGTTTGAGATGGTGTTTGGTCAGAAGATCTTCAAGATTTGCCAGAGGCATTTGTTGATGAAAACTTGGAGCCTGTCTGTGACCGCTTTACGGCTGAACCTAATGTAATGATACTATAAATGCGACTAGATAATCTGTGTGACAATGTCCAAGATTAATAAATATCTTATTTTCTTAATATTCTTGCAAAAAAAATTTAAATTAATCTATAAAACCCGCTTCAATCAAAAACACATAACACTGTAAGACTGAAAACGTAAACAACTCCAGTGCAATGCTTACAGTAACAAACCTTTTTAATTTAAACGTATCACTTTACGGTATTGACACTATACTTTTTGAATTAGCTTTTTTTGGCTTGGACTCAAATTTTTTTTTAGCTAATTCTGCTATCCTTGTTTCTAATAGGCAATAAGAAAGAGACACATCGATTAAGTGTGAAGTGAGCTGTGGAAGTGAGTCATGGAACGCCATGAGCTACAGTGCCTGTCGTCTATACGTTAACGATTTTCGTTGCGTGCGATGAAACTCATGGTGCGAATTGTATGTTATCTATTCGCTCAACGTCTTCACTATTACGAATGTAGCCACGTCAGTTGATTTTACTATCACAACTCATGGTAGACGTACTGCAGTGTTGCTCAGTCATTCCGTGATCATGGCAGTTGTAACACTGCCGAAATATCGGGAACTCAAATATACCAAAACGCGGTAAGAACCCGTTGAAATGTTTAATCCCAGTCTCTATAATTATTCTCTTTCTCCTACCCAGGTACATTTCCAAGAACACAAATCAGAAGAAGTAATCTACCGCCGAACGAACCGCAACCAAGACAACCGTCACTCCATGATACATTACGACCATGACCCTTCCAAACCAACCCTCAAAGAACGACCAGTCACCGTGTATGAACCTTTACACATCGACTACAGAGACTCCCCCTCGCTGGGGTCACCGAAAACTTCGAAGAACGATTTGAGAAGCATGGACTCTTTGCCGATGGACTCCCCTCAGATGTCGAGGAATGATTTGAGATGTGATTCTGATAGGAGTTTGGATTCACCGAAGGTTTGTCTGGTTTTCTTTTGTAGATTCGATAGCATGCAATTGAGTTTCACTTGTGAGGAGGTTTGCTCATGATTTGCCAATCAGCTTTAGAGGCTGGTAATTAAATTTAATAACATGGTGGGGTCGGTGAAAAAGCTCCGCTAGGAAACCGCCACATTTCATTCGGCTGGGCAGCCAACTAAAACAAAAGTGTTGGGTTTGGTTTCATACAATAAATCCTTGGTCAATGATGTTATTGTTTTTGTTGTAATTTCGACTGATGTTGTTACCATTATTAATTTATTGAATGTAATTTTGACATCAATAATCCTTAAATATTTTCTTTTATTTGTAATTTTTTACCATCTGTACCTAATTCTCTAATATTGACAATATATCAATTTACCTACTTAGTATTGGACTGTAGAAACTATAATGTAATATAAATCTATGTAGGTATACTAAACAATTGTAAATTGTAATTGTAGAATTGTAAAGTAAATGCTCTGCATGCCCTCTCTCCAATTAAATATTGCATGCTCATAGGCAGATCACAGAGCTCTATCTAAAATACTGTTCACCACCTTTATATTACCAGTGTCGCAATAAAGTCCTTGAAGTTTGAAGTTTGTCATATTATAATCTGAGAACTGTTTCTTCAAAATCAGAAGTTATTTTAAATGCAGACTTTGCTACCTAATAGACAGGGAAATACTTGGTTAAGGCAGGCCTGTCTCACTCCTCAGCTCATTCCATTCTCTTTGCCTCAGCTCAGGTACGTTTGACAGCCGGACACCTCCGAGGTGTGCATCATCGCTCATTGACATAAGGCGCATTTTATTTTTCGTTCCTGAAGTGCGCGTTCGAAATTCGAAAAATCGGATTGAGTGATCTATCTGTTACGGTAGTAACTATTAAATAATCTGTGGTTAAGGGTCAGGCAAATTGTCAAATACTTAGTAAAATTTTCAAATTACTTATCAATAATTTTGAAGATATAAATGTTGACGATAGAATTCTAACTCATGTTTATTCTCGAAGGTAAATTACTTGCGGGAGCAGCAGTTCGGACTGGAGTCTCCTAAGCTGGTGGCGGGGATTAGGAACCTGCATCTGGATGATAACAGTCAGATGGACGAGAGCGGCTATTATAGCCCCGGTAAGCTTATACATATATTAAGTTGCTATGGAGTTTCTTGCCGTTTCTTCTCCATCGTGTATTAACTTGCGAAACGGTTATAAATGTCGAATCAGTGATAGAAATAAAATATAATGATAATAAAGGAAATAAATAATAATGATATCGCTTCTTACTTTTAATTGGTAACCATGTTTTCAGGCAGGAGACAGCAAGTGACGAGCAGTGAACACCAGCTGTTTGAGAGCTACGAGGCGGGGGCGGCCGACGCGAGCTGCGAGTCCACTCCCGAGCCTGTTTGCAAGTTAGTTCTCTTGTCTGTTATACACAGGGTGTCCCGAAACTCAACGTCATGTCGGAAACAGGCTTTATGCCAGTTTATAACCGTTCAGGGAAAATACAATAAAATTACAAGTTTAATCGTTTTCGAGATTAGAAATTTTTTTAACACTAAAAACCCTGCTCTAATTTTTTTGATAAAGTGACAACTACGTGAAAATACTGGTTACGCAATTTTGAAACTTGCCAGAGGTCCCGATTCAAAACAAAAGCATTAGTGGTATACTTTTTAAAGAAAACATTATCTTTTGTCAAACTTCTGCTAACCCAGTAAAATTAGATAAATCAGAAGAAATAATTTCCGGAGTTTTGAAACTTTTTTTAAACGTTCCTTTGGTACGTAATATTGAAGAAAAAAAAAAGTCCTGGTGAGGGGGGGGGGGGGGGGGGGTGGTGAGCTCGAGGAAGACGAGCTTTTTTCAGTTTTTCGCTTATTTCTCGAAATCTGAAAGTTGTATCGAAATATTTTGTATAGACAAATTAAACCTGACAAAATTCGCTACAAAACAAGTGGTATGCATTTTTGTCATAGGACTTAACCATTGAGGGCTACGGGGCCGAGAAAGTAACAGCATTTCAAAAATTATGAAATTTGTATGGCGACCCCCATGAAAGTTGAAGATAAAAACAAAATGATTTCATATTCTTAATCAGCATCCCCGAAAACCCTCGTACAACCCCCTTTCATAATTTTTGAAATGCTGTTACTTTCTCGGCCCCGTAGCCCTCAAAGGTTAAGTCCTATGACAAAAATGCATATCACTTGTTTTGTAGGAAATTTTGTCAGATTTAATTTGTCCATACAAAACATTTCAATACGACTTGCAGATTTTGAGAAATAAGCGAAAAACTGAAAAAAGTCACCTTTAGAGCCCCCCCCCCCCCCTTCCTCGAGCTCGCCCCCCCCCCCCTCACCAGGACTATTTTTTTTCTTCAATATTACGTACCAAAGGAACGTTTAAAAAAAAGTTTCAAAACTCCGGAAATTACTTCTCCTGAATGGTATATTTCAGTTTAATTTTACTGGGTTATGCGGTACCTAGCATTTTTTTCTTTTGCATCTTTGAGACTACACCCAGCGTAAAAAATGTATGGTGCTTGACCTGGCAAGTTATTTCAGAAGTTGGCCCATTTAATCAAGTTTTCAAAATGGTATCACACTTGGCAATGCTTCTTTCAAAAAAGTTCAACTCAAGTTTACATCTTGATACTATAATATAGGTCATTCTTAGAATGCGTCAAACTTCTTGATCGCTCTAAAGCTCTAAATCACTCTCTAAATCACACAGAATTATGAAGTGGTAATGCTTTACAGCAATCAAGAAGGTTCGCAACCTATAAATACCTATCATTGACTGAAAACCACGTCAGAGGCCGTAAGGTCTGAAAAAACTCTGACACCAGGGCTGCCCACTCGATAAGAAGAAAATTGACTAATGATTAAACTTTTCATAGTACCCTAGCATCATGTTCCTGGTGCGGTCGCCGGGTCAGAGCTGATGCTTTAGAGGCTCACTACTGGAGACGATGTGTCCTGCTGGCCAGGTGCCCCAGCTGCAGGGTGGCTCTGGAAGCGAGGGTGCTGCACCAACATCTGTTAGGTTTGTATCAGTGAACAGTAGACCTTACTACCTACTGAGGCAGTGTGTACTGCTTGCTAGGTGCCCCAGCTCTTGCGCGGTTGGGATTCCATCTCACCGTTGCCCATCTGTAATTATATGTTACGTCTCTTTTGCGCCATTGTCAACGCCTACATCATCATCATCATCACAGCCTATACATATACATCCCACTGCAAGTCACAGGCCTACCCTCAGGGAGGGTGTATGGGCGTTAGTCCACCACGCGTGCCCAAATCTGATTGGTAGACTTCACATACGCATCGGAATTTCTTCTTCAACGCCTACATGGCAATTAAAATTAAAAGGATGTTGTATATAACAGAGGAGTGTACGCTGAGCGAGGGCTCGTGGCGAGCTTGTCACAAGTGTGGCGCCGCGCTGAGTGCTGACGACAGCGACTACCACGTCAACTGCATCCGTGAGTTTTACACACATTCTATCACACTTATATTATAGAGGAGTGTACGCTGAGCGAGGGCTCGTGGCGAGCTTGTCACAAGTGTGGCGCCGCGCTGAGTGCTGACGACAGCGACTACCACGTCAACTGCATCCGTGAGTTTTACACACATTCTATCACCGAGCAACCGGATGTTTCGTTGTTTACTTTCATTATCTGAATACCTACACCCTTAAAATTTTGTTAGTAATTAAAAACTAGTGGTGGTGTAGTCTCCACATCTGAGATTCTGAGACGTCTCATTAATTTAATTTAAAAAAATCACGAAAAAACGACAACTGTTCCATATATTTGAGTTAATTGCGGTTTTGAATAGATAGGTGTTTTGAAAAAAATTACTTCTATAGTTGTACAACGAAAATTTTTGTCATTTATGTCTAGCGATAAACAGTTTCTGATCACCTCGAAAGGGTTGATAGTCGTGAGCTTATTTATGTGAAAAGTTCAAAACTACACTATTTTAAAGATACATCAAAAGTCGTTGAATATAAGTCTTCACTATTTAAAACAAAATGATCAGGAGTGCGATTTGTGAAACTCAGTCGCTGAGTTCAGCAGTTGACAATGTCAAAATTACTGTGGAGATACGCATCTTTCTACTGCTGATTTGACATTCAAAAATCATACTCCAGGGGTGCGATTTTTGAAAGTCAAATCAGCAGAAAGATGCGTATCTCCATACCTTTTCAACTGCTGAGTTCAAAGAATGAGTTTAAAAAATCGCACTCCTGACGTCTTATGAATATTTCAGCGCTAGGCATGGACGAATGGAAGTGCCCTTATTGCTTCACCAACGTGCTGGCTCGCGACTTGCCCTGGCAGCGGCACCTGATGCAGTGTCCCCGCAACCCTCGGATCACACCCCTCTGAGCGACCCTAGTGGGTAAGGGACGAAAGAGGTACAGAATAGACCATTTTGTACAAAGAAGCACGTTCCCAGACTTTTGTTTCGGGGGGACATTCATTGAAATAAAAATCGGTCAAGTGCGAGTCGGGCTACTCGCGCACCGAGGCCAAGGATTCCGTACCACACCACCACAACATATTAACGTAAAAAAATTTTGTTTTACTCCGGGACCTATATCACGAGACCGACTCACACTTGGCCGGTTTTTATTATTTGTTGTTATACTGTAGAGTTTGCTCTATAATCACACCAAGTTTAACGCTTGTATGTATTACCGTTTTTACCATAGAGCGAGAAGAAAAAACGTTGATAAAAAATAGTTCCTTGTATGAGGACCTCCCATAATTTTTAACTTTTTGTCATTTTGAATATTTGTTAACAAATCCGCTGTAATAACACACATTCTGTGAAAATTTCAACTATCTAGCTCTCACGGTTCAAAAGTTACAGCCCTAAATAGTTAGGACAGACGGACGGACAGACGGACGGACAGACGGACGGACAGACGTAATAGGGTCCCGTTTTCACCCTTTGGGTACGGAACCCGAAAACATGGAAGAGGATTACATATTACGCCGACTCCAAATAATGGGAAATGGGCAATAGAATGTTTCATTGAAAAAACAATGTTAAACCACAAACAGCACAAATGTCTACAAAATACCTAAATGTCTTACAAAATATCTAATAGATATTATACTGTAGATATTTTGTGCTGTGTGGGAAGGAATCGCTGTCATCTCATCACTGTAGTATACATTATATTCATTAGAATTTCAGGAGGGGGGGGGGGGGGGGATAAAAACCACATATCCCCCCCCTGGATACGTGCTTGTGTAAATCTGTTTTTGTTGGCCTCTTCTTTTGTCAAGTCGATGGCACGAATAAATAAAGATCGAATCGTGGGTTCAAATTACCAGTTTTTAAAATCTTTTTACTTTTTAAAAGCAAATGATGGTTACTTAGACTAATTATATCGGGACGCGTAACCACGTGTCATTCTACTAACAAACTTTCTGGCACTTTTTGCGGGGGGCGAGGTAACATGTTATCCGCAACTTTGGATTTTATTCCCTATGACTTTAGATTCTAATTTTGAATGTTCAAAATCATGAAAAGTAGTCTCGTGTAAACCCCAAACGTTCTAAGTTCGAAATTATTGTTTCGCTATTATAGGCTGTCTAGTTTAGTGATAAGTTATAAAATTGAATGTTGAATGTACATGATCATTGCTCTTATACCGTGGCAGAGGGGAAATGCTACCGCAAGGCTGGTCCGGATATAATTAGTCTAAGGATGGTTATCATGTAAGAATAATATTGAAATTATATAACATTAGAATGGTCTATTCTGCAATTTACCTAACTTATTGTATGTGGAGAGGAATGAGCGATTGTATGACATTAAAGAAATAGTATTAAAATAATTCGACAGATGGAACTGATTGATACTAAAATGATCAAATTTTTTTTTTAAACAAAATAGTTTTAAACAAGCAACGCCATCTGTTGCCAAAGACAACAATACATTTTTTAATCGCTCATTTAAATAAACGTGTAAGACTAAAAGACTCAAAGAGATTGATTACAAGAATTTTAACTCAAATAGATATTAATTTTGCCCAAATCTATAGTATTTGCTTTCTACTAAATTTTAGTAGTGTAGCTTAGATAAAACTTAAGGAGGAAGATGCGAGACAGTTACTAAATTACACCCTTACAATAAAATTAACAGTCTTGCTGGCATGAGATAATTTCTATACTGTTCATTCACATTTTGAAAAACATATTATATATAGTTTATACTGATTCGTTTATCACGTTGGACTGAACATTTATAAGTAAGCGCGTGCCGATGGCTGCATTTTGTCGCATCACAATCGCGTTATATACCATATCACACTGCCCACAGACCCACGAGCGTTTACTTGCACGAGAGACGAAATTCTTCTGTCATTTCAGCCGAAAGACTGCTGGACATGAGTTAGCTTAGTTTGGTTCGGAATATCTCTAAAGAACAGCTCTTTGATGCTGGAGATGCCTACTGTGCCATACCATAAATAAAATTACATCTTTGTCCCTTTTGTTCAACTTGTGCGTAGTATAAACGTTGCATCTTCCTCTATCTGGTTTAATCTGAGTAGTGTAGTAAAGTTTTGTTGATAATCTTCAATGATCTCGTTAGATAAGTAGGTAGTTATAGAAATGTTACAATCTTAACCATAACTGTTGATGGAAAGTATTAGAAAAGTCAATTTCATACTAAATTTTACTTCAGTTTTCGTTACATAAGAATTAATTTTGCTGTATTATATCACAACTTTTGTTATTCCACTGTTGGGAAAAGGCCTAACTCTAATCTCTATGATGCATTCCTCGTTTTGTAGTAAGAATTCATCATCATCTTCATATCAGCCGATCGACGTCCACTGCTGGACATAGGCCTCCCCCAAAATGGGGGGACTTGCCATAATCGCCACGCTTGGCAGGCAGGTTGGCGATCGCAGTTAGATTGAATGTGTTACTCAGAGGATGCTGCTGTCCATCCTCCGGTAGATCCCTTAGTCGTGTTTTACGACAACCACGGGAGGAAATGGGGTGGTAAGTAGAAAAAAGCATAAAGATATTATATTTATGGAAAAAAGACAGATAGGCAGAGTTCGTAATTATAATTATCTATCATGATAAATATGTGATGATAATTCTACAATTTATTGGTATAATAAAAACCTTGCGCTAGCGATGTCGCCATAAGGCGTCAACATAACATATGGATATAAAGGCCCTAAAATAATTAGATTTTTTCATTTCCCTTCTCTATAAAAGGAACGTATGCTCCTGCTAAAAATTCTTTGATTAATAATTGTTCAAAGAATTTGTATGAAAGCAGATCCCTTCTAAATCTTTTTGAAGCCAGCTAACTAATTCTTCTGTAATGAAAACTGTATTTTAGAGGTAACAAAACAAAGCACAGCTTCTTAGTCCATTACTACCGTCCAACGCTATGGATTCCGTCTTAGACTACGCTCATTTAATTTTAATTTCTCAACTAATTCTCAACGAAAATATTTTTAAATGTTGTCCTTGTTCTGCCATGTTATATTACTTGTATTTAGTTGGTTTATAGCATTTAAATTAGAAAAGTTCAATTGCAGGAACAAACATCATTATAAGTAGATAACATTTTAAAATTTATCGAAATAAATCGTTGACTTTTTCATACTTAGTGGGCATGGCCAGGCTGGAGTGCGACTTTTGAAACTCATTCTTTGAACTCAGCAGTTGAAAATGTATGGAGATACGCATCTTTCTAGTGCTGATTTGACTTTCAAAAATCTCACTCCTTAAGTATGATTTTTGGAAGTCAAATTAGCAGTAGAAAGATGCATATCTCCACAGTAATTTTGACATTGTCAACTGCAGAACTCAGCGAATGAGATTCAAAAATCACACTCCTGATGAGTTTTTACACAACTCTTTTACGATAACCTTCATTTAAATAAACAATGTTTATTTTTTTGTTTGTTATTTAAGTCAACTTTGTGTGAAAAGTCGAAAAAAAATGTATGATTTTTTCCTGCAATTGTCACAATGGAAGTAAGTAGTCAAAATTACATTTTAGTCAAATGGATTTGGTCACCTCTCAACATCACGTTTTAAGTAGGTAGTTGTAGAGTTTAGGATAGATTTAGTCTTAGTTTAAAGTAGCTAAATGAATATAAAACGATATGAATTATTGGAATAAGCGCCTCTTATGAGCCTTTTGTAGAAAATTCATCGAAACAAAGCGAATTCAGTCCTAAAACTGATTCCCTTTCTATAATTATTTCTTGTTTCCTATTCGCCATAGATCTTGATTAAAATTCATTAGATTTAACTGGTTAATATCCACTGTTACACATTTAATTTATTTAGCATTATATAATGTGAGAGTCCATTATGCAGTCATTGATCGTTAATTATTAGATGTCAGTTGTATAATGTTATTAGTTAAACTAGAGTTAAGGCCAGGTATCCCTGCTTAGATAGCAGGATAGCAAAAAAACAAATTTTTCATCAATATCTTTTCTCTTGGGTGTTTGGGGTAAAAACCATCGGGTAGAATCGCTGCTATAATTAATTACCTTTAAAATGATGGTATATTCAGAAGAAATGGTGATTCTTGTAAAACTGGTTATAAATCTGAAATCGAACTTACTTTGGTTTAATTTTCTATCGAGAAAATTAATTGAATCATGTTTTCAACGGTTAGATTCACTGCAGAAAGAACATATCTACACTGTTGTTTGAACTGTATATGTATATTAAATGTAATAATTTGGTTAACAAAAACCGGTTCAAAAACAGACAAAAACAGTTCAACCCTCCCACACGTATTCAACCAGGGACCGTGGAAGTACTTCATGACAAGCAAACTTCTTTGGTCCCAAAACAAAGCTCTGTGAAAAATAGTACAGAGAAACCTTCTTTACCAGGTAGTAAAATGGGAGGGGGCGCGGCCCCCCATGGTTCCCCAGTTCCTGTTTGATTTTAGAGGGGGCATCTGGCCCCCTTTGCTTCCCACTTCCGGTGTCCCTGTGTAATGGCCTCCTTGCGTGCTATACCTATGCTATATGTTCAACGGCGTGATTTAGACGGGAACCAGCCCGTAGTAAATTGACAAAGTGGGCAGTTTTCTTTTACCTTAATTCCCCTAAATCCCCCCCCCCCCCCCCCGAGATTTTATTTTCCCTTAATTATGTTACTAAATCTTTACAAATTATGTTTATTGTATTGTCTCTTCTAAGCAACTGGCTAGCGACGATTTTGCCTACCAATGGGAGGCTGCCCCTCGCGTTTAACTAATGCCACTAAACTGACTTAGACTTAACTAGCTTAACCTAGCTTTAGCTTGAATAATAATATAACCACATCACCCACTGTGATATTGGATTGGGTTTCGTTGAATCAGGTTTTAAGAGTGGATCTTCAGTTGACGGTATAGTTTGTAATGTATATTGTAAGGTTCGTATTGGGTCAACGTTCAAGAGTCACTTCATAAAAAAATCATCATCATCATATCTAGCCTATCATCGTCCACTGCTGAACATAGGCCTCTCCAAAGGCGCGTCACAAAACTCTGTCCTCGGCCTTCCTCATCCAGTCGCTCCTCACTTCCGTTTTTAGGTCGTCGGTCTAGCGGGCCGCAAACTAACTATGTAAATCTACTATGAACTATAGTTGTAGCCTAACCAGAAATATATAAAACCTGGTTTGTGGACGCTGATTGCAGCGTCCACAAACCAGACGATTGCAACTATAACCTTTAATGTCAGTCAGGGCCGGATTAAGCCATATAGAGGCCCCTAGGCAATGCCAGCCTCGGGGCCCCCGTGGGATGGATTTGTCTCTTTAGCCTCAAGGGCCAGATACAGGCTAGGTGGTCGCAATTAAATACCCACCAAATAACATAATATAATCCACTAAAATGTGGAGTGATCTTAAGCTTTTAATACGCTCCTCCTGTTGATTGTATTACATGGCATAATGGAGCTGATTTGTGTATGAGACAAAAGTATGTGCGAGCAAAAAGAGCTTTATATTAAACAGGACATAATAACTCGGTTCGAAACGAAGCGAGCCCGAGATTTTGCAATAAGTACATTTTTAATACCTTTTTTATTGACTGTCACAGACTTTAAATAATTCCTTTTAATTTTGGGGTGTGCCTAAGTCTTCGAGTTTTTACTTGTTTTTCTCTCGGGCTGCGGGGCCCCTGGGGTCGCTGGGCCCATAGGCAGCTGCCTACTTTGCCTCTATGGTTAATCCGGCACTGATGTCAGTGTTCCAAGTACAAATATTAGTTCCAATGATTTTCCGCAACATGGCGAGGATTTTATTTTTCTGGTCGGGCAATATAATTATGTCAAGGATCAAAGGACAACCGCCGCTCTCCCTTGAAAAAATACCTTAAAATGTATAGAAATTTTGACTGAAGTCAAATGTGTAATAAGTTATGAGGTTTTATAATAACGGCTCAGATAGTATCATTTATTTTTATTTAACGAGTCATTTAATCATTTATTATTAATAAATTATAAAAAAGCAGCAACCCCAACATGGCTGTCAATGTTGTTTAGTAGGAGGTGTTGCAAGCACAATGTTTTTTTTATATAAAAATGGTAAAAACTAATAAATCATTATAAAATAAACTAATGCCTGCAGTTAGTTTCTAGTGTTCCATAGTCCATAATTAAAATAATAGGACGGTTATACATTTTTGGGTATTATGTGTCAGATGTACTTTGAACTATTTGAAAAAATTACGATAACATTGAACATTGCTTTCCATTTGGACGTTTTGCTTTTAGGACGTTGTGATGCGTAGGTCATTTTGCTAACAGGTCATTCCGATACGAAAGCTCAATTACATCCTGGAATGTAGCAGGAAGTTGTGGCAAAGTTTCTGACCACACTTTAAGTATACAGAAATAGATTTTTTTTAATCTAAAAGTGACGATGAACGTTGAATCATAAATGTCTCGCTAATTTTAAGTCATCCATCTCCTTTGCTGTCTCGTTCTATTCACTATTGCTGTCCCTACACTACACTATCAAGTTCCTACTTACTAAGTTGTCATTTAATTCTACTAAGCTATTAATGATGAATTTCTACATTGTGTCGTCATTTTAATATTTTAAATAAATCAGTACCGATCTTAAAACATTTAAAGATACACAGGGTGTTATAATAAATGCTTGCATTACTTTAAGGGTTGGTTGTATTCAAGATACTGAACAAATTTCCTCAATAAACAGGAAATTAGACAAAAAAAATTGGACTTTCCATACTCAACGCAATCAGCTGATCGAACGTTTTTACTGTACGAAGAGTTGTTTTCTTTTTTTGTACATTTCTTTTGGAAAGTATCGCAACTGTCTACCCCAACAACCTGTATACCACAACCTACTAAATGTATGTAGAAAAGCATGGTACTACATACAGTAAAGAAACTTCCTGCGAGGCAGAAAATAGTGGGCAATGGGGTATTCCTGTCTCACTCGCACTTAGTATGGCACAATATGGCACATTCTGTTGTATAAAGTGATAATCAAGTGTCCTTCTCCTCCTATCTTCTTTGATTAATTCATTGCGGGATCCAAGACAGATTAGAGTCATCTCCCGGGCTCGCTGGACTTTATTGTCTAGTGTTGTGAATGGTCACCGCTGTTGATCCTGGTTTATAGGAGTTACAGCGGAGGGAAAGTGTGGTGGGCCTATGCCCGATAAAAAAAAAAGTAAAGTGTCTAAGGTGTGATTTGAGCTTGGGTTATTTGACTGTTTTTAATGTTAGTTATAATTATAAGATAAAGTGTGAATTTAGTAGATTTATTTGATATTCGTAGGGTCACCTGTTTTTTTTTCAAAAATCCTTTCTGCAAAATCACACTACACATAATATTACGAAGTTCTTTCTAACATTATTTGAGATCGGTACTGATTCTGATAAATCTAAAACGTAACATAGGTAATTAGATTTAACGAATGGAGGACAGAGAATGATCTCTTTTAGTGTAGTAATAAAGTTTAAAATTGATTAATACCTACACTTAATTTCAATACAAAATTACAGGGACACTACTAAACCACTTTTAATTTGTTCCTATAAGAATCTTTACAATATTTATAGAAATATTTACAAATCCATTTGACTGATGTCTTTTTGAAAACGTATTGTTCTAAATCTTGACTGCCTTGTATAACGTTTTTACTTTTAAGTTGTACCTAACTTAATGATAATTTAAGTTCAAATTCGTTTTCGTTAAGTTTTCCCCGCACAAAAATAAAATAAATATTTACCTAACTAAAAAAATTCGGCCAATATTCTAAAATGTATTAACAAAATGAAATTAAGTATTATTGTATTGTAACTAAATTGGGACTGATTGTAGACAAACTTGTAATGGTCAAATATAAAATGTATAATTTTGTTTAATTGTTTTTATGAAGCATAATTAATCTTCTTGACTGTGTGCAATATTTCAATATAGTAATATTTAAAATTTATTGTGAAAATATTGTTATATGAACAAAAGTGCATTCTAGCCCCAACGCGTTGCAACGTAGGCGCTTTTTACTACAATACTGTTTCCATGTACAATCAACCAATTTGAATCATGATCCATCATAGAACCTCGTCACGATCACGTGTATTAACGTCATTAAGCTTCTCTCAAACGTGACAGCAAATAGTTTGCTGTGAAAAGGTTCTACGGTGGGTAATTATTCAAATTGTTCGATGGTACATACCCCGCTTTACGAAGATGGCGATCCATAAGAAGGGTATCAATATGTATCGCGAAACGAATGGTCCCGATGAGTATCTTCCTTAAGCCCATTTTATAATGATTTAATCACACAACTAAACTTATAATGAATGTCAGAAAAAATTGTGTTAACTGAAAAGTTTTCTACGAAAGTTAAGCCAAGCTAGCATGTTGCACGTGATACGGCTTTATCGCGCCTTTTATCTCGTACGTTCTCGCGCAAATGGACAGGGAGCGAAGGTGCGATAGCGCTTTATCACGGTGGCCTACTACGGCGACAGGGCTCTTTTATTTATTGTAAAGCAAGCACTACACTCTCGCGAGAATTCTTGTCAAGAACTACAAATGAAAATAACCACGGCTCACAACAACGTCACCAAAACAATGAAGGGTGTTCACACTTTCGTTCTTGACCTTTCTCGTCTATTCTCGGCGAGTATGCAGGCTTTACAAATCTTTGTGATTCAAAGTTTTAAAGCGGGGTAATTGTATTAGCTTTTCTAAGGTTACATTTTAAAACAAAAAAGATGTAAGACTACAATAAATAACGAAATTAACTACTTGAATTATTATAAAAGCTTTAAATTTGATGTACTGCGACTGTTTTTAGAAGTCTCGTCTAATGAATAGACTAAAATAATTTGCCGCCCAAATAAAATTTCAAACGTTTTCGTGAAGGGGGTAAACTCTGAGGCCAAAATTAATAACCCAAACTTGTACCTACCTATCGAAATAAAAAAATGACGCAAAAAGTATTGTCATTGAACGAAAAAGAAATACAACTATTATATCTGAAGCAGGCACTACACTCTCGCGAGAAGTTCTCGACGAGAATTCTCGGCAAAAACTTTCAAGAAAAATTACTACGGCTTACGACGCGCGCCGCGAGATCGTCAGAACAATGAAGGGCATCCGCCCTTTCGTTCTCGGCCTTACTCATCTGTTCTCGGTGAGAATGTAGTGCACGCTTTATAGTGGTTATTACGTAACGGAATTGAATGTTATAATTATAAGACCAAAACCTTATGAAAAGAGAAAAGAACCTTAATTTTATTAAAGTACAGTACAGAATTGAACATAGAGCACATGGAAAATAATATTACACAGCTCTGTGAGATTTCTAACAACTGTGAGACTCTAAATCAACACTCTTTGCCAATTAGACCATTATTTGATCTATTTTAATAACGTTAAGGTTATCTTTTGCTTGACTCTATACAGGATGTAACAAAACAACCTAGTAATACTTAAGGGGGTGCTTCAGACCATCATAAATAAATATGTTCACATCTTTGATTAATTATATGTGAAGATAAAGCGAGAGATTGTAACGCTTCTAACGTACTAAAACAAACGGGCCAACTTTTGTATGTTGGTGTGCGTGCATAGAGATAGGGTTTATCGGTGTGCCTTGACGGGTTGCAATTTTTTTCGACGCATTCGCTGCTTCGACTATCTATCTCGTCATCATCATCTCAGCCGATGGACGTCCACTGCTGGACATAGGCCTCCCCCAAGGATCGCCGTAACGACCGGTCCTGCGCTGCCCTCATACAACGGGTTCCCGCCGCCTTCACCAGATCGTCGGTCCACCGTGTGAGGGGCCTTCCCACGCTGCGCTTTCCGAGCTATCTTGACATATAGCTTATCAAATGTTCACTTGTATCTAGGGTCTTCTAAAAACAGTCGACCTAGGTAATGACTCGTAAAAATAAATAAATTTATAAGTTAGCACTGTTTTGTTGATGTAGCACTTTGGCCATTGGATGTTAAGGGATTGTTATCGCTGGCATTGCGAGTGAAGACGAAATAAATGGTTTTAAACTGACTATCAACTTTTATTTACCGCTTTCAAAGGTGCTAGATTGTGAACCATGCCACAGATTACTATTTACTTCGTAACAGATACAGTACTTCCTTAGAAAACGATAAGTTTTCACGCTTCAGTCATTTGCTGCCAGACAAATGACTGAAGCGTGAAAACTTATCGTTTTCTAAAATGTATCTAATGCCACTTGACTCAGCGTTGTTATAACTTCGTACAGCGCGCGACGTATCGTCGCTTTTCTTACGAATTGACCTAACTAACATTTGTGACGTAACTGCACTAAAAATACTATGATAATGTACTTTTGAAGCTCTATCGATCTATCTAATCGACGTTTGGATTTCTTCTACCATTTACTAGTTATTTCAGAAATACAATTATTCTTACGAAGTGTCGTATCTATTTTACCTAAATTTTTAACTAAATAAATACAAACTTTTTAATAATACAATCTACATTTGCAAAACGGTCTTGATTCACAGATTATAAAAGTATTTATTTTATTTTCATAATACTTTATTTGAGCAAGCTACAGAGCTTTATTTGCTTAAAAAAGTGTAGACCGCGTAATCGAAAAAAGCTTGTCCTGAACAATATACTCGATGTCAGTTAGGTCACTTCCTAAGAAAAGCGACGGTATGCGACGTATGCGAGCGAGTGACAGAATTAATACAAGCGCATCGCTTACGATGCGACAAAGTGTAGGTACTTATCTCGGTTCTTACGGCCGAGTGACGGAGGCCTGAACATGCTACAATTACAACGAAGTGTCTGTTCATCCCGGAATCAATACGATCGTGCCAGTTGCTCGTCCTAAATGACAATGTTGAAGAAGCTTTCTAGCTTTTTGTCATTATGAATGGAGTAGTCATGTGGGGCAAGGGGCAATTTAATCATCTAGAAGAGAGATAGGAGATAGTAAAGAAAGAATAACCAATACAATTACCCCACGTTGCCACAATCTGAATTTAGCAGAAACCAAAAATAGCACTATGTAAAACAGGACCGTTATCCTTGGTCCTTCCATTTTCTCTCACAACTAAACTCAAATTCATGACTAGATTAATAATTACGTCAAAGTTGTTGATAAGTGATAACTTCAGTGAACAGTCGCCGAATTATGAATCAGAGTTTAGCTAGGAGTTTAGTATTTTATACTATGGAATTAAACAACAGAAAAATATTAAAAGAATGTCAATATATTCTTACATACCTATATGTATAAACATTAATATACAAAAACTGTTATGTACTTGTACTCTGTTCCATAGGCTCTCCGTTTTCCGCGCCGTTTTCGCTTTTAGAAGATTCTGGAACTTCTACACCTTCCGCATTAGATTCATTTTCGACTGGAACGTCTGATGCTTTCTTGAATTTGTTTACATCTGAAAATACAATGAATAATTAAAGAAATTGACAAAATATAGTGACATTGTAATATGTAGCAGAAAGTAGATAGGTATTTAATAAAAAAAATAATTAAGTTTTCGTGACTGAAATTACATAGGTACATTGAAAAAAAGTTGAGTTTCTTCTCAACTGTTTACGTAATGGAAGACCCTTTTTGGAAACTGTGTCTTAGTATCTATCTCTGTTAATGTTTGTGTACGCGTTATTAAAAAATTACTGATCAAATCACGAGGTTTCCAAGAAACTTAAGACTTAGTTTTGGAATGACATTTGTTCACCGTTCTGTTACACTCTGTAACATCCTACGTAATACATTCAGCGACGCTCATTTTTGACCACTGACCAAACGTCCATCCGTGGTTTGCTCAGCGCCTATAGTATAGGACTAATTCAGGACACATATTTCGTGAGTTTTATATAAGACCCGTCGTCCATTGCTTGGTATAAAATAATTATTATGAATAACTTGTAACTCTATGTATTATTGTATACATAACCTTAGCATAAGAATTTATATTGTTTAGTTATAAAGTCGTGTTATGTTGTAGAGTTTCTGGCCGCATCTTCTCTGCAGCGACTACACGTGTCGTTCCGACGCGGTGGTAGCTTCAAAAAAAGGTTTGACGTTTAATAAGTGTGCTTCAAGTTCCTATATTGATTAAATGATGTTGACTTGGACTTGAATGCAGGGTCATTGTGTTCAACTCACCATACTTGCTGTAGTCTGCACCGAGCAGCCTCAGATAATGCACTGTGTCCGGGGAGGCGGTGTAGGCTCTCAGGGAATGTACTCCGCGCCATCCTACTAGGGTCAGTTCGAGGTCTGATTCAGGGTCTTTGTATTCGAGGATACAGCTGCCTGTCGCTGGAGAAACAGAATAATTAATATATTGAACAACAAGGATTTAATAAAAAACCGACCCAGTGCGTGTCAGACTTGCCCTTGATAGGGTCCCGTAGCCATAGCATAAGAAGAATAAGAAAACAGTAGTAAAATCAATTATCTTAAAGAAAATTTTGTAACCTAACTGTAATTAAAGAGTTTTAATTTCCGCCAACGCCGCCATTTAGTGTTGATTAGAAAATATATTTATGTAAATATTGTACTCTGCGTATGTACAAGTATGTTAGAGGTTTTTTCAGAAACAGGTTGGGCTACAGCATCCGTTATAATTTTCACTGAAAGTTAAGACCTTAAGCTATATTTTATAATTATAACTTTTTCAGATTTATCACTCCAGTATTTTAGAAGTTAGACCTTCATGCCAACTATCTGTCGAGATGTCTTACCGAGATCCTTGACCAAGCCCTGTGTGTGTTCACTGAAGAGCTTGATGTCAGGAGGGTTGTTGGGGTTGTCGTTCTGAAGCACTAGGATCAGGTCTTCCTTCAGGATACGCACGCGACGGGACGCGCCGATGAACTGGGATATGCTTTGTAGACCTTCCTGTGATAATCTGTAGGGGGAGGGGATCATTTTATCGACCTTCAAATCATTTTTAATGCATTGGCATTGCTATTCATTTTTACATACAAATTGTAAACTTGACGTGGATGTACATTGCAGATATTTGCAAAAAAATTATTGGGGCCGTTAAGAATACGTAATGAATGCATTGAGATCATTTTTAGAATTTTTGTCAGTCTGTTTGTGCACGCATCACTTAAAAACTACTGTACCGGTTTGGATGGGGTTTTCCCAAAACTATAGGGCTTTATTTTATCGCAATCGGTTCATCAATCAAAACTTACAGTATTCCAAGTCACCGGTCTGCGCGTACGAAATCGCGGGTGCCGCTAATTAGCGGCGGCGGATTCATAATTGTGAATTAAAACCGGTCAAGTGCGAGTTGGGCTACTCGTGCACCGAGGGTTCCGTACCACACCTCTACACAACATATCAACTTACAAAAAAGTTTTATCGGGAAAAAAAGTATTATATAAAATACTTTTTTACTTATAAATGTAATATATGTGGGGGTGACGGATGTATTTGCGTGGGATGATATAAAAGAGTTCTTGATTTACTTATTTATTGAAGTGCACTTATTCGGAGTTACATATTTGACCTAGCGGATCGGTGGTATGGGAACGACTGGCGAATACTCCAGTCGCTCCGTAGCATCAATATAAAACTGCTGCATAAACAGATATGAAATACAAATGGAGTCGCTACAATATAATAAATAATAATTTTATTGTTACGTACCTGAAAGGACAAGTCATATTCTTATTGTCACACCTCACAAATGTCTTAACGCCAGTATTTATAATCTTTATCCTATCCTCGTTCTTCTTCACAACATCTTTCACAATAGGAGACACCATGTAAATATTCTTCTTCTTGCCAACATGACACCTTGTCAGCAGGCAAGTTGGGTCAAAATCTGTCTTCAAATCGTAATACTCTTTGATAGAAGGTAGCACGTCTTCTTCAGCAGAGAAGAAGACGAAAGGATCTTCTTTGTAGCCTCCCATACGACGTTTTTTTTTAGGTGGTTCCTTTTTCTCCTCTACTAGTTTGGTGGGCTCCGGTTTGATTTCTTTCTCCCATGGTAGTGGGGCTGTCTTCTCGAAGACCGCGACGAAAAAGCCTCCCGTGTCTTGATGGTGCGGTAGGATTCTAATGCTGTGGAAAGAAGAAACTTGTTTACCGCAACATAAATTTATTAACATCACAGAATGCTCTCACTGTTAAGCATAAAACAACGACGCGACGCGAGTGCTAACACCGTACAATGCGATACAACCCAGACTCATCAGGCGAGTCGTGCGCACCGGTTATTGCGGACTTACGACGTAGCCAGTCAGCAATGAATGTCAGCCTTGTTTCAAGCCGCCCGAGCGAATCATTGTACTCTAGGAAACAATGTGCAGAACTCAACGAGTTATGATAAAGAGACATACACTACTTCTCCAAGCCGTACTCGTGTAGATCATCGGTCTTGGGCTCCCGCCCTGGGCTCTGGGGCCTGACGACGGTCTGCCACTTCTCCGGGACGTCTTCGAACTTGTCCATGTCTTTGTATGTGACGGGAGGTGGCAGAACTCAACGGGTAATAAAGGGACGTAGCACTTCTCCAAGCCGTTCTTGTGTAGATCATCGGGCTTGGGCGGGAACATCTGCCGCCTGACAACGGTCTGCCACCTCTCCGCGACGTCTTCGAACTTGTCGTAGAACACCATGTCTTGTTGGTCTGGCAGAAATTAACGGATTATCATACAGATACGTACCATTTCTCCAAGCCGTACTTGTGTAGGTCGTCGGGCTTGGGCGGGAACATTTGTGGTCTGACGACGGTCTGCCACTTCTCCGGGACGTCTTCGAACTTGTCGTAGAACACCATGTCTTTGGACGCCGGCCGCCAGTGCGTCATGCCTGTTGGTGACATATTTATGTTGTAGTTAGAGCCTTAGCACACGGCGTATTTTAAACGTACAGATGACGCGCATACGCGTATATGCGCTTCAAACGAGATTTGAACGCTAACTTGTAACCTAAGCATACGGGGCGATCGTGAAACGCGCGTCTACTGCGCGTTTACGCGCAGATAAAGCGATACAGACGCGCAGCAGTCGCTCGTAGCTTCCGCGTTTTAGTCAGAAACTGCGGCGCGGGCGATGCGGTGGCGTGAGCGCGCACCCCTCCTCTACCCCTCCTCCGACCCTTTGTACGCACTTTAAACGATTTTCGAACGCGCTTCACATGCGCGTTTGTATCGTGTTTTACGCACGTTTAATCTATAAAAACGCAAAAATCGGCATCTACGGCGCAGAAAACGCGCGTTTCAGAAAAGTGCGTCGTCTGCGCGTTTAAAATACGCCGTGTGCTAGGGGCCTTAGTTGCTTGATGACAAAAATAAGTTTTGTTGAAAAGTGCTTCGTACTTTTAGGTCATTTACAAAAAAAAATAGGTAGAACTAAATTAAAATGTTCCATTGTAACAATGTGCTTGTGGAAGCAAATGTTTACATTTGAAGAATCGAAATTAAATATTTTACAAAAATTTGACGTTTTGTTGCGGTTTTGGTGTGAAACGTCTTTCATTTCGGTCAGTAGAGTTGAGGTAGTAGTCTCTTTTTTTGAAAAGGGGCGTGAAAATTCTGGTTGAAAACGGGACCCTATTACTAACGGACGGACAACGTAGGCTTAGGCCTACGTTGTCCGTCCGTCCGTCCGTCCTACCTATTTAGGGCTGTAACTTTTGAACCATAATAGCTAGACAGTTGAATGAAAGAATATGCGTTATTACGGCGGATTTGTTAACAGACAATATAAATATCCTAAAGTTAAAAATTAAGGGTAGTACTCATACAAGAAACTAGTATTTATCAACGTTTTTTCTTCTCGCTCTATCGTAAAAACGGTAATACATTCAAACTTGGTGTGATTATAGAGCAAACTCTACAGTATAACAACAAATAATAAAAACCGGCCAAGTATGAGTCGGTCTTGCGCTAAAGGTTCCGGAGAAAACAAAACTTTTTTGTAAGTTAATATGTTGTGTATTGGTGTGGTGCGGAAGGGTGATATGTTTTAATAAAATCGGTCAAGTGCGAGTCGGGCTACTCGCGCACCGAGGGTTCCGTAGCACACCACCACAGAACACAACATTATTAACTTAGAAAAAAAACTTTTTTTGTCCGGGACCTTTAGCGCAAGACCGACTCACACTTGGCTGGTTTTTAGTATTTGTTGTTATTCTGTAGATTTTGCTCTATAATCACAGTAAGTTTGACGGTTGTATATGTTACCGTTTTTACGATAGAGCGTGAAGAAAAAACGTTGATAAAAAGTAGTTTCTTGTTGAGAACCCCCCTTAATTTTTAACTTTTTGACATTTTTATTATTTTTTAGCAAATCCGCCGTAACAACGCACATTCTGTGAAAATGTCAACTATCTAGCTATTACGGTTCAAAAGTTACAGCCTTAAATAGGTAGGACAGACGGACGGACGGACGGACGGACAGACGGACGGACGGACGGACGGACGGACGGACGGACAACGTAGGCTTAGTAATAGGGTCCCGTTTTCACCCTTTGGGTACGGAACCCTAAAAAGGAGTGAGTGTTGAAACTACGGCTAAGAGAGATGAATGGAAGAGTATGACATATTTCGCTGACCCCAAATAATGGGAAATGGGCAAGACGATGATGATGGTGTGGTACGGAACCCTCCGCAGTGCGCGAGTAGCCCGACTCGCACTTGATCGGTTTTTATTCTGTTTCGACAAACCTTTATGGTACTTCAAGCCCGGCAGCATGTCCGCTATGTCTACCAGTTGCATGCAGCCCTCTGTTTCACTCAGCATCCTGTGTATGACGGCCTCGTTCTCTATGGGGTTGAAGGAGCAGGTAGAGTAGACTAGGCGACCGCCCACTGCTAGCAGCTCGCAGCCTCGTTTTAATACTCGGTATTGGATGCTGTGAATGTTAATCTGTACTTACAAAACAGTTCCGTGACTGACTGACAGACAACGCACAGTCTAAACCCCTGAAGATAGATGGAATATAGATTCTAAAGAGGATCACCAAGGGGTGGATCAAGAAAGGATTTTTTGATATTCTAATTTCACGCGGACGAAGTCGCGGCCAAAAGCTAGTTGTTTCATAGTTTTGGAGATGTTATGTGATTGGAGAACATAACCCCCCCCCCCCTTTTTTTTTAAATGCCTTGATTTTTTTCTGTTTATAATAATTATAACCGCTGTCCTGAATGGCTTTTAGTTTTCGTTCTTTTGGTTGACCCACCAATGGTGGTACAAAGGGTACATCACTGGCGTGGTCTCCCCCATAGCCTGCAGTAATAAGCTTTTAAACTCCTTTAGCAATACCATAACCTGATATTTCGAAAATAAAACTTTTGGACGTTGGATGATTTTATGTTTTGTCCTACTTAAAGTTTAAGAAATAAAAGTCATGTCGTAAGTTTCTGTATTGTTATTGTAAGTACCTATGTGTTCTCTGTCTTACCCGTGAAGATTGTTGCCGTTGCCAGTGGACCATTTGAGCCAGATGTCAGGGTTCTTGCGTAACGTAGCGTCTCCCGAACAAGGCACGTCGCACAGGATCCTGTCGAACTTCAACGGCTTTGTTTTGCCCGGATTCTATAACAAAAAGCAAATATAATGATCACCTTACAAGATTATAAATATTCGCCAAAGAAAGTAAAGTAATACAGACGATTCACTTCCATACAACGCGCCCTACAGTAAATGTGTTTCTGTCTGCACTTATCACTTCAAATATAAAACATAACAAAACAGGATGTAGTTTTCACAAAATCATTGGGATTAATGTTGAGTAACATTTTAATGTAAAATTTATTTCATCGCAGTTGGTTCACTCGATCAAGGATAGTATAAAATAAAGTACCTAATGGTGCTATATTGACTGCTGCCCTGTCCCAATTTAAAGTTCACCCTCTCGTGGCAAATGGGTGGCAGAAAACAGTGGGCAATGGTGTAGTCTTCTCTCATGTGCACTCAACAATAATGGTTTAGACCTCTCTCATTCTCATTCAGTATAGCACATGCTAACCACCACCACTACTACCACTTCTTGTCAGTTTTTCCCATTTGTATGAAGTGACAGCGAAGTCTCCACTAGGGAGTACCCTAATCTAAACTATTATAAAACTGTAACAGAAGTGTGTCTACGTACATTGAAGATATTTACAAAAAAAAAGATTACGATATGATTTTTAGATGTCCCTGATTCCAAATCACCAATATTTTTATTTTTTGTCCGTTTGTTTGTTTGTGTGTTTGTTTGTTTGATCAAGCATCACGTAAAAAGTACTGAACCGATTTTGATGAGACTTTTTTTTATTGATAGCTTATGATCTGACTTAAAATCTGGTATATAAGTTGTGCGGACGAAGTCGCGGGTTAACGCTAGTAAAGAATAAATCTGTTTGTTGTGTCTAATTACAAAGCTTGTGCTGGAGTCCTTACCTCAACAGCGTCTACGTCTATGGAGGGCATGACTGCGGAGTCGTGGTTGGTGATCAGGATGCAAGGGGAGTTGAGCCTCTTGGCCTGATGTACCAGCATGTAGCAACGACTGTTGTCAACATCGTTCGCCATTACGAAACCTACAAAAGAATAGGTATACATTTGTATTTATCAATAGAAGACTTCCTTTTCCAAATAGCGAAGTCGTCGCGCGTGAGTAGAAACCATAAACGAACCAGCTTTCACCACACACCACAGCAAATATCACGTGAATATTGCAAACTTGTTATTACTTTTTAGGGTTGCTAGGTCAGGTAAGCTGGTAAGCTATGCATATCTTGGTCTCTTTGGATGAGTACGGAGGTAACAGCAGTGTGTGGGCCGGTCGGTGGTCCACGTTGATAAAATAATCGACACCATGAGGAGGCATTGTTACCCAACTGCCCCAGGAGGATTATGAATAGAATATAATTATTTTTTAGTTTTTCTTCTACAAATAAATGAAAGAAAAATTCTTGAATGTTAAATTTGCTATCTTAATAATATGTATAATTTACAGTACTTTCCCTAAAGAGAAAGATCATTATCCATATATAATTCTAGAGGTATTCTTACGAACCTGTAGGCATTTTATCTTCATCGGAGTGTAAGAACTCGATCAGTTGAGCTGTTTTAGATCCTGGGGCTGCACACATGTCCAGAACCTAGAAACAAATATAATTGGGATATTTTTCACTACCTTTCTGCTTACTGAGTAGAATAATCAATATTCCATATTTATATTTATTTCAACACTACAGGCCAGTGAAGGAGGCAAAGAAGACCCCAATCACATGAGTAAATAAATACCCACAGAGAAAAAGCTTTGTGCAATCGCGCTATGATAGGCACACTACTAAAAGGTGCAGCTGCTTTCGCAATTCACCTACACGCAGCCCGTGGAAAAACAGGCTCTTGGCCAGTGGACAATCTATGGGCGAGCGCGTCACATGATTATGTTGTGCGCTCCTTAGACCTCCTCTTTGTCTTTTGGTCTTCTTCATTTTTACATACACACATACATATTCTCACGCCTGTCTCCCACTGGGGTAGGCAGAGACAACGGAATGCCACCTGCTACGATTCTGACAACTTCTCTAGCTTCCTCCACATTCATAAGTCCTTTCATGCATGCTTGTCGGTTTCGGGTAGAGATCTAACCTGGCCCTTTTTAAGCACGATGCCAATTTGGTCCGACTTCTTTCTTATTTGTAACGTGTTTACCTTATGATGGGGCTTGACATCTAATACAACAGGGGGGATCATAGACACAGTCTCCTGTCTCGACACACCCCCCGCTGCAGTCTCTGCCACTAGGAAGTTGTGCAGTTTGTACAGTGTCTCGCTGCGTCGTATGTCGGTCCTTGAGAGTCGGAGCTGCCATGCTAGGCCTCCTGGGTACCTGTGGGGAACATTTTTACACCTATGATGGAGCTCTTTCTGTCAATGTATTCTATTCTCTATTCCTATTAAAATAGGGATTATCAGATTATGTGCTATTTAAAATAATGTGAATAAAGCTTTAAATATGTGTTAATGCTTATTATTGATTTATTTTGTGCCCCCTGATTCACGTTGTGGACTTTATAGCATTGCCCAGACCGCATATATGTGCATAATTGTGCATTTAAGAAATTTTGAGTGTGCAATGAGTTAAATCTTCGATCGGGAATGGGTCACAAATATGGCCCTTATGGCCTTATGGCTTATGGTTCCTTAAGGCCCGGAAACCACCAAATCGGAGATGTCTAAAATCAACCTGTAAAATTGTTTGATTCAGTCAAGCAAGAAAAATAGACCAATTCAATTATGTAGTTAACTTTACACAGCTCCGCACCACTTTTAGCACAGTCGTTGACATTTAGATATTTTATTTTGATTTATAACGTAAGCCCCTATATTGTACGCCTGTGCTGCAGTGTTGATTCTGTCTTATTGTAACATCTTTTGTACACAGTTTGAACAATACAATATTCAACTATATTCCCAATGAGGGAAGTAGGATATAAAAGCAAAGAAGTTGTCTTAAATCAAAATGATATACCATGACAAATTAATAGGCTTGATCTCTTCCTGTTCCTGCCCATCGGCGCCCTCTACAGTCATCTTCATGTTCAGTATCTCGGAGAAGTACGTACTCTTCACGATGCTCATGAGCTGGTCCGCCTCACACTTGGATCCCGTGATGCGGAATGCAGTAGGCAAATTATCTTTGAGTGCAGACATGAAAGTCGCCCATTCTTCTTCGGGACAGATCTTTTGGGCCTGGAAGGATGAAAAGGATGAAAATTTTACCTCACAGTCTACAGGGTGTAACAAAACACCCTATTAATACTTAAGGGAGAGCTTCAGACCATCAATCTGAACAACTTTCACTATGGGGCCAACATCAAGAAAAAATAAAAAAAATCTGCCGTCCCATACATTTGAGTCGAGACAGTACTGCAGTTTTGTATGAAAGAGGGGATTTTTTTTCGCGATTTCGATGTTGGCTCCATTGTGAAATTTGTTCAATTTGATGGTCTGAAGCACCCCCTTAAGTATTACTAGGGAGTTTTGTTACACCCTGTATATTGCCTCTACCATGTCTCTATGCTTTGTGGTTTTCGATAGTTTAATTACTGTAAGAACTAGGAACCTTAAAAAAAAATGAAAAAATGCTCAATTTTACCACTATGTTCAGACATCTAGCATGCTTTAACCAAAAAAAGGAAAACATACATACATAGCCAAAGTCTTTCTCATATCATCCTTGAAATCTAAACTATTATAAAACTGTAACAGAAGTGTGTCTGTACATAGAAGATATTTACAAAAAAAGATTATGATATGGTTTTTAGGCTTCCCTGATTCCAAATCACAAATTTTTGGACTTTTTGTCTGTCTGTTGTTTGTTTCTTTGTTTGTATGTTTGTTTGTTTGTTTGTTTGTTTGTTTGGGTGTTTGTTTGTTCGAGTATCACGCAAAAACTACTGAACCGATTGTGATGAAACTTTTTTTGTTTGATAGCTCATCATCTGACTTAAAATCTGGTATACAATTTATGCAGACGAAGTCGCGGGTAAAAGCTCGTAATTATTAAACTCAGTTTAGTTTTGGATCAGGAAACAAGGGAATAAGAAACCTTTTGAAGTTATATGTCAAGATAGACAGTCAAAGCTACAAACGCATAGAAAAAAATTTCAACCAGCACTGGCCTCTAAACCCTATCCACCTATACCTATCTACCTATATCCATATACACGCACACAGACATAATTTGCATGATGCCTCACGGCCTCACGCACACCAACCTAAGAAAGTTTTCCCTTTTTGTTTTATATGGTAGAAGCATGAGGCTCATTCTAGACATACTGTTTTTAAGAAGAAACCATGATTTCGTCCATTTCATGTAGGGAAGATCAGTCCACGCTGCAGTTGTCACTTTCGCACTAGTAGCTCAGTTCCTCCAAGGGCGGATCCAGGGGGGGCCCAGGGGGCCATGGCCCCCCCCACGGACCTCTGCGGATTGCATTGAATTTCGAGGCTAAGTAATGACGGCACTTTACTAGGGCATAGATTGATTGAGCTCTGTCCATAACCAATTCGTAGAGCGGAGAAAATTAGAGCTCGCTTCGCTCGCTCTATGTTTCTGTTTTGATTATTGTACCTGTGTAGGTACAATAATCAAAACAAGGCTGTGGTCAGAAATCTTTAGGATTATACACATAATATAATCCTAAAGATTTAACAGCAAACAGGGGAACACGCCCCGGGTGGCAGGTTTAGGGGGCGCCAAAATCAAGATGGAAAAAAAATATTGCATCGACTTGAGAAATTTGCAAAAAAATCTCGTACTTGCTTCGCTCGCTCCTGATTTCAGACATCTCAGTATATTGCAGTGACGAAATCTCGAGCTTGTTTCGCTCGCTCTTGGTTTAAGATCGTATTGCAGTTATCCCATTATATTTCAGTGAAATATCGAGCTCGCTTCGCTCCCTCTTGGTTTTTTTGTTGTTTTGAAATTACCTATCGCAGAATTCGATCATATTGCGAATTTCTGTCTCGACATAATCATATTGCAGTAAAATCTCGAGCTCGCTTCGCTCGCTCTTGGTTTTAGATCTCATTGCAGTCATCCCATTATATTGCAGTGACGAAATCTGAGCTTGCTTCGCTCGGTCTCGGTTTAAGATTGTGTTGCAGTCGCAACGAAGTCGCTTTGCTCGCTCTTGCCTTTACATCTTATTGCAGTATTTGCAGTCATCTCATTATATTTCAGTGAAATATTGAGCTCGCTTCTCTCTCTTGGTTTTTTTGTTGTATTGAAATTACCTATCGCAGAATTCGATCATATTGCGAATTTCTGACTCTACCTAATCATTCTCATATTGCAGTAAAATCTAAATGTTAAACGTTTTATTGCAACCAGTCAACCTGGACCTGGCCTCCCTAAGAAAAAATATTGCTACACTCTTGTAGAGGGGGCCCGGGCCCGGCACCAATCTCATGTTTTTGCCCCGTCTCGGAAAAATCGTAGGTCCGGGGCTGATTGTTTTAGTTTTCTATGTATGTATACAAGACGTCTCGGGTCTGTGTCTCTAACTAAATTTTTTTATATCTTAATACATGGCCTGAGTCGGCCGAGGGCCCCCCCCAATATGAAATCCTGGATCCGCCCTTGAGTTCCTCGAGAACAGCGCGACAGCAATAGATCTGCTAAATACCTATTCTTAAATTTTTTTGCAGACCGTCTGTTCTCTTAATTGCTTTTAATTACCGGTGGGTGTCTAGTGTAAAACTAACCTTATAATATTCTTCAAAAGCCGCATTTTCTCTCACTATGTCTTCGTAATGCTTTCGTGTGTCAGCAGCAGGTTTTTCTTGAGGATTTTTCTCCTGGAAATAACACGAAAAAGCTATAAACACGAGGGAAAATAACAACGTAGCCAATTTGAATTTCGACTGCCTTTACCTGTTCTTTACGATCTCGCTTTCGCTGAGCGAATTTATTTACGTTGCGATTTCTCTTGCCCATCCTTTTTAAGTAAGCACCGAGTGTTACGAATCGTTTCTGTGTAAAACAAAGGGAAATAAACATTCATCAACAAATATGCACGTATTCGTGTGACGATGACATTTACAAAAAGTGAGGTTATGTTTACAGATGCGTTCGAAAAAGAAAAAATTATTTCGCATGGATGCATTCAATATAATGTTTGCACGTAGAAGGGAAGGAGAAATAAAAAAATGCATAACATTTGTAGCAACTTTAGGCAGCTGCGTATAGCGTATAGCTGCAGCAGTGTTGCCAATGCTACGGCAATTACCGTGTTCTACGGCTTTCAGGTCAAAAAATTACAAAATCCACGGCCTACGGCTGCAACCCTGTGGCCGTAGCAGATTCTACGGCTTTTCGCAAATTCTACGGTAATTGATTAATTTATTAATAAAAAATTCACTTTTAGAATATTAGACTGTTATAAATAAGTGTATGATTCGACTGTGTACTGTATCCAATTCCGAATCCGAATGCCAACATTGCAACTACTATCAGTTTAAAATAACAATGTGCATGACCTCGCTCGCAAATGTGACGTCACTCAATCACACGAACTTCACTCCAGTCATTCACATGATTGTTTCCTTTGCGTAGAGTCTACATTCCATTGTCAACCGAGTGAAGAGTTATCAAACGGCCCTTCAAGGTCATGCACATTGTTATTTTAAACTGATAGTAAGTTGTCTACGGTATGTTGGCTGGGTTTTGTTCCTCAAACAGATGAGATGAATTTGTTTTCCACACAAATAGATAAAATTTGCAAACATTTAATTAACGTTAAAAACCTTAAAATAATTGAATTGAATTAAAATAGCACCATTTGGGTTATATTGAAAAGTGAAGCAGTGACACGGCCCACCGTTGGTCTTTTTCCATATAAACACGGCTTTTTTACCTAATGTACACGGCCGCCTAAAAATTTGCATTGGCAACACTGAGCTGCAGAAATCATCGAACCATTTTAAAAACCACTTTTCATCATTGTCACAGAATAAATACTAGTCATTGTCTAGGACTATTATGCCACCCACGCACGACAAAACGAGAAAACTAAACTGTCATTCGCGCTCGTTTTAGTACAAATTTTAGTATTCGTAAAGTAACGAAGTGAGACAGAGGTACATACATCAAGCATACATCCAGCATACATCACACACATCACATACATATATCTCGATTTTTCTCGTTTTGGCGGAGGTGGCATGGCATGCTAGGCTGACTAATGTCAAAATCATCTGCTTGCCCCCCCCTTCCAACTCCCCGCTCCAGCCCCACCGCGCCTACGCCGCGCCGCGACTCCGACACTTTCTTTATCAGTAATCTGTGACTTTCTTTAAAAATTGTGGAATCGTGCAATCAAAAGAAGTTCAGAAAGTAAGTACCTAAACTTAATTTATCTTACTAATAGAATGGTAGCTATGTATCTACGTCTTCACATTTCAACGGCAAATAACTGTGTTTAATTTACATTTAATAATTATCATTAGAATCAAACGTGAAGGTGTAAACAAAACACATTTTAAATAGGACGCATGCCATTATCACCTCTATTACCATGAAATAAGACTTATTTACATCTAGTTCTATTCATCTCTTATCAGTATAAATACAATAAGATAAAAAAAGTTACAATCATCTTTGTCTGATGTTCTTATCAGTTAATTTTAATAAGAACTATTGTGTTAGATACCAATTATTGGTCTTGAGTCTTGAAGGTATGTACAGTTTTATCATGCATCATCATTTAAGTAGGTAGGTAGGGGCATCCTGTAAGAAAAAAACTATAATTATTATCTTACACTTTACCTACTATCAGTTTAAAATAACAATGTGCATGACCTTGAAGGGCCGTTCGATAACTTCACTCGGTTGTAAAGGAATATAGACTCTATGTAAAGGAAATAATCATTTGAATGACCCGAGTGAAGTTCGTGCTATTGAGTGACGTCACATTTGCAGGCGAGGTCATGCACATTGTTATTTTAAACTGATAGTAAGTGTAAGTAGGTACCTTACTATAATTTTTTTTTTCACTATGATACAGATTTTCAAAAGACATTGCCCAATCCCATTTCCCATATAAAATTGGTAAATTTGAGTTTTAATTTTGAAATCCCACTGCAGAAAAGGATAATTTCCATTTCATTGGGAAGCATGATATTCCTCCTATCCTGTGTATAATTTCAGCTATCATACGATTTTTATTTGTTCTTTAATCATACACATTCGCCAGCTGCGAAATGACCCGAAACGAATACACTATGTCACGTGGGCAATGTCTTTTCTCTTTGATCCCAGAGTCTATGTTTGGTCTCATTTAATTATTATTTTTTTGTGGTTCACTCGTACTAGAGAAGGTACTAGAAGGAAGCACGTGTCTTGTCATATTCACTCAATTAGAGATGCACATAGCAAATTTGCTTTAGTTAAAAAAGGAGATTGCTACCTTATTGCTGTCCTTATCGGTGTAACCACTTTTTTGTACTATGTCCACCTGACTCCAAAATGTCTTTATATAAATTGAAACTTGAACTTGAATTGAACAAAACTTTATATAAATTGAATAGGATTTTATGACTATCGCTATCTCATACCCGTTTATACTGACATTCCGTCTACCATCGACACCATCGTAGGCAAAAATTCTTAGTCTATGGATTCACTAGAATCATGTCTCTTTGGGGAATGGTAACGCTGTTTTCTTCATCTTTCTCTTCCGCAGAGGGAATTTTCGATTCAGGGATTGATTAATTTTATTTTGTTAACATTTTTTAACAGACAATTTTGTTTTCTTCTAGTAAATAAAGCGCATAAATGGCTCCACAACCAGGTTTCCAGTTCGCCATAGACCGTGGAGGCACGTTCACGGATGTGTTCGCTCGGTGCCCTGATGGCTCGGTGAGGGTCATGAAGCTACTGTCGGTGGACCCTCAGAACTATGACGATGCTCCCAGGGAAGCTATCCGGAGGATATTGCAGGAGGTATGGTGGAGTTCCTATATTATACCTACTGTAAAATAAATATATCTTGAACATTGTCCCATAAATTATCTGGTTCCATTTAAACTACCAAAGTTATTGCCCTGACTTGTATTATGATGACTAAAAATAAAATGAAATATATTACAATGACAACACGGAATGCCCACAACAATAGAAACAGCAGGCTAATTCAACACCAACTATGCTATCGGACTGTCAAATGTTTAGAAGTTTGTTTCTCAATCACTTGTTAACGGCTGAACGGATTTGGATGAAAAGATAACAATCAGGATACTTTTTAAAGATATGATAATTTATTTACAATTCAGATTTTCATGCATTGGTATACTGATAGGTACCAGGATAGGACCACAAAAATATTCTTTAAGTTAAGTAGATGATTACACCATCAAACTGAAAAACGTTCACTATGGGACCAATGTCGAAATCGCAAAAAAATCATCAGTTGTTTCATATAAAACTGTGATCCCACTTGAGCCAATTGTATGGGACAGCTGATTTTGTTTTCGCGATTTTGATGTTGTTCTCATAGGAGAAAGTTGTTCAGTTTCATGGTCTAATCATCCACATAAAAAATCGTCAGCATATTAAGTTGGTCCCTGTATTATGAATCAGAATCCAAACTGTCTCCTTATTTGTTTGTTTTTGTTATGAACTGGAGTGCGATTTTTGAAACTCATTCGTTGAACTCAACAGTTGTAAATGTCAAAATTACTAATGAGATACACATCTTTCTACTGCTATGAAATCATACTCCAGGGGTGCGATTTTTGAAAGTCAAGTCAGCAGTAGAAAGATGCGTATCTCCATAAATTTTCAACTGCTGAGTTCAACATATGAGATTCAAAAATAGCACTCCAGTTTTCAAATAATTGCAGGAAACCGGCAACGCTCTAGACAAGGACGGCAAAGTAAACTCGTCACTCATAGAGTCCATCCGCATGGGCACCACGGTGGCCACCAACGCGCTACTGGAGAGGAAGGGCGCCAAGATGGCCCTGGTCATCAACAGGGGCTTCAAGGACCTGCTGTTTATTGGCAATCAGGCCAGGCCTAATATATTTCAGTTGGTTAGTTTGAACATTATTTTTCATTGTAGGTAATGCTGAATCATTTGTATAAATATGTATGTATACTTTATGATGAGATTGATATCATTAGCATCCTTTTAAACCACATACTCTACCCATCAAACTGAACGACTTTTACTATGGGAGCAAACCAATCGGAGCAACAAAAAAATGAGCTGTTCCTTACTAAATTGCAATGCCTAACTTCTCAACTCAAATGTATGCAATTTGAGTTGAGAAGTTAGGTATTGCAATTGCATGAACAGCAGATTTTTTTGTTGCTCCGATCGGTTTACTCCCATAGTAAAAGTTGTTCAGTTTGATGGGTAGACTCTTAGTTTAAAAGGATGCTAATGATATCAATTTCACCCTGTATATGATGTGATGAGGTATAACTTATTTACCTATATTATGGTTCTCTTTCAGGACACTCCTGCTAAAATAACAAAAAGTTGAAATCAATTGGGTTATTAAATTATTTTGATAAAACACCTTTGCTATGAAAAGAAAAAGTTGTCCAGTTAAAATCATAAGAAAGTAAAATGCCGCCAGCACACTTTTGGTGCAAGTACGACCGTTTAGAATTTTTATTTTATCCTTACGTTAGTTATTTTGTACCCTGTTTGGTTTAGTTATATTTTAATATATTAGATTATAATAGATATTTTATTCATTTGCTGTATAACTGTTTTACTAAATAAATTAATCTCTATAGAAGTAAATGAAAGAAGGTAAATACCTAAATAAAATTATTACCTAAAACTGCAGTCTATTACAATTCGCTTACGCTAGTTATATCAATAGGATTAATCCTATTGATATAACTAGCGTAAGCGAATTGTAATAGACTGCAGTTTTAGGTAATTTTTTTACCCTTGAATGAATGTCAAACAAATCTAAACCTTATTTCCTAGGACATAAAGCGACCCGGAGTCCTCTACTCAGATGTTATAGAAGTGGACTGCCGCGTTATACCAGCTCTAGAAGACCGTTGTCAAATAGACAAGACCAAGAACAAATGGAGAGAAGTGATCGGCACTACCAATGAAAAGATGTTGATCGTTGAAGAGCTAGACGAGGAAGCAGTGAGGAAAGATCTGATGGTTCTAAGAGAGAAAGGGATAGATAGCATTGCGGTTGTTCTGGCGCATAGTTATACGTTTCATGACCATGAGTTGAGGATTGGGCAGATTGCTACAGAAGTGGGTATGTGATGCTGATTTTGAAGGGAGCGGAGTACAAGTACATTTATTTGTTTTATTGGAGTTGGTGTCAAGCCAAGCTCAATACAAATAACACCAAGCCCAGACGCTAATTTATTGTTATGGATTGACAGCGACTCCAGTTAACTTGGCAAAAATAAAAGAACACTAAGCCCAGACGCTAATTATGGCTTGACAGCTACTCCATTGAAACAAATTAATGTATGTGGTGTCCAAGCCAAAAGGGTCCAGTGGTCAAATTCAAGTTTTTGAGATATTTAAGTTTTTGCGAAGACAGATGAATGAAATTAGTATGGAATTGCAAAAAGTAACCTACATTATCTGGTTTGCTACATTAACTGCCTCCGTGGTCTAATGGTTAAGAGCTTTGGCTCTCGACACGGAGGTCGTGGGTTCGATTCCCACGGGGGACACGTAGTGATATGTCACTTTGTGCGTTTTTCTCCAGTTGGTTAGGACATTGCAGGCTGAATCACCTGATTGTCTGAAAAGAAAAATGATTCCGTGCTTCGGATGGCACGTTAAGCCGTTGGTCCCGGCTACTATCTCTGGCGGTAGTAGTCGTTACATAAAAACCACGTCAGAGGCCGTAAGGCGGTCTGAAAAAACTCTGACACCAGGGCTCTGCCCACACGATAAGAAGAAGATTATCTGGTTTTTCAAAATGAAAGTGATTTTATGAACAGTTTTTTTTCTTATGATCAAGCAACTATTCTAGTTTCCAAATCTAGTCTAAGTCAATACCGCCCACTAGACCACAATATTATTTTAATATGTTTTTAATTTTTAAGTATGTTTTATTTTATTTTGTGTTAAATTAAAATATTATTTTTAAACATGCAGGTTTCAACCAAGTGTCACTCTCTCACTTGGTGACGTCAATGGTCCGCATGGCCCCGCGCGGATACACTGCGTCAGCAGATGCTTACCTGACGCCGCACATACGTCAGTACGTGCGGAGCTTCGCTGACGGCTTCACCGCCGGCCTGCCCGCCGCTAACGTGCTGTTCATGCAGTCTGACGGCGGACTGACGCCTATGAACTTGTGAGTATGAGCCCACATACGTCAGTCAGTACGTGCGGAGCTTTGCTGACGGGTTCACTGCCTGCCGCTAACGTGTTGTTCATGCTGTCTGACGGCAGGCGGACTGACGCCTATGAACTTGTGAGTATGAGGTCCACACATGTCAGTACGCGCTGAGATTTGCTGACGGGTTCACTGCCGGCCGCTAACGTACTGTTCATGCAGTCTGACGACTGACGGACGCCTATGATCTTGTGAGTATGAGCCCAAATACGTCAGTACGTGCGGAGTTTTGCTGGGGGTTCTCTGCCTACGGACTCTTGAGTATAGAGCGGCGATGATAATTATGTTTTTTTTTCTTTTGTAATAAATAAAAACGAGAGGGAGCCGATCATAATTCAATAAGCTAAAAGTAGCAGGTATGACTATGGAATTTGTATAAGGACGTCGTCCGTGTAAAACAGCAACAGCAACAATAATTGATCCTGATATAGTCCTTCTTCAGTATTGAAATTTTCTCGCTTGTACAAGTCAGATAGATATACCCCTATTTTTCAGGTTCAACGGATCCAGAGCTATCCTATCTGGCCCAGCAGGCGGTGTCGTGGGTTATGCCTTAACGTCATATGAGAAAGATACTGGATTGCCCGTCATTGGTAAGAATCATTGTGCATAAGTCCCCTACTACCGACACTAGGATCTACCCATGCTAACAACCTTATGAAGATCTGGATCGTTGCCTATGTCCAATAGCGATCGTTTCTCGGGACGATGATGGATATTTCTTTCGTTTAAAAGGGTTCTTGGTTGTAAATCATGTATTTATTTTACTTTATTATAATCAGCTTGTTCTCTACCATGTTGAGGACTAATTATTATGATATTCTTCGTTGTAGGTTTTGATATGGGTGGGACATCGACAGACGTGTCGAGGTATGCAGGCGCGCTGGAGCACGTTCACGAGGCGACTACAGCCGGTGTCACTATACAAGCACCGCAGTTGGGTAAATATAATTGTAATTTACGTAACAGCGGCGTGGTAACCATTATACCAACCGTGTCGTCAAATAGATCTTCAAAAATGATATAGGGGTTTCTAAATGACTCTTAAGCAAATGCGTGTAATGTCTCGCTCGCACGCAACAGTATCGCGAAATGCTTAACTCTTCTTTTCAATTTTTTACCATTTTTATATGAAATGACAGTTGTGATAATATAATCTTCTTGCAGATATAAACACGGTGGCAGCAGGCGGTGGCTCGATGCTGCAGTTCCGGTCGGGCCTGTTCGCGGCGGGGCCCGAGTCTGCCGGCGCGGCCCCGGGGCCCGCCTGCTACCGCAAGGGGGGCCCGCTTACCGTCACCGACGCCAACTTGTTGCTAGGTGAGTGTTGCTACGTGTTTTTCATACAAAATATGTCAAACGAGCTGTCAGATAAGCTAACAAGAACTTATGAAAAAGTAGTGGAACAGGTATACTAGGTCTATACTTACTGGTGGATTTCTAGGTTTTTATGAGGAAACTGAGACCAAACCGACTCTATGAAACCCTTTCAGGGTTTTAAGTTAAGTAGAAACAAATAATATTTGAAAAGAAAGTCCACCAGGGTAGTTTGTAGGTAGGATTGTACTGAAATACAGCGTATATTGGTTAACAGGTCGTTTGCTGCCGGAGTACTTCCCGAAGATATTCGGCCGCAGTGAGAGCGAGCCTCTAGACAGACAGGCGACAGTCGCCGCGTTCAAGAAGACCACAGACGAAATAAACGTGTTCCTGAAGGAGGAGGGAGGCAAACAAGTGAGTTGAGTTAGGAGGGTAGGTAGGATTATAGTATAAGGTATAGACATACTTTTTGTTATCATCAGGTGCAAGGCTGATTCAGTAGTATTCACCCTGTGAAGAGCATCTCTGTGATGTGGATGGAACAGGCCCGCCTACATAATTCCAGTCGGTTTACGAGTTACAGCCACTGCATATGCACTGTAGCTATGTGAACACTACAAAAACTGGCATGGTCTGTCAGTCGGTTTAGGAGATACAGCCGTGATCAGATAGATCTCCTAAACTAGGTGGGCCCTTTTTCACGCTTTTTGTTGGTCCACTTATTTATAAGAAAAAGATTACGATATGGTTTTAGGCGTCCCTGTCTCCAATTCAACCTTTTTTTGAATTTTTGTCTGTCTGTTTGTTTATTTGTTCGAGAAAAACTACTGAACCGATTTTGATGAAACTTTTTGACTGACTTAAATTCTGGTACCTATATAATTTGTGTGGACGAAGTCGCGGGCTATTTATAGAAATTGCTTCTGTCTAGCACTGCATTTCTGTCAAATGTCGAGTCGGTTTCGGGAGTATCGTAAGCTCAAGGTAATGTAAAAGAACACAATTTTGAGCTAATTCAAAATGGCGTAGCCTCGTGGCAAAACATAAAGCACCCGATACACGGCCGCCTGCAAACAGACTTGCATTGCAACGCGACTCCATTGCCAATTGTTAATTGTTCCAGATGACAATGGAAGAAGTGGCGATGGGATTCATCAATGTCGCTAACGAAGCTATGTGCAGACCTATTAGGTAAGTAATCTTGTGCTTTTTTGATCAAATACATCGATTCCTTTTTTTTAACATTATAGTTTTAGACCTAGTTTTTTTTTAATCCTAGAGGGTTATCGCATTGATCGACAGGGGGAACGCATTCGGGGTGCGGGAGATTTCTAAGGGTTGAGCCTTATCTGGCAGCACGCAATCGCATTTTTTCACGCTCTATCCTTTTCTGTCGCTCTGGAACGCCATTGGCTAGAACGAGAAAGATCGCAGCACTACCGGTGCGGCCGCATGTAACAAAACACTCTAGTGGGGGTGCTTCAGACCATCAAACTGAAGAACTTTCACTATGGAGCCAACATCGAGAAAAAATATAAAAAATCTGTAGTCTCATACAAAACTGTAGTACTTACCGGCTCAACTGAAATGTATGGGACAGCTGATTTTAAATATTTTTTCTCGATGTTGGCTCCATAGTGAAAGTTGTTCAGTTTGATGGTCTGAAGCACCCCCTTAAGTATTACTAGGGTGTTTTGTTACACCCTGTATGTTTTATTTCGTAACTATCAGAGTTTGATCATATTTCCCCCTCGATGACAACCGAGAATCATTTAAGATTAATTTTACCGCCCGATTTTAATGACTGTCAATGATAATGCCTTCGGAGGGAAAAATATGAAAGGTCTTCAACAAAATTACACATGTGAACAACCAAACTTTGGAATTTTCGGAAATAGGTTTTCTCGAAGATAATTAAAAATGTATTCATTTTCTTTTTAATTTATCGAACTCCCATACCATAAAAGTCGATACCATAGGCGGGCTACCATAAAAGTCCACGCGGTCGACGTCTTGGCCACTCTAGTCGTTTTACCGCCTACTGGGATTCCCCGCAATGAAAATGAGCGTTTATTCTGCGCCTCCACAGAGCACTAACGACGGCGCGAGGGCACGACGCGTCGCGGCACGCGCTGGCGTGCTTCGGCGGCGCGGGCGGCCAGCACGCGTGCGCTGTGGCGCGGCAGCTCGCCGTCTCCACTGTACTCATACACAAGTACGCAGGTATGTTGATACTTCGTACATTTACATATACAGGGTGTTAGGGTAAACAGTTGCATTTGTACCCATGATACTGAACAACTTTCCCTGAGAAACCTATAGGAAATTTGCAATTTTTTTTTATTCGAATTTTCATACAAAAGTTTAATCAGCTGATTGCATAAAAATATTTTTTTACGAATTTCCTATATGTTTCTTAGCGTAATGGAGAAAGGACCCCTTAAAGTAATGCAACTGTTTACCCTAACACCCTGTAAATTAGTCGGTGACGTGATTATACAACGTGTTAATAAATTAGCGCAAAACCTCATACACCCCAACTGATTTATAACAAAAGAATTGGATTGAAACAATAATTTCATTATTTTGATAGTTAAAATTTAAAGTTATTATCATTTTAAGTTCTGAGGCAAAAATGATTTGTTTGTGTTATGTTATGATATCCAATAAAGATAAATTAAATTAAAATTAAATTATCATTTCAGCAACGAATGAAAGCGCTAATGTACTCATGGATACATTTTAAGAATCTTGTTTTGGTAGTAAGTAGGGTGAGTGTGCCCGTGGGGTGGGTTGTCATAGGGTTCGGTAAATTTTAAATTTTACGAAAAAAATATTTAAAATTTTGAAAAAAAATACCTATGTTGAAACCATGATAATTCGATTCTCCTCTCGATTCTAAACAAACTACTTTCTAGTTTTGCGTTAATTCATTAACACGTTGTATAACTTTGCAAGCCACAGAAAAGAGAGCCTGGGAAATTGCATGAGGACTGTCGGTTTTATTATTTGTTTAGAGTATGTACAATCACACCAGACTTGCCGATAGAGCAAAAACAAGAAACTATTAAAAAAAAGTTTTTTGTACGGATGTATATTTTTATTATTTTTTATTTGTGAGCTAATCCAAAATAATAGCACATAATTATGCTGTGAATATTTTGCCTCTCTAACTATTGCGATTTAAAAGATACAACCCTTGCCTTTAGAGTCAGGACTGACGGAAGGACAGCGTAGGCTATTAGTAATAGCACTGATAATATAATAGTAACTAGAGTTAACCCGCGACTTCGTCCGCATAAATTATATACCAGATTTTAAGTCAGATCATAAGCTATCAAATAAAGAAAGTTTCATCAAAATCGGTTCAGTAGTTTTTGCGTGATGCTCGATCAAACAAACAAACACAAAAACAAACAGACAGACAAAAAATCCAAAAATTGGTGATTTGGAATCCAGGACACCTAAAAACCACATAGTAAGTTGTAACTTTTTTTTTGTAAATATCTTCAATGTACAGATACACTTCTGTTACAGTTTTATAATAGTTTAGATAGGGTCACGTTGACGCAGTTCTATTCAAGTATCGTGAGGTAGTTTTATGGAGTTTCCACGGCGTGCTATAACTTGTTACTTGTTGGCAGGTATACTGTCTGCGTACGGTATGGCGCTAGCTGACATAGTTCACGAAGCGCAGGAACCGAGCGCCCTCGTATACTGTCCTGACAACTACAAACACATAGACACCCGTCTGGACGTGCTCGGAGCTGTTTGCAGGGACAAGTTGAGGTCACAGGTACGTTATAGGCAGTAATTATAGTACTCTGTGCTTATGCTGTGACAATGGCACAGGTCTGGCACTCTATAGAACGTTTTTGGTTTCGAAATGGCGTCTGCACTTGCGCACTTTGTGGAAACTGTCAATGACATTCTGTGCAGGTTGTAGTATCTTTTGATAATCTGTGGTAGAACCTTAGATCAAAGTAAAATGAATGGATAGGCCTTACGCGAACATTTCAAACAAGAAAAATGAGGCAAAACAATTGACAGTTTTACTTCGAATTTGTACCGAGATGACAGACCAAGTACTTACCCTAGTTTGTATTGAAGTGCCCTAGTTTTGCGTGCTTCAACTTAAAGCGCTTTGGGCCTATCCATTCATTTTACTTTGATCTAAGGGTAGAACTGAAAGACCGCGCTTTGTATAAAACGTCATCTACATTTCGTTACTTTTTATTGTTCTTTCTATTATTAAAAATAGTATTTGAGCTAAAGAATCACTGAAAATGTGTATTTGGTGTAATTTTTCAATCTTTTTTTGCTGAAAAGATACAATTTTATGTAGTCAAATCCTACTTGTGCGCGCGTCGGACTATGTTCCCTTGTTCGGCTCCCCTAAAGTGTCCCCAGAAAGTGTGACGTGCGAGGTGATGTGGGGCATCAGGGGGATGAAGTCAGATCAGGAAGGGGCGGGGTGTGGCCGTTCTGTAGGAGAACTACGAGTATACTATTACCTATTCTGTGACAATGGTATGGTTCCTTGTATGTTTGTCCAGTGATCATAATACATGTCTGCACGAGTTGTTACCTTTGCAGTGATTTCTCGCTGCATCGAATTCTCTGCAGTGATTCTCTCTGCGGTGAGTCTCTCTAAGTTCTAGTACGTTCATTGGGACCAGATAATCTTTGTGATAAATAACAACAAAATAGATAGGTATTCTCACGCCTGTCTCCCACTGGGGTAGGCAGAGACACAGGAACGCCACCTGCTACGATCCTGACAAACCTCTCTAGCTTACTCCACATTCATTAGTCCTTTCATGCATGTTCGTCGGTTTTGAGCAGATCTGACCTGGCACGTCGCTACTTTGGTCAGTATATGTACGTTTAGGCCGTCCCCTTCCAACATTTCCACTTACGCTTGCCTTAGGCGCCGTCCTATTGCCATCGGTCGCGCGATCATGCTTGCGTCCGACGGAAATGATCGTGCGACCGTGTGTTTAAACATTCTCATATCTGCGGAATGACCTATTGAAGGTCGTGCGATCATGCGATGCGATCGAATTGTTCTATTTCTATTCAGATACAAGTATGTTTAAACGCACGGTCGCAAAATCATTTTCGTCGGACGCAAGCATGTGATCGCGCGAGCGATGGCAAGAGGACGGCGGCGGCGCCTCATAGATTGCACTCGACGATAAAAAAAAAATTAAAAATCGAATAATGTTCTAAACTGTACATCTTTCGGCAGGGTATATCAGACAGTCAGATAGAGTTATCCCCATACCTGCACCTGCGGTACTCTGGCACGGACTGCGCGCTGATGGTCGCGCCATCTCGCGGCGACCGAGCCTGTCAACACGGAGACTTCTACACCGCCTTCGTCGAGAGGTATAAACGATTTTCTTCTTTGTGATCTGTTTTTAGGTTCCGTAACATATTTCCTTAGACTATTTAACTAGGCAGAGGGGAATGCTAACGTAAGGCAGGTCGCCTTACGTTAGCATTCCCCTCTGCCAAGGTACTAGATCAAGATCATGGTCATGTTATACCTTATCGTTCATCATGTCTGAAATAAATTATTTGACAACAACACAACTTTGTAACACAACACAACTTTGTCTACTAGGTATTTAGAGGCGGAGGTCTTGATACAATCGTGTCATCTACTTATTAAATTATTTGATTTCATTTGATTATCACGAACAACTTTTCTTGTTTGTAGTTCACACAAAAATTTTGAGTTCACATGAGACTATTTGTCATGATTGTTGCGTTCAAAATTAGACCCAAAATAACGGATAAAAATCCAAAGATTCTTATTTCATGCTACCTCGTCGTCCACTTTCAAAAAGTGACAAAAAAGATTTTTAGTAGAATTAATAATAATAACTCGTCTTCATGAATACCGCATCTTTCCCTAAAGACACTACTATCAGTTTAAAATAACAATATGCATGACCTTGAAGGGCTGTTCGATAACTTCACTCGGTTGTAAAGGAATATAGACTCTATGTAAAGGAAATAATCATTTGAATGACCCGAGTGAAGTTCGTGCTATTGAGTGACGTCACATTTGCAGGCGAGGTCATGCACATTGTTATTTTAAACTGATAGTATGCAAATCGATTCACTAATAAGTTGCGTTTAAAACTGTTCTGTAATCCCTCAGATACAAGAATGAATTCGGCTTCACACTCGCCGACAGAGACGTGCTGGTGGATGATATACGTGTAAGAGGGGTAGGGAAGAGTCATGTTCCCGCTAAAGTGGCGCCACCTAGCGGTAAAGGTACACAACCTGCCGTTGAAAAAGTAAGATTCTTTTTTTATTTTAATTCAATGTTGCTTGGTGAATTTAAATGAGAAATTGCGTGGATGTCTTGCGGCGAGTAACCTTACCATTCGTTCAGGAGACTTCGATCTCCCTCGAGTAAGGCTAGCATGCCACGCACGCGCACGAGAAAGAGAATAGAAGCGACAATACGAGAAATTTTTCATTTTGTCGCTTTGATCCGCCATACTCGCTCATTTTTACTATAGTAAAAAAGATCGACATCTAGATTGTTTTCATTTTCACAGAGGTGGCATGCAACTAATCTCCCTCTAATCGAGTCGTACAATTCATGGCGAATACTACTATATTTATCGCGATTATTTTTTTGCGAATTTCTTATAGGATTCTTAGGGAAACTTGTTCAGTATCATGGCTACAATCGCCCCTTTAATTAATGCAACTGTTTACTCTAACACCCTAGATCGTGATAAGAAATCGTAAGGCTTGTATCACGTTATCCAAATATCACTATAAATATCGAGCGTGTATCTTTCGAGTATGATTTTTTAGGATCTTATGCTTAGACTAATTATATCGGGACGCGTAACCACGTGTCATTCTACTAACAAACTTTCTGCCACTTTTTGCGAGGGGCGAGGTTACATGTTATCCGCAACATTGGATTTTATTCCCTATGACTTTAGATTCTAATTTTGAATGTTCAAAATCATGAAAGTTGTCTCGTGTAAACCCCAAACGTCCTAAGTTCGAAATTATTGTTTCGCAATAATAGGCTGTCTAGTTTAGTGATAAGTTATAAAATTGAATGTTGAATGTACATGATCATTGCTCTTATACCGTGGCAGAGGGGAAATGCTACCGCAAGGCCGGTCCGGATATAATTAGTCTAAGATCTTATGTATTCACTTTTATCTGAGCCCTTCAATCTATGATTTATCTATTCCATTATTTTTATTCCCACAGACAGTTAAGGTGTACTTCGAAGGTGGTTACCAAGAAACAGCTATACACCTACTAGAGAAGTTGAAACCGGAACAAATAGTGCCAGGTCCTGCGATCATCATGGACAAACTATCCACTATACTTATTGAACCCGGTAAGGGAATATCATGTTTCTTTCTTCAGTGGTATAAACTGTACGTTGTCTTAGATTCTTCACGAACAACATAATTATGAAAAATAGTATTAGTCGTGTGTTGCGAACTGAATTCGCAAGTCAATTACTTTTCTTCCAGCAAACTGTTGCGTGAGAGTAAAACTAATGTGTTTGGGTAAAATCAGTGTGCACACAAGTAAAGATCTAATTATGAGATAGTAAAATGTATATCTATGAAATAACCTAAATGAAATAATAGAAGATAGGTACAACTGTACAAAAATATATTTTCACTAGGCTGGCTGTCAGTCTAGTAACATTTTATAGAGGTTTTATGTTACAGATTGTCGCGCTGAAATCACGAAGTACGGTGACATAAAGATCACAATAGGCTCAGGACAGCCTAAACAAGTCACTACCAAGTTGGACTCCATTCAACTGAGCATATTCTCACACAGATTCATGTCTATTGCTGAGCAGATGGGCAGGTGAGCATTGGTTTGGTTTACTCTAGAAATAAATAAGAATAAATAACGCTCACAAGCACATTTATTATTCTGTGCGACATAAACATACCATTCATGATCGCAACGGGATTTAAACCTATGACTTCTGGTTTGGCAGGTCAGCGTTCTAACCATTCTACCAACAAGCCTAGCTAGCACGTTGCACGTGATACGGTTATATCACTTAATATCACGTCTTTTATCTCGTTCATTCGCGCACAAATAGAAAGAGAGCGGAAGCGTGATAGCGCTATATCACGCTATCGCGAGTTGGCGTACTAGCCCCGCTGGTCGTCATACAAGGGTGTTTTGAACATGTTATATACTTTAGGTGGTACTTCAGACCATCAACCTGAACAATTTTTGCCTTTTTCATTTTTACCAAGGGACTAATATTGAAATGGTTTCCATAGAAATTGTCAATGGTTACTCGAACCAAATGTATGGAACATATTTATATTTTTTCTTGATTTCGATATTGGTTCTGTTAGCACCCCGCAAAATAAGTAACGTATGTAAGATTATCATCCTTTTGCTGGTCAAATGCCTTCCTTTAACTATATTCATTGCTATTCTGAGCAAGCAAATCCAGTATATGCATGCATATGCTCACGACTATATTCCCCGAGGGGGTAGTCAGAGATATTCTGAAACCTTAGAACATCCACGCAAATCCAGTATAGAAACCTAATAACCCTCCTTTTGGTGCAGTCGGGTAAATAAAACGCTGTAGCTAGCCCTGATCTTGCCTAGTTACGATTACGAAAGCTATAGCCTCATATAAATCGCCACAGGGTACTACAAAGGACGTCGATATCTGTGAACATAAAGGAGCGGCTGGATTTCTCGTGCGCTCTGTTCGGCGCTGACGGAGGCCTCGTCTCCAACGCGCCTCACATACCTGTGCACCTGGGAGCCATGCAGGAGACTGTGCAGTACCAGGTCAGTACTGTGATAGCAGTTTTGTCTTTAGGAGTTTTATTCAATTACTATTTAAAATACATCCAGATTTTTCATTCCCTGTTTCACACTGCATACAACAACACAAAAACACAAATCACAAAACACCAATCACAAATCTCAAAAACAAAAAAAAAAACACAAAAAAAAACACAAATTACGCACACTCTCTTCACAAATTATGCTTCATATAAATCACTTCACAAACTATATTTCACAGACAGCATTTACAGCCAAATCTTGACGTTTTAAAAGTAGTCTGCACCATAATCTGCACGGATTACAATTTATCTACACTAATATTATAAAGAGGAAAGATTTGTAACTATTTTTGTATGTTTGTATGTTTGTAATGAATAGGCTCAAAAAGTACTGGGCCGATTTAAAAAATTCTTTCACCATTAGAAAGCTGCATTCACCCTGAGTAACATAGGCTATATTTATTGCTAGAAAAGATTAGACGTTCACCCGTGCGAAGCCGGGACGGGCCGCTAGTAAATTATATACGATGTAAGATAGATGTGTCAGATCAGAACCACCCAAAGTCCGAACCATCCATAGTCTCAGCCTACCCCTCTGGGAAAAGGCCGTGAATTTATGTAATGTATTTTTTTTTTTTTTTTATGTGTGATAGGTAAGCATTTGACCCCAATCTCACCTGATGTTGAGTGATGATGAGGCCGAAGATGTAGCATGCTTACCTAGAAAGATGCCTATTCACTCTCGCCTTGAAGAGGCCCAGGTTGTATTGCTCAGGGAACAGGTCCGCAGGCAGGGCATTCCACTCCTTAGCCGTGCGCATTATAAAAGAAGAAGCAAACTTCTTCGTGCGAATTGCTGGTAGGTCAACGACATAAGGGTGGAAACCCAGTCTGTGTCTCGTCCCCCGCAGATGAAAGGGAGACGGTGGTATTAGATCGTGTAATTCAGTCGCACACTCTCCGAAATGTATCCTATAAAAAACAGACAGACAGGCTACCTTGCGACGATGCTCAAGACTTTGTAGCTTCGCCACCGAGGTTGGATCACCTATGAGGTTCCTGGCACGCCTGTCGATTGAGTCCAGCGCGGTCAGCTGGTATTGGGCAGACCCGTCCCAGAGATGGCAGCAGTACTCCATACACGATCGGACTTGTGCTTGATAAAGTTGTAGAAGCTGTCCCGGAGTAAAGTACCGTCTGACCTTCGAGAGGACGCCCAGTTTTTTCGCTGCGGTTTTCGCCATGGACTCAATGTACCGTCCGAAATTCAGATCGGACGATATGTTAATGCCAAGGAGCTCCAGGTGATCAGCTATCGGTATGGACACATTTCGGAAAGTCGGAGTCAAAGCGAAGGGACTCCGTTTTGTGGAGAAAAGGCACGCTTGTGTTTTGCTTGCGTTGAAACTGACCCGATTAGTATCACCCCAGTCGGACACAGATTCAAGGGCCAAGTTTATTCGCTGCACCATGGCCTCTCGACAAGACTGAGTAACGTCCAATTTGAATTTGTATGTATGTAATAATGGCATTGCATCAAAGGATAAAATTCAAAATCCATCAGATACACAAGCGGAGCTTCCACTAGTTTGAAATTTCTAAAATGTGTGTTGTGATTTTATGTGCGTTTTCAATCTATGTTTTTGTTCTCAGATGAAAGTGCGGGGTGATTCGCTCAAACCGGGCGACGTTCTGCTCGCCAATCATCCCAAGGCTGGAGGTTCACATCTGCCCGACTTGACTGTTATTACACCTGTTTTTCACAAGTAAGATGTACATTTTTATAGGGTCTGGTCTGGCTTTCCTGATTCGATCAAAACTAAGCAATGCCTAAAACTTCTGCGAAAATATTATACGATACGAGCTTTTTCCCGCGACTTCGTCCGCATAAATTATATACCAGATTTTAAGTCAGATGATAAGCTATCAAACAAAAAAGTTTCATCAAAATCGGTTCAGTAGTTTTTGCGTGATACTCGAACAAACATACACCCAAACAAACAAACGAACAAACAAACAAACAAACAAACAGACAGACAAAAAATCCAAAAATTGGTGATTTGGAATCAGGGACATCTAAAAATCATATCGTAATCTTTTTTTTAACCGACTTCAAAAAAAGGAGTAATGGTTAAAGGTTCTCAGTTCGACCGTATATATTTTTTTTTTTTTTTAATGTGTGTTCGCGGATAACTTCTTCGTTTATGAACCGATTGTAATGATTCTTTTTTTGTTGGAAAGGAGATATCCCAAGGGTGGTCCCATGATAAGGAAACCAGGATCTGATGATGGCATCCCAGAGAAATCGAGGGGAACCTTCGAAAATCGTACTGCCGACTAGTGCGTTTCTTAATTTAAAACACTCCTATTAAATCGAACTAATGAATTCACCACTGAAAATTGTGAAATAAACAAAATTTTAACAAAAAATTAAAACCGCCTTCAAAAAAACTAAAAAGTTAAAAAATAATATTGCAGCCTATGACTTTTTCGTTCGCATCATAAGAACATTAATTTGTTTTATAGAAGTCGGTGTCAAGCCAAGCCAAAAAATGCAAGCCATGTCGCGAATCGTACCGGCTTGACAGCGACTTCAATAAAACAAATTAATGTTCTTATGATGCGAACGAAAAAGTCATAGGCTGCAATATTATTTTTTAACTTTTTAGTTTTTTTGAAGGCGGTTTTAATTTTTTGTTAAAATTTTTTGTAAATATCTTCAATGTACAGACACACTTCTGTTACAGTTTTATAATAGTTTAGATGGATAGGTATTGCGCCAATCTCAAATAATAGGACAAGTGGGGAATAATGAGAGGAATAGAGATACTTTTATGAAATGTTGGTAACCGATAACCAATGTTGCCACAGATCGCAACCGCGTCCGATATTCTTCGTAGCCTCCCGAGGTCACCACGCAGATATAGGAGGTCTCACGCCGGGTTCTATGCCACCGCACTCTGTCTGCCTTGCACAAGAGGGAGCCGCTTTCAAGTCTCTGTTACTTGTCGACGGGGGACGCTTCAACGAGAAGGAGTTGGTCGAAGGTATGACTCATAGATCTGTCTGTATTATAATGCCTGTAGGAATTATTCGCATTTTTCTACTAATAATATAATAATTGCTATAGGACTAATGAAGCCAGGTCAAGAACCAGGATGCTCTGGAACAAGGAATTTGGCTGACAACTTATCAGATCTGAAGGCTCAAGTGGCTGCTAACCAAAGAGTAAGGAAGCCATAAATTATTATTGAAGTACAAACCTGTTGCGAATAATTTGAGTCTAGTAGGACTTTTGTGTTGCACCCTGTAGGTAGCTATATCCAATATTTTTCTTTCTTTCAGGGTATCCAACTAGTAGGCGAGTTGATAGACCAGTACAGCCTAGAAGTGGTTCAAGCGTACATGACGCACATACAGAAGAACGCAGAGGTCGCCGTCAGAGACATGCTCAAGGTAAAATTATACTTCATCTATTATCATAAGGCACCTTTTTTATGGTTAAATTCCACGTTCAAAGAATCTCTTTTAAACGGGCAGTACCTAGCATAAACAAATGTTAAAGCGAGACCAATAGACAAGTCATTGTCATGTTTTCATCATCATCTCAGTAGATAGACGTCTACTGCTGGCTGCTGGACATAGGCCTCTTCCAAGGATCGCCATAATGACCGGTCCTGCACTGCTCTCATACATCGGGTTCTCGCCGCCCTCACCAGGTTGTCGGTCCACCTTGTGGGAGACAAGAGAACTCGAGAATTTTTCAGCTCCATCTGCCATTTGTTCTGGGAACAATGTGACCCGCCAATTACCACTTTTGTTAAGCGATTCTTCGGGCTATGTCGGCTATCTTGGCTCTTATGCGAATCTCTTCATTTCTGATTCGATCCCGCAGGAAAACTCCGATTATATTTATGGAGCCTTTAGTGAGAACCATGTCTCAGTTCCGTATGTTATCGTTGGCGGTACATTACAGTAGGTGCAATACAATTATAATAGGTGTTAAAAGGACAAACCATATCAGGAATAACACACTGATCTCCAAAATTCGTAATGCCAATGTCGAAGCAAAACTTTCTTATGCGAGCAGCGGTTAAACTAGAAAGTAAACATGAGTTCATGTTTAATTTATTTGTGCAGGAAATAGCCAATAACGCCCTAGAGAAGACCGGTACGACGGTGCTCAAAGCAACGGAGTACATGGACAACGGTACACCTATCAACCTAACTGTGACACTGGACAAGGACCAAGGCAGCGCCCTCTGTGATTTTACGTAAGATATTTCATCCTGCAAAATATTGTTTTCTTCATTTTAATTATACTGTAGGTGGTTATGCAAAGTTTTATCTAATAACGAGCTTTTATCCGCGACTTCGTCCGCATAAATTATACAACAGATTTTAAGTCAGATGATAAGCTATCAAACAAAAAAAGTTTCATCAAAATCGGTTCAGTAGTTTTTGCGTGATATTCGAACAAACAAACACCCAAACAAACAAAAAATTCAAAAATTGGTGATTTGGAATCAGGGACAGGTAAACACCATGTCGTAATTTTTTTATTGTAAATATCTTCAATATACAGACACATTTCAGTTACAGTTTTATAATAGTTTAGTTAGATAGTACATTACTGCAGCGGCCAGCAACAGAGGCATTGATGGACGAACGTGTAAATGTGCGTTGAGTTACTCCTTGGTCGCCATGTTTCGGAGTAAAAGATCGATCCATTTTTAAATTACACGACAGATATGAGTTTAGCATGTAATTTATTTGGCCGCTAAACACGACAGATATGGATTTTCATACAACATTGCCGGCCGCTGCGCGCATGTATTTGGCCAGTACAGCAATTTCGATTTATCTCGAAGAAGGTTGTCAAAATAATGCTCACATTTCCAAGCATGTTTGAGAAATAGTAGATTGTTAACCAAGGGATGAAAGTGACCCATTTCACACGAGATGTTTGGCGCCCCGAACGAACGTGAGGGGCGCCCATAGCACAGAATAATAACTAGTAACTAGCGTTACCCATAGTTCGAGTGTGAAATGGGTACTTTCACCCGAGTTAAACACTCTGCTTTTCATCACGATTACGAGGAAATTAACCAAAAACCAGATAATGCAAAATCAATTTCTGAATCGCTATTCGCTCGATGAATTCATTTTAGGTAGGCTGCGTTTCAAAACGTTTGAAAATCACTCGGGTGTCACACAAAAAAAACAAACGAAGATAGTGGATGCTAGAGTGAGACAAATATACTTCCCTAGTGATTTTTACACGTTTTGAAAAAGATCCGCAAAATTTGCAACATGTGGCTTTCCCTCCGTTTTTTTTTTTCAAGTTTTTTTCTTTTTCGCGCAAGGCTGCGTTCCGAACCTACGCCCCAGGTGCACCCCGATCGCAACTTTTCGCACTAACGCCGTTCAGGAGTGCGATTTTTGAACATCATACGAGCGACTCGGCAGTCAAAAATGTCATAGTTACTACGAGATTATGCATCTTTCTACTGCCGATTCGCTCATATGATGTTCAAAAATCGCACTTCAGAGCGTCGGTGAAAAACGTTCTACCATAGTGCGAGTTGAAAAACCAACCGCACCCAAAGGTCCTGAACGCAGCCTTGCGCGAAAAAGAAAAACTTTTTTTTTTAAACTAGCCTGTTTTTTAAATTAACTAGGTACTTTTTCTTCACCTGTTATTCACGCAGAAAACAAAATGCATATAACTTATACAAAAGTATCGAAATGTTACTAATTATTGTTATTATTACTAAATTCGAATATTTTTGTTCATAATAATTATAAAAATTAATAATTTTAATATAATGTTATCGAAGTGTGGCTGTATAGGTTTCTGCCTTTGCTCAGTATAGACGTAGATTTTTTTTTAATTACTTTTCCGCCCTAGGGAAGAAATGTATCACTTTCAACCCGCTTCTTAGATAAACAATGACCTACTTTCAGAGTATGAGTGATGAAAAGTACTTTTCTCAAATAATGCGCGGAAATTAAAACAGTTAATTTTCTCAAATAACTCGCGAAAATTAAAACTCTTTTCAAAATCAATGACGAACAACGAACAACAATTTTTTTTTTCATTAAACAGCTTTCTATTTGCAAGCCAGTTCGAAATTTAAATAAAACCTTTGATGAGTTACCTCCTTGGTCGCCATGTTTCGGAGAAAAAGATCGTTCCATTTTTAAATTACACGACAGATATGAGTTTACTATGTAATTTACTTGGCCGCTAAACACGACTGATATGGATTTTCATACAACATTGCCGGCCGCTGCGCGCATGTATTTGGCCAGTAACAGCAATTTTATCTCGAAGAAGGTTGTCAAAATAATGCTCACATTTCCAAGCATGTTTGAGAAAATGTAAATTCTGTGGTGGTGTAAAGGTAGTCTAAACTGGTGTTAAAAAGTCATTTCAATTAATTAATTTCAATTAAGTAATTGAAAACATATGACTATAATCCCCGCAAGTTGATATTGCGACTGGCGGCCATCTTGGTGACGTAATTTTGACGTAGTCGACTGTGCACCATCAGTGCCGTTCGCAAGGTTAGCCCGTGCTTGATGACGTCACTCAGCGGTTATTGTGACAAGGTTCCATCGCAATATCAACTTGCGGGGATTATAAAAACATGTGTCCGTTTCGCTGGCGTACACATGAAAGGGATCAGGCTTGGATTAGTGCCAATAAATAGTACCTTATTTTACTTAGTACAGTCAAGAGCACGTCCAGCTTGACACTTTGGACTTTGTACCGTTCTTATTTAGTGCGCCATAAGCGTTACAATCGAACTACAAATGTAAAGCTTGATGTGCTCTTGACTGTACCTAGGTCAAACAAATAGTGCCTCAGCCAGTACTAATATTTTATGTAAAGTCGTAGTGAGACATTATAAAAAATCGGTGCAAAGTTCTAGTCAGATCAGCTCAGCATCCTGTATCAAAATTTCACACAGACGAAATCACGGGCTAATTATTCATATTCATTTATAATTCATAAATTTCCCTCTTCAGTGGCACAGGGGTAGAGGTATGGGGTAACCTGAACGCGCCCCGCGCGATAACCCTCTCGGCGCTCATCTACTGCCTGCGCTGCATGGTGGGCCACGACGTGCCGCTCAACCAGGGCTGCTTGAACCCCGTCTCTGTCCTCATACCCACAGGGTCCATATTAGATCCCTCGGAGACCGCGGCCGTTGTGGGCGGCAATGTGCTGACGAGTCAGAGGATCGTCGATGTTGTGTTGAAGGCTTTTCAGGTATGTGCTTTTGATTTCATTTCTTTTTGAACGTATCGATGCTTCAGAAAGTACGTTAAGTACAGACAAAAAAAAAGTAGATAGCGCTGACAGCAGGAATTAAATATTTTAGTACAAAACCTGGGACGGTCTTGCCAAGTTATGCGCGATTTTGACGTTCTTAGAAGGAAACTGGCGCCCTCTGTGAACTTTTTTGTCGCACTGTAGGTAAAAGATCAAAGGAAAAATAAAAAGAAATGGATTTTAGGTAGAATAACCGAAATTCTAACGCCAGGTGTAACTTGTATGGTAGAAGTGGATGGATTACAGTGGAAACGACATGCCAATAAAACTATAGAGTAACAAACCTGTGAATGTAAACAACTTATTTGCATAGTTTTCCTAAGTTATTAAAATATTCTTAAGTTATTCTTAAGTTATTGATTCTCGAACAGTTCTGTAAAATGGCGGTGTATCTATTTGTAAAGCCTGTGTATGATATCCAGCGAACTATGATATCCTTAGATACAATTTTTTACAGGTGTGTGCGGCGTCGCAGGGCTGTATGAATAACCTGACTCTGGGAGAAACAGACTGGGGATATTACGAAACTGTTGCCGGAGGTAGTGGCGCTGTGAGTTCATTTCTACATTTACTTTCAATTGATTTTATAAGACCATTTTAGGGTTCTACAGTCAAACCCTTGTAGTTTCGTGCAAATCTGTTTTTATGAAAATAAAGTAGTAAACGTAGAGTAAAACATTTTTTTTACTCATACAATAAGGGATCGAAAAAAATCGATAGTTCTTATAAAAATGTCGGACTGTCTTCATCTATCTTGAGATAAGTACCTTAATAAGAAGAAACGATGATGATAGTATTTTTTTTTTCGTGTCAGTGTGAGCTATAATGCATGACAAAAACTCATCCTGTGGTGAAAGTATTTAGCCAATCAGCAAACTCTGGTGGTAGTAGTCGTTACATAAAAAACCACGTCAGAGGCCGTAAGGCGGTCTGAAAAAACTCTGACAACAGGGCTTTGTCGAAGAAGAAGCGATGGTCGTATTGAGATCGACTGCCCGGGGTGAAGTAGGGGATCTCAGGTTTCATCACTTGGAGAAGGTTTTTCCTTGCACTATGATGAAAGTATTTTCAAAATAGGTACCTATATCTGCAGGGTCCAGGCTGGCACGGGGCGGGTGGTGTTCACACTCACATGACCAACACTCGCATCACGGATGTGGAGATAGTGGAGAGACGCTACCCCATACTTGTCACCAAGTTCTGTCTCAGAACAGGCTCCGGAGGACAAGGTATTGTATGACATGTAATATAATAACTAATACACAACATGAAATAAATAAGTATAATAAAATTTTTGTTATGTCTAAATCTATAATAAATGTGTCAGGATAATTGGGTTTAAGTTTTATTAGCAGTAACATTTATTGGATTAATAAAAATACGGAAATTATGTTTGTAATCTACCAGAATATTGGTCGGAATAGATTGTAAGGGTCTGAAGTGGATCAGGCAGGAGAAAATAAAAGGAGGCCTATGCCCAGAAATAGAAGTCCTGGCCGATTGGATTGAGGCTACTAATTAACATATTCAGTCGAATTTAGGTCGAAATAAATGATTTGTATAATGAATGACTCACGCTACACCGTGCCGGGTCCGAGCCGAGTGTCGGCCGGCCGTAGGCAACCGACCCGGCCCGGCCCCGGCTCGGTTGCCGCTCGGTGTCATTACAAAATATATCGGCTGACGTTCGGCTCGGACTCGGCTCAGACCCGGCACGGAGTAGCGTAAATCATGCTTAAATAAGTTATAGACAAGTTATCTACCATGTTACGCGCAGGTCGGTGGCGGGGCGGGGACGGTGTGACGCGCGAGCTGGTGTTCCGTCGCACGGTGCAGCTGAGCGTACTCACCGAGCGTAGGGCTTGCCAGCCTTACGGCATGAACGGTAACTATACCACAGAATAAATACTAGTCTGAAAAAACTCTGACACCAGGGCTCTGCCCACACGATCAGAAGAAAAAGAAGTACCTACAGTACGACCAGGAAAATAATTCCGCCCGTCGATCTTCGTTTGCGCACAGGCCCATCTTTTCCACTGGGCACTCTGGGCAAGTGCCCAGGGCCCCGCGATCGATGGGGCCCCCTAGTTCCTGCCGGATCACCAACCAATAAGCGATATTGCTGATAAATACCATTATTTTCAGAAAATATCAGTTTTGGGTATTCTAATGAACAAGAGTGGCAACAATTTGGCTGCCTACCTACAACTTGTAGGTCTAAATCTAGAATTTTGTTTACCTAGGTACTCCTTTTGCATGTTGTTAATAAAATAGTCCTCTGTCATATTCCTATCATAGTCATAGGGGCCCCATTATCTTAAAGTGCCCACTGCCCAGGGCCTCGAATAGATTAAAGACTGCCCTGTTAGCGCAGAGCAGACCCGAGTTCTCGTTAAAACCCGAACTCATTTAGTTATCAAAGGGTGCAAAGTCGGGTAGCAGCGAAAAGGGTGCGAAAGCATATAGCCAATAGCGACAAGGGATTGAAGGTGGCACATCCTGATTGGTCAATATAATTTCGCGCGCTACTATTTGTCTACTGCGCAAGTACATCAGTAAGACTTATAAACCTGGTACGACTGTACTACCCGTACAGAAGAATCACTTCGCAAATAGATTTAAATAAATTGCTAATTTCTCTACGCTGCTCTACAAGGTGTAAAGTTATTCGCACACGTTCAATTATACAATTCACGAATAACCTACTAATCGTTACAACGGCGCTCATGCAAAAATAAAAATCAGTCAAGTGCGAGTCGGGCTACTCGCGCACTGAGAGGGTTCCGTACCACACCAACATATAAACGTAAAAAAAATGTTTTTTACTCCGGGACCTTTAGCACGAGACCGACTCACACTTGGCCGGTTTTTATTGTTTGTTGTTATACTGTAGAGTTTGCTCTATAATCACTCTAAGTTTGACGCTTGTATGTATTACCGTTTTTACCATAAAGCGAGAAGGAAAAATGTTGATAAAAACTAGTTCCTTGTATGAAGACCCCCCCTTAATTTTTATCTTTTTGTAATTTTTATTATTTGTTAGCAAATCCGCCGTAATAACGCACATTCTGTGAAAATTTCAACTATCTAGCTTTTACGGTTCAAGAGTTACAGCCCTAAATAGGTAGGACAGACAGACGGACGGACGGACAGACGGACGGACGGACAACGTAGGCTTAGTAATAGGGTCCCGTTTTCACCCTTTGGGTACGTAACCCTAAAAATGAACTGAGTAATTTAATTTATATGCCATTCTCGTCTTGATGGGGTACGGCGGATTCTACCTTTGTCTGAAGTGCTATTTTTGAATTCGAAATTATGAGCGAGAATACACAAACATCATACTCTTCTACTGCTCATTTCAACGTATCAAAAATCGCACTCCAGAGCCTTAAAAACCTGTCTATTATGCTATGGGTTCTCTAAATTACTGCGAAAGTCAACAATTAGATTGTCTCTTATGTAACACTAGCGACCAGCCCCGGCTTCGCACGGCAATGCTGATATAAACCTTCCTCTTGAATAAAAAATATATCGGTCGGTTATCGGTATAAATATATATCGGACTCTATATATTTAAAAAAACCGCATCAAAATCCGTTGCGTAGTTTTAAAGATCTAAGCATACATAGGGACAGACAGACAGCGGAAGCGACTTTGTTTTATACTACATAATATGTAGTGATGTCAAAGATCGTCCTAATCTTAAATTCACGGTGGCACCAAGGAGGGGAGCCAGGCGCGAGGGGCCTCAACCTGTTGCAGAGGACTGATGGCAGACTGATCAACCTGGGAGGAAAGACGTCTATTGAAGCCTACCCTGGGGTAAGTACGAAATACCATTCAATATTCACAACTGGGGTTCCTAAGTTGCTAATAGCATAGAGTATATAAATTATACACAACAGAAGGTCAATGCCCATACTAAGAAAGTTGCCACCTTATATGAAAACTCGCGCAAGTACAGCGACGGTGGTGAGTAACCGGTACTACAGCAATGTTAAATTACGTTAAAATAAGTTTTAAACACATTAGTGTAGAATCTAAGATCATTATCATCGTCATCTCAGCTGGACAATCGTGTAGATATCTTGGTACAATAACACAAGATATATGTTTAAACTATTGACCTCTATGTTATATCAAGAAATTATTATATTATTACAAATTTAAAAAACCTACGAGAAACAAACATATAAAAAGTGAAAAAATTTTCGGTCACCTATTATTTTTTATGTAAGCGAATGAATGTTTCACTTTCTATAGGTGGACCGCTATGATAGGACCATAGATTTTGTATTCGACAATCACTTACGGTCCCCGACACATTAATTGACCTAAAATATCTCAAACAGAGTTAAAAAGTAAAACATACAAATGCTTACATCAAAAATAATAGGTGACCGAATTATTTTTCACTTTTCAAATGTTTGTTTTTAGCGTAGTTTCAAATATTTGCGTTTAGGGGTTTTTTAATTTGTATTTAATGTTATTTCGTAATTTCGTAACTGCTGAATCGATTTTCACGAAACAAAGCTAACACTCCTGCAAAAATTAGCTTTCTATAATAAAAAAAACGCATCGAAATCGGTCCAGCCATTTTTAGGCGCTACGATGCCACAGACAGACAGACCCACAGACAGACCGACATACTTGTAACACCCCTCTTTTTGCGTCGGTGGTTAATAATAGCTTTAAGGCTTAGTTAGGAAGTAAGTTGAGCACTTTTTACCGGTAGCGATAGGTCCTGCCAATACGTTTATTCGTTAAGCCAAGAAATATGACCTATTGAGGCGGTTTGAAAATACTCTTGACAGCCCATTACCTGAAGTCCCGAGTGACAGAAAAATCGTTTTGGCTTCAATACTGACAATTTTTATATAGTTTTTTTCGTGATTTCAGGACAAATACATAATGAATTCACCGGGCGGCGGCGGCTACGGTCTTTCTACAGACACCACAAAACACAAGCAAGCAGATAAACAGTACGGCGGGTTTGTAGAGAGGGGCAGCGTTTATGAGTACAGGAGTGCGCAGGAGTCGGTCTAATTAAAATAAGAGATGGCAGTCCGATGGCAATATTACATTGTATTATACAATAATGCAATACAGAACAGTTCGGTTTGTAAAAGAATTATTGAAAAAATCAAGATGGTGCCAAGAGGAATATTTTATAACTGATAATATTAACCAGGCTTCTATCACAATACAATTCTAGTTCGCTGCAATACAATACATGCTTTGATACATGGTTCTAATGCCCTGTTCACACGAGGGCAGGGCAGTGAGGGCAGTACTGCCCTGCCCTCGTGTGAACAGCCGTGCCGAGGCAGGGCAGTACTGACATGGCAGTAACCAGAACAGGTCAGTGAATAGACGGCCGGTCTGTTTTTCGAGGGTAGTTCGCTTCCCCTCCACCTATTTCTCTCGACTGCCTCGTAGCTGCCCTCGTGTGAACGCGAGGGCAGTGCAGTGCAGCAAGATATTTTATAATTTGTGGTCATCCTGATTGATTTTTTTAATAACAAATGCATCCCTTCAAATTGAGAATGCATTACTGTTGCAAACATGAAACTGACAAAGGTTTAAGAAAATTAGATTTTATAAAAAAGTGAAATTATTGAATATAAAAATAAAATCTTGTAGGACTCTCAGATTTAAAGGGAAACTAAATAGACAGGGTTCGGCAGGATTTGGTCCGAGGGCTGAATCAAACAAACATGGTAGCAGAAGTGGAAAAATGCACTGCGGACCCACCGTACCCCTGGCCATACCTGCGGATTTGTTTTTATAATGTTTGTAGTTATTATCGTTAAAACCGCCAAAAGTCGCCACTTTGAGCGGTTTTAACGATAATAGCATAAAACATAATAATCCGTAATGTTTCGCTAAATTCAAAGCCAATCAGGACTACAATGTGACATTCTTGTTTTTAGGAAATGTTGTTTAATTGTTTAGAAATAAAAAAATACGATTGGGGGCAGCACAATAGGCTCGGTAAGCTCTTAAGCACAATGCATTTTATCAATGTTGTTTCTATTGCTAAAGTTTATAACATTGTTGGTTGTTATTGTTATTTCATAGAATTAAGCATAATATAGTTTTGTGAAGAAAGGGGTCAATAATTAAAATGATATCTAGCATAATTATTAAACTTTTTATTGTATTATTTTATATTTACACTTGATACAAGTACAATAATATATTTTTATAGTCATATTGTTACAGAACTTTTGTTTAATCAAATTATATTTGAAATACATAATTTAAAAATCATTTTATTTCATTATTATCCCGTAGATAATATTTTACCGTAGATAGCTAATTTTCTCTGCAATTTTTCCAAGGTTTCGCACATGCTCACGACTATATTCCCCTGGGGGAGTAAGAGATTTCAAGACGGCGACATGTAAAAAATAAAATAGAACTAATAATTTTCTATGAATGAATTTGTATATCTGGGAAGTTTGTTAAGAGAGATGGAAAGTGTGATGGAGATGTAGAGCGAAGAGTGACTGCGGGAAACAAGGTAAAAAAAAAAAATGGGGCACGCCGCACGCCGTGGTGAGTAGCCGGTCTGTATCAAAAAGGGCACGTCTGGCTATTCACAACGGTGTGTTGGTGCCTACGCTAATACACGGGAGTGAATTTTGGGTATGGAATAAAAGGAATGAAAGTAGAGTGAATGCAGTTGAAATGCGCTCGTTGCGAAGTATGTGTGGTATTACTTTGGTTGATCGAATCAAGAACTGTGATAAGGGTTTGGTGTAAGTTGAAGGATGATATCGTAACAAGGATTGAGAGGGGTATGCTTGGTTGGTCACGTAGAGAGAATGAATGAAAGAAGACTTACGAATGAAATTTATCGAGCACAGGTGAGCGGAAGTGTTGGGAGAGGCCGTCCGAGGAAAACATACCACGATGAAATAAAATAAAATAAAAAATAAATAACGCTCACAGGCACATACATTGTAATGATCCCAAGAAAGCACTATTAATAGGCTGTTTATTATGGAAACCATACAACAACGGCACAAACATATAACATCCATGACCGAACCGGGATTCGAACCCAGGACCCTGGTTTGGCAGTCCGGCGTGGTAACCATTACACCAACCGGGTCGTCAGTCAAATCAACGATCTTTTCCGAAAAGGACAAGTGCGTAGCACCCTCAATCGACGGAAGTGCATGAAAAGATGTATGAATGTCAATGAGGCTAAAGAGGTATGTCAGAGTCGTAGCGTGTGGCGGTCCGTGGTCTCTGTCTACCCCCTTGGGACAATGGCGTGAGCTTATGTATGTATGTATGTATAATTTTCTATTAGGAGAGAAGATTAAAGAGAGAAAAAGAGTAAAAACAGTATTGTATTTTGTAGATTATGATACAAGTGAGCTAAGTTGGACATAATCATAACACTCGAGGCAGGTTTGCAGACCGAGCCGAAAGCGAGGGCGTAATTGGAGCCGAGACTTTAATGCAATTATTTATTCTATGGAAATCCAATTAAAAACACGTCCGTGGTCCTCTTTTCCACGCCTTTGTTTTCACAGTCAAATCTACCTATTAACTGTCTGATAATTCCCTGCAGAATTCTTCCGACCATCCTTTATAAATAGTCCTAGTTTAGGATTCATTTTCTATCCTCTGAACATAGTACCTTCTCTTTTCTATCAAATCATGACACTAAACCGTGTCTTACTGAACTCTAACTTATCTATCTGTCAAGTGCTATGGTCCCCCGCAGCTGCGAGCGCCTCTCTATTCTCGTAAGCCCAGAACCCATGCAGTTCCAGCAGTATGGAGACCGCTGTGTGCCCGTGACCGCTCCTGGTGAGGTCCTGGAGGGTGATGCGTGAAGGGTGCTCGGGTCGAATCATGTCGAATATCTCGTCCTTTACATCGTCGAAGTTGACGGGTTCAGCGCCGTGCGCTATCATCTGTTCTTGGATTGCCTGTGGATGAATAAAGAGGAAATTGGTGCGTGTTATGACGTTCTGGTGGTGAGGAAGTGAGTGGGCGGAAATACAATGCTGCTAATGCTAACCTCAAGACTTTGACAGCTTTAAGTTCACAAGTAAAAAATTTATCGTTGTATTTCATCCTGCAAATTTATGCAATTTGTCATTTCACTAGGTTTATTCTAAGAAGAAAAGGGATGTAAAAATAAACATTCGTTTCGATAGTAAAACAATTGTAACATATCCAATTATACTACCCGTTTGTTGGTAAAAGTTGTTTAGATTGATGGTCAATTCCACCTGCAAGTTGGACACGTTTCAAACCGACACCCTTTATGCATATTGCATAAGCATAACGCATAAATGCTTTAGTGTTTACAGAAACCATACCATTCAATCTAAATCTTTATAAGCGACAGGAGATTATATTTCTCTGACGCTCACCATACCTTAAAGAAGTAGTACAGCGTGAACGCGTCCAGATATCCCTGGGAGTTGATGTCCAGTATCCTGAAGAGGTAGGCGAGCGCGGCGGGCTGCCGCCTGTTCTCGAGCGCGAGCACCAGCTCCAGGTAGCTCTTGTAGTCCATCTCGCCGTCGTACGTGAGGCACTGCTGGAACACCCGCTCGAGGAACGCTCGCGTCAGCGTTCCTGAACCGTACCTGGGGAGATTATGGAGATTTAATAGTTTTTCGCACCTAATATAATAACGCCTTCAGGTTGCTGCTGGGGATGCCGCGCTTCTGCAGTGAGTCTGGCATGTTCGCGGACGATGGGTTTCCCACCACGCTCCGCAAACGTTGTGCCGCCGCGCTGCAGAGGGTTCGCGCCGGCACCAATATCATCCTGAACATGGCATCCAATAGATACTGTGACAGTAGCTTCATTAAGCACTGGATCGGTCTACACTTAAGTGTTTGTACCTAACATAGTTAATAATTTTTTCGGCATTAATTTACCATCTTCTGGACGTCGAGTCCGCGCTCAAAAGTGTCCAAACTAAAAGAGAAACAAAACGTTTTAAGAGTAATTACGTGACAGTCTTCGTTTTATCGACTGTCTATGCGCACGTCTATAATGCTGAATCGCTGTGCTGTAAGAATTTGTAAAAGCTACGCAATCAAAATGAAAAAATAATGTCAACAATTTCAGTGCTTTATATTACTAACACGTAATTCGTTAGTACATGAAAACTTTTTTCGTGAAATTTTTATTAGCCAATTATCCAATAGTTATTGTTTTTCGGCATTGATGTCTTATAAAAGAACAGAGATCAATGTTTTTCGGGGTCTATTTTATGCTTATAAATAACTAAGAGCATCGAACCTCATTGGCATACCTTCCGGCACGGGTCGAAGAAGTATTTAAAAACTCGCATTTTCATGTACACCTATAAATTATAGACCAATCGACAGAAAAAAATGGTTACAAACAACAAATGTCGTCAATACTACAAGTCGAACATATTTAAAGAAATACACACCAAATTAGTTACACTATACAATTAAGTTCATTTCATTAATTCAATTGGGTATTAGACTACATTCAATATATTTTATTTTTATCTACTCAATAAAAAAAGGGTTAGAAAATAACGCTAAACTCCCATTTTCATTGAGTTTTTAGCTTGAATACTATTTTTAAGGCGTAATGAGTTTATAAACTCGTAAAAAATAGCTTTTTCGATTACGTTTTTTCCATTCAAAATGAAATAATTTTGATTTGAATGAAATATATATTATAGTTGGGGATATTTCCTAGGCAGGAAGGTTATTCAGTACACGATTGGAACAATTTGGCTAGATAGAAAAACATCCCGAAGTTACCCCTCTTTCTTACTTTTAATATCATTTTATATGTAGAAGAAACTGTATTTACGCAAATAAAATATACTATTATCTTGGCCATAACATAAGCTTGGCAGCTAGGTATATTTCGTTTACTTTACTTTATATACTTCAACACAATTCCAAAATATCTACGAAATTTCGAGCGTCTCGCCATTTTGCCGATGCGATACGCCATTTTAGAAGCGCGGCAGCGCTTGTAGAGGTAAGACCTATGTCAAACTTTTCTTCAAATTTCACGTCTTATTTTACAACATTTCCGGCTTTTTTCTGTATTAATATCTATATAAATATTTCTAATATTGCTCAAATTGTAAATAATAGCTGTGATTATTGTAGATATAACTAATTTGTAAATTTTTTTTTGAATTGTAAATTATGTAGGCAAAATGACAGTTCCATCATAGTGCCACAGTTCACGAATATAGCTTTCAGTAGGACAACACCAAAATGACTCGTGGTGCTACGAATTGCTAAACTGATGTAGGTAAAGTTGTTTTTGTAGCGCATAGCGAGGCATCCTAAGAGGTAAGCGGTTCCCAAAGTGTATCTTAGGGTTTCGTGGAAAACAGTAGGGTTCCTTGAATCCAAGAGCGGATACTTACATTTTCTGAAAAGGGATCGTCTTGCGAGTTTAGCTTAGGTATTTTCTCATTTTATACTTTTATTTCCCACTGTACAAAGAAAGTACACTACAATTAAAAAAAAAATACTGTAATAAAAATTGCTTTAATATTTACAATTTAGACTATTTTATTTAAAATATACCAACAGATTTTGTACTGAATAAAAATTTTTTAACAAAAAATTAAAACCGACTTCAAATTTCAAAAAGTACCTAAAAATAATAAATATTACAGCCGATGAATTTTACGTTAGCAACTATAAGAATATCATTTTGTTTTATCGAAGTCGCTGTCAAGCCTGTACGATTCGAGACTGAGCTTGCAATAATTTTTTGGCTAGGCTTGACACCGACTACAATAAAACAAAATGATATTCTTAATAGATGCAAACGTAAAATTCATCGCCTGTAATATTTATTATTTTTTACTTTTTGAGTTTTGAAGTCGGTATTCATACTTTGTTAAAAAAAAAAATTTGTTTTAATTTTCAGCGTTGGTGTTATATTGGGTTAACATATCCGTTGGACATGTAAAGGGAACATGAACACGAATCTTTTATTTCAATCGTCGATGATATGCTATAGATCTTTGAGGAATCTATTGTCTATCTCCGAAGCCCTTTACCAAATCTTCATCAAATTAAAATGGGACCACTTTTGAAGTATGACCTAAAAGAAAACTTGAACACGAATCATTTATTTCAATCGTCGATGATAGGCTATAGATCTTTGAGGAGTTCTATTGTCTATCTCCGAAACCCTTTACCAGATCTTCACCAAATTAAAATGGAACCACCTCTGAAGTATGACCTACTAAACAAAAAAAAATATCAAAATCAGATTACTCCGTAAAAAGTTATGCGTACATACATAAAAAAAAATATATATATATACAGGGTGTAACAAATCACCCTAGTAATACTTAAGGGGGTGCTTCAGACCATCAAACTGAACAACTTTCACTATGGAGCCAACATCAAGAAAAAAAAAATCTGCTGTCCCATACATTTTAGTCGAGTCGGTACTTTTGTATGGGATAACAGATTTTTTTAATTTTTTCTCGATGTTGCACCCATAGTGAAAGTTGTTCAGTTTGATGGTCTGAAGCACCCAGTTAAGTATAACTAGGGTGTTTTGTTACACCCTGTATACGCGTCGACTTGAAAACCTCCACCGTTTTATGTTTTGTTTTCGTCGGTTAAAAAAAGCGAACAATTTTGGGCGGTGCCACAAATGGCAAAACAATCAAGATTGTTGATTTACAGGTGCGTACCGACTTCGCGTGGCAAACCATCGAGCATTATCTCGCGCGGCAGCCGCGCACTATCCCTTTACACCCGAGACGTATCGATCGTGCGAGTAACATTTGAAAAATTCTGATGACCGCGCAAATTAATTTTAGCGAACGCAACCGGCACTGATCGCTCGTGCGAGTGCTACTCCCGCCTTTCAAAGCGCCCTGCATTAGTTTTGATGCTTCAATAGCCGGTGATTAGACTGAAAAGGTGACTGCGTTTTTTGACCCTAGAAGGCGCTCACGTAAATATTAATTTTTCTCAAACATGCTTGGAAATGGGAGCATTATTTTGACAACCTTCTTCAGTGCAGCGGCCGGCAATGTTGTATGAAAATCCATATCTGTCGTGTTTTGCGGCCAAATAAATTACATAGTAAACTCATATCTGTAACTACCGCCCTATCGCCATTACTTCCATTCTCTGTAAAGTCATGGAAAGAGTACTTAACAGTAAGTTGCTGTCATACCTAGAAGACAATGATCTACTCAGTGATCGCCAATATGGCTTCCGCCGGGGGCGATCGACTGGGGATCTTCTTGTGTATGTCACGCACTGCTGGGGCGAGGCCATCGAGAAGCACGGTGAAGCACTGGCTGTATCACTTGACATCTCGAAGGCCTTTGACAGGATATGGCACGCTATTTTGCTGAACAAGCTTCCCGCTTATGGCATCCCCGCTGATCTTTGCAGCTGGATATCTGATTTCTTGAGAGAACGGTCGATTAGAGTTGTCATTGACAGCTGCTCTTCTGACCTTATGGCAATTGATGCTGGAGTTCCTCAAGGGTCTGTTCTCTCCGCGACACTTTTCCTGCTGCACATCAATGACCTCCTTGTGTCAGGTATTGTTGGGTATGCAGATGACAGTACTGTCATGGAGAGATATGTATCTGGCGCAGGGGCCAGCGGGGATAAAATACGCTCGCAGAGGGAGGCCATGGTTGAGCGGACAAACTTGACTTTAAGTCTTGTCTCCCAGTGGGGTGACAATAATTTAGTCAACTTCAACGCCACCAAAAGACAGGCTTGTCTGTTCACCGCAAAAAGGAGTCCGTTTAATCTGACTCCTACTTTCCGGGGTACATCTGTCCCTGTTTCCGACAGTCTTGGGCTTCTGGGTATAAGCTTGACCACGAAACTCAACTTCGGCGCTGACATCGAGTCTAAGGCTCAAACTGCGGCCAAAAAGCTGGGCATCTTAAACAAGGTGAAGCGGTACTTCACTCCTGGACAGCTCTTAGTATTGTATAAAGCTCAGGTCCGATCATGTATGGAGTACTGCTGCCACCTGTGGGATGGCTCAGCCAAGTATCAACTTGCCGCACTCGACTCGGTTGAACGCAGAGCCAGGAGGCTCATTGGCGATAGTAAGCTGGTGGAGGCCAAGCTTTATAGCCTAGCCCAACGCCGCAGAGTGGCCTGCTTGTCGGTCTTCTACAGATTGTACTTCGGTGAGTGTGCCCTTGAGCTGCATGAGCTCATCCCACCTTCCCCTTTCTACTATCGGACTTCCAGACGCATCGCGGGATATCACCCCTTCTTGGTTGACATCCCACATATCCGCACGAAGCGCCTTTCTGAATCTTTTATAATGCGCACAGCCAAGGAGTGGAATGCCTTACCTGCGTCAGTATTTCCGAGTACTTACAACCCGAATTCCTTTAAAGTACGAGTGAATAGGCATCTTCTGGGTAAGCTCGCTACATCTACGACCCCATCTTCGTCCTGAGGACTGGATTGAGGTCAAGAGCAAACCCATAGTTAATAAAAAAAAAAAGATGTCTTCCCGTATAATTTTATGAATATGCACCATAGCTGCGTAGTAAAAATTTAGGACGTGTATTATTGAAGGCTGTAGATTCCAAACATGGAATAAAAGTGAAAAGGGTGTTATGGCACTTTACACCTTTATTCGTTCGGGGGTGCGTTATATCCATTAAAGACTCTGCAGGTGCATGTGATTCTGATGACAATACAATAATATGGTATTATCCAGCTGATCTGGTGATGGAGCTGGAAGGTGGCTAGTGGAACTCTTGGATGGCTAATAGTATACTCATCGAATTTCAGCTCGTTAAAATCATCTCGATGAGTGCTTTTCTTTACAGTTTTGTAACAAGTACCTATTTAATGATGGAGCTGAATAACTGTTACAAAAACTGCTCACTGGTATTTTCAATTTGTGTTTCTCAACCGATTGCTTCCAAAATAAATATCTGAGGGTCCGCGTGGACCCTGAACACGAATCCGATGTCAGATTGAAGAAAAGTGTCCACTTTAGAGTCAGTATGACTCATCCTAAGCGTCTGTAAAGCGTAGTTGTGGCAAGGCATGCCTTTTTTTGCCGAGTCCAGCGCAGCACCAGTTGGTCGAGTGGTCTCGGTACTCGCCTCCAGAGCAGAGCGGCGGTTTGGTGCGGTTGGCGCGAGTTCGATTCCGGTCGCTAGCAAGGTGGCAAGGAGCTCGTAGCGAATCTTCCTAGGAGTTCGTTGGGACTTTATTATTTAATATATATATATTTTTTTGTTTTTTATTTTTTGCTGGCGAATTGTCACCTAACCCCAACTATTAACCATCTTTTGAAGCGTATAGTTTTAGCAAGGCTCACTTATAGCATATAATTGATGATTTCAAACAACTTATTCAATTGCCAATGATTTGTTTTCAACTGTTGAGGAGTTCCATTTACCTGTTTCCAAAGCCATTCATCAGATCTTCATCAAAGAATTACTTATGCCAATAGCCTACAATAATACCTATAAATAACTTTAACTTTGTTATTGGTGTTGTTCAACTGGTATCAATTATATGACATGTTGGTATACTGTGGCATCTTGAAGAATTATTGAACACTCTAATATTTAAATTCAAAATTCGAACGAATTGCTCGCGATCTCCCCTCAGACCCCGCACCTCACCCCCTTTATCGGAGCTTAGCCCTGCCTTCACGTTGCCTTAATAACAAGATAAACTATAAAAAGTAATGAAAATGTTGATGACGTCACAACTCAATATTTAGTACAAATCTTCATACAAAGCGCACGTTTTGACGTCCGATAAAGAGTAGCTGATTTGACTAGTTGTCAAGTAGCCAATTCAAATTGAGAACTTACCCAGCAAGCTCGTTGATGCTTAGCATGCCATTGTGATCTCTATCCAGATTAAGATACTGCCCATATACGCGTAACGCCGACGCCGCACTGAACCAGTTCTGCTCCTGAAGTTCCATCGGTAGATCTTCTTCACGCAGCTGATAAAAAAGATTAAATTAGATCGACGTGTCGCTACAAAACATAAATTTTTAAAGTAATTAGTGCATGGAAAAAAGAGCGCGCATGAACATCTTCTCGTTTTGTTGTGCGTGGCATGTTAGACTTACTGGAATGACTCTAATATGTCTTGTGCCTAAACACCATGACAGCCCACAGACCGTTTTATTCCCAGAATTTCCCGATGTTTAATATTATGAAACAAAGAAATTCACGCTGCAAGCTTTGCCGCCAGTGGTTGTGTTCGCGTTTGAGCTTTCCACGAAGCTGCGCCATCTCTTCTCAACTGTGTTTTTGTTGAAAAAACAATCATTGTAAGTTGTTCAGTTTAATGGTCGCTGAACCACCCCTGAAAATTTACAAAGTGATTAAAATATCACCCAGTATATAGATACTGGTGAGATAGCTCATACCAACCTAAAGTAAATCATCGAGGAAGGAGCAGGACAGCAGGTCCAGAGCTGCTAGCGAGGGCACCAGCTCCGCTATGTAGCTCTCGAGGTCCGAGGGAATAACTTCTCTATCTCATACCAACCTCAAGCAAATAATCAAGGAAGGAGCGAGAGAGGACGTCAAGAGCTGCAAGTACTTGCTCCGCTATGTAGCTTTCTACGTTCTGATGCGAGAGAATAGATGTTTCAAACATCTCTATCTCATACCAACCTCAAGCAAATCATCGAGGAAGGAGCAGGATAGCACGTCCAGAGCCGCTAGCGAGGGCAACAGCTACGCTATGTAGCTCTCTAGGTACGAGAGGATAACATCTCTATCTAATACCAACCTCAAGCAAATCATCGAGGAAGGAGCAGGACAGCACGTCCCTGATCCTGACCCGCCCTACGCGCAGCGGGTCCAGGAAGAAGAGGAACTTGCGCGCGCACGTGCACACGTAGAACGACGTGAACGACGAGTCCAGCCCGTCCAGAGCTGCCAGCGACGGCACCAGCTCCGCTATGTAGCTCTCTAGGTCCTGAACATAATATAATAAATAACACATATCCATTTACTTAAGAACTAAACTAACTAAATTATTATTTTTTATTTAATCTTAAACTAACGACATAACGAAAAGCATCCAGCTGGAACCAGCGTGTCCAGGTTATTCGGCATTTTCGTTTCGTATCACAAAAAATGTTAGAGAAAAACAATAGCAAACTATTATCAATGATAATTTTATTATCCTTCAGAATCCTGCAAGTTATATGGTGGCAGGTTACAATTAAATACAAAAATTTGGTTCTGACCATCCCGAAAGGGCTCAGTCAGTCGTGAAGTCGTGAGTTTATACAGGTGAAAAAATTTAATGCGTTACATGTATACTTTATGGGGTGCTTCAGACCATCAAACTGTACAACTTTTACTAAGGAACCAACATGCAAATCGCAAGAAAAATCTACTGTTTCATACATTTGGGTTGAGAGGACATGGGACATTGGGACATTTTCTATGGAAAAACACTATTTTTTCACTATTCCGATGTTAGCTCCGTAATGAAAGTTGTTCAGTTTGATGATTTAAATTTAAAGCATCTTCTAAAGCATGTAACACACTTGAGTTAACACCCTGGAGTGCGATTTTTGAATCTCATTCGCTGAGTTCAGCAGTTGAAAAATGTCAAAATTACTGTGGAGATACGCACCTTTCTACTGCTGATTTGACTTTCAACAATCATACTTCAGGAGTGCGATTTTTGAAAGGCAAATCAGCAGTAGAAAGATGCGTATCTCCATAGTAATTTTGACATTTTCAACTACTAAACTCAGCGAATGAGATTCAAAAATCGCACTTCTGTATACTCATAAGTATTGAACTGCCTCCGTGGTCTAATGGTTAAGAGCATTGGGCACTGGACACCGAGGTCGTGGGTTCGATTCCCAAGGGGGACACCCTACCTAGTGATATATCACTTTGTGCATTTTTCCCGAGTTGGTTAGGACATTACAGGCTGAATCACCTGAATGTCTGAAAAGAAAAATGATTCCGTGCTTCAGACGGCACGTTAAGCCGTTGGTCCCGGCTATTACTATCTCTGGTGGTAGTAGTTATGACATAAAAACCACATCAGAGGCCGTAAGGCGGTCTGAAAAAACCCTGAAACCAGGGCTCTGCCCACACGATAAGAAGAAGTATTGATGAATATACGAACATGTTCAGTAAGGTAACCCTGTCCTGTCACGTCGTACAGAGAGAGGCCGATCCTCGTCTGCTGCAGCCACACGCGCCTCATAATGTAGTTGAACAAGGACACGCCGCGCACTCTGCCAACACCGCCCTCTGCCGCTTGCAGGCGACCAAACACTTCCGCCGTGAAGTATGGTCTGGAGACGTTGAAGAGTTGATTAGTACTTCATAAAAGGTAATAAATAAAATAAAATAAATAAATAAATATCTTGGACAATGTCACACAAATGGGCAGTGGGCATCATTGGATGGGTTTTAAATCTTCCCTACTGCGCACAGTGTGCAATAAGGTGAAAGGCCTTATATACGTTATGCTGGAATGTGTCCAGAATAAGTTACGTCCATATTTTAGCCAAATTAGGAATCAGTGTGTAGCGAGTGACTGAGAGAGGTGCAGTAACAATGCCGTACTTAAAATAGACAGCGTCATATAGAGCAATGTCTCCTCTAGTACAACCTTATAATTCGCTTAACAGGTAAACAAGGAATAAAGTACCTAATAAAATTACCTATACTTAGCTCCAGCCTCATCTCTTATCTTCTTAAACTGAAAGTAATCTATTGTCAACTCATCATTGTTAGCCATACTATAGCTCCCATTGGACTTCTCCAACAAACTCCAGAGGTGCTTCAATTCAGAGTTGTCCAGCAGTTCCTTACTCTTCTTCTGTAAGAACTGAGCTCTGGTTTCTTCTCTCAGCTTCTGTGCTAGTACCTCGTCGGGCCGCGGCAGTTTGTAGTAGAACTTTGGTATTTTCTTGTATGAATCTATGTCATCGTCGAGCCTTGGTTTGTACAGTTGCTTGAAGGTTTCAATTTCTATTTTTTCACTTTCCTCTTTAGTTACGCTCGTATTTGTTTCTGTGGAATTTTGAGAATAAATTAACATTTTTAAATTAAACCCAGAGGAAATATTTATTTTCATTTCACCCCTCCGGGCAGAAAGCGTTAACTTTCGTCCCGCTATGCTAAACGAAGTTGCCCCTTTCTGCCTCCATCGAGGAGAAAAATAGTATACTAACCTTGGGCAGAAAATAATAACGTCTCAGATCACATTCTTTGTTGACCTCTGCTTTGAGATCTGGGACTTTTCTTACTTTCCTGCCCTCTGTGTTATCTACTATTTAAAGCATGTAATGTGCTTGCTGTCCATTATAATTGGCGATGGTCTCACTCCCCGTCACATTGGACAGAGTCTCGGTACTATATTGAAACTGAGGTTCTGAGTTTTCAGAACATCTCTGACTACCTCAGGGAATACAGTCATACGCATACACTTACTCAGTGCGCATACTTTTTTTTAAAATATTTAATGTACTCTTGCTTGTGCGTTAGCACTGCATTTCCGCCAGTGTCAAGTAGTTAATGGGAGAATCTATCCCAATCTCAGGGATTGTTTTTGGACAAGAACAAGAAGAGATTGAGGATTGCGGAGCCTCGTGGCAGGCAAAAACGCGACGCGCGAAAACCATGCGAGACAAAGTGCTCGGGTCAGAACCTGCAACGTGACTCGAGCATATGCTTACGCTCACGGGAATAAAGTAAGTAAACAAGCCTTACCGTCTAATTTCTTGATGTATCTTCTAAGACGATTCTTCAGTTCAGTATTTACTTTATTGTGAGCTTCGTTGACTGGTTTTGTGTTTTCTGATGCGTTATTATTAGCACTGTCTTCAGGTTTACTTTCTGCAGCTAGTTCCGACATGGTTTTTATTGAATATTTGTGTATTTATTTATTTACAGAAAATAAAATTCTGCAGAGCGTTGTCATGGTGACAACGACATTCAGTGTGACCACTTTTAGTAGATTTCTACTTTCTACTTTTTTGGTAGATTCAAGAGAGAGAAAGAGAAAGATAATTTAGTAGTGGGAAATTGTTAAGTAGATTTTAGTAGAAATTCGGCATTCGAAAATTTGATCAAAAATGCAAGGGTTCAGGCAAAAAATATTAAAGCTGGCAATACAAATAGCTGAGAAAACGATTGCAGGGGGCTTTCCGGAACTTCTAATAAAGCTTTAGCGGTGTACAGCAAAATTAATCCTAACGCCTAACGTATGTAATTAAGTAGAATTTGATAGCATGCACATCCGCGATAGCCGTGATACGACTTTATCACGTCTTTTATCTCGTTCGTTCGCGCGCAAAAGAACGAGATAAAAGACGTGATAAAGCCGTATCACGGCTATCGCGGGTGTGCATGCTACCAGTGCAGAGCTGCGTTCAGAACCTACACCCTATGTGCACCCAGAGTTAGGGCTGCCATCACCAAAATCGCCGTCACCGGGCAAAGACGTCAAAAACCCCGGACATTTCATTAAAATCGAAAATTTTCCCCGGACAACATCGAAAAATTATATTTTGACAATAAAGAAAACGAATAAGTTACTGCAATACAATCCGAAACCTAGAACAAGTGTAATACGATCTAAAACTAGAGCGAGCGAAGCGAGCTCGAGATTTCGCGTTTCGATTAAAGCGATTCAATACAACAAAAAGTCAGGAGCGAGCGAAGCGAGCTCGAGATTTCACTACTATGTGTAGATTATTCAATCAATCAATCAATCAAATATACTTTATTTTACACCAAAACATAAACAGTAAAATACAGAAAAAAAAACAAGAGGCACAAAATTTATTTGTTATTATTGCTGATTTCCAATAATTATGATCTAAGTCCTGGAGGGAGCGATCATTATCTGAAATGCGTCTAGGCCGTTCGATAAAATCTCAATCAAGAGCTTGTGAGTTTACGGCAAAGATATCATAAGGTTATTTATTGCAATCAACACAACTTAAAACCAGGAGCGAGCGAAGCGAGCTCTAGGTTTTTCTACAATATAACTTGAAATGAGTTATAATGTAGCAAAATCTCATCAGCTCATGTCGAAATCGAGGCGAAAATAAAAGCTGACATAATAGCTCAATTGTAAACTTTATCAAATCAAATCAAATCAAATCATTTATTTCAGAACATAAATTCCATAGCAATGTCACAAATTAAATTTCATTGTTAGTATTGCTTACTTACTAGGTTAGTATATGAGACTTCAAGTTCAACATTACATGATAAAAATTGTGATAATTGCAATAATAAATAAATAATGGAAAATGTCAAAAAGTTGTGGTCAAGAATGTAAACAATGTCAAAATTTAGTATATAAATAGTCTCATCTCATTATAATTATTAAATAAAAAATAAAAATAGTACATTATAAAATTAAGAGGAGTGTAGTTCAATTATTATTATATTACATTGGATAGCAGGTACAGGGTCAGAATATTTAACAAAGTTGAGATGAGAACAGAAACTACGCCATCAGCACCGTTGTCCAGTGGTGGGCAATAGGACACTCGTGTTTACCTCCGACCGCCTTCAGGATGCTGTTAGTGCTGCCGTGAACTCTGCTCATCATCGATGCCACTTTCTTTCGTATTATCGCGTGAAACCCGTCAGTACGAGCCTCGGCGAACATACCAGATGCACTGCAGAAGCGCGGCAGCCCCAAAAGCATCCTGAATGCATTGTTGTATTGGACACGTAGGGTGCTGTAGGCCTTCTGCGTATATCTTACCCATAGGCTGCTCGTATAGAATGATTGACAGAAGGCTTTAAACAGGGTTATTTTAACTTGTTCTGTGCAACGAGCAAACCTACGGGCGAGCATATTGCTTCTGACCGCCAACGCCCTACGTTCCCGCTCTATGTCCTGGTCATCCTTCAGGTCCTCTGTAACGATGTGACCCAGGTATTTGAACCGTTCGACTCTCGTCAGCGTAGTTCCGTACAGCTTGACAGGCGGCACTACCTGTGGAGCGCTGCTACCCGCGGCGAACTCTATGCCGAAACCAAGTTGATTTGTGTATAAGACAAAAACCGTCGTCGCAAGCGAAGTGAGGTCTTATTTTCCGGGGTACGACTCGGTTTTAGCGCAAGTTGAGTTTCTGAGTGCAGAACCAAAAAATAAAATTTCGCAATACAATCTTTATTTTTTACTTTTCCTGCTCGTGTATTTTCAGTAACGTTTGTAAAAAAACATTTTTTTTGTTTTGATATTGAAATTATCGGTTTTTGTGACCCGGACACTTAAAGTATCCGGCTTTTTCCCCGGACACTTAATGACAACCCCGCCCGGACGCCCCCGGACGCCCTTCAAACTAGGATAAATCCGGGGAAACCCGGACGGATGGCAGCCCTACCTAGAGTGCACCCCGAGCGCAACTTTTCGCACTAAACGCCGTTCAGAGCCTCGGTGAAAGACGTTTTACTATAGAGCGAGTTGAAAAAACAACCGCACGAAAAGGTCTGAACGCAGCCCAGTGCTGGTCTTGGTAGATTTCAGCAGTAATTTTGGTAGATTCTCTGAAAAAAAAGTGGTCACGCTCATTGATAACGTTTCGTTATTCGTGAAGTTTGGGATGGAATTATGATTTAGATTATGATCCAGCTAAAAAAAAAATTATAATTCATTTATAAGATTGTCTTTTTATTAATATTAATATTTTATCTTATTTTGACGGTGTACACTGTTAACATATTTCCAAAATAGTTTGTTTTTTTAAATAGATTTGCGTGTATCGGAATATAAGGCAATTTGCTACAGGTATTCGATAATAGATGTCGCTAGTTTGTTTTTCTTTTAGTTCTAGCTATTCAACAATAGATGGCGCGTTTTAGTTTTATTAGTTACCACTAGAGGCGCTACAATAGTTTAGTTTTTGCTATTCATCAACAGATGACGTTGTAAATTATTCAGGTACCGACATTTTCAGACATTTTCAGGCGCAAATCAATTAGGATGAAAAAAAAATATATGCTTTTGTGAAAACCCCATCCAGATCGGTGCAGAAGTTTTTAAGCGATGCGTTCAGACAAAAACAGACAATAGTATTATAGTACTCTGTGATAATACTATCCTCCCCTCCCCCCAATAAATTCTCGTGTCAAAAATATTTTCAATGTTTTTATAGGCACACCCAAGCCCAAGCTTATAATTTTATTACCCATGTCAAATCCATTTCTTGTTCAATCAGAAATTTATTGTAACTACCTAATAGACAATGTTGATAAAGTCGATGTCATAATGACTATAAAATTGCGGTTAATTTTCCAATTTACGGTTTAGTATTACAAGTTCGACGTGACGCCGTTAAACGCAACGCAGTGAAACTTACCCAGTGCCCATGGTAAAGTTAACCAAGAGATCACAGATGTAGAGAACACCGGACAAGACAGATGCTGTAAGAAACATTAGGTTGTTCGATTCTAACAATAACGTTATGTATTCTATACTCTAAGAGTTTACCCGCGACTTTCTCCGAACAAATTATATAGCTACCTACTTACCAGATTTTAAGTCAGAAAATAAGCTATTAAACAAAAAAAGTTTCATCAAAATCGGTTCAGTAGTTTTTGCGTGATGCTCGAAGAATCAAACAAACATTTTACAGTTTTATTATAGTAGGTATAATAATACTTACTAGAGTTTATCTGCGACTTATATGCTATCAAACAAAACAAAGTTTCATCAAAATCGGTTCATCATAATAGTGCCGTGCCATACAGGGTGAAATTGATATTATTAGCATCTTTTTAAACTAAATACTACCCATCAAAATTAACAACATTCACATTTGAAAAATCCGCTGTTTTCCGTACTAAACTGCAATACCTACCCCCATTGTTGCTCTATCTTGCTCCCATAGTAAAAGTTGTTCAGTTTGATGGGTAGACACTTAGTGTTAAAAGATGGCTAATGATAATTATCAAGAAGTTTTTTACACCCTGTAGATATATACAGGGTGTAAGGAGTTTTTTTACACCCTGTAGATATACAGGGTGTAAGAGTAAACAGTTGCATTACTTTAAGGGGTGATTGTACCTACCCATGATACTGAACAACTTTCCCAAAGAAACCTATAGGAAATACGCAAAAAAAAACATTTCGACTTTTCATAATATAAAGTTTGGATTGCATTTAGTATGGGAAGTCTAAAAATGTTTGTACGAATTATATTATGTTTCTTAGGGAACGTTCTTCATCATGGGTACAATCACCCCTTAAAATAATGCAACTGTTTACTCTAATACCCTAATAATGGTGGATCCTTATAGTGTTAATAATTTTGTCAATTATTCAAAAGTGCTTGACATTCGTGGTACGGTTATAAATATTTAATCAATCAAGGGTTGTTTTTAAAAAAAGAAACACAGTCTTAATGTTTACCTACACCCTGCATAATATACATTAATTTAGTGGAAATCCTAAAAACGTTTAAACTTAATGTTAATTCTATTACCAATTATAGTAGATACTTCCAGTCAGTCTTTCATATCTGGGACAGTGCCATACCGAACTACGGGAGCCTGCGGTTAAATCTGATACTTTCCATAACACCCCGTGTTTTATGGCGGTTAAGGTTTCTCTTAAAAACAGTGACGCTTTTATCTGTAGATAAATCATAAGATATATAAATCCATGGTACCTATAATAACAGATAAAATTGGAAATGAAGGGTGTAAAATGTAATGCTCTACATATTAAACATGGTCTTTCAGACCATCAAACTGAACAACTTTCACTATGGAGCATCGAAATCTTGGAAAATATTATTGTTGTGGTATTAAAAAAAAATACTACTACTACTTCCCTATAGGTATACAACGTGTTAATGAATTAACGCAAAACTAGAAAGTAGTTTGTTTAGAATCGAGAGCAGAGTCGAATTATCATGGTTTCGACTTAGGTAATTTTTTTCAAAATATTACATAATTTGTAAATTTTCTGAACCCGATGTCAACCCACCGCACGGGCACACTCACCGTACTTACTACCAAAACAAGATTATAAAAATGTATCCATGAGTACGTTAGCGCTTTCTTTCAGTGCTGAAATGATAACAAATCATTGTTGCTTCAAAACTTAAAATGCGAATAACTTTAAATTTTAACTATCAAAATAATGAAATTATTGTTGCAATCTAATTATTTTGTTATAAATCAGTTGGGGTGTATGAGGTTTTGCGTTAATTCATTAACACGTTGTATATACCTACTGCTTTTTTTCTTCTAAATTCTCTAAAATGCTTTCAGAAGAAAAAAACCCCACTGCTTACCCTGCAGTGGGATTCTGCAAGCTATGTTTATAAACTCGCACGTTCAAATCAGCAGTAGAAAGATGCGTAATCTCCATAGTAATTTTGACATTTTCTAGTGCAGGAGTGCGATTTTTGAATCTCATACGTTGAACTCAGCAGATGAAAATGTATGGAGATACGCATCTTTCTACTGCTGATTTGACTTTCAAAAACTAAACCGCTGAAGTATGATTTTTAAATGTCAAATCATCAGTAGAAAGATGCGTAGGTATCTCCATTGTAATTTTGACATTATCAACTGCTAAGTTCAACGAATGAGTTTCAAAAATCGCATTCTTGGAAGAGTACTGTCGTATACCGTATTATTGACCAAAAGAATGGCTAATTACAGTATATTACGGCAATTTCTGTAATCAACAACACTGGTACCTACACGGGTCCACTACGGGTCTACGGGTCTGAGATCGATGAAAACTTTCCTACGGTTGTTAGTTTCTAGAACTACTTATAATCTGCCTAATGAATACCTATTTCAATAAAACATACGCATAACACTATTTTTTCTAACTTCACACGTTTTCTTTCACCCTTCACCGCCTTTTTATTATTCAACGTAGAAACCTGTGTATATTGTAAAAAACTGGCCAAGTGTGAGTCTGACTCGCGCCATGGGGGTTCCGCACCAAAAAAACATAATTTATGTAGTACTAACTTCTTGGTAATGTATTTGGTCGGGAACGGATGAACCATGATGGAACCTATCATGCAAATATAATTGCAATCCAGTTGCAATTGAACTGTGTTTTGGTTAAACTTGATTTATTTTCGGATAAACCTCCTATGGTTATGTTGAAATCTTTTGTAATTTTTCTTAAAATAAATTAAATAAAAAAACGATGTGATTGCAGTGACAGATGAAACTTAAGCGCGATACCGAATTTGTTAAGAGTTGAGATTCGCACGTAGTCCAATTACGATTCAGGGAAGATTTATTTAGCGCAATCAGGAGGGCGATTTTTGAACATCATCAACATGTCAACATGTCAAAATTACTATGGAGATGCATCTTTCTACTACTCGTCTGAACGTGTGATGTTCAAAAATCGCACTCCTGATTGCGATTGACTCCAGGGCCATGTAGACCTCGCATGCCAGTGTCACCGCCGAGAAAACGCTAAAAATCGAGATATCTTTATTTTACGTATGCCAGAAAGAGCATGTATGACGTTTTTCTCGTTTAGGCTGCCTGTCCACTGATGCGAGCTGGCTGGGCGAGCTGTGTACACTGTGGTCACATCAGTGGACAGGCAGCCTTAAACGCTTTGTCGTGGCTAGCCGTGCTGGAGTGCGATTTTTGAAACTCATTTGTTGAACTCAGCAGTTGTATATGTCAATATTACCATGGAGATATGCATCTTTCTACTGCTGATGTGACTTTCAAAAATCATACTTCAGGAGTGTGATTTTTGAAAGTCAAATCAGCAGTTAGAAAGATGCATATCTCTATAGTAATTTTGACATTTTCAACTGCTGAGCTCAGCGAATGAGTTTAAAAAATCGCACTCTAGATCTCTTTGTTTGAAATATACATGGTCCTTCTTAATATGCTTACACTTTTTTAAGGAAATAATCAGACCGTCGAACTGAACAACTTTCTCTGCGGCATCAATATCGAAATCGCGGGAACAAAAATCATCTCTTCCATACAAAACTGCAAACCTACTCGGGCTAAATGTAAGGGACAGTTTTTTTTTTCGCGATTTCGATGGTGGTCTCATAGAGAAAGTTATTCAGTTTGATGACCATCAAACTGAACAACTTTCTCCAAGCAGATGATCAGACCTGATCATCTCCTTAAAAAAGTGTCAGCATATTAAGAAGGACCCTGTATAAAATGAATGAAGCCGTTCGGGATCATTTGTGTACGGAACCTTAAAGAGTACTAACAGTTCCACCCATGAACGAAGACCCTCGAATCATGCCATTTCCATCTCTACGTCGTCGCTCTAAAACACATGTCAGGAAACTTCTATGAAAGACTATAAGTACATTACTTATATGATGTACGCGTTCATTAAAAACTATTATGAGCTTTATGACGTAAGTGATAAGGCTGTCAGCATTAAATTTCCGTGATGAATGAATTAGTGCATAATTCAAGTTTTGTTTATTACCAAGTTTTTTAATGAGTGAACAAAATTAGCAATGTTATACAATGTTGATGTAATTATTGCTTTCTTTATTGAGGAGTCATGTTTGAAAGTGGTACATGAATAAAAAAAACATATACATAATTATTATTTAATTTATATAAAAATTGTTCCAAAGTCCAAGTTAGAATCTCCCGATGTACAGAAGGTACAGTAGTTCAGTCGAAATATTGTAATATTAAAACATAAATAATTTAATTACCTCTTTTCTCTCATGATCAATTTATTGTACGCTATGGTACCCTACAAATAATATTAGGGCCTATGCAAGAACATTGTATATAGTTACTATACAACATTTTTGGACCTATGCCATGAAATAAAAAAAAATAGAAACATTCCTTTTTCAGTTTGCAGTATCTGTACAAAACTTTATAGGATCGATGGTTTAAATTTTTAAAACTTAGACGAAGAATTTTTCGCTTACGCTGGTAGACGGAATGTCAGTGTAACCGGGTATGAGATAGCGATAGTCATAAAATCCTATACAATTTATATGAAGTAACATTTTTGAGTCAGAAGTGCTATTTTTGAAAATTATACGAGCGACTTGGCAGTAGAAAATGTCAAAATTACTATGGAGATTATGCATCTTTCTACTGCCAATTCACTCGTATGATTTTCAAAAATCGCACTTCAGGTGGCCGTAGTACCAGGCCTGTCTCACTCCTCAGCTCAGGTACGTTTGACAGCCGGACACCTCCGAGGTGTGCATCGTCGCTCATTGACATAAGGCTCATTTTATTTTTCATTCCTGAAGTGCGCGTTCGAAATTCGAAAAATCGGGTTGAGTGAACTATTTGTTACGGTAGTAACTATTAAATAATCTGTGGTATTACTAAAAAGTGGTTACGCCGATAAGGACAGCAATAAGGTAGCGATCTCCTTTTTTAACTAGAGCGAATTTCCTATGTGCATCTCTTATTGAGTGAATATGACAAGACACGTGCTTCCTTCTAGTTCTAGTACCTTCTCTTTCTACGGTTTAAAATCTTTTCTCTGTTCTCATCAGGTTCTCATAAAAACTATTTAAAACGTTTTATTATTTCATAACAAGAACGCAAGAACATTGTATATAGTATCCTATAGGTGGACCAAACTCTCGAATTTCGTAGAGAATGCAAAATAAACTCTAATTTTACTTAATAAGTATTAATTTCCTTCAATGTTGTTGTAGGCTGACAACCAAGCAAATGTGAGATAACCAGAATACTCGTGTGTCTCTTTCTAACGTGTTGCCAACTTATTATGTGTGAGAAGAAATAAAGAAACATTTATTTATTTATTAAGCTACCACTTTAGAATTTACTGTAACAAAAGATGTATGTAAATTAAAAAAATATTTTTGTTTTGAAAATTCATAATTTAAAGTATATTAGGTATTGATAATTTTTATTTGTTTTACACTAATTTTGTTCAATTTATGACAAAACAAATAAGGTAAGTACAATACTTTAGTGTATTATTTCAAAACTTTTTAATGGCAACTCTTTGGTGTTATGAAAAAATATTATTATGGCGGACATATTTGAAATTTGAAAAGTCATAAAATAACAAATTAAATTGTTGTGATAACTGATAATAACATTGTAAACCTTCGAAATGGTCAATTTTTGTTGTGTTACTGGATGCAAAAATGCAATTTACCCTGGCTGTGGGTTTTCTTTCCACAGGTTAGATATTTTATTGTTTCGCTAAACTTTTCTTAACTAGGGTGACCATTGACCATTTTGGCGACCTATGTATTAAACACAAAATGTGTGTTGCTTGTAGATTTCCCAGGGATGAAACGCTGAGAGAAAAATGGTTGACAGTAGTCCCTGGGAAAACCAGCAAGACATCACTCGTATGCTCGAAACATTTCAAAGTGGAAGATTATAAATAAATATCTTGGACATTGTCACACACATTATCTAGTCACATTTAAAGTACCAGAATCTAGCCTGGACTTGTATTATGATGACTAGACAACGATATAGGATACATATATAAATACAAACATCCATGACTCGGGTACAAATATTCATATTCATCATACAAATATTTGTCCCTTACGGGATTCGAACCCGCGACCCTCGGCACAGCAGGCAGGTTCACTACCGACTGTGCTATCGGGCCGTCTGTTACAACTTCACGGAAATTCTTGAAATCGAACGCAATACCGTCCATATTTCCAAAGGTATTTACTCTTAGATTAGGTACATAAATTTAAACAAGTTGAAACAGCATACCTATTTAAATAAAAATCGAAACAAGGTATTATTAAACTGTAAAAGAAGTGTGTCTGTACGTATTGAAGATCTTTACATGAGTAGGATTACGATATGGTTTTTAGGTTTCCCTGACTGCAAATCAACCTGTTTTTAGAATATTCGCCTGTCTGTTTGTTTGTGGCAGCATCACGCAAAAACTAAGGAACCGATTTTGATGAAACTTTTCTTGTTTGATAGCTTATGATTTGACATAAAATCTGGTAAGTACGTATTGGTACTGACGTGTTAATGAATAAGCGCAAAACCGCATGCACCCCAACTGATTTATGGCAAAATATTGATTGAAACAATAATTTCATTATTTTGATAATTAAAATTTAAAGTTATTCGCATTTTAAATTTTGAGGCAAAAATGTTATCATTTCAGCAATGAATGAAAGCGCTAACCTACTCATGGATACATTTTAGTAAGTAGGGTATGTGCGTCCGTGCGGTAGATTGACATCGGGTTCAGTAAATTTTATTTTGAAGAAAGAATCATAATGTCGAAACCAAGATAATGCAATTCTCGATTCTAAACAAAATACTTTCTAGTTTTGCGATAATTCATTAACACGTTGTATTATTTTTGCGGATGAACGAGAACAGTCGCAGGTAAACTCAAAATAAATTATATATATATTTTTTTTTAGTCTGAGTTTACCCCTAAAAACATTTTCAGAATAAAAAGATAATATTGAATCCTCAACGAGATGGTAAGAAACAGGCTTGAATAAATGCATATTAGGTATCCCGTCAAATTTGAGAATGAATGGACTCCCTAGTTAGAAAGGGACACACGAGGATTTAGGTAATCTCACTTGCCCCGGTGCAAGCACCGTAGTGTACAATCTAGTTACTATACAAAATTTTTGCAAGAACGTAAGTACAGCCCGACCAGAAAGAGTAGAAATTAAATGAGGGCGCCACTGTCGCTTTACACGGCAACACTACACTACGACCTAAACTATTTTGATACTTGCTGTATTTACTCCGAAAGTTTATGCAAAACGTTATCTATGTTGAGCTAAATTTCGCTCTGACAGCAGCTAAATTTTACACCCAATTAACCCAATATACATTTAAAATTTCGGCAACTACATGGCTAGCATGGCAGCGTGATATAGCGCTATCACACCTTCGCTCTCTTTCTAATTGCGCGCGAACGAACGAAATAAAAGGCATGATATAGCCATATCACGTGTAACATGCTACGTACGCCTCCTGTATTCTAGTTCTAGAAGAAAATAATGAAAACGCATATTACTTTATATTGTACTTTCAAATTATTTGTTTTTGAATACGATGTTTACTATTTTCGTATTTTCGTAGATCTGATATTTACATTCCTTCTATTTAAGATTTCTATTTCTAGGCATGGCAGTTTTTTTATCGATGCATTCCGGACAGAAAAATTTTGCGATATAAATGTTTTCCTGAAAACGATAAAAAAAAGTAGGTAATCGATAAAATATTAACTAGTCGCAGTGAAGATAAACTAAACATGCAGGAATGACATGCAAGGATCAAAATTATGCGGTCCACGCATACAATAACGTCAGTTTTATCAACAAACGATCATAACCCCAAACGAACCAAACTCGAATGAAAATGCCCTAAATGATTATTTTTCAGATGATAACCGACGATAATTGATATAATTACGCTGAAAACTATTGTTAAAAAGCAACATGAGAGTAAATAAATACCTACCATATCAGCAAATCGCTTGTAAACAACATCCAGTCTATTCCAATTTTCCCTGCTTGATATACCTCCAAACATAACAGAAAATAACGTAGTAAATTACTAAACTTGCACCACTTTTTGTTACTTTATCCATTAGTAATAATAATTAGGACAAATTCAAATATTTTATGGTAAATTTTTATTTGAAATGCATAAAACTGCATTTGAAATTTTGGTGATTGACAGTTTGACGTTTTCCATAATGTTGTAATGATAATGAAAAAGTTTAGTTCCGATTTATTTAATTTCTAGACTTTACGGTCGTACTTGTAAGTAGGTATATCAATAAATATTTTGAAAAAAAAGAAGTACTTAAAAACTGAAAGATTATCTTAAACTTTTCACTCTCGTTGATGTCTTTTGTATGAAGCGCCCTAATTTTCGGAAAATTCGATAATTCAACTTTGTGCAATTATTATAAAGGTACATAAGATAAGTATAACTTCACATTGAATAGGTTTTTATTATTCATTATGGTGTTTTAAGGTTGAAAAACTCAAAAAAATAAAAACACGGACCAAAATTGTTCTGACCCCAAACCAAACTGGGTTAAGGCCTTTGTTATAGGGACAAAACCATACCTATCTAAATCAGGGATTTGAACCAAAGACTTTTGGTTTAACAGCACTGCGTGGTAACTATCACAGCAGTAAGTAAACCCCAAGTGAACAGACTCTACCACCTCTCAAATTAAGAATATGTCACAAATTTGTTAAACAATAGCACCTAAATTGGAACAAAATGCTACTCAACTAATAAGGCAACCCACTCATACCAAAATAGAAGTATTTTCATTACATAATGTTACTAAAAACCGATTTATTCCTATGACAAAAGGCGAGGTAACGAAACGCAAGCTCAAACCGGACCATCCGTTGGGTGCGCGGGCGCAACTAGACTCGCCGAACAAGTTTCCGCTCTCAGTCAGTTATGCGTGAGACGTCGTGGGGTGCGGACGTGCTGCTCCTAACTTTAAAGTGTCTAAATTAACCGTGCGTTCGGATACAGTGCTCCCAACATTTGTGTATTCGTTTCTGGCGTGTTATTAAAAAGTTTTTTCATTCATAAAACTGCTGTGTTTAAAAGTGCATGGATAAATACGCTGTTGAGCATTCAACAGACTCTGTAAAGGTGAGCTTATACTACCGACTTAAGTAGAACCCTATTTCTATAAGCTATTCTAGTCGGTAAGTTCTTTTTAAAAGGGTCAGGTTGTGAGGTTGTATCGCATTCTCGCCTGGCCGTTTGTCAACAATTGTGCAATTCGATTTAGAGTTTTATTTTCTTAATATACATAGTTTAATTTTGCAATAAGTAATTTAAAACCTCAGTTTACATAATTCATTCATGTTAAAATCGCACCGGCCTTGGCTCGGTTCCTATTGGAATGTCAAGATTGGAGAAAATGTGAATGTTCCATTAGATACTTGGCTATTGCCTGCCTAATCTAGAACCAGTTCCGTGGCAAGACAATGCCCTCATATTTCTGCGCTGGACAACCTAATTCTGTCAAAAAAGCTCACTCACTCTGTCATCGTGGAATGAGATTCATAAAAAAATTTAATCTTGACGTCATCTGTTGTTTCTACGTACCCTTAGGCTTTTTGAAATTGAAATAAATTAATCGTCTCCTGTAGAGTAGATAGCATGTCACTGAGTTGGATTTGCTGTTGTGTTGTGGTGAAGAAATTTGCTAATCAGCAGAGGTTTGCTGATTCCCCAGAGTGCGCCGGTAAGGCTATTGCTATTCATGAAGATAGAAACAGAAGAAAATGATAGTTCGATCTGAAAGGGATTCAGGGAGCAATAGTGTAAAGATCAACAACAGAAGTTACAGAGAGGGTTCTACCCTTTGGTGTGCTCAAAAATAGTGAGGTTTTTCCTGAAAAGGAATGACAAGAAGAGCTGATGATGAACTAGGATCAATTTGCGACAATTCACATAACGAGACAACATATAAACTGTCTTGGAACCCGCAACGAAAATGAATAACAATTGAGTGAATTCTTTAAACTTGCTCCTTCCATTGAAAACTGAAGATAGAGCTAAGAGTAAGGTTGAAAAATACCAAATTATATCATAAGACATACTCTGCTTTCTATTGCAAGTTTGACAAAAAAACTTTTTCATAGAGGCAGCAAATTGAGAAGCAGCAGATAACATCTCTCTGATCGGATTCTTGAGTGGAGACTACATTTGATCAGATAAATACCTATGGATTGCTCCTCTGCTCGAAGAAGGCCGTCCTGGCTTAAAAAACCTATATGAATGGTTCGATATGAACAGTCACTGTTCAGGGCTGCAGTCTCCATGGTCCGAATAGCTCTAATGATAGCCAACCTCCGATAGAAGATGGCACCACAAGAAAAAGAAGAAAGATTGACTGGGACTGCATGCGAGAAGCACGTAACGTATCCGAAGTAACTGTAATCTGTGACGTAACCAAGGCAAGGGCAGTGGCTTATATTGGGAGAAGAGTGCGTGAAGCAGTAGCATAGTGTAGAATGAAGATGAAGGTGTGCTCTTCAAATATAAAACAATTACAACGATGCCTCAAAGAGGGGGTATTCAGGTGCCAGGAATCCGTTATACGGATACAAGGTCGAGACTAATATGTAGTTCTTGAAAGCAATATGTTATAATTAGTAGAAATTGTACCGAATTAACTAATGAACTAAAGCCGAGGAAGAACAACGATAAACCCCTAAAGATTCTCAGAAAACCTTAAGAGTACGTATTTGCGTCATTGGCTGGTTGTGATAATTATGTAGAATTAATCAGGTGGTATTTTTGGTTATCTCCCTTCATCATTGGCCTTTCCATCTATATAAGATGATTCAAGCAGCACTTAGCGGCCTTATCGCTCGTATAAAGACCAAAGTCCGAAGATATTCTTCTTCTTTAGAGTCGATGGTTGTCAATAGGTTTAACCTGGAAAGATATTGGAATACCTACCAGGGGACGAGACATTGGTAGAGTTGATAATGCCTAGGACCTTCGTATGCATTTAGTCATAGTGTCATTGATCCGATAATCAGATAAGGGTTAAAATTCGCGTTAGACTTTGACTAACTTGGAAACAGATAATAATGAATTCCATTGGGAATACAAACGGCGAAACAAAAGGTTCAGGAGACCAGGGACCGGATCGCTAGCTTAAATTGGCGGTAGGCAGAACACGTAGCTAGGCTTAGTTACGGCAGGAGGAGTAGAGCCGTAATAGAGTGGATCTCGAAGATCAGGCCAAAGAGGAGTTCTTCGATAAGACCTGCGGCCGCATGATGCGCACGATAATGCTATATTGCATTTTTTCTCGTACGTTCGCGCGCAAATAGAAAGAGAGCTAAGTCGCGATAGCTCTATCATGCTGAAATACTACGTCCGCTGGATGAGATTGGCGCAGGTCCTTGAAGGATGTCATAATGGGGAGAAGGTTTATGTCCTGCAGTGCAGATATGGGATAAAGATGATGACGATGATGACAGTATTTTTTTTTAAATATGGGGCCGTTTTGATCAATCCATGTACATTTCGATGCTTGGAAAAATTCTTATCTAGGTAAAAAACGTCCACACTATTAAAATCCAGGGTCAAATAAGATTGTAAAAGACTGGTCAGTGGTCATTCAAATCTGGACATGGGCAAAGTCATTTCAAAAGTTTTTTAAAGTCTTCCTTATATGAAAATTAGCATTCCAAGAAGCAAATGAGTGCCCTAAATAGTTCGAGACTAAAACAAAGTATCTTAAATACTTTTAGCAGTGAATAAAGTGAAACATTTAGTTAGTAAAGTTGGCGTGAGTGAAGGACGCAGCATGAGCATGCCTCACCTACATAGCAAAGAGGCGTGACGCTAAGAATCGATTAGTCAGCGATACACTGATTGGTTAGTAAATACTGTTCGCAACACGTTTTTATTTGATAATAGGTTTGTTTATTTTAGTTCTGAACAATTATAATTTATTAGTTTGAAATATGTCTATGTCTTGGATGTTAATTTCCGAAGCAAGACTTCCTTTGTAGAATCAAATCAGCCCACATCAACCACTGCTGAGTATAGGTTTCCTATTTATTGTGTCACTCCTTACGGTCCTATGCACGGATCCATAATTTCTGACCCGCAACCCTTACAATGTCGTCTGACCAACGCATCGGTGATCTACCCACTGACCTCCATCCTTCTCTTGGCCAACATTCCGATATTGCCCTGGTCCACCGGCCGTCTTCCCTTCTAGCCAAATGTCCTGCCCATCTCCATTTCAACTTGATCCGCTCTCTAACTAAGGCGGTGCCCATTTTATTTTACACTCTGTATAAAGTAAGTAATGTTCTTTTGCATTACTATTATTTACTATACATTTACACTAAGCGCTCTTACAGCCGAGCGACACTTTGCGGTCGCCGGTGTCGCGGAGGGTCGCGCGACCGGAAAATGTATGACAGCGACAGCAAAGTGTCGCTCGTCTGTAAGAGCCCTAAGAGGAAAGAAGAACAACGTTGGTAATGTTATAAAGGTCAACTTTACACTTTTTGAACATTACAAAACATTAATCAAGGAATGCAAAACAAAATCTCAAAGAAACGGCCGCACCCGCTCCATATTCATAGTTTCCTCACAACCGTGACAAATCGTACACAATGTACAATAAAATAGATTTACAAACTGTCTGACAGTGACTCATTTATTATAGTGGTCTTGGACAAGGTAAACAATAAAAGGAATTATTATAATACTAGCTTTTGCCCGCGACTTTGTCCGCGTACTCTATGTTACTTCTAATACCTCCTAGAATATGTGTGAAAAGTTTCATGATGATAAACTCGTGAAAACCTAACAAACAAACTTACTTTCACATTTATAATATTAGGGATTATACAGGGTGAAATTGATATCATTGGCATCCTTTTAAACTAAGAGTCTACCCATCAAACTGAACAACTTTTACTATGGGAGCAAAAAAAATCTGTTGTTGCATATATTTGAGTCGAGTAGGCATTGCAGTTTAGTATGGGACAGCTGATTTTTTTGTTGCTCCGATCGGTTTGCTGCCATAGTAAAAGTGGTTTAGTTTGATAGGTAGACTCTTAGTTTAAAAGGATGCCAATGATATCAATTTCACCCTGTATAAATTGTATAGACGTGAATGAAGCTAAGGTGGAAAGATTCTTTTAAATATCGAAGTCTATGTCTACCCCACTGGGAAAGAGGCGTGAAGCTGTAGACGGATATACAGGGTGTAAGGGATAGCCCTCCGCAAACTGAAACGATGAACTCAGATCATCAAACTGAACAACTTTCACTATGGAGCCTAATCAGGAAACGCGAAAAAAAAAAATCAGCTGTCTGTCCCGTATGCCCCGCAGCGCTTCAAAGCGATATATTGCGATGGATTTCGATATATATTACGAGAATTTCGTATCAGACAGACGGACGGACATCGAAGTGATTCCATGACCTGTGTTATGTAGAACTATATACTATTACCTATTCTGTGCCTGTGTTCCAAATACGGAACGCTAAAATTGTCTATGGCCATAGATTTTGGAGATTGTGGATTCTCTGGGAGATCCATAGACGAAGAATTTTTCGCGGGAGATCACATTAGAAATGAAGTGATACGTCAGAGAACTAAAGTGGTTGACATAGCTCAGAAAATTAGCAAGCTGAAGTGGCAATGGGCTGGTCATATCTCCCGAAGAACTGACAACCGACAACCGGGTGTCAGAGTTCTAGAGTGGAGATCGCGAACTGGTAGGCGTAGTGGGACTGGGACGCCCTGCTGCCCGCTGGACAGACGACCTAAAAAAGGTAGCGGGGAGCGACTTGATGAGGAAGGCCGAGGACAGAGTTTTGTGGCGCGCCTTGGGAGAGGCCTATGTTCAGCAGTGGACGATGATAGGCTGATGATGATGATGATAGATTTTGGGTGGCAGTCAGACCGACACTTTCATTTGTAGAATTATAACAGTGAAGTAACGTTACGTATCGGATGCGATTGCGTTTTTCCTGTAAGTTGTAAATCACTATAATTACTCATCGGCCTTTGGCTCGTCCTGTTTCGGTTTTAGGTTTGATTCTAGGCCAGCTTCATTATTTATGTTAAGTTTTTAAGTGTTATTGCTTGATTCGTAACTTAGATTAAAAACACACTTAAGAGGATAGATTAGTAACCGTTTTTTCCATACAAAGGTATTCCCCTGTTTCCTTCCTGGATAATGACACTATAGAGCAAACTTTTTTTACCATACAATCTATGTTACCTCTGCTATGTCCATATGTTTTGCTTTTTTTCATAAATTAATTACTGTAAGAACTAGGGACCTTCGAAAATTACCAATTTAACGCCCGTTTTCAGACATCCAGCAAACAAATTTGACGAATATTAACAAAAAGCAAAACATACAGACATAGTCAGTCTTTCTCATATTATTCTTGAAAGAATTATTAAAATCGGTTTAGTTTTGGAGCAGGAAACAGGGGGAATACGAAATGCTGATTTCGTCCATTTTGTAGAAAAAAACAGTCCGAGCTGCACTTGTCTCTTTCGCACTCTAGTCGGCGGGGTGGATCGGACAAATACGTCCTATCAGTTTAAAATAACAATGTGCATGACCTTGAGGGGCCGTTGGAAAACTTCACTCGGTTGATAAAGGAATGTAGACTCTATGTGAAGGAAATAATCATTTGAATGACTCGGGTGAATTTCGCGTGATTGAGTGACGTCACATTTGCGAGCGAGGTCATGCACATTGTTATTTTAAACTGATAGTATACAGTCGGAAAAGTGACCTATTCTCCTTTCTTCGAGAGCCCGCTTATCGTCTTAAGTGCGTATAATAAACCCACGTCTGTATTTCGGGGTGGACAGAAACCAAATACCTTTCTGCGACTAGTCCATCGCCAAAATACCCTTCGACTCAGAAAAAACTGTTTTGTTCAATATAAAACCAAACTTTTGGTTATAAATAGCTGTGCTACAAAACATTTAAGAGTTCACTAAAGTTAAGTCGTTGGGCGTCCTTTACCTCTTATACCCTTTTCCATGGTCATCACTATCACCTGTCTACTTATAATGGTTTTCTCTTCGGCAGAATAAAAATTTTCGTGCATTTTATGCTGTACTTCAGTGACTTTTAAGGCCCCTCGAATAAACTCCTCTATTATAGCAATGTAGGTAGTAGGTATTAGAAAAAAATACAAAATTTGGGTTTGTAAACATCAGGAGTGCGATTTTTGAATCTCATTCGCAGAGTTCAGCAGTTGAAAATGTCAAAATTATTGTAGAGATATGCATCTTTCTACTGCTGATTTGACTTTCAAAAATCATACTTCAGAAGTGAGATTTTTGAAAGTCAAATCAGCAGTAGAAAGATGCATATCTCCACATTAATTTTGATATTTTCAACTGCTGAACTCAGCGAATGAGATTCAAAAATCGCACTCCTGAAGTACCTATAGTACTTAATTTTGAAACGTCATAAATATTTTATTCACAACATACATCCGGCTAAAAACAGTCGCAAAACGCATTTTATTAACCAAAATAAGTACTTAATAATATAAAGTCATCAACTCCAATAATAAAACTATTCAAGCAAATATAACACAAACTACATTGCAATAAGATACAAGTTACATAACCAGCTACCGTTAATGTTAATAGTTCAATAAAATTTTCCCATTTCAAACCTTACAGCGACAAAAATAAAGCAAATATTAGCATTATCGTAAAATACAATGTTTATTTATATCGATGAAAATAAGTCTGGTTTTTTAGCAGTCGTTGACCTCAACGTTTGACAAGTAGCTCGTATTTTTAGGGTTCCTTATTTGGGATGGAAAGAAGTGCAGACAGACGGTAAAAAAAAACATGACGTTTTTGGTTTTAATATCGTCCTACATACGACCATGTAGAGTACATAAGTAGTTTCAAAAGTGGTTTGATGACTTGCGATTGGTCTTAAAATTGTATACGCTCGCTCTTTTATTTTTGCACTTTACCAGTGCTACCTATATGTATTTCCATACACCACTAGTTTTAATTACCATCAAAATTTTAAGTGTGACCTAATGATATTAAACAACTTTCCCTAAGAAACATGGGAGTCTCGTTTTTCGACCCATGTTCCTGAGGGAAAGTTGTTTAGTTTCATTGTCTGAATACATCCTTAAAATGTTGTTAGTAATTAAAAACTAATGGTGGCTTTCGTATCACGTGTCCAAAGCAATTTATGCTCCTGAAGCTTATTTCCAAGATTTCCAATATAATGTACATCGAGCCACCACATACCATATAACAAAACACAGATAAAATCACATTAAAAAGGAATATAATGAATAATAAATATTTTTGTACAAGACTGGTTACGCGTAGCATAGTGTAATAAAGGTTACTTATCGTACTTTCGAATTAGAGGTTTCCGAATTTGTTCTCCGAAATCGTTACACTTTTTATTGTTTCCCTTTTTTTTTGTTTCCCCGAAATATTATTCGCCATATTTTGAAAAGCCATATTTTTTATTGTCCTTTTTTTCTTCTAACCAATGGATCAAAATTCTGTGCCACATTTATCCGAAGTAATGTAAGTCAGATAATATACTTTTTCGAATATTTGTTTTTCCGTACGGTCACTTTTCCGCAGAAATAGTGAACCTAACCTAACCCAGAGTTTTCTCAGGCAGCGGCGTCCACCAACCGCACCTCCTGCTGTGCAGCCCCTCTGCAGCCTCCAACATGCATACAAGCAAGCAAGCAAGCAAACATGCAGCAAGCAAGCAAGCATGCAGCAAGCAAGCAGCAAGCATGTTGATGCTCCGCTTGCTCCGCTAAGTATCTTACATGTTCTAACCTAACCTAACCTACAATTTTAAGAACACCGGTTTTTTTTCTCAGGCAGGGGGCATCCGCCCCCCGCACTCCCCTCGCGGGGGGCACAGCCCCCCTGCACCCCCCAACATGCATTCAAGCAAGCAAGCAACAAGCAAGCAAGCATGCAGCAAGCAAGCAAGTATGCAGCAAGCATGCAGCAAGCAAGCAAGCATGCAGCAAGCAAGCAAGCAAGCAAGCAAGCAAGCAGCAAGCATGTTAATGCTCCGCTCACTTCGCTCCCTCCGTTCAAAGCAAACAAGCAGCATGCTAGCAAGCATATTGGTGCTCTAATCCTGGTATCATGTTGCCGTCTACTAATTATTACAGAAAACTTTACTGTGTTGTGTTCTAGTCATAGGTACTATGGAAGAAGTTACTTCGACTTTTTAAAACTTCGAACCCAGAAGACAGTTGTCAAATGAAAAAAAATGATTATGAAATTCTGATTTTATATTTTCTGGAAAATGATACTTCTGTCAAGTCTTTATAAGGAGTAACAAAGGACATCTGGCACATAATACCTAAAAATGTATAACCGTCATTCTATTTTTATTATGGACTATGGAACACTAGAAACTAACTGCAGGCATTAGTTTATTTTATAATGATTTATTAGTTTTAATCATTTTTATATAAAAAAAACATTGTGCTTGCAACACCTCCTACCTCCTCCTACTAAACAACATTGACAGCCATGTTGGGGTTGCTGCTTTTTTATAATTTATTAATAATAAATGATTAAACGACTCGTTAAATAAAAATAAATGATACTATCTGAGTCGTTTTTATAAAACCTCATAATTCATTACACATTTGACTTCAGTCAAAACTTCTATACATTTTAAGGTATTTTTTCAAGGGAGAGCGGCGGTTGTCCTTTATGTGTAACAAAATATCTGTCACTAGAAAATTCTATAAACCGTTTTCGAATAACTGAAATTCGGTCAGCAAAATTTCGAAAGTAAGATAGGTTACCTGTAATAAAACTACTAGTAATGAAGCTCAGCGATCATGACCTCATGACAGAGCAATCGAGCGCGGGGGCCGGAGGAGCGTGACTCGGTACCGATTGACCTACGTGCGGTACCGACTTTGCGAATTCCACAGAACATTATAAGAGGGGTTACAAATGCAAAGTAGCGCTTTTGCTTTCGCCACGGCTTTTCGCGGCTGTCGCCACCTGTCTTCCCGCTCACGCTGCTACAACTACTTATGCCCTCTCGCTCGCACCACGCCGCGTGCCTTATGGTGTTATGTAAATCATTGCATAACCTATGGCAACGCGTTCTACGCCTATACTTTGCACTTCTAACCCCTCTTATAATGTTTTGTGGTGAATTCAGTGCGCCGTGTCCCGTCCCCCGCACACCGCGCGAGCATAGACCCGCCGCGACCGCTGAGCTTAACTACTACTCGTTTTTATTACACTATGCCATATGTGTCATAGGCGGCCGAAGTGCAATTAAAATATTCTACGGAACCATAAATCCGCAAACCCGTTTCATACATGACAATAAACCCATTGATTACCAATTTGTTTTAGAGATCAAGTAAAACAATTTACATCTTAACGGTTAACTGCAAAGGAAACTGTTAGTTAACTAATAAACTAACCTAGCGGGTCTGTTTGACGTGTGTCAAAATATTTAACTGTTGTTTAATTTGCGTTTATGTTTAACTAAAGTTTAGTGTGCTAACGTGTAAATCTTGTTGGAAGTGTTTCAGGCCGTGGTTCAGAGGATATCTTTTGAGCGTGAGCGTGACTCTTAGGGGGATAGGCGGGTACCGTTTTTTCGATACAAACGCATTCAATTCAATTCAATTATACTTTATTGCACACCAAAACAGAATATACATTTAAATAAAGATAAAGAATTACAATTAGGTACAAATAAGACGGTCTTATCGCTAAAGAGCGATTTCTTCTAGACAACCTCATTCCCCTGTTGCCTCGCTGGATAATAGAGCAAACATATTTTTACCACACAATCTATGTTACCTCTATTATATCTCTATGTTTCGCTTTTTTGCATTAATTAATTACTGTAAGGCGGTGTCCTATTGCCATCGCACGCGCGATGGTGCGATGCGATGTGATCGTACTGATGGGTAATTCTCCGAAATTTTACAAATCGTTGAAATTTTTTCATAGAAAAATGTGAAAATTTGAAAAATTTCGGAGAATTACCCATCAGTACGATCACATCGCATCGCACCATCGCGCGTGCGATGGCAATAGGACACCGCCTAAGACCTTCGAAAATGACAAATTTTACAGCTCGTTTTCAGACATCCAGCAAACAAAGACGAATATAAACAAAAATAGCAAAACATGCGGAAATTGGCCCCGATTCGGACTGTGCCACGACTTATCTTAACTAAATTTATTCCTGTCACTTTCTAAAATAAGATTATAATAAAAGAGACAGAAAACCAACAGCTGACTTTAGTGCTGTCAAAGTGACATTACACGCCCAAAATAAGATGCCATCATAATGTACGCCATCTTATTTAAGGTGTTTTTGGGCGTGTAACGTCACTTTGACAGCACTAAAGTCAGCTGTTGGTTTTCTGTCTCTTTTCTTAATCTTATTTTAGAAAGTGACAGGAATAAATTTAGTTAAGTCGTGGCACAGTCCGAATCGGGGCCATTGACAAACTCTTTCACGTATTATTCTGGAAATAATTATTAAAATCGGTTTATAGCTTTGGAGGAGGAAACAGGGGAATACAAAATGCAGATTTCGTCGTATTTATGTAGATAAAATCGGTCCAAGCTGCAGTTGTATAAAACTTTTCTACTTAAGCTTCGGCTCAAAGGAACACATTATTCACATTACACAAGAAATATTCGTTACACAAATGTAATATTGGTTTAAAATATTAATTAGCAGTAAATGTAGCAATTAAAAGCTCAAGAACTACATGATAAATCATTATAATTGTCTCTGGAATGTTTCTTAATAAGCGGCGGTGTGCACCCAAAGAAATACCTAATGTGCGAACTGCATAGCTTCCTCAAAGCTTCGTGACTAAGACCTATAAAAATACAGTTTAAAAACTAAAACAAAAACCGGCCAAGTGCGAGCCGAACTCGAGCACGGAGGGTTCCGTACCACAAAAAAAAACAAAAAACTTTGTTTGTTTCCGGGGCCCTTTAACGCAAGCTCAACACACACTTGACCGGTTTTTATTATTTGATGTCTTCCCTTACAGTATGCACCATAATCAAACCAAGATATGTACTTATCATTTTTACGATAGAGCAAAAACAAAAAAAAAACCTTGAGAAAACGTGTTTCTTGTACAGAAACCCCCCCTAAATTTGTATGTTAGCAAAGCAAATCCGCCCTAATAACTGTTACCACCGGCTATCACATCCGGCATGAAGGCTATACAACAATAACTTTTATATAACTGATTAACGAGTTTATTTAATAATCAATAGTGTTCACAATAATTATAAACATAATAGTTTGATAATTATAATAATTCATTAGAAAATAATTAATAATATGAATGATTGTATTGACTCGCGCAGTTGTTTTTCAAGTATTTTCAAGTGTAGCGGGGATAACGGGGATTTATTATGGAGGGGGGTTGTTTTGATCTTGTTATAAAATGCCGAGCAAAAGTTTTGGAGGCTCATTCTTGAGCAATTGTGAAAGTAGGACGTTACTCTGCCCGATTACCTACAGAAATATACATTCCTGGTGGATTGAAGATACAACGTGGATTTATTTATTCCGGCCCATTTGACCCACTGTAAAACCTCAGAAGTGGGATCCGAGATGTCTGGCCCATATGCTGATGGACTGGGTAGCCGCAAAAGAAACCACAGTGGCTCAACCGAAGATGGAGAAAATGATCGAAATTTTTTTCTTGATTCTGACGACGACGACGACGACGACGTGGAGCCGAAGCCGCTAACAAAGAGGACGCGCCGCATTTCTCCAACAGAGGCGGAGGTAATTCCTAAGTTCCGTCCCGACGAGAAAACTAGCAATGTTATAGGCTGGCTGCATAAAATTGACCAGCTTGGCGATGTATACGGATGGAACAACAAGGATCGACTATTCGTAATGCAAATACGCCTCCGAGGGTCGGCCAGGGACTGGTATGACGACCTAGAAGACTACAGTCTCACCTGGGACCAATGGAAAGAAGCACTGCGAACTGCTTTTCCGCGATCAACCGATTTCGTTGACAGAGTGGAGCAGATGATGGCGAGGAATAAGGTAGATTCCGAATCCATGACTAAATACTATCACGAGAAGCTATCCTTGTTAAAAAAGTGTAACATCCAGGGTGAGAATGCTATATCCTGTATAATTAGAGGACTACCCCACGAACTGAGAGCTAATGCTAAAGCATATAGTTGCGAAACACCGGAACAACTGTATTACGGTTACTTATCGTCGCTTGAAAATTATAAGCGCGTAGAAGCTGCTCACTTGGCAAGAAAATCTGTCTGGAAGCGGGGTGCTAACGAACCAAGCACCAGTTATTCACAAAACCAGTTGCTGCCCAAGAAATGTTACTTGTGTCGACGTCCGGGGCACGAGGCGAAGGAGTGCAGACTACAGCAGCGCTGTGAGCACTGCCAGCGGTACGGTCACACTGCTGCTACGTGCTGGCATTTACCTGGCACCGGCACTTCGCTACAGGCTTACAAGGTTAGTAATGTACTACATGTTACCTATGATATTTTCCTTGACTTGTATAAGAAAAATGTGACTATCAATGGACATTATATGGTGGCGTATATAGACACTGGTAGCAAACTCAATATAATTACGTTAAAGAAAGCGCAAGAGCTGCAGCTTTTAGTTGAACCGTCTAATGTGATCATGAAGGGGTTTGGAGGCGCCTTTTCTAAATCTTTAGGATCATGTGAAGTGGTTTTGTCCATCGACGATTTATTCTTAAAGGGGTCTGTAGAAATAACAAATTACAAGCTAACAGATATAGATATTATAGTGGGCCAAACGATGATAAATCAAGACAATGTTAGCCTAGTAACAACAAAGAACTGTGTAAAATTTGTACCTACATGTAACTTAAAATTCGAATTATCAGATATACAGCTCGATTCAAGTGAATTCGTTTCTAAATTTCCAGTTTACTTAAAATCACAGGTGACATGATTCCTGGACAGAGTGCCACGTTTGTCGAGGTATATGTCGACTGTATTGATAATTTAAGTAGTAAACGAGAGCACACACTTCTTACTCATAGCGTATGGGTTCAGATTGGCGGTACTTCTTACCATATACCTGAAACGTTAATTAATTCCAAGGGAAGCCATTTGAAAGTCACTAATGTTGGAAATGAAGATATTATATGGCCCTCAAATAAAATCTTAGCTAGGGCACATATAGTCGACCAGGATCAGGCTGGTGGCGGTGATTCGGGTTATATACTCGCCGTTGATTCTTACATTTCAAATAAAAGTTCAGAAATAATGCTGACTGATATTGACGTAGGGGACCTTACGCGTGATGAAACTGTTCATCTACTGGACCTTTTGAATGAATTCTCTTATGCTTTCGCACGAGATACTAAAGATCTAGGCTGTACCGATTTAATAAAAATGCACATACAAACTGTGACGGATCGGCCCGTTTTCCGCAAACCATATAGACTTTCACATAAGGAAAATGAAGTAGTGAATGAAAAGATAAAAGACCTTTTAGATGCAGGCGTAATCAGGGAGTCTAATTCGGATTACGCTAGTCCAGTCGTTCTCGTCAAAAAAAAGGGGGGCGATTATAGACTTTGCGTGGACTACAGAGCACTTAATGCTTCTACGGTTAAAGATCGTTATCCGCTGCCGCATATTGAAGATCAGGTGTCTCGATTGTCAGGTAAAACCTTTTTCACGACCCTTGACCTTGCACAGGGATATTACCAGGTTCCTCTAGATGTAGAGTCGATAGGAAAAACGGCATTTGTGACACCCTCGGGTCAGTACGAGTTCTTGAAAATGCCATTTGGTCTCGCCAATGCCCCCGCAGTATTTTCTCGCTTGATTCAATTAACCCTAGGTAGAGTTAGTCAGGATATTGCTCTATATCTAGACGACGTCATGATACCCACTGGTACAGTAGACGAAGGGTTGAAGTTACTGCGTCAAGTATTGCAACTATTAACAGACGCCAATTTGAAATTGAATTTAAAAAAATGCGGTTTCTTGAAGACTAGTACTACTTATCTGGGTCATGAAATCACCGCCGGCACCATACAACCAGGCCAAGCAAAAATTAACTGCGTGGCTGAATACAAGCAGCCACGCAACGTTCATGAAATTAGGCAGTTCATTGGGCTTACTTCATATTTTCGGAAATTTATCCATAATTTTGCACAGATTGCACGTCCTTTGACAGAGCTTACAAGAAAAGATGTTGAATGGCAGTGGGGTCCTGACCAGGAAGTGGCTTTTCAAACTTTGAAACAACGTTTGGTAGAGAGGCCAGTGCTAGGTATATATGACAAAGACGCCAAAACAGAACTTCATACCGATGCCAGTGCAATAGGTTTGGGTGGAATCCTCATGCAGTATCAAAGAGATGGCAGCTTAAAGCCAATTGCATACTTTAGTAGGGTAACATCGGCAGAAGAAAAACATTATCATAGTTATGAATTAGAGACACTTGCCGTAGTCGAGTCTCTCAAACGGTTTCGAATTTATTTGACAGGGATACCAGTTAAGGTTATTACCGACTGTGCCGCGTTACGGACAACCCTGGTTAAAAAGGATCTTATTCCACGTATCGCTCGTTGGTGGTTAGCCATACAAGTCTTCGACTTAGAGATAGAGTACAGACCTGGTGAAAGGATGCGACATGTAGACGCTTTAAGTAGAAACCCCGTGCCTAGCTGTGTACTTATGATAGATAACTCTGACTGGCTACTTACTTTGCAAATGCAGGACGATGAGATCCAGAATATTCTGAGACAGTTACGTGAACAAAGTACTAACGCTGATATAACCAACAACTATGTGCAGAAGGAAGGGGTCTTGTACAGGAAAACATTAGCTGGAGATCGTTTTGTTATTCCCAAATTGGCAAAGTATGGGTTGTTACAAAAATTACACGACCAAATAGGACACCCAGGATTTGATAGATGCGAGCAAACTATCAAAGCGCAGTTTTGGTTTAAGGGCATGACTAGGTTTATACGCAAATATATTGGCTCGTGTTTACAATGCGCGTTTGGAAAAGGTCACTACGGAAGGTTAGAAGGAGAGTTGCATCCCATCACCAAAGTCGACATACCTATGCATACTTTGCATGCCGACCACTTGGGCCCATTCGTCAAGACTCGAAAAGGTAACACTTATATTCTCGTAATAATTGATGCTTTTACCAAGTTTGTATTCGCAAAGGCTGCCAAGAACTGTAGTTCCTTTGAAACTATAAGGCTTTTGAAGGACGTACTTACCCAATTTGGTAACCCTGCCCGTATAATCACTGACAGGGGAAAAGCCTTCACGAGTAGGTATTTTAAACAGTTTTCCGAGGAAATGCAATTCAAACATACCCTAAATGCAATAGCAAGCCCGCGTTCTAATGGCCAGGTCGAACGTGTAAACCGGACCTTACTAGACGGATTGAATACCATGTCAGAAAGCGAGTGTCTGTGGGACAACAAGTTGTCAGACATTGTATGGGGAATAAATAACACCCCAAATGCAACTACGGGGTTTTCGCCTTTTAGTCTCATGTTCGGCCATGCAAATACTCGCTTTCCAGCTGTACCTACAGATACACCACAAGACACAGATACCCAAAAGCAGGCATTACAGGCAAGGAGGGATAAGGCCAAATTGCGTATCGACAAGAATATGACTCTCATGAAGAGTAAGTTTGACCGTAAACGAAAGAAATGTCTGAAATACCGTGTGGGTCAACTTGTTTTATGGAAAGGAGGTATAGCTAGGGATACTACTGCGAAAGTAGCTAGAAAACTTGAAGGTTTATATACGGGACCCTACAAGATAATAAAAGCCGATCATGCACTGGATCGTTATACGATATGCAGTGTTTTGGGAATGAAGGGTTACCGAAGATTTAGTGCTATAGTGCGAGGTGAAGTACTCAGACCTTACAAATCTACAATTGATGAAGATGAGAGCTCAGGTAGTGACCGTGACATTGATAGAGATGATTTAATCGATCTACTAGAAAGTTGAATGCATAAAATATTAAATTACATTATGATTCTGAACATGCCTAAGTAGAAATGTGTGCACTCGAATATTTTATCAATTTTATGAGGCAGTAGGTATAATTATTTAGCTTTGATTTCATAATTAATTAACAGTGTATGAAATCGTGGCATATTTAGTATAACTATTATATGTAAAATTATAATTTACCCAGATTGTTAATGATAATAATTAGTACCTATTCAACTTTTCCGTTTCTTTTGGTCTTTAATATAAACCTAAATCTAGCCTAAACCTAACCTAAACCTATCCTAAACCTAACCTAAACCCAACATACCTAAACCTAACCTAAACCTAAACCCAACCTAAACCTAACCTAAACCTAAACCTAACCTAAACCTAACCTAAACCTAACCTAACCGAAACCTAACTTAAACCTTATACCTAAACCTAACCCTAACCTGACCTAACCTAGACATCTGTGTGGAAATGACGGCTATGTGATCAAGTCATCTGTGTGAATACTGTGTAACTAACTATATGACGGCTGTGTGATCAAGTCATCTGTGTGAATACTGTGTATATGACGGCTGTGTGATCAAGTCATCTGTGTGAATATGACGGCTGTGTGATCAAGTCATCTATGTGGATAATAATAAAAGCTGTGTGATCATCTGTGTGAATACCTAACTGATCGATTATAAAAAAATCATATTCGTGCCTAGCAGTAGAAATTATACAAATACTTTAAAATGACATCATCATCAGATTATAATTATTATATCACTGTGTGCACTGTGTTCCGTGGGCCTGTGACAGTTTACTTCGGCAAATACATTTGTTTCAGATTCCTTCTGGTACCAGTTCAAATCCGAAGTCTTCAGAACGCCTTGGGACAAGGCTGATGCAGGATGGCCGAATGTTACCACCGGCTATCACATCCGGCATGAAGGCTATACAACAATAACTTTTATATAACTGATTAACGAGTTTATTTAATAATCAATAGTGTTCACAATAATTATAAACATAATAGTTTGATAATTATAATAATTCATTAGAAAATAATTAATAATATGAATGATTGTATTGACTCGCGCAGTTGTTTTTCAAGTATTTTCAAGTGTAGCGGGGATAACGGGGATTTATTATGGAGGGGGGTTGTTTTGATCTTGTTATAAAATGCCGAGCAAAAGTTTTGGAGGCTCATTCTTGAGCAATTGTGAAAGTAGGACGTTACTCTGCCCGATTACCTACAGAAATATACATTCCTGGTGGATTGAAGATACAACGTGGATTTATTTATTCCGGCCCATTTGACCCACTGTAAAATAACGCATATTCTGTAAAAATTTCATCCGTCTAGGTTGAAAAAATACGGTAGGACAGCCGGACGGACGGACATCGTCACACGGACATATCATTATGAATAGGGGAACCTTTGGCACTTTGTGTACGGGACCCTAAAAATGAACCAAGTAGTTTAATCAATAATCAATCATTCAAATATACAGTAGTAGATTGTTTAACACAAATTTTACTTCATTTCAGGTTTTTCGATGAACTTTGTTACAGTTGCATAGGGTGGTATTTTAGGGCATTCTTTAAAAACAAATACAGATGATTGAACGATAATCTTATTAAAATTCCTTTTTCAAATCGTTTATTTAAACCCTTTAAATAGAGACCGTCTGTTTTAAATTATATCATGAGCAGGCGCATGTAGTTACAGAGAATGACATTATAACTTACTTTTTGTTTTCGCTTGATCGTAATGCAAATAGGTTTTATATAGTTTTTTATTTATTTTTACTCTGCGGTCGTTGTTACATGCAAACTTGCAAATAGGGCTGTCACCTGCCTCTTCTTGATTTAAAGTTTAGTAGCTTAGATAGTTAGCCGTAAGAAAAGTATTACTTTTTACTGGAGGCAAATAAAACAGCATTGTTTTTGATGACTAATTATTTTTTAAGTTTATTTGTTTTTAATGTTGCTAATTACTGGTTCATATTTTTTCAAAGCCTGAAAAACGGGGTAACCGTAGACTGAAGATTATCAAGACAGGCTGAGATATGACAAAAATGTATAAAAATTCGTGCCTTTGTTTGACTTTGTTGCAAGATTTTGTCAACAATTTCAACTAAGTCAAACAAAACTATCGAATAGCAAAGGAACTGACTAACAACGTAGGTTTTTTCACTCTGTGTAATAAGCATATTAAGCCTGTCTCGTTTTCGTGAATATTATTATCAGTCAGTCCTATGCTCTACTATTTTTCTACGGGGGTGACCCATTAAGAACGGGGTATCTGGCAACCCTACTTACAAACCAGTACTGCTTGGCTTTCTTGTTTTACGAGACATGAAGTCTGGTACGATTTATTTTATGCTAGTGGACCCATCAACGATTACCTACGTTGCTAAATAACCTTGTTCTTCATCGTGTATCTATTTAAATCAACTGCTTAAGTTTGTTAGAAAGAATATACCTGCAAGATTAAGGCTATAAAATAAGGCCTACCCCCATAGCGACCGTTTATGGGCGTTTTTTATTATGTTCATCAAATCAGCCTACATCAACCCACAGCTGGGCATAGGCACATCCCGGACACTGCTTATAAAAATTGATAAGATGACGTCAGCACATGCGAAACGGAGTCTCGGGCTGCAATAACTTTAGCTTAAATAAAACGCTTTGACCAAGAATCACCTTCACCTTTGGCGTCTATTCACCAAGAGTTTTTATCCTTCGTCCTGAGATTGTTATATTCTCTTTGATTAGAAAACATAAATTCTACCGTGTCCAATGCATCGGTGGTCTACCGACTGACCTTCTTTCTCTTGGCTACCATTCCGATACTGCCTTGGTCCACCGGCCGTCTTCTCTTCTAGACAAGTCCCGCCCCATCTCCACTTTAACTTTGTGATTAGCTCATCAACCTCTTCGACTTTAGTTTTTCGACGAATTTTTATACGTTTTTGGGTACGCGGTCTACAGAGCAGCGATTTGCCGACATTTACTATCTTTCGAAAGTAAACATTAGACGTTCAAAAGTATAATAACTGAAGAAACCAAAGGTGATGCTTAGGACTACATACTATTCTATAAATACCTAACACAATGGGCACGTTCACTCAAGGCCTCATAAAAAGGCTGAAAGTCACCCAAAGAGCAATGGAAAGGGCTATGCTCGGAGTTTCCCTGCGAGATCGATTCAGAAATCCGCAGAAGAACCAGAGTAACTGACATAGCCAAAAGAATTGCTAAACTTAAGTGGCAGTTGGCGGGGCACATTGCTCGCAGAACCGATGGCCGATGGGGCCGAAAAGTTTTCGAGTGGCGACCGCGTATATACTAATCTATGGACCCGATGAAGGTGGCGGGAACCCGTTGAATGAGGGCAGCGCAGGACCGATCATTATAGTGATCCTTGGGGGAGGCCTATGTCCAGCAGTGGACGTCCATCGGTTGAGATGATGATGATGATTAATTATTTGTAAAACAAGTTTTAAGCACGCGAAGGCACTGTGGTATCTTTATCCTTCCTAAGATAAAAAAAAAGTATCTCAATCACGCAATGCCGCTCTAAGTAAATTAGGCAACGGGTCCTAAATTTATGCGGTCCATGCACTTATAGGCTAGTCATCTATCTTGCTATTTTAATTTAATCAAAGTATACCTATTACTTATTGAATAAAATGTGAAATTGAATACAATAGTGTCACCTACTTACGACGGTACCTTGGTTGGACCACTTTCTGTACCATTGAGTGTTACCTTTATTATATTTAGCACGCCGCGCGCCTCTAGCTTCAACAAACCGTACTACCGTCTCCCGTAGTAATAAAACACCCCTATTACGCATATTCTATCTCATCATAAACTTAATGGCCAACTAATTCCAGTGTATCATATCGCCGTTCTGTTCTAACACGTTTTGTGTTTAATGCCAATCATTACCCGTCTTGCTCCCCTTCGGACGCTTATTAGCGGGTAGTGAGACTGCAAGGAGTGGGGACTTGGAACATTATCATGTTGCTGGTTCGTTGGTGGGGACATTGCTCGCAGAACCGATAGCCGATGGGGCCGAAAAGTTCTTGAGTGGCGACCGCGTACCGGAAAGCGCAGCGTGGGTAGGCCCCCACTGATGGACCGACGATCTGATGAAGGTGGCGGGAACCCGTTGGATGATGGCAGCGCAGGACCGGTCGTTATGGCGATCCTTGGGGGAGGCCTATGTCCAGCTGTGGACGTCCATCGGCTGAGATGATGATGATGATGATCCGTTGGAGAAATATTCAAATGAAAAGAGATTTAATAAGCTATGGGGACTGGCCGTGGATTTGACAGCCTTTGTTAGTTGTAATTTGCAACTACATAATTTTTTTTGTTCAGACGTTTCTTTAGCAAACTTTTCACACTGGAGTGTTTGATGAATCGAGGATCTTCTTCTTCCTTCTTGTCAGCATAAGCTATAAAAAGCTCACAACTTTATTATCCGAGGGGTAGTCAGAGATATTATCTATATTACGAAGAATTTTTTTTTGCGAATTTATTTTTGCTTCCATACTATTTGTTCAGTTAGATGGTACGTACTCCTGACGTACGCTATTCGCAACTTACGCTGTTATCCGACTTTGCACCCTTTGATTACCACCTTGGACACTTACTTAGCTGTCATTTCATACAAATGGAAAAAAAATTAAAAGAGGAGGTAAGCATGTGCGATACTGAGTGAGTGCGAGCGAATCAGGAATACGCATTTGCTTACATATTACGCCGCGGTCCCGCCAGAGGGGTGAGGTAAGAAATTGGTGGGGGGCAAAAAATTTCGGTACTGTATGTACCTCCTAGCTACTCTTTCTACTGTGACGCGGGTCTGCTCTGCACAAACGATGATTTTCCAGGTCGTACTGTAATAAAGTGCCAATGTCCACAGTTGCAGCAGTCATAGAGCGGGCCCGGAGCGGTGCGACATTCCGTAACCAGGCGTAGATTATATGCAGATTGTACTGCGCACGAGTTTTGTTTTTTATTCCATCGTAGCTCATCGCTAAGTAGATAAGTCAAAATTGTTTTATGCCAGGAGGAAACACGAGTTTAAAATACTAGTGGAGTCCGCGACTGCGTACGTGCAGGCCAATGAAACATACAAGGTCCTTCTTAATATGCTGACGGTTTTTTCAGGGGACCGTTTCGACCATTAATCTGAACCACTTTCTCTACGAGACCAACATCGAAATAGCAAAAAAATATTTAACTGTTCCACACAAAAACTGCAATCCTACTCGACCCAAATATATAGGAGAGCAGATTTATTTTTCTCGATGTTGATAAAGATAAAGTTGTTCAGTTTGATATAGTCTGATCATCCCCTTAAAAACCTTGTATATTATGATCTTAACTTTTGATTGAGTAGGTGTAATCCGATTACGATGAGAAATAAAAACTAAATGTTAATCCAAACTAAGTCCCTTAAAATGCCTTTACGAAAGCCATATCATGATCGGTTCAGTCGTTTTTAGTGATTCTTGCACAAACAAACAGACAAAATATCCTATCTCTCTTAATCCACATCCACCCAATGCTGGTGCTATACCAGCACCTTGGACACTTAGCTGTCATTTGATACAAATTATTATTATATATAAATTATTATATTAATAAAAACTCTGACATAAGGGCTCTGCCCACACGATAAGAAAGAAAGATAAAGATACAAAGTAGAAAAATGTAAAAGAGATAGAGAAGAGGTAAGCATGTGCGAGCGAGACAGGAATACACCATTGCCAAAATTTTATATATCCACGGTTGAAGTTAAAATTGGTGGGGGTAGGGTGTATAGTGTATCCGTAATATATGTAGCATAGTATAGGCCTTTTTTTTTCTTCATTGGGATACAGAGTTCTATTTTTAAAGTCCTTATCATTTCACAATAAATCCGTCTAACCATATCGTCCTTATTCTTCTGTTCCGTTTTTTATTTTTTTCAATCCAGGTATGTTACCTGACTTTACGTACACATTGCGTGATCGCGTGCATTTCAATACCGATGTTTATTGCTTCTACTGTATCTTAGGAAGCGATAAAAATAGCTATGTAATTTTCAACTTAACTACTGTAGTTAAAAGATTGAAATTTGCTTGTAACTTTTTGAGTTAAAAGATATAAATAGGGTAATTGAAAAGCAACTTTGTAGTAAAGTTGTTGTGGTCTGGAATGGAGTGAGTATTTTTTTTCCGTCTATGCGATGTTTAGTTTATTTTGATTCCTATCTGCGCAGGCTTGTTGAATAAATAATTGAAAGGTTAAATATTTATTTAAAAGAGACGTCGAATGTTGACCAGGGAGGATAACCTCCCATTCCGAGGAACTAATATTATTATAAAGTGAGTTTTCATAAATAAATAAAAAACGGACGCCGCAAATGTGTGGGGCTTTTGTAGTTTTGGAGATTTTGTGAATAGGAGTGAGTGAATCTTCATGCTTGTAAAGACATATTCCGAAAACCGGCCAAGTGCGAGTCGGTCGGATACGCGCACGAAGGATCCCGTACCATTATTGAGCAAAAAACTGCCAAAAATCACGTTTGTTGTATGAAAGCCCCCTTAAATATTTATTGTATTCTATTTTTTAGTATTTCTTGTTATGGCGGCAAGAGAAATACATCATCTGTGAAAATGTCAACTGTCTAACTATCACGGTTAATGAGATACAGCCTGGTGACAGACGGACGGACAGCGGAGTCTTAGTAATAGGGTCCGTTTTACCCTTTGGGTACGGAACCCTAAAAATCAGAATATATCCACGTTGCACTAGTAGTACCTACTACCTACCGTAACTCAGTCCAGTAAGCATGCAGGATTCCTCACGGTTTTTTTCCTTCACCGAAAAGCCAGTGGTGTAACAATCCGTAAATGAATTCCGAAAAACTCATTGGTACGAGTCAGCTTGAACGGGGATAGAACCATCGCCTCCTGCACGGCAGGCAAAGGTTGCTCACCACTGGACCATCACGGCTAGCTCTAGGAGTGAGTGGATTTGCCTTTTATCAACACACAATATTCATTTAGAATATCTCTGTCTATTCTTTACGATGATAAATGACGATGAAGATAAAAGTAGGAGTTAATTTTTAATGGTTATAATTCCTGTAGATATGCTTAGTGCGAGTTTCTTGAGTTGAACTCCTCGAACGCGTTAAAGTAAACCGTGATTTGTATGGGATTTAATCTGATGATTTTTAGTATGATTTTAAAATGACATAAAAAAATAAAACCAGACGGAAGCCAAAGTTACTGATCTGATATTATATTTGTGCAGCATGTAAACGCGTTAATGTTGGCACTCTCATTAAGATAGACATCGGCGCGCGCGCACTTTCTCTGTGCTCCTCTAAGGAACTTAGCTGTGATGTGACGTATGACGTAATGGTTGCCTTGTGGTTGGTGCGGTTGACCAGTGAAGGGTCACAGGTTCGAGTCAACATGATATAATTTAAATAAGTTTTTTTACATCTCTGGGTTCAACTTGATAGTTGGTTGTTGCATGCATGTTTCCAGACTTTTGATTCGGGATAAGTCAGTCGGGAGGGGGCATCATGTTCGGGGGCGAGAAATCACTGTAGATACGAATACGAGTACTGTACCTATATTCCGATTTCTGGAATAAGTAAATATCCCCACCTATCCCCTGGATATGACGTTGTATCAAATTTTATGTAGGATCCAGGGCATAACAACCCCTACGGTATTATGGTATTGAGTTTATGCATCTTTCTGAGGCTGAAAGAAAAAATCTGTTTTTGTTGTTAGTATCTTACGCATCATACCACTGCTGGGCAAAAGCCTCCTCTTTTATATCCTCCAACCATCCCTGTTCTGGCTGGACAAGCTTTGGCCACTTTGTCATAGAAAGCAAGCCTAGAAAGAGGTGGGACGATTCAGATCGTCTTTCTAGGATCACCTGGGCCTTATTTAATAAACGTGATAATTGACAATTCAGAGTACATTACTGAGAATGCTAGGGCATAGGCTACCTACTGCAAGTTTACCGTCATCATTAGTGCAGCAATGAACTCTGAATTGTCATCGTCAGGAAGCCGACGACCGTTTTTAGGATCCAGGGCGTAACAATTCTTGTCCAAGACATTCTTGTTAACAGGTCTATGTTTTTTTACTTTAAAAACGTATGAGAGTAAGATGTGAACCTACCTAGATGCTCTAAATAGCAACAGCCAGTGTAAACCTCGTTATATCCTGAACTAATTGATTTATGATGTATTTTTAATGTTCTTCAAAACGTGATCCTTACATTAGAAGGCTTTTTAGTCCTTTTTGGATTCTCTAAGCATATATTGTTTTTTGAAAAAAAGTTTAACAAGATATTATGGCTAGATCGTCTCTGAGTCAATCTTCTCTGTCTTTAAATAATCTACAGGGTGTTAGGGTAAACAGTTGCATTACTTTAAGGGGTGATTGTACCCATGATACTGAACAAAAGGAATAAAGGGAAATTCGCAATTCGCATTCTATTACTACTTTCATACAAACGTTCGATCAGCTAATTGCATTTAATATGGAAAGTCCAAAAACTACCTTAACCTTCCTTACCCTAACATATTTTGCTCTTTGTTGGTTGTGAGTTGTTTACAGCTAAAATTATTCATACAACTAGTAAGAGAAATCATTCTTCTTTCGTCCCGTCCCACTGCTGGGAATAGTCCTCTCCTAAACTCTACTACCCTCTGCTACCACTCCGCTTCTTGTTTGGTACGATGTCTGGCAAAAAGACGGTAAAAAAAAAGAACGAAATATGTTGTTTTGATTACCTCGGAAAGAACCCGTACCTAGGTACTTACAAAAATGGTGGGTACTTACAAAAATGTCAAATATCTTACTTCTTATCGTTCAATGTGCTAATCATTAATCTAATCTAATCATTCAATCTCATTCACCGCTCTCAAAACATATTTTCATTCCTTGGACTGGCGGAACTCAAAAAATTTTAAATCCGTTATCATAAAATGTACAGTCAACATCAAAAGTACCTATTAACAATTTTAGTACAATTTTTTAATATACTTACCAATCTTACCATTAATATAAAGGTGTAGCAATATAAACACCTGGAAGGACACAAATAAATAAATATATGGATGAAGAAGCCATAAGATCGGGAAAGAAAGATCGGGACTGAAGAAGTCCTACGCCATTACGGTTGAAGTGGTTAAGAATAGCAAGAATTTTGATATTAAGTTCCCGTTGACACCCCAATAGCTTAGTCGATAGTACACCAGCCTGTACCTGCTGATCCGAGGTTTTAAATCCCGCAAATATTGTTATGGTGGAATAGAAATATTCGTACCTAAGTCATGGATGTTTGTTTTGTTAAAAATGTACAGTCAAAAATCCACAACAAGCTTCGTCACAAGAGAATAAAAATAAAAATCCACAGAACGTTTCGTCAGCAAAATAATAAATTAACCTAAACTACACGGCATCGTCATAAATCGTACCTGGCACAAAGGATCCCATCACACTAGCTGCGTTCCCGCGCTGGATAGCCAACGAAATCCTCTGCACCAGATACGACCCAGAGCGGACATCGCCGCCACTCTCAACCAACCTCCTGCCCAGCTCTCTTACAAACGCCTTACCCTCCACTCCCCACGTTCCAGACGTCTCCACAGCCAGTGGCACAAAGATGTACTGGGACTCCAGTACCGCGTACCTCACATGCTTCTGTGAAGCCGCCCATTCCGCCGCCGACCCAGCCGCACGCATAGTGCCTCTAATGTGGGAAGCCGCAAAAGTGCTTACGCAAGTGGCATCCCACAAAAGGCAGCGGCCCCTCTGCCACGGTACTAGGGTAAGACCATCAGGCCTTTTCCCGTCCGTGCGGCACAAACCGGGCATTTGCACCCGGCATTTTGTTATAATATCTGTGGTTTTGTGTACCGTTGTCTGGATATCACAATATAAGTCTGGACTAGTTTCTGATAAATGGGACCGAAAAATTAAATTTTCATATTACCTTCATAGAAAATGACTCGTATTTTCGTTCTTTCTTTAAAATTTTGCCACGCCACAGCAGCCGTCTCGCTCGTAGTATTGCTTGACGCGGACTATTGAAAAACGTCCCAATTTGGGTCGCGTTCGAGTCTTCACTCTGCGCGCGTTAGTAACATCTGGTATAATAATTAATTGAGACAAGATAATTTGTATAACAAATTGACAATGTACCTACCTAAAATATTCTTATTTATTTTAACTAATTGACTTTTGAAGTCGACTGCACGATTAACGTTACAGTTAGTTAATTAAGAGTTACGTCCTGTAAACTAAGGTCGATGGTCGGCCTTAACCGAGTGAGAGATATGTGGGAAAATATTAAGGAGATTTTTATATTTAAATTTACATTTGCGGTACTAATTAAACGAGCGGGGTTCATTTTATACCGTCTCTCTATTTAATTGCGACGTAGGTACAGTACGACCAGGAAAATAATTCCGCAGGTCAATCTTCGGTAGACCAGAGTCCCCGTCAAAACCCTAAGCCATTTGATAATCAAAGGGTTCAAAGTCGGAGAGCAGCGAAAAGGGCGCGATAACAATTAGCCAATAGTGGCAAAGGATTGAAGGTGGCTTGCACATCCTGGTTGATCAGGTCATACAATTTCGCGCGATGATGAAATTTGTCAACTGTGCATCAGGTAAGAGTCTTATCGTAAGACTCATAAACCTGGTACTACTTACTGGTACTGGTACGACAGTTATACTTGTTGAGGTAGACAGAAACTTTGCATGGGTGCAGTTGTAGCAAGGGTCACTTTCAGAATACTGAAGGTTTCGGGATGGAATGACGTTTCAAGTGGTGATAGGTAGCTAGGTTGCTACTAGGCTAGGCTACAAAGACAGTGAGGAAACATAACCTCACCTCAGGAAGCGCCGAAAAAATCTGCTTTTTCATACAAAACTGCTGTACCTACCCGACTAAAATGTATGGGACAGCTAATTTTATTTTCACGTTTCTTGAGGTCTTCCTGAGGCAGGCTCCATATTGAAAGTTGCTCAGTTTGATGGTCTGGGTCTGAGTTCACCGTTTAAGTCTGTGGAGGGCTGTCCCTTACACCCTGTATATTATGAATGTATGAAAATAATAACGCAACAATAAATAGGTACTTACATTTAAGTATCTACCTATTTTTGGTTATGTTAATTATTATTTTCACAGACTAAAAATTAGACTGTGGCCTGTAAGTCATTTCTCGTCTGCAACAGAGCTTTAAAAGTATAATTTATACCTACCTATAAATACACACACAAATAGACATAAGAGCACTTTCTAAATAATGTTTTGTCACACTCGATGATTGATCGAGTCGTTTACACCTTTCATTTGCTATTACTATAGCAAAGAAAGTGGCGACGATGATTGTACAGTGAGCTACGTAATATAATAACTGCTTATAAATAATTAGTACTCTTGTAATTTCATTTTCATTTCACCATTGAATTTTCTTGACGTTATTGTACGCTCTTCTTTACTATAAAATGTCATGCTTGTTCTTTTATTATCTCGTTTGCCACCAGTCCATTAAACTGGACAAATGGTATAATTTTAATAATGTTGATATCTCTTAAAATAAATCCCTGCACGAATATGCATAAAAACTCATCACTTTTAGTGTAGTTTTAACATAAGCCATTGTCCTATTTTTTATACATACAAACACTCACGACTATAATCCCTTTCGGGATGGTCAGAAATATATTATTACAACTACCACCATCTTGCAGTTGTAACTAGGCTCTATATTCTGAGAATCTAACTATGATTTTAATCACTCGACTTAAATCTATTTGTTTTTTTAAATATGCCGTGTCGACATATTTCTGAGACTGACTGTACAAAGTTGTATGTAGATATCCATTGAGTCACTCAAGCATTCCAGTGCAATGAATATGAATGAAATTAGTTAATGAAAGGTATATTTATCAGCAAGTATTAACAATACTCACTGATTTCATTTTGAGAAAATATAAAGGGCAACAAGACATTGACGTAGGCACCTAGTACCTACAGTAATTCCCATTTCCGCCATTTTGGATTTAATTTACCTTGACGTCATGTAGGTAATATTATTCGGATGGAGGCACACTGTCCAGAATAACGGTCGTCACAGACACGCGCTATAATATGTTGCTGTACTCTTCTTACGCACGCCAAATTACATAAGCGCGTCTCTTTCCTACGTGTGAGTGAGAGGAACCGATATCAATTTGCGTGCGTTAGAAGAGTACAGCAACATATTATAGCGGCCGTGTGTGTTGACCTTAAAGTGTTTGACTTTGAGGCTAAGCGCAGGGCTGATCTCGATGCCAAACGCGATGAACTTAAAGCAAGACCACCAGCGGCCATCCAGTACAACTATCTTAATGGAAAATTGACCTGTAGCCTGTGTGGATGCACTTTTAAAGAAAAGGTAGGCTACATCAGCCACCTAAGAGCACATCAACGAAGCTCACAAAGTCAACAGCCATAATCAGTCGCTGTGGTCGAACACGGCCATGAAGCACCATTATTCGTATCGTAGCCCTCACTAGATCAATCAATATGAATCTCATTTCATATTAGTATTATCGTATTATGTATAATACCAGTTAAGTTACTTTTGAAATATTTTTAGCATTTTAATTTCTTTCCAATTTTATTTGGTGTTTAATTTTAGTTAATCATGTCAGCCTATGTTTTATTTGTCTGTGTATTGTATATACAACATGTATTGAACTTGTCGACAACTAGGTATTTCCCATAGAAACATTGTGTGTCTTCTTGAAATAGGCAACAAAGACTTCTCCACTGTTTACACTAAGCTTTAAAATCAGCGTGGCTAAGGTCATTTGTATAAAAAAATACATTAAAATTTTTTAAATGTTCTTTATAGCACATGGACTTTAACTGTCTGTTACGTAATTTAAAAATAATCATCTCCATTTGATATTGGTCTTGCAAAGAAAATAAAACAAAATCTTGTAGATAAGATAGTAAAGTTGCCAAGAATCGCCTAGAACTAACTGGAAGAACTAATGTCTAAATTGGTAGTCGAATTCTGAATTTGAATTTAACAAAAAACTCATCAATTTGGTTTAGGTCGACAGTTCAAAATTATCAACACTCCTCGGAACAAAGGTAGTCGCCCATCCATATGACTAAACTACACCCTGTGTTTATTCATATATATCTTCCTTTGTCGACACTTCTATTGTATTTTTTTCTTGAGGGCACGTGCTAAGTTTAACAATAAACCATCTGCTTGTATAACAACAATCTTACATCCTATTTTAAACTTTACTATCTATAGAACAAAACCTAAAGTTGTATACTACATTTTTACAGCTGATAAGCTCAGCTGTTTCAATGAAACTAACCTAGAGATAGAGTTTGTGCTCTACGAGTTTAGAAATTAGGTTGTTTTTTGGTAGTTTTAAAAACAGTAAGATAATGTTATGGTAGTAATTTATGGTATTTAGTAATTGTTAGGGTTCACATCTGGCCGAAAGGTCACACCTTGATGTTGCCAGATGGTTGGAAACTTTTGCAATGTTCCGAAATAAAGGTTTTTATGCAACCTTTTAAACCGTTTTTTTAAGAACGAAGTGGTTCTGATAGGTACTTTTAATGTGGGTGTTGATTTTAAAGGATAACAGTTTAATACTGACGATTTTAAATAAATACCGGCCAAGTGCGAGTCGTACTCGCGCATCGAGGGTTCCGTACCACCACAAAATATATTTAAGTACCAAAAATATTGTGTTTTCTCTGGGTAAATTCTGTAAATATTGTGTTCATATCGAGTCCAACATTTTTTCACTAAGATTTATATACAGGATGTTTAATGCATAACATATTTTTGGGGATGCTTCAAAGCATCAAACTGAACAACATTTACTAGTTTGAAGTTGGCATCCTAAAAAAATTGGGATTTATTGAATGTTCCGTGGCTTTAAAAGTTTAGGAACCGCTGACATGTAAACTTCAAAATTAAAGTAAAAGAGACTAAACTCTGATTCCTAATTCGGCGATTAATTTTGACGTAACTTTTGAATTCATTCATAAACTTATACATTCATAAATTTACGTCGATTTGTTGTCGACTTACGAATTTTAGTTTATTTTTTCTACGCGTGAAGATGAGGTCTAGAAAATTGTAGCATAGTATAAGAAAAGAGTATATCTAGTACTACATACAGTACGGACCTTAGAGTGTACGGAGACTCCCTACCCCCCCACCAATTCACCCCCGTTTGGTAGGAAACGGAAGTAAATGTAGGCAATGACTCAGTATCGCACATGCTTAACTCTTGTAAATTTTTTTCCCATTTGTATCAAATGACAGTAAATTGTACAGGGTGTGGTACGAGTGACGGAGCACTGGTATATGTATGAACTAAATCGGTCATTCTTGTAACAATACAGTTTACTATTACTCAATATTAATTTACTACACCGCTATTCTCGCAAACAGATCGTAGGGCAATAAGAAAAGAAACAAAACGATTTAAACACCAACATTGTAACGTTTTTTGCGTAGTGAGGCAACGCGCGTGCGTGCCTGTTGTGATGGCTTAATCAACGGTTTGGGGTTCCCTTCCCGGTTGGTGTAGTAAATAACCTTCTGTAGGAAGTATCTTTTGTTAGCAGACTTGAGTTTTAATGTAAATGATATGTTACCGCAATGGGATTCTGGATCCAATGTAAACGAAATTAGTGACATTCTATGTTATTGTTAACCTGTGTCCGTTTCAAATGGACTGATTGTCAATTAAGTAGGACCATACGTAGAACTGAATTTAAAATAGGATAGGACATAAACTAGGCTCCAGACTTTAAAAATGAACAATGATTCACAATTGGTCATATTCATCTATACATATAATAAAATTATAAACTTGGCGATGATGTACATTGAAGATATTTGCAAAAAAATTAATTGAGTGAGAATACGTAATGGAATACATTAAGACCATTTTTAGAATTTTTTCTGTTTGTCTGTTTATCTGTTTGTCTAGAAAGTAAAGAGTAGAAAGTATAGAGCAGATTATAGGCTTTATTTCATCGCAATCGGTTCATTAAATCAAAAGTTATGAGTATTTAAAGACTAAGAGTCGCGGGGTGTGTTGTGTGAGTGTGATATACGTTTTTATTTCCATATATTAATTTTTACACTATAATTCTTTTTTTTCTTTCTCTTAATATTACTAAGAGCTTCTCTGCGCGCACGAAGTCGCGGGCACACCGCACAGCTAGTAATAAATAAAAACAATCTAGAAATAAGGTTTTTATTCTAGAAATAATTTTTAACTAAAATTAGATATTTTGTTATTTGCGTTCCCGAATATAAGTTCTTTTTTAAATCTTTTTTACTACCTAACAATCAACTATTTAAAAATGTAAATATTCAATTCAATATTTATTTCTATTCATTTACGATTTTTTTGTCTATTACAAACAAAACATAGGTAGGTATACAAGGTGTAAAATTAAATGGAACATTTACTTAAAAGGGTGCTTCAAACTATCAAACTGAAAAGCTTGTACTATGGAACCAACACTGAAATAGCGAAAAAAAATAATCCGCTGTCCCATACACAAATGCAAACATAACTCGACTGAAATGTATGGGACAGCAATTTTTTTTTCGCGATTTTTATTGGTCCCATATTGAAAGTTGTTCAGTTTGATGGTCTGAACTGAAGCTGTTAAGTAAGTGTCGCATTTAATTTTGTAAAATTACAGGGTAATTACCCTGTACTGGGCCTCAATCGCCCTAAGTTTGAACGATACTACCAAAACAAAACCACAACCAAAAACGTTACGTTATGCACAATTCGTATCGCGAAAATTATATTAACGGTAACGATTTAGCTTTATTTCGGAAGATACGTTGGCGTAACGTTTGATGTCCGTTCGATCGAATTTTCGAAGTTCAGAAAAAAATATTGCGATAGCTTTTTTACTTCAGCTAAACCAAATCTAAACCAAAACCAAACCAAAACCGTATAAAATTGCGCAATTGAGGCCCAGGTAGTTTACATCTTTATTTTTACAATTTTTAAGTATTTTATGTTTGTAAGTAAAATATACATTTTCTTGGATTAGCACTTCCCATTTTAAATTGTACAGAACACCCGAAATTCAATTCAAGATTCGAATTCGAATAGTTTCAATTCAAGATCAGAGGTCGACATGGTCCACTTGTATATTGTAACGTTTCGTTAAAAAATTTAATACCAATTTTTTACCTTGAACGTTGAAACACGGTAGTGTGGCGTGTTTAAGAAATTATTAATTTTTTTTTCTTTTTATCGAAAAAAGCCTTTGGTAAAATAGTTGTAGGTACATTTCGCAATCATTGGCAATCGCATCACTTTGAATTTTTAATTGACGTACGAGTATTATTGACATATTTTTTAACTTCTCGTTTAACGTGCTTACTTTTTTACTAACCGTTGGGAATTATGTTTTTGTGGTAACTATCTAATTAAATATAATATTGTAGTGTTATTATATTTAATCGATGTATCAATACCACTGCTCAGAAATAAAGGTATTATAAGCACAATCGATCTTATTTATTAGTCAAATGTATGCGTACAACGTAAAAAAGTTTACCTATAAAATTAACTAAAAATCTGGTTAGTAAATAAAAAGGGTGACGAAATAGTACAGTTTACAAGAAATTATGTAAAATAAGTAGCTTTTTACTGCACTGTCAAAATGTATTTACCAAATCTTTACGCAACAGGAGTCAAATGTCAAATAAAATCAGTTCCCTGTGAATGAACAATGTAAGAAAACCATTCATCAAATCGTCACGTCCCTGTAAACTTTGTATTACTGGTGTTATATCAAAAAATAAAAACCGACCTAATTTTGCTTATCTAAAATTCTTATACCTAACACTAAACTTACTTCCTAGCACACTTGAAATAAAAGTCACTTTAATCCCGAATCAATAAAAAGCGACTATAAATTTGTTTGCTCATGAAGTTTTTCTAACATTTTATTTACATTGCGAACCATTTTTAAATCAAATGCAATAAAGTCTATTTTCGTAATTTCCGTCAGCAAAAAAAACTACACGTAGCGAGGTCAGTGAACTGGCTAAGTAAATAAATGGGTGCTAGAATGCAGAGATGCAAGCGTGAAAAAAATCGATGGCACCTTGTCGGTTGCGGTACTTTCTTTAGAATGAGTTGGATAATTTGCCTTAACTGTTAGGTAAGATGGAAACAAGTTTACTGGAACATCTCTGGCTGTTTTGTGAAACCTGAAAATGGTTTAGTACAGAATAGTAAAAAACAAACATTTAAAAATATTTTAAAAAGGGATTGAAATCGCGATATAAAAATTGTTCCATAGAAAACGTCAATGTCAAGTCGACCCAAAGGTATGAAATATACGTTTTTTTTTCGCGTTTTGAATGTTAGTCTACTAGTGAAAGTTGTATAGTTTGATAGTCTGAAACATCGCCTTAAGTGTGTAATAGATTAAATTTAAGTTTACACCCTGTGTAGTAAGATCATCTAATAATAAGGGGATAGAGACATGTTTTTGAAATGTTTCTATGGGTTTACTGTACCTACTCTACCGCGTTTACCGTATTTAGGTAGGTAATGTACAGTCAGCAGCAATAAGTTATAAACACTTTTGTTCTACGTCGTAGTACAGAAGTGTATACAAGTTATTGCTGCTGACTGTACTTAAAGAAAAATGTTTAAAATAAATGAATTTTCATATAATTAATTACCTAATTTGATTCCAAACAAATTAAGATTAGGAAGTTTCCTATTACTTAATATTCAATTTAAAAAAGTCACAAAAAACTTTTGAAGCCGGTTCTCAAATCTAGTACTCTACATCCGTCGATGATTTTTCGAAACAGTTAAAAGGAAATGGATAATCATGTTATAACAGTAGCTTGTAAAAGATAGGATGACATTGACAAAAAAGTTACCGTAACTTAACGTAAATATGTTGAAAGTTGAGTTTGTATATGAGATTTACAAGCTTATATTTGCTTCCCTACATCATGTCATGATTAACTGGGCTTGAATGAGGCATCAACTAATTTTTATAAACAACTAGCTGTTGCCCGCGACTTCGTCTGCGTTACCCGGATAAAAAGTACCCTATGTGTTAATCCAGGCCATGGTCTATCTGTATGCCAAATTTCATCAAAATCCGTTCAGCAGTTCTTGCGTGAAAGTGGAACAAACATCCATCCATCCATCCATACTTACAAACTTTCGCGTTTATAATATTAGTAGGAGTAGGATATATTCTGCCGGCGACTATTTGCTTACCTATATCACGATTAACTGAGCTTGAATCAGACATCAACAGTTTTTTATAAACAACTACATTTTGCCTGCGACTTCGTCTGCATTAACTTTAAAAAAAGCCGGCCAAGTGTGTTTCTGACCACCCATAAAGGTTCTGTAGTCGCAATGTATGTTCACAGCAGTATTTCGCAAAAACAGTACGTTTTTAGGCTCGTACAAACGTTTTTCTGATAATATATTTCTTTTTTCAGGTACGCACGCACAGTGATATCATAGTTATGGATTTATAGCTGCTCAGTGCTGATATTCGGAAGGAGGTATGTAGGTGCAGATTCTAGACGTATGTAAAACAGATTTTATTTTATTACATCAGAGAAATTATATTAAAGAAATTATAAAAATGGATGTTGCTCTGACTTGGACACCGTTTCACCGATTGCAATGAAACTTTGGTGAGTTATTGTGAGCATGGTCGAAAAGGTTTATGACAAAAAAATTATGTCGTATTGCAACGCATGCCAGGCACAGCTAGTAAAGAGAGTATATGAGTAAATTAACACATTATAGCCTTCAAGACAAGTTTTCACTTATTAAACATTACAGTTGTTTCTCAAAGAAAACAAAGCAAAAAAAACGACCTTACAAAAAATTACGACCATGAATGACCCCTTTCGGGGATTTAAAATCTTTGCTATAGTATATCTTTAGTTTAGCATATGTTTAATGATATCTGTGTACAGAGTGTTTTAATGCATATTTTCTTGCATTTACCACCTTTCACCTAGCATGGACATAGGTTAGATCATGAATAGATTCCAAAGCAATACAAAATTTTACATTTACTGTCTCTACCTACAATGCTACAGTAAGTATAAAAATCTAAAACGGGGTCAGAAAGGTCACCATTATGTAAAAAAAATGCCTCTTAAGGCGACATATTTAGAAGATTTTGCGAAATTTGTTTTAAAAAGCCATTAATGAGTTACAACGAAGGTTTTCTTACATTTATATTGTGACCCTGTTTGGAAATATTTTGTAATCGGTTCGAGTATTTATTGCGTGGGATTTTGGATATGTTTATGGCAGTTTAGTGATCTCAGAGGTCAGAAACCTTATTGTATAGTATCTATTGAAATACCTCGATGTTTAAAATTTTCCTCCCAAAAAAAGGGATTACGTCCTATTTTTTTTATCTCGTATCAAGTAGAATCGACGTTTCCTTCTATTTTTTAAGATCTATCGAACGCAAAATAATAAACAAAAAACACAGATACAAAAATTTACTAACATTTTCGATCCCCTTTTTTCCTATTTTTTTTAGTATCACTTGTGTTTTTTTTGACCTTAGATAGTATCTTCATGCCAAATTGTGTTTCAACTGGTGAAAAAAATGAAGATGGCTATTGTCTACAGGTATAATGTTTATTGACTATCTCTAAAAATACCAAGGATTATTATTAATAGGTTTTGCAATAATCTCTTTAATATGTAGAGTCGATATTGTTTATCGAACTAATTTACACCTATCTGCCTACTATCTTCTTCATAAAAACTACAAACTAAAATTAGCACGGATCTCAAGCGCATAAATCTCAACAATTTAAATCAAGATAATTTCAAGTCGCAAGATGTCACAGTTTCCACGGCGTTACGTCACATGAGACACAATGCGGCCGGTGAAGAAAGTGCTTTGTTTTCCATTGGCTGATTTATGCATTGTGTTCACTTAAATTGTTTCATTATTGGGAAAATTGGTTGGAATTATAATTGAAAACATTATGATGTTATTGTGAAATCATCATCAACATCATCAGCCTATAAACGTCCCACTGGCACAGGCCTAAACAGTCATGTAGGCCTAGCATGCCACCCCCCAGAAAACGACAAAAATCGAGACGTGCCTCCATCTTTATTATTTTACGTATGCCAAAAAGAGCGCGCATGACGGTTTTCTCGTTTAAACGCTTTGTCGTGGGTGGCATGCTAGCCGTGCTGACAGTCCCAAGGAGAGTGTATGAGCGTTAGTCCACCACGCGTGTCAAATAAATACGGATTGGTAGACTTCAAATACGCATCACAATTTCTTCTTCAGCGTATGAAGGTTTGCTCACAATATGTTCCTTCATTGTTTGACAGCAGTCGGTATTATGATGTTATTGTGAAATTATTATCATCATCATCAGCCTATAAACGTCCCACTGCAAGGCACAGGCCTACCTTTAAGGAGCGTTAGTCCACCACGCTTGCCCAATGCGGATTGATAGACTTGAAATACGCATCACAATTTCTTCTTCAGCGTATGCAGTTTTCCTCAGGATGTTTTTCTTCATTGTTTGAGAGCAGTCGGTATTATATTATGTACATTAGTTAGAAAACTCATTTCTCGTACATGGCATGTCTTCCGGGGCGTCGGTGGCGCGTTGCGGAGAAGTATGGAAACCCATTCGTGAGGGTTCGGGTTCATTGTGAAATATAACATACAAATACGACTGTAAATAAGATGGACATTTGTTTCCTACCTATCACTAAAACCTATTTAAAGCGCTTTTAAGTTTAGTGGAAGTGAAGATTGAACGCAATGCTCGTTTATTAAACCGCAATGATGTAGTGAAGTGACGCATGGTCGGTCACCGATGATGACATCATATCATGAAAAAGTTATGCTGATAATGATAAGGTTATTATCAAATAAGGAAAGGTTAATACGCTTCAGCAGCGTGTTCCTTTAAAAAACATAATGTTCGTTTATTTTAAAAGAAAAACGACCAATCCCGTTCCTTTAAAAAACATAATGTTTGTTTATTTTAAAAGAAAAACGACCAATCCCGTTTCGCCTTAAAACTGGTAAAATCAGATTTTATAAGAAATGCTACAATAGATAAGGATAGTTTCCATTTCCTTGGGAAGTATGATATTCCTCCTATTTTTTTGAAATTTTAGCTACCAATATGTTGTGTTCTTTGATCATACTCATTCGTTAGTTGTGAAACGACTTGAAACGAATGTACACACGGCGACAGATCAACCTACCCATAGTTGAACTCTATGTTCATTGGACATAAGGTCCAACTATGGGTAGGTTGATCTGTCGCCGTGCGTACATTTCTTCACGTGGGCTGTCTTTTGAGGACAAAACTATGCGGGGTACTACTTAGGTACTACCAGGTTGTGTGTTCATTCCACTTTGTCATACAATCGCACACACGCACACATCACACTCTCGCACACATACACACACACACACACACACACACACACACACACACACACACACACACACACCCACACATACATGCACACGCACCCCCGTACATTAGTTAGTATATTATTTAGATTGGTGATTAATTGTGTTGGAGTGGTTGTGCTTGCTTGTGCTGTTATTATATAATTATCTTCTTAACTGCTCACATCCTTATGATGTGTTGTTTTCCAAATATTATACATGTACTAGTACTCTAGGAAAACCTATAATTGGCTTATGTTATATTTAGTTAATTTTAAGTACTATGTTTAAATATGGCTGTTGGTTTTCTCAATAAATGAAAATAAAATAAATAAAATAAAATACAATACAATAATTTTATTATAGACGAGCTTTTACCCGCGACTTCGTCCGCATAAATTATATACCAGATTTTAAGTCAGATGATAAGCTATCAAACAAAAAAGTTTCATCAAAATCGTTCAGTAGTTTTTGCGTGATACTCGAACAAACAAACACCCAAACAAACAAACAAACAAACAAACAAACAAACAAACGAACAAACAAACAAACAAACAGACAGACAAAAAGTCCAAAAATTTGTGATTTGGAATCAGGGAAGCCTAAAAACCATATCGTAATCTTTTTTTTGTAAATATCTTCAATGTACAGACACACTTCTGTTACAGTTTTATAATAGTTTAGATAATTATGTAGATCAACATACTAACTAAGATAATATTACAATATAATCCTAACCTTAATCCGCTTAGCGGTTTATTAGCACTTTATCTACATCTACACTAATAATATTATAAAGAGGAAAGATTTGTACCTATTTTTGTATGTTTGTATGTTTGTGATGAATAGGCTCAAAAAGTACTGGGCCGATTTAAAAAATTCTTTCACCATTAGAAAGCTGCATTCACCCTGAGTAACATTAGTCCGATCACCGGAGGGGTTTGACCCTAACAGTAAATCGTCTCTCGCTGAAACTTTGTAGTGTGATAAAGTGAAGTATAAAGATAACGGTTGACAAGTATCTAGGTTTTTTTTATTAGGAAGTTAGGTATTTATACCTAAACATAAAAATCACTTATAGCTCTCGGCGGAAAAAGTTTCTCTCCAAAATTCCTTTGGTATATGTTAGTATATACTAATTACCATAGAGGTGATCGGTATCTAGGAATTTATCGATTTCACGAAGGGAGAAACATAAAAATACCGTTTTTAATCCATAACTACTGCAGGAATAATAGTCTCACAATTGTTGTCTTTTTGTGTGTATTAATTTCATTACATGTATCGTCTTGCACAAGAAGCTAGAATATTTTCATTTCAGTTATAGTTTTATGATTTTTGGGCAATAACTTACTTCGGAAAAGTATTCTCTTCCTCTTTATCCATTTACAAGTTACAGTACACTTTAATACAACAGGATTACTAAGAATCTATTAAAATTTCGCCCTCATTAGTATATTACCATTTTTTCAATAATATTCTTCCCGCGCTAGGCCCCGATCTACGAGCGCGGGGTGCGGAAGGGTTGAGGGGAGTGGGCGGCGGCGGGCACCGCATCATCGCACGTGCTCACTGCTCAGTGCTACCCGCGCCGCGCCGCTGATTTATAATAGTACCTACTGTAGCCCCGGGACTATTTAATTACAAAAAAGATTACCGATTGCCGTTTTGATATTGTTGTAGGGTACGAAATTACTAATATAAAAACCCTATTCCTGCGAAATTACTAATATAAAAAAAACTTTTTGAATACTGTCATGTTCTTTGCCTTAGTTCAATACTGTAATAGTAAGACTGTCTAAAGTTGTCATACAAAGCTAAGCTATGGGACTAGATGAAAACGTCTATTTTGATAGGTCTTAGGCGCTGTCCTATTGCCATCGCACGCGCGATCATGCGTCCGTCCGATGAAAATGATCGTGCGATCGTGCGATCAAACATAGGAATCAGTACTGACTGTCCTAATTTCGATCGCGCGATCATGCGATGCCATCGAATTGTTCTATTTTCGACGCGCGATCGTGCGATCGTGCGATCAAACATAGGAATCAGTACTGACTGTCCTAATTTCGATCGCGCGACCGAGGAGCGCGCCGAGGCAATGGTGTACCTACACTCAGCGGGACCCCGTGTCCTAGAACTTGTTCTATAGAATTTGTTCTAATTTCAAATATTATTGATTTCAAACATATTACAGCCATTGGATAACGCACTTCCCCGGTTTGGAAGGGTGCGGGTTCAAGTCCCGCTCGAGACTGAATTTTTCAATCTTTAATTTGATTAGAATTTGTTCTATCGAATCCAATTAGAAATAAAATGTGTTCCGTCAAAATGGGAGAATGGCATAGGCAAAGATTTTTTTTGGTCTTTACGACTAGAATTCGAGTTTCAATAACAAAAAAAAATAAAAACCGACTTCAAAGTAAAAAAGTTAAAAATAATATTTCAGTTTGACTTTTACGTTCGAATCTATAAGAAAATTAATATTTTGTTTTATCGAAGTTTGATAAAGGTGAGAAATAAAACCTTTGGCCTTAATAATTAAACTCAAGTTGTTTTATTAAAATAATCAACCACTGTTGTACAAGTAAGAACATAAGTAGAACATTGTCTACAATTGTATCATTGTACTTTTTCTATCATCAACCGTTGTCGAGATATCTGTCTATTACTATTTTAATTAATTCGTTTTTGCATATATCTCTTTTCGTATGCATCAAATCGTGAACAAAGTTATAACAAAACTTGTAGAACATAACATTGTCTGTAATTGTATTTGTAAGAAACTTTTTCTATCATCAACAATTTTCTAGATATCTGTCTATTACTATTTTAATTTATTCGTTTTTGCAAATATCTCTTTTCGTATGCTTCAAATCGTGAACAAAGTTATTACAAAACTTGTAAAACATTATATTGTCTACAATTATTTTTCATACAAACTTTTTCTATAGTGAACCGTTTTCGAGATATCTGTCTATTACTATTTTAATTAATAATTTTTTGCAAATATCTCGTTTCGTATGCATCAAATCGTGAACAAAGTTATAACAAAACTTGTAGTACATAACATTATCTACAATTGTATGCTTCACAAACTTTTCCTATCATCAACAATTTTCGAGATATCTGTCTATTACTATTTTAATTTATTCGTTTTCGCAAATATCTCGTTTCCTATGCATCAAATCGTGAACAAAGTTATAACAAAACTTGTAGTACATAACATTATCTACAATTGTATGCTACACAAACTATTCCTATCATCAAATATTTTCGAGATATCTGTCTATTACTATTTTAATTAATTCGTTTTTGCAAATATCTCTTTTCGTATGCATCAAATCGTGAACAAAGTTAAAACAAAACATGTAGAACATAACATTGTCTATAATTGTATCTTCAAGAAACTTTTTCTATCATCAACCGTTGTCGAGATATCTGTCTATTACTATTTTAATTAATTCGTTTTTGCATATATCTCTTTTCGAATGCATCAAATCGTGAACAAAGTTATAACAAAACTTGTAGAACATAATATTGTGTGTAATTGTATTTGTAAGAAACTTTTTCTATCATCAACAATTTTCTAGATATCTGTCTATTACTATTTTAATTTATTCGTTTTTGCAAATATCTCTTTTCGTATGCTTCAAATCGTGAACAAAGTTATTACAAAACATGTAAAATATAATATTGTCTACAATTGTTTTTCAGACAAACTTTTTCTATCATGAACCGTTGTCGAGATATCTGTCTATTATTATTTTAATTAATAATTTTTTGCAAATATCTCTTTTCGTATGCTTCAAATCGTGAATAAAGTTATTACAAAACTTGTAGAACATAACATTATCTACAATTGTATGCTACACAAACTATTCCTATCATCGACAATTTTCGAGATATCTGTCTATTACTATTTTAATTTATTCGTTTTTGCAAATATCTCTTTTCGTATGCTTCAAATCGTGAACAAAGTTATTACAATACATGTAAAACATAATATTGTCTACAATTGTTTTTCAGACAAACTTTTTCTATCATGAACCGTTGTCGAGATATCTGTCTATTACTATTTTAATTAATAATTTTTTGCAAATATCTCGTTTCGTATGCATCAAATCGTGAACAAAGTTATAACAAAACTTGTAGTTCATAACATTATCTACAATTGTATGCTGCACAAATTATTCCTATCATCAACAATTTTCGAGATATCTGTCTATTACTATTTTAATTTATTCGTTTTTGCAAATATCTCTTTTCGTATGCTTCAAATCGTGAACAAAGTTATTACAATACATGTAAAACATAACATTGTCTACAATTGTTTTTCAGACAAACTTTTTCTATCATGAACCGTTGTCGAGATATCTGTCTATTACTATTTTAATTAATAATTTTTTGCAAATATCTCGTTTCGTATGCATCAAATCGTGAACAAAGTTATAACAAAACTTGTAGTTCATAACATTATCTACAATTGTATGCTGCACAAATTATTCCTATCATCAACAATTTTCGAGATATCTGTCTATTACTATTTTAATTTATTCGTTTTTGCAAATATCTCTTTTCGTATGCTTCAAATCGTGAACAAAGTTATTACAATACATGTAAAACATAACATTGTCTACAATTGTTTATCAGACAAACTTTTTCTATCATGAACCGTTGTCGAGATATCTGTCTATTACTATTTTAATTAATAATTTTTTGCAAATATCTCGTTTCATATGCATCAAATCGTGAACAAAGTTAAAACAAAACTTGTAGAACATAACATTGTCTATAATTGTATCTGTAAGAAACTTTTTCTATCATCAATGGGTCTGACAAACGTTTTTCACTTTACATGTCAACTAAATCTTCAAAAAATTACGAAAAAAACGGTGTTTTTACTTTTTTTATATCTTCAAAAATGGCTGAAATATTAACGATCAAATTGCGTATTTCCGGACGAAGGTTTTTAAAAACGCGGGCGGGCGCCCACTAGCCGATGACGTCACACCCCCGGTCATTCGTCAGTCGCGCTCTCGTACGCTCGCTGCTGTGCAGTAAACATCGAGTTCTCTTCAGTGAAAATGGAAAAAAAGTATTGTATTGTGCCTCAGTGTTTCAATTCAACTGTGAAAACACCCGTTAAACTCTTTTTTTATGTGCCTGAGGACCCAAAAATGAGAAAGAAGTGGATGACGGCCATAAAAAGAGTAGATGCAATAGGGCCTAAAACTAAAGCGCACTGCTGTGAAGACCATTTCGATGTTTTTAAACTAATAAAACACAAATAATCATCAACAACAACAACCTCGTACGTGCAAGATGTGAATTGCGATTGCGAGTACCTACCTAGATTTTTTAAATCGTTATCCATAATGTAGGTCCTAAATAAAACACACACAGACACACTTTAAGGAAGGTTTAAGCTTGAACAAATACCTACCCGACAGTAGGTAATGCTTACATAAAACATTGCAAACAACACACCTTTTCATCTTTATTCCGCGAATTTGACAGCCCGGTAGCACAGTCGGTACGGTAGTGAACCTGCCTGCTGTGCCGAGGGTCGCGGGTTCGAATCCCGTAAGGGACAAATATTTGTATGATGAATATGAATATTTGTACCCGAGTCATGGATGTTTGTATCTACAGGGTGAAATTGATATCATTGGCATCCTTTTAAACTAAGAGTCTACCCATCAAACTGAACAACTTTTACTATGGGAGCAAACCGATCAAAGCAAAAAAAAAATCAGCTGTTGCATACATTTGAGTCGAGTAGGCATTGCAGTTTAGTATGGGACAGCAGATTTTTCAGTTGCTCCGATTGGTTTGCTCCCATAGTGAAAGTTGTTCAGTTTGATGGGTAGACTCTTAGTTTAAAAGGATGCCAATGATATCAATTTCACCCTGTATACAACGTGTTAATGAATTAACGCAAAACTAGAAAGTAGTTTGTTTAGAATCAAGAGCAGAATCAAATTATCATGGTTTCAACATAGGTAATTTTTTTCAAAATATTAAATAATTTTTTTGTAAAATATAAAATTTTCTGAACCCGATATCAACCCACCCCACAGGCACGCCCACCCTACTTACTACTAAAACAAGATTATTAAAATGTATCCATGAGTACGTTAGCGCCTTCATTAATTGCTGAAATGATAACAAATCATTTTGTCTCAAAACTTAAAATGCGAATAACTTTAAATTTTAACTATAAAAATAATGAAATTGTTGTTTCAATCTAATTATTTTGTTATAAATCAGTTGGGGTGTATGAGGTTTTGCGTTAATTCATTAACACGTTGTATATGTATTCTATATCGTTGGCCAGTCATCATAATACAAGTCCAGGCTAGATTCTGGTACTTTAAATGTGACTAGATAATTTGTGTGACATTGTCCAAGAAATTATTATTAATTATTATTATTTCGGCAGCCGTAAAATCCTTATTCTTCATAAAATATTGTGCCACCATCAAACTATCCACTCTTGACAGATTGTCCGACTGACCTTTTTGAAAACCTTCATCCATTCTACACACCACACGGTTTACTTTAGTGTAATCGGTTATAAAATTAATGTAAAAGTATTATTTCCTTGAATACAAGCACACTATTAGGTATAAACGAAATTAAACGAATTTTTGACGAACAAACGAAACAAAATGCACCGGACCTAGCGCCGCGCTGTGTCGCGGTTGCGGGCTAAGCGGGGGTGTGACGTCAAAGCGTGAACGCGCGTAAACTCGGAAATTTTAAAAAGCGCTTAAACTTCTCGTCGTCATAACTTCGGAAATACTGCATGTATTGAAGTGAAATAAAAACTAATGTAATGTACATGATTTACGCTAAGATTTTAAGTGTATTTTTTAGTAATATTTTGACCCTTTTGTGTTCCCCATTGTTGTCGAGATATCTGTCTATTACTATTTTCATTAATAATTTTTTGCAAATATCTCTTTTCGTATGCATCAAATCGTGTGCAAAGTTGTAACAAAACTTGTAGTACATAACATTGTCTACAATTTTATGCTACACATACTATTCCTATTATCAATAATTTTCGAGATATCTGTCTATTACTATTTTAATTAATTCGTTTTTGCAAATATCTCTTTTCGTATGTATCAAATCGTGAACAAAGTTATTACAAAACTTGTAAAACATAACATTGTCTACAATTGTTTTTCAGACAAACTTTTTCTATCATGAACCGTTGTCGAGATACCTGTCTATTACTATTTTAATTAATAATTTTTTTGCAAATATCTCGTTTCGTATGCATCAAATCGTGAACAAAGTTGTAACAAAACTTGTAGAACATAACATTATCTAAAATTTTATTTTTCAAAAACTTTTCCTATCATCAACCGTTGTCGATATATCTGTCTGTTACTATTTTAATTATTCAGTTTTTACAAATATCTCGTCTCCTATGCATAGGATTGTAAACAAAGTTATTATAAACGTGAAGACCATTAAATTTCCAACAATTTTGTTCATAACAAATTTTTTACTATCACTTACCATTGTCGAGATATCTGTCATTTTTGTTATATTATAAAAGTGGTCTGATTCTGGAAAGGTGACCGATTCGCCATGTAAGACCGGGTTTTTTGTGATGGGTAAATTGTGTTCTTTCGATCCAAGTTGGTTTCACATTTCCTATATGTTTAGGCCCAAGACCTATTTTTTTTAATTTTCAACCCCAATCTGATTTTGAACGGTGACCGATTTGAGAATAACTAAATCTGCTGTGGTGTTCTCCTAAGAGGGCTCTTTCTTAAAATGCATCCAGTTCGTTTCCTATATATTTAGGCCCAGACCCAATTTTTTGGCGATTGTCTTACCGCTGTAAAAAAAAATCAATGACCGCTTTGAGTCATAAGACCGAGGCTAAATGATGTACTTTGGCGTCTATTTTCGAGCTAGACTGAATCCAGCTTTCCTATACGTTTAGGCTCTAGACCGTTGGTGGCTCTGGATCTAATTCTTCCATTTAGACGGTTTTTTTTTATTTCTAATTGAATTCGATAGAACAAATTCGGAACTAAATCCCATACATACTCGCATCGTTCTAGGACACGGGGTCCCGCTGAGTGCAGGTACACGAAGCAAGGGAGGGTGATCGATCGCATCGCACCAAATTAGGACACACGTTTTTTGATCGCGCGATCGGTTTCATCGCGCGATGAGATCGCATCGCACCATCGCGCGTGCGATGGCAATAGGACACCGCCTTATAGCTTTGTATGGCAACTTTAGACAGTCTTACTATTACGTATGGGTAGGTGTTGATATTGAACTAATAATTAAGTACTATAATTTACAGTGCATAATCAATTAATCACTTAATCACTGAGATAGAGACTCTTTACTAAAAAGTGCTATATTTAACCTCACATTTTACGTAATTATTTTTGAAAATCCACTTTTTTGTCTGTAAGTTCTTAACATTTTTAGCCATTCTATTCTTTAGTCACTAGTCTAAAAATAGTTTCTGCGAAAGATTTGTGTACCTACATCTGTAGTTTAGCTTTTATTGATTATTCTCTGTTCTCCTGTTTTTTGATCATAACTTCGGACATAAGTGTAAGAAATAGCTGAAAATCAGAATTTACATGTTTCAATTTATGCTCTATTTTATAAGACGATAAAAATTTTTGGTGGAAAAAAAACAGAATAATCGGTCAGGGTTGCCTATTGCCTCTCATTTTATTCAAAATTACACGATTTTTTTTCTTTTTTTCAGTTGTTTTAGTTCACTATACTATTACGTACATTCATTCAGCCTCTCGGCCGAATTCATATTTTAGCTTCATTTTTACGTAAATAATTTTCGAAAACCAACTTTTTTATTTATAGTTTTTAAATTTTTCCATCAATTTTATCGTGTTGCTGGGTACACAAAAATAGGCTCAAAGTCAAAATTTCTCTCACAGACCGTCACAGTTTTGGTCCTATAAGGGTTTTTATTTACCACTTTTCAAATTCTAATTGTTTTATTCTCGCTGTACAACTTTGTAGGTTATCTACAGGGTCAAGGGTGTAACAAAACACTCTAGTAATACTTAAGGGGGTGCTTCAGACCATCAAACTGAACAACTTTCACTATGGGGCCAACATCGAGAAAAAATTAAAAAATCTGCTGTCCCATACAAAACTGCAGTACCGACTCGACTAAAATGTATGGGATAGCAGATTTTTTAATTTTTTCTCGATGTTGGCCCCATAGTGAAAGTTGTTCAGTTTGATGGTCTGAAGCACCCCCTTAAGTATTACTAGGGTGTTTTGTTACACCCTGTATATGACCATAGATCCTTTAAATTTCAGAACGGTTGAGCATACTGAAAAAATATTCTAAATTATTCTTGTATTTTTATTCACTTTTATTATCATTTTAACGATCTAGTCTGTCTTGGCATCAACCATAGCTTCATATCTCTTAGTTTAACAACTCACAAATTTTACTGAGCATCGAGAGTGCATAAGTTTATCCTACCACTATCCATCATTTACATTCATCATCAGATAAGCTCTTGGCCACCCTAATATTACATTGTCATTAGGTTTATCTTTGTGTACCACATTGCAGTCAATTCTGATAACGGGAACTGGTTTTTAATCTTGCATGTAGCTAACATGCAACATGATTTGTACAAAATATTCTAACTAGTAACTCTTCAAGCGAAGCACAAAAATAAATGCGGTCAAAGTATAATAAATTGCCATACGAAATGAAGACTCTTCCGAATGAGAAGTTTCTCAAGGACCTAAAAACCTTTTTAGTATCAAAATTTCCCTAATGACCTAAACGAGCATTTAGATGATTTTAGAGTAAACAAATTGTGGCCTGCAAGGAGACAGTTTTCAAATCTCGCTTAAATGTGTTTGACTAATAAATTCAATGTATATTATAAAATGACATTTTTCTATTTTTATAATGTACCAAATGAAATCCATTAATTATTATTCTTTCTTTCTTCGTGTGTTTTAATGTTAAAATTTCAATGGACTTTGTATTAATTATTTTGTACTTGGTAAATTCCTATAATGTAAAGTATGTATTATCAATATCACTATTGTAAAATTGCCACACCCAAAATGGGTAAAATTACATTGAGACTATATTATCACTGACATCTACCTATTGTAAACATTTATTTTGTCGCAATAAATATAAATGAAATGAACTACCATAATATAAACTTACTAATAACTAACAAGACGTTAAATGAAAGCTTGTAAAAAAATGCACATGAACTGGAGATGGATTACGGGATATGTTAATATTCCGTGTGCATGTGCATTTTTATGTACATGTGTAACTTGACTTGCTCAGTTCAATTTGACCGCAATTTCACTTGCGCCGGCACGCCGGCCTCAGTGGTCGGTGCACTGGCGCAATAGCGCTAATAATAATCTACGAATAAGAATGTATAGAAATGTAAATCAAGCTCAAAAAGTAGCACCAAAAAAACTGTACCGTGTTCTAAAGGACAACCGCCGCTCTCCCTTGTAAAAATACCTTAAAATGTATAGAAGTTTTGACTGAAGTCAAATGTGTAATAAATTATGAGGTTTTATAAAAACGACTCAGATAGTATCATTTATTTTTATTTAACGATTTATTTAATCATTTATTATTAATAAATTATAAAAAAGCAGCAACCCCAACGTGGCTGTCAATGTTGTTTAGTAGGAGGAGGTAGGAGGTGTTGCAGGCACAATGTTTTTTTTATATAAAAATGATAAAAACTAATAAATCATTATAAAATAAACTAATGCCTGCAGTTAGTTTCTGGTGTTCCATAGTCCATAATAAAAATAGAAGGACGGTTATACATTTTTGGGTATTACGTGCCAGATGTCCTTTGTTCTTTAAAAACTGTACCTTGCCACTAAAACTCATACAAAATGGGTAGATAGAGACTACCACTTGCCACACGCTACGATTCTTACCTACTTCCAGGATTTTTTTGCCGCGCCAGCGCACCACCGTCGTCACCACGATGTCTATTGCGCCGGTGCGCCGACCACTGAGGCCGGCGCGCCGGCGCAAGTGAAATTGTTGTAAAGTTGAACTGAGCAAGTCAAGTTCCACCAAATACGTTAATATCCCGTAATCCATCTCCAGTTCATGTGCATTTTTTTACAAGCTTTCATTTAAGGTCTTGTTAGTTATTAGTACCTAAGTTTATATTATTATGTTAGTTCATTTCATTTATATTTATTGCGATAAAATACATGTTTACAATAGGTAGTCATTAATAATTCAGTCTCAACGTAATTTTACCCATTTTGGGTGTGGTAATTTTACAATATTGATATTGATAATACATACTTTACATAATAGGAATTTCCCAACTAATAAGTTAACCTTATAAAATTGAATCTGTAAGGTCTTAACTCTATTAGTAGTTTTAAAAGAGCATTTATTATGCCAATGTACCTTATAAAGGTACATTATAAGAAGATTTAGGTACAATAATGGTTCAAAATTTTGTCTTCTTTTAGAAGCTAGTTACATTGCTTTTTAGCCGTATAATATTCAATGCCATATAAAGGCTTTTCATAAGGCCAATTATTCTTTTAAAAGTAGTGCACAAGGTCACTACGATGCTTTTGAACTTAAAGAAGCATTTTATAAGATATCTATCAAGCAAACTAATAACAGCAACTTATATGGTCTTTACAAGAATGAAAGCAATCCATAAATTCACTTATATCTAAATATATAAAAGAAGAAACTGACTGAATGACTGACTGACTGACATATCAACGCACAGCCCAAACCGCTGGGTCTAGAGATTTCAAATTTACATACAACATAGGTTCCTTATGAGGTCTAGGGGTGCACTAAGAAAGGATTTTTCAAAATTCATCCCCCAAGGGGGAAACGGGGGTCCAAAGTTTGTATGGGGAAACAAGATCAGTTAGACTATTTAATTCGAAACTTCACAGGAGTACTCCTATTAATAAATGAGTAAACATGTGTTTCAGGTTTTTTCAGAATTCAACCCCTGAAAGGGAGAAATGGGGTGACAAAGTCTGAAAATCGAGATGGCTATTGTTTGTATGGTTTATCGGCTGATTACGAAAAAAACAATGATTTTAAAATCCAACGTGGCGGACGTGAAATACCATCATCCCCTGTGGGGGTGCGATGGGGTTGAAATGTCTAAATATCATTATGGGTGTCGTTTTTATGGTTTTTTGGGACGTCAATTACGAAAATAGCATCGATTTTGAAATTTAACAAAGAGGACATGAAAATCTGTCTAAATAGATAAAATTTTATATATTTTAATCTAAATATATAAAAGAAGAAAATGACTGACTGACTCACTGACATATCAACGCACAGCCCAAACCGCTGGGTTTAGAGATTCCAAATAGTAGTTTTTACGCGATGCTCGAACAAACACAGATATCTAGTTTTTATAATAGTGTAGAAAACTAGATTTTGCCTGCTACTTCGTCAGCACCGGTTCCCGTTATTGTAGCAAGATAAAAAATATACCTTGTTTTAAGTCAAATTTTATGCTTTAAGATACAATAAATTTCATCAAAATCGGTTCAGTAGTTTTTACGTGACAGTCATACAAATACTAATTAAAATAGTGAAAATGCCTGTTTCCGTTATAGCATCACCTAAAAACTACTTGATCTATTTTGATAATATCTGTTGTTTTAAAAACCAGTTCCCGTTATAAGAATTCACTGCGATGTGGTACACATAGATAAACCTAATGACAATGTAATATTAGGGTGGCCAAGAGCTGATCTGATGATGAATGGAGATGATGGATAGTGGTAGGATAAACTTATGCACTCTCGATGCTCAGTAAAATTTGTGAGTTGTTAAACTAAGAGATATGAAGCTATGGTTGATGCCAAGACAGACTAGATCGTTAAAATGATAATAAAAGTGAATTAAAATACAAGAATAATTTAGAATATTTTTTCAGTATGCTCAACCGTTCTGAAATTTAAAGGATCTATGGTCATATAGATAACCTACAAAGTTGTACAGCGAGAATAAAACAATTTGAATTTGAAAAGTGGAAAATAAAAACCCTTATAGAACCAAAACTGTGACGGTCTGTGAGAGAAATTTTGACTTTGAGCCTATTTTTGTGTACCCAGCAACACGATAAAATTGATGGAAAAATTTAAAAACTATAAATAAAAAAGTTGGTTTTCGAAAATTATTTACGTAAAAATGAAGCTAAAATATGAATTCGGTCGAGAGGCTGAACGAATGTACGTAATAGTATAGTGAACTAAAAGAAACTGAAAAAAATAAAAAAAATCGAATAATTTTGAATAAAATGAGAGGCAAGAGGCAACCCTGACCGATTATTCTGTTTTTTTTTACACCAAAATTTTTTATCGTCTTTTAAAATAGAGCATAAATTGAAACATGTAAATTCTGATTTTCAGCTATTTCTTACACTTATGTCCGAAGTTATGATCAAAAAACAGAAGAAAAGAGAATAATCAATAAAAGCTAAACTACAGATGTAGATAAAATGAGAGGCAAGAGGCAACCCTGACCGATTATTCTGTTTTTTTTTACACCAAAAATTTTTATCGTCTTTTAAAATAGAGCATAAATTGAAACATGTAAATTCTGATTTTCAGCTATTTCTTACACTTATGTCCGAAGTTATGATCAAAAAACAGAAGAAAAGAGAATAATCAATAAAAGCTAAACTACAGATGTAGGTACACAAATCTTTCGCAGAAACTATTTTTAGACTAGTGACTAAAGAATAGAATGGCTAAAAATTTTAAGAACTTACAGACAAAAAAGTGGATTTTCAAAAATAATTACGTAAAATGTGAGGTTAAATATGGCACTTTTTAGTAAAGAGTCTCTATCTCAGTGATTAAGTGATTATGCACTGTAAATTATAGTACTTAATTATTAGTTCAATATCAACACCTACCCATACGTAATAGTAAGACTGTCTAAAGTTGCCATACAAAGCTATAAGACCTATCAAAATAGACGTTTTCATCTAGTCCCATAGCTTTGTATGACAACTTTAGACAGTCTTACTATTACAGTATTGAACTAAGGCAAAGAACATGACAGTATACAAAAAGTTTTTTTATATTAGTAATTTCGCAGGAATAGGGTTTTTATATTAGTAATTTCGTACCCTACAATAATATCAAAACGGCAATCGGTAATCTTTTTTGTAATTAAATAGTCCCGGGGCTACAGTAGGTACTATTATAAATCAGCAGCGCGGCGCGGGTAGCACTGAGCAGTGAGCACGTGCGATGATGCGGTGCCCGCCGCCGCCCACTCCCCTCAACCCTTCCGCACCCTGCGCTCGTAGATCGGGGCCTAGCGCGGGAAGAATATTATTGAAAAAATGTTAATATACTAATGAGGGCGAAATTTTAATAGATTCTTAGTAATCCTGTTGTATTAAAGTGTATTGTAACTTGTAAATGGATAAAGAGGAAGAGAATACTTTTCCGAAGTAAGTTATTGCCCAAAAATCATAAAACTATAACTGAAATGAAAATATTCTAGCTTCTTGTGCAAGACGATACATGTAATGAAATTAATACACACAAAAAGACAACAATTGTGAGACTATTATTCCTGAAGTAGTTATGGATTAAAAACGGTATTTTTATGTTTCTCCCTTCGTGAAATCGATAAATTCCTAGATACCGATCACCTCTATGGTAATTAGTATATACTAACATATACCAAAGGAATTTTGGAGAGAAACTTTTTCCGCCGAGAGCTATAAGTGATTTTTATGTTTAGGTATAAATACCTAACTTCCAAATTAAAAAAAAACCTAGATACTTGTCAACCGTTATTTTTAAACTTCACTTTATCACACTGCAAAGTTTCAGCAAGAGATGATTTATTGTTAGGGTGTCCATACAAGAAATCTCCTCGATGATTGAACTACATAGGCTATATTTATTGCTAGAAAAGATTAGACGTCCACCCGTGCGAAGCCGGGACGGGCCGCTAGTAACTCATAGACAAAAAATCCTCTACAACTAAACTTTTTATTCTAAACAAAAACTTACTTGCATATATTATCGAATGATCCGGAAACCGGGTGCTCCTATGGCCTTTACCGACCTCAAAATGATACAAAACAGGTCAAAACAACAAAAGAATGCATATTGACAAACCTAAACAAAGAATGCATCGCATTCTCATCGCAAAACAATGAAGTAACTTTGAAATACAAAAACCCTAAAATTAGGTTAAAAACAATGCTTACTCGAACGTGGGATCCAGATGGAACAGTATCTGGTATCATGTAACAGTGACGTAATAGTTGTAGTTATGTCACATCACTAGTTTAACATCAAAATTCAAATAGGTTATTGGATTTGATAACTTTATTAATTTCCTAAGATTAATTATAATTCAGAATATTCTCTTCTGATTGAATTAGTTTTCTTTCCAGCAATTAATCATTCTTTCCATAATCACCTATGTTAAAATGATCGCGCATGACGTTTTTATTTCTCGTTCTGTCGCTTTGTCGTGTGAGGCAAAAAACAAAAAAAAAACAACAGCAAAGAAAAACGAAACATTTTTTTTAAAGTATTAATAAAAGTAGTGAAAAAAATGAAATAAAATAATTTTATTAATAACATTATTTTTTTTTACTTGACTGTACAACATACTTAAATATTTGACGAAATGCGTACTTGACGAAATGCGTATGGACGAACTGCGTATTGGACGAAATGCGTATTGGACCAAGTGCTACTAGGTCCATGCTAGCCGTACAAGAACATTTTTTTGCCATCTATCATCAATTCTGAACCCTTAAAAGTGTTCAAGGTGAACTTAGCTAGGTATACAGGGTGTAACAAAACACCCATCAGACTGAACCACGTTCACTCGAGACAGCACCGAAAAAAAAAATCTGCTATCCCATTCAAAACTGCAGTACCTACCGGCTCGACTCAAATGTATCGGACTGTTATTTTTTTTTTCTCGATGTTGGCTCCATAGTGAAAGTTGTTCAGTTTGATGGTCTGAAGCACCCCCTTAAGTATTACTAGGGTGTTTTGTTACAACCTGTAAAATATATAATTATGTATTTGTAGCATTGTTTCTGACCACCCCGAAGGAAAATTCAGTCGTGAGTTTATATACAGGGTGTCCGGTAAGTAATGGATAACCTTGCACCGGCTGATAGAGGATCTCAAACCCGTCCAGAAACTGGATTTTCATGTCCAGTAAAACTGCCACGGTTTTCGAGATATTTGGACTTAAAAATTTTTTCTGAAATTTGGTACCTTTGTTACTCTTTTGACCACCATGGCCACAAAAGAAGAGATTTTTACAGTCCACTTTTTGCATAATATTCTCTAAGAGTGGTGCTATCAGACGTGCATACGAAAGTTAGTATAGCTAGTTATTGTGAAGGAAGAGTACCTGGTCGAGGTGTAGGTGGATATGGTGAAGGAAGACCTCAAAACGAAGAAAATGAAGACATAGTGCTGGGTGAACTTGAAGCCGATTGTTCTTCTTCCACGCGTGTTATAGCACAGAACACTGAGATCGGAAAGTAGACTGTCCACGAGATATTAAAAAAACGTCTTCATTATCCGTATCACGTGACACGCGTTCAAACCCTGGAGCCTAGGACTATGCTCCAAGAGTAGATTTTTGCAGGATTATGGTACAAAAAATAGAAGAACGCAACGGTCACGACTCTATTAAGGCTTTACTCCACCTTCCAACATATTGTCAAAACAATTACCGCCTTGTAAGTCTTAATTTTGAAAAACTCGCATACTGGAAAAATAGCTCCAGTTCAGTTTGAATAGCAGTATTTTTATTTTTAAACAAACAAATAGCATGTGCTATACCATTTTAAAATCAGCACTAAATAGGGCATTTTTGGTAAAGTTGGCCACCCTGGTCGCAATACATTTTTTTAGACCACACATGCTCAAACTTAGGTGAAAATTCCAGGAAAAGTTTAAAGTTGACTTTAAGATTTTTTTTTAAATAGAACAACCCTAGCTATACTATCTATCGTACGTCTGATAGCACCACTCTTAGAGAATATTATGCAAAAAGTGGACTGCAAAAATCTCTTCTTTTGTGGCCATGGTGGTCAAAAGAGTAACAAAGGTACCAAATTTCAGAAAAAATGTTTAAGTCCAAATATCTCGAAAACCGTGGCACTTTTACCGGACATGAAAATCCAGTTTCTGGAAGGGTTTAAGGTCCTCTATCAGCCGGTGCAAGGTTATCCATTACTTACCCGACACCCTGTATATAAGTATCAATCTGAAAACTACATCTACTTCACTCCATGACAAATGACACCAACCAATTCCATATTGCTGCCCAGCTGGTGGTCTTCACACTTCCTCGTTGACTCCTCAATCCATCCATCAATCAGCTCCAGGTGTCTTGACTAATTTATCAATCACTGTACTATACGTTCCGTGTACGGAGTCCCTTAAAATGAGGTATTTTCATGCTTGTGCTATGGGCATAAGAATTATGATAGAGGACATCTTATGTCAGATAAATTATAAAAGTAAGTTATTATAAGCCCCCTTATAATAGTAGATTATGTACCAAGGGGATAAAGCAGTGTCTTTCATCACGGGCGCGATATTGAATCCCGAGCGTAACGAGGGATTCTAGGGTTAACTCCCGAGCGTAGCGAGGGAGTTAAGACTAGAATCCTGAGTGAAGCGAGGGGTTCAAGCTCGCCCAAGATGAAAACACGTTTATCCCCGAGGACCATACTCTACTTTTCACACCCTCCGCGAGAAAATAAAAAGCAATACTGTTAGAAACCCAGGGGAGCGTGTAAATTCTCTATGGTTAGAAACCAATTCTTTTATTAGAGTTTATAACAAAGTATTAGTGTTCAATAGTATAGTATTTAGAAAAACTATTTTATTAAATTAAAAGTGAAAGTAGATATTTGAAACATTAGACCAGGAGTGCGATTTTTGAATCTCATTTGCTGAGTTCAGCAGTTGTAAATGTCAAAGTAACTATGGAGATATGCATCTCCATACATTTTCAACTGCTGAACTCATCGAATGAGATTCAAAAATCGCACTCCTGGAGTGCGATTTTTCAAACTTTCTTTGAACTCAGCAGTTGAAAATGTCAATATTACTACGGAGACGTGCATCTTTCTACTGCTGATTTGACATTAAAAAGTCATACTCCAGGAGTGCGATTTTTGAAAGTCAAATCAGCAGTAGAAAGATGCGTATTTCCATAGTAATTTTGACATTTTCAACTGCTGAACTCAGCGAATGAGATTCAAAAATCGCACTCCAGTTGTGGAAAGACAATGTATAGTAGATTATGTACCAAGGGGATAAAGCAGTGTCTTTCATCACGGGCGCGATATTGAATCCCGAGCGCAACGAGGGATTCTAGGGTTAACTCCCGAGCGTAGCGAGGGAGTTTAGAGTTAACTCCCGAGCGAAGCGAGGGAGTTAAGACTAGAATCCTGAGTGAAGCGAGGGGTTCAAGCTCGCCCAAGATGAAAACACGTTTATCCCCGAGGACCATACTCTACTTTTCACACCCTCCGCGAGAAAATAAAAAGCAATACTGTTAGAAACCCAGGGGAGCGTGTAAATTATCTATGGTTAGAAACCAATTCTTTTATTAGAGTTTATAACAAAGTATTAGAGTTCAATAGCATAGTATTTAGAGAACACTATTTTATTAAATTCAAAGTGAAAGTAGATATTTGAAAAATTAGACCAGGAGAGCGATTTTTGAAACTCATTCGCTGAGTTCAGCAGTTGAAAATGTCAAAATTACTATGGAGATATGCAACTTTCTACTGCTGATTTGACTTTCAAAAATCATACTTCAGGAGTGCCATTTTTGAAAGTCAAATCAGCAGCAGAAAGATGCATATCTCCATAGTAATTTTGACATTTTCAACTGCTGAACTCAGCCAATGAGATTCAAAAATCTCACTCCAGTTGTGGAAAGAAAAAATATATACGGTCGAATTGAGAACCCTCCTCCTTTTTTGAAGTCGGTTAAAAATGTAATATTTTTTTTACTTTGTTCGTAGCAATAGGTACAGAGATTTGCAGTATTCGCGCCTTTTTTTCTTTTTTTGTGTTCAATACTCGTGGTGGCCAGTTCAAATTTCGAATTAAGTTCTTTTTGGTGCCTGTCTCCATGATAAGTTTTCATACGAATTTTAAGTAAGGGTCGTAGTAACTATTAAATAATCTGTGGATGCGGTTCCATATTCAAATCTCATTATTGACCAGCGGGTTATAATGAAATTCAGTACAATATTATTGCCCGGCTAGTCCCAGGGCTATAATGAGTTGCTTTAGGTTCGAGTTACATGACATATAATGTTCCATTTTCGAGCGGGTGGTGTGAAAATATTTTTTTATTACTTTGTTCGTAGCAATAGGAAGGCAATAATAGGTACAGAGCAAGTACAGAGATATGCAGTATTCGCGCCATAAAGATGATACCTTTATGATTCGCGCCTTTTTTTCTTTTTTTGTGTTCAATACTCGTGGTGGCCAGTTCAAATTTCGAATTAAGTTCTTTTTGGTGCCTGTCTCCATAATTAGTTTTCATCACAGGTTTTCATACGAATTTTAAGTAAGGATCGTAGTAACTATTAAATAATCTGTGGATGCGGTTCCATATTCAAATCTCATTATTGACCAGCGGGTTATAATGAAATTCAGTACAATATTATTGCCCGGCTAGGCCCAGGGCTATAATGACTTGCTTTAGGTTCGAGTTACATGACATATAATGTTCCATTTTCGAGCGGGTGGTGTGAAAAACACTTATTTCAACCTAATTTATAAGTTCGAATATTCCTTGATTGATGAGTCGTCAAAAAAAACTTAGGCAGCATGCGTATACTATGCACTATACAGGCTACTGTAAAATTTTGATAAGACAGTATACAGCCACTCGTAGAAACTGAAAATTTTTGTTTCAAGGACATCCATATAGTAAATAAAATCGGTCAAGTGCGAGTCGGGCTACTCGCTCACCGAGGGGTCCGTACCACACCACCAGTCACCACACAACATATTTGCTTACAAAAAAGTTTTGTTTTCTCCGGGACCGTCAGCGTGAGACCGACTCACACTTGGCCGGTTTTTATTATTTCTTGTTATACTGTAAATCTTAATCTATAATCACACCACAATTGATGCTTGTACGTATTACCGTTTTTACGATAGAGCGAGAAGAAAAAACGTTAAAAAAAAAACTAGTTTCTTGTATGAGGATTTTCATTTTAATTTTTTGTCATTTTTATTATTTGTTAGTATAATAACGCACATTCTGTGAAAATTTTAACTATTACGGTTCAAGTGCTATAGCCCTAAATAGGTCGGACGAACGGACGGACGGACAACGTAGGCTTAGTAACCTACGTTGTCCGTCCGCTTGGGAACTCTAAAAATCAGTAAACCATTTATTTTTTAATCCTGACACTAGTTGTAAGGTTTTTACGTTTATGATTTTTAGTATCATCATCAGCCTGTCAACGTCCGCTGCTGAACATCAGCCTCTCCCAAGGCGCGCCACAAAACAGTCTTTCATGAATATGGTTTCAGTTAAATCAATCGATTTATTGATGAATGCAACACCCTGTACCAGTGGCACAAATGGCACAACCAGGAAGCGTCGGCGCGTGCGCCGGTGATGGTAGTCGCACGATATGACCTATGCCAATCGCAGTTATGTCAGGTTTTGGTTTTATTAATTAATGACCGTTTATGACCACGACTTCGTCTGTATTCAACATTCTATACGAGTAATAAATAAACCATTGCAGGTGATTTTGTGAAACTGCGAAAGGATCAAACAGAGCAACGTTGTTTTTTAACTTTTTAATATCATCATCATCCAATAAAATCTCACGGAATAGAAGGGACAGAGAGTGACCCCTTTGATAAGTTATTTGTCAAGACAGACAGTCGAAGCTAAGAACTCGTTGAAAAAAATATCAGCTAGTCAAGGCTGATAGACCCTATCACTATGCACGCACACAGGGATAAGTTGTATGATGCCTCACACACGCCAACATAAGAAAGTTGGCCAATTTGTTTTAGTACGTTACGTACGTTGACATAACTATAATTAATCAAAGAGTGACTCACACTCAGTTGCAGAAACTCTCATTAGAGTTAATCCTCCATTAAATCTCTTGCTAGCTTTTTACTACGCCAACAAGACAAAAAGTGACAGCAAGAGATTTAATGGAGGATTAACTTAAATGAGCGTTTCTGCAACTGAGTGTTACCTAGTGGAATTGACATTTTCAAGTCATCTGAACATGAACAGTTCACGGTATCCTCTCTATGAAAACTACCTCTATAAGCATTAAGAAGTTGAATCAGTTGCTTTTGATGGAGATAAGCAACGAGTTGGAAACGCATTCGTAGCTAAGCTAAAGCGTAGCTATTTAGCTTAGCTTAGTTATCTAGCTCGGTGACTGCGTGATACCCTCATAGCCCTTTTCTCTTTCTACCTCTTAGAGGGAGGTAACACGGTCAGTATTTCATCAGTCTGGTCCATCATTCTGAATGACGCCAGAATGACGCCAGAATGATGCCAGAATGATGAGTGGGTTACAAGATCAGTTTCCCATCAGTATTTCATCATTAACAATGGAATGACGGAATTAATTTTCATCAGTCTGGATGGATGGTTTACCATCATTCCGTCAGGCCATCATTCTCCCGTCATTCAGACCAGACTGATGAACCAGAATGACGAAATACTGAACGTTTAACCTCCCTCTAACGCATCCTTAGCACACATCCTATTACATATTCCTAGCTCATATCCTTAGCACGCATATCTCGCTCGAGTTGTATGTAAAAAGATCTCGCTTAGCTAAATTCCCGTCCACCTAAACTGTGTTAAGCTATGCTATGGAAATGGAGTGATCTGATGGGTAATTTTTTTCTCGCACACAGCTTCGCTATATCGCAAATCTCTGGCGGACAACCAGCCTTAAACTACACCCATGGTTCGTTCCGTGACGTCATGGGAGCTCCATATTGCTGCTGAGGCTTTGCACGGACCTCCTTATGCGGACTCTATAATGTTACCTACTGCCTTTGACTGTCACTGTTTATCCTGTATTGTTCTGATGAAATAAATGAGTTATCTATCTATCTATCCATTAAAAAACGAGCGCTGGCGTTGAGAATTATATAAACGTTACAAAAACGAAGTTCTTCCATCTCAGGCCCTTAAAACCTTTGCAGTACTACCAAGGATCAACAAAAGCAATTAAAAACATATACACACAATTCTTCATATTCTACGCAACCTCAGATCAGTATCTATAGCTCAAAATGTAAGTAAAAACCAAGGATTTTCATACAATTACACAGCAAGTTATGTGTGGGAACCGACCATTACGGTGTAATTGTTTATTGTGTTAAAAACAATCGTCTAAGTTGCGTAGTAGGAACTTTGTGTGACCCTAAAAGATGATTCGATTTTTGTGTGAAACTAGTCATAGTTGGAGATTAGTAGTTGAATATATTAAACTGGGTCTCGTAGTAACCTGTGACCTTCATAAAATCGACGAAATCAGCATTTCGTTTTCTCTTGTTTCGTCCTCCAAAACTAAACCGATTTTAATAATTCTTTCAAGATGTGTATGTTTTGCTTTTTTGTTTATATTCGTCAAATCTGTTTACTGGATGTCTGAAAACGGGCGGTAAAATTGGTCATTTTCGAAGTTCCCTATTTGCTACACCTACAGTAATAAATTAATGCAAAAACGCAAAACATAGGGACATAGCAGAGGTAACATAGATAGTATGAAGCCTGTGACCTAGTTATAAGTGGGGCACAGACGATTCAATCTGTCTTCGGCTAAATCAACGGTATGAAACGTCATAGGAACCCAAATACTGGGCAATCAAAAATTCTTGGCTGTGCTCCCAAAAGTTGCAAGACTTTAAGAGCGCTTTGAAGTGTCTGCCTCGAGTGTCCAAGCTCTGGTCTAAATAGAAACTACCCACAGCTGGGTATTTATCGGCCTTCAATTGTTTATGCTACCCTGTTCTATGGAGCATCCTGCACCCATGGACCTCCCGTGATTCATATTGATATCGTGGGCCCACCACATCGCTGGATGACCCATGTTTCGCTTTCCGTCCCTTGGTCATCATTCTGACAATGCTTCGCTCCATTTGCTTCAACAATCTCGTCTTGTCATGTGTCCCTGTCTATTTCCATTCGAGCTAAATTATGATCCGTATTTAAATTACTAACTCTATAAATTACTAGCTCTACTAATGACTTTGATAAAATCTCCTCTTGGTTGATATTGGTCCACAAACCAGACGATTTTGTCACTTGTGTCGAAAAATTATTTTCTTTGTCATGTACAAGTTTATCCTGTCATTATTCCTTACGTATTTGTACGTCTTGAAATAATTAATGTTCAAGGCGTTAAGATACTTGGAATTCCTCTCCCATGCATTCCTGTGCAACATTACACTAGTGTGACAGGGACAGGATAGACAGCACCTCGAGAAGACTGATGACTCTGATGAGCCTAAATACGCCCATTTAAGTCTTGCGGGCTAACAACATGTCTCGTTCCAAACTTGACGAGGAATGAGCCTGGTTGACCTTAGGTTTATTTGCAGTTTGAGTGAGGAGCGGAAAGCGGGAATAGATTTGATCACCCATGTATTTTATAATGATCAATTTTAATGTGGTTTTGTTATTGGTTACTAGCTTTTGCCGGCGACTTCGTTTGTGTGGGTTTCGAAAAAAAATCAAAACCCCTTTATACCGCTTTAGGGGCCGATTCTCGAAAAATCCTTTCGTATTGTACCCCGACGTCCTCTGTAGAATATTAATTCCAAATTACAAGTTTCTATCTTCAGCAACTTAGGCTGTGCGTTGCATGTCAGTCAGTCAGTCACAGAATTGTAAGTGTAGGTGGTGGGTGTAGTATAAGTTTTGAAGTTTCTACTATCTTCATTCCTTTTCTTTTAACTCCTGTACAACCACTATCAACAGCGGCATTCATAACACTTGACAGTAAAATAAACTGTCTTGCGACCCGCAACATATTTAGTCAAAGAAGATAGAGAAGATCTGCTGTACTTGTGTGTAAACTAAAGAGTTTATATCTCTTAAAACAAAGTCGCAATCCAAGTCTCTTCTCATCATTTCTATTTCTCCACTTACTTCTTCTAACCCACGCAGGTGCGTGATTCATTCATTCCATAGTGAAATCAGGTGATTTCAATATGGTTTTCACTGTTATTTAGGGAATTTCTTTTGGAAGGTTCGGAAGTTAAGTACGGTGACGGTGGGGCGGGTTGCTAGAAAAATATCAAACGCTTCAGCTTATTACTTAACATGTCGACCATGCTTGTCGACCTCAGCTTGCCATATTGGACAACGATGGCACTTGCCCGTAGGCCGTTAACTCATACTCGTCTGTATTCATACACGGGTTGTATGAATACAGACGAGTACATTAATTTTGTCACGGTGCCGATGCCGGTGGTTTACTTGTCAACATTTCTTTGCGAATATTTCAGTTTACGTAGAAATGTAGCTGATAGGATCTTGCCAATTTTGGGTAGATTGTTGATTGGGGATTTCAAGGTCTTTTAAAATAATAGCCTTTAGGAAAATTGAGTACCTTAGGATCAACTTTCTCAATTACAATGTCTCTGCGAGCATAATTTTTTTACTAGACTCTTAGTTTAAAAGGATGCTAATGATATCAATTTCGTCCTACAGTTAGTTTCAAAAAAATTATCCTCTAAATAAAATTTCCAATTATTAGTAGGATTAGGCATGTCAATTATTCACTCAAGCTAAATAAAACAGGATAAATGATTTGTATTATTCCTATATTTGAGCTTGCTTGTCTTGTTAGATTTGTCATGCACAACAATTATATAAAATGTATAACGTAATAAAATAATGTTGTGCATTCCATATCTACTTTGTGGTTGATGAACGATGGATGACGTAAGTAGGTATATTTTTTTAATTATACCACTTAGTAATGATTTGGTTGAATATTTATCCCCTATGACATAAAGTTGTGATTTGTCTACCAGGTTGAATAACATGTGATGTCTGTGAATGAAACTGGCAGATAAATTGGCAGTGATGAAACGATCCGCAGATTAAGGAATACATACGTAACTGGCCCCTAAAAGTGTTCAGTTAAAAATGTCAAGCTAGGTATACAGGGTGTAAGTGACAGCCTAGCAAATACTGAAACGGTGAACTCAGACCATCAAACTAAACAACTTTCACTATGGAGCTTACATCAGGAATCGCGAAAAAAATCAGATGTCTCATACAAAACTACCCGACTCAAATGTATGGGACAGCTGAGTTATTAGCATATCTAAAGGTGCAGCTTGGATAGATAAGGTGGAAAGACTACCTGCTGAAGGAGGCAAGAAGCCGCTCTGAATGAGTGCAGCGCAAGAACGGTCGCTGTGGTAATCCGTAGGGGGAGCCTTTTGCCCAGTCGTGGACTTTTTACTGAGACTGTTCTCATGAAAGACCACGTCATTTGACATTTCAAAGAAACGTAAAAAGCAAACTTTGAAGAATACATACAGAAGTCAAAACGATATCACAAAAGCTTCCCTGCGTCTAGCTGACCTTGGACCGAGTATAGTCAACAAACATGGAAACACAAAGGAGCACGAGAGAACTGAACAGAAGCAAAAAGGTCAGACCTACGAAATAGATTACGAGGAAAACGGGTAAGTATTCATAACAAAAATCTTTTGGAGTAAAAATTTGTTTAGAAACAAGGAAAAAGTTATGCTGGAAACCTTTTGAAGGTGCAAGAAACCTGATCGTTTCTCTTTACCCGCGAAAATAATTTTCTTTTTAGAATTTCGCAAATTGCAGTTGTTCTTCGAAATGGAGGTGGGGCTTCTCGATTTCGAAAACGTTTACTGTTTTACTGGACTAATATTAAGATATTCTGTTAAATAATAAGGTGACCTTCGAACCTTCGCAGAATTAACTTTGGTTTACATGATTACGTTACGAGACACCCCTTACGTTATTTTCGATGTTAAAAAACAAATTTTGGTCCATTTAAAAATCAGAATGGATTGGATACCTGCTCTATATAAAATTACAAAAACTGCCGCCAAACGGATTCTATAAATAAAAAGCTCAAAGTGTAATCACCTGTGTATCAAACAATAAAACCGGGCAAGTGCGAGTCGGGCTACTCGCGCACCGAGGGTTCCGTACCACACCACCACAGAACACAACATTATTAACTTAGAAAAAAAACTTTTTTTGTCCGGGACCTTTAGCGCAAGACCGACTTACTCTTGGCCGGTTTTTAGTATTTGTTGTTATTCTGTAGAGTTTGCTCTATAATCACACTAAGTTTGACGCTTGTATGTATTACCGTTTTTACTATAGAAGAAAAAACGTTGATAAAAACTAGTTTCTTGTTGAAAACCCCCCTTAATTTTTAACTTTCTGCCATTTTCATTATTTTTTAACAAATCCGCCGCAATAACGCATAATCTGAGAAAATTTCAACTATCAAGCTATTACGGTTCAAAAGTTACAGCCCTAAATAGGTAGGACAGACGGACGGACGGACGGACAGACGGACGGACGGACGGACGGACGGACGGACGGACGGACGGACGGACGGACGGACGGACGGACGGACGGACAAAGTTGGCTTAGTAATAGGGTCCCGTTTTCACCCTTTGGGTACGGAACCCTAAAAAAACTAAAATTGGTTCAGTGACGCAAAAAATTTTGTTCGAATAAAAAATTAATAGTTATTTCAATGTCAACTTCAATAATAAATAATGATACAACGTATTGTTATGGGTACATTGGTATTATTGTGATCATCTATGAGTCACTGTGATTGACCATGGTGCAGACTATTTAGTATGAACGAATCATTGATATAAATCTATCTATGATGGATTTGCGTTAATCTATACGAATACTCGTAGACCCAGGAAGCTGGAATAGATATTCCACTGCACTGATACTTTTATAGAGATCTATGCCACATTGTTAAAAGCTTTGAAATTACCACCAGACTTAACACTTTTTACACTCACTAGTTTATTATTTCTATCTCTAATAGGTCTGCGAGAACTCATATAGCACTATCCCTGTTTATCTCTTGTTGCAACACCACTGGCTGACTGGGGCTGAAAATGATGAATGATGATCTTTTGCAGGTACTACAAGACAAAAGCACCTATGATGTATAAATAGACCTTTACCGACCTAAACCGTTCCATTCCCCCTTATAATCATACAAGCTTAAAGAAGCAAACATTTCACTTTCCCAAGGGTCATTCATGCGAAATACCAATTAAATATTACGATAGTTTAACAGCTTCCTCCAAGGAACTTCTGTGCCCGCGCATAGCAGGATGGCCCACCGTTATAATTGTGGTTTAACTCAGCAAATAAAAAGCAAACGAGGATCGAATTTCCTGTCCCGCTCTATCTTTGGAATAATACGGCTTAATCTGCATTAAGTATTTCTGCGTATTGATAGAAAGTCCGACGTCTTTCTGTCTGTTCAGTTTTATGTCAAGAATGGATGAATTTATTATAATCATCTCGACTCATGACTAAATCCCCCAGGAGGTAGTAAAAAGTTGTTCAAAATTTATTCTTTTCCGAATATCGACATTGTATGAACAGTGCCTAAAATCTGTCCAAAGTGGGACGTAGTGAGCCCGTCGCTCCTTTGAATGGGCAATGGCATAATTATTATTACCTATTAGACCGAGATCCGACCGTAAAATTATGCACCTACTTCTTAGGCGAATTAAATGTGATTCTAGTGTATGTTTATGTGGCAAGGCAACCCTAGTTTTTCCAGTTCTTTAGATCGGTCTCCTTCCGATGGTACCTCATTTACTTCCCTAACAGACAGGTGAAAAAAGCTATACCAAAAATTATAATGGAAAAGATACTAGATAGCGGCAAGATTTTTCTAGGCAACTTGGCGGCGTTGAATTAACCCCTGTGTAAACAGTGGGCACAATATACATCTCAAAATTAAAAATCATGTCGAGTTCCAAAGCTAGTAGTATAATATTACAATATTACATCGTAGTATGGGTACTACGATTACAACATAGGTAGGTACATATTTTATAATGAAACACCTAAATCTATTTATTAAAATTAAATCCTATTCAACTATTTAATCCATTGATTGACGTTTCTCAAACAATAACTCAAATACCGGAATCAAATTTCAAAAAGGTCATGAACCTATCATCTTACGACTTTGTTATCGTGTCTTTTATTTATTATTGAATGTATTCAAGTAGAAAAAATCTATTTAATTTAAATAAAGCTACCGGGTGCACGTGCACGATAAAAAACCTTTACAAAAGCCACGTTCGGAGACGGATTTGGATTGATGCATTTCTGTTGTCTATCTCTATAAAAAGACTTTCTGAATCACTCTGAACATTTATAAGAATTGTCTGAAGAGTAGACAGAATTTATATCCTTCTGTTGTTTATAATACCTACTATACTACCGACTGTATTTCTGTCATTAATCATTATCTTATGAATTCCTTCCTATTCCTAGCTAATTTATTAATGACATTAAAATTATAACAAAAAGCTTAGAGCTTCAGATGGACATTTGAATATTTTTCTCAGAATGCAATTAATAATAGTTTCCTAAGGAAATACGAAGTATAAGGTAATGTATAAGGAAATACGAAGGAAAATCGCTACTAAATCTTTTGTTCACAAACTTCAAAAGGTACCGAATCAACAAAATACAGGATATTTATTAAATCAGGCATTTCGATATAAAAAATGTCATCGTCAATCATTCCTATACAGAGTGTATATGTATACCCGACACGTTGCTTTTCCTCCAATGGCTCCATAGTGAAAATTAATCAGTTTGATGGTCTATTTGCCAGGCTGTCCCTTACACCATGTATAGCGAGATTGTAGGGCACAGACATTCTTACTAATAAGGGTGATAGGGAGCGTAGTCCGCTCATGGGCACGATGCACATCGTCACCAGCCTTTAGGTATACGTCCGACTGCAGGGCACAGGTCTACCCTCAAGGAGGGCGATAGTCAACCATGCGTGCCCAATGCGGATTAATGAATTTCTTTTTCAGTATGTAAAATGTTACCTCACGATGTTTTCCTTCTGTCAGTGTTTGAGAGAAGTCGGCATTAGTATTACGTAGATAAGTTAGAAAAACTCATGCGCATCGGTGGAGGCAACATGCTTGGGAAAATACCTAGGATACATGCTAGATTGGCTCAAATATTGTAACTTGATATAGCTGACTAATAAAATTTTTGATATGTGATTTTGTACCCACCACAAATCTTCCACAAGTATTGAAACACCAAAATTGTTCAACTTCGAAATCGTGAAAAAAAAAAATCAGCTATCCCATACATTTTAGTCGAGCCGGTACTGCAGTTTTGTATGGGACAGCTGATTTTTTTTTTCGCGATTTTGAAGTTGGCTCCATAGTGAAAGTTGTTCAGTTTTGTAGTCCGAAGCACCCCTTTAAGTATTACTAGGGTGTTTTGTTACACCCTGTAGACAATATACCTATGCCAGCTTTCTGGTATCCACTCAATGCAGGGACCAGGAAGCTGGCATAGGTATAGATGACAGGGACTCAATGTTTGCTAAATTCTCATTTATATTTATATTTTAAACTACACTCCGTAGAAAAGATGTTAATACCCGATAATGTTCAACATAATTACAAGACTGAATGTGGGATCAAGAGCTGCGTAGGCGTTTAATATTAGCAGCTTGAAATAAACCCAGGTTTATAGTTTGTAAAAGGTTTTAGTGTGAAAGCCCACGTTTATTGAGTTATATTGTAGCTGTTATAATATACAGGGACCATAGGTAGTAACTAGTAACATACTCTTTCTTATACTATGAGTACTGTGACCATGTTTCGTGAATCACATGTGATTCATTGTTGACAACGTGGCTTACAGGGATTTATTGACTCCGTTGGAGAGATTTTAGTGGACTGCCTACTGCCTGCCACTAGAAGAAACCTATTTCTTATAGTGGCAGGCAGTACTTCGATGGAAAGGAAAGTCTTGTTTGGAGCACTGCAGGTTTATTTAAGTGAATTTTACACCAGGATTAGTTACGCACAAGCACCGTACAATATGGAAGAGAAGAGACGGAAATTACAACTTTTTTATTACTACATTTTATGTTGGTGCTGCCAACATTCATGATTCTGGAAAAAAAATTCATGTTTATGCATCATATGTGATCAAACAAAATAAGAAGAAAATTCCTATTTTTCTGACCAGTGATCCAATTTTTGTCGTTTTTTCGGTGGTGCTATGTAGCATTTATAGGGTGCGCCGGATTTATCGAGGGTACATGAAGAGAGCTTGAGTGACGTACCTAGGTACCTGAAAAAAAGAAAAATAAATATAAGTATGGGGGCTGGGAACCAGTCAATATTGACATTTTGATATATGAATTGAAAGACAGGAAACACCATAACTGTATTGTAATAGGCATGATTATTTACAAACTTTCAGCGATGTATGTCACGGTCGGTATGAGAAGCAAAAGTTACCTACTTGTAGCGTCAGCATATTTCATTCGACAATTTTGTGAGATTAAAATTATTTTACACAAAACGTACCGACTCTTATACAGTGTGTAAGGAAACACGTAGTATAGTATAAGTATAAGTCCAAGTATAAGTCCAATCCTCAATATTAGATTTTTTTTATCCAAGTTTTTTAAGTCAGATAAAAATAATGTTTAAATAAATATTTTACTTCAACAATCCATGAGTCTATGAACATCCGCGGTATCACACCCCTGATGATACAAAGGGTTGTGCAAAGGAGAATGAAATCGCACTTCGTTTTGTTCATAGGCGCATGGATTTTATTTAGGTAAACATAAATATATTTTATCCGATTTAAAAAAAACATGATTCTGGTGATTTAAAGGTTAATGATACTTTTCCTTACACCCTGTATATTCCTTGACAAAAATGCAGATTGAAAGATTATGTTTACTGTATTCTAGCTAATAAATATTTCTCTTATAGTATCAATCTGTCAAAACGCATAAAACTATCAATAAATGCTAATAATTTGTTTATTGGACAATTTATGGGTTATAGCAGGAAATTGTTGGGTAATATAACGGTTAGTTCTAAACCGTTTTGTGTCTAAAATTTACTCCACGTTCAATATCCCATAATATTGCTGTTATGACAAAGTGATAAGGATGAAAATAACTTGTTTTTCGGGTCGTTTAGAATAGGCTTGTTGGTTGGTGTTTGTTTTTGGGATGTCTATACAGGGCGTTCTTTATTGCTGTATTGTTTTGAAGGGACGTAACTGTAAACTGATTTTGGGACTGAATGTGTGTGGCATTTATCTTTTTGTCGTTGAAAAAATTCTCGTAAGTACAAAGTATACCTACAGTATATTCTAGTACATAGGTATACATTATCCTCCAGAGCTTTGGACTCCTGAAATAACCTGTAACGCTATTCACATTACGACGTGTGGGCGCGGACGGGCGCGTAGGGTGCAATGTAAAACAATACGTATTTCAATACTTATAGAGTTGACAGAGAAAACGCCCATCTTTCTCTTTGAACTCTACAGGTGAAATTGATATCATTAGAGGCCATTGCAGTTTAGTATGGAACAGTAAATTCTTTTTGCTCCTATCGTTTAGTTTGATGGGTAGACTCTTAGTTTAAAAGGATGCTAATGATATCAATTTCACCCTGTAGGAGCGATTTGGGCGGTTTTGCGCTGCGACCCGACCCGATGCGGCCTGTCGTAGTATGCGCTTACCTAACGAGCGACCGACCACAGATTATTTAATAGTTACTACCGTAAGTATTACTTGAATTAATTATACAGGGTGAAATTGATATCATTGGCATCCTTTTAAACTAAGAGTCTACCCATCAAACTGAACAATTTTCACTACGGGAGCAAACCGATCGGAGTAAAAAAGAAATCAGCTGTTGCATACATTTGAGTCGAATAGGCACTGCAGTTTAGTATGGGACAGCTGATTTTTTAGTTGCTCCGATCGGTTTGCTCCCATAGTGAAAGTTGTTCAGTTTGATGGGTAGACTCTTAGTTTAAAAGGATGCCAATGATATCAATTTCACCTTGTAGTTATCAAGAATATACAACGTGTTAATAAATTAACGCAAAACTAGAAAGTAGTTTGTTTAGAATCGAGAGCAGAATCGAATTATCATGGTTTCAACATAGGTAATTTTTTTCAAAATATTAAATAATTTGTTTGCAAAGAAGATTGGCAGATTTGGACCCAGCCATTTTTTAGGAAAACTAAAAGCCATTCAGGTGGTCATAATTATTATAAATAGAAAAAAATCAAGCATTTTTAAAAAAAAACTTCCACATCTCCAGAAGTCCGGATTCAAAGGTAGAAATTACTAGTAAAATAGACGAATCGTCCAAAAAGCAGTAGCAAAACGCAACCACGACAGCTATTTTCATCTAATATTATCACTAAGGTATTTTTGGTCGTTACGGAACGTATATTTGGCTTGGTTGAACTGATAGTGTGTGTGATTTCGTTTTCTTCCATTATCATAATATGGTACGGTTATCGTGAATTTTCATTAAAATAAACACTTTGAATGCGTAGAAGATTGAGTGGACTATCTAATAAGAGAGATTATAAGTTTCACACTCTTGATATAAAAGGTATCATAAGAAGAAATATTTCTGGTCATTTATCTGAAAACACCGCCTACCTTTCTTCGTACACCGTTTCCTCTACCCTAAGGTTGTCTGGAAGAAATCGCTTCTTAGCGATAAGACCGCCTTATTTTGTGCCTCTTGTATTTTTTTCTCTGTATTTTACTGTTTATGTTTTGGTGTAAAATAAAGTATATTTGATTGATTGATTGATTGAAGAAATACCTTTCCCCCAACTTCTACAGATTACAACCAATTTACATTTTTGTTAGTTTTGTTTCACTCTACTCATATTACTCAGTTTCATTCATGTACGGGACCTCTATGTCTGGGTCTCAAATTATATGTCCTTCCGCCAAACTTCTTTAAAAATTTCTGAACCCGATGTCAACCCACCGCACGGGCACACTCACCCTACTTACTACCAAAACAAAATTATAAAAATGTATCCATGAGTACGTTATCGCTTTCTTTCAGTGCTGAAATGATAACAAATCATTTTTGCCTCAAAACTTTAAATGCGAATGCGAAACCTTTAAGTTTTAACTATCAAAATAATGAAATTATTGTTTCAATCTAATTATTTTGTTATAAATCAGTTGGGGTGTATGAGGTTTTGCGCTAATTTATTAACACGTTGTATACAATGTTCTTGATAGTAATAGAATTTAAGCAATTACTATCTGTCACAAACTTCTGTCAAACTGTCGCGCTGTCAATCAACAACCTATCATTCAGTTACTTATATTCTACAATTAAAATTATTAGGACCATTTAAAAGCATAAGTCAATAGAATCAATCTCCACACAGTCCGTGGGAAAAAATACTCTATAATTATAAGGTTGCTCGAACTAGACCGTTTTCCGGACAAACTTGATTTGAAATCTGTACAGATGTTATCACGTGGTGAATTAATTGCTAATCAAAGCTTCGGTACAGTCAGGAACACAGTTGGACTTCTGTCAAATGTAAAGAAAAATATCAAATCTAAAAGAATATCTAAATCCTTTATTAATTAACAAAATTCACAAGAAAAGATCTGGAGAACGATTTTTGAAAGTCACAACGTTCAAATCAGCAGTAGAAAGATGCATAATCTCCATACCAAGTAGTTTTGACATTTTCTTTTGCTGATTTAAAATTTTTGACGTGTGACTTTAAAAAATACCACTCCTGGCTGCAATGCAAAATGCGATTTCCATAGTTGGTCGCGTAGAAAAAGTTGTTCATTTTGATGGTCTGATGAAAAACCGTCAGCATATTAAGTTGCTAGCAGAAAAATGGTATCAATTTTCTTCGTTTCAGCCAAGCCCATTCTCATTCTTTTATCTTATCTCCAATGGTTAAATAACTTATTTTGCATAAGTCTTTTATGATGGCAATCATGATATATTTTGGCACTTGAACCTGTCATGTCTGGTGTATAAGATCAGCACAGTAAGCATTATAACAACATCTGTAATTTATTATTGATAGGAAAAAATAGAGCGACCGCGACCGGTCTCTTAATATTACGTCATTGATTCGTAGTACTTTTTGACAAACTTATTATTTTCATCTCGTCAAAATCTTCTATCTGATCTTGTTGTGAAATCTTAAGATTCAATTTGAGCTGTTTGAATTTTAGTTAGATGCAAACTGTATCTTTGTTTTGTTGCACACTTGCTGGGTTGTCTTACAGGTGTGGTCCATCGAGTTTTTGTTTTTATTTTTATTAGAAATAGAGGTGATATTTCCGTGCATTGATCGATTTGCTATGGATTAGATACAGTTTGAAGGCATCGAAGGTTGATTAGTGAGGACATCGACATTCGTCTCTCGGTTTTTTGTAACGAGTGCCTCGGTTTTTTATTATGGTTCCGTACCTACCTATACTTATAGTTTTTGGTAGGTACACGTATTCTTTCATAAAATGTGACAGCTCTTAGCTAAACGTTTATTACAGGTACCGATGTTATAAAAAATTATGACCAATAATAAAACGTCGTGAGGAAACCTGCATACACGAAAGAAGAAATTATGATGCGTATTGTGAAGTCTACCTATCTGCATTGGGCACGCGTGGTGGAATGACGCCTATACACCCTCCTTGAGCGTAGGCCTGTGACCTGCAGTGGGACGTAAAACCAAAATAAGCTGGCCGCGCGACGTTATACATTACTATGCCGACGCGCGGCCAGCCTATATTGGTTTTGGGTAACTTGATGTGTCGCCGTGTGTACATAGGCCGATATGATGATGTTATGTCCCATTCCGACAGGATTGTCGTAATAAAGTAACCCCAAAATTAAAACTATTGTGGTATTATTAATATAAGAGGAATTCATTCTTTGTTTATTATTGAAGGAACAGATTAAACACCCCTTCCTCCATAAGCGTCCTTGTCATAATTTTAAATTATTATTTTCTATAGAAATAATGTACATACATACATACATTTACTCACGCCACTATCTCACGGAGGTAGGCAGAGACTACGGCTCGCCACACACTACGATTCTGACATACTTCTCTCGCCTCATCCACTGTCATACATCTTTTCATGCACTTCCGTCGGTTGAAGGTGCTACGCACTTGTCCTTTTCGGAGAAGACCATTTATTTGGTCGTGGTAAGTTCTCCTCGGACCTCTCTCGACTGTTCCACTCACATTGGCCTCGATTCGGAGTGTACTACGACTAAACTAAACTAAATGTATTCCTGTCACTTTCTAAAATAAGATTAAGAAAAGAGACAGAAAACCAACAGCTGACTTTAGTGCTGTCAAAGTGACGTTAAATGCGCAAAATAAGTCGCCATCATAATGTACGCCATCTTATTTAAGTCGTTTTTGGGCGTTTAACGTCACTTTGACAGCACTAAAGTCAGCTGTTGGTTTTCTGTCTCTTTTCTTAATCTTATTTTAGAAAGTGACAGGAATACATTTAGTTTAGTTTAGTCGTAGTACACTCCGAATCGAGGCCATTGGATCGATAAATCTCCCTAGTGAGTCTACTCTCATTCTTTCATTATTTTCATAATTTATCTGTCGCAATGTGTCTGGCCACTGCGTAGGTAACTGAATATAGTCTTGAATACTCACTCTAGACTTAATCCACAAGTTACCTACCCACTACATTTTGATTCTCTACGACTAGGATTACCTAGACATAATAAAACAGTTTATATTATGTAAAATTAAAGAAAGCTAACTACTTAAGTCGTAAATAATGTAAAAATACCTAACCTAGGTATCTAGCTTATAATTACATAGAATCAAAATGTCCTGTTATAATGTGTCATTATAAATACACTGTTGGTGGTAATAAAAAACCGGGTCTATAAATTGTCAAAACACTTTTAAGGCTATACCTATTATATTCTAATAGGAAAGTGTTATGACACAAACAAAATTAACAGATGGAGAGATTAACACTGATACCGTCATGATACCTACCTATGAACCTAGCATAACACCTCCAATAATCGAGAAAGATTGATTTATGCCTCTTCCTATGTTACTAAGCGTACCTATGTCCCTATGACAAGATGGGTGAGCGTGACGGATTTTTTATTTTTATTTTATTTTATTTATTAGGTCTGCCTACAGCTATTACATCTGACACATGTTAAAGTACGTTACACAGTGATCTTAGGCTAAGATGTATAACTAATTACAGGCAAACACAGCATGCAATGTAACTAGGGTTAACTGTAAAATATAACCATTACAAGATTTTACAAATTGGTAGTAGTAAGTATATAAAAATAAAAGAGCTTTTACAAGATAATAAAGAGATTTTACAAAATTACAAAACAAAACAAGGCAACTTACGAGAAACATTAGGTAGGTACATTAATATATGGAAACATTTTTACGGAATCTGGCCAAAGAGTCAAAGTTGATTTGTCACGGATTTATCGTTTTGTCACTTTGTCATTTCTATGTCTAGCATGGCATGCTAGCTAGCTATATTGCTGAGGAGTTTGTCAACATTAGGATACAACTAAGACCGTTGAAGACATAGATGGAATTATTTTTGCAGCAGTGAGATTCTGACAGGCGATATAAAGAAAATGTAACATACAGTCATATAATAGTGAGACAGTTATTGTTTTTGATAAAGATTGCTTGAGAAAAAACATATTTTTGGAGCTAAAGATCTTTGTTTACATATCAAGAATTTAAAATTGAAATATAGTACAAGTTCCTTTTGAAGTATAAAAGAGAAAGTGCATTAAATTATCGGCAAGTACCGAAGTTATTGGCTACAGTTCATTTCACATAACAAGTCTACAGTTGTAACTCTTAAAGTTACGATATATCTACGAAAATGCCTTGATTTGAGAGAATTCATAACAGATGGACTGGAGTCAGCAATTTTTTGGTCACCATAATAGATGCCCACTTACCGTCAATCTACTACTTTCTCAGTAAAAGTTTGAAGTTCGAAGTGAAGTGGAAGTATTATAATTATGTATTTATTTCCTGATTTGTATACAGCGTGTCCCGAAACTCAACATCAAGCCGGGAATACGAAATTATGAAAGTTTATCATTTTAAACTTTCATAATCTCGTGTTACCCTGTTCCTGTAGGTCTGTGTTCAAGAAAAAACGTTAAATCATTTTGTACCTTCTAATCATAAATCTGACTTTTAAAGTACATCAGCCACTATTTGTTTTATTTTGTTATTTAGGATTACGTAATCAACAAAATTACTTACATCTAAAAACAATACAAAAAATCCAAAATTTCAATGCAAAGAAAACGATCGCAAACTTTTTCTTTACACAAATGAAGCGGATTCCTAGTCGATTTCGACTAATACTGGGCGACTGCTAATGTGAAAAGCAGCCAGGATATTTTATTTAGATAAACTAATTTCAAATCAGCTCGCCAGGTTTACCTACTATTGACAATCTAGTCAGCTAGTTACTAATTATGCATAATAATATGTCATTGACCTACGATCAAACCAAATTATGTAATTTAAATTCGAAGCATTTGAATAATATTTGTAACATTTCAATGATTTTTACACTAATCGATTTTTTTCTGTTCAAAGTTAGAATACTTGTGTATTTCTGAGCTTTTCTAACATCATAAATAAACATTTATTTATAACACAATCAAACTGTATTCTTATGCAATGAAGTTGAAAATTAAACGAATCGAACTGTTTTATTGTTGTAATAAAATGTGTTATAAAGATATTTCAATCCTAATTTGTCAATCTTTAATGGTATGTTTTATCAGTAATTGGTTATTTGAACTTTTGGTAATATTAGGTATAGTGTAAGAATGACATAATCAATAGTGAATAGTCGTAATCAAATCGGTCTAAAACAATATTAGTGGACCGATTGTCTATCATCTTCTTTGATTGATTTGATTGGGGGTTCCAAGACAGATTATAACATGGTGAAATTGATATTATTAGCAGCCTTTTAAATGGAACCACTTTTAATATGGGACTAAAAGGATTAAGTATAGCAAAAAAATATCTACTGTTGCTTACATTTGAGTTGAGTAAGCACTGCAGTTTAGTATGGAACAGCTGTTTTTTTTTCTCCGATTAGTTTGCTCCCATAGTAAAAGTTGTTCAGTTTGATGGGTAGAGAGTCTACCCATCAAACCGAACAACTTTTTCTAATTTAAAAGGATGCTAATGATATCAATTTCACCCTGAACTGTAGTGTAGTAATACTTAAGGGGGTGCTTCAGACTATCAAACTGAACCACTTTCACTATGGAGCCAACCTCGAAATTGCGAAATAAAAATCAGTTCTATCTATCTACTATATATAACGTCACGCCTCTTTCCCAGTGGGGTAGGCAGAGACCAGGGCGCGCCACTTACTACGATCTTTACATACCTCTTTTGCCTCATGCACATCCATACATCTCTTCATACATGCCCGTCGGTTTCGAGTACTCCGCACCTCCCCTTTTTGTAGGACGCAACTGATTTGAAAATCAGTTATTTCATACAAAACTGCAATACCGGCTCGACTCAGTATGGGACAGCAGATATTTTAAATTTTTCTCTATGTTGGCTCCATAGTGAAAGTTGTTCAGTTTGATGGTCTGAAACACCGGTGTTTTGTTACATCCTGTATAGTCCTCCCAGCTCGCTCGCCAGACTTCATTGTCTACTGTTGTGATTCGCCGCTCTGTTGCCCCTGGTTTACAGGAGTTACAGTGGTAGGAATGTGAGGTGGACCTATGCCCGACATCACTTCATGCACTCACCCTGATTGTCTGCAATTTGCTGATTAGTAGCTCTTTCACAACTTCAAAGTTCTTAAATTCGTTGTACATTTGTGTACTTTTCATACTAAATAATATTTTAACATTATTTTATTCATTTGGATGCAGCAGAGGGGTCGCGCTTATAGATTTTACGGTCGCGTGACCACGACACGACACACGGCGACCGCAAAGTGTCGCTCGTCTGTAAGCGCTCTAAGTATTTAAAGTGTGATTCTGGGCTGGACCTAAGAGGATCGTGCTATTAGCATTTACTGACTATTCTAACAGGGGTTTCTCTTTGTTTCAGACGTTATCAATGGCCTGACACAATGTTCAGAACGGCGTCAGTCGAGGGCTCCGGGCCGAGGACGCCGCCGGCCTACGCCCCGCACCCCCCTTACGTCCCACCCCGCTTCTTTCCCCCCCGGATCCGACCTCCACCCCCCCAGTACTGCTTCGACGCCGCTCGCTTTGCCTGCGACGCTTCCAAACCAAGATACCTCGATGTGGAAAGAGAAAGATTGGTAACGAGATGGCTAGCGGAGGCAAATGAGGCCTTAGTTAGACGAGATCGACCTCCAAGGTACAAGCCAAGGAGCAGTGAGAGAAGACCTGACTATCCAAGACCTAACAATGCCCCTGAATGGGCTGACAACTTCCTGTTAGGACGAAGAAACGGCTCAGCGGAGCCTGAGGAAGAAACTAGTGATGTGATGACTTTAAAAGAGTTTGTGGACAAGTTCTCTCTCCCACGCGTGGTCAAGTTCGATGGGGAAGAGAGGCCGGTGTTGTTGTACAGGGTACTAGAGGCGCATAGGAGAGTGGAGGCCGTGCCGCTTAGTGGGAAGAAAGGGAAGCTGGTCGGCAAGCCGCTGTATATACCGGACTCTTATGATGGTGAGTGTTTTATGATGTCCTGGTACTTTAGATTGAAACATTTGGTAATACGTTTTCTACAGAAAACGAAAGCATAATTTCTCTCTGCTGGAAAAATGCCAATGGCCTCGATTCGGGCTGTGCCACGACTTAACTAAATTTATTCCTATCACTTTCTTAAATAAGATTAAGAGAAGAGACAGAAAACCAACAGCTGACTTTAGTGCTGTCAAAGTGACGTTACACGCCCAAAAAGTCCAAAAACGCTTTAAATAAGATGGCGTACATTATGATGGCATCTTATTTTGGGCGTGTAATGTCACTTTCATCATCATCATCATCATCTCAGCCGATGGACGTCCACTGCTGGACATAGGCCTCCCCCAAGGATCGCCATAACGACCGGTCCTGCGCTGCCCTCATCCAACGTTTTCCCGCCACCTTCACCAAGTCGTCGGTCCACCGTGTGAGGGGCCTACCCACGCTGCGCTTTCCGGTACGCGGTCGCCACTCGAGAACTTTTTGGCCCCACCGGCCATCGGTTCTGCGAGCAATGTGCCCCGCCCACTGCCACTTAAGTTTAGCAACTCTTTGGGCTATGTCAGTTACCCTGGTTCTTCTGCGGATCTCTTCATTTCTGATTCGATCTCGCAGGGAAACTCCGAGCATAGCCCTCTCCATTGCCCTTTGGGTGACTTTCAGCCTTTTTATGAGGCCTTGAGTGAACGACCACGTCTCTGTTCCATATGTCATCACTGGCAACACACACTGATCGAAGACTTTCGTTTTAAGACACTGCGGTATTTGGGACGTGTAAGATACTACGTAGCTTCCCGAACGCTGCCCAGCCGAGTTGGATTCGACGGTTGATCTCTTTCTCGAAGTTGGACTTACCTAACTGAATAGTTTGTCCCAGGTAAACATAATGGTCAACAACTTCGAGCGCAGAGTTTCCGATCATTACAGGAGTGGGTACAACATGGTCATTTGACATGATCTTCGTCTTGTCCATGTTCATTTTCAGACCAACTCGTTCGGAGGCTCTGCTGAGATCATCGAGCATTTGACTGAGCTCCTCCATAGTCTCCGCCATGATGACTATATCATCGGCAAACCGAAGGTGACTGATGTACTCGCCGTTTATGTTGATGCCTAGCCCTTTCCAGTCCAGAACCTTGAAAACATCTTCCAGTGCAGCGGTGAACAGTTTCGGAGATATAACGTCTCCCTGCCTCACGCCTCGCTGCAGTAGGATAGGTTTCGAGTTCTGGTCCTGTAGTCGGACTGACATAGTGGCGTTTTTGTACAAGCATTTCAGCACTTCGATGTACCGGTAGTCTACTTGGCAACGCTGAAGAGACTGCAGTACAGCCCAAGTCTCGATCGAATCAAAGGCTTTCTCGTAGTCCACGTACGCCAAGCAAAGGGGCAGGTTATACTCTTCAGTCTTCTGTATAACTTGCCGAAGCGTATGTATGTGGTCCACAGTGCTAAAGTCACTTTGACAGCACTAAAGTCAGCTGTTGGTTTTCTGTCTCTTTTCTTAATCTTATTTTAGAAAGTGACAGGAATAAATTTAGTTAAGTTAAGTCGTGGCACAGTCAGAATCGGTACCAATAGCACATATAAGCAGGAATAGGGAGCCTTTTTAGCTGGTAGGTAGTCCCTTAGTATCATTTCGAAGAGAGTTTTGATAATATCTTCTATCAGAACAATAACAAACAAACAACAAACAAATATACTTTATTTTACACCGAGACATAAGAGTAAAATACAGAGAAAAAAATACATAAAGGCACAAAATAAGGCGGTCTTATCGCTAAGAAGCGATTTCTTCCAGACAACCTTAGGGTAGAAGAAACGGTGTACGAAGAAAGGTAGGCGGTGTTTTCAGATAAATGACCAGAAATATCAGTAAATAAAAAAACAAGAATAAACCTATTATAAATACATCTAAATGCAATACATAGATAAGTATATATAATATATATTCCTATAATATATATATATATATATATATATATATACATACACACATCATATATAAATACGCGTACTACTCAACTAAACACGATAGGAAAACATGAACTATTGACGTAGGAAAAGATTTAAGTACCTACTTACATTCGGAGAAAAAATCGGAGAGGGTCAGTGATCAAGGAAATGCGACTTAACTTTCGACTTAAAAACATTCAAGGAAGGTGCACGTCGGATTGCCTCTGGCAACAAGTTCCAAAGCCGAACGGCATGAACGGAGAAGGAATGGGTGTAGAAGTTAGTGGAGTGGATGGGCATATGGAGGGAGAGGTTTTCAGAGGAACGCAGATGACGGCCAGTGGTGGAGGAAGAGAAAACAAAGCGTTCCTTGAGGTAATTAGGAGTAATGGGATTGAAGAGGATGGAGTAGAGAAGGTTAAGGATATGAGCTTCCCTACGACGTTTGACTGGGAGCCACTTAAGTCGAGCGCGGAATTCTGACACATGGTCGTACTTACGCAGACCAAAAATAAAACGAATGCACAGGTTTTGAAGTCGCTCGAGTTTATTAAGTAGCTCCACAGTCAGGTCAAGGTAGCAGGAGTCAGCGTAGTCTAGGATGGGTAATAGGAGGGATTGTGCAAGCGCGATTTTCGTGCTAGTGGGTAGAAAACTACGTAGTCGCTTCAAAGAACCGTAAGCAGCAAACATCTTCCTACTAACTTCAGCGACCTGAGGGGCCCAAGAGAGCGTGTTATCAAACATAATGCCCAAGTTTTTGACGGAGGTACTGTAAGGTATGCGTGCGCCATCAAATAATACAGGTGGTAACTGGTCAAGAGGAATCCTTGAAACAAACCAAGGACTCCCTATGACGATGACTTGGGTCTTGTTGGGATTTACCTTAAGGCCATAAGATAAACTCCATTCACGAATGCGGTTTAAGTCATCATTGGTGGTATTAATGGCTTGAGTGATATTATCTAAACACGACTGTGAATATATCTGAAGATCGTCTGCATACAAGTGGTAGGAGGAAGAGAGTTGAGAGGTGATGGAATTAATGAAAAGAGCAAACAAGAGGGGAGATAGCACGCCACCCTGCGGCACGCCTGCAGAGGTATCACACCATGAAGAATAGGTGTCTTCAACCTTTATACGCTGCTGGCGCCCAAACAGGTAACTATGAAACCAGTCAATTACCGTTGGAGATATGTTAAGAGTACGTAAAAGTCCTAACAAGATATCAAAGTCAACATTATTAAATGCGTTGCTGAAATCCAGCAATGTTAGAACGGTAAGTTGTTTGTTTTCCATTCCGAAACGAATGTCGTCGGAGATTTTAACAAGAGCTGTAACCGTACTATGACCAGGTTGGAAACCGGACTGATAAGGATTAAGGAGGTGGTTTTTTGATAGGAATAGACTGAGTTGCCGATGGACCAAACGTTCAAGGACTTTAGAAAGAAAAGGAAGAATGGAAATAGGGCGATATTCGGAGAAGGTGGATGGGTTACTCTTTTTAGGTAAGGGAATTACTTCAGCATCTTTCCAGATCTTGGGAAAGGTGGAAGAGGAAATAGATCTGTTGAAGATCTTGGTGATTAAAGGGGCGAGGGAATCAAGGAGAGGAATGATCATATTACGGCTTACCCTGTCACATCCGACGGCATTCGAGGCGATGGAGATAATGTTCCTCTTAACATCACAATCAGTAAATTGACAGAAAGAAAAGGGAGAAAAATTAGGAGTTGGCTGTGAAGAAAGATTATTCAGAGTGTTAGCCTTGGTAAGATCATCTAATGTTGATGCAGCCGAAAAATGTTTGTTTAAAGAGTTGATGTCTAGGTCTTTTGAAGCAGGATTAGTACGAGATTTGCCAATTCCTAAGGATTTTAGAAATTTCCAAACTTTCGCTGGATCTCCGTTTTCAACGGAACTATGAATATGACGTCTTTGTGCATCCCTACACACTCGATTGCAGCGATTTCTGATAATGTGATATTTGTCACGATTTGCCTTGGAGGATTCAGCCTTAAATTTCGCTTTTGCACGGTTTTTCTTACAAATGATAGTTTTAATCTCCTCTGTCAACCAAGGAGCAGGAAGATGCTTGACTCTTACTGGCCGAATAGGAGCATGTTTGTCATACAGTTCAATTATTATTGAGTTGAAAAGCAGAACTTGTTCATCAACTGTAGCTGCTTCGTCAAGAACTGACCAGTCGGTTTTGGCAGCGTCCATACGCAGTTGTTCTGTATCCATAGCACGAAAATTGCGCTGCAACAGGATTTTAGGTTTGGCTTTTGGAGGACGGATTTTATAGGATAGGTAGATAAGGTCATGATAAGAAAAAGCATCAGCACTTAACTGACCATGTTTAGTAACATGATCAAGAGAACTGACTAACATAAGGTCAAGAAGAGAAGGAAGGCAATTTGGAAAGTTGTGAGTAGCAGAAAGAGGGAGGATATGTAGGTTGCTGGAATTGGCAAGTGATTTCAAACGTTGGGAACGGGAGTCATTTTTAAGGAGACAGGTGTTAAAGTCACCCATAATGACCGTATGACTATAGGAAGTTGAAAAATCTTCTAAGAGTTTTTCGAAGCTGGGAAAGTAATCGATTGTTAGAGATGGACTATAGAATACACCAAGAAGGACCTTTGTGTGGGAGAGAGTAATCTCCAAAAAAAGATGCTCAGCAGTGCCGGGAGGAGGGGGTTGGGGAGATTTGCTGATGATAGAAAAAGGAATTTGACTACGGAGATAGATCGCAACGCCACCATGGCAGGTATTGGTGCGATCGTTACGAACGAGTATAAAGCCAGGTAAGGAATAAGATGTGGAAGGGAGACATGGATGTAGGAAGGATTCAGAGACAAGAACTGCATGAATGTTTTTGTTGTCGAAAGTTGTAAGTAGGTCAGCATAATGAGCAGGGATGCTCTGGGCATTGATATGAACCACATTAAAATTTTTTGTGACATCCGAAAACTGGCAGTTCAGATGATCGTTCAGAGAGAGAGAACTAGTGCTGTGAAAACTGTCATCGCTGCTCAGTTTTTCAGATGTAGATGAAAAAGAGAGGAAATGTTCGCTGTCATCGCTGGTATTCATTGATGTAGTAGCACAGAAAAAAATATATATATAAAATTTAAATAATAAATAAAAAAAAAAATATATATATATAAAAAACTAAAAATTTAGCTCACTTCTCTACCCGCCAGCAGAATGGTTAGAAAACGAAAACAAATTACATAGCACATGGAGTACAATTTTACACAACACAATGGAGAACAAAAACGACAAAAACATTAATAAAAAGAAAAGAAAAAAATAATTTAGAAATAAGTCTAACGTGTGTGGATAGTAAAGGTATTATATAGTAAAGGTACTATTGAAATGAAAATGAAAAGGGATTTGCTGTAACATGTCTATTGTTGAGTAACAATTATGTAACTTTTAAAGCCCTTTGAAAAGCGAAGAAAGTTTATTCTTTTAGTTGTCACCATAACTCTTTATAAATAGTACTCGTTAATCATTTAAAAGACGTGCCAGAAAGGGATTTGTTGTGGAAACTAAATGAATGAGTTTTCAATTAGATAGTGTCACTTTTGAATTAGTTGGAATCAGGTTAGGTTAGTCGAGTTGGTCAACGTTACCCTAAGGCTGAGATTATCCCATGACTGAAAGAGTTACGCAATTCATTTCTAATGATGTTTTTAAATGTAGATCAGTCAGTTATCGATTCAGGAGATTTGTAAATATTCGTCTATAATATCAAAGATATCTAGCTTATATCTAGCACAGTAAAAATGTAATGTAGATTAGGTAGGTTATTATGCAGGCGACTCTACGACTAAACTGTTTGAACTGTCCTATAATAAGCGGACCATTAAGCACATTTAATTCTGCACTAACTTGATGGAACTGATGACTTGATGGAAGATGAGATAATCAAACAAATCATCAGGTAAACTTCTTGCGACAATGTTACGTCATCTCACGTCCAACTTTTTGTCTCCTAACATTACCTTTCTGCTCACATCATAAGAATAAAAGTAGCTTGATTTAACACTCTTCCTAATGTGGCATCAATTATATGCTTACTTCCTCAAACAAATCCCTGGACAAAACCTTATGCACACATCATAGGATTCAAAGTATCTTGATTTGAGAGACTTGAATGAAGTAATCATTTGCGGCCGTTCAACCATTTAGGTTTGGACATTTGGGCCATTGTCGATTATCCATTGTTAGAAGTTAAGCAACTAACTAGCCATTGATTAGTTACATGCAGCTTGGAGTCTTATTATGGTCGAATTAATTACTATTGCCCATGGCATGGCAGGCTCTTTATTGAGGAAGAAACAAACAAGTCCTTCAGATTATAGAGCACCAAGGCGATTTGTAGACCAATTATTGATTGTTGAATTTTGTATGATAAAGAGCAACGTTCGTGGTTAATGTTGATAGCGCGATTCAGGCTCAATGATTTACCTACTTTATATTTTCATGGAAGATCGTAATCAAGAGTTTTTTGTATTGATCCTGACCGATTTCAGCCACGGTGATTGCTCTCTCCGTCGTTGGCGTTGATGAGGTCTCATGTAGCATTCATACATTAATAAATGAAATGGTCTATTGCGGAAGATACATGACATGTATGACACCCGTCGAGAAAAGGTATTGATTGAAGTACACTCTGTTGGAAGGGCCACAACCCACAAGAATATAATACTAATTTGGTCATAATATAAACACTGCATAAGAAACCTTTAATCCCTAAGTCGCTTCGTACGTCGTACGAGAAAAGAGAGTGGACTTATTCAGATCAAATACCTTTTCTTAACGATTTGTCAAACTTGTCTATTAATAGTCCTGCCACAAATCGTCTGAGTCGGTCACTTCCAAATTTTCTTGGCTTTTCCATTATGATTATAAATGTATGATTATAATCCTTGAAAATATTAAATAAATCTGAACCGTTTACATTAAATTGAAGTAGTATGTGGCTGTTATAAAACGATAATGATGTCACTCGACTGCGCACGCGTTTAGTTCCGCCCCATTGAACAGGCGGCAGTGATGTGTCCATAGTTTTAATACTTTCACGACTGTATTTATGTTTTGGAGTTTTGATTTTCACATTCGTTGAATACTTAGAATATACAATAGGAATGTACAGTACAGTGCGATTTTATAAAAAAAACTTTAGGGAGAAAGCAGCATGAATGTAAATGATAAAATTGTCGTTTTTCTGTGATAGATTTTGCATTTTTATGCGAATCAATCTATTAAATCAGCCCACATGAACCCGATACTGGGTCTTTTGATTACGCCATTCCTGACGGCCATGTGCAAGGGACGGAGCACCTGGCATTGAATTCGCAAAGACCGTACCGCGACGTGCTCCCCCCAGCCCCCGTACAACCCGCTCGATTGACCTACTGTCGCGACCGCTAAGCTTTACAGCGTGTAAGGAAAAGTATCATTTAACCTTTTAAATCACATACTCTACATCAGAATGAACAACTTTTACTATGGAAAACCTGTCAGAACAAAAAAATCTGCTGCTCCATACGTTGGACTCGAGTAGGTATTGTAGTTTAGTACGGAACAGCAGATTTTTTTCGTTCTGACAGGTTTGCTTCCATAGTAAAAGTTGTTCAGTTTTGTAGAGTATGTGGTTTAAACTCTAATGATACTTCTCCTTACACCCTGTATAGTAGTTTTATTTACACTTTGGTACCAAAGTGTAGACCACCAAACTGACTATGGGGCCAGCATCGAGAAAAAAAAAATCTGCTGTCCCATACAAAACTGCAGTACCGACTCGACTAAAATGTATGGGATAGCAGTTTTTTTTTATTTTTTCTCGATGTTGGCCCCATAGTGAAAGTTGTTCAGTTTGATGGTTTGAAGCACCCCCTTAAGTATTACTAGGGTGTTTTGTTACACCCTGTATATTCATCGGACTCTGCGATTGAAATACCATGCTTTTCCGCACCGAAATAAATTGAAAATAATCAATTACGATTTTAACAGCTTCATCTATGTTTCGTAAAAAATCGTTGCCTCCAGCATCCCAATGAGCCCAATATCAATGCGGAAATCAAACAAAATTAACATTTATCGTCATTAGATTACGATTTTGGACAAGTAGTTCAATAAATCGGTAGCAATTGGACATGTTTATGCAATTATCTAGTAAGGTCACTACAAGTTGATTGGATGAAATTACGCCGACGTTTATAGGGTAGTCGCAATTAGTTAAACATGATCTGAACTGTAATTTTATTTTAATTGTGATTATTATACGTTTAGTATTTTTATGAAGCTGAGTTTACTATTTGGAGTGCGATTTTTGAATCTCATACGTTGAACTCAGCAGTTGAAAATTGACTTTCAAAGCGATTTTCGAAAGTCAGATCAGCAGTAGAAAGATGCGTATCTCCTTTGCGTTCACTGGTATCTCCATAGTAATTTTGACACTTATAACTGCTGAGTTCAATAAATAACTTTAAAAAATAGCACTCCTGAATCTGAACTTTAATCCTACCTTTATTCTTCTGCAGGATGCGGGATGGTCAGACCATCAAACTGAACAATTTTTTCTATGAGACCAATGTATAAATCGCAAAACAAAATATGCTGTTCCATACAAAACTGTGTGGGCCATGGTATTACCATTCCAATGTGGGACAGCAGATTTTTTTATATGATTTCGATGTTGTTGGTCCCATAGAGAAAGTTGTTCAGTTCGATGATCTGATCATCCTCTAAAAAACCGTCCGCATATTAAGTTGGACCCTTTATATTAGAACATACTTGTTTGACTGTATACAATAGTTTGACGACATTTGTCTCATTCGGTATTGTGTTTGTGCCAGTATAGACTGGTCTTCTCGCTTCCAGTCTTGTCATATTTTTGTATATTGCCACAATATATTGCCATGAACTGTTACTTTATCGGATAACCTTTGCCAGCTTCCTGATGAAAATCGATATAATAAAAGAGATTTTTTTGAAGTGCTTTGTTAAAAAAAAAAAAATTAACAATCTGTAGAGTGAAAAGTTTTTTAGTTGAGTTTATTATTATTGACCACCCCTAAAAGATCTACAGCCATGAGCTTATTAAGGTAGGTGTTTAAAAAGAAACTAATATAAAAAAATTGCATAAAAGTACCAGGAGACCAGAAGCTTCGAAGCTTCTAACAACTGCAGGATGCAATTTTTCCAGCAGCCGGGATCAACGTCCTATTAGAATTGTACCGTATACACGGTGGCCGGTCGCGACCTTAGCCCTGCACTAACTGGCCACGTCTACGTCTGTCTTAGGCAGGAATTTACGAGGTTTATATTGGTAGAGGATTCTTTATTTTATTGCTGAGCTGTTTAAGGGAATGCTAAGTGATTGGAGATGTTTGCGGACTGCTGTATTTTGTTTGAGAATTTTGTAAGGCTAAATTAAATATTCCGACTTATAGAGGTAGAATGCAGGCAGGTATGTGCATGTATCAAAATCGTAGAGAATATTTACGACCAATAGAAGCAAAGCGTGAAGAGACTTCTTCTGCAGAAAATAACTGATTCACCCTCGATTACCTTGCAAAGATATCTTCTACAGGGCCATAGGATCATGTGGTGTAGCTTCTGAGATTATGGCCCATCTCATATCTTGCTTTTCCTGCCCTTACATAGCCAGTAGCAAATACTGGGCAGGAAATGTTATTTTAGAATGACATTTCATCGACTCGATAGAAGAAGATGGGGTGTCCTATATTTTTCCAAGATTTAAAGCGTTTGTTTGTGAACAATTTAGAATTTAATCAGGAGGAAGATTCAGGAAGGTACGGACGAGAAAGTGCATCTGTGTTTGGCGCACACATATCACGCATATCATATCCTGCCTATCTAATAAAAGTAACTAAGCATGGTGTATACTCGAACGATTTTCAATATATCGTCAACGTTTTCATTAAAATGTCAACTCTATTTCAATGAAGTACCTACTGAAAAACGATCACGATGTATTAGTATAAGAGATAAGTGTACTTTTTGCGACCATCAGCAGCAAGGCTGATTCAGTGTTTATGGGGTGTAGAGCATATCTGTGATGGGGATGGACCAGGTCTGCCTGTATAACTCCAGTCGGTTTAGGAGAAACTGATGATTAAAGGTCTGTAAAAAATTAAACAATACAAAAACTGTCAAGTTCTGTCAGTCGGTTTAGGAGATACAGCCAGTCAAAGTTCCGACCTTTGAACGGCTGTATCTCCTAAACCGACTGATGAACCATGTCAGTGTTTGTACTGTTCACATAGCTATAGTGCATACTGCAACAATAACATACGATCAGCCTTACAGCTGATCGTTAATTTTTTACAGACCTTTAATCATCAGTAACTCCTAAACCGACTGGAGTTATGCAGGCAGACCTGGTCCATCCCTATCACAGAGATGCTCTACACCCCATAAACACTGAATCAGCTTTGCTGTTGATGGTTGCAAAAAGAACACTTATCTCTCGGAATATATCGGCCTCGCATGCCACCCCCGAGAAAACGATAAAAATCGAGATGTGCCTCTATCCTTATTATTTTACATATGCCAGAAAGAGTGCGCATGACGTTTCGCTTTGTCTTGGGAAGCTTGCAAAATCGAAATGAGTATAAAATATGACTACTGCAGTGGGATCCATTTTATTATGATGAATCCCCTAGGAGTTAATGAACAAGCTATACCGTTAAATGGTCCACTAGTTTACTAAATAAGCAGTTACCGTCCCAAGACCATCAGGTTCTGAGCACATCAAGCCCTTTTCAACCTACGCACTCAACGTAACCAAATGACTACCAACAATTAATAGCGACTGCCTATCCCCTTGAAGCATAGCCTTCCTGCTGGCGTGGGTGATACCCATTACTGTATACCTTACTTGGTAATGAAGCGGCGAGGTCATGGCCTTAGAGTTACCAAGTATCTTGAAACAAGAGGCTTTGATTGTTACTACACTGATTTAAGAGTTATGGTGATAGACTTGGTGTGTTTGGAATCAAATGGTACAATTCTGAACGTTAATAAAATGCGTGTACCTTAGTGTTTTGTAATAAAGTTTATATTACAATGATGAGAGTTTCGTGTGGGGTTTGGATTTTATCTGGTGTTGGATGTGAGGGAAGAACAAAGGTTTTGTTGACGCATATGCATATAGGCAGTTTGATTAAGGAACTGGTGTGACATCTAACCTTTGACTAATTTGTTGATGAACGCGGGCTTTATTCTGGTTATACCTACAGGGTGTAACAAAACACCCTAGTAATAAGAACTTAAGGAGGTGTTTAGCACATCAAACTGAATAACTTTCACTATGGAATCAACTTCAAAATCGCGAAAAAAAACAGCAGTTCCATACCAAACTTCAATACCGATTACCGACTCGACTAAAATGAGACACCTGATTTTTTCCCTGATTTCGAAGTTGTCTCCATAGTGAAATTTATTCAGTTTAATGGTCTGAAGCATGGACACATTTAAGTATTAGATACTAAGGAGTTTTGTTACACCCTGTATCCTATGACTTGAAAAGATTTATTTTCATCTCGCGCGACTCCGTGCTTCGGAAGGCACGTTAAGCAATTTGGTTCCGGCCCTGGATAGTTCCGTCAGATGGCGGTGTAACTATTCATTAACCCAGTTCAGAGGCCTATTAAGATGGCTTTAAAAGTTTGATGGTCTGAAGCACCCCCTTTAGTATGTAACGCATTTGTTTACACTCTGTACAGGGTGTTAGGGCAAACACTTGCACTACTTTAAGGGGTGATTGTACCCATGATACTGAACAACTTTTCCAAAGAAACCTATCGGGAAATCGCAAAAAAAATCGACTTTCCATAGGCACTAAATGCAATCAGCTGATCGAACGTTTGAATGAATAGTAGATTCTTTTTTTGCTAATTTGCTATACGTTTCTTAGAGAAAGTTGTTCAGTAGTAATGCAACTGTTTACCCTAACACCCTGTATATTTTCAAACTTATAATAACCTTTCATCATCCTCTCACTTGGCTACATTAACATAACAGTAACTATCACTGGTTCATAACTAAAAACAGTCGTAATAAACAATATTTCAACTTAACAATGTACCTAACGGTTGGTTAAATTATTGTTAGCTCCGTGGGTCACGGGTTCGGTTCCCAGGCGATGCAGTTAACAACCAAAACGTCTATAGTCCCGCATTAAGTCTCATAATGCGATTATTATCTACATCCGTACGAATTTTATTGTTGTTAAGTAGACATTGAGATAGCTAACAAGTCGTAATACAAAACGGAAACATACTCTAGCTTGAGACGAGTATCGTATCGTCTGTATGTCGTATCGTCGACGTATCGAATGTATCAAAATAAACAATAGATTACAGATTTTATTTTAGTTTATTAGCATGAAAATTTTTAGTTCCATGATAAATCCTTTCTTAGTGCACCCCTAGACCTCATAAGGAGCCTAGGAATCTCTAGACCCAGCGGTTGGGCTGTGCGTCGTTGATATGTCAGTCAGTCATTCAGACAGTCATACAGTTAGTCATTCAGTCAGTCATTCAGGCAGTCATTCAGTCAGTCATTCAGTCAGTCATTCAGTCAGTGCGGGGTGTGCGGATTTATTTATTGTATTGACGATGCTTGTTGCAGAATGTTCCCGTATTTGTGGGTCGGACGACGCTACTTCTGGCAGAAAAAAATAGATTTTTAGTGTAGCATGCATGACGAAACGTGTTGTGGATTGTTTCCTATGTAACTTGATTGATAATTAAATGGAAATATTATTATTTTCAGTCAGTCAGTCATTCAGTCAGTCAGTCATTCAGTCAGTCATTCAGTCAGTCATTCAGTCAGTCATTCAGTCAGTCATTCAGTCAGTCCTTCGGTCAGTCATTCAGTCAGTCAGTCATTCAGTCAGTCAGTTTCTTCTTTTATATATTTAGATATAGCTTTCTGCATTGTTAATATTTGTCTAAGAAAAATTATGCTATTTTCGGACAGTGAAAAGTATGCCACATAGGGTAGGGAGGGAACCCATTTGAACATTCTATCATGTCATTCATTCAGTTTCTATCATTCTTCCATGAAACGGAGTTTTTGGCATGAAATAAATAAGAACACTGGCACTTCACGTAGAATTAATCAAGATGCCATTTATTTACCTTTTTAATAATTTCATCTTTGTTTGTTTAAAGGCGATCTAAAAATTCTTTTTTGTTCATACTATGCCAGTATTATTTAATTGTTTTACAAAAAAACAAGATCGTAACTCATTTAATTGAACCAATAAACGAAACATTTAAGACTTGTTTTTATGAGCGAAAATCGTACACAGTTGTAATTTAATAAAAAAATCTCGTTTTCAGTGAAAAAAAAATCCGTGGACGCCTTATGTAAATAAATAAAAAGAAAGTAATTATTTGACAAAATTACTTTTTCTTTACTTCGCTCGCTTCGTCTGGAAGTCTGAATGAAAGTTTTATTATGTTATGTATGTGTGTGTCATGTACTAGGAACAGGTATAATGTGGTACGTGTGGTTAATACTTTACAGGGTGAAATTGATATCATTAGCATTCTTTTAAACTAAGAGTCTACCCATCAAACTGAACAACTTTTACTATGGGAGCAAACCGATCGGAGCAAATAAAAAATCTGCTATTCCATACTAAACTGCAATGCCATAAAAGATAGAAATGTTTATTTTTACTTTTGTAACAACCTCTATTGTCAGATTTTCGTTAAACTAATATACAGTTTAAATGCTTTAGGATTCATTTAAGATTTGTATAAAAATCTTAGACGCACTGTAATTTTAAAACTATACATTTTAACGAAAATCTGACAACATAGAAGCATAGAGATTAAATTCTAGATTATTTGTGAAAAATTTCATTGACTTTAATTGGTTAGTATGGAAAATATAATCAAACTTCGGTTGTATGGAGCGCGCGGCAAAAACTATTAAATAATCTGTGCCTTGGGCCCTAGCCAAGTAACAATTTGGTCGTACAGGTGTCGTATAGTCGAACATTAGACGCGTAATGCACCAGTATAATGACGAAATTAAAGTTATGTAACTTTTATAACTCAAAATAGTCATATAAATGACCAAACGACCAAACCCGACCTAACCTGAACCTAATACGACCAAATTGATTGCTGGGAGGCTTCTGCCCAGTTTGCCTGTGGTGGGTGGCCCTATATCGGCTTTCTTCATTCTGATTGGAATACGAAAATAGCTCTCTCTTCCTTACTGAATGGCTTTGAGCTTTCTCATAGCCAATAATCGACCAAGTTACGATTATAATTTAAGTAAACGTTATTAAAGTACTAATTTATCTTTGAATGATGGGTGATAGGATAGATCCAACAGTAAATTTATTCGATAGTGATTGGCTATCATAAATACTTACTGCGTATTTAAATATTAGGTTGTACGAGTCAGTAATTTAATAGTTCCGTTAGTTAAATTTGTTTACAGTTAGTGTTTTGATGGACATTATAATTTTAACAAATATTTTAGGTAGAGATAATCATAGTCATATTTACCTATTCAGGGTGTAAGGAAAAGTATCATTAACCTTTAAACCACATACTCTACCCACCAAACTGAACAACTTTTACTATGGGAGCAAACCGATTGGAGCAAAAAAAAAATCTGTTGTCTCATACATTTGAGTCGAGTAGGTATTGCAGTTTAGTATGGAGTCGGACTCGCACTTGGCCCGATTTTTGTTTTAACGACTGTCATCTCTAAAAATCAAGTGTAAAAATAAAATTTCACTTAAAACTACAAACATAAATTAAACCAGTGAATCACATAAAATACCTCAAAGTAAATATTATCAGCATAGGTACAAAATTATTGCTTGTTCAATACAATCAAACGTAAACACTACACACCTACTACATATAGGTAGGTACATAGAATAATAAATAACATAACACGTGTTTAGAATTCCACTTGTCGTGTTCGCTTGAAGACAATGTGATGAATCACTCCGTAACATTGGTTAGAAGGCTGGTTGTAGACATCTTGAAGTTTGAACTTTTATGAGCTAGATATTCAGATTCATCTGCAAAAAAATGGAGAAGCGAAGAAAGATGAGGAAGGAAGGTTGTCTGGAAGAAACCGCTTTTTAGCGATAAGACCGCCTAATTTGTACCAGAATAAGTTTTGTTTCCTATTGTGCAATGTAATTTGTATTTGGTGTAAATAAAGTATATTTCATTCATTCATTCATTCAAAGATGAATGTGAGAAAATAACATAGATATATTGCGCCGATAAGGCGCCGACCCCAAAAAAAGGTGATACTGCGAAAATGTTGTTTACAAAAATACACGTAATCTCAATCAACGGTTTGATCTAATCTTATTATTACCCGACTGTGCGACGGAATAGAAGGGTAATGTGTTTATCACCTTATGTATGTATGTATGTAAATTTGTTTTTTGGATGAGCACGCGCGGGGAGCATTCTGCTGCAATTCTTTATTGTTCTTAGCGTAGTCCTTACCGCAGTAGCGTACCATAAATTAAAACTGAAATCGATGAACTGAATTGAATTTCGAGCTAATATGGGATCCTGTCGGTTGGCGGGTTCTGTTTATTAATTCCACGCATTCTTAAAAACATAGCTTCGTGCTACTTCGAACACATTTTATTGTAATTTATTCAGAATGTGTGAAATCAGCCTTATGAATTCAAAAAGGCAAGGATGAATGGTGGTCAATGACGGACATTGGTCTGCCATCATTGCAGCTTTTACGTTGTTACATATTTAGTTGTCAGCAGGATTTGTAGTAATAGTAGTAATAGTAACCCACATTATATTGTTATACAGGGTGTAACAAAACACCCTAGTAATACTTAAAGGGGTGCTTCAGACCACGAAACTAAACAACTTTGACTAGAGGGCCAAATTCGAAATTGCGGAAAAAAAATCAGCTGTCCCATACAAAACTGCAGTACCGACTCGACTAAAATGTATGAGATAGCTGATTTTTTTTTTTCGCGATTTAGAGGTATGCTCCATAGTGAAAGTTGTTCAGTTTGATGGTCTGAAGCACCCCCTGAAGTATTACTAGGGTGTTTTGTTACACACGGGGGTGAGGTTAAAATTGGTGGGGGGTAGAGAGTGTCCGTACTATATGTACCTAGTATGTAGCACTAAATCCTCTTTCTTATATTGTGCCGTGGCGGTCTAGAGGCGAGTAACCATGCCTGCAGGCGATGGTTCGATTCCCGTCCAGGACAACTCGTACCAATAACTTTCTCGGAATTTACGTACGATTTGTAACACCACGAGCTTTTGGTGAAGGAAAATATCGTGAGGAAACCAGCGTGCTTCAATTTCAAGCCATGTATTGTACCTACAGTCCATTATAAGTAGCGAGGAGCTCACTTCCCATCACACTGGACAGAGTTTCGGTCCTAGTGAAACGTCGATGTTCTGAGTTTTAAGAATATCCCTGACTACCCCCTCGGGGAATATTGTCGTGAGCATATGTATGCATACATTATTCACAAGTCCTTCGCTCCTAAGCGAGCACAAACACGCGTGAGAAGTATGCTAAACAACACTGTTGTCAGCGACTTCCTCTCGACTGAAAACAATGACATTCCCTTGCAATCAACGATCTGACTTTTAGCAGGTGAGGTTTGTAATTGATTGCTAAATCATCATCAGCTACGAAATGTACTGCTGTAAGCGGGCACAGTGTAAGGGAGAGAGAAAAAGCGAAAAAAAAAACCGCTGTCCCATACAAAACTGCAAACATAACTCGACTGAAATATATGGGACAGCAGATATTTTTTTCGCGACTTCGATATTTTTCCCATTATACAGGGTGTAACAAAACACCCTAGTAATACTTAAGGGGGTACTTCAGACCATCAATTTGAACAACTTTCAATATGGAGCCAACATCGAAATCGCGAAAAAAAAACAGATCTTTCATACAAAACTGTAGTACCGTCTCGACTCAAATGTACCTATGGAACGGCAGATTTTTTTATTTTTTCTCGACGTTGGCTCCATAGGGAAAGTTGTTCAGATTGATAGTCCGAAGCATCCCCTTAAGTATTACTAGGGTGTTTTGTTACACCCTGTAGAAAGTTGTTCGGTTTGATCGTCTGAAGCACCCCTTAGGTACCCCAAGTAGGTAACTGTCCCATTTAATTTTTCACCCTTTATTGGTAGGTACGTATAGTACGGAGACTCCCTGTCTCCTACCAATTTTCACCTCACTTTCGGTGAGTACCACTGCTTACTGTCTTTCACCTCTCGGTGGACGACAGTGGTAGTGGTGTACTCCTTTCTCACCCACGTAGTTACATTTTCTAATCTCTTCTTGTCAGTGCAAGCTCGTGTGTATGAAGTGTCCAGTATATGATACGGGTTTAATTATAAAGAATGGACATGTCAATTATATATCGCCAGTTTGCTACGCACTATGACAATCCCATTTGAGGTAGCACGGATTTTGCTGCATAATTATTTATTGGTAAAATTTTATTATAACTGAACAATGAACAATTTATTGTTTTTACGTTTTCCCTGAAAAACCCCATGCAATATCAATCTCCTTAGCAAGATTAAAATACAAAAGTACTAGGGTCCCATAAAATAGAAGCAGTCCTTCACTGCCAAGCGTGAGAAGTATGCTAAACGTAGCTAGGCTCTTCGCCATTCCCTCTCGTCGGGAAACAATGACATTCCCTTGATATCTAAACGATCTGGGACACGTGTGACGCCTGTACCATTACAAAAACTTTAGTATTTTGAACTTGATGGCTATTGAAACAGAGAGGAAGAAAAAAGTTGATGACATGTTTGCTATTTGAAGTCTTTTTGAACTCTACAGTCTTAGTTTTAAAGCCCAAATGATTGGTAAAACTAAAGCATCAATTCAGAGTTTAATTCTGAATCTTATCAGCGTTACAATAAGGAGGAAAGCTGTCGGTGTGATTGTCAGAGTAGACGCTATGGCATGTTAGGGTGCCTTCACGTCTAAGGAGAATAGATATTATCTCAAAAACTTTAAAACATGAGTCCTGAATGCTGCTCTTCGATGAAGAAGTGCATATTTGTGAAAGGATGGACGGTAGAGAATGTATAGATGACATTGTCCTGTATTGCTCGAATGATACCGAATGAGCAGTGGTGGTCCAGTGGCGAGTAACTTTGTCTGCCGTGCAGGAGGCGATGGTGCGAAAATAAATAATAATTAATTAATTACTTACTGTCCATTACAAGTGGCGACGGGCTCACTCCCCGTCACACTGGACGTAGTTTCGGTACTACTAGTGAAACGTGGATGTTCTGAAGTTTCAGAATATCTCTGACTACCCCCTCGGGGAATATAGTCGTGAGCATATGCTTATGATGCTCGAATGATTGGCCACTATTGGGACGACGTACTCCACAGAACTATAGACAATAGAACTCCTAAAAATCTCTTTCCTCAAGAAGTACGAATAATCCATAATCAATCACAACTCCGATTTCCCGAATGATGAAAATGAGGAATTGACAGATTCCGAATTTTCGAGATTTCAACATAATTAAGATTCCGTACTTTATTGTTCTGAATATCCACCAAAAAGCACAAAAAAACTACTCTTATTTCCGAATTTCGATTTGACATAGAAAGCTGATGATAAGGTGACTGTTGATAAACAAACTGATTGTTTTAAACAAGGCACTATGAATATTAAAGCTAAGGTTTAAGACAGACCTTGAAAGTAGGTAAATACAAAGCATAGTTCCTAACAAACGAAGCTTCCTCTTACAAAACATCCGTCTGGTGTGTGACCAATCCTTAATGGTTTGTTAATTGTTAACTAGTTTCTGTCTTGTTTACCTTTACTAGCTGTTATAACCAAATACCTACGTAATACCGACTGCTAGCAAACGGTGAAGGAGAGCATCGTGAGGAAATCTGCATACGCCGAAGAAGAAATTCATATGCGTATGTGAAGTTTTTCTGGAAGATGGGTCAATGATATTATAGGAGACACGGGTGTCCCAGCTGGATGCAGAGGGCAAGGGACAGAACGTACTGATCAAGGGCTGTGCTGTGATAGATGGATGTGAAGTCTACCAATCCCCATGGGCATCAGCCTTGGTAGACTAATGTCCATACACTGTTTTATTGTATACGCCAGTCGGTACTGCCTCCATTGTCTAATGGTTAGGAGCATTAGGCTCTTTGAGTTTTGCCACGGAGGTCGTGGGTTCGACTTCCCTAGTGTTATGTCACTTTATGCATTTTTCCCCAGTTGGTTAGGCCATTGCAGGCTGAATCACCTGATTGTCTGAAAAGAAAGATGATTCCGAGATTCGCTTCCATGGTCTCGGCTACTATCTCCGGTGATAGTAATCGTTTCATAATAACCACGTCAGAGGCCTTCAGGCGGTCTGAAAAACCTCTGACAGGGCTCTGTCCACACGATAAGAAGAAGTCGGTACAGCAGCTGACTCCTTCTGATTAGTAATTTTAACACGTTCGATGCAGAGGTGATGATGATAGTGAGAAGAGTCAACACTCCAGCTGCCTTATTCCATACTTTGACCGTAACACGCACAATTCACAAATTACCATGCCATTGTTGTGTAGTTTCGTCACCACAGTTCTGTCCCATGGACTATTGTCTGCCGTTTCGCAATATTACCTCTAACCGCAATTAACTTGGCCGTCGGTTTTAAAAAGTTAAAAACTTGTTGGTTGTCTTGTAGATAGCAGTAGTTACAATAGGATCTTATACTGTATTCATGTAAAAAAGTTGCCAAGACTCTTATGAGTCTCGTGCTTTTACTCTTAAAAAGTTATGAGATCTCATTTCAAGTCAAGTCTTGAATAAGTGTTCTTCTTGGTCTAATAAAGTTATAAGGCGCTGTCCTATTGCCATCGCTCGCGCGATCATGCGTTCGTCCGATGAAAATCATTGTGCCACTGTGCGTTTAAACATACTTATACCTGCGGAATATCCTATAGAAGGTCGTGCTACCATGAGATGCGATCGAATTGTTCTATTTCTATTCCGATATACGTATGTTTAAACGCACAGTGGCACAATGATTTTCGGCGGACGAACGCATGATCGCGCGAGCGATGGCAATAGGACAGCGCCTAAGACTTGCCCGACATCCTCATCCCATGAAGAGCCTATAAGTCTGTATTAATTCTTCGTCTTCATTTTGTCATTTAGATTGACTCTACATGGGATGACGATGTCGGCCAAGCCTTATATAACTTAATTATACCGAGATGCTGTCCTGAAAATTTGAGCCCACACCTCTATCCGGACCGAAATTATGATCGCTCAAAAATACGCCAAATCTCTGAAAAGGTACGGTTCGCCGCTTCGTCCCTAGATTAGGATATGATATACCTATCATATCCTAATCTGGGGGCTAGGTGGCAACCTTATTTTTTAAGAATTCTTATAAACATTTCTGCTGTATAAATGTAAGTAGGTATATTTCGACACTTTTTCGCTACACTGGAAAATGTTATGTGTTTCCTGAAGTTATGGAAATATTGAATTTTCTCTTCTACACTACGCTCAATCCACACAAAGCAGCCATTGCATTATTAAAATTTTTTATATGTGTCCAAGATCCCCTCTGCTCTGGTTGGGAATACATTGGCCTCGATTCGGAGTGTATCACGACTAAACTAAACTAAATGTATTCCTGTCACTTTCTAAAATAAGATTAAGAAAAGAGACAGAAAACCAACAGCTGACTTTAGTGCTGTCAAAGTGACGTTAAACGCCCAAAAACGACTTAAATAAGATGGCGTACATTATGATGGCATCTTATTTTGCGCATTTAACGTCACTTTGACAGCACTAAAGTCAGCTGTTGGTTTTCTGTCTCTTTTCCTAATCTTATTTTAGAAAGTGACAGGAATACATTTAGTTTAGTTTAGTCGTGGTACACTCCGAATCGAGGCCATTGCTTGGCTCGATCGCTGCACTAAAAATAAAGAGAGTATACCTGATCTACACTCTGATGAAAGGAAACTTGTTCCATTAATTTCCTTAAATACCTATCTTTGGAGCAGAGCATTTTGAAACCCTGATACCATTAAGAACACTGATAAAATAGCATTTGATTTGTCCATTCCAGTGATGCTTTTAGGCATATCGAGTATTAATCTAACTCCATTCATTGAATAGCATGAAAGTACTTCCGACAGGCGCTAGCGCATACCCTCCTACGCATGCGCGGTTTCCTTCGAACCTCCACAGTTCCTTCTCAACAAAATAGCCCGAGGCATAGCTCTTATATAGAACTTTATAAGTATTCGAATGGCTTGATTTGCGGGACTTAATAAGTGGACCTGTATAATTAGACGTTAAGCTTCAATTAAGCAAAGATAAGCATCATGTGAGGCCGTAGTGAAATCGTAAAGTAAGGTCGTCACGGTAGGTTTACGTTACGTACGATATGGCAACGAACTTGGGTTTGTTTTGTTTATGGTCACACGAGATATCTTATTGACAAAGTTCATTGATAAAAGTTTACAAATGTTGGGACAGACCTGCCCTTCGTCGACGTATTGTATATCTAATATCTATCTCTTATTCTAATTCAGTATTAAATACTACAGTAAGTAAAGAGGATATACCTACATATAGGGTCCCGTCCTATTGAATGTCTTTGCTTCAGACCCAATACCTATGCCAGCTTCCTAGATCAGACTATCACACTGAATTCTGAGAAAAATATATAGTAGGCAAAACTACTATATTTTGATGAGCAAATAATTTATAGAGAATTTAAATATTTCGGTACTTAAGTCCAATAAAAATGACCAATAACTAAACATTATTTTAACAATTTTCTTTCTCTTCATCACATTTGTTCCATAAACAATTTTCACAAAATTCTTACAACAAGTTTTCCTAAAGTCAGATTTATCTATTTTTTGAAATTATTTTATTTCTGTATCGAATCCAGCGACTTCTGTGTTTACAGGATGCATTATTTTCTGTAACGAATACGAAATAGACAAATGATTTTTCCATAAAAATAAGAACTTAGTATTCAAACCAAAAAGTAGAAAAAAGATATCTTTTTGAAAAAAAAAAAATTAACAAATTCGAAAAATACCTAGGTACTACATTTTTTCTTATTTTTCCCCGATCTACTATATTTTTTCGGGCACTAAGGCTCGATATACTATATTTGGTTTAAAAAAAGTTGGCAACCCTAGTAGTAACGTCCAGTGAAAACTCATGGTAGGCTTACTGTTTACCCTAACACTGTAAAGTAAAATCTTATACTTACTTTCATGTCTCCGCATCACTATGTCATTACATTATAAATAAATACTACTATTTCTTCCAGAATTATATCCTAGAAACCACAAAATATAGGTACTTTCTCCACAACATATAAAGATAAAATAAAAAGAGACATTACCGCTATAGGTAATCAACCCAATGAAGGTACATTACGCGCAAGGTACGCTACGCTCCGTTGCTTGCGCGCGCGCACCGAAATGGAAAGTGCTTCTAATTACCAACACTATCTGCATACGGAATTCTTTTATAGATTCATTGTAACGGATTACGGAAACTTGTAAACAGAAAGTAGAGGTTTATGATTAAACTAGTGAAAGAAAGAAAATATTCTTATTTGCATACACAACAAAACACACTGACATAATTTAAAAAAAACACAATGTCAAAAGTGTGTGCTGCAGCAGCAAACAGGGTTAACGAGTTACGACTCAGCATTGTGCTGGGTTGGGCTGATGGCGCCCTGCGACTTCGTACGCGCAAACCACAGACTATAAATACTCTTTTGATTGAATCAATCGATTGTGATGAAATGAAGCCTAAATCTTAATCTAAACGCCAATCCCTATGCTTCTGTGAAAACCCCATCCAAGCGGTTCTGGAGTGCAATTCACTAAGCGTCTCATCGCTGTCAAACACATCGACGAGTTAAAAAAAAATCGTCTATGAATTTAAGGTTGTGACGATATGTTTGCTCTTAGTGAATTGCATTGCTGCAGTTTTTAAGTGATGCGTGCACAAACAATCAGACATCAATTCTATAAGGTGGATTTTAAAGATTGTAACTACAAACATAGAAACACTTGTTTTTGGAAATGTTGTTTAAGCCATAAATATAAGTAACGCAAGAAATATCAATTTGCAATGTTTGATTTAATTTTCCACGAACATGCCATTTCACTGCACAATCTACTTGTATTCTCCAATAAAACTAGCTCGTAAAACAAATATTAAAATATCGCAATAAGCCATAAGTCCTAAATTGATTCCAGTTCAACGAAATTATACAAAAACATCGATGTCTCAAGTCCTCAAGATTACGGTTTACCGATGGCCCAATAGGTCCCTAGGGTCAGACCGAGGGTTTTGTCAGGTATTACAAAAGCAGTGGGTTGTTGGCCCACTCGATTTGTGATTATCGGTTTATCTTCCTTTAGATTGTGTTGTGCTTTCTGACTGTTAAGGCATTGTTCTTGTTTGTTCAAGAATGTAGAGAAATAACCACGCATAACTTTAGTAAAATAAAAAACGTTTAAAATATGTAAAATTGTTTTGTTGTTACCTTAGCTTCAAATAATCGGTCTGATAAAACTCTGACACCAGGGCTCTGCCCACACGATAAGAAGGAAGGCTTCAAATGCTCACTACTAAGTCTATTATTCGAGAGGGTAGGTATTTATGACTATTCTAAATTCTTATTATCGTGTGGGCAAAGCCTGGTGTCAGAGTTTTTTCAGACCGCCTTACGGCATCTGACGATCTAAATTAATATCTATATTTGGTATTAAATTTATTTTTATAACAAATAAAAGTGGATAAGTACATTAAAAATAAATAAAAATATTGAGAACCTAAAACTAACTTAACCTAAAATGTTATTATATCTATATTGCACAGCACGGTGTAAAAAGTTAACTAGCTGAACTGAGATGGTTTTTATTAGCCTTTCATCCCACTGCTGATCACAGGCCCCCCTATCCTTGTTCTGGGCAAGCTATGGCCACTATGTTCTAGTACATTTTTTCAAATAACTTACTACCAAAGTAAGTTATACTTTGGTAGGTACTGACGATGGGAAATTAGGCATTGTTGTTAATAAATAATTTCTTCAACGTCTAACATACACATAAAGCTATTTATACATTGTAGCGTACGTGCATGTGCGTGCACATGCGTTTGAAGTATTGTACTTACAATTACATTGTCATCGTTGTCATTAAAACAATACATCTAAAGAAGGGCTTACTTTTATTTAGATGTATGTCATGTGTACTTCAAATGCACATGCAATAAAAAACGTTGGTTTCGAGAATTGAAATATGCATGACGTATCACCAGAACATTAGGTAGTCTTGCGCTGGCGCAGGCCTACCACAGTAGCCTACTTATGTTATCACTATCTTTAACTAGTTCCCCCGTTATTCGAAACTCGGCCTGATTCGGTTGCACTCGGCACTCCTCGGCCCTTCGCGACATTCGAAGTGGGACGTGATGTGGAAATTCAGGGTTGATACGGCAACATTATTTTTTATTAGGAGATAGGTATGATATCTAGAATTATTATCTAGAATATTTTAACGGATTCTTACCTCGTTTTGGTTTGGTATATTTGAGTTGCCGATATTTCGGCAGTGTTACAGCTGCCATGATCACGGGATGACTGAGGAACTGCAGGTAGATTTTTAAGAGCAGAAAAATCTGTCTACCCCACTCTCTTTTGTTTGCTCCGACCACTACTATCGGAACTCACTCGATCTGGTATGATATGGCCATTACCTAGGAGTGTAATTTTTGAAAGTCAAAAGGGAGGTCGAAAACAGAGCGACATGGAAGAAGATAGTTGAGGAGGGACCCACATAGGGTTGTAGCGCTGCAGGATGATGAAATAGTTCCTATATTTTGAGATCAGGTAGCTCTTAGGGTGAGCCCACACCAATCGATCGACAATTCCTACTACACCACTGATCGACCGCCAATCGATGCCATCGATCGACGTTAGAATCAGAGGGTCTACCACGAAATTCGATTTCGTTCAAATGTTAAACTCTATTCCAATTAAGTTTGGAGAGAAACTGGGACGATATATCGAAAATCGAAAGTAAGTGGTAGGTAGGCCACAGATGATTTAACGTCTCGATCAACAGTTCCTTCTACACCATCGATCGATCTATCCATCATCGATCGACATTCGATGGTCGATCGATATTCGTCGATCAGCCAAAGTTACCATACCAACCGATCGCCCGCCGATCGATGCCATCGATTAACGACGTTTCGATCGATATACGTCGATCAACCAAGCGTCGATCAATCGATTGGTGTGGGCTCACCCTTAGTTATCCAGTTTAATAAGTCTTTCAGCTTGACACGGTATCTAAGCAACGTAAAAAAGAAAGAAAAGGTACAAACCATTAAATACCCAATCAACCGCTTTGTACATGGATGTTCCAATCGACCCAACTCGATCCTAAAACTGGTTCTCGATTCGAATCGATGCTTCATTATCGATTGTTTACGCAACTACTGTAAAAACAGCTATGTTATATTACTTACGTTACATTACGTTATGTTACGTTACAATGATGCGCGTGCGCATATAACCGTTTGTTTTGCATCAGTTGTGAAATGGAGCTTGGATTATGGAAATTTTTGGGCTCAGCGAGCATGCACTTTCCATTTTATTCATGAAACTATCCGTTTTTATTCATGAAAAGTTATTTTTATACGCGTATTCGGTACGCCGCGTAACTCGTAGGCAGTATGAACCTATGAACTTGTAAAAGAATTATTAAAAATACCAACAACAATAAAAAATACATCTTATTGCTTGAATGATTATTGATTAGGTATTCTATATAATGTTATCGATGAAACCTGAAAGAATTAGAATTTACTTAAACTTTAACCGCCTAGCGCGTTCAAAATAAAAACAAGTTAAAATTGTTGACTATAGACTATTTTGGGCAGAAGTCATTTAAAAATCGATAACTTTTAAATCCCACTGCAGAACAACGAGCAAGAAGTGGGTCAAAATGTTATATAAGAAACATTTATTTACATTTTTATTATCTTTAAAAAAGAACAAGAATAAATATTTCACACATACACTTTTTATCCGTGTTATTTTTTAAATCATTGTTTTTTTTTACATAATTATGTATTTAACTTTGAACGTTCGTGTGAAAATCCATTTGTGCCCAAATAAGGCACGACGCAGACGACTGACTATATTTATATCGCGATTTAAAAGTCGTCGGATGGTATATCAAATTCAATGGCATACCATCGACTCGATACCTACTCGATATAGATGAAGAAGAAAGTCGTCCACACATTTTCTGTCATCTGAAACCTTTTATTTTAATACTCCTTTAACATGCCTTAACTATAACTGTTGAAAGATCCCGAAGTGTGAAGCCATAACAAGACAAGACAATCTTACAGAACCTACAGACAAACCAACAATTAGTAATTAGCATTGAATGGACAGCTTTCTATCGCCAACCGAATAGCTAGACAGTTGCGACATCTCATAACTAAACACCTAGGTTAACCTGCATTATTGACCTAGAACTGTTAATTAGTTAAGTAGTCGACTATGCGGGAAATTAAGAAAAATGTCTGAGAGAAACATAGAAAATGACTAAAAAAAAAGAATGAAGAAAAGACAAGGACAAAAATATCAAATATTAATAAGAAAGAAGACTCACAAAGACGCATTCAGGCTATACGGTAGTGAAGTGAGTAGGTATACACAAATACCTTGCAAGCATCTTGGTAGTGAATTAACTTAAAGCAAAGATGAAAAGTTCAGAATAAGTATTGCAAGTTCATGAGTACTAATAAAAATTTCTCAGATACTAGTCAGCTGGCTCAGACTGTCAACTTAGTAAAATAAGGTTTTCCATGATATTAGTTGGTGCAACTAAATCTTGAGGTGACAATTAAGGGAAGCGAATTATTTCTATAATATTTATATTTGTTGACACGATTGTACTCCATATGTTTGAATTTAATATATCACTGGCCTGCGACCTGCGTACATACCACATTACTCTGTGATACCACTGACTTAGTGGTAGTCCCTTAGGGTAGTCCTTATTATCGATGTCGTTTATGTCTTTTGTACTGCCTCGTCTAACCGCCATGCATTAGACATCAACGCATTTACAAGCCGAATAATTTTAGTCCCATCCCGGGAGCCAGGGATCTTATTGTGGAGACATTCAATCGTTTTTTATTATTAACTATGGGTTTGCTCTTGACCTCAATCCAGTCCTCAGGACGAAGATGGGGTCGTAAATGTAGCGAGCTTATCCAGAAGATGCCTGTTCACTCGTACTTTAAAGGAATTCGGGTTGTAAGTACTCGGAAATACTGAAATACTGATCGTATCAAATCAAAATGGTGTTTATTTGCATTTTTTAGAGATTCCGCTTCTTAATATTTAGTTAATTAATTTCAGACAAGATCACAGAAACAAAATAATACTTAAAAAAATTGCCTAGTACATTCATAATACGTTGCTGATCTTTTTTTTATTCTGTTTTTTTTTTTTTTTATTTTAATTTGAGCTTTTAACCCTGAGGTTATGTCAGCCCATTGCTGATCTTGTAAACAATATATTCGGAAGTTAACACTATTTTAGCATATTTTGGGATAATACGAGTGTGTTAAAACTATTAATTCAGTAAATATTAGTTTTATATAGCCCGTTAAATTAAATTAAAATTAAATTAAATATTATTTATTGTCAGGCAAAAATAACCCATAGATACATAATAACCAATACAATACAATAAAAATGTCAATACAAATTATAAGATATCACATTAAAATGTGCGTCAAAAATATAAAAATAAGCAAGCAATTACAAAATAATGACAAAAGTGCCTATGACCAAAACAATGCTTTCGTATCATACCAAAACCAGATTTGTTTTATTTTTAAACATCACAATATAACTAACATCAATTATTTGTTTCAGGTACGTAGTTTCAACAATTACAAGGTATAGTTATATGTAGGTATAGTATATCCTTGATCGTAATCAGTTAATCAGTAATTCATCGAATGTAGATCGACCTGAATATTCGTGAAGCAAATCTCCTTTACGTCCGTTTGTACTTTTTAAGTGCTTCATCAAAAATATGAGAAGTGTGAGCTGTAATTGTGATAGCAGTGTTCTGTATGTTTACTTTGTCTTGAAAAAGGTAAGTTATTATTTAAAATGCATAAATATTTAAACTGTTTTCGTCACTCGCTTTTGATTTGTTTAAAAGATGTGTGTTGTAGAGTTTCTGGCCGCATCTTCTCTACATCGGAATTCGAAATACCTTCCAACGCGGTGGTAGAGTAAACAAAATTACGTCATTAAATTATCTTGTTTGATTGTTGTGTTATTATTTCGAATAAAAAAAGTCGTGTTCGATTTTTTGGGTTCGGAGATAATTATATTAAGATTACTCTACCGTTAATTATTATCATTAATTTGAATAAAACTATAAAATGGTGTATAATGAACACCATCATCATTTAAGCCTTTTTTATACGTCCACTGCTGGACATAGGCTTCCCCCAAACGAGAGGTTTATAAAATTGGTGTTATTTTCCGCTAAATCTGAGACATTTAAATACTGAAATTCTAACAATGTCTCATTATTATATTAGGTACCTTACTAAACTGTAGTATTATTTGACGAAATATTATTTTACTGGAAAAGAACCAAAGAATCAATATTTTCAAAAATTGTTTGATCATGGGTTTTCAATTTCAACGTTTTCAACTACGGAACCCTGAAATAATTTACGCGATTGAGTAATCGTTAAAGCAATTTTACGCATCTGTTTCCTTTTCTTTATAATTGCTTCGGTAATTTATTTTTAGTTCTTTTTTAGATTTTATGATACTTCCAAGGGTTTTCTTTTTCCAATAAAATTATTAGCTGTTTAGAACTTTTACAAGGGGTTTATGATAGCAGTTTATTTATACAATATGGAATACTATAATTTATAAATTGATTGCTATAAGTACATCGATTAATCGAAAAATAGTGAATATTGTAAATTTATTCAATTTGGTTTTGTCGATCTCCTAAATGAGCATACCATATTATGAGTAGGTAGGTAGGTACCTATTGTTAGTGGAGCGAAAGAAAAAATCGGACACACATTGGACACACAAATAATGAAAATAGCAGTTTCTTCTAACGATGAAATTTTCTTACGTAGTTGATGAAAATCCGTTAGCATCACATACACATAAATCTTTTAAAACCATAACCATAATCAAAAATGTATTCTATCTAGACCTCAACCGATGAGACATGTCATTTTCGACCTCATAACCCAACATAATACTTCTTTTTATCGTGTGGGCAGCAAGCCCTGGTGTCACAGTTTTTTCAGACCGCCTTACGGCCTCTGACGTTGACATAATACTGAAAAACAATAACAATTTATGCAATGAAGATGCCTCAAATTCAAGCCTTGACATTTAATTAATTACTTTACGTAAGGAATCCCAACCATTTCTCCGGAACCCTGAAAACTTCCTACCAAGTTCAAATAAAGTATATAGGAGGTGACACTGAAACGGTTTCAAAGTCAAGATAATCAGAGCACGACCGTCACGGCTTGTCGGACGTTGGCCGTGCTGACGTCACCAGCTTTTTGGGATGCACTCGAAGAGGTATAGACACTCAATCATGAATGAGGGTCGAGGTTCGAAATTGCACGGACGACATGCTATGTACCAATGAGTTTTTCTAACTTATGTACACAAGTGGAAGAGCAAGGGAGAGGCATTTGCCCAGCAGTGGGATGAAGTAGGCTAATAAAATAAAAAATAAAAAATGTACACAATACCGACTGCTCTCAAACGGTGACGGAAAACATAGTGAGGAAAACTGCATACGCTGCAGAAGAAATTCCGTTGCGTATGTGAAGTCTACCACGCTACATTGGGCATGCGTGGTGGATTAAATACACCCTCTATTAAGAGATAAGTATACTTTTTGCAACCATCAGCTGCAAGGCTGATTCAGTGTTTATGGGTTGTAGAGCATATCTGTGATGGGGATGGACCAGGTCTGCCTGCATAACTTCAGTCGGTTAAGGAGTTACTGATGATTAAAGGTCTGTAAAAAATTTACGATCAGCTGCAAGGCTGATCTTATGATATTATTTTAGTATGCACTGTAGCTTTGTGAACAGACCAAAAACATGATGGTTCATCAGTCGGTTTAGGAGATCAGATAGAGCGGGGGCTCTATCTGCGTCTTGAGGGGTCAAGACGTAACTGATTGAAAATTTCGATCTCTGGCTAGTGGACTCGGTAGCGAAATTGGATAACGCACTTCCCCGGTTTGGAAGGGTGCGGGTTCAAGTCCCGCCCGAGACTAAATTTTTCAATTTTTTTTTTATCAGATACAGCCGTTCAAAGTTCGGACCTTCCGGATGATTTTCTGTTACTGTGGCTAGATAATAAATAAATTGAATGGAATATTGGTGGCGGCAGGTTTGAATTTCAAATTGAAGAACAATAGAATCAAATCCATCTTACTAGAAAAATACCCCAGAGATTAAATTTTACGGAACTTTTTACTGTTACATTTAAAATCAATGTAATCTGTTCGTAATGCAAGATAAATTATCAAAGCGCAAGTCTTGCACGCTATTCCCAACTCATCTCTATATCAGTCATCTTTCATCTGAAGTGCATTGACCATAGATTATAGATACTGTTGTATTCTTATTGCCTAGGAATTAAGTACCGATACGGAGACAATGGACTCTGTTTGGTTAACGGTAGATCCATTAATAACTCGTTAGTTGTTGGTTACTTCGGAGGACCATTAGTGATCTAATCGATCAGTTGAAATGAACCGTTTTGTGTTCATTATGTCATAAACTAAAAGGGTAAATTAAAAGGTTTATTTTGCAGTATTTTTGTGGTCGAGAGGAATTAATCACTTGACATATCTGAAATATTATTCTACAAGCATTTAACAGTTATATTATGTACTAAATATTAGAATTAACAAAAAAAAAACGCGGTGCGTCACATAAGGGTACGACGAGCGTAGGCAGGTGAAAGAGATAGCATCTATTTACTAAAAAAGTTTCCTTCAAATTCTGAACAATGAACATCCTTATCTTGGTATCTTATAAACATTATCAAATGAAATAAGTTTTTTGTCGAGAAGGCTACAAATACTTCAGAATGGCTGTCGTTAAAAATTTTACTGTTTCGAAGATAACAGAGTCATTATTCATTATCATTAATAAACTCTACCCACTATCTCTGTTTTAACTTTCACTTAAAAACTGGAACAAAACATTACTGATTACCAGGCTCGCATAAAAACAGAGAGCTCTAGATAAAAGCTATCGGCTCCACATCCGGGTGGGTTTCACCGGGAACTGAGGTAACAATTACCTATCAACGTGTGAACGTCCCACTGTGCTGTGTTCCTGGTACTTGCGTACAACACTTTCTACGTCGTTTTATGCCATACGCTTACGGGAAATGAGTTTGAAAGCGTAAAAATCTATTTGAATCCAATCACAGGCATAACAAAAGAGAGTGTTACGAAAGCACGGGTGTTTGTTTGTTTACTAACAAATAAAAAGAATAATATAAGTACCGAAGAATTTGAAGAATATTAATAATGTAATTTTCTTCAAATCAATTTACAGTTCAGAATTTTACTCTTTGACAAAACAACAAAAAATACTAGTAGAAATCGATGATCTTCGGAAACATTAATTTTGGTGACTATCCTTTAGTAATTACATACAATGAAGCATAAAGATGTAGCCAGCATAAAATCCAGGCTACAAACCATGCCATCTAAACCTAAGTTAGTTCTACTGCGGTCTAAACAGTAAATTCAAATGTAAAAAGCTTAGCATAACTTCAAGTCGTACCAACAACGTCGTTGTACCAAATTAGGTACCGCTAAGCAAATAGTTACGTAAATCTTACTATACGAGTTGTCATGTTTACGTTTTAGGACTTGGGCAGTTTCTTATAGGTTGTAGTAACTCATATAGTAAGATTGAGGAGAATAAAGTTTAGTCATAGATGCATAATTATAGTATTAGCATCAATCAATAACAAAAGAAATAGATGCACATGACAGTCTCATGTCAATTTTTATTAGACTTTTTTCAATAATAAATGCCAAGTGCCCACATTTATATTCGTTTCTGTCTTCGATCAACAATATTCGTCGACATCGTTGATCGAAGGTTTCTGTCTTCGTTTTTAACTGACTTCAAAAAAGGAGGAGGTTTCTCAATTCGACCGTATATATATATATATTTTTTTTTATGTGTGTTCGCGGATAACTTCGTCGTTTATGAACCGATTTCGATGATTCTTTTTTTGTTGGAAAGGAGATATCCCAAGAGAGGTTCCATGATAAGGAAACCAGGATCTGATGATGGATCCCAGAGATATCGAGGGGAACCTTCGAAAATCGTAGTGCCGACTAGTGCGTTTATTAACTTAAAGCACTACTATTAAACCGAACTAATGAATTCACCACTGAAAATTGTGAAATAAACAAAATTTTAACAAAAAAATTAAAGCCGCCTTCAAAAAACTAAAAAGTTAAAATATAATATTGCAGCCGATGACTTTTTCGTTCGCATCATAAGATCATTAATTTGTTTTATAGAAGTCGGTGTCAAGCCAAGCCAAAAAATGCAAGCCCTGTCGCGAATCGTACCGGCTTGACAGCGACTTCAATAAAACAAATTAATGTTCTTATGGTGCGAACGAAAAAGTCATCGGCTGCAATATTATATTTTAACTTTTTAGTTTTGTCGTGCCTGCTAACTCACTGCTGCTATCTCACGCGTTCGCGCGCAAAAAGAAAGAGAGCTATATCGCGCCTCCATGTCGCGGATAATACGTTTCCACTGATAGAGCTGTGTAAAATCAACACAAAAACATACATTTGCTTAGATAAAAAATAATAGGTGACAGAATTATTTTACACTTTTTAAATGTTTGTTTTTGGCGTTGGGGGTTTTTTAAATTCTTAATTTAATGTTATTTCGTAATTTTTTAAGTTTTTTAAAAACTGCTAAACGCGCTCTCGCAAAAATTGTCTGACTAATAAAAAAACCGCATCGAAATCCGTCCACCCGTTTGGGAGCTACGATGCCACAGACAGACAGACCGACAGAATGGCCGCTTTTTTGGCGACGGGGGTTAAATACATTAATTTTGTCAAGCGAGGAAAATTTAGCGATTCGAATGGTTGATTTTACACATCTCCGCTCTGAGAGGAAAGAAAAAAGGTAAAACCGTAAAAACCTAACTTGAGCACGACTGGTCTTCGTCCAATACGCAGTTCATCCATATCCATACGCATTTCATCACATATTTTGTGACATGAATTTATTAATCGATTATGCATAGATAAAGTATGATAACAAAGTAACGGACATTCAAAGTAAGTGAAAGGCGTATGCGGTTCAAGGCAGATAAGTCAAGTTTATTCTATCACTTAGCATACTTAGATAACTTAGCCGTAACATTGACGATAACTTTTTATTTGTTTAAATGTTTGCTCAATTCATTTGTAAGGTTTGTGCAAAGTTTTATTTTTTAAACAAATGTGTCCTGTATTTAAATATTTTTATCGTTCGTTACTGGCTGTATTTTTTTATAGACAAAGGAAACTTTGGTACATAGACGAAGAATTTTTCGCTTTTTAAAAATCTCTGCTTTTTAATTACAAAATCGGGGTATATGATTGTTATCTTTTGACATGACGACACCAAGGACGACACCTACCAAAGACTTATTATTTATTTTTTATTTATTTAGTTGGCTCTTCGTTATGGCGATCCTTGGGGAGACCATCAGTGGACGTCCATCAGCTGAGATGCTGATGATTTATTTATTGATGTGAAACATCCATTGTCGCGCTTTGACAGTAAAACCGACTTGTATGCCATGGCGACAAATTATGGCATGACACCGTCACGCCACGTTTGATTGCGATCAGTTCCTGAAGCGCAGAGCTCAAAATTTTCGAAAGAAGCGCGTGTAATCAGGAGATTGCGGGATTGCGTGTCGTCGCGCGACGGCCAATTTTTTTTTAAATATTTTGTTAATCGATTATTAAAATTGGTTCGTTGAAAGGGAAGTTAACATAATCGGACATTATCCATCTTATTTATATGTCGAGTAAACAGGGTCAGATTTTAAATTCTTACAAGAAGAAACTACCAGGATAACATAGCGACTAGAGTTAACTGCTCCGGTTACACCACTATAAGCAATTAGCCGGCAGTGTCTCAAGAGCTTACATACCTGGGAACTATTGGAACACTGACCTGGCTAATTACTAGGGTGGCATAGGTTAGGTGGAAAGTCCGTTAATTGCCTTCTGATTAGTTATTAACTAAATGAAATTAATACAAGTTTGCTTGTGTAAGTCTTGGCAGGGCTAAACTAAACGATATGGGTGTTAACGTATCATGCTGGTTACACTTATCTTGATGTGATGGATGTGATGGATAATAAACGTCATAATAATGGGGTTTGTAAATTTTTTAATAGGAGCTGGCATAGCCTCGATAATAGACACAAAAATGACTCTGGGGTCATTCTGCAATCGTTGTGTCCAATTTTCTCCATAACTTGACACTTTAGGACACTACGTTATTGTTCAGCTTTGTTCATTCAGACGTGTCACACACATACGGAATTCCGAACTGGAATCACGAATCAGGATATCAGAGATATCAGAGATGATTTTGTGTAGGATTTGATACCTCCACAATTATGGAGGAGGAAAACTCTTCCGTATGTACATACGGAAGAGTTTTGTGTTGTGCCTGACCTTATTCCCAAAAAACGTATGCATTGAATTGCATTGTCGGGACATTGCCAGAATTTGTCCACCTATTGCGGATTATATTATTATTACTTAGTGTCATAATATAATGTTAGCGATAGAAACTGAAAACGGGCCAGTTAGTGCGATGATGCACTAATGGTCCGCCGGCGACCGCACGCGCATGCCGATGACAACATCACGTTACGAGCTCGAGTGATTAGATTAGAGGATTCTCGGCGATGCTGTCACTTGCATTGCCGCTTCCTGCATATTTGTTGATCTATTGCGGATTATACAGGGTGAAATTGATATCATTAGCATCCTTTAAAACTAAGAGTCTACCCATCATACTGAACAACTTTCACTACGGGAGCAAACCGATCGAAGCAACAAAAAAATCAGCGGTTCCATACTAAACTGCAATGCCTACGCGACACAAACGTATGCAACAGCAGATTTTTTTTCGCTACGATTGGGTTGCTCCCATAGTAAAAGTTGTTCAGTTTGATGGGTAGACTCTTAGTTTAAAAGGATGCTAATGATATCAGTTTCACCCTGTGTAGGGTATAAAATTAAATGCGTTACATACTTTAGGAAACCTGCACAGGTATAATCAATCAATCAAATCAGCCCATATCAATCCACTGCTGGGCATTGGGCCTTGCGCTGATCTGATCCATATCTAACCCGCAACTTACAATGTCGTCTGACCAACGTGTTTGTGGTCTAACTTTACAGACTCTTTGGCTTGGCTACGATTCCGATACTGCCTTGGTCCACTGGCCATCTTATACAGTCAAGTAATCCGCTTATTGCTCACCATCGTCGTCGACCCTAGTTCTTCGACGTATTTCTACGTTGGGTTCTTGGTCCACAAGCAATATGCCTAGCATGGTAAACTCCAAGGCCCTTTGTGCAACTTTTATTTGGGTAAATTTCTTGACTAGTGTGATCGTGCATGGTTCTAGTTGGGTATGCATGGTGGACTAGCAACCATATACCCTCATCATAAGGGGAGACTTGTGCCCAATTAGTAGGGCTAGAGACTGATCAGGATCTCGACTTTTGCAAGCTTTCTTTACACTCACACCTGCTAATATAAAAACAAATGAAGCTCTACAACATCCGTGTTACATCATAACGCAGAATATTAATATAGCATCGTGTTGCAAACCGGCGCCCACGCAGGGCAGATTGCAGCCATTGTTCCGATGGATATCAGATGGAAACCGATGCTAAAGGTGTCGGTACTGTTGTTTTACGATATTTATCAGTAATAATATGTTTTAAGACGATGTGTTCAGAAATATTGATGAGAATCTTAAGAACACTGAGAATGGGGCGCTTTCATTCAAAAAAAGAATAGTTCAGTGATACTTACTGGGTAGATGGCGTCACAATGTCAAAACTGTTGCTGTTTTATCTAGTGTTTAGGTTTTTGCTCTATTTTCTAATGTTTGGGAATTTGTTAGGCTATTCGGATTTTTATGGTTAGTTACACTGTGAAAGACGTGTGATACCTACTCTGAATTGATCGACTTTATATGCAGTTGATCTTCGTTAATGTACTACAGTACAGACTAAAATGTTCGATTTTATTGCGTATTTATTGGTAATGAACAGTTTATCTAAAAGAAAACATCAGAAAATTTCAGTCTTTGTCAATAAGTACACCATAGACGACCGATCTTTTTAACCTTTAAATTGAATTTTTTACTATATCGCTGTCAACTGCAGAATTTCCCTTGGAAAACTCATCATTGCGTTGGTCATGTTAGGTACTTATAATGGCAAGTCAATAGTCATCCCAGGTTTGATCCCAGGATGAGGGCACAGAGGGTGCCGGTCAAGCGAGAACAATTTATCAAATCGATTGGTGTATGGAGATGTATCAAATCAAATCAACCAACTTAATCGCTCTATTTTCCTCGCTTGACACCGCTTGACAGAATTAAGCTATTTTTATTATGGTTTTACGTAGTAAATTAATATTTCTATGATTTTTATTGGTTGATTTAACACATCTCCGCTCCGCTTCCGTGGAGATGGTAGGTAAGTACCTAATTGCCAGAGGGTCGAGCATACTTCATTGAAAATTAATATTTTTTAAAGAATAAAATTAAAACGATGATATTTCCGCTATTACCGACACATAATTTTTCTTCTTCTTTTTCTTTAGAGTCGATTGCAAAGTCCTAGTACTTCGACGTCGTATTAATCTGTGAATATTTCTCCGAATACAGACATGGGAGCGAGTCTTTATTTTTTATTAGCCTGTTTCATCCCACTGCTGAGCATAGGCCTCCCCGTGAATCTTTCAACCTACTCTATCCTGGGCAAACACTGGCCACTTGTCATCAAAAGCATCCAGATCGTCCCGCCACCTCTACCTAGGACGACCTGGAGGCCGACGACTATATTTTTGCCCACGAGTCTTCGTAGACTGAAATGAATGTATAGATGTTAAAATAAACCAGGCGATCTATCGATATCGATCGAATCGATCAAGCAACTTGGTCCAAACTCGTGTTATGTATCAGTCCATTTGCGAAATAGTAAATCTCAATTGTTGATTAAACATTGGTTTGTTTGATTGATCTATGGTAATCAAAACGATTGGTATTAATACCAGGGTTTCATAAGGATAAAGACATTTGTTTACAATGCAATGATTGGATGTGATAATCATCGTTAGGTGAATAGGGATGTCGATTTTGTTACCTTATAAAACGATTTATTATAAAACAAGTTTAGTTTCGAAATCTTGCTTAAATATTTTTGGGGTATCAACAACCGCATTACTAACTGCATCAAAAAGTAGCCAGAGTAGTTTGAACAAAAATAGATTTTGAGTGTGTTCCACAGAACACAGTCTCAGACTACATAAGTTATATCTAAGCTACACACTTTGAATGTGAAAAATCCACGAGAAAAAGTGTTTCTCCTAAGACACCGCTTAAATCATCTACAATAGATGGAATGGAAAGACCTAGACGACGAAATACTTAAATTGAAATTATGTTTTCATCACTCATACTCTGAAAGTAGGTCATTGTTTATCTAAGAAGCGGGTTGAAAGTGATACATTTCTTCCCTAGGGCGGAAAAGTAATTAAAAAAAAATCTACGTCTATACCACAGGTCTATTACCACTAGATACTGAGCAAAGGCAGTGGGTCTACCCGCACATTCGAACTTCGCAATTGCGTGAACATTTTCGTTCCAATGTCAACTCTATTACTATGAAGTGCGGACCGAAACAGTGGCGACATATCGAACATCGAAAGTCCGGGTGCAGGGCCAGAAACCTATACAGCCACACTTCGATAACATTATATTAAAATTCTTAATTTTTATAATTATTTATTATGAAAAATATATTGGAATTTAGTAATAATAACAATAATTAGTAACATTTCGATACTTTTGTATAAATTATATGCATTTTGTTTTCTGCGTGAAGAAAAAGTACCTAATTTAAAAAACAGGCTAGTTTAAAAAAAAAGGTCATTAAGTTGGGCTGCGTTCACGACCTTTGGGTGCGGTTGTTTTTTCAATTCGCTCTATGGTAGAACGTTTTTCACGAAGGCTTTGAAGTGCGATTTTTGAACATCATACGAGCGAATCGGCAGTAGAAAGATGCATAATCTCGTAGTAATTATGACATTTTCTACTGCCGAGTTGCTCGTATGATGTTCAAAAATCGCACTCCTGAACTGCGTTAGTGCAAAAAGTTGCACTCGGGGTGCACCTGGGGCGTAGGTTCGGAACGCAGCCTTGCGCGAAAAAGAAAAAAGGGAGGGAAAGCCACATCACATGTTGCTAATTTTGCGGATCCGTTTCAAAACGTGTAAAAATCACTAGGGAAGTATATTTGTCTCACTCTAGCATCCACAATCTTCGTATGTTTTTTTTCTACTTCCTATTGGTCCCCGAGTGATTTTCAAACGTTTTGAAACTTAGCCTAAAATGAATTCATCGAGCGAATATCGATTCAGAAATTGATTTTGCATTATCTGGTTTTTGGTTAATTTCCTCGTAATCGTGATGAAAAGCAGAGTGTTTAACTCGGGTGAAAGTACCCATTTCACACTCGAACTATGGGTAACGCTAGTTACTAGTTATTATTCTGTGCTATGGGCGCCTCACGTTCGTTCGGGGCGCCAAACATCTCGTGTGAAATGGGTCACTTTCATCCCTTGGTTAACAATCTACTATTAATACCAAGTCACCTAAATTCTTTTCGCTGGGTAAGAATTTCGGTGAACTGAACCACAGTATAAGAAAGAGTATCTATTACTAGATACAGTATGGACACTCCCTTCCTCCCACCAACTTTTTACCTCACCCCAGCCTCACCCCCTCTATCGCCCTCGGCAGTTACCTGTAGCCTAGATTGTCACCATCTTGAATTTATGTTTTCGAAACAAAGAGCATAGGTATAGGTGAAGGATAAAAACTCTTTTTTGAATAGACGGGTGTCAATGCGTTTTATTTACGAAAAAAGAAATAAATGAAAAAAAAAATTACTGTCTGGGCTCTAGGCAAACAAACGGCAGAGATTTTAAAACGCTAACGCTTATTGTCTTAGTTTTGCTCCCCGGCCTATTTTCATTTTGCAAGACAATTCAGGAGTGCGATTTTTGAATCTCATTCGCTGAGTTCAGCAGTTGAAAATGTCTAAATTACTACAGAGATACGCATCTTTCTACTGCTGATTTGACTTTCAAAAATCATACTTGAGGAGTGCGATTTTTGAAAGTCAAATGAGCTGTAGAAAGATGCGTATCTCCATAGTAATTTTGACATTTACAACTGCTGAACTCAGCCATACTAAGCGAATGAGATTCAAAAATAGCACTCCAGGTGCAAGATGGGCATACATTGTGCGATATACGGCTGTCCAAGCCATTATAAAGATAATTATAGAAGATTCTTCAGATTTCCAAAGGAAGAATCAAGGTTAGTGGTTTTATTTACCAAGGGCGGATCCAGGGGGGGGGCCCAGGGGGCCATGGCCCCCCCCACGGACCTCTGCGGATTGCATTGAATTTCGAGGCTGAGTAATGACGGCACTTTACTAGGGCATAGATTGATTGAGCTCTGTCCATAACCAATTCGTAGAGCGGAGAAAATTAGAGCTCGCTTCGCTCGCTCTATGTTTCTGTTTTAATTATTTTACCTGTGTAGGTACAATAATTAAAACAAGGCTGTGGTCAGAAATCTTTAGGATTATACACATAATATAATCCTAAAGATTTAACAGCAAACCGGGGAACACGCCCCGGGCGGCACGTTTAGGGGGCGCAAAAATCAAGATGGAAAAAAAATATTGCATCGACTTGAGAATTTTGCAAAAAAATCTCGTGCTCGCTTCGCTCGCTCCTGATTTCAGACATCTCATTATATTGCAGTGACGAAATCTCAAGCTTGTTTCGCTCGCTCTTGGTTTAAGATCGTAATGCAGTCATCCCATTATATTGCAGTGAAATCTCGAGCTCGCTTCGCTCGCTCTTGGTTTAAGATCTCATTGCAGTTATCTCATTATATTTCAGTGAAATATCGAGCTCGCTTCGCTCGCTCTTGCTTTTTTTTGTTGTATTGAAATTACTTATTGCAGAATTCGATCATATTGCGAATTTCTGACTCGACCTAATCATATAGAAGTAAAATCTCGAGCTCGCTTCGCTCGCTCTTGCTTTTAGATCTTATTGCAGTCATCTCATTATATTTCAGTGAAATATCGAGCTTGCTTCGCTCGCTCTTGGTTTTTTGTTGTATTGAAATTAACTATCGCAGAATTCGATCATATTGCGAATTTCTAACTCGACCTAATCATATTGCAGTAAAAACTCTTTTTTTGAGTGAAATATCGAGCTCTCTTCCCTCGATTTTGGTTTTTTTATTGTATTGAAATTACTTATCGCAGAATTCGATCATATTGCGAATTTCTGACTCGACCTAATCATATAGAAGTAAAATCTCGAGCTCGCTTCGCTCGCTCTTGGTTTTAGATCTCATTGCAGTCATCTCATTTGGTTTAAGATCGTATTGCAGTCATCCCATTATATTGCAGTCATCCCATTATATTGCAGTGAAATATCGAGCTCGCTTCGCTTGCTCTTGGTTCTTTTGTTGTATTGAAATTACCTATCGCAGAATTCGATCATATTGCGAATTTCTGACTCGACCTAATCATATTGCAGTAAAATCTCGAGCTCGCTTCGCTCGCTCTTTGTTTTAGATCTCATTGCAGTCATCTCATTATATTGCAGTGACGAAATCTGAGCTTGCTTCGCTCGCTCTCGGTTTAAGATCGTATTGCAGTCGTCTCATTATATTGCAGTGAAATCTCGAGCTCGCTTCGCTCGCTCTTGGTTTTTTTGTTGTATTGAAATTACCTATTGCAGAATTCGATCATATTGCAAATTTCTGACTCGACCTAATCATATTGCAGTAAAATCTCGAGCTCGCTTCGCTCGCTCTATGTTAAACGTTTTATTGCAACCATTCAACATGGACCTGGCCTCCCTAAGAAAAAATTATTACTACACTCTTGTAGAGGAAGCCCGGGCCCAGCGCCAATCTCATGTTTTTGCCCCGCCTCGGAAAAATCGTAGATCCGGGGCTGATTGTTTTAGTTTTCTATGTATGTTTACAAGATGTCTCGGGTCTGTGTCTCTAACTAAATTTTTTTATATCTTAATACGTGGCCTGAGTCAGCCGAGGGCCCCCCCCACTATGAAATCCTGGATCCGCCCTTGTTATTTACTTTATGTTTATGTTTATGGTCTTTATTTTACGGTACCAATCTCTTTGATTTTTCCCACTCGTTCATCGACTATGTCACGCGCGCCATCTGCCCGTCACAAGTTGTACCGCACGCAACTTAAGTTGTGGCAGCCCTAAACCCGTTTCACATGTGCTGACGTCATCTTGTCAATTTCATTTTTTTGTATACAGTGTCCGGGCTGTGACTGAACTGTACTGAACTGTACTGAATTTACTTTGAACGTTAATTTGTAGGTTCTTACATGGTTCTTACCGATTTATTTAAAGTCTCATTAAATATTTAAGGATTCGAAACGCTAGTATATTCCAGTGTCTGGAATTGACATGTTGTAAACTGGTAATTGATGATGAATCTTCTTGATTATAAATCTACCAACTCCTTCCCGGTAAATTCATAGACTTTACAAGCAATTAAACCTACTTTAAAAAAAATCAATAACAAAGAGGCAACCCTAACCGCAAACAATTTGCGAAGACAAACCTTCCTCCGCCATATTGGGATCGTGTCAAATCGCGCTCATCCACCAGCGCGTGCGCCTGATTGCGAAATATTACGCGCATAGCCGTAATGCTGCAACTTTGTGTAGGAAGTACCAGGGGATCAGGAACTATTGGGGATTAACTTTACCGACAGTTCATAATACTACTATTTGTGCTTTATTTATTACACGGTTTATACCTACTATTTCTACTACGGTCGGCGGTGATTCCCTTATAATCTTACATACATAAATTCACGACCATAATACCTTACCGAGGGCCACAGAAACTTTGCTGTTACCACAGAGTACTATAAAAATTTACTACCGGTTAGCCTGTTACTTTGAAATGTTTCTTTCATAAATAAATACAATACAAATATCAACGAAATTTTTAAGCATGCAGTTGTTGATTTGAAGGTAAGGCTCACTTTTAGCATTTTGAAAGTTCCAGGCTTTAATGACGATAACTTCTCCTAATACTACACGGCTTTATAAGCCTAATAACCTCTTCCACCCTGACTTTAAAACTTTAGGGGTAAAGTTTTCGAAAAAATCATTTTAGCGAGCACCTGCTTTGAAACCGCGTAGTTATTTAATATGGAAACCAATACAAAAGGAACAGACAGTTTGTGATTGATAAATGGTAATGATAAGTCAGTGCTTCATCATTGAGTCAGTGGTATTTTATTTCAATTTTGATTTATTAATTTTAGTTTAGTACTATTTACAATACAATAACAATACAAACAAAACAAAACAACAATTAATGTATTGTAACTTTATAATACACTAAGTTTAAAATGTACCAGGAATGCATGAACTATCGGAGATTGTGAGAGCCTTTATCATTAACATTACATAACAAAATGACGATACAGATCTATCATCATAATGATCTATAGATCGATCATACATCACAAACATTTTGGAATCATATCATAATAGCAGCGTAGCGTGATAGTTACTCGTGCGTGAATAAAACTATTGTTTACGTTGAAGATTATGTTACGTATTTAAATGTATGTCGGTTTGTCCGTGCATAGTTTATAAACTTTGATTACTGTGTGCCATAATTGTATTATGACTGCTTTACATGTGCATAGTTAGTTACCTACATGCAAGTCATTGCAAGTAGCTAGTTTAATCACGTGACGCATATTTTGGTTGAATTTTGACGCCCCGCTTCCCCTTGTGACATTTTGGTGATATTCTTGTTTTAATGATCTTTCCAGAAAATAATAATTACGTAGCACCCTTAAAAGATGAAACTGCATACAAAGATGAATGAATATAAATAAATATTTTAACATTGTCACATAACATAAATTATCTATCCACACTTAAAATAGCAGAATCAAGCCTGAACTTGTATTATAATAACTGGGTACAAATATTCATATTCATTATATTCAAAATATACATATTATACATAATGTCCCTTATGGGATTCGATTCAATTTGGCTTGGCTTGAGCTATCGGGCCGTGCGTCAATTGTAGATGAGGTGTGTCAGAATCATAGTGCGTGGCGGGCCGTAGCTTCTTCTTACCCCCATGGTACAATGGCGTGAGGTTATATAGGTTCCGATACTTCCAATGTTTATTGTCAATACCTACCAAAGCTATGTAACTCTAAATCATGAAACCTATCTAAAACCTACTTACCACTATCCAAATGTAAATAAGTCACAAAAGTGCTTTACCATTCCAAGACAAAAGCATTGCACTATCGAAACGATATCCCGCTTGATCGATAACGGACGCCATCTTTACGTAACGGTTATTCGAATTTCAAATTTCGAATTTAGAACTTCATTTCACCTTTGTAAAGCTCGATCTGAAACAGCCAGTACTGGGTTATAGGTCTCTTTGCTTTAGAAGAATATGGGGCGATTGTTGGTTATTGTGCTTTGTGTAAGAGGTAATAAGGTTTAGAGTTGGTTATAAGAAATTAGATCTGGTTCAGTGGTTTTCAAGTTGTGATGCGTCACGGACACCATTTATAGGCGAAGACTTGGTTTGCGTTATTTATATCAATAATTTAAGAAGTTTCTTTGAAGGATTGCTAAACTTAAGTGGCAATTTGCAACTATAAAAATTGCTCGCATAACCGATGGCCAATGCGGCTGAAGAGTTCTCGAGAGGAGGCCGTGTACCGGAAAGCGCAGCGTGGGGAGGTACAAACAAAGTGGACCGATGACCTGGTGAAGGCGGCGGGAACCCGTTGAATGAGGGCAGCGCAGGACCGCTCGATGTGGCGATCCTTGGGGGGAGACATGTGTCCAGCAGTAAACGTCTATAGGCTGATACGATGCTGATGAGAAGCTTTGATGCTGCACGCATGCAATTTTGTTACACAGGTTGTTAAATAGCAATATTAATACAATTTAATGTTTTCGTATTGGGTATTTATATAGTTTTGATGTTGTTCTTGTGTTTGTAGAAATGAAATAAATAAAAATAAATAAAATAAATAAATTTAATTTAATATGTTACGTATTAAAGGGCATGCTTCACACGTTCAGTGAGGAGTCAACATCGAAATCGTGAAAAAATCAACTATTACATACATTTAAGTCAAGTAGCCGTTTACGTTTTCTATGGAAAGCTATTTTTGTTCGCGAATTCGATGTTGGCTCTGTAGTGAATGTCGATCAGTTTGTTGGTCAGAAGCACCTCCTTTGATATTACGCATTTAATTTTAAACCCTGTATAGACAATCAGGAATTGTCTTACGTATGTACAGGGTGCTAGGGTAAACAGTTGCATTACTTTATGGGGTGATTGTACCCATGATTCTGAACAACTTTCCCAAAGAAACCTATAGAAAATTCGCCTGTATTAGTACTTATCCATAATCACCCAACTAGCTAAGTTTACGGGAGGCAGAGTGCTGGGGCAGGGGGGAAAGTTGAGGGAAGCTGTCAGTACGCCCTCAAGGGGGGTGTTAAAACAAAAGTTTGGGAACCTCTGGTGTAGAGAAAGCTGATGTACGGCCTAGTCCGTGATAAGTGCGCTTCCCGGTCTGGTTCATGCAAATTGTTATCACCGCGCTGACCCGAGCTTTTGTGGGCGGTGGTTGTTGTATAATGCTTATTTATTGTTTATAATGTCAATAAATGTACGTATACAGGGTGTAACATAAAATAGGACAGCTACTTAAAGGGGTGCTTTAGTTAGACCATCAAACTGAGCAACTTTCTCCATGAGACCAATATCGAAATCGCGAAATAAAAAATCTGCTGTCCCATACATTTCATTCGAGTTGTTTGCAGTTTTGTATGGGACAGCGGAATTTTTTTTTCTCGATTTCAGTGTCGGTCCCATAGAGAAAGTTGTACAGTTTGATGGTCTAATCTAAAGCACCCCTTTTTTTTTAGCTGTCCTATTTTATGTTACTCCTGTATATAACTTACTTTGTCAAGTTTTCTTGGCTTGTTTTTCAGCTGACAGCTTAAACTTGAATTCAACGTATACGTACATAAACTCACAACCATAATCCCTTTCGGGGGTAGTCAGGCTCACATTAGGCAATTTAGTTTTCAGAAAGGAATGACGTGTCAAGTGGTGAGAGGTGGCTAGCCTTTCGTCCATATAAACTCTGCAAAAGAAACATTAAATCCCTTAGTCGTCTCGTAAGACACCCACGGGAAGAATTGAGGTGGTCCATTTTAAGCCGGAACCGCATAGTTACGTTCAGCGTATATTAACTTTGGACGGAACGGGATAATTTTCAGATATATAGAAAGCGCCTAAAATTTTCAAAGCTCCTTTTTTGGAATCTTTAAGGAGCATCTTACACAGCGATATAAATTATAACACTGTCAAAAATCTATTTACGTGGGTAGTTTGTACAAATGCACTTGATCGCTTGATTGGTCTTGTACCTTAGCAGAGGGAAATGCTCACGCGAAGCTGTGCCCTAGTTAAATGTTCTAAGGATGACATAGATTAGTGTGGATGTCAGCACCCACAAGTTATAGCAAAGATGCCAACAGATGGCGATACCGTCGCTCTCGGAAATATGCTCCATACAAAGACAACGTTCATCGTAAATACGTAACTCGTAACCTGCTACACATAATGTCCTATCTTCACACCGCTTCCTGGACCTGCAGCTTCCTCAACGACAGTCAGTGTCTGCATAGAAGGATCTCCCGACGCCCACGTGTCTGAGCTCACCTCCACGTGGCAGTTCTGCTCGCCTTCTCCACGCCTGTCACTCGCCCGCATCACATCAGGACTGGTCTCCCTGACAGATGCACACTTTTGGGTGCTGACATCTGTACTGTAGCAAGTCCCCAAGGAAATGAGATAATTTCGTCGACACCTAATGGCATTCGGTTTATTTCGTAAATTTTCTATTTAAGGTTCCCAAAATGACTATTGCATCACGACGGTACACTCAAAGACAGCTTATTTCATAATACTGTCAACAAAATCAGGTTTTTATTCGATAACACAATGCAAGCTGCATTAAATGCACCGTAAAGAGCATCTAAACGCATTCAATCTAATATACACTCTATTACGTCAGTAATAAAGGTTAATAGCTAGACGTTTTAGTTCATTTTACATAGCACTTACACGTTAGATTCCCATGTTTATGTCTAACGTTACGACATTTTCATACACTTTGCTTAAAACTGTGGTTTTAGTGTGTTTGCATGATTTATCTTAACCGTCTTCGGCGAAGTTAAAGGGGACCGACACGAGAGTACAATTCCCGACAAGACAGTGCCGATATTTACTATAAGACAAACAGAAGCGATAAACAGAAGGAAAAAGAGAGGGAAAGAGTGGTAGAAGAAGACATAGACCACACTATAAGAAAGACTTAAATATGTTACATACAATACAATACTGATACTCCCTGCCTCACCTAATACCTCTCACCCTCGTGAAAGACGTGAAGACAGTATGCAATGGTGATATCCTCTCTCAATTTCATACTCAGTATCGCACGTGCTTACTTCTTCTTGTCAGTGCGAGCTCTTTTGTATGAAGTATCCAGGGTGTGGTGCCACGCTACCGGCCTGAGGGCAACCACGGTAGAACTTCGGGAGTTGATGGGACGATGCGGCCAATTGAGATGTGAGGATTTGTGATACTGGTTAATACCGCTTCTTCTTCTGTAGTGGCGATAGAAATGTCACTGAGTTAGCCTTACCATCGTGGATTTGCAACCAGCATAAGAAGCTTTTTGTGGCATGGCAAGGTGGCGCGTTCAAGAGTGTCGCTGGCGCGTTGCGGAGAGGTATGGAAACTCAATCTTGAGGTCCGGGTTCGAATTATGTAAGTATATAGGTACCTAGATGCGACTGGCACGGGACCGAGAAGAATGGCAAACTAGGGAGGAAGCTTATGCCCTGCAGTGGGTGGATACGGGCTGAAAATGATGATGATGATGTAAGTACCTACACGTAATACCGACTGTCAAACGGTGAATGCGTAGGTATGTAACGCATCGAAATTTCTTCTTCAGCGTAAGCAGGTTTCCTCAAGAATGTTTTCCTTCACCGCTTGACTATGCAGCCTATGTGAAGTCTACCAATCCACATTGGGCACGCGTGGTGGACTTACGCCGTAGGCACAGGCCTACGGCGTTAAGGAAAACATTCTTGAGGAAACCTGCTTACGCTGAAGAAGAAATTTCGATGCGTTACATACCTACGCATTCACCGTTTGACAGTCGGTATTACGTGTAGATACTTACATCATCATCATCATTTTTAGCCCGTATCCACCCACTGCAGGGCATAAGCTTCCTCCCTAGTTTGCCATTCTTCTCGGTCCCGTGCCAGTCGCATCTAGGTACCTATATACTTACATAATTCGAACCCGGACCTCAAGATTGAGTTTCTATACCTCTCCGCAACGCGCCAGCGACACTCTTGAACGCGCCACCTTGCCATGCCACAAAAAGCTTCTTATGCTGGTTGCAAATCCACGCCCTGCAGTGCGGCGCTTTATAGGTTGATGATGATTAGAGGCTTGCTGATTGTACAAGTGAGGGGAGTCCTCGGGGAGTCTCTCTTCATTTACCACAGCCAATAATCAAGTACAATGATTTCATTACGATTGAGCTCAGTGATAAATATCATTATTGCTATATTATTTTTCTAAGCAAAATGAAGCCCTAAAGCAATAAGTTATCGCCTACGAGAAGTAAGGCACGACAGGCATCCAACATCCGGCAGGCGGGGTGAACGACCTGCTTTCGTACAAAAGATCTACTCGGATACGGCGCACGCGCCGTCTATCGGGCCGGGCATAGATCTACAAGTCTAGGGTGGAGGTTTACATGGGGATGCTTCGATTATTTGTAATCCTCTGGTATATAGATGTGAAAAAGTGCCATATGAAAAGGTGTGGCATACAGCCCACGCAGTGGGAAGATCTGACGGCTGTCTAGCATTAGTATAAGAGATAAGTGTACTTTTTGCAACCATCAGCAGCAAGGCTGATTCAGTGTTTATGGGGTGTAGAGCATCTCTGTGATGGGGATGGACCAGGTCTGCCTGCATAACTCCAGTCGGTTTAGAAGTTACTGATGATTAAAGGTCTGTAAAAAATTAGCGATCAGGTGCACGGCTGATCGTATGATATTGTTGTAGTATGCACTGTAGCAATGTGAACAGTACAAAAACTGTCAAGTTCTGTCAATCGGTTTAGGAGATACAGCTAGTCAATGTTCCGACCTTTGAACGGCTGTATCTCCTAAACCGACTAATGAACCATGTCAGTTTTTGTACTGTTCACATAGCTACTGTGCATACTACAACAATAACGTACGATCAGCCTTTCAGCTGATCGTTAATTTTTTACAGACCTTTAATCATCAGTAACTCCTAAACCGACTGGAGTTATGCAAGCAGACCTGGTCCATCCCCATCACAGAGAAACTCTACACCCCATGAAAATTGAATCAGCCTTGCTGCTGATGGTTGCAAAAAGTACACTTATCTCTCGGAATACATGGAGAGCTCGTGTAAACACAGAAATTTGTGATTTTGTAACGAGTAGGCCATCACAACTAGATGCCTACCAGAATCTGATAGAACGGGAAGCCGATACGATCAGAGGTGGGGTCGGATGCAGTGGCTATAACTGGCAGCCACACGATGAGGGCATCTGGTTGACGATGCCTGAAGGAATTGGTCACCTCTTACGACACCCGTCTGAGTTGGTGCTATTCGAATCCAGAAACTATACGGCACAAATTTATGGTAGCACTTCACCCGGCGTATTTGGCAAATATCACACATGGCAAATATGCTTTTCCCAGCGTCTGACGGTTTTCGACGCACATAAAAGGAATGAAATATGCAACCAAAACATCATCTGGAGTGCGATTTTTGAAACTCATACGTAGTAACTATTAAATAATCTGTGCTCATACTTTGAACTCGGCAGTTGAAAATGTCAATATTACTATGGAGATATGATTCTTCCTACTGCTGATCAGATTTTCAAAAATCTTACTCCAGGAATGCGCTTTTTGAAAGTCAAATCAGCAGTAGGAAGATGCATATCTCCATACCATAGTAATTTTGTACTGATGATACGTATGACTTTCAAAAATCGCACTCCTTTTTACAAGCTTTTATTTAGTTTCACCTGTCCCGGTGTCTGCAATAGAATCTTGCAAGTTTAATTTGACCTACTTCCCGGTTTCCGATTGAGCTGAAATTTTATATGTATACTTATATCGCGTGACAATGCAATTAAAGCTTTAAAAAAACCTTTTTTTTAAAACAAGTTTTTTTTTAACACGTTGAACGCCGGCGGGTCACAATAACAATAGATTTTCCATTGTTTGTCGGTCATTTGGCAGTCAAAGCCTTAAAGTTCTTTTTTTTTTACAGCACTCTAGTATGTTTTTAGTTTTATTTCCTACGAGCATTTACCCGCGACTTCGTCCGCATTCATTATATACCAGATTTTAAGTCAGATCATAAGCTATCAAACAAAAAAAGTTTAATCAAAATTGGTTCAGTAGTTTTTGCGTGATACTCGAACAAACAAACACACAAACAAACAAACAAACAAATAGACAGACAAAAAATCCAAAAATTGGTGATTTGGAATCAGGGACATCTAAAAACCATATCGTAATCTTTTTTACCCGACTGCGCCAGGAGGGTTATGTTTTTTTGTAAATATCTTCAATGTAAAGACATACTTCTCTGTTACAGTTATATAATAGTTTAGATTAGATTTTCACGAATAACAACGCTTATTTGTCATGCGTGCTATTTGTCAAATAGGCCATATGAAGTACCACTATTAAAAACATCTAACTTGGGATAGCATCATGTGTACCAACTACTAGATATACCTGGACTGTGACTGTCCTAGGAATTCACGAAGATCCCTTTCCGAGATAGACTAAAATTATTGGCTTATAAGTGCAAAATAGTTTAGTATTAGAGCGGACATTTTTGATATTAGTCGGTAGCTTTTGTTTTAGCGGGCGTAGACTTTCATTTGTTCGAAGGACACTGATTATGCCAAGCTGATTGTATGCAGCTACTGTACTTAGGACGAGATAATTCAGAATCCAGAACAAATTGGTATTTGAAGTGTGTTTTTTTCGGAAAGTTGGCATGGCATGGTAGCATTTTGGCTGACTTTAGTTAGTGTTCACATTTCATATTTTTAGGCTATTTCCCAAGTCGTAATAGCACATAAGAAGCCCACTGCTGGGCTGCCGACATGAGCATAAAGAGGAAATTTGCCAGAACTTTACAACATAACAATAATACCTACTTCTACATCATAAACTCTCATACATCTTAATGAAGAATACCCATGCCCAGCAGTGGAGAACACGAAGTTGATGAAGATCTTTTAATAGATCTCACCAATCGATAATCCATGTACCAGTGAGTTTTCTAACTAACGTAAACTGACGGCTCTAGAACGGTGAAGGAAAACATCGTGAAGAAACTTGCATTCGCTGAAGAAGAAACTCCAATGCGTTTGTGAAGTCTACCAATCTACATGAGCAGGCACGCATGTTGGTCTTTAGTCCAATACACCCATACACCCTCATTGAGGGTAGACCTTAGTGCCCTGCTTTGGGACGTATAAAGGGTCCTTCTTAATATGCTAACACTTTTTTAAGGTGATGATAAGGAGTGCGATTTTTGCGATTTTTGAATCTCATTTGCTGAGCTCAGCAGTTGAAAATGTCCAAATTACTATGGAGACGTGCATCTTTCTACTGCTGATTTGACATTAAAAAAATCATACTGCAGGACTGCTATTTTTGAAAGTCAAATCAGCAGTAGAAAGATGCGTATCTCCATATATTTTCAACTGCTGAGTTCAACGTATGAGATTCAAAATTCGCACTCCTGACCGTCAAACTGAACAATTTTTTCTATGGCACAAACTTCGAAATCACGAAAAAAAAACAGGCTAAGTGCGAGTCGGACTTGCGCACCGAGGCTTCACTGTCATAGTATGAAGTCGGTTAAAAAAAAATGCTCTGTATACCATTCGTATTTGGTATTTTAAGTTACGGTATTTTAAGTTAAGGTATTTTGAACATTTGACGTAATAAGCATTTGGTATTTTAAATTTCGGGGAAAGGTAAACTGGGCTAAGGTATTATGAATGTTTTGGTATTATGAATTCGGGTATTTTGGTCTAAGGTATTATGAGTTTTGGTATTCTGATATGTACCCTTCCTATATGTTTCTTAGGGAAAGTTGTTCACTATCATGGGTACAATCAACCCTTAAAGTTATGCAACTGTTTACGCTAACACCCTGTATAGGCCGATGATGATGATGAATCGACGTGAATCTGTCATTTTTAGAGCGTTTATTGTGTCTTTAGGTTATTCAGCGATCGAAGATTTTGTGCCCTTGATGTTCTGACCACGCAAGAAGCTACAATGTAAATTGATAATCGTTCTCAAATACACCTACCAGGACGACATAGGTCATAAAGTGTTCACTCTAGGGTCCACACAAAGTTGTCAAAGGCGTGCCAGGGGTCGTAAACTGTTTAGTAACACCTTATATTGTAGCGCTGAAGGTGTGAAAACCCTGACAGGTACTCCCTATAAGTTTTATGACAAGTACCTACCATAAAATTACGTCATTTTATGGCTTCCGCGATCCCTCTATATTTATATTGTAGTGCTAAATTGTAAAGTACATTTATTTATACTGCCTGTAATGTTTAGGGCTAATCTTCACTGAGCTGCCTGTGCATTGCGGCCATTTGCGGCTCGATGTATCTGCGAATGAACGATGATATTTGACATTGACATTTTTATACACATTACCTATACAAAATAATGCGAAATATATTTATTGAAGAGAAAGACAGTCATAAAAGACATAAATGTATAAAAATCTAAACTATTCAGAGATTCCGCCGCGGTTCGTTTCTGGCCTAAACGAGCCTATGACGCTTGCGGCGTTACCCCGTTCGTTGGATGGCTAAGGCAATATGTTGGACCAGAAATGAACCAGACCGTGGATCCGCAGCCCCTATCCCGCATCCGGCGACCCAACTCCCGGGCCAGGTTCTTTGCCTCAGCGCTCCAGGGACCACCCGTCTCAACTGCGAACGGCACGAATAAATAGTTTTCCTCCAAGGACGAGTACCAGGAGTGCTTCGAGCGTGCCGCACACTCTGCAGCTGATCCAGCTGCCTGCGAAGTTCGGCGAAGGTACGTTAGAGCGTAGGTGCTTACGCAGGTTGCATCCCAAAGGAGGCACCGGTCCTTCTGCCAGGGGATAAGAGTCAGGCCGTCGGGTCTCTTAGGATTTTTAAGTCAGAGCAGATGAATATACCTACACACATACCCATACAGGGTGAAATTGATATCATTAAAATCCTTGTAAACTAAGAGTCTACCTATCAAATTGTACAACTTTTACTATATGGGAGCAAATCAATCGGAGCAAAAAAAATCTGCTGTTCCATACACTTGAGTCGAGTTGGCATTGCTGTTTAGTATGGAACAGCTGATTTTTTTTTACTCCGGTCGGTTTGCTCCCATAGTAAAAGTTGCTCAGTTTGATGGGTAGACTTTTAGTTTAAAATGATGCTAATGATATCAATTTCACCTAAACTCACGACCGTAATCTCTTCTAACAACAAGAACAACAACAACATGAATATAATCCATTTTAATATTACAATTACATACAGGACCCGTCTGTTGCAAGACAAGCAATGCTGCTTCTCTGACATTCACCAGTTCCTTCAACTGAAGTCCTACAGACAAACCATTTTGACACTTAGCACATCAGCACAAAGTGTTAGTCGAGGGACTTGTTATGTGAAACGATCTCCTGAAGTCCGACAGATCAAGCCAGTTTCATACTTAACACATCGGTATACGAGTTTATCAAGGGACATAATATGTTGCTTATGTCCAATAAATGCCATCCACCAAAGTCTCAAAGATCAAGCCAGTTTCACGCTTAAGTTATCAGCATAAGAGTTAATTAAAGGGACGTGTTATGTGGACTTTGTTACGTAATAAGTGCAAGTGTTACAGGTCTTATATTTTATTGTAACTGCAGCTCTAGAATCTAGGCTCTAGCTGTCAGACCAGGTTTGGATGTTGGGTCATTGAATAGTCAATTGTTTGGTCATCTTATCTAAGGTATTAATTTATTTAATCTGGCTCCTTGTGTAAGAAATAAGAATAGCATCAATGCAGTGCAGGTGTCATAATCATAATAAACTCATAAATAAAGCGTAAAATATACAACCAACTTATGTCCTGACGGTTTTTTAAGAGGGTGATCAGACGATGAAAATAAACAAATTGCTTGCTGACGAATCCATATAATGTACCAAATTGTGAACTTATTTATTTAGCACATTGTAAATTCACCAAATTGTATTATTATAATATTTTTTTGTTAATACTTAGTTATTTTAGTTCTTGTTAAATTTTTTCTTGCTTGCATTTTTTTTTTCATTTTATAATATTGTACGCCCATGTGGCAGGACATAGCCGAACTGTTTTATTTTGCCATGTACAACATCTAATAATTTACCTATGATCCACAGTAAATACATTTTCATTTTCATTTCATTTAATTTCATTTCAACTTTCCCTAAGGAACATGTGTCGAAAAACGAGAAAAATGTTAGGACCTTCCACAGAAAATAGATCGGTTTTTCCGCACTTTTGTATGGACGAAGAAATTTTTTTTAAAACCGTCAGCATATTAAAAATGACCCTGTATAACTTTTTGAAAAAAGCTAATTTTTTTCTCTGCCATAAAACTAAAATTCTGCTTTGGAGGCAAAATTGACCTTACTGCTGCGTAACCATACACTATGCGAGGCCCGAAAAGCAAGTTGTCCTGTTTTATATCTATTGTTTTTTGTTCTCAAACACGAATTTTGCAATAAACAGTAGGTATATCTATAAAACACAATAAAGAACCAGCTTTATTGCAAAACATAATTATTTGTGCATACAAACAAACGATTCAATACCAACACATATACCTAATAATAATTATGTAAAGTAACCAACGATATAGAATCAATTATTTATCTGTGGTACCAACAACATAATGCTATGGCTACAGTGAAAGCTTCGCGATAGTCTGCGATAAAACTTATTTTTACAAACTCGTATTCATTTCGTGTTGACGTAGAATGAGTGAGTTTATACGGAGTAAGTGACAGCCTAGCAAATATTGAAACGGTGAACTCAGACTGTCAAACTGAAAAACTTTCACTATGGAGCCTACCTCAGGAAAAGCGAAAAGAAATCAGCTGTCCCATACAAAACTGCTGTACCTATCCGACTTAAATGTATGGGACAGCAGATTTTTTTTTTCGCTTTTCCTGAGGTAGGCTCCATAGTGAAAGTTCAGTTTGATGGTCTGAGTTCACCGTTTCAGTATTTGCTAGGCTGTCACTTAGGTATACCCTGTATAGATAGTTTGCAAATTACGCACATAGAACGCTTTCTAAATTCAACAAGGCAGTTTTATCTCGCATGCAATGTGCACTGCCTTTACTTAGTCAATGCTTAAGCCATGGCATTAACAACAGCTGAGTGACGGCACAATGAGTTATTAGCCTAATTTCTAATATTATTAAACTAGCATTTTAATTTCTAATACAGATATAATTACTTAATTTTTATTTATCATGAGTCTTTTATAAACATTTCACAACGATACAAGTAACTACATTTCGTAAGAAATTGTTATTGAAAATTCCCGATTTTTGAATGTCACCGGTTAGCTTGAACGCTTGAACGGTTTTTGAATCTGGAGTGCGATTTTTGAAACTCATTCTTTGAACTCAGCAGTTGAAAATGTCAATATTACTATGGAGACGTGCATCTTTCTACTGCTGATTTGTCATTGAAAAATCATACTCCAGGAGTGTGATTTTTGAAAGTCAAATCAGCAGTAGAAAGATGCGTATCTCCATACATTTTCAACTGCTGAGTTCAACGTATTAGATTCAAAAATCGCACTCCTGATACAAAAGCTTTCTCATATCCATGTTCAATACGAGTGGGAAGGGGCACTCGTATTGAACTAATGGCACTAATGGTTAGGAAATTTTAGTTTTTTTTTTACTCAGCCGGTGACTTTCGCACTCCTCTGTCATGCCAGTATGGATTCAATCCCATCGCTCATAGTTTTGTTTGACATTCAGATGATTGAGAGGTATTCGCGCCAGTAATTTTTCAGCTTGAGTAGGTAATCAAGAAGATTAGGTAATAAAATACCTGAAGTGCGATTTTTGAAAATCATACGAGCGAATTGGCAGTAGAAAGATGCATAATCTCCATAGTAATTTTGACATTTTCTACTGCCAAGTCGCACTTCTGGAGTAATGAACATGCTGCAACAACTGTGCTTTAAGAGTAGTAAAAAAAAACGCTCATCTAGGGCAGATTTTTGGACGTTTTTCACTTACGAAGTTCTTCAGCTCCTCTAAATTTGCATAAAACTTAAGGTGATAAAAGTATCTAACCGACTGATGCGATGTAGGTCATCTTTAACCTTCAATCCCAGCGCTGCTCGAATCAGTAAAGTAAAGTAAACTACAACCAACTCTACCAAAAATCCTTTCTTTTTTTCTTAGCCCTCGTATCGTCCCGGAGAGTGCCCTGGCGACAGGCCGGGACCAGTCGGGAGGCGAGGCAAGTGGTCGTCCTTGGAGGAAGGTCGCGTGGCACCGGCCGCGTTCGCTCCGTCGCGCATGGCGTTTTTTTACCCATAAAAATTACCCATAAAACGTTGAGTGATCCCTTTCTGTAGAGTAGTTTTGGGCAGGGGTTTGGAGCTTTATTTTTAACCGTTGTGTTTTAAAATTATAATTTTAATAATACAGCAGTAAACAAACAAAGTAAGCAAAACTAAACAACCATCTAATCGAATAGCCTACCCTGGGTCGAGCCTTTGCCGTATGTAACATAATTATTTAATTAAATGTATTACCTCACCTAAGGATCAATGGAGAGGGCTATTGTCGGAGTTTAAAAAATCAGAGATCGAATCAGAAATGAAGAGATTTACAGAAGAACCAGAGTAGCTGGCATAGCCCAAAGAATTGGTAAACTAAAGTGGCAGTGGGCGGGGCACATTGCTCGCAGAACCGATGGCCGATGGGGCCAAAAAGTTCACGAGTGGCGACCGCGCCGCGCGGAAAACGCAGCGTGGGTATACACGGTGGACCGACGAGCTGGTGAAGGCGCGGCGGCGGGAACCCGTCGGATGAGAGCAGCGCAGGACCGGTCGTTATGGCGATCCTTGGGGCAGGACTATCTCCAGCAGTGGACGTCCATCACCTGAGATGATGATGATTATTAATAATAATATTTCGAACTTAGCTCTTCAGGAACGACAAACTAATCGCAGCTATATAAGTGACGGTTGTTAATTGACGTGACGTGGTCATGCCATATAATTTGTCGTCACGTTCTGCTATATAGGGTTCTTTTAATATGCTGACTCTTTTTTAGGGGGATGATCAGACCGTCAAACTGAACAACTTTCTATATGGCACCAACATCGAAATCGCGAAAAAAATAACTCTTCTACATACAAAACTGCAAACCTACTCGTGCGAAATATATGGGACCGGACAGAGGATTTTTTTTTCGCGATTTCGATGTTAGTCCCATTGAGAAAGTTGTTCAGTTTGATGGTCAGGTCATCCCCTTAAACAACTGTCAGCATATTAAGAAGGACCCTGTATGAGATGTCACGGCACCAGTCGTTTTTGCCAACTGCAACTGCCAAGGGGCGCCAGTTTCACATCAAAAACAGTGAAGTCGTTATTCTAAGAGAAATAAATGTTTGCCTCTATTTAATAACATTACACTGCATCAGTGAGAGTGCCCTATCGATGTCAGGACTTTTTGCCTCTCTCGTCCGAGAAGCGAAGGGTAACAACCGCTTTATGTGACCATGTTTTACTTTACACTAGACTCTAGGCTCATACGGCTGGCTGAGTTTACCTTTTTACCTTAGCTTAACTTTTTTACTTTTAGCTTTGCGTTGCTAAAGTCTTAGCTTTCAAAGAATTGCCTCGAGTCCCTAGTGAACTTCGTCGCTGGATTCCTAGAACGAATTGCAATGGAAAACGATTAAATCAATCAGTTTTATAAGTTCTTAACGTTTTGAGTCTTCATTGCTTCTTGTAAATGATAATATTCTAATGAAATGTAGTTTTATAGGGTAGTGCGGTGAATGGTGGATTGCACCAGAATTTTTGAACTTTGCATAACTTTCTACAGTAAAAAAAAAAACTTAAATTATGTGTTAATTATGTGTTCTTAAATATTAGGTATGTCAGGATCGTAGCAGGTGGCGTTCCGTTGTCTCTGCCTACCCCAGTGGGAGACAGGCGTGAGAATATGTATGTATGTAAATTATGTGCCTAGGAACCTATTTATTCTTTGGATTGGCCAGAAAAAACCAAATTGAACACCTAGACTAGACAGGTGTTCTAAATAATGGTTTGCAAATATTTTAAATACTGACCTATTTTGATGTATAATATTACGGTAGTAGACAGTTTATATTTTTAGATACATTTCAGCAACATGCGCAGTCAACCAACTGAATAGAATCAAAATCTACTTCAGCAACATGCGTCGTCAAAGGACAGTGGGCAATGTGGTCCAAGATACGTGGCGTAGGTACTACGTTTGAAAGGGGGTTTAATATAGAGCATTTTTTGATATACCTTATTTATATATTTTGATGCCCGTTTATACGCCATGTACATACCATGCCATAGCGGGGGGCTCTTCATCGAGTGGCCATATACATTTTTGCCCAGTGTCCTTTTCAAAGAATGTTTTATGTATTTCTTGTACTTTTTATCTAATGCAAGTCAAATTTTCCTAGATTCCGTTTGCAAACAAACCGGCCAGTATTACAAAATAATTGCAACCGTTATTTGAACATCCTTTCGTGGGGTTTAACTGGGTTTTTCCTGACCACTAACCTACGTCTAAACAGGCAGGTAGCCTGCCCAGTCCAATTATCAAAGACTTCAACCTTACTCCTTTGCGATTAAGTTTACATTTGAATGAAAATTCTAGATACCTAACATGCATTATGTAGGAACTAGAACAAAACCCAACAAAAAACTTGTTCACAGGTTTAACTGGATGACCTTTGTCTATCTATCGTAAGAAAACCCCCTACATGACTCGTATCTCTATGTAATCAATACTAAAATAGTTTGTCCCTTGGGACTTCTTACCCAGACGACCTTTAGGTAATAACGTCAGCCGTTGAAGGGTTAATTGACTCGTTGCAGTTTATTTAATGCGTTTTTAATGAAGTTTCTCTTTATTAATATTAGTTTTGAAAGGGGTTAGGTTGTTAAAGTGGTATACTTATTTTGAAAAAGCAATTAGTCATAACAGAGGAAAAATTGAAAATGTTTTTGTAAATATTAATTAATTTAATTACCTATTTAATAAAGAATGTGTGCCATTATAGCTATGATTATTTTCATACTTAAGTCGTTGATAAATAAATAGTCTAAATTGTAACTTGAGTGTAACTAATAAATACTGTTTTATTTCATTTATATAGATTATAATTTTCATTTCAGAGGTGTTTCAAAAAGGTTTCGAATAGACCCACATGACTCTATGCCAGCTTTCTGGCTATGACATAATTTTCTTAAGAGGGCTATCGGAGTCCAGTGGCGCCCTCAGCATATTAATAAAGATCTCTCAATAAAGAAAGCCTAAATTAAAAAAGTGCCTACTTGACAAACTACAAAAGCCTTCAAGCCATTGTTACTTTTATAGGTTCTAAACATTCCACTTTTAGACAATTTCGAATAAAAACAAAAGCGGTCTATGTTTAGATCTTTAAAAAAACCTATAATAATATTCTATGAAACTAGCTTGAGGGTTTTGTAGTTTGTCAAGTGGGCACTTTTTAATTTAGGTTTTCTTTGTTGAGAAATCTTTATTATTGTGACGAGGGCGTCACTGGACTCGAATAGCTTAATTTCCATTATGATATGATGTTCAAATTTCAACCTATCAACGCCATCTAACTAAATGTCAAAGAAGCTCTTATTATTTTTGATAATTACCTTGCAGGCTGGTTCTCGGCGTGCGGCTGCCGGGGCGGGGCGCTGGCGTCGGCGCGGGGCTCCGTGGCGGCGCTTCTGCGCACGCGCGCCTTCGCCCTCGTGTCCCCGCGCGCCCTGTCCGCCTACAGAGCTAGGCCTACGACGGGTAAGCTTGTTACCACCTTCAATCATGCCCTCAGCCGATGGACGTCTACTGGACATAGGCCTCCCCCAAAGATCATCACAACGACCGGTCCTGCACTTAGGGTTGCCTTGATGCATGCTTATCAATTCATGGACATTGCTATGAACGGACTCCAACTGTTGGATGGACAATAGAAAATTATACACAAATTCATGGGCGTAGCAATAATTTTTTCCCAGAGGGCCCATATCGAACGTCAGGACGACGCAATGAAATCTAAAACCAAGAGCAAGCGAAGCGAGCTCGAGACTTTATTGCAATGAGGTTGTTTTGAAATACGATCAAAAAAATTACGCAAAACATTCAGATAAATGAAAGGATTTGGGTATTACGGGACAGTAAAGTGTAATTACTGGACACATGAGCAGTCACCATCATCATCCTATATACGTCCCACTGCAGGGCACAGGGCCCACCCTCAGGGAGCCTTAAGGAGAAGGGCCAGAAAGAGGGTTAAGTTTTTCGAGCGTATTTATGTATGTATGTATACATGTATGTATGTCTTTGTAACGCCCTAATTCGCGATTTCGACATCATTGGGCCCTTAGAGAAAGTTGTTCAGTTTAATAATCTGATCATCCCCTTAAAAAACCGTCAGCATCTCTCTCACAGAATAATAACTAAAGTACTAGTCTCTTACAGGCGCAGTACAGGTCCCTCTTCTGTTAATTAACTGCTGTCCCTCTCTTACAGATAGTGGAAGAGTAGGAGCGCAGTATGAGAGAGCGGCAGCACGACCAGGCACTCCTCTTCGGCTAGCTGGGGTCTTCGCGGACGGTAGCAAGGCGAAGGCGCCCAAATACGCTCAGCTGATCGACCCTCAAGGAAACGTGAGTGTTTTAGACCTTTAGCTAATTATCATCAGTAGCCGCAAGTAGGTACGCTGTTGCACTTTATTATACAGGGTGTAACAAAACACCCTAGTAATACTTAAGGGGGTGCTTCAGACCATCAATCTGAACAACTTTCACTAAGGAGCCAACGTCGAGAAAAAATAAACAACATCGGTCGTCCCATACATTTGAGTCGAGACGGTAGGAGGTACTGCAGTTTTGTATGAAAGAGCTGATTTTTTTTTCGTGATTTCGATGTTGGCTCCATAGTGAAAGTTGTTCAGTTTGATGGTCTGAAGCACCCCTTAAGTATTACTAGGGTGTTTTGTTACACCCTGTACAGTGTCCAAAAAGTGGTGGTTACGTAGTAACGTATTATTGATCTGTTGTGGTAGTCCAAAATTGACGAGGAGGTAGTAGGGATGATTTCCAATGTTCCATAGAAAACTGCAAACCGACTCGACAAATGTATGGGACAGCAGTTTTTACGCGAGTCTCTTTTCATGTCAGTTTTTTTTTTAAAACCTCATCAGTTAAAAAAAAAAGTATTCGATTTTAATCGATTCCCTAAACTACTTTTATTTTTAAACCTTCCGATCCCAATCTAAATTGCTTTCAAATGCAGCCCTAACAGCCCCCAACAATGCTTGATGATAATTACTTTGAAGCGAGACTGCACTAAATCGTTTAGGATGCGCTCTTAGCATTAAATAGTTCTTTTAGTTTATTGCGACGGACAGACAGAAGTTAGCATTGATTTTATAGTCTAGTAACGTAATGAATCGTCTGGGGTTTGGTGCAAGGGATGAGCGAATGTTTCTTTGTAACGCTACCATTAAAAGTGTTTAGAAAGCGTTATTTAGTGGATGGTAAACTTTGCGTTTTTTAACTAAATAAACTTGTAATCCTCAAATTTTTAGATAATTTATGGATGTTATAAATCGTAATAAAACTGTAAACAACAAATCAGTTATTTGTAAAACGTTCGGTAATTAGTAATTACAGTACCTGCCTGCCTATATGTAGTTTGTATAGGTTTGTATAGCTACTGATTACAGTGCCTGCCTGCCTATAGGTAGTCTGTATGGGTTCGTATAGCTACTGGCCTGGTCACCACCTACCCAACCCACCATGCGGGCCCATTTAGAGGCGCTAGATAAAATTTACATTCCATAGGAATAACATTGTATCTAGTCGATAAAACAAACACCCATCCAAGGACAACTTCTGTCACCAAATTATACTGTAGGTAAAGGACAAAAATATTTTATTGCTCTTGAAAGGATGGAGGGAGGAGCGGCTGAAACTCGAATCACAAGCATTTTTTTAATGAAAAATAGCTCAATTTGGGTATCGGCTGAACGGCAAAACTAAAAAAAAAACCTACTCTTTCGTTTGTTGAAAAATGTCTATGTAACACATGTTTTTGAAATAAATAAAAATTATAGCGTTACAAATTCTCTGATTATTTTGAACATCGAAAAAATTCTTATTTCCACCACCAAATTCATCGTCTCCGCTTCTCTCTCCTAACTTAAACTGTAAGTACCTAGGTACCAACTCAGTATAAAACGTAGGTACTTTATAACAGAACTAATATCTATTAATCAAGTCCATCACGAGAGCCTTCTACAGACAATGCAAAATGAAAAAGTTGATGCGGTGGTACTAATGCAACTCGAAGTGGAGTCGACTGCAAGAAAGATTGTGAAAAATATTGTTTTTATTCTGATATTTACCTGTATTTATTGATACTTGGATTTATGGGCATTCATTTGGATCCTCGAAACTTTTTTTATTTATAATTAAATGGACTCTTGCTTGTGCGTTAGCACTGCATTTCCGCCAGTGTCAAGTGTAGTTTATTGGGAGAATCTATCCCAATCACAGGGATTGTTTTTGGACAAGAACAAGAACAAGAAGAGATTGAGGAATGTGGAGCCTCATGGCAGGCACAAACGCGACGCGCGAAACCACGCGAGACGTGTACTCGGGTCAGTTCCTGCAACGTGACTCCCTCGAAACTTGAACCAACGAAAAAGTTAAAACAATCGTGCATTAACATATCTAGATAATATACAGGGTGTCAGGGTAAACAGTTGCATTACTTTAAGGGGTGTCTGTACCCATGATACTGAACAACTTTCCCAAAGAAACCTATAGGAAAATAGCAACATTTTTAATGTTTATTTTTTTTATTCATAATTAGTTTGCGCTTGGCTTCAGCTCACCGGATGGAAAGTGTAGATGAAGCCGAGGATGTAGCGCGCTCGCCCAGAAAAAGCCTATTAACTCTTCTTTTAAAAATATCCTGATTGTATTTGCTTGGGAAAACAGACGCATGGAGAGAGTTCCAAACCTTACCGGTTCTCATTGTAAAAGAGGATGCGAACCTATTTATGTTTTCGTCATTTCATACAAAAATTCGGTCAGCTGATTGCATTTAGTATGGGAAGTCCACATTTTTTTTAAACTACTTTCTAGCTGTGTCGAATCAAAATTATTTCAAAGTTTAATAGAGACACAATTTGAAACAGGAATACTTAATCAATAATAATATTCAATTAATCAAACATGCATTTGATTTATATGTAGTACCTATATATTACTTTGATCGAAGCCTACATAACATAGTAGATCAATTAATTAACAATCGATTCTTTGACTGCAGTCTTGCAAAATAGTTCGTTACAATATTATGTCTACAGGGTGTAACAAAACACCCTAGTAATACTTAATGGGGTGCTTCATACCATCAAACTGAACAACTTTCACTATGGGGCCAACATCGAGAAAAAATAAAAAAAATCTGCTGTCCCATACAAAACTGCAGTACCGACCGACTCGACTAAAATGTATGGGATAGCTGATTTTTTTTTCTCGACGTTGGCTCCATAGTGAAAGTTGTTCAGTTTGATGGTCTGAAGCACGCTCTTAAGTATTACTAGGGTGTTTTGTTACACCCTGTATACAAGGTCTAACAAAATTCGCTGAAACTATTTTAAGGGAATGATCAGACCATGAAACTGAAACACTTTCTCTATAGGACCAACATAGAAATAGCGAAAAAAACCGCTGTCCCATACAAAACTGCTCGACCTACAGCAGACCTTAGCTGTAAGCGAGTGTCGATTTATTGGACGAAAAGCATTTTATAATAAAAAGCTTTATATGAAAAAATAAACTTAAAAAGTTGCCTTATTTTATTACACTTTAATCATTTTCAAGAAACTTATTAAATCTCAATTGAACTGTGCACAGAGATAATTCCGCTGTAATAAAATAACGAATAAAAAAGAAAATAAAGACACAAAGTAACATAATTTTGTCTCTCATCCCGACGACATACAAATTATAATCCAATCACGAACACTGGACGATTATAAGCTCAAAAAACACGAAACATTACTTTGATTGTCTATTTTCCAACCCGTAGTAACACCGCAGGACTTCAGTAAAGATCGTACAATATTTGCAAACACTAACAATTGCTAAACTGGACCTTTTGGCCCTACTCTTAAAGTTGAAACGAACTGCAAACTTGAAAAATAAAATGCAAAGCCCTTACATACTTAAACGAGTATATTTGCTGGGGTAATGTAGTCGTTAATACAAAGTAGTAAGGTTTAAAAAGACAGCATAGAGTAATAGACGAGTGCATTTCTGCAAGGGGCAGTGGCCTCTGTGAACTGTGTTGCTAGGACGTCGAACAGGGTTGTCACGATTTTGAAATAAGTGTTTTTTTATTGCAGTTTCCTTTTTTTTGTTTTAAATATTTATGGTGATTGTTTTTGAAATAGGTACTTATAGGGAAGTACAAGGCAATACTAGGGCATGCAAGATGGATTTTGTTAAATTTTGAATATTTTCTCTAAGTAGGTAGGAAAAAAGACTATGGAATTTAATGGGATCAATACCTACATAGAATTTCGTTTTTTGGAAACGCTAAAATGTATAATTACCTACATAAAACCTTTGTCATCAGTTTCAATCTATTTCACATAAATGATTAACACTTAGGACAGTATTAATAAACCTTAAACCTAAATATGTAGGTACAAAAACAGAAGTTAAGTTCAAGTTAATAAGTTCTGGTTCAAGTTAACTCGATCAACGTGATTTTGGTGTAAACGGGCGCAAAATCGATCACAAACTAAGAATAAAGAAAAAAAATAACAAATAGCTCAAAAGGACCAGTATCCAGAGCCGTTAACGATATTATTAAAAAAGTAATAAACCGATCATACCTATGTTTGTGTCCGATCCACTGATCCCAAATGCTCGCGCTCGCGCGCTCTTTAGACTTCAGCTCACTCGCAGACGCACCAATGGGTAGGTACTTTAATAAATCAATCTGATCCTCCCAAGTAACATACTGAACCCCTCGATACGTCAATCAAAATTGAATCAGATCTGTACACTGTATAGCTATGAAAAAAAGTTTCCTATAACACTGCCTTGCTGCAAACTGCAAAATTTCGAAGGCCTTTTACCTGCCGTAGACATTCCACCAGCCCTACAGCTTGCGAAAAATAACTGAAACGGTCTTTTGTTTATGATATAATGAACCTAATTATGTAAAGACAGGCCCTTGCCCCGGCCCCCTCGCGCCCGGGGCACCGCATCGTCCCGACTCGCCATGTTTTATTTACGATAAAAATAGACATTTATGAAATAGCCTGCTGGTTGTGGCTGGTTTGTGTTAGTCCGTTGTTATGGTGACAGTGTGTATTAATAGATAGATCCTCCCATATAATTTGCATCGCTATTGTAGCAGGTTTTTTTTTTGGCAATAGATCTGGCATCTGACGTCCACCCTTTAGTACAGATCGCAGAACTCGTCATGAGCGATGACCTTGAATGCGCAGAAATCAAAGGGTCTATTTGGCGGGAGGAAGTGGGAGGCGGCTGACGCGCGAACGCCAATTGGCTGATCAGTCGCCTTTTACGTCATCAACCTGCGCGAAAAGCCCCACCACTTTCCCCGAACGCTCATCATCCATTGCGTAACCTGTAACTCGTAACTATGGTAGGATAGAAGTGTGTACCATATTGGTTTTCTGATGACATGTGAATGAATGAATTATCTTAGCTGATTCGACAGTGACTGCTTTGTGAGTATTCTCTATTGCAGTCAGGCACGGTTATTAAGTTTTCAGTTTAAGCACGGTTTAGTGTGTGTGCAAAACAACATAATGCATTCTTTCGTCTTCACCCATTTTCTTCTTCCGTCGAGTCGATTGACATTGAATTTAATTTGCCAACCAGCATTAGAGGCTTGCTGACTTTTGGCAACATTCAAGACTCAACGCTAATTAATGCGCCAGACGAGTGCCTACATCACTCTTCTTACTTCGCTCTATTTGATTTGATGAAATCTGATGGATTGGGAAATCGATATTAACTGAGGGTTAGATGCTGTATCTATAACCGGCAGCCACGCGATGAGGGTATCTAACAGAGATGTGGACGATGCATCATGCATGAAGAAATCTGTCATTGTTATTACCTACTTACACACTCACTCGTTCGGCTGATGACGACATACATGACCCGGGTTGAAATAGTACATTACTGCAGCGGCCAGCAACAGAGGCATTGATGGACGAACGTGTAAATGTGGGCCGAGGCGAAGCCGAGGCACCAATACGTAAGTCCATCAATTACTAGTTGTGGCCAAGGCTTGTATAGTACTTTTCTCAAATAATGCGCGGAAATTAAAACAGTAAATTTTCTCAAATAATTCGCGGAAATTAAAACTCTTTTCAAAATCAATGACAAACAACGAACAACAATTTTTTTTTTTCAATAAACAGCTTTCTATTTGCAAGCCAGTTCGAAATTTAAATAAAACCTTTGATGAGTTACCTTCTTGGTCGCCATGTTTCGGAGAAAAAGATCGTTCCATTTTTAAATTACACGACAGATATGAGTTTACTATTTTATTTACTTGGCCGCTAAACACGACAGTTATGGATTTTCATACAAACATTGCCGGCCGCTGCGCGCATGTATTTGGCCAGTACAGCAATTCCGATTTATCTCGAAGAAGGTTGTCAAAATAATGCTCACATTTCCAAGCATGTTTGAGAAAAATAGATTAGAACCAATTCAAACCAGTGGAAGCGTCTACTGTGTACAACTAGTATAGTGTTTGTATAGTATGTATATTTAAGTGTCTACGTATGTATTTCGTTTTATGTTCATGCGAAGCATTTCTAAAGCGACGTAGACCACTTTTTAAACATTTTGTCCTGCCAACACATTATACAGGGTGAATTTGATAATATACCTAATAAGGACTCTACCCATTAAACTGAACAACGTACTTACCATGGGAGCAAAAATGAAGTCCCAAAAAAACGCCTGTTTCTTAGTTTTGAGTCGAGTAGGAGTTGCAGTTTAGTATTGACTGCTGTTTTTTTTCTTGCGATTTTAATTTTTTTTGTTTGGTAGAGTCTAAGTTTAAAAGGATGCTATTGATTTCAAATCCACGTCTACGCATAATTTCTTAACTTCTAACTAAAGTTAATAAGAAACTATTCTGTAAACAGTATTATTTGAGGCTCATTTCTTTCAATATTACTGTAATTTCCTTCGACAAACGTCTAAGCGTGGCGTGCTATACGTTCACGTAAATACAGCTATTTTCTCATTTTGCAATTACATTGTGTTCTGACAACATCTTAACATTAAACTTATTTACTTGTTATCCGGGTAATTACTTAAAAGCCAAAACATATTCCTAAAAGTCTCTTATTAATATTTTTTGTATTAATAAAAGAATGGGAAGCTAATTGGCGTACCTACCTCATGAAACAAAATTACTTATAAAACTTAATACACTTAAGAGGGTGGTTCAGGCCATCAAACTGAACAACTTTAACAATGGGACCAACATTGAAATTGCGAAAAAACATAATCAGATAAATATATTTTGATCGAGTCTAGTATTGTTCTTTCTACGGAACAGCTGTTTTTTGCATAGTAAAAGTTGTTTAGTTTGGTGGTCTAATTTAAAACTCCCCAGTATGTAACGCATTTAAGTTTACATTACACCCTGAATGCTAAAAATCGAATTTTTTTTTTGGCCTAACATAAAAGGGATTCTCGTAACAGCATAATTATCTAGTAGATACTTAGCACAAGTGATACACTCCTACCGAGAAGGTCGGTGCTAAGAAATAATTAGCATTCAAGTTCAGTACTCTCTCGCATACTAAACCTAGCGATTAGTAAAGGATGCCTGTTAACAAGACAAGAGCCGAGTGAGGGATCAAAGAGGTTGTGTTGAGAAAAAATACACCAGCAGAATCACAAGCATCAGCTATGGGAAAATTGATCGATCCTTAAGGGGCGGGCGGCCCTTCAGAATCGGGCCAAACAGGGTTTGGCACTCCGACTTGAGATAGTAAATAGCTAAATTTCGAAACAAAATTAATATTATCGCTACTTTGGAAGATGAAGTACAAGACAAAATTTCTGTAAAATGTTTTATCACTAGCGTTCAATTTTTCCTTCACATCAGTAAACGTGCCACACTACGCTGCTGCCGACCAAGCTTTTTATTTTGTAACTTTTAGCCTAATTTAGCTAAGAAATGGATTTGTTCCTTAATCTTATAAGATAGGGTTGAGTGTTGTCGGCCACCGGTCTATTACTTTTGACAGATAATGTCAAACGGGTCGTAGAAGGACCGCCCGTACTCCATTTCCTGTGGGTATTGTACGAGGTAAATTAGGGATAAAGTTTTTTATACAGTGTCTTTATAAATGAAAGGCTACCTATCCTACCCTAATACCTACCAATTTTCCACTAGCCTACCTCATTGCCATCCATAACCTTGTGGTTACCGGCTTCAAATAGTTAGCACCAACCAACACAGAAGGGTGTCGTCACCGTCAGAGGTGACTTACCTTCAGGTATAACAGATATCGTCCACATCTTCGATGCCGTCACCGCGTGACTGCCGGATATCACTGCATCCTACCTCACGTTTGCTCGAATCGGTTTCCCCTACCATCAGATTCAGGAGGTTAGGGAAGAGAGAGTTTCCTTCGTAGGTACCTGACTGCTTTACTAATAATGAGGTCGATTTAGAGCTATGCGAGCTATGGGAATTTATTCATATCTTATTCTCGCTCAGCTCTGCGTAAACGTTCTGGAGTGCGATTTTTGAATCTCATTCGCTGAGTTCAGCAGTTGAAAATGTCAAAATGACTGTGGAGATATGCATCTTTCTACTGCTGATTTGACTTTCAAAAATCATACTTCAGGAGTGCGATTTTTGAAAGTCAAATCAGCAGTAGAAAGATGCGTATCTCCATAGTAATTTTGACATTTTCAAATGCTGAACTCAGCGAATTAGATTCAAAAATCGCACTTCAGGATACCTAATAATCATGAATATAATTATTATCTATGCTACAACTTGCATCATTGCATCATTTTGCTACAATTTGCTACATACTTGCATCCATTTTGAAGCGTGCTGAGCGTCTAAACTAAATTGTAGGTATAATTAATCTTGCATCTATCACTATCACATTGACCTTTTCTGTACAACACAAAGAATTACAAATCTCATCATAGTATTCAAACAAATATTAACTTTTGAAATTCAATAGTTTTCTGTCAAGCCAATCTCTGATGGAATCTTTAGAAGCGATAGCTTCCAGACGAGCTGATAAATTGTTGAGATTTCAAAAAAATATTTTTGAACTGTCCGTATTGATTTTGTGTGTAATTGAAGAGTTGATTGGTTATTTTGAAATAGTTTTTAGGGTATTGTTCAACAAGAAATCCTCCCTAAGATCGTCCTTCCGTTCGTCTGTCACAGGGTCATAACCAGAGTCATATCATAACTTCTAGATTTATGAACTAAAATGTATGAAATTTTATTGGGAGAAGTAATAGGTAGTTGAGATGAAGATCACAATTATTTAACTTTTAGAGTTATGGGTTTCCTCTTCGAGCACTAATAATAAAAAAAACACAATACTTAATCGTAACAAATTCCTTTGAACACTGGTTTCATATGTATTTTTTTAGAAAATAAATCTACAGGGTGTAACAAAACACCCTAGTAATACTTAAGGGGGTGCTTCAGACCATCAAACTGAACAACTTTCACAATGGAGCAAACATCAAGAAAAAATTAAAAAAATCACCTGTCCCATAACTGCAGTACCTAGGTACCTACCTACCTACCGATTCGACTAAAATGTATGGGACAGGTGATTTTTTTTATTTTTTCTCGATGTTGGCTCCATAGTGAATGTTGCTCAGTTTGATTTTTTTTTTTTTTTTTTTTTTTTTTTTTTGTTCGATAGGTAAACATTTGACCCCAATCTCACCTGATGTTGAGTGATGATGAGGCCGAAGATGTAGCATGCTTACCTAGAAAGATGCCTATTCACTCTTGCCTTGAAGAGGCCCAGGTTGTATTGCTCAGGGAACAGGTCCGCAGGCAGTGCGTTCCACTCCTTAGCCGTGCGCATTATAAAAGAAGAAGCAAACTTCTTCGTGCGAATTGCTGGTAGGTCAACGACATAAGGGTGGAAACCCAGCCTGCGTCTCGTCCCCCGCAGATGAAAGGGAGACGGAGGTATTAAATCGTGTAATTCCGTCGCACACTCTCCGAAATGTATCCTATAAAAAACAGATAGACAGGCTAGTCTGGCAGGATGGTCTGATCATCCCCTTAAGAGTATTCTACCGTTGGCGCGCTCCATACAAACGTAGTATGGTGATATTTTCAATACTATCCAATTAATGTCAATGAAATTTTTCAAAAACAATCTAGTAACTAATTTCCATGTCGGTATGAAGTCAGATTTTCGATAAAATTTATAGTTTTAAAGTTACAGTGCCACAAATATTTCCATACAAATCTTAAATTAATCCTAGCATTGAAACTGTATATTTTAACGAAAATCTGACTTCATACCGACATAGAGATTAGTTACTTGATTGTTTTTGAAAAATGTCATTGAATTTAATTGGATAGTATTGAAAATATCACCATACTACGTTTGTATGGAGCGCGCCAACGGTAGAATACTCTTAAAAAAGTGTCCGCATATTTAGAAGGACCCTGTATTGTTTGTACCTTTTGTGAAATACACCGCCAAAGTCGTTAAAAATGTGTAGTTACCCAAAATATTGGTAAACAAAGTTCAAATTGCAATGTCAATAACCAAATAGACTGCAGTTAGCAGAATCTACAATCTAACCGAATAGCCCAAATGATTGTTATTCCGCGACTGTCCCTTATGGTCACGATTCAACTATACTCCGACCACATACGAAGTCTGGACAATCATGCCATTTTCACACTTATAACTCTAACTGTAGAGTTTATGACAAGGGACTGGTTAAAGCAGACTGTAGTCCGACCACTGGCATAGTTCTACTGCTCAATAATTCACATGCACCTCACGAACTCTATCTACAAACTTATATTTACACTTGAAAAACTTATTTTCAACTCTAACTCTTTGTCGCAAGTTGGAAATTGAAACATTTCATTGACAAATATAAGTTTGTAGGTCGTTAACTTGACCGAGATTTACTTGCAGTTTTACAATTGAATCCTCATAGGATTTAAAGCTTTGTTTCGTAAGAACTAAGGTTGTTGGTGTGGTTTTCTGGATGGAAAATTTAAGATGGTCAATGTCATTGTTTTGGTCAACTTTTGAACCATATAAGGACTCTGGCGCAGGATTTTGTCTCACTTTTATTTCCGTTATAAATGTTACCTTTTCGTGATTTCACTTGTCAAAATATAAGAATCTCTCTATATATGTCTCTATAAGAATGGTTTTATTTTGTATAAGACATTGAAATGTAGGCAGCTGGAATTTTAAACCGAAAACAATGACATGTTTGAGAATGTTCAACTTTTTTTTAACAATTTGTATATTTAATTATTCATCATCATCATCTCAGCCGATATACACCCGATATTCACCCTGTATACATGGTCTTTCTTAATATGCTGATGGTTTTAAAGGGATTATCAATCTGCCAGACCATCGCCAGACATCATACTGAACAACTTTCTTTATACAGGCTGGACCAAACGGAGACGTCCAAAATTTTTTTTAGGTTCCTCACACCTAGTACCACACCAGGCCCTGTACCCGGACTTCTTCTTATCGTGTGGGCAGAGCCCTCGTGTCAGAGTTTTTCAGACCGCCTTACGGCCTCTGACGTGGTTTTTATGTAACGACTACTACCATCAGAGATAGTAGCCGGGACCCGGACTTTCGATGTTCGTTAGAGGGAGGTTACACGTTCAGTATTTCGTCATTCTGGTCCATCAGTCTGGTCATGTTTATTTGATTTGAAGGGAAACTGATATACTGAAGCACAATTTTAGTCGGGTCAATCTCGAGTCAGTTTCCCTTAGTAAACCGTGTAACCTCCCGTGTAACCTCCCTCTTATATCGCCACTGTTTCGGTCCGCACTTCATTGTAATAGAGTTGACATTGGAACGAAAACGTTCACGCAATTACGAAGTTCGAATGAGCGGGTAGAGGCCCTGTATTGTATTGGTGTATCCGAAAATACCCTATGTATGTGCCGCGATTTTTTGTAGTTTAGAAGTTATGACTTTTTGAAGGTGTATTTGAAAATTTTCTACAGGAGCGACGTATATTCTTTAGAGAAACATCGAAATCGCAAGTCAAAAAAAAAAAAGAAAGTCCCCGTATAACATAAGAACTTAGCATAAGAATGAAAGATAACACAAGGTAGACCATACTACTAACTAATTATAGTACCTACTCTGTGCTAGTAAGTAGGTAAATTTTTTATTTGATTTGGACTATTTATTAGGTAAGTATAGAGACAATGTCCAAAATACTTCGGAACATAGGTAAACTATAATACTACATTTCTTACTATTTACAATGTTGCCGTTCAGTTCACTCACCCTATATCATCATCACTATAATATACCTAACGTACCTACTGATCAAAACAGTTACTATATTATTATGTAAGTCATTAATATTCTGCGTAGATTCACAATGACTCAAGTTCGTCAAAATTTTCTTAGAAAACACTTGTGTCCTGAATAACAAATTTGATGTCAAATAGTAAAATTTTCAAGCTCTTATACCTTCAAGATAACGCCTAAAATGGCTTGATTTGAAACTTTAAACACGACCAAAGTTGTTGACAGTTATATTGTAAGAAATAAAGAAAACAAACAGTTCTTTGAGGTGTATAAATGGAAAACAATGAATTTTGACTATAAATAGCTTATTTATTGAAAAGTTGGCAGGTAGATACTACATACATATACCAGTCATGTGAGGAATTTTGCGAAAATAACGTACCTATTATCCACTTTACTACCTATAGGCAAAGCTATAGGTACATAACGAAACAACCTCAAAAATTACACATCAAGCAAAAGTATAAAGGTTCTAATCTGGTTCTAATACATTTAACACAAAACGAAATCTCTTTAGTTTATGCTTTTTACACAGTTTTTACATTGCTAAGTTTTTTAGTTTTTGTCAGTCTTGCGTCAGTCAATTAAATCTGTCAACGAAAGCAACAAACAAATTACTATAAAACTATATCATAACTATATAGGTAATTCCACGCGCTTCAAGAAAAACAATGAATTTTCCTCCACACAACTGGTTGATAGAAGCAAAGGTTTACAACAAGAAATACGTGGAGATCTCTTACGAGTGGCTGGTAAACAACGCTGACGTTATCATCCTACTCTTCACCTCTAAAGGGGTAGACAGAAACGGCATAGTACCCAAGTTCTACAATATCTACGAAAACGTTAAGAAAGTCAATTTACCTATAGAAGTAATATATGTACCAATGGATGATACGAAAGAAGATATGACGAGCTGCTTCGAGGAGCAAGCTAATTGGTTTACTCTCATGTTCGATGATCCTCTCATATTAACTCTCCAATACATGTACCAAATAACATGTATCCCTCACATTTTAGTACTAAAACCTGATGGTACTATTGTGTCCAAACATGCGATAGACGATATAGAATTGTACGGAAAAAACGCTGTAATTACGTGGCTATCTACATCTGCATCGTCAAAAACACAAAGAAAACTAAAGAGGGAGACAATCATCTACGGAAACGTATGGCGTTATGTGGACCCAGAGAAAAGAGAAGATAGAAGAGACACCGCAGAGAGAAGACAAGAGTATCTAGAGAAAAAGCAGCGGTATTTAGAGAAAAGGGAAAATGAAGAAAGAATGAAGAAAGGGAAAGCAGATGGAGTGAAAGAAAAAGAGGAAGCAATAGCAACGCCTGCTAGAATGGTTACAGTGTTAGAAGAACCGAAAATGGAAAAACCATCTATTGGAAAAAGAAGGGTTACAGTGCAAGAGCCTGCGCGATCTATGGCAAAGTTTATACCAGTAGAAGAAGAAAAGGAACCAGAATCAGTTGTCACTGAAAAGGAGCCATCCACAGACGAGGTTAAAATAGAAACTACTGAAACTAAGATAGAAGAATCTCAACCAGAAGATGCAGTAAGAAAGGAGGGCGAAGAAGAGAAAGTTGAAGATAGAGATCGGTCTCCAGAAAGAGGAGATGAGAGGGAAACTACAGAAGAAGGGAAATTGCAAGATGAAGAAGAGGCTCCAAAAGAAAGAAGAGAGACTATAATTGAAGATATCATTGAAGAGCCTATAAAGGAGGAGAGAGTATCAGAAGAAGAACGGGAACGTGAGAAGAAAAATGTAGAAGATAAGGAAGGCCCTCCTGAAGAAGATGATGCTTAACTTATTGTTCCTCTTTGTAGTACCTGACCTACCAAACTAATTGCTAATTATCGTTAGGCGCTGTCCTATTGCCATCGCTCGCGCGATCATGCGTTCGTCCGACGAAAATCATTGTGCCACTGTGCGTTTAAACATACTTATATCTGCGGAATATCCTATAGAAGGTCGTGCTATCATGAGATGCGATCGAATTGTTCTATTTTTATTCAGATATAAGTATGTTTAAACGCACAGTGGCACAATGATTTTCGTCGGACGAACGCATGATCGCGCGAGCGATGGCAATAGGACAGCGCCTGTTTCTTGTTATTAATATTTGTAGCCTATTAAATTATTTTTTTCTCACAATTATCTTCTTTTGACAAACTCTTAGGGTGTTCTTAGGTAAAATTATTAACTAAGTAGGTACATCTACATCATTTGAATTCCTAAAATAATTATATCGATTTGTTCAAATTCTCATACGTTGAACTCAGCAGTTGAAAATGTATGGAGATACGCATCTTTCTACTGCTGATTTGACTTTCAAAAATCGCACCCCTGGAGTATGTTTTTTGAATTTCAAATCAACAGTAGAAAGATGCGTATCTCCATAAAAGTTTTTAATCTAAGCTCCATAGTAATTTTGATAAATGTCAAAATTACTATGGAGATAGTTAGCGTTACGATAGCGTTTCGGGGATGGACAATAGATCTCAAAGTGTGAGAGTGGAAATCTTCTCTAAAGAGGTTAGAGAAGATAACCTCTTTAGAGGGGATTTCAACTCTCACACTTTGAGATCGAATTATTTGTCTTTCCCCGAAGCGCTTCGTCCAATCTTCACAAAAGGAAAATATGGAACTCGGACATAGTTAGCTACCGGATCCAACCGGTATCAAATCGACAAGGTGTTTTTTGCCAGCTCCTAGCGATTCTGCTTCCCAATATTTTTTCAGACAATGGATATACAGGGTGAAATTGATATCATTAGCATCCTTTTAAACTAAGAGTCTACCCATCAAACTGAACAACTTTTACTACGGGATAAAACCGATCGGAGCAACTAAAAAATCAGCTGTCCCATACTAAACTGCTGCCTACTTGACTCAAATGTATGCAACAGCTGTTTTTTTTGCTCCGATCGGTTTGCTCCCATAGTAAAAGTTGTTCAGTTTGATGGGTAGACTCTTAGTTTTAAAAGATGCCAATGATATCAATTTCACCCTGTATACCTAATGATTCACAGAAATAAAATAAATATTCCTTAAAAATTGCCTAGACTAGACCAATAATAATACGAACTTGCAAACGATATAATCAATAACTTACAACCTCCTTTTTAGAGAATCCGGTTAAAAATGTAGACTTATAGAGTGGGCTCTATCTAAAAAAATGTTGGTCAAGAGTGCCTCGACCAATTTTTGTGTGTTCCATCCTTGTCAAGGGGAGTGCTAACCGTCTCTCCTTTCAATAGACACGATCAATTTTGTTTTAACGTTTGCTTATATACCGACAAACTGGAAAATGTTGATAGCGCGATGTAGAACTTTTGCTCATAACTTCATTAACGATAAAAATTTCGTAAACTAGAGTGATGATTTATAAAGATAGATACAGGACCATTAGAAACGAGTACGAGAAAACAAAAAATAATTTCATTTTAACAAGATAAACAATAAAGAATCACAGCATGCATAGCACCTTAGCTCGGATAGCGCCATCTATTGGGATGTTAGAAGAACAAATTAATTAATGAAAAATATTTTTCAAATAGGTAAGTAATCAAAATAGTACGGAAATCTGCACTACCTTAATATAAAAATGTGATAATATTTTTAAATATAAAATAGACAGGTATTTGTTGGGACACTTAATTATAAATTTAAATACTCATAACTTTGATTAAAAATCGAAATAGTGTAGATAGGTAACTAGCCTATAGCGCATGGACCGCATAAATTGAGCCCCCGTCGCCTAATTTACTAAGTCTCAATACGAACGGCATTGCGTGGCTGAGATCATTTTTATTTTATTTTATTTTAGTTGGAATAAAGGTACCACAATGCTTTCGTGTGCTTAATTTTACTCATAGTTATTAAAAAAAAAACACACGGCATTACTTTTCACTCGTACATTAATAGCAGATCCGGAGTCATGTTGCAGATTCTGACCCGAGCACTTGTCTCGCGTGGTTTTCGCGCATTGCGTTTTTGCCTGCCACGAGGCTCCGCAATCCTCAATCTCTTCTTATTCTTGACCAAAAACAATCCCTGAGATTGGGATAGAGATTCTCCTATAAACTACTTGACACTGGCGGAAATGCAGTGCTAACGCACAAGCAAGAGTCCATTAACATAAATAAATAAAAAATTAAAAAATAAAACCAGATCCATTGTTAAGAGTACCTACGTCATGCAAAGAACGTCACCTATCTTTCGCTATTTTAATTTAATCAAAGACTAATAAGGCAGGTGTTTGAACGATTTATATCATAACGACATGCAAACATTTCACCTGACACAGTGACAAACAGACAACTTGTTTAGCATTATTCATTGGAGCTATTCTTGTTTTTTGCGAGACAATACTAAACTAACGCCCGCGGACATCGGGTTTACATGACGTCTCATTTGTTTAAGTAAGAACTAGTTTGTATCGAGAGGAAGACGTTCAATATACAACCCGGGCGAATTAACTTGGCACCTGGCTCGCACGTGGCTCGGAATTTGACACCCCTCCTGTTGAATCCCCTGCGGGACCCCATCGTCGCCGTACGAGGCCGTAGCATAGCATTTCAGTTACCGTTGCACGTGTCCCTGCGCTTTAGTATTTTCGAGTTATTCGAGATATTATAAGAAAATTGTACATTTTACGATATTTAGGTTAAGCTGCCATTGTAATTTCTTAATAAAATTAATAAAAAAAAAAAAAAATAAATAAAATTCTTTACGAGTTTTCCGAGTTTTTTATTCCGAGCCACGTGCGAGCCAGGTGCCAAGTTAATTCGCACGGGTTGTACCTACTACCGACCAACAGGGTAGTCACAAGCTTTGTTACAACTAGTTACCAACTAGGTATATTTTGAAGCACGCAGTCGCTGTTTTGTAGCTGTGCTCACTTTCTTAAACTTATTAAAGGTTTCAAACTGGACTTTTGCCCAAAGAAACACTGCATAAGAAATAGTATATCCCTTATTCGCCTAAAATTATAATCTTGTTTATAAAATAATCGTCAATTAATTAACTAAATACAAATTACTTAACTCAGAACTTAACTCCAAAATCAAGCTACTGCTAGCGCCACCTAGTGTCGAGTAGAAGTATTACAAATATCAACAAAGATTTATCAATTTAGCCCGTCAAGACCTTCATAAACAGTTGTTATCGGGCACAGACGTTCCACTGGGGTCTGTCTAGTCTAGATATTAGAATATGCTCACGACTATTATATTCCCCGAGGGCAGTCAGAGATGTAACCGTTTTCAGAATATTAAAACAGTACTCATTCAAACTCTGTCCAGCGCAATTGAAGTGTTGGTTTCCTTAGCAAAAAGCTAGTGATCAAATCATAAAGTTATAAATTACCTACTTAGATCAAATCGAACAAAATTACTACTAAGCATAGGTAAAAAAATATTTAACAAAACGATTCCATGAAGTTGGCGCAGTTATCAAAAGCTATAAGGAAGCGAAACGCAGAACAATTCTACATAATTATCCAGAGACAACGGCCGCCATATTGGAATGCGTGAGCGCATAAATAATAACGTACTTACGTGTCGCTGCATTCATTAAAACGTACAGCGTAATAAAAGGACATTTATATGACACTGAGACCAATAAGGTCTCTGAACTTTGAATAACTCTATTTAGAACTGGCCGCCTGGTAGATGTATCTTGAATCGCTTTGGACCACCCATTGACCCATTGTAACGTTCTTATGAACACAAAAGGTAGGTAGGTATCTGCAGAGGTTACCATCACTTATATATAAGCTTTATAACCCGGAATGTGACGGTTTTCTTCCTACAAGTCCTGAAATTCATTGCTCATGCAAAATTGATTCAGTCAAATAACCAGGCTATCATATCATTCCAGGAACTCTTCGTGCCCATCAACACAAAGGGGGAACTGTACGAAGTATGCCCTGAAGAGCTGTCGCCGGCGGAGTGGGATGTGCCTGAAGGTCCTGCGTCCCCAGTAGCACCCGAGGTCGCAGCGAGGGCGCACAGGCTGCCACACCTGCTGAGCTTATGGCGACTGCCGACGAGAGTTCGACTCCTGGCTGGGACGGTGCCTATTGAGATGGCGCATGATGTTGGAGGTTCGTTTTTACTTCTTTTCCAGACTTGTTAGTTCCTATGGATAGATATATATTTTACATAAAAAAGTTTAACTAGGTATTGTATGGTCAGGTAAATTAAAGCCATTGAAAATACCAAATGAGACAAATCAGAGCTTTCAGCACTATATTACATTAGGATACAAAAATAAATTAATGTTTTCCTAATTCCAGATGACCTGCTGCTGCGTGCATCAGTGACAGAGCCAGTACTAGTGATGTGCACCCTCCCAGAGTACGGGTCTATGCCGTCCAGCCCCACCAAGCAAGTAGACCCGCGCTACCACGCGAAGGAAGCCCTCCAGCTCCTCTCACTCAACAGCAGCATCAGGGTCCGCCGCACTCAGCTCGGCTTCGAGAACGAGAAAAGAATGTTTCTCTCCGCACGACTCCAGAAAGCACTAACTTTCTGTCAACTCAACGTTGACAACTGGATCAGGCAGATCTCATACGCTAACGTTAACACAACAGTCGTCGGCAAAGCGAAAACGGCAGAAGACTTGATGAAAGAAGACCACGAACCTGTCAAGTTTGAGAAGGAAAGGAAATTCACACTTCAAGGACTCAAAATCGATACGTCTAGACTATTTGGCAAAAGCGAAAAGGTTCTCAAAGATATACCAGACGAAACTGAGGGATCGATTATATTTTTAAGTAAAAACGAACTCGAACATATGAACTATGATGTTTATAGCGACGATGAAGGGAAAGATGATAAGAGCGAAGACAAAGCTGAACAGGAATTTTCTAATGATAAAATGCACGTCTTCAGAGAAGATTCTGCCCAAAAGAAAAGTAAATGGTTCAAGAATCTCAAGCTTTTAAAGAGTACAGAAAAGCTGACCGAAGAGAAAATTACAGCTATAGAGAACGGCGAGAAATATAGAGACATAAAAGATCCATTCGATCCTCTTGGCGAGAAGCATAGTTCTATAGAACGGTACCAAGATATGGCTAAGTTAATCGAAGATAGATTTGGTGCCACGAGAAAGAACGATGGCACAACTGAGAAATGTCATTCCTACAAGTCTCTGACAACGTCTTCGTCTGATATGGGCACCAGTCAGTGCAGTTCTAATCCCAAGAAACCGGTCCTAACAAAATCTGTCTCGGTTCAGACTGGTATGCCCGACAGCCCTTACACAGAAGACAGCGGCATCAATATGAAGCACGGAAGGAAAAATCTCAGCGTGGATCAAATAAATTATTGTGGTTCCATGGAAAGCGACTCCAGTTCAGGCCGAAAGTTGAAATCCCTCGATGAAAATATGCTCAAGAAATCAGCAGCAACAAAATCATCATCAAACTTGGAAAGAAGACAGAGGATACAACCAGATCTGATACCAGAGAAGGCTATCGTAAAATCTGAATCTTACAACCAGATACAGAGTTGTGAAGAAATCAACATGTTTGGAGTCGGATCCCTATACAACGATAGTGATTTCGAAATAAACTCCAAACAACATTCGTTCATAACACAAAAATTATGTTCAGAGTTCCATGTCAAAACGAAACGAGTACTTAGTAAATCTACTTCCAACCTGCTTCATCCTAAGAAAACGAACGAAAAGAAAGAAGGTAGCAACAGTAACAGTATGCCAACGAAAACTGAACGTAGCAGTGAAGGCGATAAATTAAATTTTAGAAAGAAAATAGACAAACCAAGAGCACCTACACCTAAATCTGAACAAGACGACGATCTCACGGCCATCGATATCTCCGAAGAAGAGCCCCAACATATAAACAAAATTAGACGATCAATATCATCAATACAAAAACGCAAGCTACCTGTCATAGAAGATTTACCGTACGGTCAAGTGGCAGACGCGGTTGAAATCGAAGAAGAAAAGGTAGACTCAGATGCTAGTTCTGACAATATCTACGCTGAAATATGTGCCCCTGGTAACAAAGCCAGTGATGAGGACAACTATGACAGCAGTGTCGATGTACTAGCCAATGACCCAGTGATATGTAACGTTAAAAAAGAAGTCATAATTCGTAACGATGAAAGGGCTAGGCAGATGATTGAAAATCAGGAGAATCCATTTAGACACATAGAAGTTGTAGTCATAGAGAAAACTACTGATTTCGATTTGGATAATTCAAGTGTAACATCGAGTGAATTCGACGATTTAGGCAGTAAAAATGATGTCTCCATAGCCATAGATTCTTGGGAACGTGAAAAAGAGAGGCAGACAGATAAAAATATCCATGCAATTAGATTAGAGATAACTAGCAACATGGATGATTATCCGATTGAAAATAACAGTCAAAGTTTAGAAAGGACGGAGGTCCATTTAAGTAAAGATAGCCTAAGTTTTAGTAACAGTATCCATTTGAATGGTACATATCCCAACGAGGCCATTTACGATACGTTAAAATAAGTTTAGTGGTTAAGATCACCGTAAGATACACGGTACACTTTAATTCACAGAAACTGAATCATAAAATGTGAATCCTCTAGAAGATGCGAAAATACGATTTTATAAAAAGCCAAAAAATGTTTCGACTTTCGCAGAATCCATCGTGTGAAAGAAACAACCAACACAACATAGTTCCTGTAAAATAGTAGCTTATCTATGCAACATAGGTTTCTAGAGGTGTTGGCAATAGAGTATTGGTTCTTATTTTAAGCTTTGCAGAAAGTGGACCCCTTCCACTTAAATAATAATAAAATCAACGACGAAGTTGAGTTGTTGTTCTGACGAAGCTTGTTGCTGATTTTTGACTGTTTTTATATCTTTGTATTTGACGACGCTTGTGCTGACCGCTTTATTTTTGTGATTTATCTTAATGCTTTTTTGAATAAATTGATGTTTATTTATATAAAATCAACAAGTAAATCAATCAAAAGTAGAATATAATCAATATAAAAATCGTATGAATAGGTTGGAAAAATACGTAGATGCGGATTCTAGCGGATTTACATTATAAGGATTTTATATCATAAGGATCTTAGAATCAGCAAACTTTTTAAAAATGTGTAAAAAGTTTACCCGAACATTTCAATTTGTATATAGGGTCCTTCTTAATATGCTGACACTTTTTTAAGGGGATGATCAGACCGTCAAACTGAACAACTTCCTCTATGGGACCAACATCGAAATCGCGAAAAAAAAAATCATCACTTCCATACAGAACTGCAAACCTACTCGGAGCCAAACGTATGGGACAACTGTTTTTTTTTTCGCGATTTCGATGTTGATTCCATAGAGAAAGTTGTTCAGTTTAATAGTCTGGTCATTGCCTTAAAAAAGTGTCAGCATATTAAGAAGGACCCTGTAGAACTTACTGAATTAATATTTTCATCACAAATACGGTTTTCATTACATAGCTTAAGTATAAAAAACAATAGGACATCCAAACTTGAATCACAATAAACTAATCAAAAATACAGAAACATGTCCCACGTTACACCTAAGTTCAATGACAACGAACACACGCACACAGAAGGCGGTACACTACGAAACTCGCCTTCTGTAAGCATTATGTAAGTACTAGCATAGCGAAATAGTAATATAGTGGGACAGCTCAGCGGTCGCGACAGGTCAATCGAGTGCGGTGTTCGAGGGACGGGGGGAGCGCGTCCCCGCCCTTTTTGCCTGTCCGCGGTACCTATAACGAGAATTCAATGCCGGTACGTCCGTCAGTCCGTCCCCGCACATCGCGCTTGCGCTCGACCGCTGTGCCATCAACAAGCATGCCTATTAATATTAGTCCATATAAAACTTGTCATTTTTATTACTTTTACAATTATTTCACCAATATACCGCGTTATCAAAATCTACGTTGTCTTTGTAATATCAATTTAATATCTTTGCTATTTATATTTATTTTTGGCACAAAGTGTACCACTACCATGTAAAACGCACAATTTTATGCAATGTTTTTTATTAAAATCTAATTTTCAAAGCACCAACTTAATTGTAAGTAAAAACGTCAGTATGTAATATTTTCTGTGGTATTAGATACTTGTCAAATTAGGAAATAATTAAGCCTTCAGTTTGTGCCACCAACTTGGTCTAAGCCACCAACTTAATAGGATAAGGCACAAGACTAGTTTAATCATTTATTATGAAAGATTATGAAAGGGGTATTGTGTAAAGTTGGTGTCCGTATAGCTAGCGTACACATGAAAGGGATTTGGCTGGGACTAGTGCCAATAAATAGTTCCTAAATAGTGCCTAATTAGTACCTAGGTCAAATAAATAGTGCCTCTGTACTTTACGAGATATCGATTTTTTTTACCTGGTACGCTGGCTTGACGTCAAGGTAGCGTACACATTTTGTTTGGCGAAAACGGCTTGCATTGCAGCATCGAATTTACACTCAAAAAATACTTCTCAAATAGTGCCCTAGGCATCCAAAATCTCATGAGGCTAGGTCTTCAGGGAGCGGAGATATAAATAAGTCTTTTAAATAAACCACGGAGCTGGCGTTGCGCTGGCGTACACACGAATTAGCAATTTTTTTCTTACAGAAGGAGACGTTTCTTTTTATAAAAATTACATCAAATAAATAGTTCCTGAAATAGTGCCTCGCCAGTACTAATATTTTACGTAGTCGTAGAGAAACAATATAAAAAATCGATGCAAAGTTCTACGTACTAAACTTTAGTAAAATCTCATACCGAGAGATGGCGCTTCATTTGGCGCACACAAAAATGGACTCTATTAAAATTTCTAAACTTAAGTCTGAGTCTAAACTCGCTTGAATTCTGGCTTGAATGAAAATGAAGCGCCATCTCTCGGTACGAGATTTTACTAAAGTTTAGTATGTAGAACTTTGCATCGATTTTTTATATTGTTTCACTACGACTTTACATAAAATATTAGTACTGGCGAGGCACTATTTCAGGAACTATTTATTTGATGTAGTTTTTATAAAAAGAAACGTCTCCTTCTGTAAGAAAAAAATTGTTAATTCGTGTGTACGCCAGCGCAACGCCAGCTCCGTGGTTTATTTAAAAGACTTATTTATATCTCCGCTCCCTGAAGACCTAGCCTCATGAGATGTTGGATGCCTAGGGCACTATTTGAGAACTATTTTTTGAGTCTAATTTCATTGCTGCAATGCAAGCCGTTTTAGCCACAGAAAATGTGTACGCTACCTTGACGTCAAGCCAAAATTCAAATTCAAAATTCAAAATTTTTTATTCAAAATAATATCATATAGATAATAGCTTTTTGACGTCATTTTTTGACTCTACCACCGCGTCGGAAGGTGTTCCGTACCAGCCAGCGTACCAGGTAAAAAAAATCGATATCTCGTAAAGTATAGAGGTACTATTTATTTGACCTAGGTACTAATTAAGCACTATTTAGGAACTATTTATTGGCACTAGTCCCAGCCAAATCCCTTTCATGTGTACGCTAGCTATACGGACACTAAAGTTGGCGTAGTTTTATTCTTTCGCGGCCACTGATGGAAGTACTGCAATTTAGAAGAGGATACTAAAGGAAACAAACTTACTATGGAGCACATATAGCTAAGTAATATCGGGGCTGAGATATACAGGTTAGAATATTTTGGCAGGGCAGTACGGTTGGTACCTTAATCGTTGTAGATACAGGAAAATGTTCTAAGAAGACTATCCTTACCTTTTTGTGACATTTAGACCTGCATTCACATATTTTGAAAAAATCTACTGTCAGCAAGAAAATTGTCAATTTGCACAAACAGGTTTTTTTATGCCAATCGATCCTGTTTCTTATAAGGATCAAAAACTCAAATGAACCAACTGAGGTTAGAGAACTTGAAATGTCAGAAATAAAAATAAAACTTTTTTCATACATTTTGTAGAAAATGAGACTCCAACATACCTAACTACTTTTATGCTAAGCAAGTGTGGCATCCCCTCACATGCGTCCGAATTCGAGCCTCAAAGAAGGACGTAAGGAATTTGAGATTTTTGTACTGTAACCTCGGTCGGTCTGGTACGAGTTTTTTGGTCCTTATAAGAAACATACAGGATCGATTGGCATCAAAAAAAGTTTTTGTGTAAATTGTACATTTTCTTGCTGAAAGTACATTTAAAAAAATCGTTAAATGCAGATCAAAAAGTTGCAAAACGTTACGGATAGTCTTCTAAGAACGTTTTTCTGTAGCTACAACGGTAAAGGTAAGGTACCTACCCTACTGCCCCGTCACAAAAACATTCACCCTGCATATCTCGGCTCCGATATACCTTAGAGCTAATTTTATTTGTCATACGTGTTTAATCCAGGTAATGTTACAAAACAACTATAAAATTATCGGTGGCCGCAACAACAAAATTTGACGCCATTGGTCCATATAAAGTTACACAAACCCCTTTATGAAACATATTGTAGGTGGACTACTCAGTCCATATACTAGTTTTGTTTTAAAAAAAATTCACACTCTAATCACCGTTCACAAAACTATAATCATAATTGGTGCTATAATTAGGTGCTCAATATTTTAAGGTATAATTATAATATAAGTATACCACATATCACATGACAATGTATTTGTAAATTGTTGTACCATATAGGTTTAGTTTTGTATAAAATATATAATTCGATTTTAAGTCTGATGCTCTCGAAAATTGTACCTAAAAATTATTTTTTTCTGACGAAATTGTGAGGATATGAAATATACAAAGTATTGAAATAAACGTTTGTTTGGTTTTTATTTATTCTATCTATGAAACTTAATACAATAACTGCCTCCGTGATCCTCTGGGTTCAGAGCATTGGGCTCTCGACACGGAGGTTATGAGTTCGATTCCCACGGGGGACACCCAGCTATAAGTCACTTTGTCCGTTATTCCCTAGTTGGTTAGGTCATTGCAGGCTGAATCACCTGATTGTCTTAAAATAAAGATGATTCCGTACTTCGGATGGCACGTTAAGCCGTTGGTCCCGTCTACTATCATTTTTTTTTATCTCCTTTATCTTTTGCAATCTGCCTTTTTTTTTTGACGTTCAGCAAAACGTGTGTCATGTATTAATGTTATGGCTTGCTTGGTATGCACCCAGTGATGCATCCAAATTAAAGTTTCTTATGGAATGGTTACCTTCCTTCCTCGTGGTCAAACTAATTTGACCACGAGGAATTTTAACTTACACTCCCAGTAGATTGTCCTGTGGTATCTTTTTCTTAAGTCTGCGGGTCCGAGTCTCTTCCCTCATTAGATTTTGAGCTAATATATTTGGGTGGTTTAGTATCCTTTTCTGATAATTTCGTGTGAAGTCTACTATTTCCTCCTTCACGTAGCGAACATTAAGGTCTATGTGAAGTATGTCGTTTGTGAATTACCAAGGTGCGTCGATTATAGTCCGCAACCTTTGATTGGAAGCGCTGTATAATTTCGATATTGGAGTTAGCTTCTGTTCCCCAGAGCTGGATACCATAGGTCCAGATAGGCTTTATACAAAAGAAGTTTGTTTTCTGAACTTAGTTGAGACTTCCTGTTTAGCATCCAGTACATGCTGCGGAATTGTAGTCCCAGTTGCTTTCTTTTGGTAAAAATATGTTTCTTCCATGTCAGTCTCCTGTCTAGGTAGAGGCCTGTCTCTGGTGGTAGTAGTCGTTACATAAAAACCAGGTCAGAGGCCGTAAGGCGGTCTGAAAAAACTGACACCAGGAGTGCGATTTTTGAAACTCATTCTTTGAACTCATCAGTTGAAAATGTCAATATTACTATGGAGACGTGCATCTTTCTACTGCTGATTTGTCATTAAAAATCATACTCCAGGAGTGCGATTTTTTAAAGTCGAATCAGCAGTAGAAATATGCGTATCAACGCATATTTCTACTGCTAAAATAGTGTATACATTATCAACTGCTGAGTTCAACGTATGAGATTCAAAAATCGCACTCCAGGGGGTCTATCGTTCGTGGTAGGTGCGTGGTAGGTGTATGGTGGTAACCAAACTTGAAACGTTTACGGCTTAAACGTTTCGAGTTTGGTTTTGCTTTGGTAACGTCAACGATTTAACCGTTAAAAAAAAATGCGCGATAGCATTTTTACATCAGCTAAACCAAATCTAAATCAAAACTAAACCAAAACCAAAAACGTTCCGTCCGAACGGTAAAACCGTATAAAATAGCGCAATTGAGGCCCAGGGCTCTGTCCATACGATAAGAAAGAAAAGAATACAATAATAAAAATATTTTTGGCATTGTTACACAGATTATCAGCTTACTTTCCTGATAGCCTATTACACCCCAATCCCCAAGATTTTTCTTTCTTTCAATCAGACCTTATATTTTTAGTTTGGTGTATGAAAAAGTGCTTTTGAACTTAGCATACGGTCCGGTATCCACCAAAGCTGAACGGAGCTGTGTAAAATCCACCAATCGCTCGCTCGCTCGATCGCGTCATCAAAAATTCAAGCTATTTTATTGGTTGATCTTACATATCTCCAGATCTAAGGGCCATGTCACACAAGCTATTATGAACGTATGCGATATCGAATTGCCGTGAATTTTTTAAAAGAACGCTATTGCCGCGACTCTGATTTGATTGATCTCAGAAATATTGTGGCAATATGGCGGCGATATTGCATCGTAATCGCCAACGCTCAAAAATCGCTTTTGTGATATGGCTCTAAGTTTCGCTGTTCTTAACCCATAATTTATCCTAAAAGAACGTAGCGTTCCCTTTTTTTAAAAGGTGTGATTGTGTGTAGTATATCAAATATGACTTGGGTACAAATAAAAATGTTGGGCAAAAAATTGTGTGTACCTACTGTAGGTACACACGGCGACAGGTCAGGTTACCCTGTTTGGACTTTGAACTATTAGAAGTTGAACGCTGCGAATCGTGCGAGAAGGTGCGGTATGTTGTTGTTGTTTCGTCTCACAGCACGCTGCGCCCGCGCGGGCAGCCGCGTCTATGCAGGCTCTCTACCGCACTATTTTGTGTTTTGTACGTAGTGTAGTTATGGGTATATAGGGTGCGTAACCTGATGTGTCGCCATGTGTACATAGACAAGGTATCGAAAAGGTTGTGGCATAAATTGAAAGAACACTATAATATGACAAATATACTGTATTTTAAAACAAATAAATTACATTTATAAATAAAAAATAGAACCGACAAATAATTTCGTCACAGTGGCGCGGATTAAAATAATTTCATTCATTTTATATTATTAAAATTGGACTTAAAATCAATATTATTATAAAACATAATTTTGCAAACAAAATAACTTTTCGTTTGTGCGTCTTTCAACACTTGGTCTCAAATAAAATGTTTAGGAATGAAAATTTTTCAACGATTATTTCTAAATGCTTCGACTTTCACCTTAAATATTAAATTTCAATTTTATTTTACAATATACAAGAATATAGTACGTACATTTATGTTTTGAGATTATAATGTGTAAAAATCTGCGCGTAGAATTAACAACTAAACATTAAATGATGCGACTTTAAAAGTTGCATAGATAATGCGCAGATAAGCTTTGTGTACACTAGAAATTTCTAGTGTGCACAAACCTTAATATTTACATTTCGCTATGGATGTGGCTTGAGTACAGTCATTAGGAAACGAAAAAATAAAAATGAATAAGTTTGACACAAACGGAGATCTACGCAATTCATTTTTAGGACAAAATAAAAATTTATACACCACTGACGTCTTAAAAATAGATCTCCTGTACAAATAAAAGATATCTCTAAAAGTGTAACATTAAGAGTGAAACTCCGCTGTCACTTACATTTGGAGCCTCAAGCCACTGCACTGTAGGACACTATGATATCAGTCGGGCACCACCGGGTCTAGGCCAGCCTTATGGACTGGATTATCTGGAAGACCGCCGAGCCGCACACTACGAATATGAAGAGAGCGAGCAGCCAGGGAGCTACGGGGTACTGGTCTTCCTTTTCCTGTAATTAACAAATTAAAATTTTAGTTGTACTCAATTTTATACCATTACCACCGAGTAGATACTTATCCTATACAGCAGGCATGTCAAACTCAAATTTACTGAGGGGGCTGAATGCATATTGCACAATGATAGCAGAATCAAATGATAGCTAAATGCATAATGATAGAAGTGGGTTGCAAAGAACACAAAAAAAAATATTCGCATCAATCATAGAACAGGACTGTTAAGGCGGTTGCAGAGGGGTCAATTTTATACAAAACTTTGACGCACAATACGCGTAGACGGTATTAATATAAGTCACTTTGTATATGTATATGGAAAAATTGCTTAGAAAATCTATATGTCGCGTATCAAAAAACCTTTGCAATTTATAATATAATTACGAAGATATAAAGCTTTGAAATTTTTCATACAAAATTTTCAAAGCTTTATATCTTCATAATTATATTATAAATTGCAAATGTTATTTGATACGCGACTTCTAGATTTTCTAAACAATTATTTCATATATAAAATATTACTTTTATTAATTCCGTCTACGCGTATTGTGCGTCAAACGTTTGTATGGACTGAAACCACCTTAATCGGTTATTTAATAGTAGAAAAAAATACGTATATTATACAATCTCTTCCCAGGAATTTGTCCTTAACCATGTTATTTATTTAGGTTTGGGGGGTAATTATATCTGCGTGGATGTTCTGAGGTTTCAAAATATCTCTGAATACTGTCAAAGTTAACATGCTTTGACATGCCTGCTATAGAGAAGCAGCTTCATACAAGCTCGCGGCGCTGCTGACGCGCATACGTGAACGTTCATGTACAAGAATGAGCGGCAGTGTGATATAAACATCGCATGTAGGGGTGTACCGGCCGTAGCGAACTTGTGTGAAGTTTGTTTCTCTGTAGGATATGTACTCGGTCACCTTACCAACGATGGGACGTGGTGGCGTTTTTTAGATAGGTTTGGACACTCAATCATAATTCCCGGGTTCGAATTTTCACGCACATACTATTTTACACATTCGCGGATAGTGAACTAGACACTAACTTTTTGTTATATCGGTTATTATTATACGTTCACTGTCCGCGAATGTGTTAATTTATGTCTGTAATACCGACTGCACTCAAACGGTGAAGAAAAATCATCTTGAGAAAACCAGCATATACTGAAGAAATCCTGATATTTAAAGTTTATTGGTCATTAGACTTCTAATAGGTAACACGTTCACACACTACACATTCCTAGACGGTTATTAGTAAAAGATATAGTAAACAATCAAAAATAGACAAGATGGTTACTAGTGCATTAATTCAAGCTGTAACAGTTAGGCAACAACTTAGTTATGTAAGAAGAGAATGTACAGAGATGGTCTTATACAATACCGTGAGAGCAAACAAGACAAAAAAAAACTGCTATTTGCAACCAACTTTACTTAAGCTGACAAAGCGTGCCTGCCTGGTTTCTTCACGATAAAATTATAAATAGATATATAACACACGTAAACTTACGAACATAGTCGTACTTTTGAGGTGTTCAGAATCTTTGGTTCCAACTCTGTTTTTTACCCGAATGAGGAAAGTTAGCATCCAATTTTAGCATAATTTGAACATTGATAGGTAAGTAATTAAAGGACAACATTTCATTTAACCATAGGAAGGTATTCATCATCACCAGCCTATAAACGTCCCACTGCAGAGCACATTCCTACCCTCAGGGAGGGTGTATGGGTATTAGTCCACCACGCGTGCCCAATGCGGATTGGTAGATTCCTCACGATGTTTTCCTTAACCGTTTGAGAGCAGCTGGTATTACGTACATAAGTTAGAAAAACTCATTGGTACATGGCATGTAGTCCGTGCGGATTCGAACCCAGACCCCCATAATTGGGCAATGACATTAGTAAACAAGAATGGACAGGCCTTACGCGAACATTTCAAACCAGAAAAATGAGGCAAAACAATTGACAGTTTTACTTCGAATATATACCGAGATGATAGACCAAGTACCCTAATTTGTATTGAAGTGCCCTAGTTTTGCGTGCTTCAACTTAAAGCGCTTTGGGCCTATCCATTCATTTTACTTTGATCTAAGTAATTGGGTGTCCATACCTCTTTGCAACGCGACTCCGGCGCTCAGGTAGGTATTAAAAAACTAAAAATACGAATCTCATATTTTTCAATTTTCAAAATAAAATTAAAAAAAAACAAGTGGTTAAAAAAATGAAATGTCCATTATGGCAAGTTTGTATGTAAAATATGACTAAAAGGAATGAGACTTGAATTCTTTTTAAAACCGGTTTTAGACCGCAGTTATGCATACCATGCTTATCAGTTTCTCATTCGTGACATTAGAATTTAATCTTTAATTCTGCATGCAGTAACAAGATGAATGTTTTGATTCTTAACAATGTTTTTAAACAGCATTATATTGTTCGTAGGTTTGAATCGTTTTTTTTTAATTTATAATTAATTGACTCTTGCTTGTGCGTTAGCACTGCTTTTCCGCCAAAGTCAAGTAGATTATGGGAGAATCTATTAACCCAGTAAAATTAGATAAATCAGAAGAAATAATTTCCGGAGTTTTGAAACTTTTTTTAAACGTTCCTTTGGTACGTAATATTGAAGAAAAAAAAAAGTCCTGGTGAGGGGGGGGTGAGCTCGAGGAAGGGGGGGGGGCTCTAAAGGTGACTTTCTCCAGTTTTTCGCTTATTTCTCGAAATCTGAAAGTCGTATCGAAATATTTTGTATGGACAAATTAAACCTGACAAAATTTCCTACAAAACAAGTAGTATGCATTTTTGTCATAGGACTTAACCTTTGAGGACTACGGGGCCGAGAAAGTAACAGCATTTCAAAAATTATGAAATTTGTATGGCGACCCTCATGAAAGTTGAAGATAAAAACAAAATGATTTCATATTCTTAATTAGCAGCCCCGAAAACCCCCAGATACAAATTTTCAGTCGGTTCGGGGAACCCTTAAAAGCTGGATTGGCGTTTGAAATTTCCATGGCAGCCATCTTGGATAGCGCAATTTTGGATTTTTTTCACCGCCAATCAAATTTGACCAGGGTCCTCTATGACATTCGTTCAAGGTCCATAACCCTATCTGTCATAGTTTCCGCGGGCCGTTGACCTCATCCATCAGGAGTCGACCTTCCGATGAAGTCAAAGTTTTCCCTGTATCACCAAAGCATCCATATTATGATCCCCAAATGTCATCCTTGTACCGTAAGGGGAAACCGGAGATAAATTGGAGGTATCTGGTTGACCCCCCCGCTCCCCCCCCCCCCCCCCACATAGATATTAGATAAATACCCGTATAATTGTTCACCAGGTTTCCCCCATTCAACGTATAGTAAAATGATTTTAGGGATCATCATAAAGATACCCTGGCGATAAAAATAATATATCGACTTCCTCAGAAGGTCGACTCCTGACGGATGAGGTCAACGGCCCGCGGAAACTATGACAGATAGGGTTATGGACCTTGAACAATTGTCATAGAGGACCCTGGTCAGATTTGGTTGGCGGTGAAAAAAATCCAAAATTGCGATATCCAAGATGGCTGCCATGGAAATTTCAAACGCCAATGCAGCTTTTAAGGGTTCTCCGAACCGACAGAAAATTTGTATCTGGGGGTTTTCGGGGTTGCTGATTAAGAATATGAAATCATTTTGTTTTTATCTTCAACTTTCATGAGGGTCGCCATACAAATTTCATAATTTTTGAAATACTGTTACTTTCTCGGCCCCGTAGCCCTCAAAGGTTAAGTCCTATGACAAAAATGCATACCACTTGTTTTGTAGGGAATTTTGTCAGATTTAATTTGTCCATACACAACATTTCTATATGACTTACAGATTTCGAGAAATAAGCGAAAAACTGAAAAAAGTCACCTTTAGAGCACCCCCCTTCCTCGAGCTTACCCCCCCCTCACCAGGACTTTTTTTTTTCTTCAATATTACGTACCAAAGGAACGTTTAAAAAAAGTTTCAAAACTCCGGAAATTACTTCTCCTGATTGGTATATTTCAGCTTAATTTTACTGGGTTATATCCCAATCTCAGGGATTCTTTTTGGTCAAAAAACAAGACGAGATTGAGGATTGCGGAGCCTCGTGGCAGGCAAAAACGCGACGCGCGAAACCACGCGAGACAAGTGCTCGGGTCAGTTCCTGCAACGTGACTCCTTAAATTAGTTTAGCTTTCAGTTTAATCTAATGGGACTTTGCTATGACATAAAAATATAAATAAATTAAGTACATTTTTAAGTTTTGTTTTTTATCATTTATAACCATAGGTATAATATATCTATGTTTATAACAAATTTTTGTTGTTGTTATTCTTCGTTAGGATAATTAACAACGTAATACAAAAGTAACTATTATATTGGAGTCACGTTGCAGGAACTGACACGTCTTGCGTGGTTTCGCGCGTCGCGTTTGTGCCTGCCACACTGTTGTTTGAGGCTCCACATTCCTCAATCTCTTCTTGTTCTTGTCCAAAAACAGTCCCAGAGATTGGGATAGATTCTCCCAATAAACTACACTTGACACTGGCGGAAATGCAGTGCTAACGCACAAGCAAGAGTCCATTTAATTATAAATTAAAAAAAATATATATATATAGGGTGATTTTTAATAGGTCTGTATGGCTTAAAGGGGAAAGAGTACAGCCCATTAGAAGTCTAAAACTGTATGGAACCCCTGGTCGAAAATCACTGGTTTCGGAAATAATGGACACTTTAACTTTTTTTCGAAAATTACCAAAATTTAAGGTAAACGCATAAAAATAAAAATAAATACTTATTGCATGCATTTTTTTTTTACGTTTTCTGTTTACTGGATAAATTATTCATAAACTAAAAACCAAAAATCTCATAAGTTACTTCAAATTTTAAAGTTATGAGAGCTATAAGTCGTAACATTACAAAAAAAAATACTTTATTGAAATTTCAATTAACTTTTGAGGAAAATATCTTCAAATGACTTGTCGTACAAACGATGTCAATAAATTCCATGTTTCCTTAGCTTTCTAAAAAGGTATAATAAGTGCACAAAATTTTCAAAAACCGCTCAAAAAACTCAGTTATTGTCGAGTAGGTAAACCGTAAGCTACACGTTTTTATTACTTAAAGCTCCTGTAACAACGTTATTGACAAAAAACTCCTTTACCATATCGCCTTTCTAACTCTGATAAAGGATCTTATGGATGTACAGTGGCGGTCTGTTCAAGCTTTACCTTTTGACAGCTGTCATGTTCTTAAGTCAAAGCAGTAAAGATTATTTTCCCTATTATGAACACAAATGCCATACGACGTAATAAACAGTAGGGTAAAAACACTTTTAAACTTTTAAAACACTCGATTTTTATTTAAAAAACACTTTGTTTATTCCAAATCTTGTTCAAATTGTCTGCCTTGATTTCTTATACACGCACGGAGTCGTTTTCTCAAGCTGGAACGAGTTACAACCCCGGTAAGTTCTCGCTGTATTTGATCAGCAGCTGCTAATATTCGGTTTCTTAACTCTTCAACATCATTTACTGGTGTAGTGTAGACTAAGTCTTTCATGTAACCCCATAAGAAATAGTCGCAGGGTGTTAAATCCGGGCACCTTGCCGGCCATGGCGTCGGTCCACCCCTACCAATCCAGCGGAGTGGAAAATTTTCGTCCAGCCATTCTCTGACACTAGTGCGGTAGTGCGCTGGGCAGCCATCGTGCTGAAATATCATTTGTTGCAGGTTGGCTAGCGGAACATCTTCGAGAAGTTCGTCCAATTGGTTACGAAGAAAGTCTTCGTAAGCTTCACCATTCAAGTTATTGGGTAAAAAGTATGGCCCAACTATGTATTTGTCGATAATACCCATCCACACGTTTAATGAAAATCTTATTTGATGAGCTCCTTCTTTGGCTACGTGAGGATTTTCACCCCGTGAAGCCCAGTAGTGAATATTGTGGTAATTGGTAATACCGTCACGATCAAACTTGGACTCATCAGTCCACAAGATCCTGCTCAGAAATGTGTTGTCTTCAGAGTCCATATGTTGCATATACCGACAGAAATCCACACGTCTTGCTGGGTCTCCCTCCTCTATGGCGTGAACAGGCGTGTAGTGAAAGGGATACTGTCTGGCTGAATGAAGAGTGAACCACACTTTGTACTGAGATAATCCCATTTCCCTAGCTACGACGCGAGTAGATGTATTTGGATCTCTGGTAAAACGATCCAGTATCTCCTCTTCTTGATCTGCAGTCGGTACACGAGGTCTACCGGCATCATGACGTCGCTCGTGGACACTTCCACTTTCCCTCAGACGTTGAAACGCCGCAGAAAATACTTGATGGCGTGTAGTACGCCTGTTCACGCCATAGAGGAGGGAGACCCTGCAAGACGTGTGGATTTCTGTCGGTATATGCAACATATGGACTCTGAAGACAACACATTTCTGAGCAGGATCTTGTGGACTGATGAGTCCAAGTTTGATCGTGACGGTATTACCAATTACCACAATATTCACTACTGGGCTTCACGGGGTGAAAATCCTCACGTAGCCAAAGAAGGAGCTCATTAAATAAGATTTTCATTAAACGTGTGGATGGGTATTATCGACAAATACATAGTTGGGCCATACTTTTTACCCAATAACTTGAATGGTGAAGCTTACGAAGACTTTCTTCGTAACCAATTGGACGAACTTCTCGAAGATGTTCCGCTAGCCAACCTGCAACAAATGATATTTCAGCACGATGGCTGCCCAGCGCACTACCGCACTAGTGTCAGAGAATGGCTGGACGAAAATTTTCCACTCCGCTGGATTGGTAGGGGTGGACCGACGCCATGGCCGGCAAGGTGCCCGGATTTAACACCCTGCGACTATTTCTTATGGGGTTACATGAAAGACTTAGTCTTCACTACACCAGTAAATGATGTTGAAGAGTTAAGAAACCGAATATTAGCAGCTGCTGATCAAATACAGCGAGAACTTACCGGGGTTGTAACTCGTTCCAGCTTGAGAAAACGACTCCGTGCGTGTATAAGAAATCAAGGCAGACAATTTGAACAAGATTTGGAATAAACAAAGTGTTTTTTAAATAAAAATCGAGTGTTTTAAAAGTTTAAAAGTGTTTTTACCCTACTGTTTATTACGTCGTATGGCATTTGTGTTCATAATAGGGAAAATAATCTTTACTGCTTTGACTTAAGAACATGACAGCTGTCAAAAGGTAAAGCTTGAACAGACCGCCACTGTACATCCATAAGATCCTTTATCAGAGTTAGAAAGGCGATATGGTAAAGGAGTTTTTTGTCAATAACGTTGTTACAGGAGCTTTAAGTAATAAAAACGTGTAGCTTACGGTTTACCTACTCGACAATAACTGAGTTTTTTGTGCGGTTTTTGAGAATTTTGTGCACTTATTATACCTTTTTAGAAAGCTAAGGAAACATGGAATTTATTGACATCGTTTGTACGACAAGTCATTTGAAGATATTTTCCTCAAAAGTTAATTGAAATTTCAATAAAGTATTTTTTTTTTGTAATGTTACGACTTATAGCTCTCATAACTTTAAAATTTGAAGTAACTTATGAGATTTTTGGTTTTTAGTTTATGAATAATTTATCCAGTAAACAGAAAACGTAAAAAAAAATGCATGCAATAAGTATTTATTTTTATTTTTATGCGTTTACCTTAAATTTTGGTAATTTTCGAAAAAAAGTTAAAGTGTCCATTATTTCCGAAACCAGTGATTTTCGACCAGGGGTTCCATACAGTTTTAGACTTCTAATGGGCTGTACTCTTTCCCCTTTAAACCATACAGACCTATTAAAAATCACCCTGTATATTATATTAAATACTAGTTATTAACTTAAGATTCCATTCAACCTTAAACACTATATTACTAAATTGAACAGAATTTAAACTTAACACACAGCTAAAGAGTTTATTTAACTAAATGCAAAATAATAAACATCATTGTCACAGGTGGTTTTGTGTTGTTATTGATAACAAGGTTAGATTGGCATTGTTATCCAAGGTGCTTGGTTTTCAATACTATTACGCAGTTAGTGCTTAAGTATTTAGTTAAAATAATTGTTTTAATATTTATATTATCAGCATTCATTATCTTTCAATTCAAGGACTTTTATTTATGCTGAAGGCAGGTACTGGTAATATGTGCAGACTTAAGAAATGATGGTCCGATGACATCAAATATAATGCTGGGTGCAACTGGGTATTACACAGGATAGATAAACAACAGATCCAGGACTGCACTAAGAAAGGATTTTTCGAAAATCCGATATCCATGAGGCAGAAGTTGTTGGCAAAAGCTTGTAAATAAAACCGGTCAAGTGCGAGTCGTGCTACTCGCGCACCGAGGGTTCCGTACCACACCACCACACATTATTATCTAAGAAAACAAACTTTTTTGTTCGGGTTCACACTTGGCCAGTTTTTAGTATTTGTTGTTATTCTGTAGAGTTTGCTCTATAATCACACTAAGTTCGACGCTTGTATGTATTACTGTTTTTACGGTAGAGCGTGAAGAAAAAAGGTTGATAAAAACTGAGAACCCCCCTTAATTTTTAACTTTTTGACATTTTTATTATTTGTTAAAAAATCCGCCGTAATAACTAATAACGCATAATATGAGAAAATTTTAACTATCTAGATAGTTAAAATTTTCGTAGTTAGTTTTTTTTTTGTTGTAACTTTTGAACCGTAATAGCTAGCTATTACAGTTCAAAAGTTACAGCCCGAAATAGGTAGGACTGAATGGACGGACAGACGGACAGACGGACGGACGGACGGACGGACGGACGGACGGACGGACGGACAGATGGACGGACGGACGGACAGACGGACAGATGGACGGACGGACGGACAACATAGGCTTAGTAATAGGGTCCCGTTTTCACTCTTTGGGTACGGAGCCCTAAAAATATACTTGGAAAATACTAATTTAGATTGCAAAGTTAACAGTTAGAAAATTTGCATAGCATTATGCTTACAACTGTTTTCTCCGGTTTTATGAGAGGTAAAATTAAAGAATGAAAAATTTTGCACTGGACAGGGTACGAACCCGCAACCTGCCGATCAGAGGCTGTGCTTTCATCCACGCTACCAGTAGGTATTATACCGATAGGTCATAAATTCTTCTAACTCGAAGGGATGTGAACAAAATTGTGAATGTTTTGAATGGAACATGTTAATAGCCAATTCAATTTGAAAATCATCAGAGGTATTCTAAATACATACAACATAATTCAGAATATAAGTAAAATAACTAGGAAAACAATAGATCTACCTTGGTGGTCTTAGGTACGTTGCCTCGTTGGGTGATGTTTTTGCTGGCAATTTCGTTAGCGATACGCATCCTCTGTTTTGGCGCCATTTTATTTGTTGTTGTTAGATATTTGTCCTGAAATGATAGAGATTCTTGACAAAATACTTTTGGTTTACGTTGATAGAACATTAATGGTTAAGACCACAAAATGACACTGTCTGCTTTTCATCTCAACATTAACATAAGAGTTTTTCCTAGTTTTTGTGACCATATACATTTAAATACATGCCATGATGGAATTTAAATTAAATCCCTCACCAAAGAGGTAAAAGCTTTGGAACAGTTTGGGTTTTCAAATTCTTACCACTTTTCACAGAATTACACAGAACTAATTTTCTACAGAAGCGATACATAAGGGTTACGATTCATTGATTGACGGCGATAGATGATTTGTCTATACAAAAAGCTTGATTATAATGGGATGCTGTTCACCCTGTCAATATGAAAGGATGAGTATGGCGTCCTATACTAATCATGCTCGTTTTGTATGGACAAACCGTTGATAACTATCGACGTTGAATGTGTTGTTACCCTAAAAAAACTATTATATGGTTACTGTAGATTTGTAGAATAACAACAAAACCCAAACAGTTTCGTAGGTTGAACATTAATTAATCTTACCTAGTTTATAGTCAATCAAAACTCACACAGTCAAGACTTTAAAAATTAAAACAATAGCATTTGTCATGATAATGCATTGTTTTCTATTTAATAAAATTCAAAACGAAACTCTCATAAGCCCTAAAAATATATTTAAACTTTTAGAACAAACAAACGTCTTAACACTAGAGCTAAAACAGATAAACTGATAATGATTCAAAGTTAAGTAATCACCGAATGACGAAAAGTGAAAGTTGAACTGATAAATGGAAATCTGTCATTTATAGACAAATTATATCTTTACCTAATAACTTTTTATGTCATAATTAGCTTGTACCAGTGTATGACATAGTATAACACAAAATGGTGATAAACTTATAAAGGGTCAGGTCAGGTCAAATGTACCCGAAACCAGTGAGAGATGTGAGACTAATAAATGTTGAAGAGGGGTGTTCAGTGATCTGATGTATTTGCCTACCCCGAAGGGATTCAGTCTAAGATCAAGGACCACTTTACTCTAAAGCATAGATTCCACATCAATTTACTTGTGTAGTTAGTCTCTTTTGTCTTATGACCTTTTTTCGAGCATAACCTCACGCTTCTACCACCGGAGTCAGTCGTCTAGCTTCATATAAAATTGTATAGGATTTTATGACTATCGCTAACTCATACCCGGTTACACTGACATTCCGTCTACCAGCGTAAGCGAAAAAATTTTCGTCTCTTTGGATACAGTCAACGTCAAAAGTAAACCCTTCTTCTGAGCAGTCGGGTAAAAAGAAAGTAATCTCAGTAAATGAAAGGTTAAGTCCAATAAGATCTAGAAAGATTGCGTCGTAAAATATTGTGTCCTTTCTCACTGATTGTATTGACCTGTATACGTGTTTTTAACCTACATAACTACCTAATCACCGATCTTCGTAATTTAGATAACAAATACTGATTAATAATTTTTAACTAATTTATTCAATAATACTCACGTGGAAAACAACGGATATTGTTAGATTTCACTGCGGAAAAGTTAATTTGTAACGATTTACACGTATAGCTGTTTACACAGATGGATTTCTAGTTTTCTACCTTCGAAAGTTTCGGCGAAAACAAATTGAATTTTATGAGTCAAATGTTATTGTGGTGGCCGTTTTATACGTACTATTGAGTAGGCTTCACGGCAATAATTCCAATTTTACGTTTAATTAGGCGTTTATATCTTAAAAACGATCTAAACCGTGACTTTAAACATGTTTAGTGAAGACGATACAAACTTCGTTTCTGGTCGGTAAAAACAGTCCTTCCACTAATGTACATATAAAATGTTGACATAAATATTATTTAAGAAGAAAACTAAAGGTATACTCACAATTAAATCCTAAAATTAAGGGCTCTAAAGCCGAACGCGCACAAGTTTTCTTGACACGTATGTAAAAAGTGGACAGAAAATCAAAAACGTCAAACACGTCGCGTTCTTTAGACGTCACACGTCGTGCTTTTTTTCGCTCAACAAGTGGACACAAATGAAAACAAATCAATATTACACAGCCGCATATTCGCTGAACTCGAATGACAATCTACGAAGGTGATAGATGGAGGTGTAGTCATAGTCACTGTATGATTGTTTTCTCTTTCAAGCTACGAAAACGAGTTGAAGATTACGCATGCGCAAGATGACACGCGTCACTTTTGGTGTTGCCAGACAAAATGCCATGTCATAGACGATTTTTTTTTCGCTTTCTTTATTGTATTAATCATTATTATGTTTGAGATGCCTTGAAATTAAAAGATCCTTACAAATTATTTTCATAAACACAATACCTAATAAATTATAACAAAAAGCCAGCGAAAATGGTCAAAGAGGAAATATTCTCATTAGAATCCAGCCGCTTTTAGCGCCATCTGTTATCGAATAGCGGTTACTGTAAACCCGTCTAACATATCTTTCAGAGTAACTGAACTACACTAGATGGCGCTACTGTACAATAATTTTTAGTGTGACCAGTTTTCCACTAGATGGCGTTGACTTTGGAAGTTTAGGTAAAAAAAATATTATATTTAAAGCTTTTAAAATGTTGTATGAAAAATTTCAAAGCTTTATATCTTCGTAATTATAATATAAATTGCGAATGTTATTTGTGACGCGGCATCTAGATTTTCTAACCTATTTTTCCATATATATCTACAATACAAAGTTAATTTTTTCGTTTTTATTGAATTGAATGAATTTAATCTAGCATTCTAGCCTCTACTATCTCTACCCACCCCATAGGTAGAGGAAGATTGGGACCCTTCGTACAGCTTTCACAATCACAATATCTTCTTTTTTTAACCCATTGATTAATAATAATAGCTTTAAGAAAATCATCTTGCAATAGCACATTATTTGGCTGTTAGGAAAAAATATATGCAAAATGATTATTTTAGAGGGATGATTGAATAAAAGTGATTTTTCTGTCATCCGGAACTCGTACGAACTCGAACGTGTCCCACGAATGTTACACTTAGTTTTCATACGACACACCCAAAACTAAAACTGTAGGTACGGTACCTATTTCTGCCGTCCATTACTTATAATGCCGTTATCTACGAAAATGAGTTTTCGATTTACGCGGGATTTAAGGTAAAATGGATGCTGTTTGATAAATAAACCAGCTATTAACAAGTTCGAGATATCATTGAAATGGAATTAATGTGATCTTTGTAATGCTTTTATTTCCATAGCGTAATATATAAGCGTTACGGAAATATTTTGAAATTTCTGTTTGCATTTAGTATCAGTTTATTTTTTTGATCAAAATAAAACCACTTAAATGTCGTTAACGTTATATTAGCGACATTTTAGCGTTTCATTTTCGATATATTTTATTGTATTGTAAAATTCTAAATTTCTCTTTATAAATGCTTTACTAAAATGCCGGTAAGTACTATAACGGCATTTAAGTTTAAACCTTCTGTTCTGTCACAATGCTCCTATAGTCCTTTAGCGGCATTTAAGACATGTTATTCAAGTGTAAATTTTATCAAATAGTTTTTTATTTTCTTTTGTGGGATTATTGCAACACTACATTGCAGTTAACTTTCAAACCTTTAGACATAACGACAATTTAGCTTTGTTAACACTATAAGAGAGAACTGAAAGAATCCAACAAAATGTATTTAAAGTGGAAAAATAAAACAGCTCAGTCTTAAATTCGGTTTTGTTATTTATTAAACAATCAACATTATATTTTAGGCGTTTTCTAATATAGTGTAGGTAATTACAATAGAGATTAATTCAAATTACTGTTAGCATTATTTTTATCTAGGTTAGGTAGTCCTTAACTGAAAGGTGAAACTCCTGACGTTTAAAATTAACACAACCATTACCTACAACTTATTTGTATCCATAAGAAAAAAATATGAAGTGAAAAAAGTAAATTAAAAACTAAAAAAAAAACAGCTCTGCCTGCTTATTATATAGTGTTCATCATAACAAAAGCAATTCTAAATCAAAAAGATAAAACTTTTCAAAAAATATAAAAGTACAAACTTAACCCTCTAATGCATACGAAGCCAAATATGGCCTCGAAAAGAAATCATTTTTTATCAAAGGATATTTTTTTGTTAATTATCAAGTTACTTATTAAACCGTATTGCCAACATTCATACAGAACTAAAGATATTTTTTCCAAAACAACTTTTCTTATAATTTTTTATAGTAACGAACCATCATTTCATGACCTTGCTCGCATTCTACCTGAGCAGAATTTTCCTGATTTCGACCTATGTAAAAAGATAATAAAAAGAAAGGGAGAGTCTTTTAAAAATATAAATAAGGTAGTCATGACATTCTTCCTCATTTGTAGATCATCTATTTTTAGATTATAATTATTTTATTAATTATTTACCTAATTTATGTAATAAGTCATATACGGCTTCATATGCATCAAAGCATAGATTTGTGTCATGAAAATGTATACTAGGTTTGCGAAATTAAACGTATTTTCTGTATAATCCACTCGCAGTATATGATGGCCTTTATTATATCTTCTATGCTAATGCTTCAACTGGCCAAAATCAACAAGTTATACCTGTTAAAAAATTGTTTGAGTGTACCAGGTACTTAGAGTGAGACTAATCTGCATATATAAAATATTATTTACATATAAACTTTAATTATAATACATTGACATGTAAATATTTTAATAATATGTTAGAAATATTGACAAAATCTTTGTAATTTAGTTATTCTATGCCTTTGGCTACAGGACCATGTCCGTAATTATGTTTTGAGCATAGGAGAATCGTTAAGTACTTCGTCAATAATAGCTAAATGTCATTTCAACTAAGAGAAGCAACCAATATCTAGGCACTTGCATAATTAAAACTTATCAATACATCTAAAAATGTTAAAAATACATGCATGCGAAGCCATTTATGTCAGAAATAATTTTGGACTGAATGCATATAAAGCCATATATGGTTCTGAAAATTATCTTCTGAAAATGAAGTAATAAATTTTTTTAAATCTTTGTTATGGTTTTTGTACTTGATTCTAAACAGATATTTAGTATCAAACATTTTTTTATCGCATCCTTCATAATTCATGCATTAGAGGGTTAACTAACAATTATTACTTACTTTAGAATTAACAAATGTAGTAATTAAACCTATATATGTAATTAAATGTTTCAGATAAATTAAACAAAAATTAAAGTAAATTAAAAACTCAAAAAAAAAACAGCTCAGCCTGCTTAAGTGTTCATAATAACAAAAATTCTTCTTAATCAAACAATAAAGTAAAAACCTCTCAAAAAATATAAACGTACTTGCTTAAGAGAATATTATCCCGAGAGCGTAAATGCGCGCTGCATACAAACGTAGTCTCGGTAGTCTGGTGATATTTTCAATACGATTCAATCAAAGTCAACGAAATTTTTAGAAACAATCTAGTAACTAATCTCTATGTCTGTATGAAGTCAGATTTTCGTTAAAATATACTAGTTTAGAGCAAGGATTAATTAAAGATTAGTATGGAAATCTTTGAGGCACTGTAACTTTAAAACTATACATTTTAACGAAAATCTGACTTCATACAGACATAGAAATTAGTTAGTAGATTGTTCCTGAAAAATGTCGTTGACTTTGATTGAATAGTATTGAGAATATTACAAGACTACGTATGTATGGAGCGCGGCAACGGTTTAAGGAACAATTATTACTTACTTTAGTATTCAACAAATCTGTAACTAATAGGAACATTTTTAACTTATAAGTTATTTATTTACCTATAGGTATCCCCATTGGGGAGTCAAATGTTCAGCAGTTGACGGCATTTTAGTGAAGTAATGTGGGATAACCACATTTTAGTTATGACTTCTTCTAATAATTTTTCGGCAATAAATTTCTAAATTGCCGTTAAGATCCTTTAATAGCATTCTTGTGTAAAATTTTCATTTAACGACATTATAGTCTATAGTAGTACATTTTACAGAATTAAACTTAGTACCTATAACTATAATACAGTAAATGTACTTTAATCGCACTGTAGATTATTAAAAATATGTTAACGGCAATAAAGTTACGCCATTGAGAATAGAAAAAAGTTATAAAGGCATTTTAGTCATGCAATTATAGTTAGACGCATTATAGTTGTGTATGCATTGGAAAATCAGTCACTTAACTGCAATTTTCTTTTAATTATTTCAGAAACTAAATAAGATAGGAAAATATGAGTTAGCTAGGTCGATAGAGAATCGTTTCGTGATTATGATGACATCAAAAAGTGAAAATCGAGCAGATGTTGGTTAACGGCATTATAGGTAACGGACGGCAGATTTGTAGAGCGGCATAGTCGCTTTGCGACAAAGCTCTTGTCAATAAAGAAAAACTGTATATTTAGTAGATAGAGGATGAAAATAACATTTCGTGTGTATTGTAGTATCTATCTAGGCCCTAATGACACGGGGGGTGTGGATATTTTTTATTTGTGATAAAGAAAAGTTTGGGATGCCTTGCTCCATCACAATCATCTGCAGCCGAAATAGCATCAAATCTTCGTCTACCTACTCTACTTCCTTGTTCCTCGTCCTCAATTTTGTAATTTTACACCATTTTTCTGTAAAAATTTATTAATCTATTATATATCTAGGTTAGGTAGTCCTTAACTGAAAGGTGAAACTCCTGACGTTTAAAATTAACACAACCATTACCTACAACTTATTTGTATCCATAAGAAAAAAATATGAAGTGAAAAAAGTAAATTAAAAACTAAAAAAAAAAACAGCTCTGCCTGCTTATTATATAGTGTTCATCATAACAAAAGCAATTCTAAATCAAAAAGATAAAACTTTTCAAAAAATATAAAAGTACAAACTTAACCCTCTAATGCATACGAAGCCAAATATGGCCTCGAAAAGAAATCATTTTTTATCAAAGGATATTTTTTTGTTAATTATCAAGTTACTTATTAAACCGTATTGCCAACATTCATACAGAACTAAAGATATTTTTTCCAAAACAACTTTTCTTATAATTTTTTATAGTAACGAACCATCATTTCATGACCTTGCTCGCATTCTACCTGAGCAGAATTTTCCTGATTTCGACCTATGTAAAAAGATAATAAAAAGAAAGGGAGAGTCTTTTAAAAATATAAATAAGGTAGTCATGACATTCTTCCTCATTTGTAGATCATCTATTTTTAGATTATAATTATTTTATTAATTATTTACCTAATTTATGTAATAAGTCATATACGGCTTCATATGCATCAAAGCATAGATTTGTGTCATGAAAATGTATACTAGGTTTGCGAAATTAAACGTATTTTCTGTATAATCCACTCGCAGTATATGATGGCCTTTATTATATCTTCTATGCTAATGCTTCAACTGGCCAAAATCAACAAGTTATACCTGTTAAAAAATTGTTTGAGTGTACCAGGTACTTAGAGTGAGACTAATCTGCATATATAAAATATTATTTACATATAAACTTTAATTATAATACATTGACATGTAAATATTTTAATAATATGTTAGAAATATTGACAAAATCTTTGTAATTTAGTTATTCTATGCCTTTGGCTACAGGACCATGTCCGTAATTATGTTTTGAGCATAGGAGAATCGTTAAGTACTTCGTCAATAATAGCTAAATGTCATTTCAACTAAGAGAAGCAACCAATATCTAGGCACTTGCATAATTAAAACTTATCAATACATCTAAAAATGTTAAAAATACATGCATGCGAAGCCATTTATGTCAGAAATAATTTTGGACTGAATGCATATAAAGCCATATATGGTTCTGAAAATTATCTTCTGAAAATGAAGTAATAAATTTTTTTAAATCTTTGTTATGGTTTTTGTACTTGATTCTAAACAGATATTTAGTATCAAACATTTTTTTATCGCATCCTTCATAATTCATGCATTAGAGGGTTAACTAACAATTATTACTTACTTTAGAATTAACAAATGTAGTAATTAAACCTATATATGTAATTAAATGTTTCAGATAAATTAAACAAAAATTAAAGTAAATTAAAAACTCAAAAAAAAAACAGCTCAGCCTGCTTAAGTGTTCATAATAACAAAAATTCTTCTTAATCAAACAATAAAGTAAAAACCTCTCAAAAAATATAAACGTACTTGCTTAAGAGAATATTATCCCGAGAGCGTAAATGCGCGCTGCATACAAACGTAGTCTCGGTAGTCTGGTGATATTTTCAATACGATTCAATCAAAGTCAACGAAATTTTTAGAAACAATCTAGTAACTAATCTCTATGTCTGTATGAAGTCAGATTTTCGTTAAAATATACTAGTTTAGAGCAAGGATTAATTAAAGATTAGTATGGAAATCTTTGAGGCACTGTAACTTTAAAACTATACATTTTAACGAAAATCTGACTTCATACAGACATAGAAATTAGTTAGTAGATTGTTCCTGAAAAATGTCGTTGACTTTGATTGAATAGTATTGAGAATATTACAAGACTACGTATGTATGGAGCGCGGCAACGGTTTAAGGAACAATTATTACTTACTTTAGTATTCAACAAATCTGTAACTAATAGGAACATTTTTAACTTATAAGTTATTTATTTACCTATAGGTATCCCCATTGGGGAGTCAAATGTTCAGCAGTTGACGGCATTTTAGTGAAGTAATGTGGGATAACCACATTTTAGTTATGACTTCTTCTAATAATTTTTCGGCAATAAATTTCTAAATTGCCGTTAAGATCCTTTAATAGCATTCTTGTGTAAAATTTTCATTTAACGACATTATAGTCTATAGTAGTACATTTTACAGAATTAAACTTAGTACCTATAACTATAATACAGTAAATGTACTTTAATCGCACTGTAGATTATTAAAAATATGTTAACGGCAATAAAGTTACGCCATTGAGAATAGAAAAAAGTTATAAAGGCATTTTAGTCATGCAATTATAGTTAGACGCATTATAGTTGTGTATGCATTGGAAAATCAGTCACTTAACTGCAATTTTCTTTTAATTATTTCAGAAACTAAATAAGATAGGAAAATATGAGTTAGCTAGGTCGATAGAGAATCGTTTCGTGATTATGATGACATCAAAAAGTGAAAATCGAGCAGATGTTGGTTAACGGCATTATAGGTAACGGACGGCAGATTTGTAGAGCGGCATAGTCGCTTTGCGACAAAGCTCTTGTCAATAAAGAAAAACTGTATATTTAGTAGATAGAGGATGAAAATAACATTTCGTGTGTATTGTAGTATCTATCTAGGCCCTAATGACACGGGGGGTGTGGATATTTTTTATTTGTGATAAAGAAAAGTTTGGGATGCCTTGCTCCATCACAATCATCTGCAGCCGAAATAGCATCAAATCTTCGTCTACCTACTCTACTTCCTTGTTCCTCGTCCTCAATTTTGTAATTTTACACCATTTTTCTGTAAAAATTTATTAATCTATTAGGAATCAGCACCCATTCGTCGCGTATACGAATGTGCCACTTCCCTTCCATGCTATCCGAAGGAAGTCAGGTGGGTAGGTACCCCATGTTATTATATAATATACCTAATATAAGTTAGAAAAAACTTAGGTGCCTACTTACCTACCTCTACCTCTTTTCTAGAAAAGTAAGAATTATATTTATCAATAAAACCAAATTAAAACACTTTCTTAGGGATATTTACTTGTCATAAATGTAATTAGGTATCATGTTAGAAATGTAATGAAAGAAGTTACAATGCGATCGTGAATAGGTATCGTGATTACCTACCATGAAATATTTAGGTAGGTATACATACCTACCTAAATATTTCATGTACCTACCTACTCACCAAGTGCAACTTATCAATTTTTAAAGTAATTAGGTAAGTAGTATTTTGATAAATTTTATTGTATTTCACTTATCTATTGGAGTGCGATTTTTGAATCTCATTCGCTGAGTTCAGCAGTACAAAATGGCAAAATAACTATGGAGATATGCATCTTTCTACTGCTGATTTGACTTTCAAAAATCGCACTCCTGAGCCTATAGACAAAGTAACATTTCTATTGGCGTAGACGCTAGTAGAAATGGCAGAATGTATGGATTTGACATTGGCGATCGAAACATTTTGACGTTTGCTTTCTCCACCATACGTCAAATCCATACATTTTTTCCGTTTCTATTAGCGTCGACGCCAATAGAATGTCAACTTGTCTAGGGACCCTGGAGTATGATTTTTTAAGGGGCTATGTGAATAAAATAGGATTCTTCAAAGCTTCATAGGTATATCATGAAGTATTAACAGTAGTATGATTTTCGGATATGTGTAAATTGAACATATAATTGAAGTTTTGATTAGAGCCAAAACACGATTAAGACACATTTTCTCGATAGAAAAACAAGCCAAAGTAGCCTCTGTTTTTATCTATAAACGCTTGGAACTGCTAAACGGTGAATAATAGAAACACGAGACTTGATTTAAAAAAAAGAGATTAATATTTTCTAAATTTTGATTAGAGCAGAATTGAAATAACATAAATAGTACAATCACAATTAAATAAAGTTTGATTTGGCGCTCGATTCGCTTCAGGCGCGCGCGGCGCCCCATCTCTTTCTCTCGCATCAGGCCGTAATATAAGCTATCCCACGCCTGTTTCGCTTAAATTATTTTTCGACATAGGCTCTTAATGTCAAATCAGCAGTAGAAAGATGCATATCTCCATAGTAATTTTGACATTTTGAACTGCTGAATCAGCGAATGATATTCAAAAATAGCACTCCTATGTTATGTAACTTATCTTTATCTACCAAGTATGTAAATAGGTATAGGTACCTAGGTATTACCTACCTACTTGTATTAGGTAAATTATGTAATTATATAGGGCCTAAGTATAATAATAAGTACCTAAGTAGGTATAGGGACCTCTACCTACCTAAGAACCTATAAATAAACACATTACCCTTCCTTTGCGTTGCGCAGTCGGGTAAATAGGTAGGCATCTATTCAATGTATTTTATTGATTCATTATTTCGTAACATTACTTTGCTACGAAAATACAATTGAAACAATGCTGAGGAGCGAGACGACTAAGGTAAGTACCAAACAAAGATAGAACTATTGAAATCATCATACGTGAAACAGAGACAGGAATACTATCTCAAGGATGCAGGACATCATAGTCAGGTGTCAATTCACCGACCAATCAGAGAATCCTATTATCCTTGGAGGGTGATCCTTGTTCTGTGATTGGCGGAAACAGATAACGCCTATAGAAGGGCAACGCCCCCGAACAGAATCCATTTGAATTTGAATATCTAAGGGAGAATGTCAATAGCATCATTTGGTAAGAAAAGAATAGAAAAATTATCTACAAAACTTTTTTTTTCGAATCAAAATTTATTAATAGAAATAAATAATAATGAAATATTATTTAAAACTTGCTTCATAAATATTTTGTAGTAAGTATTTAAGTAATTTTATTTCTCAATAAAACGCTGTACCTAGTTACTTAGTCTAAATTATTACTCAGAGATCGCGTAACTTTTTGTAGGTGAAATTAATTTTAGAATCGGTCTAGTAGTTCCAGGAGTGCGATTTCTGAAACTCATTCGCTGAGCTTAGCAGTAGAAAATGTCAAAACTACTATGGAGATACGCATCTTTCTACTGCTGATTTGACTTTCAAAAATAGCACTCCTGGAGTGCGATTTTTGAATCTCATACTTGAACTTAGCAGTTGAAAATATATGGAGATATTACGTATATTTCTACTGCTGATTTGACTTTCAAATATCGCACTCCTGGAGTGCGATTTTTGAAACTCATTCGGTGAGTTCAACCGTTGTAAATATCAAAATAACTACGGAGATACGCATCTTTCTATTTCTGATTTGACTTTCAAAAATCGCACTCCTGAAGTATGATTTTTGAAAGTCAAATCAGAATTAGAAAGATGCATATCTCCAAAGTTATTTTGACATTTACAACTGCTGAACTCAGCGAATGAGATTCAAAAATCGCACTCCTGGAGTATGATTTATTAATGTCAAATCAGCAGTAGAAAGATGCACGTCTCCATAATAATATTGTCATTTTCAACTGCTGAGTTCAAAGAATGAGTTTCAAAAATCGCACTCCTGAGATTAAATCTAGGTAGAAGATCGATTTGAGGTTAAATATTTCTAGGATCAGACCTACTATAAGGTTAGCCCCTAGGAAGGAAAGAAAGTGAGTTAGGTATCTAGGTAGAGGATCAGACCTACTATAAGGTTAGCCCCTAGGAAACCAAGTATCTAAGTTAGTTATCTAGGTAGAGGATCATACCTACTATAAGGTTAGCCCCTAGGAAACCAAGTAAGTTAGTTATCTAGGTAGAAGATCAGACCTACTATAAGGTTAGTCCCTAGGAAGGCAAGTAAGTAAGTTATCTAGGTAGATGATCAGACCTACTATAAGGTTAGCCCCTAAAAAGGCAAGTAAGTTAGGTATCTAGGTAGAGGATCAGACCTACTATATGCCCATCTAGGTAAATAAGTATGTTAGGAATTTAGATTAATAGAAGGTAGGTAGGTACCTACAACCTAATTAACTAACTAATTTAATTGGAAAAGCCTGATAATTAAATGTTGCTGATGTAATTAGATAGCTACCTATAAGTAAGACCTAGTAATAAGACCTAAGCTAGTAAGACCGTTTTTTTTAAAGAAAAATTTGAAGTTACTTAATAAAGGCTATTTTTTTACATCAATTTTATAGATATAGTTTTAACGTCTTGTTGAATAAATAGTTGTTTTCTAAGTCCTAACTGAAAGTAGGTACATACTGAAATAAGTAGGTATATTTGACGTCCTCAGAACAAAAGCAAGCGAGCGAGCGAGCGTATCCTCGTCCTCGTATTTTGGCAAATGCGTTGGTGATACCATCCCTCGAAATATTTACCCTTAATTTTTACTTTCAGTGAACTTTCTCCGGACTACAATGTTATCTTAGGACAGACTTTATTTGCAAAGGTTGGCGCCGTTCGCAACGTCGCGTCGCGTCGCGGCTTGCCTTCTGTCTAGTTGTTAAATAAACCGAATTTACATTGAAAATGTAGTGTTTGTATCTGCAAATTAAAGACTAAAGAAAAATATTTTAATCGATAACTTCGTGCCTAGAAAATTTAAGATTGAAAATATTGTTCTGCTCAACCTGCCAAACTGGGGCTGTGCTTCCATTCAATTAAGCTACCGGTACTAGGAATACATACAGTATACGTATACATTATGTATACCTACTGGTAGGTCTTGAATCCTAAAGTCTTCAATTTTTATTTATAAGGGACGAGATATCTTATCTATGGCCGAAAGATCTACGGATAGGCAATACTTATTAATAAAGGGTCGTCCATCTGACGGTTTTTGGAGGAGATTTTATGAGACCAATATCGAAATCGCGAAAAGAAATCCGCTCTCCCATACATTTAAAGTTAAGTGGGATCGCAGTTTTGTATGGCATAACAGATTCACTTTGGTCCCATAGATAACTTGTTCAGGTTGACGGTCTGACCGTCCCCTTACAAACCGTTAGCATATTAAGAAGGATATACCTAAACGTATTAAAACAGTAGGTATATAGCTATAAACTTAATCCTCTTTCCAGACATGTGGTTCCGGTTTAAAATGGACCACCCCATTTCTTTCCGTGGGTGTCGTACAAGGTGACTAAAGGGTATTTGTGGGCAAAAGGCTAGCTACCAATCTCCGCTTGAAACGTCATTTCATCTGATAACCTTCAACAGGCCTACCTATGCTAAAATGAGCCTTGTAAAAATTGACAAGACAGTTAGTAGTTGAAGCCTTGTTGAAGCTATGTTTCTGACCACCCCGAAAGGGCATAGGATCATTAGTTTACAGATTTAAACGAGTCTGTAATAAAATAAAAAGCGAATCCACAAATCCACTAACCATTTTTTTAATTTAACATTTTTTTCCTCACTCATTTCTGCCTGATTTGAGTTCTGACATAGACTGACGTAAAGCAAGTAGCTGGTAAGATCACGACCACACAATAAGGGGCCACGGTTATGGTATAAGTTAACCTAAATCCAATTTTATGGTGGTTTATTGTTAGCTAACCAAGTGTGATATTTGATTGGTTTTTGATAAACACCCCGGATTGGGTAACACTTGGTTTTTTTTACAATAAGCGCAGATGCTGTGTGGTAAATGTAAAATTTTTTCACTTCAAGGCTAAGCGTACTTATTTTATAAATAGGTAGGTACGTACTATTTTCAGCATTGATGACTGATGTACCTGCTATAATATTTCTCATTGAAGATTTATTAAGTGACAGCGACAGGCAGAATAGATAGTAGAGAAGACCAATCATTTACCTAAGTATAGGATAGATGAATAAGCGCAAAACCTCATACACCCCAACTGATTTTATAACAAAATAATTAGATTGAAAAAACAAAACTAGAAAACATCGTGAGGAAACCTGCATGCTTCAATTTCGAGGCATGGTTTGTACCTACTGTCCATTACAAGTGGCGACGGGCTCACTCCCCGTCACACTGGACAGAGTTTCGGTACTACTAGTGAAACGTGGATGTTCTGAAGTTTCAGAATATCTCTGACTACCCCCTCGGGGAATATAGTCGTGAGCATATGCTTATGCTTATGTTAATTAGATTGAAACAATAATTTCATTATTTTTATAGTTAACATTTAAAGTTATTCGCATTTTAAGTTTTGAGGCCAACATTATTTGTTATCAATGTCAGCAATGAATGAAAGCGCTAACGTACTCAAGGATACATTTTAAGAATCTTGTTTCATGGTAGTAATAAGTAGGGTGAGTGTGTCCGTGCGATTGACATCGGGTTCAGTTTAATTTTACAAACAAATTATTTAATATTTTGAAAAAAATACCTATGTTGGAACCACGATAATTAGATTCAGGAGTGCGATTTTTGAATCTCATTCGCTGAGTTCAGCAGTTGAAAATGTCAAAATTACTATGGAGATACGCATCTTTCTACTGCTGATTTGACTTTCAAAAATCGCACTACTGAAGTATGATTTTTGAAAGTCAAATCAGCAGTAGAAAGATTCATATCTCCACAGTAATTTTGACTTTTTCAACTGCTGAACTCAGCGAATGAGATTCAAAAATCGCACTCCTGCTCTCGATTCTAAACAAACTACTTTCTAGTTTTGCGTTAATTTATTCAGACGTTTCGTTTACACGAGTTTACACGGTCGTATATTTTTTGCACTTCCTTTCTACTTACTACATAAAGAATCGCCTACTCTAGACATCAAACTGAACAACTTTTAATATGGCAGCATGCAAAAGGAAAAAAAAAAAATTCTGTTGTTTCCATTGACCTTAAATACCTACTATCGATTACAAGTCTCATATAAAATCTTAGCAAATTTTTGTCCGAATCCGAATTGACACAAAAAAGAGCTCTACAGTTCAGGAGTTCGTTTGGCTTTGCTATTTTTAGAGAATTGGTGGTTCATCTGGTTCTGTTATTACATAAGATGTCAATGGCTGTTTTTTTTTTTTTCGATTTCTTATTTCCTGCCATAGTTAAACTAGTTCATTGTAGAGTCTTACTTTAAAAGTGCCAACGATTTCATTTTCAGCCCGTAGATATCATGATATCATTGCATCTAAGATGTCCTATCGATAACGACCATTATTTTACAAGTCCTTTCTCTCTCGTTCTTTAACAAAAGCCCAAATTGTGTCTTTGTCACTTTGTTTTGTGTGTTACAGTGTATTTAGAGGATTTTGTTAACCAAGTCAGAGATGCAGAAAATCTTTTTAAAGGGAGCTGCTGCCGGTATGATGAAAAGATGCACTTTTTATGAAACTTAGAGATATTTATGTAAACGTATAATAAAAAACCTGGAGACCGTTTACATTATTGAATTTGCAGTAAAATAATGTTTTTAAGCACATTGTTGAGACTAATGTGTTTATTAAATGAGACGACTTTTTTTTTTTAAATTGACAAATAATTAGTCAATAATAGCTTCGCGAGCATGCACACAACAACCCACCAGAGTTTTATTGCTATTGGACGAACGGTTTAGGAACGCCTAAGGGAAAAACATACAGACAGACATGGATTTTTTTTATAGGTAGGTATTTACATAGATTACTGTTGAACGTAAGAAGACCTGACTAAATAAATGAGACGGCATTTTGTGTAAAAAAAAAAAATTGACAAATAATTAGTCAATAATAGCTTCGCGAGCGTGCACACAACAACCCACCAGAGTTTCATCGCAATAATATTGGACGAACGGTTTATCAACGCCTAAGGGAAAAACATAAAGACAGACATCGTTTTTTTTTATAGGTAGGTATTTACATAGATTACTGTTGAACGTAAGAAGACCTGACTAAATAAGACACAAAATAAGTAATAGTACCTATATTGCTAAAGGTCTCGTTGATATCTTTTATACTGACGTAGCTGTCTACGCAATTTCACTGTCGTAGTCTTGGCATCGTAGCAGTCATAGTTTTGATTTTGATTTTGTCCTATCATCCTTTGAACTTAATGATAATGACTGAATCTATTTTGATAATCCATTTAGTCATTATCATCTCAAATATTCGTACCGTATCACTGACCTTTTCAGCAGTAGTGGTTGTAAGTAGGTACCTAAGTATCTCAAATTCTCAAAAACCCTTAGGTATACTTAATATTTTTGCTGTTGTTATTTATAATAGATTCTAAATAATGTAATACCTTTGTAGCATTCATGGTGATCGTGTAATTGGCTTTTATGACATTTTGTAACGATGTGAGCGCAAAAACATTTTTCTTTTAAATATTGGGAATCTATATTTACCTAAGAACTTTAAAAATAGGTAGGTAGGTATACATTAAAAAAAAATGAGTTATGAGCTTAAGAGTAATTGACAATTGTCAATTACTGCTGAAAAGGTCAATGATATAAAAGATTAGTAACAAATAAAGTGCTGCAAGCATCTACAATAAAGCACCATCAACAAACCTAATAACTATTAATTCCACTACATTACAATATATCCAAATTAAACCCAAGTGAAAGTACATTCCAACTATCCACTTGGCGACGTCACAGGCTGCGCCTGCGCCCGGCGCCGTAGCTCTGCGCGTGAGAACAACCGGACAATTTGAAAAGCCCCAAGAATCAAGCTATTTTCGACTGTATGTTAATACCATAGAAGTTTCAATAAGCTTCGTGTTAAATAGAACAGATGTTTAGATTATCCCTGTACTATTTGTTGGTACTTAGAATAAAGGAATAAGTTAAGCGGCACGGTTGTTTGGGCGGATTGCTCGTAACATGGTTTGGCAGGCTATAGATAAACATTGTTTTGTTTTCGTACCAGTCTTGTCTGTTTTTTGCATGTTTAAATCTGGTATACCTGACTTGTAGTTTATGTTATTTTCTATTTAGAAAAAGTATATGTCTAGAATGAGCCTCACGCTTCTACCCCGTATAAAACAAAAGGCGCAAACTTTCTTATGGTGTGCGTGAGGCATCATATAAATTATGTCTGTATTCGTTTAGGTATATGGGTAGGGTTTAGCTAGCGAACTAAAGTTTAGCGGCCTAACCTGGTTGCTATTTCTTTCGACGTGTTCGTAGTCGTAGCTTCGACTGTCTATATTGACATATAACTTAATCAAAGATTTTCTGTTTTATTTTTAATAATCAAGAGACATTATTTTGACTCTACCACCACTTTTTGAGGGCTGTAGAGAAGATGGGGTCAGAAACTCAAACCTTGCAACCTTTAAATGGTTATTGGTAGTTGTAGCGGAGTGTCTGACCACCCCGCAAGGGAATCAGTCGTGACTCAGGTGCTTATTTAGGTACAAAAACTCTTTAATACATCAAATACGTACGTTACCTAAATTTTTAGAGACTGATTCAGACAATCAAACTACCGACTAACAAATAAAATAACATTTACTATGGTACGGAGCCAACATCGAAATAGCGAAAAAACCATAGAGAATGAAAAAACTGCTCTGTTCCATAGAAAACGTCAATAAATTGACAATCGAACAGGAAAGTATGGTTTAATTTTTGTTTCGCCAGCATTTCATTTGTTTCATGGTAGTTCAATAGTGAAAGTTGTTCAGTTTAATGATCTTTAAGAACCCCCTAATATAATATCTAACGTATTTAATTGTACACCCTGTATTATTTCTAACTTAACTAGCAGTACCATCCCTTCAAAATGCGCATCAGAAAAACAGCCCCTATGAAATGAATTTACAATAGACTGGCATATTGGCCGGGTTACGAACTCGGAGGATGTTCATTTCATTCTGCCTGCCTCGTAATACGATATTTTATTACTCGTATTGTTTAAACAATTGCGTAAGTGATTGTAGTGGGGTCTGCACCTTGCTGGGACGGTGTTATGCAACATGTAACAAGTAACATAATTATTTAAATAGTTCTTTGTTTCCTTTTGTAAGTATAACAATTTGTAGCTGTAGCAAATACGTTTCTTACTAGCTTGATAACATGTGTATACAGGGTGTAACAAAACACCCTAGTAATACTTAAGGGGGTGCTTCAGACCATCAAACTGAACAACTTTCATTATGGAGCCAACATCGAAATCGCGAAAGAAAAATCCGCTCTTTCATACAAAACTGCAGCTTACCGTCTCGACTCAAATGTATGGGATGGCAGATTTTTTTTTCTCGACGTTGGCTCCTTAGTGAAAGTTGTTCAGATTGATGGTCTGAAGCACCCCCATAAGTATTACTAGGGTGTTTTGTTACATCCTGTATAAGGTCTAACAAAATTAACTGAAACTATTTTAAGGGGATGGTCAAGGTCATACCATCAAACTGAACAACTTTCTCTATGGGACCAAAACCGAAATGGCGAAAAAAATACAGCTATATTTGTATGGGACAAAACTGCAAACATACCTCGACTGAAATGTATGGGACGGACAAGGGAAAGGGACAGCTGATTTTTTTTTCGTGACTTTGATTTTGGTCCCATAGAGAAAGTTGTTCAGTTTGATAGTCTGATCATCCCCTTAACATAGTTTCACCTAATTTTGTTAGATCCAATTTAAAAATTTAGTCTGGGTGTCGCCTATAGTAAGTACCTCAATGCTTGAAAATGATTGGTCGCAAGAAAAGACAGAGATCTTGCGAAGTTAGGGCTATGTCACAACAGTGAACGTATCATGCTCATCTCAGCCGATAAACGTCCACTGCTAGACATAGGCCTACCCCAAGGATCGCCACAACGTCCGGTCCTGCGCTGCTCTCATCCATCGGGTTTCCACCGCCTTCACCAGTTCGTCGGTCCACCTTGTGGGGGACACCCACAATGCGCTTTCCGGTACAGGGTCGCCACTCTTCGGTAACATCGGCCATCAGTTCTGCATATACAGGGTCTTTCTTAATATGCGGACACTTTTTTAAGGGGATGATCACACCGTCAAACTGAACAACCTTTTCTATGGGACCAACATCAAAATCGCAAAAAAATCTACTATCCCATACATTTGGCTCGAGTAGATTTAAAGCTTTGTATGGAACAGCAGATTTTGTCCTGTAATTTCGATGTTGGTGCCATAGAGAAAGTTGTTCAGTTTGACGGTCTGATCATCCCCTTAAAAAAGTGTCAGCATATTAAGAAGGATATACAGGGTTAATTTTATATCACTGCGGATAACTTCAGCATGTATTCTAGTCATCAAACTGACAACTTTCACTACCCCACCTTCGAAATCGCGAAAAAAAAACAGCTGTACCATACAAAACTGCAGTACCGACTCGACTCAAATGTATAAGACAGCTGTTTTTTTTTTTCGCGATTTCGAAGTTGGCTCCATAGTGAAGGTTGTTCAGTTTGATGAGTAGAATACATGCTGAAGTTATCCGCAGTGATATAAAATTAACCCTGTATAGAAGGTAAATATTATTTTTATCAACAGGTTTTTTTACCTACCTACTTATTGTGCTCATATATCCTGGACTTATAACCTAATTGTATGAGTAACTATTAGGTCATAAATACTCTTGAGTCACCTAATCACGTCTTTAATTTTATCATACATTCTGCAGAAGCTCACGATTCGCGACCTACATTTCGGAAAACTTAAGATGAAATAGTTACATCTAGAATACCACCGTCACATCCAGCCAGTATTGAGCGAGGCATACGTTCCGCTACCCCGGGGGTGAGGTGAGGCAGGGAGGGGGTAACTATCAGGTTACAGATAGCTCCTGCCCGCTCTGCTCTCCTGGTTGTCTGTTCCAGTTTAGATAATTTTAGACGTCGCCGCAAATCGAGGGAAGCTGCTTCGTTTATTTCGTAAAATGAACGTTGAGTTTTCAGTTTTCGTTTCGTTGTTTTTGAAAATGTCCGTTGCAGTTTAATATTGTGCTTCAGGAATTTTCGTACATTCTAGAGCTATATGCGAGAATATGAGTTCTCTACGTATCGTATACGTCGTAACAGTTTTTCTGATTGCTGGAGAGCGATTTTTGAGAAACTCATTCTTTGAACTCAGCAGTTGAAAATGTCTAAATTACTGTGGATATATGCATCTTTCTACTGCTGATTTGACCTTCAAAAATCGCACTCCTGAAGTATGATTTTTGAAAGTCAAATCAGCAGTAGAAAAATTTGTATCTCCACAGTAATTTTGACATATTCAACTGCTGAACTCAGCGAATGAGATTCAAAATCGCACTCCAGGAGTTAGTCAACTTCATTCCCCATACCGGTTAATATCCTTTTAACTATATTATCATCATCATTTTCTTAGTGCACGATAGGGCTGACATAAGCCTGAATGAATAGAGTTTCTGGCCTCATCTTCTCTCAACAGAAAACCTTCCGACGCGGTGGTAGAGTCAAAAAATGACGTCAAAAAGCTATCTATATGATATTATTTTGAATAAAAAATTTTGAATTTGAATTTGAATAACCGGAGGGTTAAAAGCTCAAAAAAAAGTCTCTTGCTCATTTCCCATTATTTGGGATCAGGAGTGCGATTTTTGAATCTCATTTGGTAGGTTCAGCAGTTGAAAATGTCAAAATTACTATGGAGATACGCATCTTTCTACGGCTGAATTGACTTTCAAAAATCGTACTCCTGAAGTATGATTTTTGAAAGTCAAATCAGCAGTAGAAAGATGCATATCTCCAAAGTAATTTTGACATTTTCAACTGCTGAACTCAGCGAATGAGATTCAAAAATCGCACTCCAGCGCAATATGTCATCCTCTTCCATTCATCTCTCTTTTAGCACTGACTCCTTTTTTACACATATCATCCTTAACAAAATCCAGCCATCTTTTCTTCGATTTTCCTCTCCTACCACAGCTATCATTTTAACTACATAATATCATTTACGTGAGTACCTATTTACCTAGATTTATACGAGCGAGATTTGTCCTCGTGGTATCGGCTAAGAGTAGCACCACCCCATTTCCTCCCGTTTGTGTCGAAGGCGACTAAGGGATCTACCGGAGTATGGGCTGCAGCATCCTCTGAGTACACACATTCAATCCAACTGCGATCGCCAACCCGCCTGCCAAGCGTGGCGATTATGGCAAATCCCCCCATTTTGTTCGAGGCCTATATCCAGCAGTGGACGTCTATCGGCTGATATGATGATGATGATAAGAGCGACCTTTTCATTTCGACCATGTTCAAAAATTGTTGCAAGGGACAACGTAATCCGAAATCGAAAGCAGAAGCGAAGCGTAAACGAAGGACAACTACAACAAGACATCCAAAGTTTGTTTTTCTATTCAATAAAAAAAAATTTTTGGAATGTTAAGTTAGGTACCCCTCAAATGTTTAATGTATCAGAAGTAGACAAAACCAATTATCCTGGCCAGACAAATTCAGTGCAATCGACGCGTTTTCGCTGACGCAAAATTTGGCGCCAACTACAATACGTCCGCCATTTTGCGTGTACTTTTTTTTCTTTTTTTATTCGCCAATTATCGGATCGTCGCGGCTGAGTGGACAAGAGTTGTAACTTGAGTGCTCGCCATAATATCAAGTGTAATTCAAACTACACTTTCGTATTCTATAAAAGTGTACGGTCCATCGGAGATGCAGAAAAGTGTCTTTTGGTGACATTGTCCTTTCTAAAGAATTGAAAAGGCTGTATTTAACTTATCAAGTACTTTCAATCAATGAAAAAAATATTATGGTTGATTGAATCGAAAATGAAACTTAATCCTTGTATTATACAAATGTTTTGTCATTTACAACTGATGAAGTGTTGCATAAATTTTTGCAGCTTTGTCAACAGAGGTCTAAAACTAGGATATATGTATTTTTTTAAAGCTATTGTCTTGCAATACCTGCATATTGCAATTATCCAGGATCTACCTATTTTCATGTTAATTTTTTCTAAATATTTCTTTAACATTTGAACTTTTATTCAACCTACATCATTTGTTTTTCTTTAAGAAAATGTTTTTCGTAAACGGAACCAAGTTATTTAATTTTTGCGGCTTCCCAACCCTTTCAGAGGGGAAACTTCGAAGTTAAAAAATAAAATAAAAACAAACAGAAAATGTACACCGACACGGAAACCTTTTAAGAAGCCCCTCCCCTTTGTTGGATGTATTAAAAAGTCTTGTTTTTAGGAGCACGTTCATTATTTCAAAGGGAGTTTGGGTGTTAGAACGGCTGTTTAGGCTGAAGAATCTATTATTACATAATTCAGTTACCTGCTAGAAGTAAAAACAACAATATTCATAGATCGACTGTACCAACTTTCAGACAGCAGTCATTGAAACTATCACACACTTATATGTAAATATTAATTATTTTATATTTGAACCTCAGTTAATCACACTGATTTTTAAAGACAACTTTTGGCGGTTTCGAATATGGTTAATTAATGGTCCAGATTAATAAAGTGTCAAATAAAATTGATTTCTATTGTGTCTGTAATTCCCGGCATACGAGAGGTTAAAGACGCAAGAGATTGAAGATTTTAGGAAAGCCCATCCCCTGATTGGCAGGTTGTGGGTTTAAGATTTGACACACACTACGGGATTCCGATCCGGAATTCCGAATCAGGATTGTGATTTTGTAGAATTTGATACCGAGCGGAATTATGGAGGGAGAAATTCATACGAAATTGTAATCCTGATTTGGAATTCCGAATCGGAATCTATAAAAAAATTCCAACAGCGCAACATGGCTATATCGTCCCCTTAGAGAGAAAACTCACTAACTGACATTTTTACCAAAATGAGTTATTAACACCCCCGTACTCAGAATTACCTACTCTATATTTCTGTCTCACTCACGTTTAAATATCTGACATACTTTTCGAGATACGATGGTGGAAAAGTCACCAAGTACAGCTTTTGTTCTGAATTCAAACAGTAGAAATAACTAACTCGAGCCTTATTTCCATCCAATAATAACTAATGGCGGTTAGTGACTTTTACCCATTCACTAACGGCACTTAGTGACTTTGTCAAAAATAAAATTGTCACTAAGTGCAATTCGTGACTAGTCCACAGAACTGAGAACCAGCTATAAATTGATCTTTTGGTTAACACGTCTATCCCGTAGAGGTTTTGAATGGTTAGTTATGTTGAAAAATCATGTTAGGCGTACCAGAGTTCACTAAAAGTGGGAAAACTTCAATATTCAAATTGAACTGTATGACAAAAGCTACGAATAAGAATGTATAGAAATGTAAATCAAGCTCAAAAAGTGACCCCAAAAAAAGTACACAGTGTTCGAAATGTGTTCCTTAAAAACTACACCTTGCCGCCAAAACTCATACAAAATGTCATTTTTTTTTTTCAAAGGGTGCCAAAAATTATGTTGCTTTTGTTTAGAGTTATTCTTCCATAGTTATTCTTATTCGTAGGACAAAAGTCACTAACTGCATATTTTGTCGAAATCAAAAAGATGGAAAACTAACTATCCCTTTTCTATTTTCTTGTGTGATGATTGGACATCTACACGTTTATTCACTAAATGAGGATTGTTTAAAAGATTATTAACTGCTAACAAAAAATGTATTCCCTTAAAGTTTAATGTTTTTGTGACGTTTTAAACTTCAAACCTCAATATCTCAAAACTATGTTTTTGTAGTTAGTGACTTTTCCCTCTAAGGGGACGATATCATGTTTATATAACAAATAATATTTTAAAATAGTTACTAGTTATTATAAACATTAAAAAAACATTAGTAATGTTTCGGTACATTTTGAAACCAGCAATGAAAACACAGTGTGCCCTTTTTTACCCGACTGCGCCAGAAGGAGGGTTATGTTTTTCGAGCGTATGTATGTATGTATGTATGTATGTATGTATGTATGTATGTATGTATGTATGTTTGTATGTCTATTTCTTTGGCACGGCCTACAGCCTAAACGGCTTGATGGATTTTGACATATGAGGTGTCGTTAGATTTGTAAAAATCGTGAGAGTGACTTAGGCTATATTATTTTATTATGGCGCCTTAAAAAAAAGAGGGGGAATAAATTTTTTTTTGTAAAAAATTACAATATGGGTATCAAATGAAAGCTAGTAAACAGACGATTCCAAATATATATATTGACACAGGCGGGGACAAACCAAAGGAAGGTACCTAGGTATGTTTTATAAAATTCATCTTTGTCCCCGTTTGCGATACCTACCTAATAACATTCAAATTGTAGTTGTTATAGCTGATTAGGATTATAGAGCTTGTTTTTCTCGTTTCAGTTAACAGTTTTTTTATGCAGTCGGGTTTTTTTGTTTTTTTGGAGTTTAGAAAATGTTGTGAGTGCAAACAATTGAGGGCAGCACTGAAGACCTTAAAAACTTTGACTTACTTATCACAAAAAATACATTTTTACCGGCAGACCGTTAAGAAAACACTCGAAATTAAAGACACAGCTAAGTCGATCGTGTTAATATTGACTCGCCGGGACTCGAACCCCGACTAAACACGGAGGCAAACAGATTAACTGAACTCCCACTACATAACCTTTATGATCGCATAGTAAATAAGAATATTGCTTGTTTCTCGAGACTTCGTATGTGGACCGATCAATAGAACAATGGCTAGGTATAAACACTGGGAGAAAATATTGGGAGAGCATAGAATTAAGATGTTTGGTGTGTGTTGGAGGCTTAATGGCCTTGTCTAACCTGTCTTTCTATAAATATGTGAAGGCCTTTATAAACATACGTATTGATCGTACAGCGTATTTATATCTACTTATAAAAATATTATTACCTGTTATGAATTCTTCGAATGAAACTTTTGATGCAACAATATTTTTTTGGGTAATTTCATAAAATAAATAGATTAACAGAGTAAGAATTACAGTGTTAAAGGATTAAACTTAAAAACTAAAAGAAAAGGTTATCATCATCATCATCATCATCATCATCTCAGACGATGGACGTCCACAAGAAAAAACATAAATCTTTGTGAATCCAAAGATTTACGTTTTTTCTTGAGTTTTTTTGTGTATGGGGAAATTCTAAATGAATAAAATACTACGCATTTTTGCGTTTACTTACTGTGGGATTATTAAAAAGTTTATAAGTTAAAATTAATTGCCTTTCTGCTTGTGTCTAAGCACTCAATTTTTGCAAATATTAAGTTGTTTGTATCTATCCCAATATCAAAGATCATTTATTGAGCAAAACAACAGTTGAGAAGAGTCTCGTGGCCAGCTCAAACCTCGCGAGCAACATGCGAAAAATACAACCGCTCGCAGCCAAACTTGCAACGTGACTCCTCTATTAAATAGTTGCTATTATGAAATAAAGATTTTTTTTAAATTATTATTGTATGTCTTACGTTCCGTAATCACGGGCAATTAAGTCCCGGACCTTTGGAAGGCGTGCATGGGGCCGAAGCCAACATGTGGAGGCCCGTTCAAAAGACAAGTTAATCTAAATGTAAGGGATACACAAATGGCGGATACCATCTCCGAGCGCACAACATGATACTCACGGGGATGGTCCCCGCCATGTGTAAAGACTATTGGAGCGCTATGGCCGCGATGGAAAAATAAGGTCTTGGGCTATGGACGTGAAAGTTGGATGGATGGATACTGGGCTATGGGAGGAGACTAACGGACGCCTGCCATGACGACTAGTCTCAAAATTGTAAATAGGACAGGCGGTGACTCGCCAACTCGTCGAGTGGGCCCCATAAAACGGCCGCACGCACAAAGATTATTATTATTAACCATATACTTCAAAAAATAGATTCTCCCAGAAGAAAGATAAAGATAATAATCGTAATTGATCTTAAAACAAACAGACAGGTTGAGACAAACATACAAACATAATTTCGAATGAGGTGTTGAATGTAGTGGGACAGACGGACAACACGGTGTCGCTTTACCAACTTGTAATACGATAGATTGTGTTGAACCGTGACTAGATAGCTAGAAAGATAGGGTCATGGTTTAGGAATTTGTGATTGTAGTTTAGTAGCAGCCGTGTGTGACGAAAAGTGTGAAATAAATGAAATACTTATTAAAAATAAACCAACAGAAACAGACTGTTGAATTTCATCATCATCATCATCATCAGCCTATCATCGTCCACTGCTGAACATAGGCCTCTCCCAAGGCGCGCCACAAAACTCTATCCTCGGCCTTCCTCATCCAGTCGCTCTCCGCTACTTTTTAGGTCGTCTCTCCAGCGGGCAGCAGGGCGTCCGACACTACGCCTACCAGTTCGCGGTCTCCACTCTAGAACTCTGACACCCCACCGGTTGTCAGTTCTTCGGCAGATATGACCAGCCCATTGCCACTTCAGCTTGCTAATTTTCTGAGCTATGTCAACCACTTTAGTTCTCTGACGTATCACTTCATTTCTAATGTGATCTCTCAGAGAAACACCGAGCATAGCTCTCTCCATAGCTCGCTGAGCGACCTTGAATTGATGGACTAGTCCTATCGTCAGGGTCCATGTTTCCGCACCATATGTCATTACTGGCAGGACGCACTGATTGAACACCCTCGTCTTGAGGCATTGTGGTATAGCCGAGGAGAATATATGACGGAGTTTCCCGAAAGCAGCCCATCCCAGTTGGATGCGCCTAGCGGCCTCCTTTTCGAAGTTGTTTCTACCTAGTCTTATAGCCTGTCCAAGGTAGACATAGTCTTGCACAACTTCTATCGCCGCCTCACCGACGTATACTGCCTCTGGCTCCACATGAGAATTTAGCATGACTTTCGTCTTGTCTAAGTTCATGCCGAGACCGACCCGTCGGGAAGCGGCATTAAGGTCGCTAAGCATGCCACTGAGGTCCTGCATCGATTCCGCCATGACGACAATGTCATCCGCAAAGCGCAGATGTGAGATGTACTCGCCGTTCACACATATGCCTCGTCCTTTCCAATTAAGCGTCTTGAACACGTCTTCCAGCGCATTGGTGAACAGTTTCGGGGAAATAACATCCCCCTGTCTCACTCCTCTTAGCAGTTGGATCGGCTTCGTCTGCTGATCATGTACTTGAACGGACATAGTGGCGGCGTCATACAGACATCTGAGAACCTCTATATATCGCCAGTCTATCTGGCATCGCTGCAAGGATTCCAGAACAGCCCAGGTCTCGATCGAGTCGAAGGCTTTCTCATAGTCCACAAAGGCTAGACACAGAGGCTGATTATACTCTTCAGTTTTCTCTATAATCTGCCTTACCGTGTGGATGTGGTCTATGGTACTGTATCCTTTTCGAAACCCGGCCTGCTCCGGGGGCTGAAACTCGTCGAATTTTCGAGCGAGACGGTTCGTAATAACCCTCGAGAACAGTTTATAGACGTGGCTCAGAAGTGAGATCGGTCTGTAGTTCTTGAGGAGGGTTTTATCTCCTTTCTTGAAGAACAAGACCACAACACTTCCGCTCCACGCCTCCGGTGTTATGCCATTGTGAATGACGGAATTAAAGAGCTTTCCTAGGGCCTTCAGGACAGGAGTACCTCCAGCCTTCAGAAGCTCTGTTGTTATTCCGTCTTCACCCGGAGCTTTGTTATTTTTTAGTTGTTTGAGGGCTTTCCTAATCTCGCTCGAGTCAACGTCCGGGATATCGTCCGTGTAGAATTTGAATTTGTACGTCAAGAAATACGACCGTTTAAGATTTTACAATTTTAGATGTTTTGGGAACAGCGACATAATTTCGAATAATAAGTATTAATGAGTTTTAATGAGAAACTAATTATTTTTTGAGTCCTTTAACTTATCTTGTGAATTGTGCTGAAAGAATCTGAAATGCCTAATTGTATTTTTTTTAATCATAACTTTTTTTATTTTTGATTCATAATTCCTGTTTTTTTTCAGTTATTGTCTTATTGATTATTTGTGGTTGGGCTATTGCAAGCAAGGGTCATTGTAACACGGAGACCGGCGCTGGTCCTTTTGTGTTCGCCCCAAGCTCACCCATATTTACGCATACCTCCGAACTTATGGTATTTTCTTTTCATTCTCGGGAATGCAGGTTTCCTCACGATGTTTTCCTTCACCGCCGAGCTAGTAAATGATAAATACAACCGTACATAAATTCCGAAGAACTTAGTGGTACAGGCCAGGAATCGAACCGCGGCCTCAGGATTGAGGCGCTAGCTCTCTTCCGTATGGGCTATCATCGCTCTTTGAGTTATTGTCTTCTTCATGAAAATAAATCGATGAAGAAAATCAGGACTCCTGGGGCAGGAGTCAGGAGGAGGGACATCACTAAGTACCTATGACATTTTTAGATTAAAAGCAAAGGAAATTAATTAGGTATTTACTGAAACACCTTGTATAAGCTGATAGGTATATTTGCGATCAATATTTGTCAGCTTACCGGTAATTGGCAGCAGTGTAAGCTTGAAACCTCTCGATATTTGCTCAGTCCGAGCAGCAGGTGGACTGATGTTTGCTCACGTTTTGAAAATAAAAATATTAAAATCTATTTGTTATGCTGACTGCAGTGAGACTTCACAGAATCTTAGTGAGTTACCTACGACTAATTATAATTTATTAAGTACCTACTTAACTAATCAAAAAAAAAATCTGAATGGTTTAAATTTTAAAGTTACAAAGTTGTTCGTTTCAGACTAAAAATCAAAATATGCCTAAAAAAAAAAACGCGTTTAAAAAGTTTCTACACATCAGAAACTTTTTAGGTCACCAAACGGTATGGCTGAATCAACTGGAAATAAATTGTAATAAAGCCTTACTCATAAATGATAAAAATTTTAAAAAGTAAAATTTAATAGCGTTTGACACAAACTGTCAAAAGTTTTCAGCAAAACATGCCAGTATTCTATATTAGAAAGTTTATCAATCTCTTTACTAAATAATGCGATCTCTTTAGTTTTTCAGAGCCCAATTCTTCTTTTGCTTATTTATTTTCGAAATAATGCTGTTAAAAGCATTTTCCCATCAATTATGGGCTTTTTGTCGGGTAATGGTCGGAGTCACGTGGCTCTTGAAGCCACGACACATCCCCTTTGTTAGTAAACAATGCTTGTCCACTTATTTTCAACCCTCTAAAGCAGAAATATATATTTTCAATCTTACAGACTTAGTAATAGGTTGTTTGGGACTTAAGGGGGAGTTTTGATAGGTTTGTGTTATTAAGAGCTTCAAAATAAGCGGAAAAATCACTCGTCAAAATGTTATGAGAGAGTTAGCTTGATGAGTGTTTTGTTCTAGGTGTTTTGTCTAGATTATGTCATTATACCTATAAAATAAAGATCGAAGGAAACGAGCAAACAGTGACAAAAAAAAGTGGCCAGCTACTCAATTTTCTCAAGATTCTGGAATGGTGTTTTTCTCCGTTTGTTTATGCCATCCTTCTGGAACTTGTGCCTTCATTTCAATCCAGCTATTCCTTTGATATCCAGCTATATTCAAATCAACAGCAGAAAATGTCAAAATTACTATGGAGATTATGCATCATTCGATCATGATTTTGAACGTGTGACTTTCAAAAATCGCACTCCACCGCATTTTCGGTCTTCCTCTTGGGTTTTTTCTCCCGATAAAAACAGCCTATTTGCCAGTTTATTTTATTCTGTGAGTAAATTGTATTTATTACATTATCAGTACCTAATTTGTTTTATCCGTATTTGAAAGAAATGTTACAGGCAAGTATGTAAATAATTAAATATGCACTAGAGTCCGTCCATAGTAGGTAGTAGTGAGGTAGTAGTAGGGTGTTTCTGCCAGTTGCACGTACCTCCATTAAATCTCATGCTGTCACTTTTTGTAAACGCGAAAGTATGGATGGATGTTTGTCCCGCTTCCATGCAAAAACTGCTGAACGGATTTTGATGAAATTTGGAATACAGATAGACCATGGCCTAGATTAACACATAGGGTACTTTTTATCCGGGTAATGCAGACGAAGTCGTGGGCAACAGCTAGTAATATTATAGTAAAGATTTAATGGAGGATTATTACGTGCAATGCAACTGGCGCGGCGGTTTACCATAAGACCAAAAATGATTTAAGACCAGTTTCCTTTTCTAAAGATAAAAGAAAGTACCAGGCTGGCATACCCTCGAGGAGCAACTATCGATATAGTTCTGTCTCGTTAACGTTTTCACGAAAGCCAGATGCATGGTAACTTGATATACAGGCGGCTTGTTTTTTTATTCTCGTACCAAAGCTTTCCGCTCCCGGCCGAAGACAAGGCTTTTAAAGGAAGTAGTTTTTTTTTGGGATTTTAAAATCTACTTTATTTTTTGGTTCGTACTTTTAAGCAAACATAATTTAATTTTGACACAATTGTTTTAAAACTGGTTTTGGACGTGTGGTACAATTATTCTTGGAGTCTTTCATAACCGATACTAATGATGATTGTCTTTATCGTTAATTGAAAATCTCAATTCATACACAACAATAGAAATCGGCCTTCAGAAAAGAACCAAGCCTTCATCTTGGTCAATAAGGTAGGTATGACAGATGAAAAAAACAATTTACCTATTTTTATTAATATCTAGATTTTACCACGGATTTTACAAGATATTTAAAAAGTTATGAGGCTAAGCTATAAACAATGCAAAATTATGTTCTGTGTTGCCGAAAGCTTAAAATTGGGAAGAAAAAATCGAATTCGTGCAAAAATATGGGCCAGATCTGGAGTGCGATTTTTGAATATATGTCTTGGACAATGTCACACAAATTATCTAGTCACATTTAAAGTACCAGAATCTAGCCTGGACTTGTATTATTGATTTTTGAATATAAAATCGAGTAAAATCGATGATTTGCCATTTTTGAATTCCACTTTCTATCACTTGCAATGAGTGCTCCGAACCACTCGTATCCAATTCTACCACTCGAATGTTTGACGTTTGTAATGTTGTCAGACGTCAACAGATTTCACTTTTTTTCTACGTTCCGTTATCCCGTAATTTTGGCGGTAAAGTCCGATTTGAAATGTTACTATGAAACCATTCATTCGTTCATTCGTTCAATTGAAACGTTTTCTGTGTGAAACGAAACGGTTATTGCACATCCGAACGATTTCAAAAATAGAGAAAAACGTAACCACTCGGAATGAAAATCTCAATTCGTAGGCGAATGTCAAGTCGCTCGTATGATTTTCAAAAATCGCACTCCTGGGCCTCAATCACCCTAAGTTTGAACGATACTACCAAAACAAAACCACAACCAAAAACGTTACGTTATACACAATTCGTATCGCGCAAATTATATTAACGGTAACGATTTAGCTTTATTTCGGAAGATACGTTGGCGTAACGTTTGATGTCCGTTCAATCGAATTTTCTGTATTGTGCGATTTAACCGTTCAGAAAAAAATATAGCGATAGCATTTTTACTTCAGCTAAACCAAATCTAAACCAAATCTAAACCAAAACTAAACCAAAACCAAAAACGTTCCGTCCGAACGGTAAAACCGTATAAAATAGCGCAATTGAGACCCAGTAAATGGTCACAGAGTTGCAACTGAGCGTAGTTGGAGACTGAGGAAGTCGCTGGAGAAATTCTTTTTTGCTTCTCCTGCCGTCTGAAGCCCGTTACACGGGTGTCGTATTCCTGTGATCCTGGTACCCATGGCTCACATAGCCGCATCCCGTGACCGCCGCCGCGCCCGTTACGTTGGCTGACCATTTTATGCTCTAGCTGCTTTCAATGCACTATGGGCTGATATCTTTACTTTGTGGACATAAAATTGTTACCTACGCGACATAGACTTTAAACAATGTGACATTTATTTTAAAGATTACTGCCTCTGGCTTTCTAACTTTGAATAGTTGAGTTAACCATCATTACGATTTTTATAGAATAGTTGAAGATATGAAGTAATTTTAATAATAAACAGACTGGCTTATGATTTCATATATAGAGAGGTGGAATTTGAAAGAGTTTGGGTGAAACTTTTGTCCAAGAATGAGACGATATAACACTCACTGAATAAACATTTGTATATCGAAATGTACATTTTTTCCCCAAAGGTCTCTCCCAAACTGCATCTCTCTATACCGTGTAATCATAATATCTAAATGAAAGCACCATCATTATGCTTGGAACATTATCTGTATTAGCTTTTAAATCGTTTATATGACAAGATCCGCAGAAGAACCAGAGTACCTACCATAGCCCAAAGAATTGCTAAACTAATGTGGTAGTGGGCGGGGCACATTGCTCGCAGAACCGGTGGCCGATGGGGCCGAAAAGTTCTCGAGTGGCGACCGCGTACCGGAAAGCGCAGCGTGGGTAGGCCCCACACGGTGGACCGACGACCTGGACGACCAAGGCGGCGGGAACCCGTTGGATGAGAGCAGCGCGGGACCGGTCGTTATGGTGATCCTTGGGGGAGGCCTATGTCCAGCAGTGGACGTCCATCGGCTGAGATGATATGACAAGAATATAAAGTTTAGATGGTTGTAGAAATATAATTTAATTTTAGTTGAATAATCTAGCACATTGTCTGTCCCACACCACAGTGCAGTAGGACCGTGTGACGAGGTAGACCTGCGGTTTCCGTACGACGCCACACTTGCGGTCGCCGCGGGCTAGCGTGAAACTTAGAACATACTGTATATTATAAGCTTTAACACTTTAAGTACAATTTTAAATCGTATCTTTAAAGGCACGAGGTTCGTGTTTTCGAATAACTTTATACTGGAAGGACTTTTAAATTAAATATAATATTATAATAAACTTGTTGTATTTTATTATTCTTAATTTTACTGGTTTTTGTTTATACCTCTAATGAGTAAAGTAGGTAGGTTATACCTATAAGAAAATTACGAAAATGTTATAGTAAGTAGGATTAATAATTATTTACTGTGTTCTATTTCTTCCAATATCACAAAAAACTTCTTTTACACAATTTTTAAAAGGGTACCTTTGACCAAACTTTTTAAAATTGATAATAAGCATTTTTAATGTTTTTAAAACTGCTGATTTCAGATAAAAATACAGTAATTTACATATTTCAATTATAGCATCTATTAAGCAAGAATTACAAATTATAATCCTTAAAAATCACAGGTGACCATAGATCGTAAGGAGCGTGCCATACATCGCGTAATTACAACAGCGCAGCGCCCCGCCACGCGCCGCGTAATGGAATTAATTATCGGAGTACTTTGGATTTGGCAGCCCTGCCCTTGTTACCGTAGCAACATAATTTGACGAGCTCTACTTCTGTAGGGTTCTAAGATCCTGGTAATTATTGCAGGATATCACGTTGTTTTCTTTTTTAATTTCAGTAAAAAGTACCTACAAAACAACTCTATCTTGTGCTGCTATGGTAAAAAACAAAGATAAAAAAAATCTTTGGTAAAAAACTTAAATTTTGTGCAAAGTAAAAACTAAAATCTCCATTAGATTCTAAAACAATTAATTAATTAATTAAATTCCGGAAACATCTTTTTAATGCCAGCATAACATGCCAGCTCTTTGCTGTGCTAACAAAAAGGTGTGAACCAAAATAACAAACTTTTTGGTAAAACATTGGGTGTTTCGCACTGGTTTCGCACCACAAAGTATAATATTTAGGATTAAACGTTAAACTTAATCCTTTCCCAGCTGTACCTAAGACTTAGATAATTATTATTAGGTCCGTCCAAAGCTTGGAAATGTATTGATGGGGTCCGTCTCTCACAATACTCATTTGATGACAGTGTCATCATCATTGTTTAAACATGCTAAAGCCTAAATACTTTTTTGTGCAATACCCTTAATCGCTTTGCAGAAAAATGCAATATCGTCCATTATCACGGTTTTCAAGCGATTCCCTTCTTTCGAGTACTCACCAAACAAAAGGGAGGATCTTTTCGAAATTTGTTTGTTTCCATTGCCCCTTTTAATAGAACAAACAGTTTAATGGGTGTTTCGTTGTGGCCTCCATTTTAGGGAACGATCGATTCGCTGTTTCTATTTGATCAATTTTGAATCCATTATTGAGGTTTCTGTTCTGATATTTTCTAATTAGTTTTTGATTGATTTCGCAACTTCGTTAATTAGTTCACTTACTAATTCGAACTCATAATTGGTGGCTAACTGTAATATAGTATAGGTAAAACTAAGTAGGTTAAATTAAGTAGGTAAAATTAAGTAGGCAGAATTTTAGGTACAGATAACAGTCTATGAAAGAGTATCTTATACTTTGTATTACTATACGTCTAGGTAAGCACTTCAGTTATCTATGTGAAGTGAACAAGGGTTGTTAGTTGTTAGGTATATCACGAATCATTATTTTTGTCACTATTTATCTTCCTTAGATAATTGAGGTGCAATTAACTACTACTGTAAGCACGGTATGGCGTAGGGTATGGCCATTATTTACCTCTGCACTGTAAGAAAGTATTATGCTATTTATATGGATAATGTTAATAATGGTTAATAAACAAGCATATAAAACTCAAAGATACCCAAAAACTAAAAGGTCACATCGACCACTCTTCAAAGTCCTTTTGCATGGAATGTTTGCAGAGCCCCGAAAGTGCTGGGGTGTAATAACTAGAGGGAGGTGGGCAAACAAGAGGCGCCAGGACGGCGGGGCTGGCCACCTGCCCTTGCATAGATACTTGTAGTGCTGTGCTTTCTTGCTGATAGCTCTTGATGTCTTTGGTGCCCTGGTATTTACTTTTAGGTTTGTGATATGTAGGTACGATAAGTTGTTTTCGTGAAAGAAAAGACTGATAATAATTTCTAATATCATTTTGGAAAAAAGGGGATCGAAATGTGTACATAAATACCACATAAATACCATAGGTACTTAAGACTATCTTCAGACTATCAAAGTTGTGTGGTTGTGTTCTTTGTCTGTATTTTTTTGCTATTTCCGTGTTGGTCCTATAGTGAAAGTTGTTCAGTTGATGGTCTAGGCCTCAATCGCCCTAAGTTTGAACGATACTACCAAAAGAAAAACCACAACCAAAAACGTTACGTTATGCACAATTCGTATCGCGCAAATTATATTAACGGTAACGATTTAGTTTTATTTCGGAAGATACGTTGGCGTAATGTTTGATGTCCGTTCGATCGAATTTTCTGTATTGTGCGATTTAACTCATTTAACCGTTCAGAAAAAAATATCGCGATAGCTTTTTTACTTCAGCTACTTAAACCAAATCTAACCCAAAACTAAACCAAAACCAAAACCAAACCAAAACCGTATTAAATTGCGCAATTGAGGCCCTGTTTAATGTAACGCATAAAATTTTACATCATGCATTATTATTTATTTCATTATCAGCTTCTAAACCCTTCAAAGGCCTCCGAATGAACGGCGCGTGTAATATCTTGTTTACTATTTCATTTAAGTTTCAGTGTCATTTTCGGAGCGGACTTTTATAAAATGCAAAAGAACAAGTGACAAACTCATAAAACTTTTCTAGTGTTTCTTTTCGATACGCGAAATGACGGATGACACATACGCATAACAACATTAATTATACGCAAAATGAAATGCACGCAAAATACAGTTCTGTTTACAAGCAAATGTCGGGGAGTGCAATTTTTGAAAGTCTCTTTCAAAATCATGATCGAATGATGCATAATCTCCATAGTAGTTTTGCCATTTTCTATTGGTTGTTTTGAACGTGGGACTTTCAAAAATCGCACTCAAGCTCAAAGTCTTATCTTCTACTAACTATAACACTCAATGATACTACTCAATGATATGATATCCTATTATCACAATATTATGTAGGAACATGTCTAATAATCAACTAAGCATTGTCAGTTATCTTCTGCATGTGATAGTTCATTTACAAAGCGATTATGAATTGATACATTCGTGTAGGTATTACCTATCTCACTCACTTTGTGTGGTAACGTTATCTGTCTCAATTTACAATTACATGAATGTTATGGACGCCTGGTACACTTTGAACTACTACACTACCACCAACGAGGTCATGTTATCTGTATGTATTGCTTCACCATGTTTGTATTGTACGCACAAAACTGTAGTACCACACGTACCACAGATAGGCTGCATATTCTCTACCTTCCGACGCGGTGGTAGAGTCAAAAAACTATTATGTATATGTGATATCATTTTGACAAAAAAATTGAGTTTAGTATATGGAATAATAAAAAAAACTGTTTAATTTATAGAGCTCAGCTAAAACGCAAAAAAAATTGTAATCTGTACTTAATTTCAGGAAGATCATGAAATCTAACAAGAACTTAATAATTATGAATTTTAACTATTTTTTGCAAAGAAAAACGGTTACTTCGTTTTAGTAATTAGCAATTCGATTGCCTCCGAAATTTTTTTTTTCGAAAACATAACCATTGAATATTTCCATTTCCACATGTAAAAATAAAGTTGACAACTACCTAGAACGTGAAAAAGCTTTATTTTTTTGCTGTTAGACCAAGATTGGTAACACAAAGGACATCCCCTTTGTATTGCTACCTTGGCTACGTTAACAAAATAGTTTTTTATTTGTAGCTTTCTAAAAAAATTCTAGTATTTGTTAAAATAGAAACCTACTCTACCTACCTTAGAACAAACTCATTGCAGTTAAAAGTTTGGAAACTATTTATAAACTAACATTAAAATGTTGATTTCATAAACATAAAGAAATCACATTATAGGTTAGGTAGGTATTCTAGTTTAAGAATCTTATCAAATACAACAATTTTATTCACAAGGGAAAAAATACATAAATCTAAGTAAAGGGTAGGTATGTAAAGGGTTAACTAAAATCTTTAACCGATTACCCGATTACTTAACGTTTAATAAAATTGCAGTTAACAAAAAATATCAAAGTTAAAAATTCCCAAGGGTCTTATTCAACTTATTGCTACAGTTCAATGAAAATAAAACATTAGAAAAAGCGCAATCTTTACCTAACCTTTGACTTTTTAACCCTCGTAACAAAAAGGACAAATTCTTGAAAAAATATCAATAGGGTTACGATTTGCAGTAAATTATTGTTTGTCTAAAATACCGAAAGTTAACCCTTTCCTTTGTGATAACTTGAAAATAAGGTCCAAAGGTCAATTTTTTTACTTGTTTGCTTCTACATGTGTATGAATGATATTCGTGAGAAGCAACTAGTTGTGGAAATCGCAAGGAATGGCATAAAAACTCAACAAATGAAGCTTACAAAAGTAACATTAGAAAATTTTCAACTTATCTATGTAAAAAAATACATTGACGTCTTCCAACTTTGACAAATTAAGATACAAAATACAAAAATACTGTATTTATTTAAGAAATACCTTGAAGACAGACAAGTTTATCGAGTTTGAAACGCATACAAATCCCAGTACATTACATTTGGCAGTACCAGGAGTGCATGGGAAGGCGGGACGTCGCTGACAGGTGATTGACAACTCACTCGCTCAGCTTCAGCCATATTTATCTTATTGCTTTCTACCAAATAATTTGTTCATCTCCGAAAATAATGTAGCATCCTTTTGGTAAAGGAATAAGGATGAAAATGTGCCTTAGACTGCTAACAGTAAAGTTTGTAAGAAATTACTAATGTAATGAATGACTAACAGGACAGAACTAAACTAAATAGTGGCTAGAAATGGACCAGCTGTGTCCGGTGGTGGATTGCTTTAGTTTTAATTCTAAATGGGTTTTAATTGAAAACTGCCTGCCGTGAAGACGTGTTAAAAGAATGTCATTTGTATAAATAAATATACACATGTCAAAAGGAACGTTATGTTTTATTTTATGACAAGTCAAGTCGATCGAATTTTAATTTATTACTTCGCCGCACTTCTGTGGCAAAAATTCAACTTCTTTACAAAGGTTTTTAAATACGAAATTTGTATTTTTTTTCATTTTTGACACTGCAAAAAATTTCTTAAAAGGTCAAATAATATTGCATTGTAAAAATGAAACTAATATTGTAAAATCCCAAAGGGTCACTAATGTTATCGTTGGGTACTCAAAGGGTTAACAATTTAACAAACGTCAATAATTTTTTGACAATCGGCAAAAAATTTACAAAAGCTGACCCTTTCTACGATTGCTTGTCCATATTTCACGGAAAGAGGTGACAGGTAATAAAAAATGTATTTAATTTTTTCCAAAATCGGTAATTCAAAACCGCAGTGCACATGCGTTAACGATTTGTAAGAAAAATACAACTTTTTTACAATATTCCCTAATTTCGTTGCAGAAATATCGAATTTCGTTCGTTCGATTTTTGTACGTTAAGTAGAAATTTTCGGTCGCCGGTTCCTATTTTGAACATGTGTTTTTGATATAGGTTCTCAAAAATTGTATTTTTAGAAAACAAAGGAAGTGTCAGTCTTTGTATTTTTTTTTCTACTAAAACTCTTACAGGGTCAATTCATTGTACAGGGTGAAATGATAATGATAATGATGATCATCCCTATGTAAAAAACGGAGAAAGAACATTTTTCCACGATATTCATATCGAAATTATGTCTTACATACCTACCTACTTTATTAATACGTTGCTGTCCCAATGCTTGAGTGCAATTTTTGAATCTCATTCGCTGAGTTCAGCAGTTGAAAATGTCAAAATTACTGTGGAGATACGCATCTTTCAACTGCTGATTTGACTTTCAAAAATCGTACTCCTGGGACCTATTTAATAAACATTACAAATTGTAAATTGTAATTGTATATTACAGGCTACAATTCTACAAGTTTCTGTGTAATAAAGAATACAGCTTACAAATTTACCATGGTGGAAAATCTACAAAATTGTAGAATTGTACCTACAATTTTACAAGTTTCTATTTAATAAACATTTTCTCTCTACAGGTGACAATTTAGATATTTGTAGGGAAAACTGTTTTATTGAACGCATAATTGTAGTTACAAGTTTACATATTTAGTAAATTGTATTACAATTCCGACAGGTGGACTCACCTTGTGTCAGAACTTTTCAATTTTGTGCCTCAATCTACAGTAGAGCCGAATCCTAAAGTTACGTATAACGTATGTCAATTTGGCATTACTAGTGATGATTTCTAGCATTTCAAATGATATTAATATTAGGAAACAATTTTTTTAGTTAAGAGGTTATGATAATGTATATCTTTTGTTTGTAATAAATTAAAAAAATGTCCTTAATTTTTATAAAGAATAAAATATCCTTATTCTCATATATTAGAGACAGAATCAATATTTTGTTTCTATGCTCCATGACTTTCGTTACGAATCAAACAAATAAGAAAGTACTTTTTATTTTTATTCTTATTTATTTTATAAAGCAAGGCTACTAAATGTTTCTGAAATACCCTCGTTAATTAGGAATTGTCAACAAAATCTTACTATTTATGTAAATTGTAACTTTCAACTACAAATTTGTAACTACAATATTGTCATCGAACTCTACAGGCATTTTAATATGTAGGCATAATATGTAAACCTTTATTAAACAGCATTTATAATTACAATATTTGTAAGGTTTTTACTTGTAGATTTTTTACATAATTGTAAGGTTTATTAAACAGCACTTGTCATAAAACTTAACAAATATGTAAATTATTTACAAAATTGTCGGATTGTAATGTTTATTATACAGGGCCCTGGATTAGGATTTTTGAACGTCAAATCAGCAGTAGAAAGATGCATATCTCCATAGTTTTTTTCCATTTTCAACTGTTGAACTCAGCTAATGAGATTCAAAAATCGCACTCCAGGGCGAAGACATAACTCATCTCCTTTCTTTCTATGAAGTCAAAAATTGCGTCTCACCACCTTCTAAGGTCTGACACCGATTTTGATTTGGTGGGGACGAGTTTTTAATGGTTTTAACTATACTGGGTGATAGATAATACTGATAATAAAATCAATTGCATTTTCAGGGGTGTTTCAGGTGGCTTTTGGAGCATACTTGGAATCGCAACAAAAAAAATCTGTTAATCCAAACTAAACTGCAATGCTTGCTCAGCAGCAGAATTTTTAGCACCAGCAGATTTAGAGTAGAAAGATGCATATCAGTTTGATCACCTGAACCGTCTCTGTAAAAGAGACGGTATTATTTTAGATATGACCACCCCAATCCCAATTTAGACTGGTGTTTGTGGTATATCATGAGTAACTTCAATTACTTGAATTCCGTAGAGAGTTATTAGCCCTAGTAACATTATAATATGATTGCTTTAGAATGCATCAAATTTCTACCATGGATAGGGTGTTCCTCGGTGATCATTTTCAGATGTGGAGGGAAGTCTGATTCGTCCCCTGTGCGCGGGGGGGGGGGGGGGGGGGTGAAGTACGTATCTGGAGTTCGATTTTTGAATCTCATACGTTAAACTCAGCAGTTGAAAATGTATGGAGACACGCATCTTTCTACTGCTAATTAGCTGATTTGACTTTCAAAAATCGCACTACAGCCCCTTTAGCACGATTTCTCTACTTGCGCGCGACTCGGCTTTTTTCCATACTACAAGTCGCGGCAAGCGCGGCTTTCGCTCTCCGAAAAGCGCGGGAACAGGTTATTTTGTATGCGGTGAAGGCGGGTCGCGCGCGTGTAGAGAAATCATACTAGACCTACTGGAGTACGAATTTTTTATTTCAAATCAGCAGTAGAAAGATGCACGTCTCCATAGTAATATTGACATTTTCAACTGCTGAGTTCAAAGAATGAGTTTCAAAAATCGCACTCCTGGATAATTGTTTTCATTATTATTTTACTGATCAGTTAATGCTACTAGGGCTTGTGTGGTATATCGTTTTCGCGTAAAACAGATACAGGGAATTGTTTTTTTTTGGCCGGCACTTTCACATTTTGGACAGATTTGGAATCGGTGGTGTTTTGGTTAGTAATTAAAAACTAGGGGTGTAAGGTGTATAGCTCACTGCATAGCTCATTCAGTCGAGGAGTGCGATTTTTGAATCTCATACGTCGAACTCAGCAGGTAAAAATGTCAAAATTACTATGGAGATACGCATCTTTCTACTACTGATTTGACTTTCAAAAATCGCACTCCTGGAGTAGGATTTTTGAAAGTCAAATCAGCAGTAGAAAGATGCATATCTTCATAGTTATTTTGCCATTTTGTACTGATGAATTCAATGTGTGAGTTTCAAAAATCGCACTCCAGTTTTTGACATCATCATTGATTTCAAGATTTACTTCGTTACCTTTCTGAAAAGAATACAATAAAAATCTATTATCCTTTCCTTTCTGTAAGTTGACGAAAACCAGGCACACCCCTTTTAAGCGGACGTATGACAAATATTTTTGCTATTCGACACTCTCAGTAAAACAATTATGTAAAGTCAAGCTATTATCAGTCCTATGACGCAGGAACAAGAGTTCTGCCTGCGGAATTAGTGGTACTCAAAACACGTTCAAAGTTACGACACTGTCTTCTGCGTATCAATTTAAATGAGCGTTCGAAATTAGAATGTTTATTTTTTTAATTGTCTTTCGGGCTTGGGTTATTTTTAAGGTCGAAGATTTAATTTTTTTGGTACTAGAGTTTACCCACGAGTTCATCCGCATTAAAAAAGACAGCTGTTTTTTTTACGAATTCAGATTTGCTTCTAAACTCTCTGGAGTACGATTTTTAAATCTCATACGTTGAACTCAGCAGTTAAAAATGTATGGAGATACGCATCTTTCTACTGCTGATTTGACTTTTAATGTCAAATCAGTAGTAGAAAGATGCACGTCTCCGTAGTAATTTTGACATTTTCAACTGCTGAGCACAGCGAATGAGTTTCAAAAGTCGCACTCCTGATCGGTAAAAAAAATCATCTGGTATAATTTATAAATTACTTATACCAGATGATTTTTTTTACCGATCAGAGAGTTTCAGGGGTGGTTCAGTCCATCAAACTACAGTCTAATCACACTGAATAACTTTCACTATGAAAGCAAATCTGAATTCGTAAAAAAAAAAATCAGCTGTCTTTTTTTTCAATTGTTAGTTCTATAGAAAAAGTTTTATTCCGTTTGATGGTTCGATGATCCCCTTAAAAAACCGACGGCATATTAAGAAAGACTCTGGTACTATTATGGTCCTGATGAGGGATGATTACTACGAATAAGAATAACTATAGAAGAATAACTCTAAACAAAAGCAACATAATTTTTGGCACCCTTTGAAAAATAACATTTTGTATGAGTTTTGGCGGCAAGGTGTAGTTTTTAAGGAACAAATTTCGAACACTGTGTACTTTTTTTGGGGTCACTTTTTGAGCTTAATTTACTTTTCTATACATTCTTATTCGTAGGATGATTATGATCAATAATCATACTTTATTAATGTTATTGGAAAACAGAAGATAAATTGTCACCATTGGACTTACCTACCTACTTGCCCACAGTAAAATACTTCTTGTAAAATCTTTTGTTTCTTAAAAAGTCAGTGTCCTGTCCACCCCTGTTTAGAAGTCACTGTCGACACGTTAATATTTAATCTGTATCGATATCTACTCGAATGTGACACACGCATTCGCTCCGTCGATTCATCAATCGATCAACCTATCTAAACTACCAAAACAATCGACTCCTCAACCATTCGGATCACACACATTACAAAAAAACCTCAAAAGATAAAGGTCCTTTGACTTTTTTACAGAAAAAAAAGAAGAAAAATTAAAAAAGAAAACTTAAGGACGCGCCATACTGTCTGCTATCCGATTTCCGAGATATTAAGTTACGCGCGTACGTACGACTCACTCGATGGGTTTTTTATAATTTTTATTTACTGGTTTAATAAAAAAATATTATTTTCTTGAGTTTGAATTTTTACGGTTTTACAAAGATTAAAGTGTTAAAAATATCTGAGAATGTTTGGTATGGGTGGGCTCGTGTTGATTTGAAAAGTGATAGTGAACATGAACAATATTATTATGGAATCGATTGGTCGATACTAAAAAGATCGATGAAATAAAATACAAAGTTTACGAGTAGGTAGTGTATCTACTCTAATCTAAGTGCATGCATCATACATGCATGCACGAATTTAAGAATGGAAGAAAACACACATTTTACATGTTTTTAACTCTAGATTCTTAATGTGTGGTTTTGCGATTTGCCATTTTAGCTTGCCCTTCTCATTTTTACAGAATAATTATGCTGTTATCAAGAAATCAAGGTTTTCTTAGTTGCCTTGCTTGGTAGTGTTTATTAAAATATATTATAATATATGGAAAATAAAATAAAAATAATGATATACTTATACTTATACTTCATCGTTACATCCTCGATATTTATACTTGACAAAGGTAGTACACTCTTCATCGTACTAGGCATCTCACAAATTTCAGAGCTAAAAAAGCAAAAAACGGAACGCATAATATCCTCTACCTAAGAGAGACACTGACAGCTGAGAGAGCGAGATGTAAATAGCGGCATCACTGTATAATAGAAAGAGATACGTGACGCGAGGCAATAGAACCGTTTTTGGGGATTTGGAGTCCTGGTAAAAATTCGGTTTCTGTGAATAATCGTGAACCTAAAGTGAAATCGGAGATAATTTTGTGAAATATACTAACACTGTTTCATTAAATTATTCACGATTTCACGTTAGATTGAGAATTATACACAGAAATCGAATTTTTACCCTGCCGAGGACTCCAAAAAATATCCAAAAACGGTTACATTTGACAACTCATGTCACTTACTCTATTCCGTAAGGTATAATATCTTTATGCCTCTACCACACCCCTTGCGCACCCCGCGCCTGAACTGACATTGACTTTTCTTTGTGCACGGCATCTCGTCACGTTATTTTTCTTTCCTTCCAGAAATTTTTAGTTTTTTTTAGCGTTAAACCAAGATTATAACATCGCGATCGGAAAACATGAAAATAAGGATACCCACGATATAAAGAAGAAGATCAGACGGCTCGAGAGAAAGCTTCGCAGAAAACATTTTTCGAGCCCGGCCATGTTTTTAGACCAAAAAAAATCTTTGAATATTGTATAATATAACAATATAAGTAAGTACTTATGTTTATGTGTAACAATTATCAGATTTGATAACGATAAATTAATGTAGGTCATATTGTAACAATAATTTAACATAAAACAAAGCGACTTAATAAATGTTGTTTATATAACATTTATTTAATTTATATAAAATAAAGGAATATATGAAAAATATTATTTAAAGTACCAGGCAGCCATAACTCGATTGTAGTTTACGTTTGCACAGCAGTTCCAATAAAACTGAGTCAGCGTCACCGCTTTCTGTTGACGTTGATGGCGCCTGACCGTGATATAAAACGTTCGAGCATTTATTATATCCTGGTAGATAATTATTGTAATTATAATTAATTAAGATTGCTTTAATTATTTTAATAATAAACAAATTACTGCATAAGAAGAGTTGTATTTCATATCATATCATAATACGCATAGAACTGAACTAATTAATAATTACTCTGATAATAAGTCCAGGCGCTTGATTTTGTTTGTTGTTCATAAAAAGTGGTTCACATTTTGAAAATTTAGGATTATCTTCTTTTATTTCCATTTAATGATGCAGTTAATTATTTACGTAACCAGTGGCATTGGACATAATGTAAGATTAATTTGCATTACATTAAAAAAAATGTAGTTCAAGCAATAGCGTTGTAGTAATCGGACACTCAGTAAAATTCTTAGAAAAGTAGTGTTTATGAATAAAATTTTATTTAATGAAGCCGACGGACAACACAGTTTTGCAATAGTTTACTTGCATTCTGTGTACACTTAACCTTGGCAATGGTAGTGTGCTGGTCAAAGATTAGGTTATGTAGAGATGACTATTCGATTCAGTTGTTACATATACATTTTAGACTAGGCATTGCAGTTTAGTGTGGAACAGTTGATTTTTTTTGTTGCTCCGATCGGTTTGCTGCCATAGTAAAAGGTGTTCAGATTCATGGGTAGACTCATAGTTTAAAAGGATGTTAATGATATTTTCACCCTGTAGGTATAGGGTCCTTCTTAATATGCTCACAGTTTTTAAGGGGATGATCAGACCGTTGAACTGAACAACATTTTCTATGGCACCAACATCGAAATTGGGAAAAAAAATCTGCTGTTCCATACAAAACTGAGCCGAATGTATGAGACAGCTGACATTTTTTTCCCGATTTCCCGAGTCCCATAGAGAAAGTTGTTTTGTTTGATGGTCTAATCATCGCCTTAAAAAAGTGTCAGCATAATGAAGAAGTACCCTGTACAACAAAATAAGATAAAATAAAATACTAAACTCAATTTTTAGGTAACTTTTTAGGACTTTAAGGTCTCTGAGAGACAAATTAAATGTAGGCAGAATCTGCTTCAACAGGACAAATCATTTTCATTGCTATAAAGTTGCAAATTCAGCTATGTAGGTACCCGTACACGTACAGTCAACATTGTCAATGTAAGAAATATAAGTCAGCTTAAATTAGCGTGGGAATATTTTGGTTGTCTGATAAACAGTGTCAGCAATATATTTTACTAAACGCTCTACGAGAGCGTCGGTGGCACGTTGCGGAGAGGTATGGAAACTCAATCACGAGGAGCTGGGTTCGAATCCGCACGGACGATATGCCATGTACCAATGAATTTTCTAACTTATGTAACGTAATACTGACTACTCTCAAACTGTGAAGGAAAACATCGTGAGGAAATCTGCATACACTGAAGAAGAAATTTTGATGCGTATGAGTATTCCGCGTTGGGCACGCGTGGTGGACTGATGCCCATACAGTCCCCTCAGGGTAGGTAGCCCTGAATTAAGAAGTATATAGGCTGATGATGATAATGAATACTAAACGTAACGGTTCGTATGTACGTAACTCTTTTATATAGAAGATCAACAACCAACGGCAACCGTTAAAAAAACTGTAAAATGTACTCTAGTTAAACAGTCTTTAAACCAGGAATGTATGGTAAAATAAAAGAAAAGGGTAGGAAGATAATGTCATACAAGGTCCTTCTTAATATGCTGACAGTTTTTAAGGGGATAATCAGACCATAAAACTGAACATATTTGTCTATGGGACCAATGGGACCAAAATCGAAATCGCGAAAGAGAAATCAGCTGTCCCCGTACATTAAGGTCGAGTAGGAATGCAGTTTTGTTTTTCCCGCGATTTCGATGTTACTATCACAGAGAAAGTTGTTCAGTTTGACTGTCTGATCATCCTCTTTTCTGTCGACTGGGGCGCAGACCGATTTAACCGCCCCCTTAAGAAGACCTACACAAAAAATAACGGAACGAGCAAAGCGACCTATTTTTAAGCACAACTTTCCGGGTTGTGGTCAGACATCTTTTGGTTTATCCATGCAAATCAATACGAACAGCCACCTTTTTACGTACAAAACTTGTGCAAAGTATCCTAAGTAGGCTATGGATTGAGCGGAGCACGCTCGAATCGAAATTAATAGCATCACGTTTTAGTGTTGTCCTAACCTCATAACATAACTTTTTAGGATTAGTTTAGGTAATTAAAACAGAAACTTGTTTAGAGAGAGCGAAGCGAGCTCGACTTTTCTCTGTATTACGAATTGGTTATAGACAGAGTTCAATCAATACATATTTTAGTAAAATGCCCCCAGCCCTTCCTCGCTACGCTACTGACGGCACTTTAATAAACGTCAAAGGTGTTTAAACCACAATCCGTCAGGTTTGCCCATCGTGTGGAAGTGAGGGAACCCTTACAAGGCATGATCCCCATCCTGACAGGATGCGGTGAGGAACCTACATATTTGTCTAACGTGTGAGGATTAATAGAACAGTGGTTCTGAGCAGTTCGTCGACTAGTTTTGGTTGTTTGGTAAAATTTGATGGCATGACCGTGGCGTGAAAAGTGTATTATAAACTAATAAAACTGTATACAAAGGTCCTTCTTAATATACCGACTGTTTTTAAGAGGATGCGGTCAAACCATCAAACTGAACAACTTTCTTTACATAACCAAATCGAAACCGCAAAAATAATCAGCGGTCCCATAAATTTGAGTCGAGTACCTATAGTTGAGCAGATTTCTTCCTTGCAATTTCTATTTTGGGCCCATAGGCATAGAGAAAGTTGTTCAGTTTGATGGTCTGATCATTTCCTCAAAAACTTACATGTAGCGTATAAGAAGGACCCTCCCTATACAGAGTGAAATTGATATCATTAGCATCCTTTTATAAACTAAGAGTCTACCCATCAAATTGAACAACTTTTTACTCTGGGAGCAAATCAGACTGCGTGGTGTGACGGTCAGTACCGACGTGAGTGTGACAAAGAGTAATGAATGTTACGTCATCGCTGTGGTGTGACGGTCAAGAATAAGACTTACTGTCCGTAACCGTAACACTAGTGCGACAGTCAAGAAAAAAATTACTGCCTGTCACACTGGTGTGACAGAGCAGTGTGACAGGCAGTAAGTCGCGAAAAAAAATCTGCTGTTGCATACATTTGAGTCAAGTAGGAATTGCAGTTTAGTATGGAATAGCTGATTTTATTATTTGCTCCGATCGGTTTGCCCCCATAGTTAAAGTTGTTCAGTTTGATGGGTAGACTCTTAGTTTAAACGAATGCTAATAATATCAATTTCACCCTGTATAAGCAAAGGCATTACGAAAGTGAATAATAATTTGATTCATTATGCATAATTATCGTTGATTTTATAAATGATTCAGTTTTGCTGTATTGGAGTGCACACAGAACTATTGCGTTACGATAAGGAATGACACATCAATGTAGTTGTTACTAGGGTTTTCGTCCCGGGACTCTCGAGTCTCGAAATCCCGGGAGTCTCGGTACTTTTTACGTCGAGACTGAGACCGAGACTTTGACATTTTGGTCCCGGGATTTCGAGACTCGTTTTCATATTAAAAATAATTAAATATGACTCACATTTTATACAATATAAACAATGTTTCCAGTTTATTATTGTGTCTAAATACCGATTTCAAAACTATATATTTTTTTAACGTACATAATGCATGATATTGAGTTATTTATTGCTTTTATCTAAGCATTTCGGTATCGAGTTTAAGAATGTCTTGTCTCACTAACGATCTACTGAGACTTGTCTCACTTGTTCCGCATGGTATCGAATTTTTGAGACTTTTTTTATTTGAATAGTTCGGGACCAAACTGGGACAGGCATGACACTGCCTGTACGTGAACGAGCGGTCCGGTACCTTAGGCCGGCGTGATAAGAGATAGGGTCGATACCTACCGAAAACGAGGAAATAATAAAAGTTAAGTTTGATTTACCTAAATTGAATTATCTTCTCATTGTAATGTCAATTCCTCATTGCATAGAAATAAAATCATGCTAGCAATAAATCAGGGGCTTAGGTCGTGTATTTTTGAAAATCAAGGTAGATACGGGTTCCTAAACTTAAACCTGAATAGTTAATAACGAAAAAGTAGGGAGCAGCGTGACCAATCATCAAAATTAAAATACCTATTGAATTTCTATTCATTTCTTTTTTTTATTCTTTAAAGAAGGTAAAGTATGAGTAGGCAGGTAGGAAACACAGCAGTAAATATATAGCACGACATGTTTCGGCACGTGATGGTATGAAGTCGCTTTGCCCGTCGAGTCGAGCGAGCGAGTGCAGCCTTGTGATTCGGCCGTCATTGACATTAAATGGGCATCCCGCCACTTCTAAAAGCACACATGCATGAGTGTCACTTCTTTTCGCGTTAGAGTATACATATTATTTTCTTCTAACTCGATTTGGTACGTAACTTCGCATTGCGAGAAAGACTGCAGTACAGCTCAAAGCAGCAGAAATCGTAATAGGTACTCTTCAGTCTACTGTATAATCTGCTGGAGCGTACACTGAGAAAAAATTGTTGCTATCGTAACAAAAAAACGTTGATGCTGGAGAGCCGTCAAGGGTGTATAGTTGTGAAAGCAACGTTCTTATTGTTACATTCTTAATTGCTAATGCAGCAAAGTTACTCTTCATTAGTCAATCTTGATGTTACAGCAAAAAAAAAAGGTTGTCAGATAAGCGACGTAGAATATATGCAGTTACAATTCTAAAATTGTATCTATCGCTATAGTTTTGCTTTATCTTTGTTCTCATGACTATTTTCTTTAGCTACATTATCAAAAGCATATTTGTCCCTACAACTACTTTACTTAGCTGCAGTATCAAATGTGCTTTGTGGCCTACCAATATACCTTTGTTGCGGTGACAAAGGATTTTGCGAAAAAGACAAAAGTTTGTTGTCCCTAGATCTACTTTTCTTTAGTTGCAATAGCAATCTTCCTTTGTGTCTTTATTAAATTCGCTGTTGCCACTCGAACAACGTTACTTTGTCGTATATCTTTTGCAACCCCAGCAAAGTAGCATTGCCGGTCTCGATCCCTGCTCTACACTTTGTTAATGATACACTATGGAAATCCGGCAATGCCCTGGAGTGATAAGCAGAAACTTGGGAAAATATTCATCTTTCCTGCTTATCTCTTCAGGGCAGTGCCGGATTTCCATCGTGTATCATTAACAAAGTGTAGAGCAGGGATCGAGTCCGGCAATGCTACTTTACTGGGGTTGCAAAAGATATACGACAAAGTAGAAAGAGGTATAGGTATATGAGAAAATAAAAAAAGGAAAATAAGGTATCACCAGCATTTATTAATGTTCTTAGAATTATAATTCTAATTTATATGAACAACTTTTATTGTGGTGTTAAGGTGGTTGCAGAGTTGTCAATTTAAATTTTCGACTGATAATTTCAAAGCTTCAAGCGCGGCATCTAGATTTTCTGAACTATTTTTCCACATATAAAATACTACTTACTTATATTAATACCGTCTACGCGTCTATGCGTCAAACTTTTGTATGAAAACTCTGCAACCACCACACACCTCACACACCTCTGGTTTAAATCACAACAATAAAATCAAGTGAAGGCTAAACCTTCAGGTGATGTACGTAACAGCTGATTTTGTTTTTGCCAATGGGACGTCTTCCCCTTCATAAAAAGGACACCAGACTAATCATACTTTTGTTTTTAATTAAAAATCTACCTCTACATATTTTTGTCTTTTACTTAAATAATAATAATAAATATCTTGGACAATGTCACACAAATTATCTAGTCACATTTAAAGTACCAGAATCTAGCCTGGACTTGTATTATGATGACTAGACAACGATATAGAATACATATATAGATACAAACATCCATGACTCGGGTACAAATATTCATATTCATCATACAAATATCTGTCCCTTACGGGATTCGAACCCGCGACCCTCGGCACAGCAGGCAGGTTCACTACCGCCTGTGCTACCGGGCTGTCAAACTTAGATCAGTACCTACTGAAATACCTTAAAATTAATTATTTACAGGGTGTTAGGCTAAACCAGTGGGGTAAACAGTTGCACTACTTTAAGGGGTGATTATACCCATGATACTAAACAACTTTCCCAAAGAAACCTAAAGGAAATACTAAAAAAAATTACACTTTTCTTTCATACAAAATGCAATCAGCTGATCGAATGTATTATAATAGAAAAGTAAAAAAAATCTGCGAATTTGCTATAGGTTTCTTAGGAAAAGTTGATCAGTATCATGGGTACAATCACGCCTTAAAGTAATGCAACTGTTTACACTAACTCCCTGTATATTTTAACGCTAATTAGATGAATGTACAAAGTGTTTCATCTACAAATAACTCTGCCACCTCTTTCACCTCTGCCACGTCCTTTCTGATAGAAGTACTGACTTTTTCTAAAAAAATTATTTCAGCCTCCACAATTATTTTCACTAAGAAGGCGCGGTCCCGGCTATTTAGTTTCTCACGATTGTCCGCTTTTTTAAGTAAAACCCTGCCAGTAGATATTGACGAAAGCATCCGGCGAAGTCCTTTTCCCGGTTCCAATGAATTAAAATCAAACGTGGTATTGAAAAGATCCAGTTCCGCAGTACTTAAAGTAAGGGACCATTCCTGAAAAAAAAACAGTAAGATCAGCTGATTAGAAAAAAATTGTTATGATTTATACAGGGTGTAACAAAACACCCTAGTAATACTTAAGGGGGAGCTTCATCAATCTGAACAACTTTCACTATGGAGCCAACATCGAGAAAAAATTAAAAAATGTGCCGTCCCATACATTTGAGTCGAGACAGTACTGCAGTTTTGTATGAAAGAGCGGATCTTTTTTTCACGATTTCGATGTTGGCTCCATAGTGAAAGTTGTTCAGTTTGATGGTCCGAAGCATCCCCTTATTTACTAGGGTGTTTTGTTACATCCTGTATAATGTTAGTTATAGTACCTACTTATATGTGAGAAAGGAATAAACGATATATTACTAGCTGTTGCCCGCGACTTCGTCTGCGTGGACATGTGATTTTGTCTCATGTCTCGTCTAAGGGTCATGAAGGTCATGGTCTGACCAAGTCTAGAAACCCAGGCATGTAAAATTAAAATGGTCATTAAGAAATAGGCTGATAAAATACACATGCTAGAATGCTCTGGCTTCTCGGGTCTGCAACATTGCAGGAAATTCATCAGCAATATAACACCACGAATCCCACAGTTCATACTGAACAACAGCAGGAGCAAAGCTCGTGCTATCGTCGGAGCTCTCACCGGGTACTACGCCTCACAGGCATGATAAAGCTCACCCTAGATCCCAGTTGCCGAGCGTGCGGAGAGGAGGAGGAAACCATGGAACATTTATACTGTGTGATTGCGATGTCTTGGTGGCTAAACGTATGTGTCCTGAGACTGAGAGATGGTTATTCAAAACTGGGAGATTACAGGTTTCTTCCCCTGAACACTATTGCCTCTCTCATTTTCCACGTTTTTCAATGGTGAAGAAAATAAATATTAAGTAGGAGTCAACACAAAAGATAGGTACCATTGAGTTGATGTGTTGCTGGCTTGCCAGCCCCCATAGTAGGATAAGAATAGGATAATAGTCATGAACTTGAGCTGAATCAAAATCAGAAAGTACCTACATTAAGTAAGTATGTAGGTATAAAAAAAAGTCATTCACAGATCCATCACTTGAATTTTTCTACTGTTCGTCGGTTATTAGTGTTTTATTTATGTCGAGCAGCATAATAATCATCTTACGACCCACTGCGGATCACAGACCTCCACTCACAAATAAACTTTAGAGGATAGAGGATAAGCGGAAAGCGCAGCGTGGGTAGGCCCCTCACACGGTGGACCGACGACCTGGTGAAGGCGGCGGGAAAACGTTGGATGAGGGCAGCGCAGGACCGGTCGTTATGGCGATTATTGGGGGAGGCTTATGTCAGCAGTGGACGTCCATCGGCTGAGATGATGATGATGATAGAGGATACTCTACCACGCGGGCTAGTGCACAATGGTGGAGGCAAAACGATAATATTCTAGCAAGCAAATGGTCAACTTGTTAAAAGAATTATTTTCAAGCCACATTTGTAAATCTCTAACCTTACTTAGCTATTATGAAAGTACTTAGGCACATTACCAAACTGTGGTGTTATAAGGACTTTTTAGATAAGTTGGTACCTATCTTTTCATAGATTGTGTTAGATTGATGTTCTATAGTTAAGCTACACAAATCCTCAAGAAATCATAATAGAACCGAAAATCAAACAAAACGAATATTTGGCAAAATTTTCTGCAACAAAATTATTATACCGTAGAATTGGCTCAGATTGGGCTCAAACTACCATTATACTTACATACAAAGATGTATTCAATCAATTTGTAAGCTCCTGCTAGAGTTAAAAATACGCCTAACGATATCTATGAAGATGAAAACGATACTACAATAAGTTTAGAAATGGTTAAAAGAAAGAAAAATATTTGACGACCCGTTTGGTGTAATGGTTACCACGCCGGACTGCCAAACCAGGGTCCTGGGTTCGAATCCCGGTTCGGTCATGGATGTTATATGTTTGTGCCGTTGTTGTATGGTTTCTATAATAAAAAGCCTATACTGCTTGCTTCGGATCATTACAATGTATGTGACTGTGAGCGTTATTTATTTAATTATTTTTCAATTCACCCGGTAAGTTACTTTACAATCAAATCTGTAAGACCTAATTTCTAAAACGCCTTGAGCGTGAGTTACTTGTAAGTGCAAGTATGGTCGAAATGTATGAACTTTGAGATCAGGGATTTAATCAACTAAATTAAGCTCCTGCTAGCTAGGTTTTGGAATAAATAATTTTATTGTTGCACACTTGCTTTTAAAAAACGCCTCACGCCATCTATTAAGATGAAAACGTACTATAATTACTTTAAAAAAGGTTAAAAGAAAGAGTATTTTTTTATATTTGACGACCCGTTTTGTGCAATAGTTACCATGCCGGACTGCCAAACCAAGGTCCTGGGCTCGAATACCGGTTCGGTCATGGACATTATTATGTTTGTAGGTTTGTGCCGTTGTTGTAATGTTTCCATAATAAAAAGCCGTGCTTGCTTGGGATCACTACAACGTATGTATTAAAATAAGAAAAAAGCCAAAGAAAACGTACTGTCCTAAAATTGGATCTGACCTAATCTCAGGATATTATTAAGGTCAGCAAATTGCTTCTGTCAAATCCGTTGAAAAATGGATAAAAGAAAAAAAAAAAGAAATCTTACCCAAGAATCGAACCTCCAACCTCTTGCGCGAAAATCTGACCATTTCCCAACTACGCTACACAGCTCTTGAGAGAAGTGTTGAAAAAAGCAACCACTATTTACTATTGGAATCTACCCAAATACATCTGTCAGCGTCAAGTCGGCGCTAGTGAGCATGATAAAACATTGGAAATTATCCCACAGACTCCCACAGTAACCCATTGCTGGGATAAAAAGTATCCTATGTGTTAATCCAAAACACATTCTATCTGCATGCCAAATTTCATCTAAATCCGTTCAGCCGTTTAGGCGTGATTGAGCCACAAACACACAAACATCCAAACATCCAAACATCCAAACATCGTCACAAACTTTCGCATTTATAATATTAGTGAGATAGGTATGGGCTCCAATTGCAATTAAAGTCAAGTTATTACATTGTACTCATCCTAATTCCTATAGCATGTTATCCGCACGGACAACGGGACAACATGCCATGTATCAATGAGTTTTTCTAACTTATGTACGTTATACCGACTGCACTCAAACGGTGAAGGAAAACATCGTGAGGAAACCTGCATACGCTCATACACCCTCCCTGAGGGTAGGTCTGTGCCCTGCAGTGGGACGTATATTATACGCAGGGTGAAATTGATATCATTAGCATCCTTTTAAACTAAGAGTCTATCCATCAAACGGAACAACAATCGGAGCAAAAAGAAATCAGCTGTTGCATACATTTGTGTCGCGTAGGCATTGCAGTTTAGTATGGAACAGCTGATTTTTTTGTTGCTCCGATCGGTTTGCTCCCATAGTGAAGGTTGTTCAGTTTGATGGGTAGACTCTTAGTTTAAAAGGATCCGGATGCTAATGATATCAATTTCACCCTGTATAAGCTGTAATGATGATGATGACTCATCCTATAATATCTACCTAATAATTTCAAACAGTTCAGTCAATTTATGTCACGATAAAGTTTTTTTTTTAAATTTACCTGCACTTCTTGTGGACGTGCGTGTGCTTCGGGATAACTTATGTCAGCAATCTTTGTGATAGATTGTGTGGTAGTAGACTTCTGAAAAAATATTAATAATATATGTGAGAGCGGTCTTGTAAATTCTTATATCTTTAAGGGACCAACACCGAAATCGCGAAAAAGAAATCAGCTGTTTCATACAAAACTGCAATCCTACTCGACCCAAATGTATAGGACAGCAGATTTTTTCCGCATTTTGGTTATAATATTTGTGCCATAGTGACAGAGGGACAGACGGACGGATGGATGGACGGACAGACGGACGGATGGACGGACAGACGGACGGATGGACGGACGGACAGACACCGAGGTGATTCCGTTTTTGTCAATTTTATAACGGAACATTAAAAACATTGCACACCTATAAAGCGTCGGTGGCGCGTTGCGGAGGACACCCAATTATGGGGGTTGGGGTTCGAATCCGCACGGACAAAATGCCATGTACCAATAAGTTTTTCTAACTTATGTACGTAATAGCGACTGCTCTCAAACGGTGAAGGAAAACATCGTGAGGAAACCTGCATCCGCTGCAAAAGAAATTCTGATGTTTATGTGAAGTCTACCAATCCGCATTGTGCACGCGTGGTGGACTAATGCCCATACCCTCCCTGAGGGTATATAGGCCTGTACCCTGCAGTGGGACGTTTATAGGCTGATGATGATGATGATGATCATTCCATATTTAGTAAACACTTGAGCTTTAGGTAAATACCATATAAATATACATCAGATTATCCGATCACCGAATAATAAGTAAATAAGACACTATTACTTACCCATCATAGACGGCACTAAGTGTGCCAAATTATTCTTAAGGAGAAAAGTCCCCAGGTCCTCCTCCATAATTAGGTACCATACAAGTAGTACTTGTAATCACTAAATCACTGAACAATTAACACAACACTATGACCGCGCCCGCGTGCTAGGAACAAGGAACAAGTATTAAGACCGCGTGTGCTCTTGAAGGCATCCACAATTAAAATGACACCGTGACCAAACAGGTTGCGCATGCGACAACAGTATTGGGTGTTGCCATTGTAATCGTATCTAGGCTATTTTGTCCAAATGTTTAATTTGAATTTTGTTAGTTAAAACGTTGATTTACTAACAACACCGCTTAACCATAGTAACAAATGTTATTTTGATGGATTATACTTTGCTATAACATCGCTACGTAATGTTCATAAATTAACAACGTGCCATTACTACCCCAACAACTGTTATTTTGATGGATTATACTTTGCTATAGCATCACTACGTAAAGTTGATAAATTAACAACGTGCCATTGCGACCCCGTTAAAATGTTTTAACATAGTTACACTATATAGGTGTATTTTGCTGAAATAGCTAAAATCTTTTCAACAATAAAAAATTTGTCACTGGCATTATGGCCGTATAGTTTCAATGACAATGTACTTACGTGCGGTAACAATAAAATTCTAACAAAGCTTTTATTGACGCTTTGTTAGCCGTTTTTTTTCTGAGTGTATAATTATAATTATGTGGTCTAATGTTGAAGCCCATTCGGAACCCGGCTTGTTTAGGGGGTTGGAAGACATCGATCCTGCGTGCGAGATTGTTCGTAATGACTCTCGAAAACAACTTACAGACGACTAAGAAGAGAGAAGATGGTGCCTTTCGTTCTTCAGCAAGGCATTTTTGCCATTTTTTAAAGAAGAGCACTACCAGACTTGTTCAATGCCTGCGGCATTTTCCCCGCGAATGACTGAATTATACCACTTCTGAAGGTCTAAGGATCGGTTTTCCAGCCGTCTTCAAGAGCTCGACCGCGATTCCGGTAACCAGTTCGGTTTCCAGATTTGAGGATCATCGAGTACTCTCCCTTTCTTCAGACTTCGATTAACTAATTAACGTCCTATTGTAACCTGCTTAATTGTTGCATGCTTGTTCTTCCTCAATTTCAGTGAGCTTGTAGTGTGTACACTGTCGCGTATTGTACGTTGCCAGGTGCAGCCTGTCGTCGGTTTTGGTAGCCAAATCTCTCCCAGAGTTTGCCCCGGGTCGGGTTTTGGTTGTTCTGGCTATGTTATTGTTAGAATTTGCCTTGATCGCCACGCTTGGAGGGTTGGCGTTCGCAGTTGGACTGTTTACTGTGAATATTGTGATTAAGGTTGTTTTCTAGCTATTGAGACTGACATAAAGGTAGATTTACCAGATAAACTAGGAATTTATGATTATTTTGTGTTGTGATTCTGCATGGCGATTGCTTTAATTATACTAAAAATCATAATTAAATGACCAATTTTGATGTAACTTTTGAATAATTAATTAATCTAATAATTAGTTACGTTAGAATAGTCGTTTACTTATGATTTTGATTTTAGGTTTAAATTAAAAATCAGATTTTATATCCCCTGACATTTTATGCATTTTACCTATACGCTAAGACTGTCTAAAGCCAGAAAACACCGATAATTCCTTGTATTTTTAAATTAAACCACACAGTCTCGAATTTCCCGGGAATCCCGGGACTGGGGTTTGAGAATCCGAGACTGGTCCCGGGACCAAAAATGCTAACGAGACCGAAATCCCTAGTTGTTACCTACGTTATCGATATAACGGCCATGTGTTCCAACATTATTGTCATCAGTCATCACCATGACTTCATTCCGATTCCTGTTAATTCATGAAATGAATTCATGATTTATTCCAGTCCTGCATTATTAGTTCTGTTAAATCTAAATGATTAGGTACTCACTGCATCAGTCCCGACCGTAAAGCTGAAGATATGGTTGTTATTCCTGTAAACCAGGATCAACAGCGGCGACCATTCACAACACTAGACAATGAAGTCCAGCGAGCCTCTAATCTGTCTTGGAACCCGCAATGAATTTTATCAAAGAAGAGAGGAGGAGTAGGAAAAAGATATATCCGACTGCTACTGCAAACGGGAGACAGCAATAAGGAAAAGCATGGCTATTAGAGACTCAATTCTAGATATCATTTATGGCAGAGTTGAAGACCCTGCCGCAAAAGCAACAAAAAATATAATATTACAGAAACAAAAGAGGAACCTTAAATTGTACTGACTATGACCTATTTTGCTTCCAGTATACAGGGTGAAATTGATATCATTGACATCCTTTTAAACTAAGAGTCTACCCATCAAACTGAACAACTTTTACGATGAGAGCAAACCGATCGGAGCAAAAAATAAATCAGCTGTTGCATACATTTGAGTCGAGTAGGCATTGCAGTTTAGTATGGGACAGCAGATTTTTTAGTTATTACTGCATCTGAACTTATTCATTAAAAATGTTTGGTTTGTACTGACCATACTGTAACCAAAATGTCATTGACTGTAACTTGACTGTAACCTGTCGCTCGCTTCCTCGATCGGCGCGGTTGTTATCAACAGTACGATCAGCACAGCCATTTTTATTCAAGTTTACGGGATGGCAAAAATAAGAGATAACATTTCCTATTAATATTCATCATTCCTAATACGTTGTGAAAGTTTGTGCACTGAATAAAAAGTAACCCTGTATTGGGTCCTTCTTAATATTCAGACACTTTTTTAAGGGGATGATCAGGAGTGCGATTTTTGAATCTCATTCGCTGAGTTCAGCAGTTGAAAATGTCAAAATTACTGTGGAGATATGCATCTTTCTACTGCTGATTTGACTTTCTTTCAGGAGTGCGATTTTTGAAAGTCAAATCAGCATTAGAAAGATGCGTATCTCCATGAATTTTCAACTGCTGAGTTGAACGTATGAGATTCAAAAATCGCACTCCTGACTGAACTCAACAACTTTCTCAATGGCACCAACATCGAAATCGCTGAAAAGAAATCAGCTTGTGCATACAAACCTGCAAACCACTTGAGCCGAATGTATGGGACAGCAGATTTTTTTTTCGCGATTTCTATGTTGGTCCCATAGAAAAAGTTGTTCAGTTTGATGGTCTGATCAACCCCTTAATAAAGTGTCAGCATATTAAGAAGGACCCTATAGATATACATTTGAAAAAGTATAGATATCATACAAATTGTGATCCGATTTACAGGATTGTATGTAGCCTAGTGTAGTGGGTCTTCCACTGAATTCGATTTTCGCGACAACTCAATATTTCAAGTTAAGTTCGGACAGAAACGGTCACGATATACTATACTATACAGAGTGAAATTGATATCATTAGCTTCCTTTTAAACTAAGAGTCTACCCATCAAACTGAACAACTTTTACTATGGGAGCAAACCGATCGGAGCAAATAAAAAATCGGTTGTTGCATACATTTGGGTCAAGTAGGCACTGCAGTTTAGTATGGAAGAGCTGATTTTTTGTTGCTCCGATCGGTTTACTCCCATAGTAAAAGTTGTTCAGTTTGATGGATTGACTCAGTTTAAAAGGATGCTAATGATATCAATTTCACCCTGTAGAAAGTCCGAGAATGTAGCCTGTATTACTCGTAGGGTATCTAAACAATTACAATATCACAACCATCGAAAACAACCCAAGCCACCTACAACGCCGAGACGCGGTGATAAAATGTAACCGCTAATTTATTCCCATATCGCGTCACGTGGTGTGGGGTTACGAGTTACGGGGTAAAATTGAAATATTCCCCGACAAATCGGCTGGGCGTACCCAGGGGATTGGGAATTGGATGGGTGCAAACGTGGTATGTGAAAAAAGTTTGAGAATTTTAAATATTTATTTTACTTTTATTCATTAACATATAATTTACTAACAAAATCATAATACTTAACATGTTGTATCTTATCTAAGTTACATGCCTATAAAATTTATGTTATGTTGTTATAAACACAACATTCAGCAATTTAGAAGCACGACATTACATCAGTCATATAATATTTTTTTGACAAAACACAGTACCTATGAGAGATAGGAATATAAATATTAGTACTACTATTATTATTATATATTTTAATTACTATATTACTATTAGTATAGAATATATTTTAAAATATTAGCACTGTACTACTATATATTTTTATTCTGTGGTATTCATTAGGTATGTCAAACTTCAGCGTAGTTAATAGGAATGTCATAAAATCTTGGATAATTTTTTTTTAATACAATTTATCCTTTCGGCAATGCAATGGGAACTAGCCCTTACAGCATGGTCATAAGTAACATTTTTCTTTGTACTTAAAACTAACATAACCTAACTTAACCTACTCTTGAAATGCGTCGATGGTACACCCATTCCAATATTCAAGATAGTTTTACGCGAAGATCAATCCGAATCAAACGGGAGCGCCTTCTTTATTTCTCACTTTTACTATATTGTTCTTCATTACGGCACATTATTAAACTAATTCCACCACACTAACACAATAATGACCACCGAAAAACGAATTTAGAAAATTAAGAAACAATGTCCGTTCTTGTCTTCAAGATTCCCGTGCAGAACTCTCCTCCTAGCCTAAAACCTAATCCTAAACCCTAACACATTGAAATGCGAGGATGGACGCATTCCAATGTTCAATGGAGTTTTACGCGAGGAGTTCAATCCAAATCAAACGGGAGCGCCTTACTTTATTTCTCACTTTTACTACATTGTTCTCCATTAATGGCACATTATTACACTAATTCCACCACATTAACACAATAATAGCCACGAAAAACTAATTTAGAAAATTAAGAAACAAAGCCCAGTCCATTTTGTCTCACTTCGCGCGTAAAATTCCTGACACTGACCCAATCTTGGATAAGAAAAACATATTCATTTTTTTCAGATAGAATGGAATAAGGGAATAACACACACAATTATGAATAAATACGTAAATTCACGACCGTAATTCTTTTTTAAATAGTAATAAAGATTGCTGCATTTAAAACGTGCACTTACTGCAAAGGTAACTTTATTAGTAGGTTGATCTAAGTTAGTAGGTACTTTTGGTTTCAGAGTGGATTTACACGGAACGGAAAATTATGTTGGAACTATCAAAGTGTTCATAGGAAATATTTGTCTAAAAAAAATGGATTCAAAAAACCAACAACATTATTATTTTTTTATTTTTTTATAACAAAATGTCAGTTACCATGTTTTAACCCGCTACACTCATATCGTTGTTACATCTACAAGGGTTTTATAAAGAGGTGCGAATGACAAATAGTACCAGGGGACGATGAAATGACAAGATGTTATCTTGATTATCGTAACGAAATCATATCGAAGTGAGAGTAGCATAAGCCCAATTAAACTTAATAGCGTTAGTGGTAGGGGTGATAATACGATTTATAAGACACGAGCTTTTACCCGCGACTTCGTCCACATAAATTATATACCAGATTTTAAGTCAGATGATAAGCTATCAAACAAAAAAAGTTTCATCAAAATCGGTTCAGTAGTTTTTGCGTGATACTCGAACAAACAAACATCCAAACAAACAAACGAACAAACAAACAAGCAAACAAACAAACAGACAGACAAAAAGTCCAAAAATTTGTGATTTGGAATCATGGAAGCCTAAAAACCATATCGTAATCTTTTTTTTGTAAATATCTTCAATGTACAGGCACACTTCTGTTACAGTTTTATAATAGTTTAGATAATCAGTTCCATGATGTATTGAAAGAAAGAATGAAAAATAAACTTTAACACACATTCACTAGAGCATAAGTATTAAAAAAAGCCGGTCAAGTGCGAGTCGGGCTACTCGCGCACCCAGGGTTCCGTACCACACCATCACAGAACACAACATTATTAACTTAGAAAAAAAATCTTTTTCTGTCCGGGACCTTTAGCGCAAGACCAACTCACACTTGGCCGATTTTTAGTTTTTTTTATTATTTTGAAGAGTTTACTCTATAATCACACTAAGTTTGACGCTTGTGTGTATTACCATTTTTACGATAGAGCGTGAAGAAAAAACGTTGATAAAAACTAGTTTCTTGTTGAGAACCCCCCTTAATTTTGAACTTTTTGATATTTTTATTATTTGTTAACAAATCCGCTGTAATAACGCATAATTTCAACTATCTAGCTATTACGGTTCAAAAGTTACCGCCCTAAATAGGTAGGACAGACGGACGGACGGACGGACAGACGGACAGACGGACAGATAGACAGACGGACGGACGGACGGACGGACAACGTAGGCTTAGTAATAGGGTCCCGTTTTCACCCTTTGGGTACGGAACCCTAAAAATAAAGGAGGGATAGGGAAGACAGGAAAAAAACTGTGGAAAAATTTTGCAAGATTTACCGTTTGAATTCTTAAAAACACAGTTATCAATTTAAATAATACAAAGTACTTCACAAAATTACCAAGTTTTTTTAGGGTTCCGTACCCAAAGGGTGAAAACGGGACCCTATTACTAACCCTACGTTGTCTGTCCGTCCGTCCGTCCGTCAGTCTGTCCTACCTATTTAGGGCTGTAACTTTTGAACCGTTATAGCTATAGTCGTATAGTTGAAATTTTCTCAGATTATGCGTTATTACGGCGGATTTGTAACAAATAATAAAAATGTCAAAAAGTTAAAAATTAAGGGGGATTCTCAACAAGAAACTAGTTTTTAAGGCTGGGTATTAGTAGAACAAGCCTCTCTTTCTAACAAGCAAACTTTCGCAATTAGCCATCCCGCTTCAATTGAAAGCAAGATCGTAAAAAAACGCATTTTTCATCAATATCTTTTCTCTTGGGTGTTTGGGGAAAAATCCATCGGTTAGAAGCTCTGCTATAATTATTTACCTTTCAAATGATGGTATATTCAGAAGAAATGGTGTAGTGTGATTCTTGTAAAACTGGTTATAAATCTGAAATCGAGCTTACTTTGCTCCTCTTTTCTATCGAGAAAATTTAATAGAATCGTGTTTTCAACGGTTAGATGCCCTGCAGAAAGAACGTATCTACACTGTTATGTGAACTATATATATTAAATGTAATAATTTGGTTCTCAAAAATCGGTTCGAAAACAGACAAAATAGGTATGACCCCCTCTTAATACGTTTTTTCTTCACGCTCTCTATCGTAAAAACGGTAATACATACAAGCGTCAAACTTAGTGTGATTATAGAGCAAACTCTACAAAATAACAACAAATACTAAAAACCGGCCTAGTGTGAGTCGAGCTCGCGCTAAAGGTACCGGAAAAAAATGTTTTTTTTTTCTAATTTTGTAATGTTGTGTTCAGTGGTGGTGTGGTACGGACGGAGCCCTCGGTGCGCGAGTAGATCGATTCGCACTTGACCGGTTTTTTTTAATAATATGCTTAAAGGTTCTGGATCTGTACATTTTTTCTTTATTCTTTTTTTTTTTTTTTTTTTTTTATTTATTTATTGAATAAAAAAACAGTCACTTAAAAAACATTAAATTTTGGTTTTAAGATACACTTACAGACATTGAGTTCCCTATATTACTTAAGTTTAGTAAATTATTATATTTGTTTACTAGTTTAATCACTGAATCAACGCAACCCTATTAAAGAAAAAAGAAAATATAACAAAGATTTAACAAACAATTTTTACTTAGTTAGGTACTATATTAGTTATTAGGTACATTTACTTGAGAAAATAAAAATGTACAAATAGACAGATAAGCACATAATTTTTACTCATTAGGTACATTAGTTATGGCTCTTAAAGACGATTTTTTGAAGCATTCCAGAGAAAGACTAAAGATATCAACGTCACAAAGTTTATCGTTGTATAATTTTATTCTTAATCTTCTTGTTATATTGGTCGATTTGATCAATTGTTTGGTATACAATCCACTCGAAATTATGTCACAAATAAAATAAATAAATAAATATCTTGAATATTTTCATACAGAATAAATATAAATAAAACCGATTTTTCACTAATTTCAAACTAAACCGTTTTCAAATAGTTAATAAAAATAGGTTCAAATAAACTCGAGTAGATACAGAAATGATATACAACGTGTTAATGAATTAACGCAAAACTAGAAAGTAGTTTGTTTAGAATCGAGAACAGAATCGAATTATCATGGTTTCAACATAGGCAATTTTTCTCAAAATATTAAATAATTCGTTTGCAAAATTAAAATTTTTCTGAACCCGATGTCAACCCACCGCACGGGCACCCTCACCCTACTTACTACCAAAACAAGATTATAAAAATGTATCAATGAGTACGTTTGCGCTTTCTTTCAGTGCTGAAATGATAACAAATCATTTTTGCCTCAAAACTTAAAATGCGAATAACTTTTAATTTTAACTATCAAAATAATCAAATTATTGTTTCCATCTAATTATTTTGTTATAAATCAGTTGGGGTGTATGAGGTTTTGCGCTAATTCATTAACACGTTGTATGTATAATGAAGCCAAGCCAGAAAAAGTAATACCTAACTAAAAAAGATGTTTTAATTCGTTATCTATATTGAACCCTAAAATAATCTAGAGAAAAAATCCCTAGAATGATAAACAGGAAAGTGCAATTAAAATAATCCAATAAAGCCATGGTCGGGATAACTGCAAAATAAAACGTTGCACCCTCCAAGTGTTGAAAATCATGTGCTGTAATGAATTGGAGCCGACTCCAGGGACTCCAGGGTGTTAGGGGTTGAGAGGGGCTTGTTTGTGAGTCGAGTGAAATTATTCGGAATGACGACTGACTGTGGCTAGCAGGAATATTTTATTGATTTTTAAGATTACCTGCCTTTTTTACCACTTCTGGGTAAAGAGTGCGATTTTTGAAACTCATTCGTTGAACTCAGCTGTTGAAAATATCAAAATTACTGTGGAGATATGCATCTTTCTACTGCTGATTTGACTTTCAAAAATCAAGCTTCAGGAGTGCGATTTTTGAATGTCAAATCAGCAGTAGAAAGATTCGTACTTCGATAGTAATTTTGACATTTTCAACTGCTGAACTCAGCGAACGAGATTCAAAAATCGCACTCCAGTGACAGAGCGTTTGACATATTTTGTATGAAAAATTACAGAAAGAAGTGGTAAAACCATAAAGATATTATACCTTACGGAATAGAGTAAGTGACATGAGTTGTCAAATGAAACCGTTTTTGGACGTTTTTTGGAGTCCTCGGCAGGGTAAAAATTCGATTTCTGTGTATTAATTCTCAATCTAACGTGAAATAGTGAATAATTTAATGAAACAGTGTTAGTATATTTTACAAAATTATCTACGATTTCACTTTAGGTTCACGATTATTGACAGAAACTGAATTTTTACCAGGACTCCAAATCCCCAAAAACGGTTCTATTGCCTCGCGTCACGTATCTCTTTCTATTATACAGGCATGCCGCTAGGTACATCTCGCTCTCTCAGCTGTCACCGTCTCTCTTACGTAGTATAATACCTTTATGGGTAAAACCATAAAGATATTATACCTTACGGAATAGAGTAAGTGACATGAGTTGTCAAATGTAACCGTTTTTGGACGTTTTTTGGAGTCCTCGGCAGGGTAAAAATTCGATTTCTGTGTATAATTCTCAATCTAACGTGAAATGGTGAATAATTTAATGAAACAGTGTTAGTATATTTCACAAAATTATCTACGATTTCACTTTAGGTTCACGCTTATTCACAGAAACCGAATTTTTACCAGGACTCCAAATCCCCAAAAACGGTTCTATTGCCTCGCGTCACGTATCTCTTTCTATTATACAGGCATGCCGCTAGGTACATCTCGCTCTCTCAGCTGTCACTGTCTCTCTTACGTAGTATAATACCTTTATGGGTAAAACAGGCCCTAAAAGTGATAATGATAATTTATCAAAAAATGTTTTTTTTTTTTTAATGTATTACTAGTAAACGATTTTTTATTCTGTGGTTATATTCAAGGCAAAGTGATCTAGCCCATACAGTCGATGTCTTTAGGAAAGGTTTTTTTAAATGTTGGGAGCACTGATCTTGGATGCCGCCAAAATCACTACACAAGTTAACTTGAACCAAAGCTTATGTTCTGTTTTCGTATTTATTTGAAATTCTTTACTTGTTATGTTGGTCGCTTCACGCAACTGTTTGGTTTACAATCTGCACGACATTGGCCTCGATTCGGAGTGTACCACGACTAAACTAAACTAAATGTATTCCTGTCACTTTCTAAAATAAGATTAAGAAAAGAGACAGAAAACCAACAGCTGACTTTAGTGCTGTCAAAGTGACGTTAAACGCCCAAAAACGACTTAAATAAGATGGCGTACATTATGATGGCATCTTATTTTGCGCATTATTAATAAGCTATCAAACAAAAAAAGTTTCATCAAAATCGGTTCAGTAGTTTTTACATGATGCTCGAACAAACAAACACACAAACAAACAAACAAACCGAGAGACAAAAAATCCAAAAAATTGTGATTTGGAATCTGGGAAGCCTAAAAATCATATCGTAATCTTTTTTGTAAATATCTTCAATGTACAGACACACTTCTGTTACAGTTTTATAATAGTTTAGATTTATCACAAAAAAGAACAATAACTTTGTAATGAATCCGATTTGTTAAACAAGCACTAAGGTGAAGCGGGGCTATTCCGGCAGTGGGGCTATTCCGGCAGTGGGGCTATTCCGGCATTTGGCTATAACTTTTGTTTTATAAGCTTTTAGTCAGTCGCGACACCTGGTACAGGTAGAGAAAAAGCATGTTTCTTCGAAAAAATATAGATGGGGCGGCTAACGCAGGAATTGTTTGATTGGGAAGCCATATTGACGGGATACCATTTTTTTCGCTTGCGTTACCAAAAACGCTCCGCAATTTTTGTTATTCTTTTTGTGGTTTTTGTATTTTATTTGAAGATTAATCAAGTGAAGTAATATGAATAAGAACTGTAGATTCTTTTCTGCTAACTTATTTTGTCCTACGCTTATTTATTACTGTGTTATTGAGTCTGCCATAATAACCCCCCCAAAACTATGATGGAGGGGCAATTCTGGCAGAAAACACTGGCGGAATAGGCCCACTGTTTTTGTATGAACATGTACATTTTTAGGTCAAATCAAGACAAAACATGTTTTGTCTAGTTTATAATAAGTATATTATCATACGAGTATGTATTTTGTATTATTATAGATGATGTAACATTTAAAGATAAAAAGAAAAAGCGTATTTACTCAGAAATCAAACTTTGAAATGTGGTTGAAGACGTGAAAAAACTAAAATAGCTGCATGGAGCGGCACAGATACTCAGGATAGGTACCCAGACCTACAATAAATACCTAACCTTTATTAAAAAGAAGAGAGTTAATAGGAAATCAATCTTAATATGACGTTTTTTTATCATAAATTTAGGATTACTCGTACTCAAAACTTGTTTTATTAAATTAAGCACTTTATACTTACTTAAATCAATCTCATCCAATTTTTAAGAAATTTTTGTTAGGTTCCGCTTATCGACTTTTACGTGTCCCAGCCCTAGCATGTATGGAGAGCTGACAGAATAGCCCCACAATTTTTTTAAAGTATTTTTACTCGAAAATGAAGCATCCCAGCTTGTCATATGATCTAGACTTAAAATTACATTACAATAACACTAATATTGATGAAGTTAATGATATTGGGTTCCTAGGTGTTACTATTGACAAGCACCTAAACTGGAAAAACCATATTGAAAAACTTAATAGTAAACTTTGCTCCTGTTGCTATGCTCTTTCTGTGTTAGTCGATGTCTCATCAATTGAAGTTGCAACAAATTCATATTACGGAAATGTCTGCCTTATTATTGTACGGAATCCTTTTCTGGGGAAATTCAGTAGACGTAAAAAAAACATTTACATTGCAAAAACGGTGTTTGAGAATAATTTTTAGTTTGCCAAATGAAGAGTCTCTTAGAACAATATTTAAAGAAAAAGGCTTCTTAACACTGACTGTATTTATATATTGGAAGTTTGCCTTTTTGTACGTCAGCACAAGGCTTACTTTAAGAAAGTCTCAGATGTTCACACTAGAAATGTCAGACAAAGACCGTCTTGTTCTACCACGCATAAATTGCATGATTTACGATAAAAGTACGTATGTAATGGCAGTGAGAATTTATAACGGGATTCCAAAAAATATTAAATGTTTAAATGATATTAATTTAAAAAAAATACTGAAAATCTGGCTAGTCGAAAATGTATTTTATAACTTAGATGAATTTTATGCTAAAACGACCACATATGTAAATGCTGTTAAATTGTAATATTTTATTCTTAGATTTTATTGTTGTTTTTGTTATTGGAATTTTTGACATTTTTGAACATTATAATTTTGATTTTATTGTTATTGAGTGTGTTGTGTGTATGGCAATTATCTGACATTTTGACGAATTTATGACATTACAATTATATTATTTATCTACTGAAGTGTCAACTATTATAATTGAAGTGGTTTTTGTACTTTTTTAAAATGTACATATCGAAAGATGACTTAAATGTCATTCAAGTTTTAATTTTGCGTCTATATTTGCATGTAAGATAATATGTTTAAACATTTGTATTGTATGCCTGAAATGGGTAAGAGCTGCTTGTTCATGTAACTTAAATGTAAGACCTTTATGTACCAGTTCTAACAATAAAGTTATTCTGATTCTGATTCATAAAGTTCATTTTCGCATGTGTCCTATCGTCAATATTGTATTGCTTCGAGTTGCAGCGTCATAGCTCCATAGATGGCGGAGATATTGTCGACTGACGGAATTACCCCGCTGCGGGGTAATTATGGCCACATGGTATTTTTACGAGAATTTCGCTTCTTCTGCCATTGTAAATATGCGTTTTTAAAACAAAAATTAAGGGGATATCATAACAGATAAAATACCCTTTAATATGCAATAGTCAACTTTACTATAACTTTATAACAAAGGGAAATAATGAAGTTTAAACTTTTCGCTTTGATTTTTTGTGTCAGAATAGCCCCGCCTCACCTTATATCTCACCGAGAACAGCCGAGAACGAGAATGTGGATGCCCTTCATGGTTCTCGTGACGTCATAAAGCCGTAGCAATTTTCCTTGAAAGTTCTCGCGAGAATTATCGCTGAGAAGTTCTGGCGAGAGTGAAGTGCCTGTTTAAGGATGCTGTGTAACTTGTCTAAACTCTCTGCTTGTGTATAATATAATATTTAGCGACAGACGAGTATTAAAGTTGCCACGATTGGTTAGCAGCTCAAAGGAACGAGCGTTGACGCAAACTGCGCATTAGACGGAGGAAGTTCTTAATTAATTAGATAAAATTATTATCTGAGATGAGCTTCCGATCTCGATGCATACGACCAGTGGCGTAGCATGGGCTTCTGCCGCCCGGGGCACAGACCGATTTTGCCGCCCCCTTATGAAGACCTACACAAAAAATAACGGAGCGAGCGAAGCAAACTCGAAAAAATTTTGCACATTTGTTGTGGCCAGACATCTTCTAGTTTATCCATGCATAAATAGAATCTTAGAGCGATCGAAGCACCCTCGACTTTTCTCCTCAATACGAATCGGTTGGAGCCAGAACTTTTTGCATACAAAACATGTAATCAACTGAGTAAAAGCATGGATCCAGCGAAGCAAGCTCGACATTTTTAGCCACTTCTTAGCTGTGGTCACAAATCAGAACTCTTTAGGTTTATGTACAGTAATTAACAAAGATATTTAGAGCGTGCGAAGCGAGATGGATTTTTCTCTGCCCTGCGATATTTTTCCCGAATTTGCCGCCCCCAGTTGCCCGGGGCAGTCTGTAATATGTTCATAAAATTATCTTATGAAAAAATCCTTAGGTTATACATATATTTTTTTGTGTGAAAATGCGTTTTCATATAAAATAAATATTTAATTTTACTGCTATCTCAATATACAGGGTGAAATTGATATCATAAGTATCCTTTTAAACTAAGAATCTACCCATCAAACTGAGCAACTTTTACTATGGGAGCAAACCGATCTGAGCAAAAAATAATCAGCTGTTCCATACTAAACTGCAATGCCTACTCGACTCAAATGTACGCAACAGCTGATTTTGCTTTTGCTCCGATCTGTTTGCTCCCATAAAGTTAGTTGTTCAGTTTGATGGGTAGACTCTTAAAAATGGTTTTTGTCAGATTAGAATTAGAACAGAGTTATATAGCGCATGAAATAACAAAACATTCGTGGTTTTATTTTCAATTCCCAATTGAAAACTTAAATAGTAGCCAAGAGATACCAATATAACAAATTAATATTAGACAATCCATTCAAAACATGCTTCAAACATTCTAAATTCGAATGTCCGTTGCAAATGACAGCTGTCAAAACGGTGTCATGGCGTCGCAAGATGGCGTCCGGTTACCGTCGATCTCGGACGCGGCACCGTGAACGGAACGCCGCAAAAAGATAATAAAAAATATCCATTTCCGATTTTGAAATAGCTAATAGATCTGCGAATGTATCTACCTAGCTGGGGAGATAAAATAGTTAAAAGTAGGTAGAGTATCATTCGTTTGGAAAGGACATCTGGCACATAATACCAAAAAATGTATAACCATCCTTCTATTTTTATTATGGCCTATGGAACACTAGAAACTAACTGCAGGCATTAGTTTATTTTATAATGATTTATTAGTTTTTATCATTTTTATAAAAAAAAAACATTGTGCTTGCAACCTATGACGTCTGTGCTTGCAAGACATCCTACCAACCAAAGAGTACTTTTTCTACCAACTCCTACTAAACAACATTGACAGCCATTTTGGGGTTGCTGCTTTTGTAGAATTTATTAATAATAAATGATTAAATAACTTGTTAAATAAAAATAAATGATACTATTTGAGTCGTTTTTATAAAACCTCATAATTTATTACACATTTGACTACAGTCAAAACTTCTATACATTTTAAGGTATTTTTTCAAGGGAGAGCGGCGGTTGTCCTTTCATTAAGATAATTTTAAAAATAATTTCTGGTAGTTTGCTTATTTTGAAGTGAAAACTTCTTTAGCGGCGTTGTGCACTTTTTGGAATGGGTAAAAAATATTTAACTCGCGTCAGGAACATGACGTCACCCTGATCCTGATCGAAAATTGGTCAGACATATCGCCCTCTCTTTCTACCGCGCGGTATTTATTACTTCCTAATCTTTCCAAAATATCAAAAATGCACAACGTAATGTTCAAGTTTTCACTTCTGCCGGCACTCCCGGAGTGCAACCCGTTGTTTTTTTATAATTCAAATAATATATTGGTCATAATAGTTATAAAAATTAAGAATTAATATAAGTAATTTTATCGAAGTGTGGTTGTATCAAAGAAATATATAGGGTCTTTCTTAATATGCTGACACTTTTTTAAGGGGATGATCAGACCGTCAAACTGAACAACTTTCTCTATGGCACCAACATCGAAATCGCGAAAAAAAAATCAGCTCGTCCATACAAAACTGCAAACGCACTCGAGCCAAATGTATGAGACAGCTGATTTTTTTTTCGCGATTTCGATGTTGGTCCCATAGGGAAAGTTGTTCAGTTTGATGGTCTGATCATCCCCTTAAAAAAGTGTCAGCATATTAAGAAGGACCCTGTATATTACTAGCGTAAGGACATGGCCTATGAGCTTGACTATTGTCCCCAGTTCGTTGGCTCTAAAATGCAAGGAAAAATGTCAGTTTAGAGCACTCGAAAATATATGACACGATTATTATTAATCGTATGGCTCTTTCTTTTCATTCCTGCGGAGATTACAAATTGATATCTATGGTTTTGGCCCTAGTTTGGCTCTCGGGGTTAGCTCGTTCAACTCCTGGATTCCACCGTCGAATCTTCTGCCAGGGCACTCGTTAACAATGTGCTCGACGGTCACACGGTATATGACACGATATAGTTCATATACCAGTTATGACAGATGGCGCAAATTTTAATTTCTATGAAGAAGGTTTTTGTAAAATATTCTGACGGGCCTATCCTTACGCTAGTAATATTTAAATCTATGGGTTGTATACATTTCTGCCTGCATTTGCCTGCGGCTCGAGCTGATGATTGTAATGGCCATCAACTTTGCTCACTTGCATCATAATAATGTACTATTTCAATATCCATCTCATTAAGTCATCACCATTTTGTAAAGTGAAGATCCGTAACCCGCATGCCATTATATTACAGACTTAAGTAGGAGTAAGTAAGTCAAATTATTGGTCGAACAATGATTTTTAATGAAAATACCCAGTATTTTATAAAAGAATCATGCTTTAAGTTCATTTTTGTTATTTATACAACGTGTTAATGAATTAGCGCAAAACCTCATACACCCCAACTGATTTATAAAAAAATAATTAGATTGAAACAATAATTTAATTATTTTGATTGTTAAAATTTAAAGTTATTCACATTTTAAGTTTTAAGGCAAAAATGATTTGTTATCATTTCAGCACTGAAACAACCCGCTAACGTACTCATGGATACATTTTTATAATCTTGTTTTGGTAGTAAGTAGGGTGAGTGTGCCCGTGCGATGGGTTGTCATCGGGTTCAGTAAATTTAAAATTTTGCAAAAAAATTATTTAATATTTTGAAAAAAGTTACCTATGTTGAAACCATGATAATTCGATTCTGCTCTCGATTCTAAACAAACTACTTTCTAGTTTTGCGTTAATTCATTAACACGTTGTATATTGTACTTAAAACTTTTTTTAAGAGTCCTTTTACTATGATTGAGATATCTTTAATATTGTAATGCAACAGAACGGTAAAAGGAGTCTTAAATAGGTATAAAAATAAAAAAGAAATCATGAAGAAGTTAAAAAAGGAAGCATGTCATAAATGTTGTTAAAGTATTTCTTCAAGATTAAACCAAAGAGATAGTAAGTACTAGATTAAACCTAATTGTGTATTGTAATTTATTGTCTCAAGTATCTATTCAAAATGTACAATTGAAAAAGTACAGAAGATTCAGTAAGTATTTGGGAAAGTATTGAATTGAATTGTATTCTGCGTTAAATAAAAGATATTGTATTTTCCTTTGGATAAACGCTGCTATGTTTATCATATTGGATTCGCGTTGGTCTTTCTCTATAAAAATTATAGTTTTTTTTGTTGATTTTTTGCGAATTTCCTATATGTTTCTTTGGGAAAGTTGTACAGTATCATGGATACTGCAACCCCATAAAGTAATGCAACTGTTTACCCTAACACCCTGTAGATAGTAAAATCACTAACACTCTGTATACCAACAAAACAAAATCAATGACATTTTACTAAGCACAATAATTATAATAAACTCATAAACAAAGGTCTTTATTTAAACGTCGAACACAAAGCAATCGCTTTTCCTCTAAATAATTGCAGAGTCCTCTTATTCGACATAACAAAGCTCTTAGCAAACTCTTTATTTCTTCACTTCAAGTACTAAAATGGCTTGACTGGTGAGACTTAGAGGAATGTAAGGTAAGTACAAAACGAAGAGTACAATGTTTTGCTTCGCTTCAAGAGCTAATTTGTTGATTTAACTGGTAATTGACCGACAATGTTAATCAGGGTTGACTCTTTTCAATTAGGGAGACCATTTAAAAAATAATAATAAACATTTAAATCCTGCTGTATTTATTTCTATTCCTTTTTGGAGAACTTACGGCTATATAACAGTTTAATTAATAGGTACATAGACATAGGTTTAGATGCTGACAATAAGTATGGAGCAAACCACCTTTCGATGTGGTCGTGGTGTTTTGCCACAGCTATCAGACACCTTTTTAAGCGTGCATTTTTAGCTAGGCTCACTTTTTAAGCGCGCAGTTGTAGCTAGGCGCACTATTTAAGCGTGCAGTTGGAAATTATACCAGCTTTAGCTAGAGCTTCAGTTCTGACCATCAAACTGAACAACTTTTACTATCTTCTTCTTATCGTGTGGGCAGGCCCTCTGGTGTCAGAGTTTTTTTCAGACCGCCTTACGGCCTCTGACATGGTTTTTATGTAACGACTACTACCACCAGAGATAGTAGGCGGGACTAACGGCTTAGCGTGCCATCCGAAGAACGGAATCATTTTTCTTTCACTATGAGACTACATATTTAAATCCAGATATACAATAAACTTGAATGCCTTAAATTGCTTCAGATGATCAAACTGAACAATTTTCACAAGACTCTACACATCAAACTTAACAACTTTTGCCATGGGAAAAACCTGAAATCACAAAAAAGGGTTCCAAACATTTGAACACTCCAATGTATCGAATATTATAGTAGGTATATTGCAGTTTAGTATGGAACAGCAGATTTGTTGTTTGCGATTTCCGATTTGTTTTCTCTCATAGTTAAAGTTTGACGTATAGAGTCTTAAAGTAGGGCCAATTTAATAGGCCACATTTGACATTTGTCAGTTTGAGCTTCATAGTGAGGTGCCCTGCTTAAGAAGACTGATTCGATTCAGACTTCAATCATAAATGTGAATTGTATTCAGTTATTATGAAAAGGTACTTATACAACGTGTTAATGAATTAGCGCAAAACCTCATACACCCCAACTGATTTATAACAAAGTTAATGAATTAGCGCAAAAACTCATACACCCCACCTGATTTATAACAAAGTAATTATCTGACATCGGATTCGTGTTAAGAGATCTCAGGAACCCCTAGATATCGATTTTGGAAGCAATCGGTTGAAAAACAAAAATGTTCGATAAATTAGGTATCCTTAAACGATTTGTTTACGATAGAAAATAATAATGGGCCAGGGATTCGACTGATGATTTTTAAAATAAAATTACAGTACCTTTTCATAATAACTGAATTAAAGAAATTGAAGTCTGAATCGAATCACTCACTTTTTAAGCAGGTCACCTCACTATAAAGCTGAAACTGAAGTGCGATTTTTGAAAATCATACGAGCGACTTGGCAGTAGAAAGATGCATAATCTCCATAGTCATTTTGACATTTTCTACTGCCAAGTCGCTCGTATAATTTTCAAAAATCGTCCTCGCACAAATGTCAAGTGTGGCCTATTAAATTGGCCTTACTTTAGGTCCGGCACTCGCGACGCACGCGACGTTACTATACGTGCCGTCCCGCTTGCACGATTGCGCCTCCTATATTTGCATCTTGCTCGGGTCCCCTTAAGTCTCCCCCGAAAGTAGGGTGAGGGCAGGGAGTGTCCGTTCTGTATGTAGAACTATAATACTATTACCTATCCTGTGGTCTTAGTTTAAAATTAAAAGAATGCCAATGATGTCAATGTCACCCTGTAAAAGCATAATTATCGTCATATAATTTGAAGGATAGCAGCCCTAAGTGAAAGGTTAGAGTTATAGTGTAATACTTAGTCGATATTTTCGGAGCTAGACACAATAACAGCTCCGTTAATTGCACGAGTACTTGTTTATAAGCAACTCTCAAGTCATTGGCAACTCTGTTTACTTTCTTTACGTAGCTCACAATACACTAATCACAGTCTAAGAAACAGTAAGGGTGCTTTTCCACCAGAGATGTGCGAGGAAAATGTGTCGTGCGAGGATGTCTAGCTGTGCTGTGAAAATGTGTGGGGGTTTCAACCAAAGCTGTGCGAGGAAAATGTGTGGTACGAGGATGTGTAGCGGAGCTGTGAAAATGCGTGCGAGCCGTGCGAGGACGCGTTGCGAAGCTGTGAAATGTGTCGGCGGGGACGTCTATGGACTGGCTGGTACAGAGTCGCAAACCTCGCATCACATTCCTCGCACACATCTGTCGCTCGTTTTGTACGTACTAAAACCTCGCTCTGCTAAGCGGTTTCCACCAGAGCTGTGCTGAGCGAGCGAGCGAGCAAAAAGTCGCACTCCTGTTTGATGGTCTGAACTGAAGAACCCGTCTCCTAAATTACTTATGTAAACGCATTTACGTTAAGACCCAACGGATGCCACTCGTATACTTGTATTTATTCTGTGGTCGTACTATGTGGATAATAACAGCATAGCCCAATAACATAAATATATTAACAATCAACTCCTGGGCATGTGACATCATTGCATCGGAACGGCTAATTGCAATTAATTGCAATACCGCGAGGACGCTGCATGCATTCTGTGTTGTGTTAAAAATTAATTTATTGTGGCATGCATTGCTGGAATGCCTCTAATTTATTAATGCTCCAGTTTATTCGTTACATAATCAAATAAATTCTAGACTTTTAGGTGCATAATGTACTTTTAGTAGCATATTTTGCCGAGTATCGTATCTGATGCACCTAATAGATACCAGTTTCTTTGGTAGTTTTTGAAGGCGATAAGTAGCCCAAATAATAATAAATATACTTATGGATTCCTAGTTATGGATGTCTTGAATAATTAAATGCGTAACATACTTACGGGAGTGCTTTACTAAGACCATCGAACTAAACAACTATTTTTTTGGTACGGATCAACATCGAATTAGCGAAAAAAAAATACAGCTGACATACATTTACTCGTAGGTCGAGTAGGATTGCAGTTTTGTAAGGAATAGTACATTACTGCAGCGGCCAGCAACAGAGGCATTGATGGACGAACGTGTAAATGTGGGCCGAGGCGAAGCCGAGGCACACATACGTAAGTCCATCAATGCCTAGTTGTGGCCAAGGCTTGTATAGTACTTTTCTCAAACAATGCGCGGAAATTAAAACAGTAAATTTTCTCAAATAATTCGCAGAAATTAAAACTCTTTTCAAAATCAATGACGAACAACGAACAACAATTTGTTTTTTTTTTTCAATAAACAGCTTTCTATTTGCAAGCCCGTTCGAAATTTAAATAAAACCTTTGATGAGTTACCTCCTTGGTCGCCATGTTTCAGAGAAAAAGATCGTTCCATTTTTAAATTACACGACAGATATGAGTTTACTATGTAATTTATTTGGCCGCTAAACACGACAGATATGGATTTTCATACAAACATTGCCGGCCGCTGCGCGCATGTATTTGGCCAGTACAGCAATTTCGATTTATCTCGAAGAAGGTTGTCAAAATAATGCTCACATTTCCAAGCATGTTTGAGAAAAAGTTATTAAGTTGGACTAGGTTTGTATATTTGGTCCCATTTGGTATACTTGTTTAGTATGTCATTCCATACTGATACTGAGGCGATAAGAGCTACTATTACGAAGCAAAAATAGAAAAAATGTTGTAGCAAAATTTCTGATTACCCCGCCCGATACAGTTGGGAGTTTATCTGTGTCATCATCATCATCAGCCTATATACGTCCCACTGCAGGACACAGGCCTACCCTCAGGGAGGGTGTATGGGCATTAGTCCACCACGCGTGCCTAATGCGGATTGGTAGACTTCACATACACATCAGAATTTCTTCTTTAGTGTATGCAGGATTCCTCACGATGTTTTCCTTCACCGTTTGAGAGCAGTCGGTATTACGTATAATTTATTTACTCTATGGTATTACGTACATAAGTTAGAAATACTAATTGGTACATGGCATATTATCCGTGCAGATTCGAACCCGGACCTTCATAATTGAGTGTCCATACCGCTCCGTAACGCGCCACATATGTGTATTTATTTCGAATATGTATGTTGCTGTCATGACTTTAGGTCATGACTTATTTGGACCAGGAGACCAGACGAATGTAAGAGGAAGCGTAAATAGGTGTGAGACTGAGACCATCCGGCCCGACGGACTAATAGCAACCGTGTGGTGCAATTGATGGGTTTCTTTATCATATCGGGTTCCCTACCATCACACCTATGAAGTATTACAATTGAGCCATGATTAAAATCGTGAAAAAGAAATACGTTTTTCCATAGAAAACGTTAGTTACTAGACCCAAAGTCTATGGAACAGCAGATTCTTTTTTTTTTTGCGATAATCAGATTTCAATGAAAAATAACAGAAGGCAAAATTATTTTAGAAAGTAGCAAAGTGGAAGGCAAAAGAGGCATCGGTAGACCAAGAATACCGTGGATCACGAACCTGAAGGAGTAGATGTTTAATATCTTATTTATGAATCAAATCACTAATACTTGATGAATTTACTTTATTTAATTAACAATCCAAGCTTACATTCAAGATGTCAAAAACCAGCGAGACATAGAGTTAAAAACCATAGATTACCTAAATTGCCATAAGGTCGAATACACATACAACACCTCCCCCTTTAGCTTAGTTTACCAAATTCTGTTTTATTAAAGATCTAAAACCTGTCTAGGCTTTACCATTCTTCCACTACGAGTCACATACATATTATTAGTTTCCCATCTAGTTGCATTTGTATCCGCCTTATCCGTTTCATTACAATCATTATCATTTTGCAACAGATAATCTTTGTTATAGTTATATCTTCCTCCTTGACTAAAAGATTTCCTAAGATGCTTTGTATTTCTCCTCACAGTCCTTTCCTCTCCTTCCTTTTTAATCCAATACGACCTAGGCTCCTTACATTTTCCATACACAATCCCCTTTTCCCAACATTTATCTTTATCAGTTTTATGTACAATCGTATCTCCTACTTTATATTCAATTAGTTTTTTACTCACTAGTTTACTTTGTTTTGCAAGTGATTTTTTTAACAATAAAAGTTTATGAATGTTTTTCTCAACTTTTGGTTCTAACAATTTTGAAGTCGTTAGGGATTAGTGTACGGACACGTCTACTGTTTAAAATTTGTGATGGAGAAACATTTACAGTTGACAAAGGTGTATTATTATAATTTAGAATATAGTCTCTATAATCAACTCTATCTTCACGAGCTTTTTTCAAGATCATTTTACTTATGTGTACAGCTTTTTCCGCCATTCCATTGCTCCTTGGGTAATGTGGACTACTTGTGACCAGAGATATGTCTTTACTTTTATAATATTTGTGACATTCAAATGAATTAAAAGGATTGTTATCAGCAATGATCTCTTCTGGGTAACCAAACCTTGAAAAAACCTCTTGAAAGGCGTTTATAACTGATCCAGAAGTCTTATCCGATAACGGTAAAATTTCCAGCCAATTTGAAAAATAATCAACAATTACTAAGTAAAATTTCCCACAAAAATCTAGAATATCAGTACCTACTTTGGCATATCTACGGTTAGGAACTTTATGCGGTAACAAATTATCATGTCTATTAGCCGATCTAAATTTTTCACATGTACGACAACTTAATATGAAATCATTTATGTCCTTGGACATCCCAGGCCAGTAAAATAGCTGCCTCGCTTTCTTTATACTTTTACATATTCCTGGATGGCCCTCATGTACAAGATTCAAAACATAACCTTTCAATGATTTTGGTACAATTATTTTATTACCATAAAAGGCTAGCCCAGATTCAAAATAAATGTCATCTCTTAATTTATAAAAATCTTTACATTCTTTAGGTATTTTACTATCAACCGGCCATCCATTTTTGTAATATTGATTTAATATAGATAAAGTTGAGTCATTTTTAGTTTCCTTTTCAAAATTCAATTTCCTTTCACGTGTCATAGGTAGGTGAACTGTAACTGTATGTACTATCTGCAGCATTTCTTTATCTTCCGTTTCCTGAACACTTAAACTATTCCTTGATAACATGTCAGCAAAATGTAATAGCTTGCCTGGCACATAATAGACATTAAGATTATACATTAAAAGTTTTAGCCTCAGGCGTTTCAATCTTGGAGATCCAATTTTACATATCGGTTTTGCCATAATTGACACAATTGGTTTGTGATCCGTTTGAACATCTACATCAGAACCATAAATGTAACGATGAAACTTCTTAGCTGCAAAACATATTGACAGTAGTTCTTTCTCAGTTTGGCTATAGTTGAGTTCAGAGTCATTCATGGTTCTTGATGCACATGCCACAAGTTTCAAAATATTTTGACTATCTTGCTGAAACAGACAGGCTCCTAATCCACTTTTAGATGCGTCGCATTGTAAAATAATTTTCTTTTTTGGATCAAATGGTGTCAAGGATGGTGCATTACAAACTTTCCTTTTCAATTCTGCAAAAGCCAATCTATGAGCAGGTAACCACACAAACTCTGTATCTTTTTTTAATAATTTGCACAACGGTGACATTAAATTTGCCATGTCCGGAACATATCTACGTACATAGTTGAATGAACCCAATATTTGTCTGAGCTCATCACGATTAGCTGGTTCTTTCAAATTGAACAGAGATTCAACTCTATCTTTATCAAGTGACATTCCGTGTTCATTGAAAACCTGTCCCACATATTTAACTTCCCTTTGCTTAAATTGAAATTTATTTTGGTTAAAAACTATTCCCAATACTTCCGCTTTTTTAATTACACTGTTCAAGGCAATGTCATGCTCCTCTTCAGAATTTCCCATTACTAATATATCGTCAGCCCATACTACAACATTTTTGATCTCAGAAAAATGACTTTCAAGTACATCTTGGAATAATTCTGGGGCATTCATTAAACCATAAGGTAAGACCAAATACCTGTAAACTCCAAACGGAGTGGCAAAACAACATTTCCAAGATGACTCTTCAGCCAGATTCAGATGGTGAAATCCTTCAGTGAGATCAAGGACCGAAAAAAAATTTTTACCCTGTAATTTAAAGCTTAAGTCCTCAAGAGTTGGTAGCATTTTAGGTTTCTTTACTATAATTTTATTCAGATCAGAGGGATCAAGGCATAATCTTACATTTCCGTTAGGCTTTTCCACAATCACCATTCTGTTAACACATGCATTTTCATTAATATTTTCGACTTTTACAATACATTTTCTGTCCTCTAATCTTTTCAATTCAGTTTTTAGGGACTCTAGCAAACAGGAAGGCAACCTGGGTGAAGGGTGGCAAATTTGTTCCCCTGTTGATTTAGTTGCAATGTTTACACAACCTGGCAACCTCCCTATTCCTTCAAAAACTTTAATATTCCTTTTTATAAACTCAACTTTCTCTTTATTAAACTCAACTACATTAACCCGCTTAATTAAATTTAGTGCCACACAGCCTGGCAGCCCCAACAGCATTGTGCTAGACTCGACTACAATAAAATTTTCATGACAAGTATTATCCTTGAATTTACATTTAAGATTAACAATTCCTAAGGGTTTAACATTTTCCCCTGTAAATGACTGAATTTTCAATTCTGTATTATGTAACTTCAAATTTATTTTTTTATTTATTTTATCAAACACATGTTTCGGCATAATACTCACATCCGCACCTGTGTCTAGTTTACATTTTATAACCTGGTCCTCAATCATGATATTTTCCACCCATTTCGATTTATCAACACTTTCACTTTTAACTTCCGCACAATTTAGACTTTCACCAGACTCACTCGACTCGTCAAACTTGGCTTGCCTAACATTTCTTACTCGGCAGCTGACAGCAAAGTGATTAAGAATTCCACACCTTGTACATTTTTTCCCATATGCAGGACATTCCTTTGGACCATGCTTCCTTTGACAACGGCGGCAATCAAATTTCCTATCGTCCACCGAAGCTTTCTTATCTTCAAAATTAAATTTCTTATTTCTTTTAAACTTGGCTTCGTCAATCTCTATTGATGGGTTCATTTCCTTTACCTGCAAGCGGCTAACTTCAGAAGCTCGACATACATTTGCTGCTTTGTCCAGAGTCAGGTCCTCTATACGAAGTAGGCTTTCTTGTAGACTCTTATCATATATCCCTTGAACAATTCTGTCCCTAAGAATCTGATCCTCGATGGCCTCTTGTGACACCGCAGTATAGTTGCACGATGAAATTAGTTGCCGTAAACTGGTATAAAAATTATCAAACTTTTCTCCCTCTTCCTGTTTTCTTTCGTTGAATTTATATCTTTCAAAGACTTGGTTAGATTTGGGGTTTACATACTTTTCAATTTCTAGAATTATCTTATCATACTGTTCACTCTCTTTAGTAGAAATTTTAAATGATTGTATCACTTTCGTAGATTCAGGCCCCATCATATTTCTCAATAGTGACAGTTTCACTCTATCACTTGCCTGATCATTTCCAAGGCCTATTAAATAATCGTCAAACATGCATTTCCACGATTTCCATTCTGTAGCAGCAGAATGAGATCGAATATCGAAATTTGGTGGCAATTTTACCGGGATGGACTCCATGATGCCGGCTTGTAATATTTATCGCTCGAAATCTTTACCAACTGTAGGTTTCACGTATTCTGATAAACTGTAAACTTAGTTTTTCACTGACTGCGCCATGTTTAATATCTTATTTATGAATCAAATCACTAATACTTGATGAATTTACTTTATTTAATTAACAATCCAAGCTTACATTCAAGATGTCAAAAACCAGCGAGACATAGAGTTAAAAACCATAGATTACCTAAATTGCCATAAGGTCGAATACACATACAACAGTAGACAGGCGTCAAGTGTCGTTTGGTTTGGCGAGAGATAGGCAGAGATATGCAGAGCTGACTGTCAAACTCCAGTAATGGCGAGAAACAGAAGACAACTTGAAATATAGAGTCGGATGAAGAAACCGTGGAAGAAACCAAACATTGACGTACTTGGTACATCAACACGATCAACACGCTATTTTTTTATATGTACTGTACCTGCCTACATCATGGTAAATATTAGTTCGTACGTTTTAGATTATTTTATTTACAAACAAAATGTTGTGTCGTGACGTAATGTGTTTTTAATTTTGAGTAAGCAAGGGCGTTTCTTTTATAACTTGTACCATGGTTTTGGACAAATTAATCGGTCTGTCCACGGCTTGATAGGACGACTAGACGGCATAACAGACGGTCACGTGCGATGCAAATGGAAACGGCCTTTGCCGTTGTTAATTTAAACTAATTTTTAGCTTGTTTACTCTAAGGGCCTAGCATTACTATGCGTATAGACTGCTCCTAGACTGGTGCATCGATATCTTTGTAGAGCTGTTTATACTGAATTTTGAAATACAATTTACCTAAATATCAGTTTAATTTTCGGATTGTCAGTTTACCTAATGTTAAAAATGATTTTTATGAATATAAAATCTTATTATTTCGTTTGCCTTACTTTTTAACTTTCAAAGGTTATAAAGAGGAAATAAGTACCTATATAAAACAAAAAACACCTCGCCATGTTGCGGATAAGAACATTTGGAACACATTTTTGTACTTGTTATTTTATTTGATAGTAGCGTCCCCAAACCGATTTTTAAATTTGTTTGGTCTGCTTTTACATGCTTAATATACATACAGGGTGAAAGTACCTACCAAGTTTGGGGCCAGGCGAACCTAAAAAAACTTTTTTTTTTTAAATATTGTAAAGGTTGTTCATACTCACCTTTTTGAGTTTTTGGCAGCGGTCGCCTTTTACCTCGGTAATTTGTTATTACTTTATTCGGTCTTTCTTCTTCATTATTTTAACTATTTAGAAAAATATTTATGGATAGTGGAGTAACCAAGAAACAAAAGTTACCTACACGTAACTACCAGGCGTCCATAACTCAATAAGAGATCGATACGACACCTGTGCGTTGCCACGGCGACGCTCCGGAGGGCGCCACCCGACACCGCCGCGTAATTTGAAATTCGAACCGCACCGATAATGTCTGTTACCAGTTGGCGCGTGCCTATTTCGGCCCAAATTATACATAATTTGGAGTAAGGATTGATGTCTTTTTCAGATAAATTAAGGTGTGTTTCTCTTGTTAGTTTTAGAGGCAAGACTTCCAGATGCAGTTAACCAAGGATGGTATAGGTATAGTTATTTAAAGGGTGTCCAGCGGAAATATTTCAAGTTAAAAATTGAATACAAAATTGTTATTTTTTAGTTTTTCGAAATGAAGTCTGACAATTCAGATTTTATTTTTTGAAGACAATGTCGTCTAAATGACGCCCGTTTCTCTCAAGGCACTCTTACAACCGAACCCTCACATTTGCAATTACGCGAGAACAAAGCGCTGGTGAAATTCTTGTAGAGCCTGAATCGTTTGAGGATTGTTGTTATAAACCTTTGACTTGAGGTATCCTCACAAGAAAAAGTCACATGGTGTGAGATCTGTTCGGTCCGTTTACATTGTTCAAAAACGACAGTGTGGTGTGCGATTTCTGGATACCTCAAGTCAAAGGTTTATAACAACAATCCTCAAACGATTCAGGCTCTACAAGAATTTGCCTTGAGAGAAACGGGCGTCATTTAGACGACACTGTCTTCAAAAAATAAAATCCGCATTGTCAGATTTCATTTCGAAAATCTAAAAAATAATAAAAACTCTTTGGTTTTTTTTGTATTCAATTTTTAACTTGAAAAATTCCCGCTGGACACCCTATATATACTCGTATTATTACTTAGGTACTTATTTAAGAATCGCCCAAGATTAGGAAGGAACCATCGATATCTTTTACGAGTATGAGATGTCAGGGTCCCATATTTCAAGCTAAAGGGAATAAAAACGCCATGTTTTCTTCAGTTGAACGTAATGTTGATTTGGCATAATAATAAATAAAGTATTAAATAATCGAATGACACATATTTCACCCATGACTCAACCTAATCTAATCTAATCGAGTTATTACCAAGAGTTTTCATTAAAAACACTTAGTTCAATGACACCTTCCGGATGCCGTTTATACAAGGTGTCACAAATCTACAAATAAACATTATTTGTACAGATTACTGTGGATCTGTCGATCCAGAAGCAAGCACTTTACCAAATACCAAAACAATATTGTCCTTTCAGCGCATCATCCCTATAACTTTATAATCCAGCCCCCTTGCATAACAAGTCGTAAAACGCATCAAATTAACATCTGTCTATTTTACAGCCCATTTATCATACTCTACTCACATATTGTTTGTTTCAAGTCCCACAATACAATGTAAAGTCACTCTTATTCCATTGTTATATCAGCTACGTTAGAGGACTTGAATTGGTTAGTGTTATCATTCTCGCGGGACCCAATTAAATGCATTAATAATTGCACCAATTATTGTACCAATTAATTTCACACTGCACAATTGACAATTGTCGTTGCATCGTATTAAAATTGTTGGGCTTGGGACATATTTTTTTAATCAAAAGTATTATGTTCCATGCAATTACAAATGGCGTAACTAAGGTGTAAGTAAATGAATGGCAGAAAAGATTGGTTTTGATAAACAAGTTTGTGTATTGATTCTATATTATATTATAATCCATAATTGAAAATGCCAAACACATAATCATTAAAATACATAATGTTGAAATTATGCCTACATTTAAAAAGTATATCATTAATACGAGTAACATAAATATGCATATGGTTAAAAAACATAAAATTAATACCTACACATATAATGGCGAAGAGGTGAACCCCCTTTCTGGTGGTCTGCCCTTTCTGGTGGTTGTAGCATCTGAAAATCAAGGTCATGAGAGATATTTAGCTTTAAACAATACAACGTTTTAATATGTATTAGGTACTAAATCGTACTTATCTTCAGATATTTAGTGCCTCGCTGCAAACCGTTAAAACCAATAAAAAACAGTGATATTGTTTAAAGTTAAATATCTCTCATGACCTTGATTTTCAGATGCTACCCTTTTTTTGGTGCTTCTAATGAATCTGGATTTTTTGTTTGTGCCTGTACTAATTAGGTACTAAATCATCATTTAAAAATAAAAAAAATAGGAGGACTACAACTAGGTAGGTAAAAAAAATGGTCCAGACAACCTGATCGTCAGGATGACTGGACCACTGTTTTTCTATTTTTCTCCGTTTGTAGCGAGGTACTAAATACTTGATGATAAGTACCAATTAAATAGTACTAAATAGGTCTTAAATCGTGCATATAAATCGAATCGCCGGCTTGGTCCAGACATCCCCTGACGCTCGGGTCCCAATGCACGGCACAGGCCTTCCCATAAGGAGGGTGTAAAGTATAGGCGTTAGTCCACCACGCACGCATTTAAAAGAATTATCATTACATTATTTTAAACTAAGACTCTACCCATCAAACTGAACAATTTTTACTACGGGAGTAAACAGATCGGAGCAAAAAAGAAATCCGCTGTTCCATACTAAATTGCAATGCCTACTCGACTCAAATGTATAAAACAGCAGATTTTTGGTTCTTTCGGTTTGCTCCCTAGTTAAAGTTGTTCAGTTTGATGGATAGTTTAAAAGGATGCTAATGATATCAATTTCACCCTGTTGATAGGAACTAAGGTACAAGTAAGCCGGTCTTATACATAGGTAATAAAAACACGATTGAAACTCATTTATACATATTAGAAGGCCTTCCATTTTTACAAATGTACTTACCAATTTTTTTTTTCACTCATAATAAAATTGCTATTTATAAATAACTTTGTACTTAGGACCGCGGAAGAATTAACAGTCATAAATTTATGTATACGCGGCGACACATCAAGTTACCCAAAACCAAAATAAGCTGGCCGCGCGACGTTATAACGACGTAACATTCCTATGCAGACGCGCGGCCAGCTTATTTTGGTTTTGGGTAGCTTGATGTGTCGCCGTGTGTACTTAATGATTTTATGAGTTCGTCTTAAAAACAAGTTTAGTTGTTTTTTGAGTTGTTTACTTCTAATTTATTTTTGGAGTGTAACTTTCTGGGCTATAGATTATTGTTATCACAATTAGCTGATAGGAATGACTTTAATATATAGTGAAAACCATTAAATGCTAAGTAGTAATTACAGTAGGTACTCTGTGGTAATATTATACAAGGTGCTCATAAAAATATGCCCCGGGCCCGTAACCGTAGTGTATAGTTTCTTTGCCGGGGTCCTTAATTTGCTAACGGTTTATAAAGGGGATGACAAGACCATCAAATTGAATATCTTTCACTAAGCTAATATGGGACCATAACGAAGTCACAGGAGTGTCCAATACATTTGGGTTGAGTTCATTTGCTGTTTTGATTTTGTTTTCGCGATTTGGTCACAGAGAAAGTTTTTCCGAAAATTTCAATCTTTGTTGTCCCATATTTTAAGCATTGTTCAGTTGTTGAAAGTTATTCAGTTTGATGGTCTCAAGCACCGTGTTTCATAGGTAACGCATATAATTTTACATCCTGTATAAATATATTTAAAACAATTTTTTATACCAGATAAAACTAGTTTTGCTGGTTTGAATCAGGTTCAACGTTTCGTTTTTGTTTCTTTTTTTTTTACGTCAAGGCTTTGTTTTAAAGTCATGTCGATGCGTCATGTTATATAGCGGGTTTTTAAATTAATTTTATAATAAAATTATACTGATAATTATTGTATTCATGTGCACCATGATACTAAACCACCTGAATATATTAGCTCAAAATCTAATGAGGGAAGAGACTCGGACCCGCAGACTTAAGAAAAAGATACCACAGGACAATTTACTGGGAGTGTAAGTTAAAATTCCTCGTGGTCAAATCAGTTTGACTACTAAGTTTGACCACGAGGAAGGAAGGTAACCATTCCATAAGACACTTTCATTTGGATGCATCACTGGGTGCATACCAAGCAAGCCAACATTAATACATGACACACGTTTTGCTGAAAGTCAAAAAAAAAAAACCACGGACTGCAAAAGATAAAGGAGATAAAAAAAAATGTGCATCATTATCATTATCACCCTTTAAGCAGAGTCAAGCCTTTCATGAATGAGCAGAAAATGTTTATCACAATGGGTTAAGTAAGGATAGGTAAGGTAGGTACATAACTAATAAATATACTCACGTAAGATTTTTTTTTGTTTAATACATTTTTTTTGCATAAGTAGCAATTTTTTTTAGTTTTTTACTTTTGTTGCCTATAAATTTTAATAATATCTCATCTAAAAATATACTAGAAATCACGCTTAGTCTAGTGCAGTTAAGTTGAAAAGTTTAATCGGTATTACTTCAATGAAAAATCATTTTTATTTACTCGGTACGAAACATCCTGTATAGGTAACTGATAAAGTAACCAAATAATCATTCGTTTAACCAGTCTTGTCCGATAATGTCGTATTTAGGTATCAAATCAACTAAGCAACTGTGCAAAATTGAAAACTAAGTAGTATTTTGAAATAAAATAAATCAAGTTCAGACAGTATTTGAAAAATATTAGTATAAAAACACGGCTTGTTTTTATGAGTATTTTTAATTTTTATTGTAAATAAAGTGATAGAAATAATCATGTTTAATTATAAATATCTATCAAAGAAAGATTTGAAAGGTTTTGACAGTTACAAGGTATGTTTCTTTTTTATGTTTTATTGTGCATCGCAATGGATAAGTATGTTTTAAGATATCTTTTAGTTTTCTCAAGTTATTCTCAAGGTTAGGCACAATGATGGCTATATTATCTAATATCTATTCATATGACGATGGGGCTGACATAACCTCAGGGTTCAAATTCCCCATATCAAAAATAAAGAATAATAATAAAAATATCGTTACCAATTATCATCGAGCGAAGTTAATGGTCGCGGGTTCGAATCTCGTAAAATTTTACCACTCTACATTTGGCTCTTCATTTGACTAGAGTAGGTTTGCAGTTTCGTATGTAATTGTTATAGCATTAGATTTTAAATAGATTTTTTCGTGATTTCGATGTTGGTGCCACAGAGAAAGTTCAGTTTGACGGTCAGATCACCGCATATTAATAAGGACCCTGTGTAGTCGTGAGCATATACAGGGAGAAATTGATATCATTGGCATCCTTTTAAACTAAGGGTCTACCCATCAAATTGAACAACTTTTACTACGGCAGCAAACCGATCGGAGCAAAAAAAAATCAACTGTTGCATACATTTGAGTCAAGTAGGCATTGTACTTTAGTATGGGGCAGCAGATTTTTTAGTTGCTCCGATCGGTTTGCTCCCATAGTAAAAGTTGTTCAGTTTGATGGATAGACTCTTAGTTTAACAGGATGCTAATCATTAGCATCCTGTTAAATCAATTTCACTCTGTAGTAGCTACTCCCTTGGGACATATACCTACTCGTGAATATAATAAGCATACACGCATAAGTAAGTAAACTAAACTTCTAGTTGTGTATAAAAAACTATAATTATAAACATTACCTACTTTTGATGAATAAATCTTTGAACATACCTTCTTGTCAGTTATTTTTGAAAAGATGCCAGCAGTGGTTGTGGCCAAGATACATACATAATGTACCTGATATTGCCCCGAGAGGGTAAGCAGAGACTACAGCTCACTAACATACACAAAAGGAAAGGACGATGTAACAGTAAGTATATATAGTAGTCTCTCTCTATTTTGGTATCTTTTCAAAAATAACTGACAAGAATACCTTCTTGTCAGTTATTTTTGAAATATCAGGGCATATATGGTATTTTGGGCAATATCAGGTACATTATGTATGTATCTTGGCCACAACCACTGCTGGCCAGCGACAAGCAGTTCATACGCTTTTTCATACATTTTGTAGGGATTCGCCGCACACTGGTGGCCGCCATTCGAGTAAAAGCGACCGCGACAGCCACCAGTGGCTGTGGCCTGTGGCTAGTTTGTGCCGAGCCTAACACCTGTCCCTGCCACATAAATGCGGAATTACTCCGGAAGGAATTACAATTTCGTATGGATTTAAAATTCCGAGCAGAATTCTGGAGAGGGCAAATCCATATGAAATCGTAATTTCGTCCGGAATAATTAGAATTACGCATATAGTATATGTATGTGGCGGACCTAACTCTGTTTATTTTCCTTTGCAGTATAGTGCACTAGACACTAGTCCATTGAGCAACTATGTTATGCACCCACTTTGGAATACGTTAGTAAAGGTAAGACACGTAATTATAACAAATTAAACATTTAAGTAGTTTTTTTTATGCAGCGGCTTTTCGAGTCTTCTGCAGATTCGATGTAGACTAGATTCGATGTAGAGATAAAAGGGTAAAGGGTATTCGTTATAAAAATGAGTACAAAGTTGCTTTTTAACCACGCGCTCAATTTTAATGACCGAGCAAGTGAAGGATTCATAATTGAATCCATTCAATGGATTGGTCTGAGTTCTGGACAAACGCTTTTCCGCCTATTCGAGATTCTACACAATATGGATTCCGCACAAATGCCATTGAACACATTCTCTATTCCACGCAGTCTTCAATTTGACACAAACGCGTTTCTTCCTACTCGCGATTCTTCACAATGTTGATTACATCAACAACTCGAACAACATGAACAACTCAAACAACGTAGGCAACTCGAACTTGGTCAACTTAGTCAACTCGAACAACATCACGAGCGCAGCGAGTGATTAATAATTAGAATCCTGAGCGCTAGCGAGGGCATCAAAAGATCACGAGGTAAAAAATCTTTGCACTCGAGTGCAACACGTAACTTTTCATCCCACCTCAGCGAGGAAATTACGTGAAAAGAAAATAGCGCACGCAAAGCCAATTAAAAAATAAGTACACCAAGAAGGTTCCGGGCTGACATAACCTCAGGGTTAAAAGCTCCAAGAAAAATAAAAAATAAACAGAATAAAAAAAGAAGGTTCCGAGTCTGAATTTTTAACAAATTAAAAAAGGTTGTATGATAAATTCGGCTCCATGGAGGGAGAAGTAAATAGGTTTAATAGTGTTTTGAATTCACAAACTTAGTGCACACGATGTTCTAAATTCAATTTACTTTATCCTCTAGGGGAACGGTAGTGATTCCTTTCGGATAAAAACGGCTTTTGCACTCAGATATCGAAGAGCAAAAATAAATTTTTCCGAGATGGGGAGCTGAAAATTGTTTTTAATCTTTAGTGTGTTACTTTGACTACGTGTGACTACTAGAGACAGTTCATCATCATCATCATCATCTCAGCCGATGGACGTCCACTGCTGGACATAGGCCTCCCCCAAGGATCGCCATAACGACCGGTCCTGCGCCGCCCTCATCCAACCTTAGAGACAGTTACTAGATAATTATTATGATGACGATTTTAACGTAACGTTTCAGATATTACCAAGATGGGTAGCCCCGAACCTCATCACATTTGTCGGGTTCCTCTGCATGGTCACCAGTGTTTTGCTGGTGTGTTACTATGACTACGACTGCACATCTTCTGGGGGCGCTTTTAAAGATCAAAATGGATATCACATGCCTAATTGGGTGTTAACTTTGTGCGGTGTTCTTATTTTCGTATCGTATAATTTAGGTGAGTTTCTTTTTTAAATAGTTTTTTTAAGCTATATAACAATCATTTAGCTAGACAACTTTCTGAAAGTAATTTTTTGTGACTCTACCATATCGTATCGGAATGTGTTATTTGTAGAGAGAAGATGTGGTGCGGATTAATACAGTTCGTAAACTTAAATGGGGATGCTTGAGACCAACAAACTGAACAACTTTCACTATGGGTCCAATATTGAAATCGCGAAAAAAAGAAGTTTTATTCTATAGATCCATCTAATGGCTACTCAAGTGCGTATGGAATAGGAGATTTTCTTTTTCGCGATTTCAATGTACACACGGCGACAGATCAACCTACCCATAGTTGAACTCTATGTTCATGGACATAAGGTCGAACTATGGGTAGGTTGATCTGTCGCCGTGTGTACCTAAATTTTTCTTCACGGTATAAGGTAAATCTATTACTTCACAAGTTTCACAAAATCAACATGGGCTATCTTTAATGTAAACCTATTATAGTTACGATGGCTTACAAAATTACAAGATTGTAATAAAGCAAGCAAATTACAACTCTATCTCCTTTCCAGACGGCATGGACGGGAAGCAAGCTCGCAGGATCGGCGTGTCTGGACCTCTGGGAGAGATGTTCGACCACGGCTTCGATTCCTACGTCGTCTTCATGATACCTTTCTGTCTGTTCTCTGTCTTTGGCAGGGACGTTGAGTACTCTGTTCCTGTTTTTAGGTGACTGTCCTTCCCTTTATGTTTTTTTAATTTTATTGGAAGCAAACTAAGACATGTTATGGTACAATTTTGCACGAGTAAACAGTCTAGAAGCGAGAAGGCGGTCACAATTGCTAAACTAAAGTGACATTGGTCGGGACACATTGCTCGCAGAACCGATGACCGAAGAGTTCTCGAGTGGTGAACGCGCAACGAAAGCGCATCGCGCCCACAAGGTGGACTGACGACCTGGTGAAGGCGGCGGGAACCCGTTGAATGAGGGCAGCGCAGGACCGGTCGTTGTGACGATCCTTGTGGAGGCCTATGCCCGGCAGTGGACGTCCATCGGCTGAGATGATGAGGCGATCACAACTAGATGCCAAATGTGATGAATTAAGAGCCCGACCGCCAGCGGCCATACAATATCATTATGAGAATGACGTGTTCACCTGCCTGGTATGAGCGAGGATCTACTCTCAGAAAATCTTCAGAAAACCCAAACCTTGCGATGGCGATTGCTTCAACTCCGTTGTTGGCGTTGATGAGCTCTCATGTGGCTAACATAGACAATCATCTATGTTAGCCACATGAGAGCTCATCAACGCCAACAACGGAGTTGAAGCAATCGCCGTGGCCGAAACCGGTCTGGAGAGCAATCTCGCTCAATAAATCACACCTAAACAACGATTGGATCGCGTGCGAACCAAAACTTTTAACTCATTCGGTATTGGACTATTCATTTGATAGCCGATAGAGTCGTTTTGAGTTTTTGACAGATCGCTCAGACGTTAATCGTTAAAGGCTGTCAGTAACATAGTAAATAACGTCAAGTTTAGCGCAATACGGAATTAAACACAGTTGAATAGTAATTGGTTATTTATGATTTAACTTGGCTGTTTTAAATTAGCGCAATCGCTCTTGGATGAATATACATACAATAAGTTTAGGTTCCTCATTTGTTTTTGTATGCTATTTAATTGGTGCTTTTGCGGTAATTTTCAGCTCCCCCTTCCTGCTCTCCCTTGGTAATCGCCTTTCGCCTTCAAATAAATGCGACTTCTAAAGTGTTTTTATAATTTTCAGGGGATATCTCATAGTAATGAGTGTGGTGTTGAACTTCTACTTGGCGCACTGGGAGAAATACAACACGGGCACTTTATACATTCCCTGGGGATATGACGTCAGCATGTGGGTGAGATGTTACACTAAAATAATTGACTTATTATCGCCAATATCATAAATTTTCATAACATCTAAACTATTATAAAACTGTAACAGAAGTGTGTCTGTACATTGAAGATATTTACAAAAAAAAGATTACGATATGGTTTTTAGATGTCCCTGATACCAAATCACCAATTTTTGGATTTTTTGTCTGTCTGTTTGTTTGTTTGTTTGTTTGTTTGTTTGTTTGTTTGTATGTTTGTTTGTATGTTTGTTTGTTTGTTTGTTTGTTTGTTTGTTTGTTTGTTTGTTTGTTCGTCTGTTTGGGTGTTTGTTTGTTCGAGTATCACGCAAAAACTACTGAACCGATTTTGATGAAACTTTTTTGTTTGATAGCTTATCGTCTGACTTAAAATGTGGTATATAATTTATGCGGACGAAGTCGCGGGTAAAAGCTCGTAATATCATAAACATAACAAAATAGAATTTAATAAATATCGTCACGATAAAGTCGTCCCGATAACAAAATAGAATTTATTAAATATCGTCACGATAAAGTCGTCCCGATTCCCCTCGGGGAATAAATTCCCCGAGGGGAATCGGGAATGTAAGATATATTCTAAGTTTAAAGCTTACATACACAAGCTCATACTGTGTTACGCTGCATTATGTTGCTCTATCGCACGTAGTGTTACGTTATGCTGCGCTATCGCACTTTATGCTGCGTTGTATTGCACTAAGTTATGCTGTGTTACGTTGCGTTATACTGCATTACATACTGTGTTATGCTGCATTATGTTGCTCTATCGCACGTAATGCTACGTTATGTTGCGCTATCGTACGTTATGCTGCGTTGTATTACACTAAGATATGCTGCGTTATGTTGCGTTATGGCGTGGCCACGGGACTCTTATATGTACGTTACGTTACGTTACATTGCGTTATACTACGTCTTGCGTTATCTGCACTGTGTTACGTTACGTTATGTTACGCTATCGTACCCTACCTACGTACCCTACCTAGCCTACCTACGTTATGGTACCCTACGCTATCTTGTCTATTTTACGTTAATTGTATTTGCAGGTATCATCACTCCTCCTCATTATAGCCGGAGTCTATGGTCCCGAAATATACAAATACTACGTATTTGGTAACGTTACATTCGTACAGACGCTAGAGGTCGCTATACACGCTACGGGCCTCTTCACTACACTGCCGATTTCTGTTTATAATTTATATTTGTGAGTAGAAAATATACAGGATGTTAATTTAAATGCATAATGCGAACAAGTGCGAGTCGGGCTACTCGCGCACTGTGGGTTCCGTTACCACACCACGACACAAAAATCTCCGGGACCTTTAGCGGGAGACCGATTCATACTTGGCCGGTTCTTATTATTTGTTGCTATACTACAGTTTGCTCTATAATCACGCCAAGTTTGACGTTTTTGTATGTATTACCATTTTTACGATAGAGCGAAAAGAAAAAACGTGGCCAAAAACTAGTTCCTTGTATGACATAGACATAGACATAGACATAATTTATTGATAACAGGTGTTACAAGTCATACTTACAAACACTATTATTATATAGTATAACATCGTTTGCCATTGTTTTATACATCAGTTTGTATATTAAATTACAAATTTATCACATGTCATAGGTTGTTACAATATGTCGTTAAATTAAATAGGTACATTTGATTATAATAAAAAATTATATTATATCTATTACATTATTGTTCATCATAGGCATCTATATATTCTTCAACCGTGTAGAACGCCTGCTCCACCAACCATTTTTTGAGTTTGTACTTAAATGTGGAAGTCGTGAGGGCGCCTGCAATATCTCCCGGTAGTTTGTTATAAACGGTGACCGCAGTGATATGAGTTAGTTTATTGGATTTCTCCAGTCGACGGGTTATAGCTACTAGTTTGTTGGCTCCACGTGTATTGTACCGATGGCAATCTCCGCGCCGTCTGAATGAGTTCAAGTTCTCTCTAGCGTACATTGCTATCGAGTATATGACGAGACATGGTAGTGTCATGATTCTGTGTGTCCTGAAGTGAGGCTGTGCGCACTGGTCACTCGCCACTCACGCTATTATCCTTACAGCACGCTTCTGCATGACAAAGGCGCGTCGCCAGTCGGCAGCGCGTCCCCACAGCTCCACTCCGTACTGTAACAGTGAATGAACCGTGGCAAAGTAACAAGTGCGCACCGCCTCACTCGGTAGTACCGATGATATTCGCCCTAGAGCGAAGCAGGCTTGTCCCAACCTACTGCACAACTTGTCTATATGTGTACACCAAGTTAGACCGCTATCCAATTGGAACCCTAGGAATGGAGTGACTCTTACCTGCTGAATTTGCACACCCTCCACACTAACTTTTAAATTTGCCTGATAATGTCCAGACAAATTTATATGAATAAACTGTGTTTTCATTAGGTTTAAAGCGAGACCATTTTTATTAAACCATCGCTTAAGTTGACCTATGACGCTGTTGAGGTGTTGCTGGAGTTGAGCGATAGTCTTACCTACCACTACTGCAGCAACATCGTCCGCAAACATGAAAATTTCGCATTGGGAAATAGATTTGGGCAAGTCGTTTAGGAGAAGGGTAAATGTGATGTTTGATAACGAAGATAACGCATAAGAGAAAATTTCAACTATCTAGCTATTACGGTTCAAAAGTTACAGCCCTAAATAGGTAGGACAGACGGACGGACGGACGGACAGACGGACGGACGGACGGACGGACAACGTAGGCTTAGTAATAGGGTCCCGTTTTCACCCTTTGGGTACGGAACCCTAAAAATAATAATAATGACGCACATTCTATGAAAATTGCATCTGTCTAGCTATTACTGTTCTGTTCAAAAGATACCCCCCTAAATAGTTAGGACAGACAGACTGACGGACGGACGGACGGAAGGTCGGACAACTTAAGCTTAGTAACAGGGTCCCGTTTTCACCCTTTGCGTACGGAACCCTAAAAATCTACGATATTTTTCTTCTTCCAGGTACCGAAAGAGCAATAAGGCAAAACTGTCATTCATAGAGTCCATACGCCCCGTGTGGTCAATGCTGTTGATGACGGTGGTAATGACAGTCTGGGCCGTCAAGTCTCCCAATGACGTCATCGAGAAAGATCCGAGAGCTTTCTTACTTTTGTTTGGAACTCTTTTCAGTCATATTGCTGTAAGTTTGGCTTTTGTTTTTTTGGTTTTTAGGTTAAGTAAGTAGTATACTTCCTATATCTATGTTAGGTCTTTATAATTGACTAGCTTTTTCCCGCGTGAAATTAAAATATTGAAAAATCCTTTCTTAGTGCACCCCTAAATCCTCCGTAGAATCTTATATTCCACATGTTTATGTCTTCAGCGGTTTAGGCTGTGGGTCTGTGTCTGTCAGTCAGTCAGTCATGGAACAACTTTATAAGTATAGATTATTTTGTAAAATCTATATCGTTATCTCTTATCGTTTTTCTTAATATTACTTACTGACCGTTTTTAAGTATGATGATCAGACCATCAAATTGAACAACTATCTATGGGACTAAAAAAAACTGCTATTTCATACAAAACTGCAATCTTACTCGACCCAAATGTATGGGACAGCTGTTTTTTTTTCGCGATTTCGATGTTGGTCCCTTAGAGCAAGTTATGTTTTGTTGTGATTATGATGATCTGTTCATCCTCTTAAAAAACCGTCAGTATACACACACAAAGGTTGTAAGAAAAAATAGGGTGCAATCATTCATTTTAATTTCAGAGTCGTCTAATAGTGTCAGAGATAACTGGACAGCGGTGTGAAGCGATCTGTGGGCTGTTCTGGCCTGTTCTGACCGGCGTCATAGCTTCGCTTTATCGGCCACAGTACGAGATGATGATGATGTACATGCTGTTGACATTGAGTGTGCTGCTTCATGTTCATTATGGGATTTGTGTTGTAAGTTTCTTATAAGACGTGGTTCTTATTAGATTTTCTGTCGAATGCGAAGTTAGCCTAAGGTCCGCCACACACATACGGAATTGCAATCCGGAATTCCGAATCAGGATTGTGATTTTGTTTAGGATTTGACAGCTGCGCAATTCCGAACGCAATTGTGGAGGGGGGAAATCCATACGATATGTGTGTGGCGGACCTAAGAGTTTGTCCAGGTGAGGCGTTTTACTCGCGTAGAAAAAAGGCGTATACAAGGTGTAAGGAAAAGTATAATTAACCTTTAAACCTCATACCCTACCCATCAAACTGAACAACTTTTACTATGGGAGCAAACCTGTCAGAACAAAACAAAAATCTGTCCTTTCATACATTTGAGTTACAGTTTAGTCACAGCCCGGACACTGCATACAAAAAATCGAAATTGACAAGATGACGTCAGCACATACGAAACCAAAGAAATTGAACCATAAGTCTTCTTCTTAGGTAACGAGTAACCAGTGCGCGGTAACCAGAGGGCGATAGAGGGGGTGAGGAAAAAAGTTGGTGGGAGGAAGGGAGTGTCCGTACTGTATCTAGTAATAGATACTCTTTCTTATATACCTATCTAGTAATATATACTCTTTCTTATACTGTGCTCATAGTTTAGAACAGCTGATTTTGTTGCTCTGACAGGTTTGCTCCCATAGTAAAAGTTGCTCAGTTTGATGGGTAGAGTATGTGATTTACAGATTAATGATACTTTTCCATCATACCCTTGTAAAGTGACGCCCTGCGACTCGGTTGACAGAATCCTAAAGACCTGAAAAAGGTAGCAGGAAGCGACTGGATGAGGAAGGTCGAGGATAGAGTTTTGTGGCGCGCCTTGGGAGAGGCCTATGTCCAGCAGTGGACGATGATAGGATGATGATGAAGGAAAGATTAGAGGTCAGAATAATTGCAGAAATAAATATTAAATAGTAATTACTCGAGCAATAAGAGCGTGGCTCATGTCATGTGATGTGAGCTTTTGTATTTCTTATAAGATTTATAGAAACAAAATAATTATGATGACATCCTAGTAATATTTATAAATGTGAAAGTTTCGGCGTTTGTGGATCAATCAATAAATGACTGAACGGATTTTGATGAAATTTGGCGCACAGATAGAATATGAATAACTATACTTTTCAACGCAGAAAAAGTTACGGGCAACAACTGGGTATTTTATTTGCCGTCGGCACTTTAATTTCTGTGAGACGTGTTTTTCATAGAATCATCATAAGTAATCCTTTTTCGGGATATGGTAAGAAATATTGCTATACAACTGTCATTTTTTTGTGACAGCGTCAGCAGCTATCTCAAAAAGAGGAATTTCTGAGAGGTTTCCCTACCGGTTTTTCATTTTAACGTCTCAAAGAAAAGATAAATTCGCCCTCATTACCGAATCGAATCTTATATTAGCTTCATTATTAAATGACTTAAACGTTCTTCAATCACACGTCATTCAGAATGGTGAATAAAATTCAAAATCTCAAGTCAAGTATGATTTTTTTTTGTTTCGAAACAGAAGAAAAGCGCAGAAGCGTTACTAACTACATTTTGATTAGAATCTTTTTGAAAAATAACCATTTAAAAGAGATTATGGCATCATCATCATCTTATTTGAGAGCTACGCTCTTGACCATAAAGCATTCGCCAATAACCTACTTTTACGTAGTAAATTAATATTTCTATGCCTATATACATTTTCGCTCTAATATTGAAGATTAGTCAGCATTTTTTTAATTACAAAAAAAATTTACTGATACCGAGCATTTTTTCAAAAGCTACAATAGAAACGACATCAACCTGTGCTTGAAATTTCTGTCTAGTTCTTGCTCTTCCTCTCGTACAAATAATAAAATATACATTTTTTAAATAATTATAGATACTATGAGAAAAGAAACATGAGCATTACAAAAGAGACCTAAATTAGATCTATAGGTACTTAGATAATATAAATAAGATAGAAAACAGTATGTCTGTTTTCTATCTAATTTATCAGTGTAAAATAATTTTCAGGTGCGACAAATCTGCGATTATTACAAAATAAGCTGCTTCACCGTGCCAAAAGCGAAGAGAAAATAAATGTTCTGACAAGTTTTGAACAACACAAGTAATTATTTTTTTATGTTTTTTTATGTTTCATTCCCTGAAAAATATTTTGTAAAATTCAATAAACGAAATATTTTCCAAAACTGAATTTCTTTGCTCAATTCATTGACACACCAACCTGCCTCCCTAAACCATCCTGTTAAAAAAACACCAGGTACACAGCGAAAATATGACACCACAGCACAATCTAATTCACAAAATAATACGTAATTCAATATAGGATAGCAAAAAAAGAGCAATCCAACATCGCTACGCGAAAAGCTGCGCAGCCTCTACTACAAGAGCAAGTGAGACAGATATATTTACACAATCGGTCCCACAACTCCGTCTTTAAATTATACGTTCTCATAGCCTTGTAGCTGCCCGGGCAGTTTGTAAAACGTCCGATTTTGTTTTACGCGCTGCTGCGTTTTCGACTTTATAAAAGAGCAGATAGAGTTTATTTCTGTGTGAGTGGATTGTGGATATATGACGTTGTAAATTCGATGAGAAATTTAGTAATGGGGGGTGCGCGACATGGACACCGAAGTCGGGGTTTAGAATTTCAGTATAGCTTCGGATAGCTACGAGGCGCTGCTTTGTTAGTTGTCCAATTGTTTACCGAGGCGATTTTTTTAATTTCCTACGCGGCTCCACCGGCTATTATCATATGAAATATTTTAAACCGGATCTTATAACAAAACAAAAGTTATTCAAATAGTTTTAAAAGGCTTTCTAAAGCACATGTCTTAAACGCAACAGTATTATATTTCAAAATACCTCGTCAGTAACTTGTTTTTGAACTTTTTAAACTAAAAGTGGACTTTAAAACTTTTAAAAAAAGTAAAAAGTGTGATTTCTGTGTTTTGTGTTTAGAATACTCGCTCAAAAAAGTATTTTTCGTTCCGTGACAAAATAATGAAGAAATAAAATTTTTCGTTTTTAGGTAAGTGTGGTGTTTGTCAGAGATTGAGAATTAACAGTAACATTTTAAAAAACTTGTGGTGGTGTGGAAAATTAAAAAATTGGCATGTTTTTAAAAAGAAACGCATGATTTGGATGATGTTTCATGAAAATAATACATTTCAGGCGGGAATGCGATATAATGAAAGAAAAGGTGATTATTATGATTTCATGAATACCATTTTGTATGATTTTTTTATTTACATAATAATTTTAATGCTGCGTGCATTATTAGGAAACGAATAGATACCGACGGTACCTATATTGAAGACCTAAATTATTCCTATAGTAAGTCCTAACGCCGAAATAAGCCAGAAGCATTCATTTTTGAACATTTGAAACCGAGCTTTTGAACAAATTGACAACGCAAAAATGATTACAACGAAAAATTAAATTAATATAGGTACTTACGTACATTTTATATAATAGGTTACCGAGGAAAACGTAATCAAAGATCAACTGTTTATCCTTGCCTTCCGAAGCACGGAGGCGCTCGAAATGAAATACTTAAACGGTCACCCATCCAAAGACCGACCGGACATGACGTTGCTTAACTTCTGTAATGGTTTCCAATTCCAAAGCTCCACAACGCCCCAGAGACCGCCCAAAAATCATATTAGGTACCTTGTGAAATTAAAACAACCTCAGGAACACTATTTTCTTTTAAATAATATTTTGACGGCTACAGAAATACCTGGGGTTAGGTTTAACTCATTCTGAAAATGTGATAAGTTTAGCAGCAAATACGTCCTTATAAAAGACTTCAACGCACTGATTGCATATTTTTTTGGAATTAGTTCCGTTTATCAAAAAAAGAAAGCTACAAGATAACGGAAAATAACTATAAGTAAACATTTTTACATAACTGATTTGACTTTCAAAAATCGCACTCCTGAAGTATGATTTTTGAAAGTCAAATCAGCAGTAGAAAGATGCGTATCTCCACAGTAATTTTGACATTTACAATTGCTGAACTCAGCGAATGCGTACTTGCTGCTGTACTTCTCGTAGGACATAAGAAATAACAAAATCTATTGTTGGTGTTTTTTTTTTTAAATATCTTGGACAGTGTCACACAAATTATCTAGTCACATTTAAAGTACCAGAATCTAGCCTGGACTTGTATTATGATTGTTAGTGTTTTGGTTGGCAACTAAAACACTAACAATCAATTTTATAATTTCTTATTGTCCTACGAGAATTACAAACGCAGAAGGTTAAAATAGGATTTTTAATAACAGACGTGACAAATAATTAATAAACTCTCTGAATCGATATTTAATCAAAATAGTACCTACCCGCAGCCTTCAATGACATTCCTACAATGTATCTAGATATACTTTTTTTAATAGTGCATAATTTATTATTTAATAAGTCAATATAATAAATAAAAATAAGTCAAATACACGTATTCTTCTCCCTGATTCTGAATCAGGAGTGCGATTTTTGAATCTCATTCGCTGAGTTCAGCAGTTGAAAACGTCACAATTACTATGGAGATACTTGATGGCTGATTTGACTTTCAAAAATCATACTTTAGGAGTGCGATTTTTGAAAGTCAAATCAGCAGTAGAAAGATGCATATCTCCGTAGTAATTTTGACATTTTCAACTGCTGAACTCAGCAGTTCAAAATATCAATATTACTATGAAGACGTGCATCTTTCTATTGCTGATTTGACATTAAAAAATCATACGCCAGGAGAACGATTTTGAAAGTCAAATCAGCAGTAGAAAGATGCATATCTCCATAGTAATTTTGATATTTTCAACTGCTGAACTCAGCGAATGAGATTCAAAAATCGCACTCCAGGTCCATCCCCATCACAGAAATGCTCTACATCCCATAAATACTGAATCAGCCTTGCTGCTGATGGTTGCAAAAAGTACACTTATCTGACTTATCTCTTACAATATTTATTTTATTTCCTAAATCAATCTAGTTTAATAATTAATCGTTAATCTATTCTAATCCATAATCATAATTATTTTCATTTGGAAGCAATTCAATAGGTACCTATATACCTATTAGATTTTTGAGTAAGAAATCATAGAAATATAAGGTGGTTTTGCAACTATCTGGTTATTGCAACTATGAAGCAATAATTGCACTTATAAGAATCACGATTCTGTTGTTCTCTTTATACACCTGCACCTAAACCTTTCTTCTAGATTACTAGACATGCGTCTATTGAGACACAGTTTAAGAAAGAGTGTCTAGTACTACATAATTGAGAGAAGAACTATATTCTTATAAGTACAATTGCTCGATGGTTACAATACCCAGATAGTTGCGATTACAAAACTCTACCTTTCCGTTAATATAAACCTTGCACGTTTTAAAAGGTATTTCTAACAAAGTAGACTGCTAGGCTCTAGGCTTCATCACACCGAAACATAAGAGGGGGTCATACCTATTTTGACTGTTTTCGAACCGATTTTTGATAACCAAATTATTACATTTAATATATATAGTTCACATAACAGTGTAGATACGTTCTTTCTGCAGGGCATCTAACTGTTGAAAACACGATTCTATTAAATTTTCTCGATAGAAAAGAGGAGCAAAGTAAGCTCGATTTCAGATGTATAACCAGTTTTACAAGAATCACCCTACACCATTTCTTCTGAATATACCATCATTTGAAAGGTAAATAATTATAAAAAAAAAAAAAAAAAAAAAATCTTTTATTTCAGACAACATAGTCCATACAAAAAATGTTAGTAGGTACTGGAGAACTTATAAACTATGTTAGTAGATTATAACATAAATAAATAAAACATCAAGCAGAGGTGGCTACTTACTTCCCTACCTGGCAGATCTACCGCATGCCGAACACATGTAATTCAGTAAATCTACCAAACAGAGGGGAGTCCATTCTGTCAGCAATCATTTTCAGCACTCTGTTCGAGCTCGCACGAACACGGTGTACCGCTGATGCAAGTTTCTTTCGCATAATTGCGTAAAAGTCATCTGTACTTGCATCAGCAAACATTCCGGAGGCACTATTATAGCAGGGCTTCTACCCGATGGATTTTTCCCCAAACACCCAAGAGAAAAGATATTGATGAAAAATACGTTTTTTTGCGATCTTACTTTCAATTGAAGCGGGATGGCTAATTGCAAAAGTTTGCTTGTTAGAAAGAGAGGCTTGCTCTACTAATACCCAGCCATAATATTAGGTATTCATGACCGAGTTTTTGTATGCATTTAATGGCCAAACCTCGCCAACGAATCTATAAGTATTAAAACAGATGTTTATGAAATACCTGCATATTTTGGAAACGGCATGTCATGTCGTAGTGCAAAAATTAAAACAAAAGACGTACGTTCGTAATTCGTAAACATAGACCGGTCATATTTCTTTCATTTACTTTTTTTTTATACTAGTTTGTGGAAAAATTTGTGATTAATTTTAACGATTTTGTGTAAAGAATCATGCAAAGGTACTCGAACCTAGAATAGTTTCGTTATGTTTAAACAGATTTCCACATTTGCGTTAATTTTTTACCAAATTAAATCTTAGTTGTACCTACCACTTCGATATTCTGCATCATGTAGTTTTTTCTTAATTTTTTTTACCTGTTTTGTCCCACTGCTGGGCAATTTTAATAATTATTATCACATAAAACAACTTTTACAGAGAAAATGTCTCCATCTACACTCTATTTCAATAGTTGGTCTTGATTTGTAAGCAAATAATATAAGTATTTTTAGATAATCTAAAACTAGCCTGTGAAAGTAAAGCAGCGAATGAATGAATCCCTTATCGTGGAAATCGTATGGAAATGTGATGCGAAGATATGATACGAGTGTCGATCTCGTATCACAAGAGTTTTAAGTATGCATGTATAGGCCAGTCATTTTAGGGAGTTTTGTTAGGCGGGGTAGGGAGTAATTATTTAAATTGTAACCGGTACCATTTAGTGACAAAAATACTATCCTAAACAATATTTAAAAAAAAAATTCTACGCAACATAGAAATCAAAATTGTGTGTCCCAGAAGGCTTTTAAATTAATAATATTAATACCAATGCACTCATTTGAATAAGATTTAACAATATACATTATTTTTGAGCTATAAAATAGGCATTAAAGTTTTAAAAATGAGGTATTTATTAGAAAATACGAAACTATTTTTCAAAACCTTCTAAGTAGACAAAAATATTTACACCATGTTTGAAGTATGTATTATGGTAAAGCCTTAAATACGTGCAAAAAAAATTGCCATAAGGTTTTTTTAGAAAAAAATAATATCTAAATTTTAAAATTAGAACTGTTGCTGACGTGATTTTATTTTAATTTTGGTACATTTCTAAGCTCAAATTCGCTCTTAAAAAAAAATTCAATTATTAATTAGTCCCGGCTCAAACCGTAAAATGACTGGGCTATGTAGATATTTGAATGAAACGAAAACCAAGTAATAGATGGATGATATGACTGTGTAAAAAAGGATTGTAACAAAAGACCCTAATACGAGTAATATTTAATGGGATGGTTTAGATTTAGAGTTAGACAGGTTAGACCATCAAAATCAACAACTTTCATTATGGAGCTAACATCGAAATAAAATAAAATAAATCTGATGTTCCATACATTAGAATCGAGACTGTAGGAGTTAATAATAGTTTAGCAATATGAAGAAACAAATAAGCACTTTTATTAAACCACCTCAGAGACAACATAATTTACAGCTCAAAAACCAGACTAAATCTCCACTCATAATGAAGTAAATATAACGCACAATTATAATAAAAACTTAAAAGTTTAAAACAAAGGCCTATGTTATTGACCACTGAAGCGTACCGCGCTGTGGTGGCAATTTCTGCGAATTTCTTAGCTTAGTCCATTTCACAGATAAAGTCCTGTAAAACAAGCCATTTTAGTATTTATTTCTCAAAGAGAAGAGTTCCATGAGGGACTTTATTATATGGTGTACTCCAACTTAAAGCGTCGGTATTACTTAGCTTAGTGAAGCATAGGTCGGTGTGCGTAGAGTTCAAAAACATAATCAGTATAACGATTGAGATAAATACAGATACTTTAGCGCATCGACGAAGATGCACTCCGAAACCCTTTGAGTTCATGATTCGTACATATGGAATAATTTGCGAATGTGTTCACTATTTGCTTGATGAGAATATTAGGCTAGAGATGTAGTTACCCCAGTAAGTTTGGATATCGATGAATTAAAGATAGACAATCATTTTCTTCGTCACTGTTTCGTTTATAAGAATTACTTACAACTACAGGTAGCTTGGTTCTACAAATTATCCTTTCATATTTTGTTCTCTTATTAGCTTTCCCTCCATTTAATCCCGATAGTGGCCGCTAAAGATCATTTCTTGTGTCCAAAGACAATAAAGATTATTTCTTGGAACAATATAAAATGTAGTTCATTTAGAAGGCTATATCAGTATATTTTAGATGAGTTTTATAGGTACTTATAATTTAGAATATAGTGTAATACGATGTTTAGAAAGGGTGAAGATCGGATACGATACGCCAGTCAAATGATAGCACATCAAAAGTGAGAATGGGAGTAGTCGCCAAAACCACTCATATAACAGAAATGTGTTTAACTACTCGATGATGAATTAACACTTTAATAAAAGGAGCCATAATGGGGGCCCTCTGGAGTGGGGACCTTGTATATGTAGATGAAGATTGGGTCCTCATTGAAAAGGGAAGATTCAGGATCTTCCTTGTTCCCTAACCATCAACCGTAATCCAACAGTTGTATGAATAAATTTGAATTTGTATTGCTAAGTGGTTGAAAATATTGATAGCGCGGTTCAGATCGCATGCTTTGTTTGACTGAATCTCCTAGCGTTGTTCTCTTGTGGATTTAACTGCTTACCAAATAAAGTAAAAAGTTACATCCAAAAAAATGTTTTTTTACCCAAAATTAGTAAATGTTCACCTTTTGACACCCTATTTTATACGAAAATTAAAACAACAAGGCTATAAACCTATTTGAATTTTTTTCCTGCTCCAGTAGTTTCTTGCTGCTGTAGTTTCAGTACAATAAGTTTCGGTTCCTATTTCCTATTTTGTTTTTGAAATGCTATTTAATTGGTGCTTCTGCGGTAAACTCTGCCGCAAATTAACTCTGTAGTTGGCTTACTTTCTTATTGCTATCTCCCGTTTGAAATAGAGGGAAGTCCGATATTTACTTTTCAATGTTACCCCTATTATCTTTGATTAAATTCATTGCGGGTTCCAAGATATATTAGTCATATTTCGCTGGACTTCATTGTCTAGTGCTTTGAGAGGTCGCTGCTGTTGATTCTGGTTTACTGGAGTTTCAGTGGTGTGCTTATGCTCGATAAAAAGGGTTAAAACAAGGCTATTTATAGCACATAAATATCAAAATTCTTAGGCTCTATGCCTTATAAAAAACAAAGGACTAAGTAATTGATCAGTGGGGCGTGTTGCGCGGTGGTGGCAGTTTCTGCGAAGTTCTTAGCTTAGCTCCAACTTGAAGCGTCGGGATTACTTAGTTTAGTGAGGCGTAGCTCGGGAAGCGTAGAGATGTGCTTCTTTATCGATATATCGCTGAAATTTTTTCAGATTAGTTTGTAGCATCGATAAAATATTTCTTTGTAGCCATTGAGTTTGAGTAAAAAATGTATTTCTTGAAATAAATAATACCTAATTTTATTTATTCTTCAAATGAGGGTATGCCATGCAGTGGGACGTGTATAGGATGATTGTTGAAATTGTATGAAAACTAAATTTAAAATTTCGTTCTTAAGTTAACCATTCGACATTCTAGCAGTCTTGTTAATTTCCTAGCGATTATTATTATTTTTTAATTTACTTTTTATAATATTTATAATTACGTGTAGCGATATTTAACAAAACAAAAAGCTTTAATTTAGTTACGAGACGAATACAATTATTTCGATGACGATAAACAGAGAAAAAGAACCTAAGTCTCACTATTTTTTTTTTACGAAAGCAGTTATAAACGTTTAGCGTTAAGCTTAACTATCGCTATATTAATCCATCGATACCACCCCATCACTAGGCAGCTCGTGCCTGTAAAAAGAGGACGCAGCACACTTCATTAATAAAAGGTTAAATATCTTGTGGACGTCATTTTCAGTTTGTCCTGTTAAGATAGAGTTACAGGCCTCAATGGATGCCTAGTGAAGCCGAATCCACAGTAAATACCTATATGATGTTTAAGAGTCCTTTTACAGTTCGGTGGCACCTTCATCACAATTTTAAAGATTTCCAACTTTCTATAACCAGTGGCGTAGCGTGTAAATACCGATTTTGCCGCCCCCTTATCTTTATAAAAAGACCTACAAAAAATAACGGAGCGAGCGAAGCGAGCTCGAAATTTTTTTGCATATCTATACGGCTTGTGGTCAAGACATCTTTTGGTTTATCCATGCAAAAATTTATACATAGAGCGTGTAAAGCGTTAGATGTAGACACAGTAATTAAAACAGAAACTTATTAGAGCGAGCGAAGCGAGCTCGACTTTTCTCTGCTCTACGATGTGGTTAAAAATTATAGACAGAGATAAATCAATCTATAGGTATTTTTCCCGAATTTGCCGCCCGGGGCATTTCCCCCCCCCCCTGCCCCCCCCCCTCCCCCTCCCCCCTCGCTACGCTACTGTCTACAACAGCCTAAAAGGTATTTCTATAGAATACTTTTATGGAAACTACTGACTTTGAATACTCATAACTTTTGATTGAATGAACCGATTGCAATGAAATAAATCTTAAACTTTTGCAAAAACACATAGAAACAGATAAAAATTCTAAAAATAGTTTCGATGCATTATAAAATTTATAAACTGAGTATTTGTACAAACCAAGAAATTGTACAAACTGCTCATAATTCTCCATTACGTATCCTAAACGCCCCCAATTAATGTTTTACAAGTACATAAATCTTCATTGTATACACTTGTACTCCATCCACACCAAGGTCTAAAATTTTACCATACTTACATAATATACCTTTTTTTTCCAAATATCTAAACTATTATAAAACTGTAACATTTAAATTTGTCTGTACATTGAAGATATTTACAAAAAAAAATACGATATGGTTTTTAGATGTCCCTGATTCCAAATCACCAATTTTTGGATTTTTTGTCTGTCTGTTTGTCTGTCTGTTTGTTTGTTTGTTTGTTTGTTTGTTCGTTTGTTTGTTTGTTTGTTTGTTTGTTTGTTTGGGTGTTTGTTTGTTCGAGTATCACGCAAAAACTACGGAACCGATTTTGATGACACTTTTTTTGTTTGATAGCTTATCATCTGACTTAAAATCTGATATATAATTTATGCGGACGAAGTCGCGGGTAAAAGCTCGTATTTAATGTAGTAATGTAGGTACATTCCTACGGTAGGTAGTATAATAATGTCTATGGTACATTCACGCCAATACAATTGTATTTGACGGATAAATTAAAAATGCCAATCACGGACCTGAAAAAAAGACGGACGGAATCTCGTCTAATCAAAAGTGAAGCACCCATTTATATGAGTGTGCGTGCTGTCGCCCTGTTGCGCGGGACAAAATGGCGGCGGGTTGTCGCACCTGCGCCTAGAACTAGTGCGTCTGTGTGAGTGTAGGTGCTTTGTAGAACAAACGAAATTTGTAGCACCTTGCTGCTTCACCTCTTTTTAATGTGACATTACGTCCGTCTTTTTTTTAGGTCCGTGATGCCAATTTGAAAGGACAACCGGCACATTCCCTTTACAAAATTCCAGAAAATGTATAGAAGTTTTGACTGTAGTGTTATGGGGTTTTATAAAAATTACACAGATTTTATAATTTAAGCTTTTACCCGCGACTTCGTCCGCATACATTATATACCAGATTTTAAGTCAGATGATAAGCTATCAAACAAAAAAAGTTTCATCAAAATCGGTTCAGTAGTTTTTGCGTGATACTCGAACAAACAAACACCCAAACAAACAAACAAACGAACAAACAAACAAACAAACAAACAGACAGACAAACAGACAGACAAAAAATCCAAAAATTGGTGATTTGGAATCAGGGACATCTAAAAACCATATCGTATTTTTTTTTTGTAAATATCTTCAATGTACAGACAAATTTATGTTACAGTTTTATAATAGTTTAGATTTTTATTTATTGAGTTATTTAGTAATTTATTATTACTAATAAATTATAAAAAAGCAGCAACCCCAAAATGGCTGCCAATGTTGTTTGATATCTGGTGATGCAAGCAATGTTTTTTTATATAAAAATGATTAAAACTAATAAAAAGCATTATAAAATAAACTAATGCCTGCAATTAGTTTCTAGTGTTCCATAGTCCATAATAAAAATAGAAGTACGGTTATATATTTTTTGGTATTATGTGTCGGATGTCCTTCCATACTGAAATATAAGCATGAACAAAATTTTACGCTTAAATCCAATAAGGTGGAAAATTCGTCAGCAAAAGGAAGATTAAAAAACTTTAAAAATCACTTTAAAAAATTTTCAAAAATCTATACCTCCAATGAACACTTATACAAAAATTTAACCAAAGCCGATTTAGCAAGCTCGACGCGTTCAATTCCCTTTTTTTTCGAATTTGGAATGCTCACAACACCCGCATTGTATGCGCGTGCGACGGCCTCACTTCCAAGAATGATTTCGTTGAGGGAGCGAACGTGATAGCTATACCTAATTGATGGGAGTGAGAAAAGGATGGACAGTGGATGTTAATTTTGTTTTTCTTTTAGGTTAATCTGCGGCCACATGTGGTGATTGTTCTTGGACCTTATGGTCATTCGTTGTGATGTCTCAAATCGTTTATTTTCTCTTACGTTTAGGGTTACGGACTTTCTGGGGTGTTATTTTAATTAATATGTTGTTATTTGTACGCTAGATGTTTTATGTGTCCCTGGTTCGATTCGGAGAATTTTGATACGTTTTGATATAAAAGATGGTTGGATTTTTTGATTATTTTGAAGTTTTGGTGTGGCACGAAGATAGGACTAGTTTACATAGTCCGATCATTTTATGGGTATGACCCTGACAGTAATTCACCGATCGCTGAAACTTTGCAGTGTGATAAAGTGAAGTATAAAGATTACGGTTGACACAATATCTAAGAATTTTTTTATTCGGATATTAGGTATTTGTACCTAAACATAAAAATCACTCGTAGCTCTCGGTGGAAAAATGTTCGATCCGAAATTCCTTTGGTATATGTCAGTATATACTAATTAGCATATTATGAGACGGTATCCAGGAACATTTTAGAATTTAGGAAGGGAGAAATATAAAACTACCGTTTTTGTTCCATAACTACTTCAGGAAATTTAGTCGATCAATTTTTGTCTTTTTGTACGTATTAATTACTTTGAATATATCGTCTTGCACAATAATCTAAAAGTTTTCGTTTTCGATCACAATTTTATTATTTTTGGGCAATAACTTACTTCGGAAAATATTTCGATCTATTTTAATGAATTTACAAGTTACAGTAGACCTAAATAAAACGGGTTTTTAAAGAATCTAATAAAATATAGGCCCCATTTAAAAATCTATATAATTGTTATCATTATCAATTTTCGTACGGCGCGCGCAAAGCCTCGATGAGCCGCAATGAGAGGAGGGGTGCGGAAGGGTGGAGGGAGCGGGCACCGCACCGCACGATTAATAATAAAATACCCACGTTCTATTATGCTACATGTAGCGACACGCCTCACATTTTGTTTTTCAACCGATTGCTACCAGCACTGGTAGCATGACAACCCGCAATAGCCGTGATACGGCTTTATCACGTCTTTTATCTCGTTCGTTCGCGCTCAAACGAAAGAGATAAAAGATGTGATAAAGCCGTATCACGGCTATCGCGGGTTGTCATGCTACCAGTGCAGGAGTGCGATTTTCTAACATCACACGTTCAAACGAGTAGAAGAAAATTTCAAAATTACTATGGTGATTATGCATCTTTCTACTACTCGTATGAACGTGTGATGTTCAAAAATCGCACGTGTTGGTCAATATCTGCGGGGCTAGTACGCCAACCCGCGATGGCGTGATATAGCGCTATCACGCTTCCGCTCTCTTTTTATTTGCACGCGAACGAACGAGATAAAAGACTAAATTTTACAGATGGATGTGATGTCGCTACCGTGCGTGTACTAGCCCCGCTGGTGGTTTCTGCGGACTACTCGTAAAATCTGAAGTCGGAATTTTGTGGCCGCCAACTTGAACTTTCTCGTTTCTCAAGTGTAGTTCTCAAGTCTCAAACCGATTGCTTCCAAAATTGAAATCTGAATGTCAGCATGGACTCTGAACATGAAACCGATGTCAGATTTGTGAAAAGTAGCCGCCATTTTGAACTTTGTAGTTCCTGGACCGATTGTTACCAAAATCGATATCTGGAGGTCCGCGTGTACTCTGAACACGAATACGATGTCAGATTTGAGAAAAGTGGCCGCCATCTTGAACTTTTTAGTTTGTGGACCCATTGCTTCCAAAATCGATATCTGAAGGTCCGCGTGGACTCTGAACACGAATCCGATGTCATATTTGAGAAAAGTGGCCGCCATTTGGAACTTTTTAGTTTCTGGTTCGATTGTTACCAAAATCGATATCTGGAGGTCCGCGTGGACTCTGAACACGAATCCGATGTTAGATTTGAGAAAAGTGGCCGCCATTTTGAACTTTTTATTTTGTGTACTGATTGCTTTCAAAATCGATATCTGAAGGTCCGCTTGGACTCTGAACACGAATCCGATGTCAGATTTGAGAAAAGTGGCCGCCATCTTGAACTTTTTAGTTTGTGGTCCGATTGCTTCCAAAATCGATATCTGAAGGTCCGCGTGGACTGTGAACACGAATCCGATGTCAGATTTGAGAAAAGTGGCCGCCATCTTGAACTTTTTAGTTCCTGGACCGATTGTTACCAAAATCAATATCTGTAGGTCCGCATGGACTCTGAACACGGATCCGATGTTAGATTTGAGAAAAAAGGCCGCCATTTTGAACTTTTTAGTTTCTGGACCGCTTGCTTTCAAAATCGATATCTGAAGGTCCGCATGGATTTTGAACACGAATCCGATGTCAGATTTGAGAAAAGTGGCCGCCATTTTGAACTTTTTAGTTCCTGGACCAATTTTTACCAAAATCGATATCTGTAGGTCCGCATGGACTCTGAACACGAATCCGATGTTAGATTTGAGAAAAGTGGCCACCATTTTGAACTTTTTAGTTTCTGGACCTATTGCTTTCAAAATCGATATCTGAAAGTCCGCTTGGATTCTGAACACAAATCCAATGTCAAATCGGAGAAAAGTGGCCGCCATTTTGAACTTTTTATTTTGTGTACTGATTGCTTTCAAAATCGATATCTGAAGGTCCGCTTGGACTCTGAACACAAATCCGATGTCAGATTTGAGAAAAGTGGCCGCCATCTTGTACTTTTTAGTTCCTGGACCGATTTTTTTTATTTTTTTATTCTGTTTTTTATTTTATTTTAATTGGAGCTTTTAACCCTGAGGTTATGTCAGCCCCATCGTGCCTTAACCTTGACTCTACAAAACAAAACTCAACAATAAAATGAAAACCTAACACTTCCTACCGAAAACACAACTAAACACTAGTACTATAAATAAAAAGGTACACCATTTTAGCCTCTCCCGACGAAGGGGCAGCTAAAATGGTGACGAAAGGGCCTACATTTACAATATTTAGATTGTTACCAAAATCGATATCTGTAGGTCCGCATGGACTCTGAACACGAATCCGATGTTAGATTTGAGAAAAAAGGCCGCCATTTTGAACTTTTTAGTTTCTGGACCGCTTGCTTTCAAAATCGATATCTGAAGGTCCGCTTGGATTTTGAACACAAATCCGATGTCAAATCGGAGAAAAGTGGCCGCCATTTTGAACTTTTTATTTTGTGTACTGATTGCTTTTAAAATCGATATCTGAAGGTTCGCTTGGACTCTGAACACGAATCCGATGTCAGATTTGAGAAAAGTGGCCGCCATTTTGAACTTTTTAGTTCCTGGATCAATTGTGACCAAAATCGATATCTGGAGGTCTGCGTGGACTCTGAACACGAATCCGATGTCAGATTTGAGAAAAGTGGCCGCCATCTTGAACTTTTTAGTTTGTGGACCGATTGCTTCCAAAATCGATATCTGAAGGTCCGCGTGGACTCTGAACACGAATCCGATGTCATATTTGAGAAAAGTGGCCGCCATTTGGAACTTTTTAGTTTCTGGTTCGATTGTTACCAAAATCGATATCTGGAGGTCCGCGTGGACTCTGAACACGAATCCGATGAATCTTACAACGGAATCGTGTTCAGAGTCCATGCGGACCTCCAGATATCGATTTTGGTAACAATCTATCCACAAACTAAAACGTTCAAAATGGCGGCCACTTTTCTCAAATCTGACATCGGATACATGTTCAGAGTCCACGCGGACCTCCAGATATCGATTTTGGTAACAATCAATCCACAAACTAAAATTCAGTTTTGGTTGTATTATATTTCAATCCATGTCTAGATGCATACGCCTCACAAACACTTATCAGTTTCCTGAGGCCACCGATCGACGGGCTAAGCAGCACCATGTCGTCTGCATAACTTATATTATTGACACAGGTACCGTCGATGTGACGGCCGACATGCATGCTGCTGAGCTCAGCGATCAGCTCATTTACATAGAGATTAAAAAGGGTGGGAGACGTAAGCCCACCTTGTCTTACACCGCATTCCAAACCATATGATTCTGACACTACATTTCCTTACCTGACTAGAGTACCAATACATTAAGATTTCTGTCAGCTCACTCGGGAATTTACATTCTTCTAGTTTATCCCATAACATGTTATACTGGACTAGATCGAAGGCCTTAGATAAATCTAAGAAACAGGCATAAACCGGGGTTTGCCTAGCCGTATAGTATTCCACAGTATGCTTCAGACTTAGTACAGCACTCTCTGTTGAGAGCCCCGATCTGAAGCCAAACTGGGTATCATGCAATTTGACATAATTAGTCAGTTCATTATTAATAAGGCTATCAAAAATCTTTGCTACAGTTGTAGGAAGAGATATAGGACTGTAGTTTGATTTAGATGAAATATCACCGGTTTAATTTTTTACAATAGGTACAACTATGGTTTTTGTTAGATCAGGAGGCAAGTAAGAGTGACTGATACAGAAGTTAAATAACATACTTAAGACTCTTGGAAGATGTGGTCCAGCATTCTGCAGATGCTCGATGCTCAGACCATCACAGCCAGGAGACTTCCTTCATTTCATTTTATTTATCACATTAGCTATTTGCTTAGCCGAGAAAGTAGTTTTGTGGTCACCACTGGCCGTGGTAGTCCCAGCATCGTGCACCTGCTTATTCTGATACATTAGTGGACTCACCGCAAATTGATCCTTGAAAAGGTTAGCAATAAGTTTGGAATCAGTCACTCCCTCAACGCTCACGGGCAGACCCTGCCTCGGATTCAGTTTGTTCGTGCACTTCCAAAAACTACGAAAGTCGTTTTTAGCATGATGAGAAGCTAAAACCTCCATTTTGATCTGCTCCTGGTTCTTCTGGCACCATTTAAGTCTCGATTTAAATATTTTACGACTGCTATACTGCCCCAATAAGCCAAAAAGCGGTATCTCAAAAAAAAATCATTTTTTTGTTTTTTGTTGCATCTGATAGCTTAGCAAATTACGCACCAGATGAACTAACCCAAATATCAATATCGCGATTTAAACAACCTTAAAAAACACTAAGAAAATATTTGGTATCACAATTTTACATGTCCTCATAGATTGGTCCAGCCGCTGGCCTTCCGTGCACGAGCCAAGTTTGAAACCGAAGTCTGGCCTCCCCATGAGCGTCTTTTACATGTTTGTTCCATCCCATTAGTTGCTTTTGGAATCCGCGCGGACCCTAAGATATCGATTTTGGAAGCAATCGGTTGAGAAGCAAAAAGGTTCAAGATAATGGCCACTTTCCTCAAATCTGACCACGGATTCCAAGTTTGAAATCCGCTCGGAGACTCAGATATAGATTTTGGAAGCAATCGGATGAGAAAAAAAAAAGATCAAGATGGCGGCCACATTTCTCAATTCTGACCACGGATTCCAGTTTGGAATCCGCGCGGACCCTCAGATATCGATTTTGGAAGCAATCGGTTGAGAAACAATAAAGTTCAAGATGGCGGCCACATTTCTCAAATCTGACAACGGATTCTAAGTAGTTTGAAGTCCGCGCGGATCTCGATTTTGGAAGCAATCGGACGAAAAACAAAAAAGTTCAAGTTGGCGGCCTCTTTTCTAAAATCTGACCACTGATATCAGTTTGGAATCCGCGCGGACCCTCAGATTTCGATTTTGGAAGCAATCGGTTGAGAAACAAACAAGTTCGAGATGGCGTCCAATTTTCTCAAATCTGACAATGGATTCTAGTTTGGAATCCGCGCGGACCCTCAGATATCGATTTTGGAAGCAATTGGATGAAAAACAAAACAGTTCAAGATGGCGGCCACTTTTCTCAAATCTGATTACGGATTCCAATTTGGAATCCGCGCGGACTCTCAGATTTCGATTTTGCTTTCGGTTGAGAAACAAAAAGTTCAAGATGGCGGCCACTTTTCTCATATCTGACAACGGATTCTGGTTTGTAGTCCGCATGGACGCTCAGATATCGATTTTGGAAGCAATCGGATGAAAAACAAAAAAGTTCAAGATGGCGGCCACTTTTCTCAAATCTGACAACGAATTCTCTTTTGGAATCCGCGCGGACCCTCAAATATCAATTTTGGAAGCAATCGGACGAAAAACAAAAAAGTTCAAGATGGCGGCCACTTTTCTCAAATCTGACAACGGATTCCAGTTTGGAATCCGCGCGGACCCTCAGATATCGATTTTGGAAGCAATCGGATGAAAAACAAAAAAGTTCAAGATGGCGGCCACTTTTCTCAAATCTGACCACGGATTCCAGTTTGGAATCCGCGCGGACCCTCAGATATCGATTTTCGAAGCAATCGGTTGAGAAACAAAAAAGTTGAAGATGGCGGCCACTTTTCTCAAATCTGACCACGGATTCCAGTTTGGAATCCGCGCGGACCCTCAGATATAAATTTTGGAAGCAATCGGACGAAAAACAAAAAAGTTCAAGATGGCGGCCACTTTTCTCAAATCTGACAACGAATTCTCTTTTGGAATCCGCGCGGACCCTCAGATATCAATTTTGGAAGCAATCGGACGAAAAACAAAAAAGTTCAAGATGGTGGCCACTTTTCTGAAATCTGACCACGGATTCCAGTTTGGAATCCGCGCGGACCCTCAGACATCGATTTTCGAAGCAATCGGTTGAGAAACCAAAAAGTTGAAGATGGCGGCCACTTTTCTCAAATCTGACAACGGATTCTCTTTTGGAATCCGCGCGGACCCTCAGACATCGATTTTGGAAGCAATCGGTTGAGAAGCAAAAAAGTTCAAGATAATAGCCACTTTTCTCAAATCTGACCACGGATTCCAGTTTGGAATCCGCGCGGACACTCAGATATCGATTTTGGAAGCAATCGGTTGAGAAAAAAAAAGTTCAAGATGGCGGCCACATTTCTCAAATCTGACCACGAATTCCAGTTTGGAATCCGCGCGGACCCTCAGATATCGATTTTGAAAGCAATCGGTTGAGAAAAAAAAAACGCACAATTCGTCAGACATGTTTATTAACACACAACTGCTCGGAAGTGCGATTTTTGAAAATCATACGAGCGACTTGGCAGTAGAAAGATTATGCATCTTTCTACTGCCAAGTCGCTCGTATGATTTTCAAAAATTGCACTTCTGGAGTGCGATTTTTGCACATCACACGTTCATACGAGTAGTAGAAAAATGCATAATCTCCGTAGTAATTTTGACATTTTCTACTACTCGTTTGAACGTGTGATGTTCAAAATTCGCACTCTTGGTCCATCTGTGCGGCGTATCGCTACATGTAGCATGGTGGGCACGTGGGTATTTTTATTATTACTCGTGCGGCGCGGCGGCGCGGTGCCCGCTCCCTCAACACCCCTCCGCACCCGGCGACTCATTGAAGATATACGCGCGCGGTACGAAAATTGATTACAAAATGTTGATTTTCAAATCTACATTTTAATAGATACTTTAAAAACCCGTTTTATTTAGGTCTACTGTAACTTGTAAATTCATTAAAATAGATCGAAATATTTTCCGAAGTAAGTTATTGCCCAAAAATAATAAAACTGTGATCGAAAACGAAAACTTTTAGATTATTGTGCAAGACGATATATTCAAAGTAATTAATACGTACAAAAAGACAAAAATTGATCGACTAAATTTCCTGAAGTAGTTATGGAACAAAAACTGTAGTTTTATATTTCTCCCTTCCTAAATTCTAAAACGTTCCTGGATACCGTCACATAATATGCTAATTAGTATATACTGACAAATACCAAAGGAATTTCGGGTCGAACATTTTTCCACCGAGAGCTACGAGTGATTTTTATGTTTAGGTACAAATACCTAACTTCCGAATAAAAAAAATCTTAGATTCTTTGTCAACCATAATCTTTATACTTCACTTTATCACACTACAAAGTTTCAGGGATCGATAAATTATTGTTAGGGTGTCCATACAAGGAAACTGCTCAGTGACTAGACTAACATGTTGATGCATTTTTAAACTAAAACCTAGTAAGGACTACGCGAGTAGGTATTTTAGTCGAGTGGCGAGTATTTTAGTAGCTAACTGTAGGTACTAGGTTAGGTACCACAACAATTTAGTCGAGCCTAGATTAGCGAGTGTTTTACTAGGTTAGGTACCACAACAATTTAGTCGAGCCTAGTTTAGCGAGTGTTTTACTAGGTTAGGTACCACAACAATTTAGTCGAGCCTAGTTTAGCGAGTGTTTTACTAGGTTAGGTACCACAAAAATTTAGTCGAGCCTCGTTTAGCGAGTGTTTTAATCTAGGCTACACAACTCGCACTCGACTCAATACTCCGGTAACGTCCGGTTACTCTTCAGTATTTCTAAAACTAAAGTCAAATATTATTTTAGAACAACAACATTTTATCATTCGTGAAATTGAATAAAGATTTTCTTGAAATGGATATTTAAATCAACATGGGAGGTAAAAATTAGACAAAAATTTTCATTTACTAGTGGTCCGAGATCCGACCGTAAAATTATGCACCTATTTCATAGGCGAACGAAATGTGATTCTAGTGTATGTTTACACAGGGGTTAATTCAACGCCGCCAAGTTGCCTAGAAAAATCTTGCCGCAAGTGCCTTTTCTATTATGATATTTGGTATAACTTTTTCCACCTGTCTATTAGGGAAGTAAATGAGGTGCCATCGGAAGGAAACTAATATAAAGTATTGGAAAAACTAGGGTTGAAACCTCTCAGTCTGCCGTAACTATAGGCTTGCCAGGTTCAAAAATGACTTCTTTAAACCTGGCAACCCTATAGTTTCGGCAGATTAATAGGCAACCCTAGTTTTTCCAATACTTTAGATTAGTCTCCTTCCGATGGCACCTCATTTACTTCTCTAACAGACAGGTGGAAAAAGTTATACCAAATATCATAATAGAAAAGGCATTTGCGGCAAAATTTTTCTAGGCAACTTGGCGGCGTTGAATTAACCCCTGTGTAAACATACACTAGAATCACATTTCGTTCGCCTATGAAATAGGTGCATAATTTTACGGTCGGATCTCGGTCTATAGGAACAAGTTCATGTAGAAATCGTACAGAGAACCCTAGAGAACCCTTATTCATATTCATTTATTTCATAACAATAATTTGATCTTACTATGCTTACTATTTGTATGAAAGTAATATGTATGAAAGTAATTTGTATGAAAATAAACTTTACTTTACTAGTAGTAAATGACCAATATTTATTACTATGCTATGGTAGTGTTGGTAGACAATAGGGAGCGAGCGAAGGATGCTACAAAGAAATTTGGCGGAAGTCCATATAATTTGAGACCCAGACACTATTAAATAATCTGTGGTAATACGTGTAGAGTGAAACAAAACTAACAAAAATGTAAATTGGTTGTAACCTGTAGAAGTTGGGGGAAAGGTATTTCTCCTTATACCTTTTGTATCAAGTGTATGAAACTTATAATCTTTCTCACTCCTTTTTCACACTAGTATACTTACCTTGGGGAGCATAGTATAGGACTTCGAAATACTGTCATACTTCAAAATTGTTGCAGTTCTTTCTCGTTCGCGTTTTGTGTTTTTTTTTTCAGTTGAGTTTGTATATTCCTTATTGTAGCCTGCTGCTATGCTACTTGGTGCTGAAAAGCGGATGCCCTGCGTAAATAGGGATATATCATCGGTTTTCCATTTTGTCGATAGATACAAATATACACATAACTATGATGATTCAGCTACTCAAAGTAAGTCTTGGCCTCCGAAACAAGAGAAAGCCACTTGTCCCGATCCTGCCCCCTTACCCGCACTTTCGATCTTCACTATATCGCCACTGTTTCGGTCCGCACTTCATTGTAATAGAGTTGAAATTGGAACGAAAACATTCACGCAAAAGTTCGAATCGAATGTGCGGGTAGACCCTCTGCGCGACCTCTACAAACCTCTACCTTCCTTTATGTACGAATGCTACATGTCTATACAAAGGGTTTTGCGTACTAAACACCGATTTATAGGAACCATACAACACTGCTTGTAGTACAAGTTTGTTTTTTGTATAAGGCCCTAGATTAAGACGAATAATAAATTATTCTACAAGAGCGGATGTGTTTGTTTAAACTCGGCCGGTATTTAAAGTTTACAACAACGATTATTCCGTGAGTAATCACTACAAACATTGTTTTTTTTATTTTGGCACTTCCGTTCCAAATAGCGGACGCAAAGGACAAAGGCTAAAGTATCTAAAAGCTAAACTATGTTATTTTGCATGAGAGTTTTATAACATTTGCTGTTTTGATAACGAGTTTGTAATCAATAAAAAAAAAAACAAATTAATCAAAAAAATCCATAGAAATATTAATTTACTACGTAAAAAAAATCATGAAAAAAGTCTTCATGAAGTTTTGGCTTTTTTCGCGGAAACATTTGCTATTTTACTAATCGTACAAATTCCAGAAAAAAAACAAACAAAATAATTATAAATTCATAAAATATACCAGGCACCCAAAAATGTGTAAGAGGCGACTGTCCAACGATAACCATCAGAGCCCTTTCAACAAGCTTGCTTATCGTTGCATCGATGCGTACCTCGAACAATTTTTTCTACATGCCTCTAGTATCTTGATCTATATTATTTGTAAAAGCGCTTAGATTTAGTTTGGATTAACATTGAATTAGGCAGATGAATTCTAAATGTTCTTCAAAGTGATATATGGCTACTATTTCTATGGTATTTAGGAGTAATTTGAAGTCTTAGGATAGTGCCTCTAATAACTAACGCTTTCCTGAAGATAAAATGAAATATATACTATTATGTTGTAGCATTTACGGTCCTAATTGATGATTATAAAACATTATATATTCAACTGATACAATAACTCAATCAGAAATTTTCCAAACTATACTTTTTCCTTTATAATGTGGATAACAAAAACAGCTAACTAGCGCATTCGTAGAATAACAGGTCAACAAAATTGTTAAATCGGCAGAACATGATAGTATGGAAAGTCGGCACCTTTGTTATACTAAAACTGTGCTAAACCTACGTCAAAACAGTATTTTGTTTATGGTAGTAGAATGGTGACATCATCATGCACGGCATTTCGAGACCACCAGGAGCGCAGAAGCGTTAGGTGTCTGTCCCTATATGGGAGCTATGTAAACATAGTTTAAGGTGCATTTAGACTGAAGTCCAAGTGCATTAGCTAGCCAAGCATGCATTAGCAATAGGTGTATATTCATAATAATGCACTTTAAAGTCACGGCTATTACAAGGAAACTGCAGTTTTGCAAGGTTAGTTTGTACTACAGGTGATGAAAGAAGATTGTAACTATCACACTCAACTGTACTTTAACAGAACCAGAAACTCTTAGCCATGTCAATAAAGACAAGAAAATCCTGATCATTTATATTTATGGTTCCTACAACCCTGGAGATATTTAAATAAGAGAAGATATTCAAATCTATTAAAATGTAGAAAAATAATACTACGAGAGTCGTCTATTCCCTACTGGCTTCCGATTTAGATTAATTACAAAAAGAGAGAAACAAAATATACGATACAAATGCAACCTAACATCCACAAACCACCTATCAAAGTCTAACAGCCTGGTATTCCGTACCAGGAGCGATCCGCGATTTGCATAGCATCGAAGAATTCTAAGTAAATATTATTTAGTACCCTGCACCTTGCTAATACCCTGGTAAATGGTTCGACTTCATACTCACAAGTTCAGTCAACTTTGAATCTTGCATTCTGCATGCAACTCTGTCGATAATGTCATATCATATTGTAAATGCACTGTCATCGGAAATGCAATGTTTATTTGTAAATGTTTACTTTCATAGATAGGATCTGTCCTGTCTATTAGACATTACAATAAACAATTGTACGTCTATTTTACTTTAATAATTTGATCTTTCCCATTGGTCGTTCCATCCTGAATCCGAGTGAACCTTGCTACAAGTACAATTTTATTTGGTCTTTGACTTATAATTATCATCTAAGCTTGGACCAAATAAAATATTTGTGTATTCCTACAAATGGATAAGATGGGCTCATTACCTATATCATGGTGTTTATCGCAGAACATTTTAGTTTCCTCAAATAAAAATTATGATATTCTTCGTTTTTGTTTGAAAAATTGAGAATCAGTTGAGTGTTGGAGAAAGAAAATCTAGCTTAGGCATTCATTCTTCTATGTTATGACGAGTTTCGTCAAATCTGCGATACTTCGGTAGCAAATCTTGAGTGCCTAATTCTTCTTATCGTGTGAGCAGAGCCCTGGTGTCACAGTTTTTTCAGACCGCCTTACGGCCTCTGACGTGGTACCTAATGCGTGGTGTAATGGTGGTGGTAGTACCTAATTGTACCTATTGTATCGAATCGAATACATAATGGATAACATCTCGTTCTTTTTTTAGGTTGCTGTATTAATTTTTCTGACCATCCAGAGAAGGACGGTTACGGTCGTGAGTTTATGTACCTATGTGTATGTGGTAAAAAGATATGATACCTATTTTTTAGATTCTAAATAGAAACTAAGGTACAAATAAGGCGGTCTTATTGAGGTAAACAACATTTTTTTAGAAATTATAATTTTTTAATGAATTTATAATTTTTCTGATGTTCACGGAATCATGGCTATTGCTATCTTGGCTAGAAAATGAATGATTAAGTAAAAAAGATGACAAAAAATTATAATGAAAATTCAGGCAAAGGAAATAAAGTATTCAGCCGTAAACATAATTTTTCAAATAACTCGAGAAAAATAATGGATAGAAAAATTTGTAATTGTTTTTTCCATTTTTAAGCTTTTTATGATATTACTAGCTTTTGTCCGCGATTTCGTCCGCGTGAAATTAGAATAATTATCGAAAAATGATATCTTATTGCACCCAATGATATTATAAATACAAAAAAGAGGATTGCACCCCTACGTTTCTATCTATCTTCAGCGGTTATTTAGGCTTTGCGTTGTCTGTCAGTCAGTCACGGACATGGTTTATACCTTTCCCAGCTTCCTGGTCACGGCACCGTTTTATAAGAATAGAAGATATCCAAAAGGCTTTCGAATTGTAAGGTACTTTTCTTAAAATTTAATTTTGTCCATACATTGAGTTATTATATCACCAAAAGTAGTTTTACTGTAGAATTTTAAAGTACCTAAATGCTCTGCATGCCCTCTCTCCAATTAAATATTGCATGCTCATGGGCAGATCTCAGAGCTCTATCTAAAATACTGTTCACCACCTTTATATTACCTGTGTCGCAATAAAGTCTTTGAAGTTTGAAGTTTAAAAGTACTTTATCAATCAATACCTAAAGCAATCTTAATTGATCTAATAAATCTGCCAAAACAGACTCTATTTCGATTTCGATCTAATTCGGTTTTGAGTAACTTTGTAACCATTTTATACATTAACTATGGCATTTTTTTAGCAGAAAACAAAACTGGACAATCTACAGGATATGAGAAGTGAATATTTGGTTTTCTCGAAATGTATTTTAATTAATAAAACTGTGAAGAAAAACGACTCCAAAGTCACCTCTTTTTTCTAGTTGTTACCATTTTACTCTTACATTGTTGATCAGAAGAACATGAAAATTTACAATATTCTTCACAATACAATATAAAATGATGTGGTTTTCTTATTTTTTGAAAATTCATATAAAATCACAGGTTTTCAAAGAAAACGGAAAATTCTGACCGGAGCCGCGCAATTGAAGTGGGATGGCTAATTGCAAATGTTTGCTTGTAAGAAAGAGAGCCTTGCACATGGGAGGAGTAGCCTTAAACAAAGCCCCGAACATTGATTACCAGTCAAAGATGTTACCTTTACAGATTTAATTTGAATCGTATCTAATTTCTGTCGGGTCGGATGTCTGTAAACAAGACTAAATTGAAATAGGTCGTAGCGCCATGTAGTTGGTTTATTTGCTGGTTTTAGGGTTCCGTACCCAAAGGGTGAAAACGGGACCCTATTTATAAGCCTACGTTGTTCGTCCGTCCGTCCTACCTTTTATAATAAGATACCAGGAGTGCGATTTTTGAATCTCATTCGCTGAGTTCAGCAGTTGAAAATGACAAAATTAACGTGGAGATACGCATCTTTCTACAGCAGATTTGACTTTCAAAAATCGCACTCCTGGAGTATAATTTTTGAAAATGAAATCGACAGAAGAAAGATATCTCCACAGTAATTTTGACATTTTCAACTGCTAAACTCAGCGAATGAGATTCAAAAATCGCACTCCAAGTCCAGAGGATATTCTAAACTTACCAGACAAAAAGTTTAAGTCCCATGTTAAACAGGTCCTTTGTAAATATTACTATAAACTCGATGATTATTTGAATTGAATGACCAAAATGTCTGGTCTTGACAATTTTACACTATGTAATGCAATATTGTATTTTAATTGTACTTTTTACATTTTGTTTTGTTTAAAATATGTGTGTTGTAGAGTTTCTGGCCGCATCTTCTCTCAACGGAACACCTTCCGATGCGGTGGTAGAGTCAAAAAATGACGTCAAAAAGCTATCTATTATGTGATATTATTTTGAATAAAAAAGTTTTAAATTTTGAATCAGGGCAGTAACTTTTGAACCGTAATAGCTAGACAGTTGCAATTTTCACAGAATGTACGTTATTATGGCGGATTTGCTAACAGAACCGGCCAAGTGTGAGTCGATCTCGCGTTTAAGGTCCCGGAGAAAAAAAACATTTTTGTAAGTTAATATTTTGTGTGGTGGTGTGGTACGGAACCTTCGGTGCGCGAGTAGTCCGACTCGCACTTGACCAGTTTTTTATAAATAAAAACTATTCAACCAATCAGTTTTCTACACATATAAAAATTCAGCTTCCACTTGGTTGTGATTAAATTCGCGCCGGACCAGAAGTACAATCGGGAAGTACCACCAATGGTACAGTTGGCACTAGGTGGTGCCAGTAGTACCATTAATGGTACAATTGGCACTAGATCGTGTCAGTAGTACCATCAGTGGTACAACTGGCACTTAATACTCGTAGAACTTAAAGCCGGGTATTCATTTGGCAACATTTGTTTATAAACACTGTTTATAATTTAATCAAAAGATGTTTCATACAAAACTGCAATTCTAGTCGGCTCAAAATGTACCTAAACTAAAGTAAAGGGACAGCAGATTTTTCATTTGCGATTTCTATCTTGGCCAACGTATCTACTGCTAGATTATGCTATGCTGAAAAAAACGAATAAACGACTTTTAATTTAATTTAATTTTAAATGTTAAGAGGCCTATACCCAGCAGTGGGATTTACCAGGCTGATGATGATGATGATGAAAATGTTCAGTCGTGTAATTGACATTTTGGTAATTTTAGGACTGAGATTCAGAGACGTACATTAATATTTTTAACCGACGAAAGAGGAGGAGAAGGTTCACAATTCGACCCGTATGTTTTTTTTTGTATGTTTGTTACGCGATTATTCCGCAAATTATGAATTTATTTTGATGATTCTTTTTTATTTGGAAGGTTCAGAGGTGGTCCCATTTTAATGTGGTGAAGATCTGGTGAAGGACTTTGGATTGGAGGTAAACAATGGAACTCCTCAAAAATGTATAGCATATCATCGGAGACCGAAATAAATGATTCATATTGATGTTCCCCTTACATGTACAACTACAGGGAAAAATTGATATCATTGGCATTCTTTTAAACTAAGAGTCTACCCATCAAACTGAACAACTTTTACTATGGGAGCAAACCAATCGGAGCAAAAAAAAAATCTGCTGGTCCATACTAAACTGCAATGCGTAATCGACTCAAATGTATGCAACAGCTTATTTTTTTTTTTTTCCGGTCGGTTTACTTCCATAGTAAAAGTTGTTCGGTTTGATGGGTAGACTCTTAGATTAAGAGGATGCCAATGATATCAATTTCATCCTGTATATGTCAACCCAATACCTATAATACCAAGACTAAACATTTTTAAATAATATATAGGGTCCTTCTTAATATGCTGACACTTTTTTAAGGGGCTGATCAGACCGTCAAACTGAACAACTTTCTCTACGGCACTAACATCAAAATCAAGAAAAAAAATCAGTTCTTCCATACAAAACTTCAAACCTACTCGAGCCAAATGTATGAGACAGCAGATTTTGTTTTTCGCGATTTCGATGCTGGGCCGATAAAGAAAGTTGTTCAGTTGGATGGTCTGATCCCTTAAAAAATTGTCAGCATATTAAGAAAGATCCTATATTTAAAAAAAAATTCAAACAGACTTCAAAACTAAAAAATTACTACAATAAGTAATAATGTAACCAGCGCAGCGTCTTTTAAATTCGCATCTATAAGAACATTAAGAACATAATTTGGTGTATTAGAGTCGGTGTCAAGCTAAGATAAAAAAATAACTCTAAGCCCAATCGCGAATCATACCGGCTTGACAGTGACTTCAATAAAACAAATTATAATGTTCTTATATAGGGTCCTTCTTTATATGCTGACACTTTTTTAAGGGTATGATCAGACCGTCAAACTGAACAACTTTCTCTATGGCACCAACATCGATAACGCGAAAAAAAATAGCTGTTCCATACAAAACTACAAACCTACTGGAGCCAAATGTGGGACAGCTGATAATTTTTTCTCCATTTCGATGTTGCTCCCATAGAGAAAGTTATTCAGTTTGATGGTCTGATCATTCCATTAAAAAAGTGTCAGCATATTAAGAAGGACCCTGTATATGCGAATTTATAGGACGCTGGTTATCTTATAATTTTAGTACTTCTTTAGTTTTTTAAATGTGCAAACTGTAACACCACGAATAGAAAATAATGGAGTACTTTTACTGTGGGTAAAGTATTAATGTCTATGGGGTACAGGAACATAGACATTGTTCGAAATTCAATTTAGTTTGGCGGGCGGATGGGGCGTGGTTTCGACTGGGCGGAGCGCGGAAGGGAGATAGGACATCGCGGATGCGCGTTCGTAATTCAAAATTTAACATCTGCTCAAAACTCGAATTCTTTTCTTTTATCTTCGGAATGCTCCAATTTACATTTATTTTACGTTTATTTGTGGCCAGTACCTATTCGTTTTTATAGTGCTGTACGATAAGTTTTTATTTGGAAATCGATTTTTGAATTTAGGGTCTTAGGGGAAATCGATAAAGGTTTGTTGATCATAATGATGTTGTTTTTTATGATGATATGGTCCCTGAATGTGTTAAGGACTTTATTGAATGCACATTTTACACATTTTTGTATAATTTTCATTTTCATTGGGGTTTGAAGCTCGTACTTTAACACAACCTTAGTTGTTGAAAGTGAATTATCTAGTTCAACTTGCATGGCTATGAGACGATGTGAAAAAATCATTAAAATAATGTGTAAGGAATACGAGAATTCAAAATCGATTTATCGTCTCTGAAAAATCGATTTTCAAATAAGACGTTCATTATTAAACTACAATGTAAGGAAAAGTATCATTAACCTTTATACTCTACCCATCAAACTGAACAACTTTTGCAATGGGAGCAAGCATTCTGACAGGTTAGCTCCCGTAGTAAAACTTGTTCAGCTAGTAATGTAATAAACACCCTCAGTCAAATACTTACTCATTCATAGAAATTGAATTGCACCAATCAATCGCCTTTAGTTTTTGCACATCCGTAGTAACAAACCGATACGATGAATCGATACCATTCGATCCAATATCGTAGTAGTCAAAACAACTTTTAGCGATCATGCGGCCTTGGTACTTGCGGTATGGTAACCGACATTGACATTGTATCGAATTTAGTAATTAGTTATCGATATCGAGCCAGTCAATCTGATTGGAAAATTGACCACAAATATTTTGATGACGGATGTTATGGGTTTGAATGCTCTAGTTTCTGATTTGTTGTATTCTCAAGTAGGTAGACGATAGGTATAGGTAGTTAATAATTTGTGCTACACCAAGGTTTTTAACTACATTTTTCATTCAGAGTCATTACATCTTAGATTTTTTTACATATAAAAAGGAATGACGTTGCGTTTGTCACTTTAGTGGTTTCAGTCAAAAACTGACAGCTACTTACATAAACCACCTTTTCAGAGTGAAAGTGTAAGATTTTTAAGCAAGGTTAACTATTATATTATTAGCTTATTTTGGCATGTCAAGTGGTGGAGGAATCCCCGAAAATGTTATTGATAACATAATGCATTTAAAAAATAAATATGCTTTTGTATTTTGGTACCTAGTGTTCATTTCGCTCGCTGGTCGAGCTAGCCTTTTTACTCACCTACGCCATGGGAAGAAATGAATGGTCTTTGGGAATCACGAGACGGTTTAAAAAACGTTTAAAGATCACACATTGTTAAAAAATTCTTTTCATTCTAATTAGACATTAAAATAATGTCACGCGACAAAACTATGTTCGATTAATCGATTAATGTATGCCCGATATCGTAAGCTCTGGATTTTATCGATTTTATCTTACGATCGTTTTGTCGATGCGACCGGTTCGTGTATTAGCCTAAGCTTCGTTTGGACATGACATTAAATTGTAACTATTGTATGAAAAAATGTTTTGGGACACCGTAAATAAATATTTAATGTGTTGAAATAATTATCTCGCTCGGATTTATCTTAAACGTGAAATTAATACTGTTTATTGATTTTTTAAGTACTTTACATATTACCTACATTTAAAAGATAAGACAACGAGCATCTTATGTTCATAAAAATATCCCTTTTTAGACGAAAATGTTTTAAAAATCAATAAAATGACAAAAATATCTTTTTACAAAACTATTATACATCGTGTCATAACCGATTATCCAATTAAATTTAATACGACTACTCATTACGTTAAATCGATTATTCTTATCTTACTAAATCAGACAATCGAACTAAACGAGGCTCCGCTCGAAACGGTCGTACAAGCAATTGATTTTAATTCGATCGTAAATACTATTACGTTATCGATTCACAAAGACAATTTGACAACCCTACGCAGCTTGTTTATTTTTTTTATTGAGTATGGAAATCATTCGAACAGATTGAAAAATTATGTTTGCACAATTAAATGAATTGTTAGAATCAACGGAATAACTAACTATCAATAAAGTACTAACTTCAAAACAAGAGTATAGATCTTTTCCATTTTATTTCCGATCCTATTTATTTTTCTTTAGTTTCGTGTGTTAGCTACCTACGTTATTAGTAGGTAGGTAGGTACTTCCTATTTCTATGGTTTTAGTTCTAAGTACAACTTCTCTACAATGCAATGATAAATTTTAATTTAATGTATGTAGTAAATAAGTATTGAAAAATTAAAAATAAATATCTTCTTTATTATCAATTTTTAGGGTTCCGAAATCAACAAGGAACCCTTATAGTTTACCTTACGCCGTCCGTCTGTCTGTCCGCGGCTTAGTACTAGAAAGCTGTAATTTAGCATGGGTACGCCGACAAAGTGGTAAAATAAATTCTTGAAAAATATATTTTTAGGGTACCTCCCCTACACGTGATGTGGGGATGACATTTTTTCTCGTCTATCCAATGTTGTGGGGTCGTTATATATACAGGGTGTTAGGGTAAACAGTTGCATTACTTTAAGGGGTGTTTGTACCCATGATACTGAACAACTTTCCCTAAGAAAAATATAGGAAATTCACAAAAAAAAAATTGGACTTACCATACTAAATGCAATCAGCTGACAGAACGTTTGTATGAAATGCCGAAATTTATTTTTGTTTCTTATGGAAAGTTGTTTAGTATCACGAGTACAATCACCCCTTAAAGTAATGCAACTGTTCGAACTGTAAACCCTAACACCCTGTATAGGTATTTGATAAGGAATTTATTGGTAAAACAAATAAAAGTGGGTAAGTACATTAAAAATATATAAAAATATTGAGAACATAAAACTAACTTAATCTTAAATATGGTATGGAGGGTAGCCAAGAAGTAGGTATAGGTATTTTACAAATATTGTGGGTTTTGGAAGACCATTTTTCTATTAAGGGATCCGTTAGCGAAATATTAAGCTTTAAAGTGAAAAATTTTAGTCTTCCCCCTGCCAGCTAAACGGTTGTTTCTGGATATTTGAACAAATTCACGGCAGTAGCAAATAAGTAAAACTATCACCGCTAGTAGGCTTCACAAGTTTATTTTCTATATTATTCTATTACTTTAGCTTATCTTATATCTCTGACTACCCCCTCGGGGAATATAGTCGTGAGCATATGCTTATGCTATGCTTACTTTAGCTTAGTGTAGCTTATCCACATTCCCACTGCTGGGAAAAGACCTCAAAATTATTAATGAATTAAAGTATTACACAACAGCTACTTTCGTTGCCTCTCTGCACAATAAACTTCCTTTTAATTGCCCATTAAATTCTGTACGCATTCCTATTATTTCCACTTCTATAATTTATCTTCTTCAAGATATCATTCAACTTTCGATTTTAATATAATAATCTGAAGATACTAATTTCTTCAACAGTAAAGTTAATAATGTAACTTGGGATATTCCAGGAAATACCCTGTCAGAACTCTTAAATCTTGACAATAAGTATGAAAATGGTTCAATTCGTGAGACTTTATACCTGGGAGTTAGTTTTTGAAGATCTGACCTTGAAAGTTTGCCCCCTATGGTGAAGATCCAAAACCTATAGGATTGTGGTGGCTACTATTTTATACTTTTATAGGACAATTGTTAACCCTGTTTTTTTACGGTAATCGTTGCAAGTGTCTTTGCCTACCTCAATGGGACATAGGCATAGGATACAGGGTGTTACGCATTTTATTTTACACCCTGTATAACATTTTGTACTATGATGATTGTTTTCGAATTCTGAATTCGTAAATAATAAAATAAAAAATATAAAAAAATATCTTGGACAATGTCACACAAATTATTTAGTCACATTTAAAGTACCAGAATCTAGCCTGGACTTGTATTATGATGACTAGACAACGATATAGAATACATATATAGATACAATCATCCATGACTCGGGTACAAATATTCATATTCATCATACAAATATTTGTCCCTCCCCATTGTGTAATCTTCCCATTTTAGAGGTTCGAACTTCGAAAAATAATATTACCAAATATTATGAATTCAAAAGTGTGTTAAATAGCCTACGAATAATAAATAACAAAACATTTACATAAACCCTAGAGTTGGAGATACAAACTCAGAATGCATTGTGACGGTCTGTTCAAAAAAGGGAAAATTAAATTTTTTCATAGAAAAGACATCAACGAATCATTATTTCAACGAACATGAATGAAATAACATTTATTTAGGTTACAATTGAGGACGTCTTTGATTTACCAAACAGTTATTTTGTAATTAAGTATTTACCGTACCGTTTTTAAGTACAATCGACATAAACGTTTTAAATTATATTCAAATACTTAACAACTTTTATCACACTTTCGTTAAGGTGGTTTATGTCCATACAAATGTTTGACGCACAATACGCGTAGACGCAATATATAACATTTGGAATTTATATTATAATTACGAAAATACTTATAAATAAAACTTTGAAAATTTTATATGAAAAATGTCAAAGCTTTATATCTTCATATTTATATTATTAATTGCAAATGTTATTTAATACGCGACATCTAAATTTTCTAAACTATTTTTCCATGTATACAAAGTTACTTATATTAATACCGTCTACGCGTATTATGCGTCAAAGTTTTGTATAAAATTGGCGCCTCTGCAACCACCATAAGCTAGTTAAACTAACGCACTTAGAAAAAGTATAAATGTCTAGACTCTAGAATGAGCCTCACGCTTCTACCGCAAAAAACAAAAGGGGCCAACTTTCTTAGGTTGGATGCGTGAGGCGTCATACAAATTATGTAGGTATGTGTACGTGTTTATGGATAGGGTTTAGAGGTCAGTACGTACTGGATGCATTTTTTTTCTACGTGTTCGTAGCTTCGACTTCCTATCTTGACATATAACTTATCGAAGCGTACTTCATTGAACCATGGTCACCCTGCGTTTCGTACCACGCAGCGACCCGCGCTACTGTTCAACCCCCCGCCAGCTCAAAAACAAACACTTGTTTATATTTCATATTTTATTTTCGTAACTTCTTGAGGTAGCATGGAACGGAACGTCCGCGTTCGAAGTTTGAATATTTTTTACTCGTTTTTATTTGAGCTGTTTAATTAAAACGGACAGTGCGGCTTCTTGTTCACAAAAAAATACAGGAGCTATTTTATTAAGGTTTTTAGAGGCTAGGTATATTATGTTTATGATACGAGTACATTACTTATTATAATAGGTGTATAATACCTACAGGTCAGCAAAAATAGTTCTTCCCTTTTGACGATTTTTCAATAAAAATTTTGTACTAAAAGTGTAGTAAAAGTGGTTCAGTTGGATGGTCTGAAGCACCCTGCTCGATATGTAACGCATTTGATTTTACACCCTGTATTTTTTGACACTCGTTAGTGCTCTAACATTAGTTGCTAGGGCAACCAGAAGCGGCAAGCTCTGACGTTTAAAAAAATAGATTCTCAATTATGTCAAAGTAGATTTGACAAGTTGATGAACACGTTCCTCGTTCGACATTTGAATTTGACGGATCCATGTGGGTGGTCCGTCGGACGTGCGTGTAATTTTTTTTATGTTTTTTTTTTCTTTCGCCGTCGCGATGACTAACAACCTTTCAATAACTAGCCACCAGTGTAGCGTTATAATTATTCTTGACGACTTTTTGGCAGGACGATCTATTTTTAAAATAAAACTCTTGTGTCATTCGAATTTTATTTAAGCAATATTTAAGTAAAAAATATTTAGGTTAACTATACAGGGTGGAAATTTAAGATAAGGGAACAAAGGGCAGCTACCAGAAGCATTATAGCTACAAGAAAACGTTCTTAGGAGAATAGGAGACTAATCCTAACTTTTTGAGCATTTTACTTCTGCATGCTGCTGACATGATAGTACCTATAGGCAATTGACAGTAGGTAAACAAACAACCCAATTTCAATTTCAACCAAATACGACTTAAGTTTATGAATCAATTAAGTACAAGGTACCTACTACTACACTACTTGATAGGTATGTTATGTATCAATTCGAAAAAAATTTGCTTTGCTAAGATTTTACATGAAACTTGGATTGAAGTCTACAGGGTGAAATTGATATTATTAGCATCCTTTTAAACTAAGAGTCTACCTATCAAGCTGTTCTATACTAAACTGAAATGCCAACGCGACACAAAATGTATGCAACAGCAGATTTTTTTTTTGCTCCGATCGGTTTGCTCCCATAGTAAAAGTTACTCAGTTTGTTGGGTAGACTCTTAGTTTAAGAGAATGCTAATGATATCAATTTCACCCTGTATACTCTATAGGATTTAAAGTCAACATAAGGTACTTAAATACATTTTTTTACTTAGTTACTATACTTACTACCATAATATTTTAATATAAAATTTTCTGAACAAATAGACCCACAATATGGATTCTAAAACAAGAAACATCAAAACACCTAAACCACCAAGCTCGAGCCGATTAAAAACAAAACGATAAGCGCAAAATGACAGCAAAACTGTTTCCCGCTCAAAAAACTGTCACAGTGACATTAGCGTGTGAGTGAGTGCGTTCGGATACATACTCTAAGGATCGGAATGCTCGGTTCGGACGTTCGGATACAGCATGGTGACATTAATGCCGTGTAGTTTCCTGGGCGGCGCCGGCGCATCCCCTCGCTGCACCCTGGACCACACCGAGCCTAAGGTCAGAAAAAATTAGTACTGCCAATAAAAAAAACGAAAATTGTGATTTCACAACTATGCTACTCTTACCCCCGTCCGCATAAATGCACCGAATAGTTTGCACCAATTGCACCAAAATGTAGTGTTCCTTTTGCATGATTTTGCTTTTGTTTTGAATAATTTGCACATAGGTATTTTGCACGAAAGATTGCACCTTGTTAATTTTTATATTATTCTTCTGGATGAATGTACGAAAATATGTCTACATTTATAGGTATTATATTGATCTTTTCGCTTTGTAAACTTTTTGAGTGGTTTTCTTTTACATCGACAAATTGATTTAAGACGAATGAATTAACTGAATACCTAACCTACCTTTCCTACGGATATGTTATGTTATGTAAGTACATACATAGTACTAGATACTCTTTCTTATACTATACTGTGCCTAATGTGCCTATGTAGTGGTCGTATCTCAAAAAATTAACGCCAACAAGATAAAGTGAGATTACCTATTAGTAATAAAATTATTTTGAGTAAACGATTATCAATCATCAATTCATCATAATAATGAAAGTCACTGTGCCATTTTTTAATTTCTTATTATATGATTTGAATTTGTGAACGAAAATGTCAATAAACCAATGTTACAATGTGTGGAATTCAAAAATTGATAAAGCCATACAAAATGCGTAAGTTCTGAGATGTACTCAATCCAAGAAGCTTCAAATTTGATATAAGCTTCTTGACTCAATCCAAATTTTAAGGGAAGGGGGGTTTTTTTATGTTTATTTTTTTTTATTTTTTAGGAATTATAGAAACAGAGATTTGAATCACTTTACTCTTACTTATTCTTAGAAAATTTAGATTTAGTAACGTCCAAGATATTTCGGATAGTACTTAAGTAGTAAGTGTATCTTTCTGATAAATAAATTATAAATAATTGCCCAGAAAGCTAAAAACTTTAGGTACCTACTGTAAAATCTTTTGTAACACATGAAGCAAAAGACAACTATGACACAGAAAGAGGTCATTAATAAGAAAAATCTGTCATTCTCACCAAACCGACCACACGCACCACGCACAAATTAATTCAATCCAATCCTTATCGCATCCAAGACATACATTACCTAAGTACTAATGTCAAAGGTGTCCGTAACTAACACCGAATTTTATCGTCCGAACACACAAACACACGTAAGGACAAACTGTTTATGTTTTCCAGGCGTAAGATCATGTTACCCATTCATACGTTAATCTTTAGAGGCCATTAAAAAGTCATAATGCATTCAGCGGTGTCATGGCGTACCTACGGGACAGTGCGTCGTTAGCCACCTGATACCAGGCCATCATAATCGTGAAGAGTTTGTTTTCAGTTGGAACGTCGATCATTTTAATTTTGGAATGCAAGAGTGAAGAGCGTGAACAATGGCGTTAATAAAATGAGATGGTGTGAATTAGTCGGCATCAGGTCGGCATGTTACTTAATTAGACGCGTCTGGAGTTATGATTGCCTTGTAATTAACAGTTGACTATCGAATACAGCAAAATTATACAGGGTGGAACAAAACACCTTAGTAATTACTTAAGGGGGTGCTTCAGACCATGAAACTGAACAACTTTCACTATGGAGCCAACTTCGAAATCGCGAAAAAAAAATCAGCTATCCCATACATTTTAGTCGAGTCGGTACTGCAGTTTTGTATGGGACAGCTGTTTTTTTTCGCGATTTCGTTGTTGGCTCCACAGTGAAAGTTGTTCAGTTTCGTGGTCTGAAGCACCCCTTTAAGTATTACTAGGGTGTTTTGTTATACCCTGTTCCCTGTACAGAAGAATTCAAAACTACATTAAAAAGTAAAAGATACATTTGACCAGCCATTTGACATGAATGACATGATAGATTTGTAAAAATACATAAATAGCCAAAGGTAATTTTGTCATCAATTTCATCATACTGTAGTAATGTTCTTGATAACATTTAGATTAATGTAATGTTCTTGATCATACTAAACTAAACCAAACCAACTAATAAATTGAGACTAACTCAAGAAAGCCAGTACAAATTGTAATTTCATAAAACAAAACACTCCCACCATAAAATATCTAGCGAACAAAAACGAATACAAAGTATCGAAAACATGAAGCCACCCAGAGATAACAGCAATAAAAAGAATTTGTTCACTTGATAGCTGAACACGATGCGATTTATCGAGCAAGATGTCTTTGTTGATACACCTTAAATTGTACGGCCCTTTACACATTACGATACGCCTTAACTCACACATTTAAGCGAAATTATACTTTAAATAGAGTATGAAAACTGCTTAGTCTTATCAATACACACGTATTGTATAAGCAATTTTTAGCGATTGATAACATAACGTTAAAATATGTAGGTATGAGAGGAATAGAGATAGTTACAGTTACAGTAAGGTTACAGTAGCGCGGTAGAGAGGGATAGACATTCTTCAGTGGAGCATTCGAAATGGTTATTTCTTCATGTGATATGTCGCCCTGGTAATTCTGATGGCAAGTTTGGAGCAAAAAGACGTATCTGCAAGTTCAATAAGGACTAAAATGAACGATATAATTCCCACATTCATTCATTTCTTATCACGATTTCTCAGTAAAACAAAAAGGATTATAATAAATAAATTAAATGCGCAACTAAACAAATTACTGGCATGTTACTAAAATAAAAAATGTTTGGCGCCATTAAAATAAATCACGATTAAAATTGACATTTCACGCGATGAGTCAAAAAACTAAAGAATCGTATTAATATAACACCAATCTTTCGAATTATCAACGATAACCAAACGACTATAAATATGGGTGACGATAAATTTGAAAATTTATTTCGTGAAGGAGCGAGACAGGACGAGGCAGGAGTCCCCGATCATAAATATAAAGTGAGATAAAACAATAAACGAATTACGTATAAATAAAGAAGCGTTTTGTCTCGGTGCTTGTTTAGGATACAGGCTGTTCCAGGAAATGTTCCATTTAACATGAATCAGCTTAACAACTTATAAAAGCCACGGAACGGATATTCAATAAATAAAAAGAGTCATTGTTCATTCGTACTTCGTCTTGATAATTGGTGATAAACTAAATCGGTAGATGATTAGATTACCTAATTAGGTTATTTACAGTCATAAACAGGGTGTAAGGGACAGCCCACCGCAGACTGAAACGGTGAACTCAGACCATCAAAATGAACAACTTTCACTATGGAATTACCCTACCTCAGGAAATGCGAAAAAAGCAGCTGTTTCAAAGTTGTTCAGTTCTATGGTCTGAGTTCACCGTTTCAGTCTGCGGAGGGCTGTCCCTTACACCCTGTAGAACTATGTGCATAGCACCTTATATGTCAACATCCGTTATTATAATAGCCATTCAGGCTTACAGGAACTAAAACACATCCGAGCAAAACGACACAAACACTAACTTTCCAATACGTTGTTAGAAAAAGATAAGATAAATAAAAGAGCAGCCTATGTAATAAACGATACCAAAGCGCGCAGGCGCGTTGTCGCCGCGTAAAACGTATAAATTAACCCGCGCTATCGCGGGATCGCCCGGCCTCACACCTCGAATGGAATGCGCCTGGTGATTTACTCTCTCGTACGTGGCCCGTGATACCTCCTCATGACGTCTGCTATCCTGGGAGGCTAGTTCTATTTGACTGTAGGTTAGAGGAGGATTGACAACCATGTGGTAAATAAAGGAAACGGCTAATTACAGTCTCTTGGTGACTTCTGCTATCCTACGAGATGAGCTCTAGGTAGTACGTTAGATCGAAAGTGACGTAAGAAGTAAGAAAATAGTTCAAAGATCCTCTTAATGATATCTGAGGTCCTAGGATTTGGGTACTTTTGCAGTATGTTAGAGAGGATAAACTCAATTTTGCTGCAATCTTGGTAATTTACATTTTTGTGAAAAATAAAAATGTTAGTTTAGATTCGAAAAAGATGGTTTTATTAATTACGAGCTTTTACCCGCGACTTCGTCCGCATAAATTATATACCAGATTTTAAGTCAGATGATAAGCTATCAAACAAAAAAAGTTTCATCAAAATCGGTTCAGTAGTTGTTGCGCGATACTCGAACAAACAAACACCCAAACAAACAAACAAACAAACAAACATACAAACAAACAAACAAACAAACAAACAGACAGACAAAAAATCCAAAAATTGGTGATTTGGAATCAGGGACAGGTACAAACCATGTCGTAATTTTTTTTTTTTTAAATATCTTCAATGTACAGACACATTTCTGTTACAGTTTTATAATATTATTAATTATTTAATTTAGTTTAATATGATCAAGTAATAAAGTCATATTTAAACATAACAATAAGTTTAGAAAAAAATAAATAACTTAAGAAATCTTCAAGAAGCAAACAATAGTGCGATTTAATTTTGTATTGAAACACTATGTAGAAACATTATACCGTACTTTTAGTACTCAATTATATGCACTATTTTATTTATATTCTACTGGTAAAAGTTTTACTCTCAATTTAATTGGTTATCCGATTAACCCCACTTGCATCAATCTAGGTTAGCATTAGCAATAAAGTCCAGGTTAAATTGGTAAGCCATGATTTTTTTTGTATAGAAAAACGAATGAGAGAGCTAGGTATTTATCCGGTGTTAATTGGTAACTTGGGTGTTCCACTTGGTAGTTGGATAGATATTTAACCACGATGTTAGTTAGTAACCCTGGTAAAACTAAACCAGTAAAACTATCAGCTGTTACACCAAAAGTACCAGGCGCCCATAACGCCCAAAGAACAAAAGCTTAGACGTAAATAAGTCAAATTCAAGTTCGTAATTTAAAATGGAGACGCAGTGGCGCCCTCGTAGAGTTGTTAAATAAATCCGAGTCGATTTTATTAATGTTGTTTCCGTAATCTTGATCTCAGGGAGGCGACGTTTAGGACTTATATTATTTATAACTCGTACGTTTTATCTTTAATCTTTTCTTGTAAAGATTGGTAACCGTTATTTGTACGTAGTTGACATTTTTGAGGATTTTTTTATATTTAAATTGGTAGACAGGGATTTGTCGTAAAGTTGTGCGTCAAATCTTTTCTATTGATCTTCCAGAAAGCAGCCACATAGTGCCTGGTTTGTTTTCATAATAATAGGTACATAATTTCACATAGATACAATAATATTGATGACTTGGGTAAAATATTAGTTCATGTTCCCAATACAGGAAATATTTGTATATTTGCCCCTAAGGGGATTCAAACTCGCGACCAGTATAGCAGATAGGTTCACTACCACCGACTGAGCAATCGGGCCGCCAAAGTTTAATATTCATGTCATAAAATCGCTCAGCCCAAACGTTCCACAAGTAAATATAATCCCCGCAAGTTGATATTGCGACTGGCGGCCATCTTGGTGACGTAATTTTGACGTAGTCGACTGTGCAACATCAGTACCGTTCGCAAGGTTAGCCCGTGCTTGATTACGTCACTCAGCGGTTATTGTGACAAGGTTCCATCGCAATATCAACTTGCGGGGATTATATCTAAACTACTTATTATAAAACTGTAACAGAAGTGTGTCTGTACATTGAAGATATTTACAAAAAAAAGATTACGATATGGTTTTTAGATATCCCTGATTCCAAATCACAATTTTTTTGATATTTTGTCTGTCTGTTTGTTTGTTTGTTTGTCTGTTTGTTTGTTTGTTTGTGTGTTTGTTTGTTCGAGTATCACGCAAAAACTACTGAACCGATTTTGATGAAACTTCTTTTGTTTGATAGCTTACGATCTAACTTAAAATCTGGTATATAATTTATGCGGACGAAGTCGCGGGTAAATGCTTGTGTATTATAAAACGGTAGAGTAGGCTGACAGGAGCATAACATTATTTCGTTGGTGTCTGTGAATGACTCAGACACACCTACTATACAATACAATAAGACTAGGCTTTCGACATTATAGAAATGTTAACAATATTGCCTAATATCTTCAAACGATTTATTTATTATGAACGTTGTTTTTACTTACTTCCCAAAATCTATCTGTGTGATATTAAATTGCATAAAAATTCTTGAATTTTTACACTTATCCTTTCACCCCCAAAATTGAAATCGCGAAAAAAAAATCTGCTGTTTCAGAGAAAACGTCAATGGCGACTCGACCCAAATGTACGGAATTTTTCTCTATTTGATCGTCCGCGGTGAAAATTTTTATCATCAGCATTCATTTTATCATTAAGTTGGACCCAATACAGGGTATAAGAGGAAAAGTATCATTAACCTTTAAACCCATCAAACTACCCATCAAACTTAACAACTTTTACTGAGGGAGCAAACGGTAGAGCAAAAATAATGTCAACTTTTCCATGCTAATACCCACTTGACTCAATTGAATTGACAGATTTTTTTTGTTCTGAGTTCTGACCGGTTCGCTCCCATAGTAAAAGTTGTTTAGTTTGATGGGTAGAGTATGTGGTTTAAAGGTGATACTTTATGATACTTTTCCTTACACCCTGTATAGGGTGATGATGATGATAATAGTCATCCAAACAGCATATATTATTATTATTTAGTCTCGAGCATCCACAACACTAATACGACAATAATGTACGTCCATTCTTCATACACAATGTCTTTCTTAGAAAGAGTAGCAAGATGTTTGGAAAAAAATGTCGCTAAATGTTCACCGTAGTTATGGGCTGAGGTTGTGGGGTAGGTACAGGATTGCGATTTTTGAATCTCATTCGCTGAGTGCAGCAGTTGAAAATGTCAAAATTACTGTTGAGATACGCATCTTTCTGCTGTTGATTTGACTTTAAAAAATCGCACTCCTGAAGTATGTTTTTTTAAAGTCAAATCAGCAGTAGAAAGATGCACGTCTCCATAGTAATATTGACATTTTCAACTGCTGAGTTCAAAGAATGAGTTTCTAAAATCGCACTCCAGTAGGTAAAATATTATTTGACATTAGGTAGGTACGATAAATTTTTTATTTAATATTATTTTACAAAAAAATAAGTATTTTAATCTGTAATGTCTGTGGACAAGGTTCCGGTACCTATAAAAACTTGAAGACGTAAAGAAACATACAAAAAAACACGTAATCCGTATTTACGATTTTAATAATGAAATGGGATAGTGATCGTTTATTACACAAATAAATAAAATATATTTACAGTGACTTTTTTATTATTATAATAAATAAATAAATAATAAATAAATAAATAATTTAGCTAAATACAGAAAGTAATAATATACAGGCCCTAAGTCCTGTAACTTTACCGCACCTCCTTAGGTATTTTTGAAGAGAAATTATATTTATTGTATCATGATTTTTCTGTAAAAGTTACTTAGTTACTTACCTAAATTAAATTAAATTAAAAGAAAATATAATAAGCATGTACTTACCTACTCATTTGTTCAAATGATTTTTCGCAACAACTACCTTTCTTCGTACACCGTTTCCTCTACCCTAAGGTTGTCTGGAAGAAATCGCTTCTTAGCGATAAGACCGCCTTATTTTGTACCTCTTGTATTTTTTTCTCTGTATTTTACTGTTTATGTTTTGGTGTAAAATAAAGTAGGTAAGTATATTTGATTGATTGATTGAACATGGCGAAATTTTTTCTCACTCAGAAGCACCCCTAACTCAACTCAGCAACTCAGCAGTTGAAAATGTCAATATTACTATGGAGACGTGCATCTTTGTACTGCTGATTTGACATAAAAAAATCATACTCTGGAGTATGAATCGCACTCCTGGGAGTGCGATTTTTGAAAGTCAAATGAGCAGTAGAAAGATGCGTATCTCCATACATTTTCAACTGCTGAGATCAACGTATGAGATTCAAAAATCGCACTCGTGTACCTAATTAGGTTAAGGCTGCTGCACACTGTAATGGTGTGCTATTTTTTGAATCACACACTTTCATAATCATAACCGGATAATGCATAAACTCTTTCTCGTCCTCTGTTTATGTCACTTTCGAATATGAATTAGGGCATGTGACATCTACATATTAAATAAATAATTATTTATTCGTAGTGTGACATTCAAAAATAGCACTCCTGGGGCTTTTTACGGGAAAATAAACACAAAAAGTCTTTGATAAGTTATAAGTCAAGATAGAGAGTAGAAGCTACGAACACGTCGAAAAAATTGCTACTAGTCAAGACTGATAAACCTGATCACTATGCACGCACTCAGAGATAAGTTGTATGACGCCTCACGCACACCCACCACCCAACATAAGAAAGTTGGGCCGTTCGTTTTAGTACGTTAGGAAGCGTGAGGCTCTATCTTGACATATAATTAATCAAAGAGTACACGTTGGCCGAGTACACTTTCCCAGAGCGCTCGGCCGACGTGTAAAGCAGCCTTTAGACAAAATGAATGATTTAGTAAAAAACCAACTCTTGTTTGTTACAGGCAAAACGAGCTAGACCTGACACGAGTACAGATGTCACTGATCGGTAAGTTCATATTACTTATAGCCTACCTAATATTAGAATAAATAAGTACCTATTATTTCAGTTTTAGTCATTTCAACCTGAAACTTTCAATAGCCTAACCTATTATGCTAACATAACAGCGAGCCTTGTTACAAACTGCACGCAAGATAGCCGATTGTTTTAGCAATGCTCCTAATCCTAACCAACCCGAAAGGTATTTACGGTCATGGGTTTATGTAACAAAGTAAATTTTCCCGCGTATTTTTCATGATTATTCTAGTTTTCGCGCGCTTTGCCTAGGCTTTGCCGCACTCTCTAAATTACCGTTATGTTGGCAGTCCTGCATTAATTTATAGTCGCGTTCCATAAATTCTTTTTGCACTAAATGCTACTTCCGGTAAAAGTATAAACCAAAACCGCTTGATGCGTTACCAAAATCCGCTATTCTAATCGATACCTAGTCAGCAACGCCAAATCGAACGTCAAAACGTGCACTACGTATGCAAAATTGTATATTAGTAAAAAAAGTGACGTCATCGACATTGCATTAACCTTTTATAGTCATAGCATTTACCCACTCGCTCGCGTTGATGTCCTGAAATAACTGTCAAAGTTGTTTAAAAATTAAATAAATAAAATAATATGATAATTTCTTTAATTTCTTTAACTATACTATTAAAAATTGTATACAAAATTTTATGATGATCGCAAATGCGCGCTGCATACAAACGAAGTCTGATGATATTTTCAATACCATCCATACGTAAGCCATAACATAACGTAGCCCACGTTCACAACCTTTTTGTGCAGTTGCGCTCGGGGTGCACTCTGGGTGCACCTTGGTGTAGGTTCTGAACGCAGCCCAATTAAAGTCAATGATATTTTTCAGAAACTAATCTCTATGTCTAATGTCTGTATGAAGTCAGATTTTCGTTAAGATTTACAGTTTTGATGCTAAGATTAATTTAAGATTTGTATGGAAATCTTTGAGGCACTTGAACTTTAAAACGAAACATTAACATTTCAATTAATTATAACATCTTAACGAAAATCTGACTTCATACAGACAGACAGAGATTAGTTTCTAGATTGTTTATGAAAAATTTCATTGACTTTAACAGGTTAGGTATTATTGAAAATATCACCAGACTACGTTTGTATGAAGCGCGCTCCAGGAATAGGGGAATATACCCTTAACATAACAAAATACTCATATTCACATTTATAATATTATAGGATAGGAGAGGATGTTGTTATTAAAAATGTGAGTAGGTATTTAGGTAATTGCTGAAAATGCGTGTTTAGCGTTGTTTTCAAACTTTTTTTTATTGAGAAGATACCACTAAAATAGGTTTTAGACTATCTTCATTCGAATTTTGAAATCAACTGACGAACTCTTGATTCCAAATTATAAAAGCACTCAACGTTTCCACTTCTCTATGTTTGAATAGAAGTTTACACTAAAATAGTCCTCATGCGAGAGATGGTACTCCAAAACACAATGAGAAGGGCCCTTAATCCCCGTGTAATCCCTATATTGTCGATACACAATTGCCGTGAAAAGAGCTACTTAATAAAATTCCCGAATGGGACACGCCCCAGCTTTATCACGAGAGCTTCACAAATTATCACGCCCTGATCAAAGGAAGTGATTCGAATGCACAATAGGTTTTATGTTACGTGCCGACTTTGGGCTTTTTCAAGATATTTCGCTGCCTTTTTTTCTATTTTTAAATATTCTAGAGGAATCTTGAGGAATATTTTTAAAATGATCCAAGATAGTAAAAATACCGGTCATTAGCGAACACGCAAAAAAAAAATATATCGTGTTTGGTATTCAACAAGCGACATTCCGTATTGGGAAAGATATTAGTTGGGGTTAATTAGTGGTTAACACGACGTTCCTTTGGTTGTAGATCATAAACGTTTTTTCCATTTTTAAATGGCATGTTTTGAGTGATATAAATCAGTTTTTTGACGCAATTCCGTTACGTTACATGGTATGATTTTTTAAAGTTTTGACAGCAGGATCTAAAGTATCGAATGGCGTGCAGTTACGAGTCTCGTTGGATTTTATAAATAGAACTGTTTCTTTTTACATCCGTATCTATTGTAAGCAAATGGATTGCACTTCGTTTTGTGTTTTTTAAATACTTATTATGGATGTTTCAAAATTATGCCTAAAATTAGACGAGCCTACCTGATTATTAACTAAATAAATAAGTACAACTATATTTTAAAAGAATTAATGAGAACATTCTTCATTCGCTCCTGAGATTCGATTAATTTCGAATAGCCTCACAGGACGTAGGGCTATTGTGTTTGTTTCAGATTATATAATTTACAATATCGGTAACGTAAATAAGACTACTATGAAACTTTAAGTAATATTTAATTTATTCTGTGATCAATAGAGATCGAATAATCGGATGCATATTTACCTAAAGTTGAGGTGTTGGCTATTATGGAGTGCACTTTTGTAAGGAAAAAATATGTTTATTGCTTATTTTTATAATTTTAAGAAGTCGCTTTCCAACTATGCATCCGATTAGTAAATAAAATATTTTAAAAAGTTGCTTCCATACTATGCTTTAGATTAGTTATGCATTTTCCTGGGATCCCGAAAAATATTTAAAAAAGATAATTTTAAGAAGCCGCTTCCATAATTTTATAGCCAAAAATGAGGTTTAGGTAAATATGCATCCGAATATCCGATCTCTAGTGATCAACTGATCATAATATCTACATTGTCTGAAATAAATAAATTAACTTACATAATATTAAGAATCAGAATCGCAAAGGACTACTAAAAACACTATGTCAATTTGATACAGATTAATTGAATTGGGTAGGATTTGGTTACATAATAATTAGACCCTTGATCGGAATAATTTTGAATCGTAGTTAGTTTTTAAGCAATATTTTGCAAAATAAAGTTATATTTATTGATGTTTATTTAATCTGTTTAATAAGTCAGTAACACTAATAATGTATTTTAAAATAAATATCTGATACAAATAAGTACATGCCATAAAATGTATGGTCTTGATCATTCTTATATAAGTAACATTTTAATTTTAACCCTTCCATTAGTCACCTAGAACAGAAACATGTCATTTGAGGTTGCCATCTGTAATTTTTTTCAACACACTTTTGGCAGTCGACAAAAAACATGCAATTAATAGAATCTACACGCACCCGAGCTTGAGCTTGACACGTGGAGCCCAAATGGCGGTTACAAAAGGGCCTACTGGGGTTTTAGGGTTCCTTTTGCTTAATTATAGGTTAAACTCTTTTGGTTGTTTGGTTTGGCATTATTAATAGAGTAATTTAAATAAAATTATACCTACCTAATGGATAGTAAGTACCTATGCAGTCTTAATCACAACACAAATAAAATATGCATCACATTAAGTACTAACTTTTGCCCGCGAATTTATCTGCATCGACTCTAATAAAGTTTAGAATCATTATTTTCATTTTCATTCATTTACCCATTTATGCGTGATTGAGTCACAAATATTCAAACATCGTCACAATATTTTACATTTTAAGCTATTAGGCCCGCAACATACCTACATGCGGAATTATTCTGCACGGAATCACGATTTCGTGTACCTTTGCTCCCTTCCGTTCGGAGTTACGTAGCAGAGGCTATACAAAATTCTAATTCTGATTCGGATTCCTATACAAAATCGATTCCTATACAAAATTCTAATTCTGATTCGGAATTCCGACGGAATTCCTCGGAATTCCGTATGTGCGTTGTAGGCGTTCGTAGGATGTCTTATTTTAATAAAGATGTTTTGAACCGTACAAATCATTGGGTGTTATTTTATTAAAAAATAATGCAAATAATTCCGACTGGAAAATTATGTTTCATTGTCTTTTAGCTAGTTAAAAGGAAATTTTTCTTATGCACTAAGTACTTAGGTACAGAAGTACAGAACCCTCTTCAAAAACAGTTAATACAAAAGACCTTATTATTTTCTTTATGCATGAAGTGTGGCCATTGTGTCCTTGTCAGAGGGCAGAGAGAGTTTATTGTTTTCGTTCCTTACCGCGTGGGATTAGTCAGGATTGAAATAAAGGTCAACACGTGATGTAAAATTTGTATTATGCCATACCCTTCTGAAACTGGCTAAAAATATCTGCTATCCGTAATATTTTTGCCCAAACCTAATCAACATTTAAGTACAGAAATTATTTTAGCTGTGTATTGAAGTATGAAACTGACTCAAAAAAGCAATTTCCTTTGAAATTGACTGTCAAAATCAATAATGAACTTTAATAATGTATACTTTCTTATTTTGAAAGGGTAAATTGTGCAATACGAACTAAAAGTACTTATTTGTTATTATATTACATGTCAAGAAAGCTGTGGGTTATTTGATATTAGGGATTGACGTTTTTAATGTCATTCTAATTTGCCGCGCATAACATAAAACTAAAAATGTGACAACTAAATCATCGCACCATATGGAATGCCAGAGTGACATAAGGACACACAACTATTAAAACCTTTGAAGTCTTTTGTTAGACATAGTTAACAGCATTTTACGATGACTACTGCGAGTAAAAAGAACTCGGTGAAAAGGCCGAAACATTAAAAAAGCTTTCAATTAAAAAGATAGTGACAATGCTGCCAACATTAACACAGAATTCCGGGTCTCTCTTTTGATATACGATAGTGTTGTTCAAAACGTTTGAAGGCAACTCTTGAAGTGGCGGCAAAAAGCAAAGTGACACTTGAAAAAGGCGCGAACTAATATAAACAGGGGCTCCTTTTTTCGAGATCGAGACAATGACTCTCTAGTATATAATGCCTTACTAAATTATTATTATGTTATGAATGACCTGATTGACCTGTTAATGATTTACTATTTAATATACTTATGTCAAACAATGATAAATCATAAATGTTATTTAGATTTTATTAAGGTGCCATAACTAAAAGCGAATTAAAAATATTTTTAATATTTACTGTCTCTTTTTTTTAGGATAAATGTTATGACAATACTGTCAACTGAATATTATAAGCCAATAAATAAATATTGTTATTACAAAAAAAAAAAAAAAAATATTAATAAACCGATAAAGACAGGTGTTCTGTTAAGTTTTATCAAATCGAGTTATTAGCATTCATTCCACTTCATTATAAAAGGCATTAATATTAATTTTATTGTCTTTTCAAAGCAATAAAATAAATAATAATTGTGTCAAGGAGCGGTTTCAATTTTCGAGAAGCAATCACAATAATTTGGCAGTTGGAAATTTAAAAAATGTTTCTGATTTAAAACTTGTTTTGTAATAAATCTCAGTAAATCCTGAAAAAGGATCTTAATTAAGTTCCAGCTGTCACAGTCATGTGACATTGCGGGAATTGATAAAATGGCACGGACGTATTCACAGGCGTTGATAACGAGCTAAATTAATCAGAACACGTGTAAGCATTTTGTTAGATAAATCCCATAACTGCACGAGATAAGGAGGGGTCTGCTCGCGTCGCGAGGCATCTGTTATTTGATTTGCTTGATTTATTTTAATGGCCCTAATTTAAAATAAACATGCGATCTGATTTTTAAAAACACATCTTAATTGGGACATTAATCTGTGTTTTTTGATTGCCGTGTTTAATGAAGTTTATTTAAAAATGAGACATCAAAATTGAAGGCTACAAAAACAGGAAATGTTTAAAGATCATTTTATAACGTCCAACCATTTACCTCCTATTCTTCCTTCCGAAATTAAGACATTTGGTGTAAGTGACTGTTTATAAAAAGAAGCGTCTTCGTAAACAGTCGGAAGGTCTTTTTAATTGATTTTTTATTTCCAATGTTGTGTTAAGCTGTGGGTGTTTTGTTAAACGCAATTTAATGAGGATTTAGGTACCTAGCCATTAAACATTCTAAAGGAGGAGAATTCTTGTTCTAGTTTCAATGAGGATAATATTTGAAGTAAAATATCGGAATGTTTGTTCCAGGTTGTCGGGAGCAGTCAATACAAGCCCGTGTGATTCCGAGTCAACATCAAATTCTCCGCCATCACTCCTACAGGATGCAACACTCCCAGCTCTACTAGTATCAGGCGCCTCTACGTTATTCCAGAACACGACGACTTCATCAAATTCTGCGCTTAGCTTATCGGCTGTTGACAACCTATGCTTGCCTGGTACTGCCGAAGTGGAGAGCTGTAGTTTGGCGAATGGATGCGCTTCGAATACGCCTCTAGGCGGACTGGCGTTGCCGTTGACGTCCGCTGGAGGATTGTGTTCTACCTCGTCGTCGTCTGCGGTCGCCTGGTTAATGAATGAGGATAGTGCGGGTAAGATACTGTGCATATTTATGAAAACAGCTGATATCGCATATCACGATAGAATTACTAAATCCTTTGGTCTCATCACAGGACTTGTTTGTGTTGTCTAACTGGATGATTTTCTGATTGAAACAGGTGGTGGCGTCAAGAGTGAGGTGCGCAGCCCTGGGCTGTGCGAAGCGGACGTGGCGCTGTATGGGGAAACGCTGCCGTACGACCAGTCGGCGTTACCCTATCAGTATTACAACAGGTACGAGAAAATATAAGTAAACTGTCGTTGGGCTTAGCATAAATGTAAAAGCAAATGGTCCGTTGTGTGTGTCCCTTTTGCACAAATTTTAATGGTCATTATATCTAAAATGCATTTCATAAAGGCAACTGTTGATTTGAAGACGTCTTTATTATTATTCACAACGAAGAAATTATTTTGATTTATCTGCAATACTTATTTAATTGTGATCTTCAATAATATGCACGACGTTGTACGCTAATTGTCAAAAATTTCCGCTTTTATGTCACCCACCATAAATAGACGTAGACGTTTTGTCATAGTCATCATCTTAATTAAGAAATTCTGCTTATTAACGACCGCATTATTTCAATAGAGGAGCGGCAACCGATTCTGTTTGGGAGCGGCAAATTACTACAGCAAAACATTCCCTAATATCGCTATTGAGAAATTCTTGTTAGAATGCCAGTTTCCATTTAGTATTGTTACTAATTGGAAATTCTCATAGTCTACTTAGGTCAGAAAGGTTCCATTATATTTTCTTATATTCTTTGAAACAATCAAAAATCTATGAAATTGAATACTAGTAATAAACTAAAGTTACGCTGAAGTTTAGTACCTACCTAGGCAAGATACAAAAAAATTGTATGCAATAGCATAAGAATAATTAATAAATTACCTAGTTATTCTATGGTAATAGTATGAGTAAAATAATGATGTCTCTACTCAGTACTCATTACTTAACCACATGGTATGAACGAAGATATGAAGTCGTCACGATTCTTGACAGGTCTATTATTGGGGTCGACGAACGATTGAGGATTTGGAAGCCTCACAAGGTTCGAGGCCCGTAAATTTATAAGATTAGACTTCCTCATTAAAGGAGTAGGTGGATAGTGTAGTAGTAGGTTCCTATAGTAGGTTTATTGGATTTGATGGCAATGAACTTCAAAGAAGCGTTGTTCAAGATTTTTGAATTGATTACTTAATCTTTTCCTATTCCACGTAATAATAAGACTTTTATTAGGTTTCTAAGTAGTTATAATGAATGAGAATGAGGCGTTTTCATTAAAAAAATAATTGTTCGAAGACACTGGAAGGATGGCGTTATAATCGTATCAATTTAGCTGTCAGATTATAAGTGTTTCATGTTTTAAAAATTCTTCGTCTATGGTTTCATGTTTTTCTGGATTCCTCAATTTTAGGGAGCAATTTGTTGATTCATTTATAAGATATTTTAATACTGCCATCTACTGACTTTTCTATTTACTAGTCTTGTAAAACGCCTCATTCCAATATCTGACTGAATCAAAGCTTTATTTTAAAATGTATATGTTATTTAGTATGCAACAATATGGAGGCAGTAGCGCAGCTTCATCGTACGTCAGTTCCTCGCTTTACAATCAACCATATGCTGCGTATCCACCACCGCACAACTCTACTAATAGGTAAGATTTAGATTATGATTATGTATTTTCTTTTTCTTGGATGTTCTGATGTTTCAGAAAATCTTTGACTACCCCCTCGGGGACCATAGTCGTGAGCATATGCTATGCTTTATTTTTACATGAACTTAATTAATATATGAACGCACAACCAAAGACGATTGACTTGGCAAAACGCAGTTTATTGGAAGAAATATAGCAATTCAAACGTAAAAATCGATATTGTTTCCGCTTTCCGGATTTCCAATAATAAAAATAAAAATAAAATTATCAATGTCTTCTTTTCCTCCAGGTCTTCATGCAAAGCGACGCCGACGTATCTAAGTGCGTATGGCGTGAGTGGCGTAAGTGGCGTATCGGGCACCGGGTTCGGTACGCAACCGTCACCGTACGCGTATGGCTCATACAACGGGAGCTTGTCGCAGTCCTTTCCAACTGCTCAACAGGTTTGTTTTGTCCGAAATTAGGTACTTTTTTGTATGAAATTCAAGCAACCTATCGAGTAGGATTTTATTTTTTGTATCTAAATAATGTAGGTACCGGTATGGAAAAAAGTTCAAAATAATAATTATCAAAATTAATTTACCGTTATAAGAATAAGAATAAGAATAATATTTATTAATCACAAAAAGCCATTTTATACAAGGATTACTAATATAATTTTGTTGCTCTACATTTAAATATTAGGCTAGGCATATTGGTAGGTACAGCTGTTATAATGTGTATCTTTTAACCAGGACTACAGCAGCTACGCGGCAGGCTACGCAGACCATAATGTAGCAGCGCAATACAGTGGCTACTACGCTGCCCCTAGTTACTCCCCTTATGTCAGCTCGCCGAGCAGTAGTGGCAGTGCTGGCCATACATCATATCATTTAGGAGGAACTTTATCCGGTAAATAAAAATAACTTTTTGCGCCGAAGTTGTAAAATGTTCTAATCACCATAAAAAAATCTATGTATTTTTGAATAATCTGTATAAAATGTATAAATACCTAATAGCAATGATAATTATTTTACACAAGTTATTTTACTTGCTTTCATAGAAAATGGCGCTTAAAATTGTGCCGCACCACAGCCATCTCGCTCGTAGCATTACTTGATGCAGACTTTTGAAAGTCGTCGCGCGACTCAGAAAAGTCTTATGTAAAAAAATACGCCTAGGGTGATTTCTGAAATTCACTCGTTGAAATCAGCAGTAAAAAATGTCATATAACCTCCATAGTAATTTTGACATTTTCTACTACTGATTTGGACGTGTGACTTCCAAAAATTGCACTCCCGACAAAGTTTATATTTTACGAACGCAACCATAGTAGCAAGTTGGCCAACTGCAGCAATCGATGTCGTCACTTCCCTTTTTTGTTTTGACGTTTAATGTCAGTCAAGTCAAATGCAGTGTTGCCAGAAGGTTACTTTTGTAACCTTTTAGGTGATTTCTAGCTCTATCAGGTTACTTTTTGGTTACACGATTCAAAGGGTTACTTTTAGGAGATTTTTCGGAATTTGTGTACTTAATCAATGTTAAAATTATGATTTTTCCGTGAAGCTGATCGCTTTTTCATATTTTTTGCTATGTTTTATAACGCAAAACGTTCGTAACGTAGCGAGTGCAACTCCTAAAAACACGTTTTTCTCTCTCGCACTAATTTATACCAAATCATAAATGACTAAAGCGTCTCACGTACACACGGCGACAGATCAACCTACCCATAGTTGAACTCTATGTTCAGGGACATAAGGTCGAACTATGGGTAGGTTGATCTGTCGCCGTGCGTACTCGCTCGATCAATCAATCGGATAAAAATGCAAACTTAAAATGCAGTGGCGGTCTAAGCTCGTCGGAGGCCCGGGGCGGCAAAACTAAATGAGGCCCGGTCTTTCCAGAAATTGACAATTCTTTCGAGCCGTGGCAAAAACTTGTAGGTAGCATTTATTTTGTCCCAGAGATATCCAGGTCCTACAATATGGAGTGAGCGAAGCGAGCCCGAGATTCGTACAATGTAAAATCTAGAGCGAGCAAAGTAAAGTCGAGATTTTAAAGCAATATGAAAATATATCGGACAGAAAACCTCGAGCGAGCGAGATTTCACTGAATTCTGGAGCGAGCGATTTTACTGCAATATAATGAGATAAGTGGAATAAGATTTAAATCCTGGAGTGAGCGTAGCGAGCTAGAGTTTTTTAAGACCTAAAATCTGGAACGAATAAAGTAAGCTCAAGATTTAACTATACTATGAAAAGAAAAAGACATACTATCCAAAACCTAGAGCGAGCGAAGCGAGCTCGAGATTTCACTGAATTCTGGAGCAAGCGAAGTGAGCTCGAGATTTTTCTTCATTATAACTCGATTTTTTCAGCTCATGCTGAAATCGAGGCGATTGATGTAAACGAATAGCTGAAATGAGCTTATGCTTATATTAACTCTATTGTAGAGCTCATCTTGAAATAGAGTAGTATATTCGTAAAACCGGAGCGAACGAATAGAGTTCTATAATTATGACTGGGCTGTAAACTGTGTCTCAAAGTACAGAAAGCTCAAAAAAGTCAAGCGAGCGAAGCAAGCTCAAATTTTCGAAATACATTCTGATTCCAACCACATTGACTTTTCAAGAAGCGAGCTCATAATTATGCTGACTGCATAACAACTTGAAAAAGATTGAGCGAGTGAGCGAGCTCGCAAATTCGCAATATTTTGGACTCTATTTCCTTCTTTGACTTTCAATGACTAACGTACGAGGCCTCCAATTTCAAACTGCAGTCCTAGTACCGGAGGCCCGGGCCTCCTGAGCGAGCGAAGCGAACTCATAATTATGCTAACTGCATAACAACTTGAAAAAGATTGAGTGAGCGAAGCGAGCTCGCAAATTCACAATATTTTTGACTCTATTTCTTTCTTTGACTTTCAATGACTAACGTACGGGCAGTGCCGGATTAACCATAGAGGCAAAGTAGGCACGGGCCTATGGGCCCAGCGCCGCCTAGGGGCCCAGCGGCCTGAGAGAAAATAAGTAAAAACTCAAAGATTTAACTCACCCCAAAAAGACATCATTCATCAATGTATGGGCCGTCAGGCCAATTTGTGATATGCATGCATATGCATGTGATAGCTTTTATATACGCATTTTAATATAGACAAATATAATAAAAATACAAACCAATTGCTATAATAGCTACAAATAAAGTCGTTTCGTGTTACAAAATATTTAAAGTAATATGATGACAGCTCGAAGTAATTACAAATAGCGCAGTTAGCAATATAAAAAAGCGATCTTTACTGTAGTAGTAAAACTTCTTGGTTAATGATAGCGTCATCAAGGAGGTAATCCTCAAGGAGGTGAAACTACACATTACTTCCTTTATGGATAGCGCACTCTGAATTTTGCTCTGAAATGGCTCTGAATCCGTGTACTTTCTCTGAATTATCCAGTGGAATTATCTGATGTTTTTGTTCGATTCGGCTGCGCTTTAGTTTTTCTGTGTTTTTCTGCTTTATACCTACTTATTAATGAAAGTGTGATACAGTCGTAGGAAGATAGCATTTGTGTTATTATTGTAGCAGTGTTAGTGGTAAAAGGACTGTGGGGTGTTGTGCTACTGAACTACTGAAGGTAGTCTGGTACATGGGTTGGGCACGATACCAGACAAATATTGAGCCTCTTGCTGCATATATCTGGATGATAAATAATTGTTAAAGAAGATGTGGAAAATGAATAATAATTATGTTGTTTAATCAAATACTGTTTTATTTCACCATTTACCTATACTAAAGGCTCCCCCACACAGTTGCGATTTTATCGAGCAATAATATCCCGGCGACTTTGTGACCGCGTCGCATGTCCTACTCCTACCACACAGGTGCGATTTTGCGATCAGCGTCACGCGTCCGCCCCACCATTGAGAATGAATAAGTATAGTCTGAGATAGACATACTTTTGGTAACTGTCGCTAGAAAGGCTTTCCTAAAAAGAAAGAGTTCCCTCATATGGAGACATTCCTGGCTTTAGGACCAGATCTTGGTTTAAATGTTAGTTTTGCTATTAAACCCAATAGTGTTCAAAAAATTTGAAGCTAATGCTGTACTGAAAATAAAAATTGTAAAATCGCAGCGATATTATCGCTCGATGAAATCGCACTTGTGTGAGGGGCCTTAATAGAGAATTAGAGAAATAAAACCTAAAAAAAAATTATGTCAATGTCAAAATATGTCAATCAATTTATTGTCAAGGCCTTCTTTTTTCAAAAAGTTTGTGACTACTTGATCTGTGTTTTTTTCGCCATTTTTTCACATTTCGTAACTAAAATATCCAAATTCAATTCAAGATATCTCGTTTGTACCATAAAATATAACATTGAAATAATTAGTTTTAGTAATATGAGTATGTGAACTATTATTTCCATATTTTTATAACGCTGTAGAAAAAGTTGGTAGTACAAAAATGGCCCGATTTGGAGGATGTCTTTTAATAGAATTATTAAAAAGTCAGTGAAAGTCATTAAAAAAGGTATTGAAAATATATTTATTGCAAATTTTTGCGCTCGTTTCGCTCGCTCATTTTAGTTGTTTTATTTTCGGCTTTAAAACAGACTTCTTGCTGTAATCGAGTTATTATATCCTGTTTAATATACCGAGAGCTATTATTGCTCGCTCGATGCTTTCGTCTCATACACAAATCAAGTCCATTTTCATATGAGCTCTAGGTAGGTGCAATAAACATAATATGTAGGAAAATAATGAGCTGACCTAGTCGTATTGCAGTAAAATCTCGAGTTCGCTTCGCTCGGTCCTTGATTCAGAATTCAAATCGCATTGCGCAACGACTTATAATATTGCAGTAAAATCTCGAGCTCGAGATCGCTCCACATTTAAGTGGATTATGTTATTTCGTAGTTATGTTACTGCGACCACCTAGCCTGTATCTGGCCGCCGGACACAGAGACAAATTCACCCCATGGGCCACGGGGATAGGGGCCCAGAGGCTTGAAGTGTCTAGGGGCCTCTATATGGCATAATCCGGCCCTGCGTACGGGGCCTCCAACTTCAAACTGCAGTCCCAGAACGTGTTCTGGCATCCTGCGGCCCGGGCCTCCAACTCCAAACTGTCTTTACTTACTATACAAACGTCATTATTTTGGATTTGATTAAACAAACAAACAAACAAACAAACAAACAAATATACTTTATTTTACACCAAGACATAAGAGTAAAATACAGAGAAAAAAAAAATACAAAAAGGCACAAAATAAGGCGGTCTTATCGCTAAGAAGCGATTTCTTCCAGACAACCTTAGGGTAGAGGAAACGGTGTACGAAGAAAGGTAGGCGGTGTTTAATTAAAAAGGGATTCTCTTCTCGAGATTCGGAGGCCCCCCAGGACTGGGGGCCCGGGGCGGACCGCCCCTCCGCCCCCCCCCCCCCCCCCCTTAGTCCGCCAGTGTTAAAATGAAAAACGCAAAATTTTTTTTTGTTTCTGTATGTTAATAAAACCAACATCTGTCTATCAACTTTAATACCTATCTTATTACTGGGAAAAAATATGAAAGGTTACTTTTTACATCAAAAGGTTACTTTTTCATGTATTTCCAGTTACTTTTACAAATACCACTGAAGAACCCTACGAATAAGAATGTATAGAAATGTAAATCAAGCTCAAAAAGTGACCCCAAAAAAAGTACACAGTGTTCGAAATTTGTTCCTTAAAAACTACACCTTGCCGCCAAAACTCATACAAAATGTCATTTTTCAAAGGGTGCCAAAAATTATGTTGCTTTTGTTTAGAGTTATTCTTCCATAGTTATTCTTATTCGTAGTGAAGAACCATTGACACGAAAAGAAGAAGAAGTTACTTTTGACGAGATCCGGCTGGCAACACTGGTCAAATGCCATTTCATTTTGACATTTCATTTCATACACTTGTTGCTTTTTCTCAAGGCGTTTATGTGAAGAAAATGTTTATAAACAAGCTAACAAGCTAATAAAATAAAACAACTGTCTTTACAAAGTGTTTAAATTTAATACAATACGACAATCGAAGCAACAACATCATTTCGCATTCCATATTCAGAGATCTCTTATGTTTTATGTGGTATAATTTTAATGCAAAATGAATAAAGAAAACGAAGATTTTGTACGAAATAAACGTATGAAACTGGACGAAAGTGATAACGAACGGAATAATGATCGCAATTCTGACTATTGGTCTGACTCTGACAGTGAAAATGGTATGTTTCTGTTCCGTAAATTTGAGCTTTAGTGTTAGAGGCAATTTTCAATAGTTCCTAGTAGTTCCTACTGTTTTATGGCTCCCTGGTACTTGCCGGTCGGTTAACGGTATTCTTGTAAACTGGATAGCACAGTGATATACCCACACAAATTATAAAGCCAGCCTATTTACAGTCTACCAATACCTGTTGTAAGACATTTCTTGAATTAATTGTTCACAATGTTTTGGAGTTACTTTCTTCACAGTATAAGACAGTAATCCATCTTCATACAATGGTACCAAACGCGGCATACACCTCGTAGCACGCACAAACTGAAAATATCTCCGCATAGCCCCGTCTGGTGCTGCCTTGGCTGCCTGAGATATCGTCGTACGTATTGGCGAGTCTGGCGAGCACACATACAACCTGCGTTTGGTACCATTGAATGAAGATGGATTACTGTCTTATACTGTACTTTCATTCTCTGGACTAACTTTTAAAAATTTTTAGTCAACTAGATTAATATTGAGAAAAATCAATGGATATTTTACTAGGAACAATATTTTTATCTTAATATTTGTCACAAGCATCACATGATGATATCTGGAAAAATGAACCTTGTCTGTTTTAGTTTCCAATATATCTTACACATATTTATTAAGAGACAGTCATAAAATTTTTATGTATATTTCGGATTCATTAATAATTCCATATTGACAACAAGAACAAGGTCCCTTTGTCCTGAGAATGTCATTTAACCTCCTGCGTACATCTGTACTTCTTGTAGGACTTATGAAATAATAAAATATATTGTTAGTGTTTTAGTTGCCTATCAAAACACCAACAATAGATTTTATTATTTCTTATGTCCTATGAGAAGTACAATTGTACGCAGGAGGATAATTTAACAAACAAGAAAGTCACAAGAAACCTAAAATGCTCATCGTTTTGCTCCTCCTAACTGACTGATTTGTTTGTTGTTGACAAACCCCAACCCCAGTTTAGACCCTTAGGTCTAAACGGAGCCCTCACTGGGCACTATGCCACTGGCACAATGATGCACAAGATGAAACTCACCCTGGATCCCAGCTGCCGAGCGTGTGGAGAGGATGAGGAGACCATGGAGCATATCCTGTGTGACTGTGATGTCTTGGCGGCAAAACGCATGTGCCTCCTCGGTGATGGATATCCAAAACCGGGAGATCTTAGGCTTCTTCCCCTCAATGGTATTGCCTCCTTCATTGACCATGTATTTGAAGGGTGAAGAAAGTAAAAAGAACTGGGGCTTACAAAAGATCCCACTGGGTCGAAGTGTTGCTGGCTTGCCAGCCCCCACAACAAGATAAGATAAGATAAGGGTCTAAAAATGTAATCATATTTTTCAAACTAATCAGTTTGAAAAAAAAAGTGGGGCATTCCCCTCGACCCCCTCTACCCCCGTAACCACCTCCCCCCTCAATTAAGATAGCACTTCCAAAAAAGACTTACAAAGCTTTAATACATGCCATAAATGTAATAATACTAATTTGTTGCAGAATCTCCATCATCTATGTTACCTGCAATAAACGACACAAGTCCACTGTCACCGATCAAGAATGAGGTCCATGCAGCTAGTCGGAGATGTAGAGAAAACTCAGGGTAAGATCTCCCATCATTACGTCAAGATTGTGGAACATAAATAAAAAACCTAATCTAAAGAGTACATACTACTTCATACACTCCCCAAAATAAAGCACTGAATAGGAAAAAGATTAACAGAACTATCACCTAATCATTTAATTCATCATGTACGACAGGCATGTCAAACTCAAAGTCGTTGGCGGGCCAAATTCATAATGACAGTACAATCAGCGGGCCGCAACAAACTTAGAGAAATAGTATCGGTCATTGAATTTTTTTGTCGTTAATCGTTTATTTAATTGTTGGAAAAAAATGCAATCTCTTATTCTCTTCCCAGTAGGCCTCGCATGCCACCCCCGAGAAAACGACAAAAATCGAGATGTGCCTCCATCCTTATTATTTTACGTATGCTAGAAAGAGTGCGCATGATGTTTCATAATCATAATCATAATCTTTATTGCATCCTTGAGGTAAAATTTACAGGTCTTAAAGATAGGTATAGTACATCTCAGGGACCCTGTTAGGGCACAGCAATTGTCCATTATAATTGTTAGAATGGATGTAATTGAATTTTCTCAAACATGCTTGGAAATGTGAGCATTATTTTGACAACTTTCTTCGAGATAAATCGAAATTGCTGTACTGGCCAAATACATGCACGCAGCGGCCGGCAATGTTTGTATGAAAATCCATATCTGTCGTGTTTAGCGGCCAAATAAATTACATAGTAAACTCATATCTGTCGTGTAATTTAAAAATGGAACGATCTTTTTCTCCGAAACATGGTGACCAAGGAGGTAACTCATCAAAGGTTTTATTTAAATTTCGAACTGGCTTGCAAATAGAAAGCTGTTTATTGAAAAAAAAAATTGTTGTTCGTTGTTCGTCATTGATTTTGAAAAGAGTTTTAATTTGCGCGAATTATTTGAGAAAATTTACTGTTTTCATTTCCGCGCATTATTTGAGAAAAGTACTATACAAGCCTTGGCCACAACTAGGCATTGATGGACCTACGTATGTGTGCCTCGGCTTCGCCTCGGCCCACATTTGCATGTTCATCCATCAATGCCTCGGTTGCTGGCCGCTGCAGTAATGTACTATTAATTAATTTGAGAATACAATAGAATAAAATAAAATAAAAGGCGACAATAATAATTGATTAATAATCTACGTCAAATTGAAATAATATAGTAGGAAAAAACAATAGCATTGGTAAGATAATGAATAATAGGTAATAGTACAATGTCAACTTAAAGTACGGTTAAATTAGGCACTAATCATAGAAATGTTCGCAAAACAGTCAGGTTCAATACATTCAAGCTATGATAATATTTAAATAAAAATTAAAAATAATGTCAATTTGATAAAAGATTAAATTAAAATAATATAGTATTAGGCCGCGTTCAAGGAGACGATGCACTTCACGCGTCACTTCACGCGGCGCGGCCTGCCGGAAAAACAAACATATGAAGATGTATGAGAGCGTTCACGGAGAAGCGTTTTTGCATGCTTTTGTTTGATTTGAGGCGTCGCATGTGGCGGCAGCCGCGGCAGGTGACGCGGCGGCTGACGCGGCGGCTGACGCGGCAGCTGAAGCGGCGGCTGACGCGGCAGCTGACGCGGCAGCTGACGCGGCGGGTGCAGCGGCGGGCAACACGGCTATAGTTGTAAACGGGCGGTTTTAAACCGGTTTAAAACGAAACGGGAGGTTTAAAACGAATTCCTACGGATAAGACCAAGTAGCTTATACAACGTGTTAATGAATTAACGCAAAACTAGAAAGTAGTTTGTTTAGAATCGAGAGCAGAATCGAATTATCATGGTTTCAACATAGGTAATTTTTTTCAAAATATTAATTCATTTGTGTCTAAAATTTTAAATTTAATGAACCCAACGCCAACCCTCCGCACAGGCACACTCACCCGACTTACTACCAAAACAAGATTATTAAAATGTGAAATGTAAAATGTAATGTAAAATGAGTACGTTAGCGCTTTCATTCATTGCTGAAATGATAACAAATCATTTTTGCCTCAAAACTTAAAATGCGAATAACTTTTAATTTTACTATCAAAATAATGAAATTATTGTTTCTATCTAATTATTTTGTTATAAATCAGTTGGGGTGTATGAGGTTTTGCGTTAATTCATTAACACGTTGTATAAAGACTGACAGGATGCAAAAAAAGCTGCGGTAGCCGCGGCGGGCGACGCGGCGGGTGTAGCGGCGGCTGCCGCGGCGTGTGTAGCGGCAGCTGCCGCGGCGTGTGTAGCGGCAGCTGCCGCGGCGCGTGTAGCGGCAGCTGCCGCGGACGGAACCATGAACGGAGAATACGCTTGAAGTGCCGCGTGACGTGCCGCGTGAAGTGTCGCGTGAAGTGCATCGTCTCCTTGAACGAGGCCTTAGTTTATATGATGTCAAAAATTCTTGTCGTCAAAAAATTCCTTTACTGTATTACTGTAGCACTTTTCAACTAGTACGGACGTTAGCTTTTTTTGAAAAATATTGTCTTTACTTTCGGTTTTTAGGCTTTCTAAGATTTTATCATATATGGATGTCAATCTATAATTTGGGCTGTTATCAAACATTTTTAAATTGGATTTGGGCAGCATTAATTGGTTTTTAGAGCGTGTATTATATCGTAGGGGGGGTTTCTTTTTAAACAATTGTAAATGTTTCCTAACAAACATTGCTGATTCAAGAATGTAAATAGACGGGAGTGTAAGTACGTTTTGTTTGACGAAGTGTGGTCTACAGCTTTGCCTGCGACGTATGTTTGCAATAATTCGGATGCATTTCTTCTGCATAATAAAGAGACCATTTGCGTCAGTACTGTCGCCCCATATTATCACTCCGTATCGCAACCATGCATATCCGTATGCGTAGTATGCTGTTAACGCTGATTCTACATTCGTATTAGACTTGTTTTCCTCGTTTAAACGCTTTGTCGTGGGTGGCATGCTAGCTGTGCAGGTATGTTTATTCGGGTTGGTGTAATTCTATGTGCAGAAATCAAAAAATAAAGTAGGGCATGGAAAGACTAAACCTTCAATACTCAATACCTTGTCTCTACTCTGCGTATTATCATCTAAAAAAAGTGAGTGAGCGTAGCGAGCTCGAAATTTTCCACATCATCATTTCTAAAACGGAGGACCGCATGTTTGACATGCCTGATGTACGATAAGTAATTGATAGTAAAATAAATTCCCGAATGTGGCTCTGGCGTAAAATCTTCAATTGCGTAAGCCAAAAAAGTAAGGCAATTTGCACTTATTTATGCACTGCAAATTCCTATTCTGTCACTGGCAAGTGGTTTGTGGAATAAATAAACGAGCTAATACAAAAGGATCAGTACATCAAGGAGACTCTCTTACCCTTACATAGCTACTGGCTATTAGGCCAGGTATGATACTAAAGTAATAGACTAGTTACAACTTACAAGAGATATTTCATAACAAAGTAAACACACTCACAGCTGAAAAACACATCTAGTGTGTAATTTCTCGCTAACACGTTCACAGTGAATGAGACACAATAGAACTTTTAATGTTATCACTGCTATAGCCAGTAACTGTCCACAAATGTGTTAAGAGACGAGCCATTTTCAAATCAGCCTCAACAGTGTTAAGATATAAAATTTAACGCTCTGTCTTACAGTGAAAGCACAACGAGTAGAACGCGTGGCCGAGGACGGAGGAACACATCGTCGTCCCCGGCCCAGCACGTCCCAGAGCCCGCCACGGACCGAGTCTTCATCTGGGACCTGGACGAGACCATTATTATATTCCATTCTCTGCTGACCGGCAGTTACGCTACTAAGTACAACAAGGTTGGTATTGTTATGTATGTTTTTGCAAGGTTTTTGCTTTTCAGGCTCAAATTCATTCTAACATAAACTTTGTCGCATACAAGATGGATGTGTATCTGTATGCAAGTGTGCAAGGAGGCTGAGCTGTGAACGAAGAACCAATCCACCAGGATTTCATAGTTTTCTTAGCCTTGCGCGGCGTAGGAGCAAAAAGGCATAGTGCGTTGTTATTATATACAACTAGTCACCCGCCCCGGCTTCGCACGGGTGCAATGCTGATATAAACCTTCCTCTTGAATCACTCTATTTATTTAAAACGCATCAAAATCCGTTGCATAGTTTTAAAGATCTAAGCATACATATAAATAGGGACAGACAGACAGCGGGAAGTGACTTTGTTTTATAATATGTAGTGATGATGATGTAAAATGTGTGTAAATTGCAAAGGATAGTAAACAATTGGCATAAGTGTTTGCAGGCGATGGTGAATTATATTGTCGGAATACAGTGATTTACATTATATTATCGTAAATAAATTACTTATTCCTGATACAGCATATTAGATACTGTATCCAGCATGATGCTCATCTACCAAAAGGACGAAAGGGGACGGATGACATGATAGGAAATCCCAAAAATCTATTCCCCAATAGATGGGGCTAGTTGTTACATATAAATTTCGCTCCCCAATAGATGGAGCTAGTTATTTCATAGATTTAATAAAATCCACTCCCCGATAGATGACGCTAGTTGTTTCGTGGATTAATTTTTTTTTAGCTTTTTATTTGACTAATGTTTGTCTTTTGTTTCAGGATACACAACAAATAGTTCAATTAGGTTTTAGGATGGAAGAAATGATATTTAGCTTGGCTGATACGCATTTCTTCTTCAATGATGTAGAGGTAAGAATCTTTTTTTTAAATGTAAGGATAAGATATACAAATCACAAGATATTAAGCTTGTTCCACCCTAAATGGCACATGACATGCTCGTTATTTTTAAATCAGTCATATCATGGAATTCTCGATTAGAAATTAGAATAAATTTTTTACCTTCAAGGGTCCATGACAGTTAACAACCCGCGTTTTCTGGTCTGTGCAGTTAAACTACGGATAGAATGTACCAAATTACAGAATGTTTCAAAAAATCCTTTAAAATTGCAGGATTGTGACCAGGAGCACATAGACGCCGTGGCGGCGGACGACAACGGCCAAGACCTCTCGGCCTACAACTTCGCCTCGGACGGTTTCCACGCAGGCGCTGCACCTAACACCGGCTTATGCGCGCCTGGTGTCAGAGGAGGCGTGGACTGGATGAGGAAACTGGCCTTCAGATATAGGAAGATTAAAGATACCTATAATAATTATAGGAATAGGTAAGCATTATACAACTCGGGCGAATTAACTTAGCACCTGGCTCGCACGTGGCTCGGAATAAAAAACTCGAAAAAGCTAAAGTGCATGGACACGTGCAACGGTAACTGAGATGCTATGCCACTAGCCTCGCACAGTGACGGCGGATCCCGCGGGGGGTAGCAGGAGGGGTTTCAAATTCCGAGCCACGTGCGAGATAGGTGCCAAGTTAATTCGCCCGGGTTGTAGGTTGCTATTAGGGTTCCGTACCTCAACAGGAAAAAACTGAAACTTATAAGGGATAAGATCACTTTGTTGTCCGTCCGTCTGTCTGTCTGTCAAGACTCTTTTTCTTTGAAACGGGTGGAGGTATCAAGTTGAAATTAATAACAAATACTTAGGTCTACGGTCCCTTGGTGGCTTTGGTGGTGTAAAAAATTCTAAGTCTAACTAATCTCTATAGTAAAGTCTAAGAAACTAGTTTTTATCAAAGTTTTTTCTTTTCGCTCTATCGTAAAAACGGTAATACATACATGCGTCAAACTTGGTGCGATTATAGAGCAAACTACTGTGTAATATAACAACAAATAATAAAAACCGGTCATGTGTGAGTCGGTCATGCGCTAAAGGTCCCGTAGAAAACAAAACTTTTTAGCAAGTAAATATGTATTGTGGTGTAGTATGGAACCCTCGGTGTGCGAGTAGCCCGACTCGCTCTTGACCGGTTTTATTTCTTGTAGTACCGCTAGCCTTTATGTCGTCGATCTCCACTTCACATACTTATGGAGGTGCTACTTGGGAATGCTCCTCCATTGAAAAGGGAAGATCTTCCACCAGGCTAGGTGTGAAGCCTGGGGACCGGCCGTGGTCCAACAGTTCTTAGCTGGACCTTGTATATATTATATCGAATCTCTGTGATTATTTCTCTTGCGCGATTTATGTCTCGCATTCGATTGTGAACCTTATGTGTAGTAGGTTATGAGTTACGTATTTACGATGAACGTTGTCTTTGTATGGAGCACATTTCCGAGAGCGACGGTATCGCCATCTGTTGGCATCTTTGATATAACTTGTGGGTGCTGACATCTGTAGCAAGTCCCCACATACTAAACAATCTTATACAGGGTTATTTGTAATTCGACGTATTCCTTTCAGGACGTTAAAGGGCAGCCTAAATGCAATTATGTGAACCCCCATATGTGGGGTCGGAAATTAATAGTTTTCGAGATATTTGGAATTTAAGGTTTTTTACCAAAAACCCCAGTTTTTCACACTTTTTCTTAAATAAAAAAATAATATGCTTATTCTTTGGCGTCGATTTGAATTTTAATTCATAGCAAATAATTTTTCCGAGATTTTTTCATAAATCAATGTCCGATCATACTGAGCAATTCAAAATAAATCAATAACAATGACGGTTAACTTTTGAAAAAAAATTACAGTCTTGTAATCATGCGGTTTTTCTCAAAAAAAAATTATAAAAAAAAGTGTGCGTTTTACTGAAATAACTTCCTCGTTTTGTTAGCTTTCTAAAAAGGTATAAATGTTTTACAAAAATATGGAATTACAATGTCAAAAAAAGTTTTTTTACTTAGTACGTGATACGTAGAGGCAACATTCTCTTGGAGAAAAATTTTACGATTTTTTTTTAGATAACAATATTTATTAATTTAAATCTACACATCTTAATCAGAGTGAGCCCCTCGGTTCCGAACACATACACACAAGCACTTTCTTCGTTCGTTTTTAGTTACTCTTGAAGTAAAGGTAAAATCTCATTACCTCCGCTGCGTTTATTATGCGCACAGATCACATCACATCATATCACAGAGATTCGATATAATATATACAAGGTCCAACTAAGAACTGTTGGACTACGGCCGGTCCCCAGGCTTCACACCTAGCCTGTTGGAAGATCTTCCCTTTTCAATGGAGGAACATTCCCAAGTAGCACCAGCGTCGGTCTGGCCCCAGGGAACACCGGGACTTTTCCCGGTGGGCCGGTACCCCCGCGGGCCGTTCCAGCCCAGCTCCCCTCTTCATTTTCATCCCACAGAAAATGACACAGCCCAGCCCACTCCAGAATCTTTCTGGCCCACCCCGGGATTAAAAAGAGTAACTTTAAAGAAATCTACATTAAAATTATCGACAACTAAGTAATTTTTTTTTTCACTTTCTTAAAAAGTCTGGGAAATACAGAAAAATGTGCTTATTGCAAAATTGAGAGCTCGCTTCGCTTGTTCAGTTTTGTTTTGCTCTCTAATCATAAGTTTGGTTAAAGGGGCCTCCAAACCTGGAGAACCCATTTGATCAAATTCAAAACAAGGCCAAAATATGTTCAGTAAGTAACTGAGTCAGAGACCCCCTGCGTAGTCAAAATATTTTGCGAATTTTCGAGCTCGCTACGCTCGCTCAATCTTTTTGTTTCACGAATATATCTACTCCATTTCGGCATGAGCTGAAAGCTCCTGGTTTTAAATCCAGCATATCGTAGGGTCCTTCTTCATACGCTGACGGTGGTTTAAGGAGATGATCAGACCATCAAACTAAGTAACTGTTTCCATGGAACCAATATCGAAATCTGGTGATCAATATGGTGTAAAATCTCAAGCTCACTTAGCTCGCTCCAGGATTTACATAGATCTTATTGCAGATTTGGAATGGCCAAAATATCATAGTAAAATATCGAGCTCGCTTCACTCGCTCCTGGTTTTAGTTGTTGAACCATGTTTCTTCTGTCACACGCGTTTTTTATTGTAACGACCTAGTCGTATTATAGTAAAATCTCGAGCACGCTTCGCTAGCTCGGATATTTTAGATCGTGAAAAACTCGAGCTTGCTTCGCTCGCTCCAGCTCTCCTGGCTCCTAGATTGTTTTTCAACCTGACCTTGATCTATACCTAGCCTCTCTACGCCCTGGGAAAAAATAATTGCTACGCCCATCCATGCCCTTTCTTTTGACTTTGCCATAGGCGGGGAAAAAATTAGTGGGCCGCTTGTTTGAATTTTCCCGGTAGTTTTTTGAGTCCCAGACCGACGCTGAGTAGCACCTCCATAAGTATGTGAAGTGGAGATCGACGACATAAAGGCTAGCGGTACTACAAGAAATAAAACCGATCAAGTGCGAGTCTACTAACAAACTTTCTGCCACTTTTTGCGGGGGGCGAGGTAACATGTTATCCGCAACATTGGATTTTATTCCCTATGACTTTAGATTCTAATTTTGAATGTTCAAAATCATGAAAAGTAGTCTCGTGTAAACCCCAAACGTTCTAAGTTCGAAATTATTGTTTCGCAATAATAGGCTGTCTAGTTTAGTGATAAGTTATAAAATTGAATGTTGAATGTACATGATCATTGATCTTATACCGTGGCAGAGGGGAAATGCTACCGCAAGGCCGGTCCTTATATAAGTAGTCTAAGCATAATTGCATTTAGGCTGCCCTTTAACGTCCTGAAAGGAATACGTCGAATTACAAATAACCCTGTATAATGTTGTAATGTTACAGTGTCGGCGGTCTGCTCGGACCAGCCAAGAGAGAGCAGTGGTTACAACTTCGAGCCGAGCTGGAGCAGGGGACTGATAACTGGCTCACTTTAGCTTGCAAGTGTCTCAACATGATCAATTCAAGGTATATTCACCGTTTTATTGTTATTGGAATCTTCTTTAAGTTGTTCCCGTGGGTTTCGTAAGAGGCATATAAGGCAATCAACTCCCATCGACTGTATAGGTTCGCCGCAATCACACTACGTTAGGCTACGTATGTCAAGCTAAGAGCAAGGATCTCCTTTATTCTAAAGGCATAGAGGGAGCCATAGCATTGCAAGAATGTCCACTTTTTTTACGTTTGTGTTTAAAGTGTGTGGTGTCAAGTAGTATGGACAAAAGAGACCAATTAGACCAATCTAGTACAAAACTGACAAGTGTAAAGTGGACAACCGCATAAACAAAGATTATAGTTCCGTCTCCTGCTATTTAAGGTACGTCATAAGACAAAAGAGACTTAACTACAATCGTAAAAATTGATGCGGTCTCTATGCTTTAGAATAAAAGAGATCGATGTCAAGACTGTGCTTTCCTTTATTTTATTTTTTTACTGAAAGGACGTAAATGGCCTCGATTCGGAGTGTACCACGACTAAACTAAACTAAATGTATTCCTGTCACTTTCTAAAATAAGATTAAGAAAAGAGACAGAAAACCAACAACTGACTTTAGTGCTGTCAAAGTGACGTTAAACGCCCAAAAACGACTTAAATAAGATGGCGTACATTATGATGGCATCTTATTTTGCGCATTTAACGTCACTTTGACAGCACTAAAGTCAGCTGTTGGTTTTCTGTCTCTTTTCTTAATCTTATTTTAGAAAGTGACAGGAATACATTTAGTTTAGTTTAGTCGTGGTACACTCCGAATCGAGGCCAATAACATAGTTATAAGCTCTCAATTAAAATTATTCGTAATTACCTAAATAAAACATTAAGGGATGTAATATAAATGTTTTTGATTATCTTTTTCCTTTTGCATTTTGAAAGTTCGATATAGATTGGCACAGCTCCGTGACGCCAGCTAGCGATTCTCAGGAAAATAGTTTAAACTAGATATTGGCAAAATCATAAATACTACGATAGAACCAATTTTGCATAGCTGTGGCAACCGACACGCGTTCACCCAATAACAGACTTGGAATGTGACTCTAATTGCTGAAAAAACGTTAATAGTAACCGTTATAATTGCAGAGAGAACTGTGTGAACGTGCTGGTGACCACGACGCAGCTGGTGCCGGCTCTCGCCAAGGTATTGCTCTTCGGCCTGGGCGGCGTCTTCCCCATCGAGAACATATACTCCGCCACTAAAACTGGTTAGTTTTATACCTTTCATACATACCTACTACATTCTCACGCATGTCTCCCACTGGCTGGTAGGCAGAGACAACGGAACGCCACCTGCTACGATCCTGACAAACATTTTGCGCTTCCTTCACATTCATTAATCCTTTCATACATGCTCGACTGTTTCGGATAGATTTTTGAAATTCATTCTTTGAACTCAGCAGTTGAAAATGTCAATATTACTATGGAGACGTGCATCTTTCTTCTGCTGATTTGACATAAAAAAATTGTACTCCAGGAGTGCTATTTTTGAAAGTCAAATCAGCAGTAGAAAGATGCGTATCTCCATACATTTTCAACTGCCGAGTTCAACGTATGACCACAGGTATGAGATTCAAAAATCGCACTCCTGGAGTATGATTTTTAAATGTCAAATCAGCAGTAGAAAGATGCATATCTCCACAGTAATTTTGAAATTTTCAACTGCGGAATTCAGCGAATGAGATTAAAAAATCGCAATCCTGGTCCTTTTTAAGCTCGTCGCTAATTTGGTCCATATATTATAAAAGAAAAAAAACTGGTTTATTGCCAATTACTACTACAAAAGAACATAAAAACCTTACCCTACCTTTACAAGCATGATAAAACACGTAATATAATGAAACATGTAAGAAAATCTAGGATTCGATTTTAACATACTTCTATTTGTGTTTGAAACTTTGCAAGCGTATGTCATTCGGATGACAATACAGTAATTTGGTACCATCGAGAATTGGAGAATATGGAGAAATTGAATATGGAGCCAGGAATAGTGGAACTCTTCAATGACTACTAGTAAACTTGAGTTCCGGCTCGTTTGGTTTGTTTTGACGAGTCCTTTGTACTTTTTGTAGTGACAAAAGTACGTTCTTCAGTTTTTTTGTGATACGACACGATGGAGCCTTGGATTTTTTGATTGATTCTAAATAAATCGATCTATGACTTATACTAGTCTTTCCCAGATTATTTAGGTATAATTAATAATTTAAAAGCTTGTAAAAACAGTAAATTGACAGAATAATAATCTTTACTATCTTTTCCTATCTTTTCAGGAAAAGAGACTTGCTTCGAAAAGATAAAGCAAAGATTCGGCGAACGATGCACCTACGTGGTCATCGGCGACGGTCAGGACGAAGAAGCGGCCGCCAAAGCGAAGAACTACCCCTTCTGGCGGATATCCGGCCACTCCGACATCGCCGCCCTATACAACGCTCTCGACATGGGCTTCTTATGATTTGCTGCTATCCTGGTACTTTTGTTTCGATTTTACCAAATTATTTTTTAATTTTTTGATACAATTCTCGATTTATAATTTGGAGCCAGTTTTTAAACTTCTCGCACGGGTTCGTCACGGATCAATGACAAACAAAAATTTTATTCGATTTTCTCTGGAATATACCAGTAGGGCAAGCATGCTGACAAAAACAGAAAGCGGTTATGCGCGCTCATTTTGGCATACATAAAGTATAGTAAGTAAGACAGGCACATCTCGCTCGATCTTTCTCGTTTTCTCGGAGATGACATGCTAGGCTCACAAGGATTAAATTTGACTGGATGCCAAGAAACTATGAACATTTAAAAAATTTATGAGATATTCACGTGTGATTATCTAGAACTACTATTTACTACTTTTACCAATTCTATGGTATGATGCTAATAAAGTCCAGAATGTCTTGTTTATTCAAGAATTCTAAACACATTACAGACCTATTTTTTTAAATGGCAGCAATTGACCTGAATATTTATGAAAACCGCAGAACATTAAAATATAGGTAGAAATGCCGTATGAGCAGATTCCAGCGGCACTATACGCATACATTCATGTCAAAACTCGCAGTAGAGTTGCAAAAATAGAAATAATATCTTACGTATGATACGTTTTTCCTATTCTTAGGATCTATAAAAGCGTCTAAGCTCCTTTTAAAGTACATATTTCATATTAATTTTAATTAATTTTGGAGTCGTCAATCTTTACTACATTTCTATAAAAAAATACTATAAACATAAAAGTTATTTTAGTTTTAAAAGCTCAAAGTCAGCTCAAAATCTATGCAAAAAAAGAGATCCTATACTAATTTTTGTAAATATTTATAAAACTAGTAGAGTTACATCTACATAGAATATTGTTTCTATAAGTCCATTCCTACTATGTAAGTTTTATATATTATATACAATGTACAGATTATTTTAGTAAAACAAACTTTTTAGAGAATTGTATGTGAATATTAAAGTGCAAACTATGTATCTAATAATTAGAGATCGGATAATCGGATGCATATTTACCTAAACTTCACTTTTTTCCGCACGAAAACGTAATATGGATATGCCTTTCTGAATAAAGTTATTAAAAAAAAACGGGCCTCCCACACCAATTTGTTATACTTGTCCTCTTATTAGTTAACAGTAGGTAGAACTTGGACAATATGAACAACTCGGTCGACTTGGAAAAGTCGCACAAAATAAACAACTAGGTGAACTCTGGCAACATGAACAACTCTTCCAACGTAAACAATTTTGTCAACTTGGTGAACTGATTTGACTTAGTCAAGTTGTCCAGGTTGTTCATGTTGTCCAATTAAGTACTTTCGACAACAAAAACATCTCGGACAACATGAACAACTTGGTCAACTCGGCCAACTCTGTCGAGTTAGACAAAATTGTATAAGTTGACCAAATTTCCAGAGTTATTCATGTTGTCCGAATTGGTCAAATGTCCAAGTTGTACGATATTTTAGTAATCCCGGGACTTAAACAACGATCCTGGGATTGTTTCATACAATAAATGAATTAAGACGTATCCACATTATTCTTGTGAAAAATTAAGTTTCGGTAAATATGCATCCGAATATCCGACCCTACTAATAATTGATTAACTTTCCAAAATTGTTTAAAAATTTTAAAACGTGGATATTACCGTTGATTTTACCAAGTACCTTTTTTTAAAATCTTGGATGAAACTAATAAAGGAAGACGATCTCTCTTACCTTTTTGCGTTTTGCTTGTCTCACTTGATGTGGCAGCTGTGTGAAGAACAAGATTGCGACATGCTTACCCAGAAGACTACCAGAATAAAAATTGTTCACATTAGCATACATTTTCTTCAGAGGCTGTCATCAACATAAAGCACACCTTTTTTTGTAGTATTTTTTTTACAATTTTAACTTTTGTAAATAGCGTTTACAGTCAATTTAGATACAATACTTTTAAATACGAAAATCATCATCATCATCATCATCAGCCTATAAACGTCCCACTGCAGGGCACAGGCCTACCCTCAAGGAGGGTGTATGGGCATAGTCCACCACGCGTGCCCGGCGCGGATTGGTAGACTTCACATACACATCAGAATTTCTTCTTCAGTGTATGCAGATTTCCTCACGATGTTTTCCTTCACCGTTTGAGAGCAGTCGGTATTACGTACATAAGTTAGAAAAACTCATTGGTACATGGCATGTTGTCCGTGCGGATTCGAACCTGGTCCCCCATAATTGGGAGTCCATACCTCTCCGCAACGCGCCACCGACGCTCTCAAATACGAAAGTAAAATATTATAATTATGTTGAAAAAAGACAATGTGGGTTTTGTATGTAAGGTTGGCGCCTTATTTTTCGCCGTTGTTTTTGGCGCGGCCAGCAACCAAACTTGAATATTTTATTTCAGAATAAAGTAACAAACAAAACTTATTAATATTTGTATATCCCTAAACTCAGTCCGGACGGAGATAATAAAGGCTTGAAGTTGAAAATATTACCATTACGCGCACTTCAAGCCCTTATATCTCAGTTCGGACTGAGTTCTAAGATATTTGTAATAAAAAGTGTTATTTTTAACTTTATTCTGAACTTGAACTTCTTGAACTTCTGAACTTGATATTCAAGTTTGTTTGATGGCCGCGCTAAAAAGAGAAAAAAGGCGCCAGTTTTAGGCATAGGCTTTTGGTCTAATGTGGATTAATTAGGCCTGTGCCCTGCAGTGGGACGTATACGCGGGATGATGATAAAGACAATTTTTAACTTAAAATGTGACTCTAAACACCATAATTTCTAATTTACTGAATACATGTCTTTACATTTATTTTGGAAAGTGGTCAATTTTCTATCATTTATACAAAAATAGCAATATTTTTAATGTTTATTGAAAAAGGTTAGATACAATTCGGGCAAATGTAAATACGGAATTAAATTCTAGTTAAAACATAGCTTATTAATGCTAGTGAATACGAGAAATTCGAATTTTATGATTATTCGGGCTGTAAATAAAATTATATTATTTGACAAAACATTGTTTCTTTTTGTTTTATTTCATACATAGTATTAGGCCCAGAATCCACCAAAGCGGAGCGAAACGGAGATGTGTAAAATCAACCAATAAAATGCTTGAATCTGGCTTGAAAATTTAGCAATTCGATTGTTTGACACAGCTTCGATTCCGGGCTCAACTAACTTAAACCGTAATCGCAATCTGGAGGAAGCCATTGAAGTGTATCACTTCCTGTAAAATAGTAGCTTATCTATGTGTGTCACCATGATCCTAGGTCAGGACTTAAACCTTAGATTAAAAACTTTTCGCTTACGCTGAAAGATGGAGCCAAGAAATGAGAGAGTGGGATAGCCAGTTATAAAAACTTATGTAAACAAAAAAGACAGAAGTATTATTTTTTGTTTCGGTCACCGTGGCTTTGCCGTGGCCCAGCGTGGCCGGTTCAGGGCCGGTTTTTGTGTTTGGCAAGATGTCGAACCATTGTCAAACCCATAAAGGTATCATATAGAGGAACTGACAGCTGAGAGAGCGAGATGTACCTAGCGGCGCCACTGTATAATAGAAAGAGATACGTGACGCGAGGCAATAGAACCGTTTTTGGGAACTTGTCAGCACAATCGACTGGGTAAATATTCGTGCTCTCTGTGAATAATTGGTGAATTTAAAGTGAAGTCGTAGATTATTTTGTGAAATATACTAACACTATTTCATTAAATTACCTACGATTTCACTTTAGATTCACAATTATACACAGAACTCGAAGTTTTAGGGTGCCGATAAGTGCCGATAAATGCACAAAAAACGGTTTCATTTGACAACTCATGTCAGTTACTCTATTCCGTCAGGTATAATAACTTTATGGTCAAACCTATGGAATGTTAATGACATCTTGCCAAACAAACCTACTTTTTGTATGCAAAAGTCACACTATTGCTGTTTCATGTGCGGCCACGGTATGGTTTCATCTAGTTACTATATCTATGACTTAAACTGTAGTCTTTGGTCAGCACGGCTAGCATGCCACCCACGACAAAGCGTTTAAACGAGAAAACCGCCATGCTCGCTCTTTTTAGCATACGTAAAATAATAAAGATGGAGGCCCGTCTCGATTTTTGTCGTTTTCTCGGGGGTGGCATGCTAGGCCTACAGGACTACACAAAGGGAAGAGAGTTATAATCTCTACCTACCCATCTGGGAAAAAGGCGGGAACAAAAACATAGTGATTTACCGTATCCTAGCAACGATATCTGTAACAATAGCAGTTGCCTAGTAACGGACTATCAACAAACAAACCATTGTCATTGTCAAAGAATATATTTAATCCTGTCATTGTCACTGATTGTCACAAAACTAGTAAACGTATTCTGAATTCTGATGGTATTCTGTGAACGCTTTGTAAACGATATTCTGTTAAGTTTCAATCATTTATTTCGATAGTTTGCCAGCATTTCAACATGAAGTCAATAGTGAACTCAATTCTATTCGATGTGTCCAAAAACAACTTGTTCAAAATCAATGAGAACTACAAAATGTTGCACAGGAAACTGAAGACTACCTGGAAAGTTATGATGTGAGTAAAAGTTCTATAAACACTGACAGATCTGCTCCTCATTGCTACCATAGCCTGCGTATACTGTGATATTAGCATATTCCTGACCATGAGAAAGCATCGAGCGCTGTCCCAAGAATCCCAAGAATGCTGTCCAAGAATGCTGTATGATGTTGGGACACTATCGATGTTTCCACTCTGTAAGCGGTGTAAGTACAAATTAAAACCAAAATCAGTCTCTTGGATGACGCTGAGCCCCATGTATCGAACCTCGTTCAAGTTTCACTCTACTTCTAGAGGTAGGCAGTCAGCTTCGCATAAAGTTAGCATACAACATGCTACCTTGTTCTGAACTTTTTTTAACCGCAGAGACCCCGTCCAGTCATTTTATGTTCATGAGCCATGACATCTTGGGTCTGCCTCTTTTCCCCTCAACATAATACACCTTACCTGACAGAAATTCTCCCATCTTGAATCTTTCATTTTCTCTAGCTTCTAACCTTAAGTTCGTTTCCATGGTTTTTGGTTTGATCTCTTTCCCACGGGACTGAACAGTGGAAGCTCTGAGGGCAGATTGATGTCCATGATGGCATACTTGTACTGCTATTTAAACTACCTATTATAAAACTGTAACAGATGTGTGTGTACATTGAAGATATTTACCAAAAAAAAGTTACGATATGGTTTTTAGGTGTCCCTGATTCCATATCACCAATTTTTGGATTTTTTGTCGGTCTGTTTGTTTGTTTGTGTGTTTGTTTGTTTGAAAAAACTACTGAACCGATTTTGATGAAACTTTTTTTGTTTGATAGCTTATGATAGAAATAAAAGTATATTGATCTGACTTAAAATCTTGTATACAGGGTGTACAATAAAATGGGACAGCTACTCAAAGGGGTGCTTCAGACCATCAAACTGAACAACTTTCTCTATGGGACCAATATCGAAATCGCGAAAAAAAAATCCGCTCTCCCATACAAAACTGCAAACATAACTCGACTGAAATGTATGGGACAGCAGATTTTTTTTTCGCGATTTCGATATTGGTCCCATAGAGAAAGTTGTTCAGTTTGATGGTCTGAAGCACCCCTTTAAGTAGCTGTCCCATTTTATTGTACATCCTGTATAATTTGTGCGGACGAAGTCGCGGGTAGTACTAGTAGTATACAGGGTGTCCCGTAAACCGACGTCAACCCGGCGCATGCTGATAGGTTAGATCATGACTAAGTGGAATATCAAAATTTGGCTTTAGTAAAAGTGGCTTAGTTTTCGAGATATTAACAGTTTTAACACAGATACTGCATAGAGCATTTGTAGCGGTGGCACTCAAAATAGTGACCAAGGTAAAGAGTTTCACGAATTTCATAAAACTGTCCTTATCTCGAAAACTAAGGACCATTTCCTAAAGTAAAATGTTGACAGATTGATCGATTGACTGTTTTTTTTTTTTTTTAGTATATTCTGGTTAAATTGAAATTGAAACAGATTTATTGTCACTGCAAAAAAAATTATACATCATTTCATCTAAACATATTAAATATAACATTAACATTACACATTTATAAATACCATGACAAAGGGACTAGGCTTCAGCTTTTGCTGGTAGTGTGGTAAAACACACTGACCAGCGCTGTTTTTCAGCATAACCCCTTTTTCACGTACCGGCAAAAATAGTGTCGACACTGTCGCAAAAAACAAACATTGCAGATTGGTTATGCCCTAGCCGCTGATAAACGCGTTCGATAGCTTGTCATTTAATTTTCACTTTGATCAAAATTATGTAATGGACCGTGAATGGAGATGCCGAGAACCTTTTTATTTCCTTATATTTATCGTTACCTAAATTCGTTTCTTTTCCTAGTTTTATTTTTATTTACATGTTTCACGTTAATTATTTTTTTCTGATTTTCTAACAATATCAATTTAAAATGTCTTTTTGTGCAGTATGTACTCTTTGCGCTTCGGATAGGATGTAGATGGTATATTGTTCCATATTTTAGATGCGGCATACTTAAAACTCCCCTTAAACCCGTGAGATTTGTGTCTTGCTATGACCATAGCATTTTAGCACAGTAGATCGTGTATTCCTATCGTGCAAGCTCTTATAAAAAATCAGCTTCTCGGAAAGGTACCCCGGTGTTTGTCCCTTCACCACTCGATGCGTAAGACACGCCAGATGAAGGTCCCTGCGCGATTGCATATTTAACATATTATTATCATTTATGATAGGTGAGATATGTGATCTTTTTGGTATGCCAAAACAAAATCTTGCGCATGCGTTTTGAACTCTTTGAATTGCACCTGCGGTCTTTTTACGTAATCTTGGTCCATATACTACGTCACAGTAATTAAAGAGTGACAGCACCAGAACATCGGACAGCAATATCCGGACCCGAACAGAGAGAAACTGTCGTATTCCATATAGAACTTTGAGTCTGTAGAATGCATTCCTGATGTTGGAGTTAACGTGAGAGACATATAGCAGCTGCTCATCCATCAGAACTCCCAAGTTCCTTGCCATCAGCACCCTTTCGATGATTTCATTATTAATTGAGATAGAGACGTTCCTCTCAGCCACTCCTTCAATTTGATGTGGTGTGCCCAGAATTAAATACTTTGTCTTTGTTGCATTGAGCACGAGCGTGTTTTTTTGGGACCAGTCATGTATAGCATCAAGGTCAGTATTTATCTCATATACTGCTTGATTTGTGGAGTCATTTATAAAGGATTTGTATAGTTGTGTATCGTCCGCATAGAGGTGAACTTTACAATATCTTAAAATGCCAACTATATCTGCTGTGAAAGCTACAAATAACAACGGACTCAGAATGGAGCCCTGAAGTGCGATTTTTGAAAATCATACGAGCGACTTGGCAGTAGAAAATGTCAAAATTACTATGGAGAATAGGCATCTTTCTACTGCCAAACCGCTCGTATGATTTTCAAAAATCGCACTTCAGAGGAACACCCCGCGTTAAATGCCTAAGGCTCGATTTCAATTTGTTTCCTCCCCCATCCTCTGTCACTACCTGTTGGTACCGATTTGTGAGGAATGACTTAAACCACTCACAACTTTTTTGCGATACTCCGTAGTATGATAGTTTTGCGAGAAGCAGTTCACTATTCAAACAATCGAAAGCCCTTGAGAAATCCAATAACACAAGAACCGTTGTCTTTCCCTCGTCTGACGCCGATATAATATCATCAGTAACATTTGCAAGTGCAGTAGTTGTGCTATGTCCTGATCTGAACCCGGACTACACTGAAGGAATAACACCACTATTCTCTAAAAACATGTTTAGCTGCTTCTCTACAACCCTTTCCACCACCTTTGACAACACAGGGAGGATGCTTATCGGTCTAAGGTCCTTAAATTGCTCGACATTTTTGGTTTTAGGTATTGGTTTCACTATTACAACCTTCCATAACTCAGGGAATATTATTAGGCATGGCGTATATGGTTAGGCATGAACTAACCTATCAGCATCCACCGGGTTGACGTCGGTTTACAGGACACCCTGTATAAATGTGCGTATGGATTGAGGAGCCATTTCCACTATTGAAAAAAGGATTATAATATTATGTCCTTTTTGTTGTAGGATAGGTGGATTTTGTAGGCCCAATTCTGGAATTTGTATCCTTTATTTAAATAACGAAAATCCTCCTAAATCCATAAGCATCACCACTTCGTAAAACATTCCAGCAATCGCGACGAGCTCTCCCCAAGCCTACTACAAGACATAAAGATCCTAGTGGTACCAGGGCCGCAGAACGTATTCACAGATGACGAGCTAGCGTGCCTGAAGAGCATGGTGGAGCGTGGAGATTCGGTGCTGGTAGCGATGACTGACGGCGGCGAGGAGCGCATGAATACCAACATCAACTTCTTTTTGGAGGAATACGGCATTGTTGTTAATAATGGTAGGTGTGGTTAGTCCCAGTGGCAATTAGCACGCATCCAGGGGGGGTTGGGGCTTGGGGGGATATCTGGAATATAATCTCAATCAAAAAATTGGAATATGTAGTACACAAATAGTAGGTACAGTCACACAGTGATCACAGCGAATTCTTTGAGGATTGATTTATTTTTATCAATTAATGTCCCCTCCCCCCTGAATAAGCATGTCCCCCTCATCCCTCCCAAACAAAAGTATGGATCCGTCCTTGAGTGGTACCAGTACCACAGAACTTAATACTAATACTAGCGGCCCATCCAGGCTTCGCACGGGCGGACATCTAATCTTTTCTAGCAATAAATATAGCCTATGTTACTCAGGGTGAATGTAGCTTTCTAAAGGTGAAAGAATTTTTGAAATAGGCACAGTATTTTTTGAGTTTATTCATTACAAACATACAAAAATTCAAATCTTTCCTCTTTATAATATTATTAGTATAAATAAATAGGTAATCTGCATAACAAGGTGCATGTTTCAGATTGCGTGGTAAGAGCAAAATACCACAAGTTCTACCACCCGAAAGAATGTCACATATCGGATGGAGTCCTGAACCGCGCTGTGATGAAATACATCATGAAGATGCCCAACTATTCCAGCGAATCTGATGATTTTCTGTAAGACCTGATAATATATAAATTTTACGTATGTTAACTCATCCATGTCTTGATTGCAACATGGAACCAACTGTGCAACATCATCTAAACGTCGGCAAGGCTCTAGGTATCTCATAGCCTATAGTTCTGTCCTAAGCCATACATGTATGACACATGTGGCATCTGTCTCTATTATGGCGGAAAAGTTCTACACCAGCTCTTATCTCCTCGTCCCGCTTTGATGGGTAGTCAGCACAGCTTATTTATTCGTTATCTACCCACTGTGAGTGGTATATAACTAGACAAGTACAACAAACTTATTGCTACTTATTGCGCGCGCCGCGTGCTACCTCGCCCCCGCCTACGTCTGTACCCCTAGGGCGCGTCGCGCACTCATTTGTCGGCTTATAGTTTAGTAATTCTTTGGGCTATGTCAGCCACTCTAGTTCTTCTGCGAATCTCTTCATTCCTGATTCGATCCCGCAGGGATACTCCAAGCGAATATAAACATTAAGTTTATTATTTCAGTGAAGAACCAGCGACACCGAACTTCGTGTATCCGTACGGAGCGACCTTGACAGTGAAGAAGCCAGCCGCGGCAATTCTGTCCAGCAGTGACGTATGCTACCCCGTGAAGAGACCTGTCGCCGCCATGTACATATCGGAGAAAAGTGGAGGTTTGTGTTTGAATGTATTGTAGGCTGGCTGGCCTTTCAGGCGACTGGGTTCGAGCACTATCTTATGGCGCGTCCCAGCTGATGACGGAGGGGTAGATTAGGAGGCTTTTGGAGGGTTGTCCAGCTATGGGCCGTCATCATCATCATCAGCCTATACAGTATACACGTCCCATTGCAGGGCACAGGCCTACCCTCAAGGATGGCTTTGTTTGGCAGGAGGATAATAAGACAGAATACAGGCAGATTTAGAATCTGACTGTACAAACGTTAAATAAATAGGTTACATGTGTTTGGATAGCCAATGCCAATGAAAAAGAGGAGAGGGTGGTCGCTCACTCTAGGCCTCATAAAAAGGCTGAAGAGAGGGAGAGGCTGGAGAGGGCTATGCTCGGAGTTTTTCTGCGAGATCGTATCAGAAACGAAGAGATTCGCAGAAAAACCAGAATAACTGACATAGCCCAAAGAATTGCTAAACTGAAGTGTAGATCATAGAACCGATAGGTGATGGGGCCGAAGAGTTCTCGAGCACAGTGAGGAACGCGTACCGAAAAGCGCAGCGTGGGTAGGCCCCACGAGGTGCACTGACGACCTGGTGAAGGCGGCGGGAACCCGTTGGATGAGGGCAGCGCAGCACCGGTCGTTGTGGCGATCCTTGTGGGAGGCCTATGTGCAGCAGTCGACGTCTATCGGCTGATATGATCATCATCATCATCATCATGCTTGGTCCTAACTACCCTAATTTAAAAAGAGTGATAGTATGGGACAGTCCTACGCGGGCCTGATATTGATGGTAGAGGCAAGGTGGTCAAATTACTGTCACAGTATTCAAGCCTAAGGGCCGTATCACACAAGCGATTTTTGAGCGAAGGCGGAACGATATCATCGAGATATCGGCGCGACATTTCTGAGATTAGTCAGTGTCGCGGCACAATCGCCGATAATACTCAGTCAACGCCTGTGCTTAAATCGCGGCGGCAACCCAGTTACGACGTTGCCTACGCTCAAAAATAGCTTCTGTGATAGGTTTTTAGGACAAGCTATTTTTTGCCAGCTAAACCCTATCTGTTTGACTGTTTTGTTTGTCTTTTTGACCACAGGAAAACTCTTCGTCATCGGCTCCGGCCACTTCTTCGCGGATCAGTATCTGGAGAGCGAGTGCAATGACCTGATCAGAGAGATGATCTTTAATCACCTCGGCGGCACCATCGACATTCACCTGAACCCTGTCGATGTGGAGGATCCCGATGTGAGGACCATTTTAAAGACCATATACTGCTTACTGATAGGGAAATTCTGGGCTTACGCTACTTACCTTTTTGTTTTCCATACTCTACATCATCCCACCCTGCTAAGCAAAGGCCGCTCCCCTCTAATTCTTCATCTGAACTATTTTGGAGATCTAACCTTATTGTATTATATTTTGAATTAATTGCAAATGAAAGATGAAAATAGCAAAGCATAGCATTCCTTTTCGGGGTGGTCAGTTTTTATTCCGACCGCGTATCAAGAAGGTTCACTTTCATAATTTTTAGGTTTCAGGATGGTATGGTGTCTAGTGATCTTAAGATAGTGGTAAATAGGGCCACAACATCACTAATAGGCTACCTTCGTCTAACTGCGATAGCAAATATGCCTGCCAAGCAAATCAATTATGGAAAATCACCTTTTATCAGGGAGACATTTAAGCAATGTGTTTCTTCTAATAAGTGGTAATAATGATGAAGGCACAATCAATTTTAGACAGCGTTATTCGTAAAGCCAAGAGTCGAATAGCATAGAATATGATGCTGGTGGGTGGGATAGCCCAGGTGAAGTACCATATAGCCCACTCCTACTTTAATGATAGAAGGCCTCTTGCATGGGATGGTCCAAAGTTGAGGGTTTTAATTTCCCAATAAAATGTTGCAGATAAATGAATACCGCACCCTCGGCGACATGCTATGGCTAAGCTCCATACCGCTGCCGGAGCCGGCCACCGCCCCGCCACCCCGGCTCACACCGTTGCATCCCCATGCACTCTTCACTTGGAGGTTGTTCTCATTGAATTTGGCTCAATGTGAGTAATCCACACATATTTCCACATTTTTTTCTATTGACGCTTATCAGAGTATCGAACAGGGTGCTTCAGACCATCAAACTGAATAACTTTTACTATTGGAACAACCTTGAAATCGCGAAAAAAACTGCTATAGCTATCATACATTTTGGTCGAGGAGCTATTGACGTTTTCTATGGAACAGTTGATTTCTTTTTCGCAAATTCGATGTTGGCTCTATATTGAAAGTTGTTCAGTTTGATTGTTTGAAAGTCTGAGGTTCTGTTCGGTTCGATATGTAACGCATTTAATTTTACACCTGACCTGACTGATATAACTGCACCGCACCAATTTCGCAACTCCGCGATTTTTACTGACCGTTATCGCCGCGGCATCGCCGCCATATCACAGCATTATCGCCGTGATATCACAGCATTATCGCCGTGATGCAGCGGCGATATCACGACGATATCGCTTATGGTATGGTATGGCTTTTATGGTGAGTGATTATTTCATTCTAAGATATCATAAATAGATAGATTCTTTATTGTACACAAAACATAGTTATGAAAAAAAATACAATAAGTCGTGATGTACAAAGGCGAGCTAAGATATCTAAGATATCTTTATTTCAGTGCCAGAAGTACTAGGACTTTATGACGCGCTAGGAGTGAAGCATGAGCCGCTGCGACTGATCGCCCCGCAATTTGAAACCCCTTTCCCGCCATTGCAGTTAGCAGTAAGTATTAGTTTCAATAAGTGCACATCTCTAGACGGGTGACCTTTTTAATGTGATTTGATATCGACTCCATGCTTTGGAAGGCACGATTGTCCCCAATACTGCCGTTGTATGGCGGTTGGTTAAGGGGGCTTAAAAGTAGCAAGTTGATCGCTAATTTGTCTAAACCAATCCACTATGGGCCTGCGTAATCGAGTATGACCTTTATACCCACGTTTGTGAGATGAGTGAAGTCTATGTCCTGCCTGCAGTAAGAGATGTGACGACTACCATAGGAGACGTTTTAATATCAAAGATACAGCTTCTGATCTTATCTTAGAGCTCATACTCTGCTCTGTAATCTCTGTATTGGGTTCCAAGAAAGTAGGGCTGGCTAGACTTCGTTGTCTATAGACAAAAAGATACAAAGTCATCACATCATAGAACGACTTCATACAAATGAGCGAAACAGACACGCACACACAGTTGGAACGCGCGCACGTTCGGTGATCTCGGATCAAGTCGGTCTAACGCCAGGACTATGAATCTATTCATTTTGTATCCGTATGCGTCTGTGTCACTTGTTTACTGCGTTGCTTGGAACCACCCTTCAGTAGGTACCTGTCTTTTTAGTGCTAATATTGTGAATGGTCGCCACTGTTGATCATGTATTATACAGGAGTTACAGTGGGAAAATAAGGACCAAAGCCTTTTACCAGGTCTTTATTCAACTTAAGTCAGGGTCTTTATTCAAGGCAGTCCGCCGCTTAGGCAGAATTGTGACTATTGTCGCAGGCCTGCATGGCGTCCTGCAATACCGAGCCATTTGTGTCAAACTGCGTCGGCAGTCCTGCACGGCGGTGCCCTAAATAGGCTCTAAATTAAGTGGGTAGATACTGGCTGATCATGGTGATCTCATAGTTGAATCTATTCCAGGTATTTCCACCAACGTTCAGGGAGCCTCCACCTCCGCCTTTGGAGCTTTTCGACCTGGACGAAGCCTTCAGTACGGAACGATCTCAACTCGCCAGGCTCACCAACAAATGCTTGCAGCCCGCGGCTACGAGGATGGGCCAAGGTATTTCATTCTTCTCTTTTTCGACTTGTCATCTTAAACAGGGTGGATTTTATAATTATTTCACATACCTACAGAAAAGTTATCATATTATTAAAATGTTGTACACACGGCGACAGATCAACCTACTCATAGTTGAACTCTATGCTCATAGACATAAGGTCGAACTATTGGTAGGTTGATCTGTCACCGTGCGTACGTTACGTCAATAACATGTTTTTTAGGGTTCCGTATCCAAAGGGTGAAAACGGGACCCTATTACTAAGCCTATGTTGTCCGTCCGTCCGTCCGTCTGTCCTACCTATTTAGGGCTGTAACTTTTGAACCGTAATACTAGATAGTTGAAATTTTCTCAGATTATGCGTTATTACGGCGGATTTGTTAACAAATAATAAATTTCAAAAATTTAAAAATTAAGGGGGATTCTCAACAAGAAACTAGTTTTTATCAACGTTTTGTCTTCATGCTCTATCGTAAAAACGGTAATACATACAAGCGTCAAACTTAGTTTGATTATAGAGCAAACTCTAAAAAATAACAACAAATACTAAAAACCGGCCAAGTGTGAGTCGGTCTTGCGCTAAAGGTCCCGGACAAAAAAAAGATTTTTTTTTCTAAGTTAATAATGTTGTGTTCTGTGGTGGTGTGGCACGGATCCCTCGGTGCGCGAGTAGCCCGACTCGCACTTGACCGGTTTTATTCATTATTTCACATACCTAACCTACCTACAGAAAAGTTATCATAGACTTTATTACTATGTTGTACGTTACTTCAAATAACAACGGCAAGAATAACAAAGATAGGATAATGACAAATACAAGCGTACATAAATTCCGTAGAACGTAGCGGTACAGGCCCTGTACCCGGACTTTCGATGTTCGATATATCGCCATTCTTTCGGTCCACACTTCATTGTAATAGAGTTGACATTGGAACTAAAACTTTCACGTAATTGCGAAGTTCGAATGTGCGGGTAAAGGCTCAGGCCAGGAATCGAACTTCCGCCTCCCGATTAAGTTGCTAGCTCTCTTCCGTATAGGCTATCATTGAGCTTAATTCGTTCAAAACTCAATTATTACATTATGTACCATTTTTCCTCAGGTGATAATCGACATCTGGAAAACGAGTTAGAATATTTTATTCGGGAATGCGGCAGAGTCGTCCGTCTATCGCGAGCCATGCTCCCCGATGAGGCACCTGCCGGTAAGGTCATCCTACATCAGCTGGCTGTTCAACTAGCTACGTATAAGAAGATACCTCCTAAAGAGTAAGATACCCTGGTACTTTAAGCGACGATATGGAAATAGAACAGGAGTAAGATTTTTGAAACCCATACCTTGAACTCAGCAGTTGAAAATGTACAAATTACTATGGAGATACGCATCTTTGTACTGCTGATATGACTTTCAAAAAACACAATCTAGGAGTGCGATTTTCGAAAGTCTAATCAGCAATAGAAAGATGCATATCTCCATAGTAATTTGTACTTCTTCAACTGCTGAGTTCAATGTATGAGTTTAAAACAAAAATCGCACTCCAGGTTGTACACAAGTTCTTCGATTCGAAATAAAATTAATGGATAGGCCTTAAGCGAACGAAAGATAAGTTAAAACAGTTGCTAGTCAATATTGCCTATATTTGACGAAACATCAGGAATAAGTAGGTACTTCAAATACCTACGTACCAAGACGACGGAAAAACTGTGCTACAACTAAATGCATTCATCCATTCATTTTACTTTGATCAAAGCAAAAGTTGTTGATCTCGTATTGTATTGTTAGATTAAGTTGGATCGATAATTTGTAAACTAAGGTCATAATAAAATGCGTTACTTAATGTGCGTAATTTTATTTAACTCAGTGTTCGAATCGAACTAACACGGATTCATGATTTAGAGCTGTGGTGACAGCTCACTCTGCTATGCTATGCGTATGCGCATTGAATCGCGCCGCTGCGCAAAAATCTGCCCAAATCGCTTCTAGATACAATTTATATGAATTATCGCATTCTACCTACGCCGGAGGCCGCCGGGTGCTCGCATTTTTCCGTGAAAGATTTCCACGCGATGCGGCCCGATACGATACGGCCTGTCGTGGTATGCCAATGCCATACCAAGCGGATCTTTTAACGTCTCCAGTATCATTGAATATGCTGCTGTACTCTTCTGACGCACGTAAAATTACATAAGCACGTCTCTTTCCTGCGTGCGAGTGAGAGGAAGCGATTCGCAACTTGCGTGCGTTAGAAGAGTACAGCAACATATTATAGCGGCCTTTTGTGATGAGCAGGGAGCGGAATCTAATGGCAAAACAATTGAAATGTCGTAGAGATTGGTCATTATTTTTTATCGAGTATTCAAGCTATCGATAGTTTTTAGGTAGGCATGATGAAATGATATACCTATAGTTAATTTTTATTGCAATACAATACGGTAATAGTGTTAAACGGGTAAACTTTTCATGTCGCGGTAGTTATCAGAATTTTATTAATAGATAAGAAAAAGAGATTTGTTTTATTTGTACATAAATAATAAAAATTAAATGTACGTTTTAAATTGATTAAGCAATGAAGATCAAACAAAAAAGCACCGACAGCCTGAAAAACCCACAGGTTTCTGTATTACAATAGTCTGTGTAAAAAAATGACCCATCTCTATTTCGTTTCAATTGTTTTGCCATTAGATTCCGCTCCCTGGTGATGAGTTTAAGTCAAACTAAAAGTCCGTCAATGCGTTGTGATGTGACCCAGCCCGCTCTAGTGTGCGAAGTACCTACGCATTTCCCGCTGCCATGCGGCCCCTTGTAATATGCTCTTAGCTATAGTCGTAGGTAAGTATTTTATGTAGTGCTCCAGCTATAGAGGTGTTGTAATAGCAAATCATAAAATAAACAACAATATAGCCATCTAAATTGAAAACTTATCGCCCAATTGTAAAATACCATCAGAAAACTCGTAAAACGACCACGAAATAAATGTATTTGTACCTTGTTTGTACAATTACTAACGTACTTGTTCGCAATGAGGGCGATTTTAGTAACTTGCATCTTTTATATATCATTAAATATGGTTATTGGTGACGATGAAGAGTTTAAAATATCTCCGCACATCATACAATCGTACCCTAAACACGTAAAGAAGTATAAAGGGTTGGAAGTTAAATTTATGAACCGAAGATATATGAAGAACAGAACTACCGTGGCACCTATTCGTACGAAAAAGCACAGCGAAAACTCTTACACAGTATTTCCAATGCACGATGATAAAAGCAATGCAAATTTGAATATTCCCGACAGTCCCTATTTTCCATTTGACAAGCATGTGGACGACAAATCTAGCATCAAAAAGGAATTCATAAGGAAAAGGAGATCAGCTGACGAAAAATCTGATGGTGATATAAAAGTTAAAAAAACAGACAGTGCTACTATAGTACCACAAAGCTCTACTGCACCACAACAAAGCAGCACAACTACACCACAACAAAGCAGTACAACACCACAACAAAGTAGTACAACTAAACCACTTGAACTTAGTGCAACTAAACCACTTGTAAAGGAATCTACTGTTGCCAAAGCATCTGTAGCATCTGTTAAAGAAGCAAAAGTTCCGAAAGCCGGTAGAAATCCTACAAGGCGTTTCAACATTAAAAGAGGTCGCTCAAAAATACAAAAACCTCAAAGAGATGGCGATGTTGTGAAGAATGTAAAAAAGGTTGCAAAACCAAAAGCAAACCGAACGGGAAATGACGGTAAAAAGTATAAATTACTACCAGAAAACCGGCCGGCCTACCCGCTTAAATCTGTAAAGGCACTAAAGGCAAAAAAATTGGGTAAGCTGTAACAATAAACATGTAACATGAATATTCAATAAAGAATTATAGTAAAATAACCTTTTATTTCTCCACCCCTGATCCCAGTGGCTGGCAGGCGGCTCATTGCGGGCAGAGATGCGTTGGTAGAAGATTACCCGTACGCGGTGTCCATACAAAAGGACGATGAACATTGGTGTTCTGGCGCTCTGCTCAATCAACGTTTAGTCATCACTACTGCTAACTGCGTTTGGAAGTGAGTTTCTTACTTTTATGTTATGCTAGTCCTAGCCTGAACATGAAATTCTACGTACGGGCCGAAGATGCAGTTCTTATATTTTTACTATGCTACGGCCCTGAGTCAATATTCATACATTTAATACAGGAAAAATAGATTATTTTGGCAACAAAATATGTACCTAGGTACATAAATGAAACTTTGTTTTTTGACTTTGTCGTGACTTCGGGAAGTTGGTACCTATTAGGTTTTGATGAAAAACAGTGAGTTAGTGAGTAAATGACGAAATCAACGAAGTTTGCGTATTAATAAAATCTAAAGTAGCACGGCTATAAATATGAAATTGTGCACATTTCATAAGAGCGATACTATCCAGACCGAAGTTATGATATGAGCGCCCAAATATACGCCGAATCTCTTCCGGAAAAGGTACGGTAGTACGCCCGAACAAGGTCCTACAAGCATGGGGATGGTCTCATTCGATTCAGCGCATAAAATTACATTGAAAATGATACGTCACTCACCCAGGTTGTTAAATGTGCATTTGCCAACATTTCCCCCCTACCCATACCCCCTGGAAGGGGGTAGGACCCCTAAATTTTGGGTGGACTCTGCAGATCCTCATTTCTAGTGCCAAGATAAAGTTATGAAACAAAGTTTCATTAATGTACATATTTTGCCTCCAAACATACATTATTTAGGTTACTTTAATTAGCCACTTCACCGTGCTCCTCGTGGGTACATTTTTACTTGACCCTTTTAAAACTATTCGTGGATACTTGTAATGACTAGGGCAAGCCGCATGAGTCGGCTTCGAGTTCGAGCTGGCACTAGATTCTCCGACCGAGGCGGGCAGCTCGCCAAGATACAAGAAGTGATGAAGCATCCTGGATGGAGTATCAGGGATAGACCTGATTACGATGTAGCTTTGATGCTCATTGACCGGAATATCAGGTAAGGGAGAAGAGAAAAGGTAAGGTTATCAAGTACCTATACCATAAACTTAATATTACTAGTATATTAAGTTTATTGTACCTACACTACACACTGGTAGGAAGATGATAGTGTTATCACACTAGATACATTACGGACACTCCCTTCCTCCCACCAACTTTTTTCCTCACCCCCTCTATCGCCCTCTGGTTACCGCGCACTGGTTACTCGTTACCTAAGAAGAAGACTTAAGGTTCAATTTCTTTAGTTTTGCATGTGCTGACGTCATCTTGTCAATTTCAAATTTTTGTATGCTGTGTCCGGGCTGTGGTGTTACCGCATTATCGATAGTTTTATAATCGATTGTTTTCAACTAAAAAAGCCAGAATAATACAATCGAAATAAAAGTGGTAAGTATCTAAGTCTATAGGCACTTTGCAGTGGATTAAATTTATAAAAACTGGTGATATCACAGATAGTTTTAAAGTGAAATATATTGGACATTGTCACAAAAAATTATCTGAAAGTACCAAAATCTAGCCTGGACTTGTATTACGATGACTAGACAACGACGATAAATAATACATACCGGCGTTTTCTATTTACTCCCCTACAAATAATCATATTCTCATCACACAAATATTTGCCCCTTAAGGAGTTCGAACCCGCGACTCTCGGCACAGCAGGCAGATTCACTACCGATTGAGCTATCGGGCCCTCATAGATAAGTCTGAGTTTCTACTTATATCTAGACAGCATTTCTGGAAGAAGTGGACTTACCTTAAAAATCTCAAAATATACTTATAAATGTATTATATATATATGCACAAAACGCGAGATTACTTAAATAATAATAAAATTAAAATAAACATAATCTTTTTTCGTGGAAAAGTTTGCAATCTCTCTAGCGTAGACTTAGATGTTTTTATATGTAGATGCGTTGTCCGCGCTGCAAAATGGCAACAAAAAATCAAGGTAATTGCCCTGCTTTCGCACAATGACATTAGTAAACAAAAATGGACAGGCCTTATGCGAACATTTCAAACCAGAAAAATGAGGCAAAACAATTGACAGTTTTACTTCGAAAATGTACTGAGATGACAGACCAAGTACCCTAATTTGTATTGAAGTGCCCTAGTTTTGCGTGCTTCAATTTAAAGCGCTTTGGACCTATCCATTCATTTTACTTTGATCTAAGCTTTCACATAGTCATGCGCCGTCTAGTGTAAGGACTACACGTCACAATATCGCACCATTTTATAGTGCAGTGATATTATGATAGCAAATGACGCGTCTATTTTTTAAAAGTCATTGAGTGTAGACATTAGTCATAAGTATTAACTTTTGATAGGTTTTCGCACAACGTTCATGCCGTGGACTTGCCAAATCGTGTTATGCTGCCGCCTTTCGAAGATGCCTGGGTTACAAGCTGGGGTGCCGAAAGGGTAAGTTTGTAATCTTTTAAATACCTTACTATGACCACAGAGCTCTATAATTACTGCTGGGCCAGAGCTGAAGAACTACCTAGCTGGAGGCATACTGTGAACACTAAGGTGTATGCGTTTGAACCAAGTTTGAACAAGTGTGACGTTCGGACCTTGATGCAAAACGCAAAAAGCTGAGGGCCCGTCCTCCTGCGGAATTCCATTATAATTTATTCGGAGGTGTGTACGGACACTCCCTGCCAACCACCAAGTTTAAACTCACCTCTCGCAGGAAGTGTGGCGGAAATTGTAGGCGATGGCGTATACCTGTTTTGCTCGCACTTGCATACACTCCGTTGCAGAAACGCTCATTAGAGTTAATCCTCCATTAAATCTCTTGCTAGCTTTTACTACGTCAACTAGTCAAAAAGTGGCAGCAAGAGATTAAATGGAGAGTTAACTTTAATGAACTTTTCTGCAACTGAGTATCAGTATCGCACACGTTTGGGTTGAACTTCATCTGGCAGCACGGAATCGAATCTTTTCACGCTCCATCCTTTTCTGTCGCTCTGGGACGTCATTTGCTAACGGTGCTGCCGCGTGCTGTCGCATTCCAATTATCTTTCTCACTCTAGCAAATGACGTTCTCGGATGACAAAAAAGGATGGAGCGTGAAAAAATTCGATTCCGTGCTGCCCGATGAGGTCAGTTTTCCCATTTATATGAAATCACAGCCAAGTGTCCAAAGTGTGGTGTGGGCGCACATTTAGGTAACTACTGCAAAAAATCGGGTACATCAGCCACCTAGGAGCACACGAATGCCGCTCTCAGCTGTGAATAAACAGTCGCTGTGGCCGATAACGGTAATGATGATGATGATAATAATTACTTATGACTTTCTGTTCTGTCGTATTTACCAATAGGTACCTACCGTGACTGCTCTTTGTGTTGCAATTCAGATCTTAACAAGTACCCTAAACTATTTATGCAGCGCGACGGAGTATACGAGAAGAAAGGCCTTAGTCTTCAAGCATACCACGTTCGTCTCATGAACAGGGATAAGTGCAACAACGTCACCAAGCGTTATGGAGTACTAGTTACGGAAAACTTCATTTGTTTATCGCAAGCTGGAAGGCGAGCTCCTTGCACCGTAAGTTTAACTCTTCAAATATCATGAAGCTCTGGTGTTTTATTGGAAATCTAGGCGGGTTGGGTTATGTTAGGTTAGGTAGGTGGTTACCACGTTCGTGTCATGAACAGGGAGAAGTGCAACAACGTAACCAAGCGGTATGGAGTACCTAATTAATAGTTACCAGTGATAGTTACCGAGAACTTCATTTGTTTATCGCAAGCTGGAAGGCGAGCTCCTTGCACCGTATGTTTACCTGCATATGCTCACGACTATATTCCCCGAGGGGGAAACCGTAACCGTAAGTTTAATTGTTCAAATATTATGAAGGTCTGGTATTTTATCGGAAAGCTAGCGGGTTAGGTTATGTTAGGTTACCATGCACGTTCGTGTCATAATATTGAACAGGGAGAAGTGCAACAACGTCACCAAGCGTTATGGAGTACCTATAGTTACCGAGAACTTCATTTGTTTATCGCAAGCTGGAAGGAGAGCTCCTTGCACCATAAAATTAATTCTTTAAGTATTATGAAGCTATGGTATTCTATCGGAATGTTCTTAGTTAAACCACAGATTATTTAACAATAACTACCGTAGTTATACTTTTTTATTTTTTTTATTTATAAATGAATGGACTCTTGCTTGTGCGTTAGCACTGCATTTCCGCTAGTGTCAAGTAGTTTATTGGCGAATCTATCCCAATCTCAGGGATTGTTTTTGGTCAAGAACAAGAAGAGATTGATGATTGTGGAGCCTCGTGGCAGCCAAAAACGCGACGCGCGAAAACCACGCGAGACATAAGTGCTCGGGTCAGTTCGTGCAACGTGACTCCGTAGTTATACTTAGTAGGAACCTTAATACCAAACCTAAATATAATTATTTACAAGTAGGGCTTGGAAACCAGTAGGTACCTGCCAAAAGTACAGGTTCTGTAATGGTTCTTAGCAGTTCTTACCATTTCGGTACCTGGGTACCGGTTCCAGACGGGTACCGGTTCTAGACGGGAATGATCATAGTAATTATAGCATAGCATAGCATAATGCTCGCGACAATATTCCCCGACGTTTTTATTAACATACATGTAAAATTTCAGCGGGATACTGGTGCACCAGCTGTCAGCGACGGAATCTTATGGGGCCTCACCTCTTGGGGTATCCGTAAATTGTGAGTTCCTTCAATGTATCATACAGATCAGTCATCAAAGTAAAAACAAATGAATAAATATCCTACAGAGATGCTTCGCGCTAATTGGCAATCTATAGGTAGCATTCCGATCCTAGCGACCGCGACCGGCGACCGCGACGCGCGACCGCGACCGGCGACTGCGACCCACTGCTTTCCCACACGTCGCGCGACTTGGCCGCTTGCATCCGTCAGCACTTCATATAAGGCCTCCTACGCACTGGCGACCATGGTCGCCGCGACCTGGCCGCGGCGGCCAGTGAATTCTGGACTCGCTATAGCCCCTACGCACTTAGCGGCCAGCGACCAGCGGCCACCGTTGGCCGCGGCGTCCAATTTGATGCCACGCGACCAGCGACCAATCGTGGCCGTCGAGAACATCACTTCTGTATTTAAATTCATCAGTGCTACCGCATCGGCCGCGGCGACCAGACGTGTAGCTAGCTACAGAGTGATTATTTTACAATGGCCAATTTCGACACGGAAAGGTTCATAATTGAAGTTGAAAATAGAAGAGGTTTATGGGATTTAGGGCGCCTACGCACTGGCGACCATGGTAGGCGGCCAGGCCGCCGCGGCCGTGGTGGTCAGGCCAATAGTCGCTGGCCGCTAAGTGCGTAGGGGCTATAGCGATTGCCATATAAAGTCCAGAATTCACTGGCCGCCGCGGCCAGGTCGCGGCGACCATGGTCGCCAGTGCGTAGGCGGCCTTAGCATCAAATGATTACTCCAATAAAGATGTTAAGCGGCAGTTGTGGCTTGAAGTGGTCGATATATTTGGCGGTGAATCCATGGAAGATAAAGAAAAGGCAGAACTTGGTTAGTATTTTATTTTATTATGCCTAAGTAAATTAATAATGCGATGAACTACAACTACTATTTTTCGCTTTGCACATGAGTTTTGACAATTATTTGCTAAAATTTCCCAGGTTTTCGTAATGATTGGAATAACTTTTTAAAAAGATTACTCATACCGCATGTGCGTTCGACGCCATTTTGTTTACGGCGCGCAATGGCGGCTCGCGGCGAGCAAGTGCCTCAACGCACAAACTGAGCAGCCGTCGTAGGTACCCATATATTTACAAATTGTGCCAGGGCAAGCGACCATCGGTACTGAAGTAGTTTGCGAATATATCTCGATATTCGGTTGATGTTCTATTTGCTCTATTAGGTAAACATGCAGGTATTTCTAATAAAGCCTCTGGTACAGTTAACGTGTCCTTGAAATCATATCCGTCTCTTTCTCGCACAAAATTATGAAGCACACATAGAGCTTTTATAATCACAACTGCAAATTCTTTCTTGACGTTTAGGGGTCGGTGAAGAATTTGCCATTTATTGGCTAATATTCCAAATGTACATTCAATATAGCGGCGGGCACGGGATAGTCGATAATTAAAATTAGTCTTTACATTATTCAAGTTTCTCCCAGCATACGGTCGCATCATATGTTCCGATAGTGAAAACGCCTCATCACCCACTAAAACGAACGGCATTGATTGGCCATTTTCTTTGATGGGGTTATTGCTCGGAATATCGAGATCATTATTTAAAAGCCTATGATAAAATACAGAGTCTTTGTAAATTGACGAATCACTGCATTTGCCGTATGCTCCAATATCTACGTAAAGAAATTTATAATTTACATCACATATTGCAAGTAACACGATTGAAAAATAATTCTTGTAATTGTAATAAAGAGATCCCGAATGTTGTGGTTTGATAACTCTAATGTGCTTGCCGTCGATGGCTCCGATGCAATTAGGAAATTGGGCGTATTTTTGAAAACCTTCAGCCGTTTGAATCCACTTATCTCTGGTCAATTGTGGCATCACAATTGGTTTTAATATCTCCCATATTGCTTCACAAACATCAAATACTATTTCCGATACTGTAGGAAGCCCTATACGGTATTCATGACTTATATGAGATAAAGAACACCCAGTAGCCAAATACCTGAAAATAAAATTCACATTAATAAACATAATATTAGTTTTGTAATATGTACTACATTTATTTATTGATTTACAGGCATTACTCTCCAAAAAAGATGGAAAAACCTTAGAGACTGTTTCACAAGAGAGCTGCGCCGTCTTAAAGATGTCAAAAGTGGTTCTGCTGCAAAACGTAAATCACAATACACCTATTTCAACCAATTACTGTTTTTGAAATCAGTGCTGGACACAAACGCAACAGAAAATAGTCTCGAAGAGGCAAGTCAAGAAAATGAAAGTGCAAGATCTTCTGATCTTGAGACTCAACAGTCTGCATCAAAGTCGCTTAGAACAAAAAGGAAGAAAAAAATACCAAACGAAGAATCCGATACAGACCCTCTAATTTCAGTTCTGCATAAGACCATAGCGACTACACAGAATGATTCAAATTGTGACAGACTGTTTCTTTTATCCCTCCTCGAAAGATTTCAAACAATCCCTGCTGCAATGAAGACCAAAGCGAAAATGGAAATCATGGAAATTATAGAAAAATACCAACCGAACTGTACACCTACAACAGCGCGCATTAACTATTCAAGAAATTTCTATATTCTTAACGACCAAGAATATGACCCGTATCGACCGAGTTATTCAGGTTATTCTACTACCAACAGGATATCAGATGATTCAAATTACAGCGATACTCATACTCATTATTCTGATATTTCCCAAAATTCAGAAATGATAGACCTATTTCCCAATTTGAATCATTAATTGTTCACAATTGCCATTTTTTAAGTTATGAAAATATAAATAATTTGATTATCTACTTCAGTTTTTTAATATTTAAAAACATGTTATAAGCAAGCCCTTTTCCTCTCCTTTTCAAAGTCGTAAAGTAGAATACTACTGAACAAGAGTTCATAAATTTTTTAAAGTGGCAAAACCTTGGTCAATGAATTATACAGGTTGTTGTGAAAAACACAACAGTGGTGGTTTAGGGTGATTCAGAATCGAGTCTTGTTTAATTCTAATTTACAAAAAAATCCATTTAGCAGTTTAAGTAAAAAAAAGGCCCTATCACATTATTTTTATTTTTCCTGTACACAATACTCCATTCCGAAACACCCTTTAAAATATATCACGTATTTTTTAAACATTCTGTATTTAAAAAAGAAAAAGCTTACCTTATTGTTATTACTAATTTTTCTTCTGCTGGAATGCATTTCCGATAGTTGTTACCAGTTCCAGTAATTTTTGGTTTTATTGTATCCAGTAACAGGTTAAAAGTATTCGTTGACATTCTCATGTAATTAAAGAATCTCTTCTCATACATTTTTAAATCCAAAAAATAAGTATAATATAATCCTTTAGTCTTTCTCTCGCAAAGTAATGGATGCACCCAAAACTGTCTTTTACGTGAAATCTTCCGTTTTCGTTTTCGTAGTAAATACACAAGCACAGTTAGCGTGATTATCTTCTGCACGTCCATCTTGACACACCCTTGGAAGTCGACTGCAAATTTTTCGGCCGTCCACATGTCGCGCTTGCCTACGCACCGGCGACCATGGCCGCGGCGGCCTGGTCGCGTCTATGGTCGCCAGTGCGTAGGCAGCCAAGCAGTGGGTCGCAGTCGCCGGTCGCGGTCGCGCGTCGCGGTCGCCGGTCGCGGTCGCTAGGATCGGAATGCTACCTTAAGGGAGACAGTGGGCGAGCGCATCTTATACGCACAATCACCCCCACACACATAGTGCTCACTTGACGAATCGGAATGTACTGGAGACTTGACGAATCATATCTTATTGTAGACTTGACGAATTAGAACCTTTAATAGACTTGACGAATTAAAACAAAACCTGGCTGTTAAAAATAGCTTGACGAATTGGGAATGTCAGTCTTGACAAATTGTGTACCCTGCCTACTAAAAATCATCATTTTAGTGCTCATAAAAGCTTTGTCTCTAGGGCCAGGAGTGGTGTATTCTACTCGTACTCTTTTTAAAGTGGTCTATCCGAACGAACAGGTGCGGCACGGAGTGCATTCCAGCAATGTTCTCGTACATAGCGTCACAGTAATATGGACTTCATAGCGAATGCGACGCGCTTACTCATGGCAGACGAGCGACATTACCCCTTCGGCGACAGATACACGTATCTGTATATCGCTTTACATTTGTTTTTTAACAAGTTATCTATCTCCACGAACAGGTGCGGCACGGAGCGCTTTCCAGCAATGTTCTCGTACATAGCGTCACATAGCAACATGGACTTCATAGCGAACGCGACGCGTTTCCTCATGGCAGACGAGCGACATTACCCCTTCGGCGACAGATACGTGTACACACAACCACCCACCACTATAGTCCGGGGACCAGCGGATCATCATATTAGATAAGTAAGTTCAAACCTTTCTATGAATGGAATAAATTATTTATGAAATCTTTGTTGGTTTTTTTGTCAATCAGTCTTGTAAAGTATAAGGGTGTAAGAAGACTATTTCTAACCTTTCACCTATCACTGGCCTAACCAGTTATTTTTAAGAATTTATTGTAACTATGTTTAATACGCTGTTGGTTTTCTCAATAAACAAAAAATAAAAAATAAAATCTGAAAACTCTAAAGGGTCGAAAGTACCCATAAATACGAACAACTTTTACTACGAAACTAACTATGAGAACTCAAAAAAACGAAATTCTGCTATTTCATACTAAAATTAAACTACCGCGATGTATGCAAAAACAATTTTATTTTGAATTCTCATAGGTGGATCCATAGATTTATATATTACTAGCGTAAGGATAGGCCCGTCAGAATATTTTACAAAAACCTTCTTCATAGAAAGAAAAGTTTGCGCCATCTGTCATAACTCGTATACGAACTATATCGTGTCATATATTTGTAGTGCTCTAAATTGACATTTTTCCTTGCATTTTAGAGCCAACGAACTGGGGACAATAGTCAAGCTCATAGGCCATGTCCTTACGCTAGTAATATATGTCTTTGGGTGGATCCCATAGTTAATGTAGGTAAATACTTCTAAATCGAAGAGATAGAAAACGCATCAAAGTATTTGATATCATCTACACTCTACAGCGTGCAAGTGTATAAATAGTTGCATTAGTAAAGGGTAGGTAATTATACCGATGATACTGAACTTCAGTATCGTCAGTATAATCAGCATCACTAGTGAAGGCTAATTATACTGATGATACTGAACTTCAGTATCATCGGTATAAAGTTTCAGCATCATTAGTAAAGGGTAATTATACTGATGATACTGAACTTCAGTATCATCGGTATAAAGTTTCAGCAACATTAGTAAAGGGTAATTATACTGATGATACTGAACTTCAGTATCATCGGTATAAAGTTTCAGCATCATTAGTAAATGGTAATTATACTGATGATACTGAACTTCAGTGTCATCGGTATAAAGTTTCAGCAACATTAGTAAAGGGTAATTATACTGATGATACTGAACTTCAGTATCATCGGTATAAAGTTTCAGCAACATTATTAAAGGGTAATTATACTGATGATACTGAACTTCAGTATCATCGGTATAAAGTTTCAGCAACATTAGTAAAGGGTAATTATGCTGATGATACTGAACTTCAGTATCATCGGTATAAAGTTTCAGCATCATTAGTAAATGGTAATTATACTGATGATACTGAACTTCAGTATCATCGGTATAAAGTTTCAGCAACATTAGTAAAGGGTAATTATACTGATGATAATGAACTTCAGTATCATCGGTATAAAGTTTCAGCATCATTAGTAAAGGGTAATTATACTGATGATACTGAACTTGAATATAAGTGTTATCTGAAATTCTGAATTATTATTATTATTTTGTTGTCTTTGAAATTTCTCAGCTTGCGCTGGTATTTTTGTTATGCCATTTACGGAACCAAGCCAAGTAAATGACATTAGGAAATACTTCTTTATTGTTAGATCCGTGGCATCTTCTTCTACTTGTAAAAACTTTCTTACGATTCGACATGTATTCAGTACGGCAGCTTTTTGGAGTTGTATTATTATTATTGTTAATATTCTTATTACTATATACTTCAGAAAGTTGTTCAGATTGATGGTCTGAAGCAGCCCTTAAGTATTACTAGGGTGTTTTGTTACACCCTGTATATCAAATAAAAATAAATACTGTTCATTGGTAAGCGCATCAGCTGAGAAAGTCTGTCGGGTCGGTAAGTATAAAATAAAACTACCTCTTCAGTATATGAGCATATTTAATATTTTCTTTTTCAAAATTGTAAAACTCACATTTTGAAATTGCAAAATTATAACTAAATTCTCATATCGTTAATAGTAACAATCGCCATTTTGTAATTTTTCTCCATTTTTTGTATTTTCTCTCAAACTAATAATAATAATTGTAAACCATTTATACATCTCTAATAATAATATATTTTAATGTCTAACAAATTCATTTTCTCAACGTTTTTACCACCATTTTCGTTTTTTTTCGTTATCCCAACATCAACTTTCACATATTTCTAATCAACTTTTTATAATATTCTAAACATACTTTTTACAATTTTTCCATTTACAATGACTACTGCACTCTTATCACACCGATTGATGTTAATTTTAGAAAAATATTGGAATGACTTTTTAAAATGAAACCTAAGCTAAAACCATAACTAACATTGACCTCAAAAATAATAAGTATTAAAAATTAAACATAATCTACTTCAAGTAATCATCAATTCCACGTACACAATAAATTGTTAACAATGCGATTACAAAAATCAATTCGATTCTTTGGCAATTTTCATTATTCAAAAGTGAATTTACAATTTTAGTTAAAACTGGCATGAAAGCATTTAATCCTATTGAGAAAAACTGGCAAAGTTGAAAACGATTATACAATATTTGCAGACTTCAAAAATTTCGGTCATTGTAGCGTGACCATTTGGATGGCTTGAATCCGATTGGTTAGGAAAAAGTGACGTCACGTTATCTTCTGAACCTATTGGCCGTGCAATTCAGGAAGGATCAATCTACAATGACCAAATATCGAAGTAATAAAATGAGTTGCAACATAATAAGCATCTATTATTGTTTTAACTATTGTACTTTAAGTATTTTGCTTAGAAACTTATCAACATAAAAGTATTACATAATTATCGGAGAAAGGACTAACACTGGCCAATATTTTAAAATTATCTGTATTTTATTTATTTTAAAAATATAGTACGATAAGTAGTTAACAAATGAATTATTGTAACAAAATAATTAATACCCATTTTTGTCTGAACTAAACTTTAGGCCAAAAGAGAAACCTTAAAAACGTAAGTGGAACCTTATTTTGTACACGTAAGCAATAAATCTAATATTACACCCTACCTACAGTACTTGGCCATAAAATCTATGGTAACAAATATAATATTACCCGAACATTTAACGTTCATTGTACTGAGCAAAGCAAAAATTATAAGAAAAACAAAAACAATTATAATTACTTAATAAAAAAAAAAAAGTTTTTCGAGTGATTTCTTGAACACGATTAATTAGATGTTAAGTTTCTGTTAAACTTTAAGAATTATTTTCATATTATTTTAAAAAGAACGAGTTTGCGTAATCACTCGATAAGCATACAATTTTGGTTTAGTTAATAATTAGAGAAAAAAATTAAGAATTAACATTAAAATTGGATGGAGCCGATTAGTAAGACTATTCGAGAAGATTTTAAAGATCTTTTAAAGTGTTAAATTAGAAATATATTAATCACATATAAATATTACTACAGCACTATTAGTATAATACAAAACAACAAATAAATTCGTGCTTCTTACATCTAGAATGCCTTTAAAACCTATTTTTAAACTCTGTTACTTATAGTTTACCGTGTAAGTGAAATTATGTATTTCTTACTCCAAAAATTGTTTTAAATTATAAGATAGGTCTTATCTAGCCGCCACTCTAGCAAGCATTGTTTTCGATGAAATTTTCAATACCTAATAATGTAATCTTTTATCATCGCACAAGGCAAGAAATCGAATTTATTAAATTTAACCTAACACTAAAATCTCCCTGATTTTTTTCTTACATCTAATTATACACAAAATAATTTTTGTACTCTTCCTTCGAGTTTGAAATGGCAACACGTATTTATGTGGCTTTTTATAGTTATGGCAGCTTTGTACGAACGCCGAAATATAAGGTCCAGCATTAATACTTGACGATATTTTTAAGGAATTTCGAAGGTATCAACGTTGCTTCAATAGGCTCCGAAACTCTTGAATCTCTTGACATAACTATCGTAAAAGATATTAATGTTAGACCTTACATACATTTTGATTTCGTTAACTCTTAGCTTGGACAAGATTGACGAAGATTTACGACGAGATTCCTTATTTTAATATGAATTCAAAAGAGTTGGCAACATTATGAAACATAATAACAAGCACCATACATCTAAAACAGCTAACTTGTAACTGAAGATTCATCTATTTCAGGTCACTGTTTAGAGAACTGACCAAAAATGTACTTACTAATAAAATAAAATAAAGACTTATATTGAATACCACCACTGTTAGGCATGTTACACATATTCTGGTCAGCATGATCGGTTCGGTGCCCATCAGGTTTTTTTGTTGATCGGCATTAGAGAAACTACCTATATAAATTCGATCAATCAAATCGACCAAATTTGTTCGAGCACCGCAAAACTAGATTGGAATACGATTGAAATTATGATGTGGCTGGGCTGGTTTTTCTCAAACTACACGTTCTTATTCGATTCCTACCGCTCTATGCTTATCACTGCCGATTTGAATATGTGTATACCGCACCTGACATCCCTGTGACTTGATAGGAATTTGTCTACATTTGCAATCAGTGTAAACCCTTACTCAATTATAGCAATATGATTTGACTTTGATATTCAGCACTATTAAAATCGTTTGACAATTATCTGTATTATCTTTATTATTATTGTCGACTGTGACAATGTATTCTAAAGTGTTGGATTCACATCGGATTAGATTGCTTTATTTGGTAAGGGTCACAATGTTCAATTTTAGAATTTTAAGGTCTGCGCTCAATAATCAACCATTCTGTTTCTCCAAACACTGTCATCAACAAACAAAACACTCAATTCATATTACACCAAAATAATATCCATCCTACTTTTTGATTCCACAAAATTTCAATAAAATCCAAATCAGCACAGACACTTCACGTTTTATGTTATTTTATTTAAAAATATCCAAATTTGAATCCAAAGAAGTCCTGGATACCTTTAGGCGTGTCCTAGGGTTGGTTAAGGAGCAATGCTTCGAGCTCATCGGCCGAGCGTAGTAGAAATGCCGCTGATTCGCGATATCCAGTGATTAGTTGCCTGACTGCGCCGACTTCTGCCCCGGACAGCTTATGGGTCAGGAGAGGTGTCTTCGAGGGGGGCGATGAAGTGGCTCCGGTCAACGATGACACTGTCGATGTGGCATGAAGAGACGTGGACGTCGCTGGGCTCTTCAACGATAGGTCTGTGGGGGCTAAAGTTTTCATTAGTTAATTATGTTATTCTTCTTCTTCTTCTTATCGTGTGGGCAGAGCCCTGGTGTCAGAGTTTTTTCAGACCGCCTTACGGCCTCTGACGTGGTTTTTATGTGAAGACTACTACCACCAGAGATAGTAGCCGGGACCAACGGCTTAACGTGCCATCCGAAGCACGGAATCATTTTTCTTTTCAGACAATCAGGTGATTCAGCCTGCAATGTGAAACTGAACTGAACTGAACTGTGTGAACCAACTGGGGAAAAACGCACAAAGTGACATATCACTAGGTGCCCCCCGTGGGAATCGAACCCACGGCCTCCGTGTCGAGAGCCCAATGCTCTTAACCATTAGACCACGGAGGCAGTTATTATGTTATTATGTTATTGAGGCTGTATTAAAAGGACTAGTAAAAATTATTGGTTTTAATTTTGTTTTGTCTGTATTTAATATTTTAGCTTTGTTAATCAATTTCATATAATTATAGAATTCGTTGGTGTAAGTAAAATTATTGAAAAAATCTCTAGCTACCCCAAAAGAAATAGAAGTTAAGAAAACTCGTGATTTATTTTAGAGAATAATGTAAAGGAATGTTTGTCCAACCTAACCACTCACCGGAGAGACTACTGGGGAATGTATGCGTGTGCGCAGCCATTGCAGATAACAAGGCGCTTTGATATGCAGCCATTGCCGCATTCACACCTACACCTGAAATTGGAGACGAAGAAATTTGGAATATTGTCATTTTCATATGGGATGATGATGTTCTCTGCGAAGACGTTACATCGAGTCACAATCATTGCCTGGCGTGATCGTAATCGTAATCGGATTTGACTCGCGAATCCAAACTTGTTAAGAATATTGTCCGCATAAGTATTATACATAATTATCAACCGCTGAAGTTATCGATACACGTAAGTTTCAAATTGTAAAAAAAAATTACCTGATGGCGGCAAAGCTGACAGTGTAGATAGAAGTGCGCTGCTTGAGAGAGCTGTGGCAGGATTCGTGTTTGAGCTGTAATGACACGAATTCATTCCGTTAATAACAAAGTTCTTTGATAAAGGTACTACCAAACATTTTTTTTTAGACTTACTTTTGCCTCCCAAATGTTTGTGGAGTTCCGAATGTAGTCGGGAATGACGGTCTGAATAGAGGAGCTGGAGAAGACGCAGGGCTGGAATTATACAAAGAATTGGTGGTTAAAATTTGTATCTTATAATTATAAAGTATGTATTAAACTGATATTGAAACTAAACTTCTTAGAACAGTGAAGGCAAAAAGTATAATAAAACTACCAGGAAACTATGCTCACCTAGCGGTCTTGCTACCAGCATTGCCATTTGCGTTATCCAACTTCAAATTATTGTTGTTTAACAACGAGTTCTCCAAAGTTGGACTTGCTGATGGCCGGGTAGTGTCTGCTGGAGCTTTGCTGTGGCCCGCCGTGGCCAACGAAGAGGTTGTTGAAGTGGTAGCAGGAGTGGATGCTGGGCTGCTTATAGCTCCACTGTAAAGACTGAGGAATGATGATGCGACGGCTGATGTTGCTGTGGTGTCTATTGCCTGTCAAGAATAAGGTAAATATTTTAATTGAAATGAAAACCAATGGAAACTGTTCACGAAAATAATACATTACTGAAGCGGCCAGCAACAGAGGCATTTATGGACGAACGTGTAAATGTGGGCCGAGGCGAAGCCGAGGCGCACATACGTAAGTCCATCAATGCCTAGTTGTGGCCAAGGCTTGTATAGTACTTTTCTCAAATAATGCGCGGAAATGAAAACAGTAAATTTTCTCAAATAATTCGCGGAAATTAAAACTCTTTTCAAAATCAATGACGAACAACGAACAACATTTTTTTTTTCAATAAACAGCTTTCTATTTGTAATCCAGTTCGTAATTCAAATAAAACCTTTGATGAGTTACCTCTGGTTACCTCCTCCTCCATGTTTCGGAGAAAAAGATAGTTCCATTTTTAAATTACACGACAGATATGAGTTTACTATGTAATTTATTTGGCCGCTAAACACGACAGATATGGATTTTCATACAAACATTGCCGGCCGCTGCGCGCATGTATTTGGCCAGTACAGCAAATTCGATTTATCTCGAAGAAGGTTGTCAAAATAATGCTCACATTTCCAAGCATGTTTGAGAAAAATATAATATGTTACATAACTTAGTAATTAGTGCCTGGTATACTCTGGTACCACGACATACTATTTTTAGCAAGATAATAAAGGAGAAAAGAGGCAGAAGTAAAAAAGAGCTAAGCGGCACTGCTGATTGACACTGACTGATTTTTGCATTAACTTGGGCCAAATGTTGCCATTTGGCCCAAGTTAATGCAAAAATCGATGTGTTAAGGGAGGTCGAGATACCGGTAAACAAAAGATATTATGATTTGCTTACAAAAGCGAGGATCTAAATAAAGATTTTCTACTTATAAACATGTGAACTAACCATCGGAGTCGGGACGGTCGGCATAGGCTGGCTGACAGGATCCAGGCCGAGCCTCATCCGCTTGGCGTTAAGGCTCTCGTTCTCGCAGGCCTGCGCAAGGATATGTTCTGCTTGAACTGACGTGAGGTGCGCGGGAGTTGGCCGTACCTGCACAATTAAGATTTTATTTTTATGTATTGTACAAGCGAGCATGAGGCCTTTGGAGTGGGACGCAAATGGGCCATTACTTTTTAGTGTTCTGTACCAAATATGAATTTCAATATGGTGCAAGCATGCAAGCTATTTAGGTACTAGCAAGAAATTCCAACAAAGGTTTCAAAGATTTATTTATTGTTTGTTTGCATTTTGAAAAGTTTAATCCCAAGCTTAATATTGTGAGGCGAAGTGACCAGAAATAGTAAGAAAATGTCGTCACTGGCTCTTTAGGAATAAAGAGATGATTGCCTACGCTAATCTCAGCGGATGTCGCCTAGACGATGTCATCTCACCACGCGGCGGGGCCGAACGAATGCATCTTAGTTTTATTAGTTGCAATCTGAAACCCTTGATTTTTATTTGTGGTGGTCAAGTTTGTGATTTTGTTCTTTCTAAAACAATCCTTGAGATCACCCAAAAAACTATACGAACAACGTCAAGCCAATTTGCTATTTAAACTAGATATTGGCAAAATCATCGATGGAGACACCACAATTTTTAGATTAGAATATAATATAAATAATGCGATCTTTGTTGGAATTTTTCTTTCGGCTAAGTATTATTTTCTGGTGTCTAATTTATATGTACATTAAAAAGGTACTGCTAGTTGTGTGATATAGCGCAACGGACAAAAAATTGGCAGAACATCTCACGGCTCAACAGGCCAGTTCAAGATTAAAGTGAACACTAGACAAGTTAACAACAGTTTTATTAGAAACCAAAGTCAGATCGAACCCTCACCGCTGTATCCCATGCATTCCCCGTTCCTGGAGTACTTCCACCGTTGCCAGTCGTAGGACCCTCCCCTCGGACTTTCTTATTTCTTCTGCAGCTCTTCAAGTAAGTCCTGATTCTCTTCCGAGCGCGTTCGGCAAACTCCGGAAACTGACGGGTGCACGAGTCTATGATCGCTTGAATCTTCTCCTTCGGCTGTTTTGAAATAGGAACTATCCTGTCTAAGTTCTCGTCTACGAAGAGGCGGACGAACATCTGGAAAGTGAAATGTCGAAAGTTATTATTGTTCTGCATTTGATGATGTCCTGGTATCTACAATCCCTTCAATGAAATAAGTGGCCATAATTCACAAGAGTTTTTCTCATTCCGATTTATGTCGTCATTTGTACTTTCCTACGTAATGTCATGCTAAATTGTACAATTTTGTTAAAAACTTACGTTAAAAGCCTTTAATCGCTCAGGATCGTGATGTTGAGGATCGACTCTGTCATCGCTATCATCGTCAGAAGCGCCTGCATCATCATCATCCTTTGTCCGGTCAGACGAAGATGTCTCATCGTGCGTTGATGCTGGTTCCACTCCTGACGTGACGGATCCAACATGGATTGGACTCTAAAGGAAAATAACATTCAGAATTAGAATAGTTCATTATGACTAATAGGAATTGATACGGAAAAATAATTAAACCCTGCGGCATAACAATATAATATCAAAAATACATCAAGATAAATTATTTTGACCTTTATGAACCGATTTCTATTATGATATTTTTACTAATCGTTTTGAATAAAGCTTAATCACAATTATTAAGACTCTTGAGAGTTAAAGCTATCGAAAACCTTAGAAAAATCTTTGCTAAAAATGTAATACAAAATGGTAGAGAATTAATATGAAACGCTGCTCAACCTTAAAACTCACCGAGTGCCCTGTGGTCAGGGGAGTTGGTGCTTTGGGAGGCTTGCTGCCAAGGCCCAAAGCGCTGTGGTATGATGCCCATAAGTCGGCCATACTATCGGCCCCGCTCTCTGTGATATCTCCATTTCGGCCAGCTGTAATTACAAGAGGATCAGATGTTAGCAGGATATTTCCTCATTTCTGGAACACAACCCGTACATAGTTATTTACTATTTAATAATAATAACAGAATTAGATTTTCGTCCGAAATTATCCTTCATCTTGTAAATGGCATTGATGATCAGTAGCATTTGCAAAAATGATTTTATTTGTATTGAAAGTAATCATTCGATCGCGAGCAGAGGTTTGTAGTTGTTAAGTTCATAGTTGTAAATGTCGAAGAGCTAAATTATATTATAAGAAACCTGTGCTATACCTTATTTACAAGCCTATAACTACATTGAATTTATGAGACTATTACTAACTGAATATAATTAGCATTCATTTTATTTGTGACCATGATAACTGTCCTATCATTCTTGCACAGTGAACTTAACATCCCTTTACGATTTAGTTTTATCAAAAAAGAATTAATAAATGTCACTTGTTTTTTTTTACAGTGTTATATAGAATCCAGTGTTACATTAGCGATAGAACTTGACAAATACAAGTAGCTTAGTACAAAGAACAACCATTGCCACCAGCATTAAATGCAGTAATTGACTTCGCATAAATAGCTAAAGTACCAAGGCCACAGAAATTAAATATGGGTCCAGAAACCGAGGGACCGGTGCATCTGCTTCTAAATGTCAACTTGAACAAGCTTAGTGCCTATAAATAATTTGAGAAGGTGCCTACGACGTCTGCGCCCCTGGCAGTCGGGCACTCTCTCGATATGGCTTCGCAATAAAAATAGATCGATCGTTGGAAATTATGCAATGGAAGCCCATCGCCTAATAATAAAGGAATGGACACGAAAATTTATATTTCAGAAGACTTTAATTGGGAATTCTTCGCAAGATATATCCTTTTTATGGGACACTTCCAGCTTTTATGCAAAGTAATTTCGCATAATCAGTTTAAAATTCTTTATAAAATCACACAAAAGTTTACCTTGAGTCTGGCTGTGATAATTCCATGCCAGCAACATCATTTTCAACTTCTCAGCGTCTTTGGTGAAGGCCTGACCTGCACCAGATCACATTCTCCAATCAATTTCAAAATCAAAATTTGGAATCTGTTGTTTTTATTTCAATTTTTATAGCCAATTCGTCAGTCGGTATTTTATGCCAGTCTTTAAAAATTTTGCTTGTTAAGACCGTTTGTAGCGACACAGTTTTATGTAGATGCCACATAAAATACCAACGAAATAATTGATTTGATGCAAGTGGCTGCAGAAATAGAGGAACTATACTCACTAGAAAAATTGTCATCGTCATTCATATCCGACGGCTCTGGTGTCAAGTTATCCTGCAACAAAAGAAAAAAAAAACGTTTAAAATGTATGCTTATTCCGGGATTAGTTCCGGGAAATGTATTTTCATTGTGAAAGAGCTGAGAGCTTAATTATTGGACGTCGATACGACAGCTAAAACTTCCTAGAACTTTCAACTCAAAGAATAGCTTGTCTAGGTCAAAGATAACGAGCAATTAGTTACTAGGGCATAATGACAAGTAAAATTGTGAGCTTTAGTTTAAAATAATTAATAAATTAGCGAAACTGCCGGCTGCACGGGTCAACGCTCCGGTCCGCGGACACAAATCGATAGTGCTTCAAATGGACAAGCTACTAAATATAGCTTGCTACACCACCACATATGTGCTGACCCTCTGGTACCCTGGATGGCATGACTGCCTCGTGGCTAAACGAAGTTTTCATTATTTTTACCGGGCTAACATAAATTATGGATCGAGTTATTGCTTTCTTTAGATGGAGCCCAAGAAGTACTTTATTATTGTTTCCTTTAAAAGCTATCGATTTTATATAAAACACAGGATATATCGGTGTAATTAGGTAAAACAGGTTAGGTCTTATTAAACCAAGATTTTCTGTTATCATTTATTTACTCCAGTTTCAAAATATCCAGCTTCTTTTGAAAGAAACGTTTTCCCATTGTATTGATTACAATCAGTGTCTCTTTCCAAAATATAGAACAGCAACTGAAAGAACACCTGAAATCTATATCAAAAACTAGTTTTCATTTTGATATATAAAGTTAACATACCTAATAAATACTAGCAATTACTTAGTAGTTAATTTCCAACTAAAGTCTGGTTAAAAAATTAACCCCACCATTATAACTGAATTTCAATGCACGGACTAGGGCATCATGACCTGGCAACACGTTTAATAAATTGGAATCTGAAGGGCGCCCGCAATCAGAATGACCGACTGACATCCGTATGAATGGAGACAAATCCCTGTGGATTCTAAACATTTGTGTATCGTTCGTTTCGTACACAAAGTCCCTGGGTTATGCGATTTTGAAACTTATGTCTTGGGGGATAAGAGTTAGAGAGCTTCCTATATAATGGCATAAACTGTAGCTATCTATCTATATGTGAATTTTATACGCACGCACACAAATGGAAATGGGCTTTAATATGACGCAGACAATTTCGAGTTCATTCATTCTTTATGAATGAAATTAATGAACTGTTCAATTTTACACGCAAACGAATCTTTAGGTACCTAATAAGATTCCCCTGGAAATTATAAAATAAAAAAAAAATAAAAAAAATTCTTTGCAATAATCAATTTATGTACAAGCTTTTCACATTAATACTTAACTACCGACAAACAGTTAGGTAATAAAAAATAGTTTATAGTCATCATAAAATTCAATGTAGTCACTATTGTTGAAAAAAAAATAGAATGACATATCATTGACTTGACAGAAGAAGATATAAGTAATCTGAAAATGGAGCGTCATTTTAGGAACTTCAATTTTCCACTGAACGTCGGCCGCTTTACGAAAACATACAAAGATTTAACAACAGGTGGTTTACAACTTTGATACCGATCTCATCAAACATACGAAACCAACAACATCGTCTGTGAGTACGTACAAATCTACTAGGTACATACTTACTAATGAAAACGGGTAAGGCAACTTGGTTTAGCACTGATTAAAAAGCTTCACCTTATCCTTATGCGGTACCAGAGGTAATTTTTACCCGACTGCGCCTGAAGGAGGGTTATTTTTTTTACATAATACACAGAGGAAAAAACCTTATAGATATTATCTTAAAGAGGAAAAAAGGTATGCATGCATCATGAACGAAATTTTCGTTCATGGCATGCATACCTACATCTAATCTAAACTATTATAAAACTGTAACAGAAGTGTGTCTGTACATTGAAGATATTTACAATAACCCTCCTTCTGCCACAGTCGGGTAAAAAGAAGATTATGATATGGTTTTTATGTCCCTGATTCCAAATCACCAATTTTTGGATTTTTTGTCCGTCTGTTTGTTTGTTTGTGTGTTTGTTTGTTCGAGCATCACGCAAAAACTACTGAACCTATTTTGATGAAACTTTTTTTGTTTGATAGCTTATGATCTGACTTAAAATCTGGTATATAATTTATGCGGACAAAGTCGCGCAAAACTCATCCTAAATAAAGGTGTTCACATAATACTTTAGGTACCTACTCTTGAATCATCTGTCTATCTATCTACCTTTAGCATATTGAAGGTTTCGGGATGGAATGATATGTCAAGTGGTGATACCTGATGTGATGTGCATGCATGCATACGCCTACACAGTTATCCCACGGGGGTAGGCAGTGACATAACGGCTTGCCTTAAAAAAGCGCAAAAAAATAATCATCCGGTTTTTTTAGTGTTGCTGACGTAATTTTTTTTAATTTTGTTATGTTTCTAGGCTCATATTGGCTGAATACTATAGGTATCTACCGAGAAAATATCAATTATTGATTACTCCCGGCTCAAACCGTATAATGACTCAGCTATAGTGAAAAAAAAAACGTTTACTTCAACCAAGATCTTGTTTATGATAATCATACAACATGAATCCATATGAGCCTGTCAACATCGTGACTTCTCTGACTAAGAGAACTTTGTTAAACGAATTCTGCTTGCTGTGACAACTACCATCTTTTGTTTTTAGTAAACAATAATAAAGTAATTTCAATATTATATTTTAAATTTTTTTATTTTGGTGTTAATTAAGAGAAAATACTTCTTAGTTGGCTCGCATTTTTTTCAGTGTATGTAATAAATATAGATCGGTAATTATTGTGCGTTTCGCGGCATTTTCAGGGTTGGTAATAAGCGAGTTTTTTGTGGCCGTGACTTTTTATTATTATTCTTACAAGTCATGTTCTAAATGTGTTCTAAGTTCTAACCGGTGTGCCATTTCAATTATATTATGAAATTACCAATATGATCCAAATATACAGTCGAGAACACGTCAAGTTCGACACCTTGATCTTCGTACTGTTCTTATGTAATTCGTATAAAAAACAATATCGCACTTCAAATCTCAAGCTTGACGTGGTCTTGACTGCACATGGCTTTATGGGTTAGTTCTCTTTGCCTTTTACAAACAGGAAAAAATAAAACAATGAGGAACGTGAAAATAACTCTAATTTGGGGCCATATTCGAAAACACTAAAAGAAAAGGATATGGTAACATTGTAATTCTTAACCAATGATGTGTTACAACTGTCACCCCTAGAGATTGCCGCGAGTTGCACAATAGTTACCGATCACTAGTAATGGTAATAGTTGTTGTTGTCATGGTTTAGGTCCAGTGGATAATTAGTGTTAGTTGTAGCAACGTTTCTGTCCACCCTACCAGGAATTACTGTCGTGAGTTTAGGTACACGATGAGACTTCGGACTTATGGAAGGATCAATAATTAGGAATTGACTATAATAATGAAAGACAGGCGAATTACTAGGCAATAAAAAATTACCCTTTGCAATGCAATATACCTACTTATTCATTAGGTGCCTAGGTATATAATATCTGTAATGCCTGACTGCATTCTAAATCGAATGAAAATGCTGATTCAGTACTAATGTAGACAGTAAACACTTAATATTTCGTATTTGTTTACACATTCTTAACCTAGATACAGTATTGTCAACGGTTATTTGTTATTTGGGGGAGAGCTATTGCTAAGCACTTCGACCATTTTATTTATTTTAAAAGGTATCTTTGGTACCTATTTTACAAAGAATTTTGGCGGCTGGTCCTGTAATTTGAGACCCAGACTTAGAGGTCCCGTACATGAATGAAACTTAGTAATACGTGTAGAGTGAAACAAAACTAACAAAAAAATTAATTGGTTGTAACCTGTAAAAGTTAGGGGAAAGTTATTCTCCTTATGATACCTTTTGTAGCAAGTGTGTTAAAGTCATAATCTTTCTTATTAGATAGTCCATTCAATCTTCCACTGATTCATTATTTTTATTTTAATGAAAATTCACGATAACCGTATAATATTATGATAATGGAAGAAAACGAAATTACGAGCTATCAGTTCAACCAAGCCAAATACATTCCGTAACGACCAAAAAATACCTCAGTGATAATATTAGATATGAAAATAGCTGTTAATGGCTACTGCTTTTTGGATGATTTGTCTATTTTACTAGTAATTTCTACTTTTGAATCCGGACTTCTGAAGATGTGGAAGTTTTTTTTTAAAAATGCCTTAATTTTTTCTGTTTATAATAATTATTGCCGCCGTCCTGGAGTGCGATTTTTGAATCTCATTCGCTGAGTTCAGCAGTTGAAAATGTCAAAATTATTGTAGAGATAGGCATCTTTGTATTGCGAATTTGACTTTCAAAAATCATGCTTCAGGAGTGCTATTTTTGAAAGTCAAATCAGCAGTAGAAAGATGCGTATCTCCATAGTAATTTTGACATTTTCAACTGCTGAACTCAGCGAATGAGATTCAAAAATCGCACTCCTGAAGACCTTTTAGTTTTCGTAAAAAATGGCTGGGTCCAAATCTGCCCATCTTCTTTCGCCCTCATTTTACTCATCCTACCTCCTATGTCTTTTGCTATATCGGTTATGCAGTCATGACAACTTCAAGCGTAGGTACATAAATTCCATAGAACCTAGTGTTATATACCAAGAATCGAATCGCCGCCTTATAAGTAAGTCGCAAGCTCTCTTCCATAGGCCATCTCTTTAAAATTTTTCATCGACTAACTTATTATTTAGAATCCTGTTTAAAGTTTTTCTTAGCGTATAATTAACTAACTACCTTGTAGTCAAACCACTTAACTATAAGCACTTGAAACATCTAAGTACCAGGTGCACATAGACATGAGTTAGGTGGGGTGACAAGCAAGGCCTGATATCGACCGTCTTGAGGGCGGTGGCCAAGGACCGCATCTGCTATGCGGACACTAAATATCCGTTGACCCTTCGCTTGCGTTATGTGCACCTAGATGCATTGTAGATATAGCCTTTGTGGACACACCGATGAAAAAAACATTACCCCTCCTTTTGCCGCAATCGGGTAAAAAGATGGTGCTTATGCAACTTTTGGAAACTTTTTCTTTTCATGATTTCTGAAACTTAATTGTTAATTTTTCTTTAATTTTCTTCCAGAAAATGCTGCAAAAACTAAATTTTATAAAACTAGTCTTATTTATGCTTATTCTGTAATTGTTGTGTCCGAATGAACAGAAAAACGTTTCCATAATCTTAAAATCTGCATTGTATTTACATTCACAGCGATTTTGATCCAACCTTAACAATAAATTTCGCATGTTCTAACGCAAAATGCAAATTGCAATATTAGCTTAGTTAAAAGGAAAATCATGTCATTTGTTTAGGCCATTCGAGGTAAACTTAGTCACCAACCTTACCGCCCGTGTGTGTAGTCCTTACATCAGTCAAAATTACAGATTATACACAGTATGGCTATGCACATAAAGTCCATAGTAGCTAAGCCTGTGCAATCAGCTGGGTCTTGTATACTTAGGGTTGCCACTTTTTGACGGAAATAATATATAGGTATTATTCGATAAATTGCTAAAAATATTTGATTAAATTATTTAGATGTCTAAACAGGGTTAGGTTCGTTTGTAATTTTTTTTTATTTGCTTTATTAACATCATCATCATCCTCCTCCTGTCCTTATCCCATTATTTGGAGTCGGCGCAATATGAAATGTCTGTAGGTATATCAACTATCCACAGTGTTTAGGTCCATATATTAACACTAATTCATATTTTATTGCGGCGTTGTCTTTTTAACCGACTTCAAAAAAAGGAGGAGGTTCTATGTTCGGCTGTATGTATTTTTTTTTTATGTATGTTCACTGATATTTCCGTTAATTGTGAACCAATTTTAAAAATTATTTTTTTGTTTGAAAGGGTGGATGGAGGTGGTCATTTTAATATTGTGATGATCTGATGACGCACTTCGGAGCTACATGATATAACTCCTCAAAAGTTGACAGCAAATCGTCTGCGATTGAACCATTTGCTTCTTTTCAATGTACCCTTTTATCATTATCTGTGGTTTTGGGCCTTGACAGGCTTGCTAAGCCTGTGCCACGTAGACCATCGCTGGTCCTTTGTGATCGCCCTTGTACCCTTTGCGTGCATAACTGATATCTGAGTCGAAATAGCATATTTAATCAATAAAAATAATGAAATAAAATTTTTTTCACAAAAAAATAAAAACCGACTTCGGAAGTAAAAAAGTACAAAATAATTACTGTAATATTTCAGCCTATGAATTTTCCGTTCGAATCTATAAGAAAATTAATTTGTTTTGTTGGAGTCGGTGTCAAGCCAAGCCAATTACTGCAAGCCCATTCGCGAATCGTACCTACCGGCTTGACAGCGACTTCGACAAAACATATTAATTTTCTTATAGATTCGAACGTAAAATTCATAGGCTGAAATATTACAGTAATTATTTTGTAGTACTTTTTTACTTCTGAAGTCAGTTTTTATTTTTTTGTGATTTAGTTATCTTTCATTTCAAATCGGTCACTTATAAAGTTATGTAGTGAAAGCAGATGTTGCAGGGATTGGGTAAATAAATATAATAAGCACAAACATTAGAGGAATTTGCACTATGGTGTGTTTAGTTAGATTTGACAAACAACAAATTACTTTCATGATCATCATTAATTGCTGCAATTTAATGAACTGCAATAAAATTAATTGCTGCAATTGAGCTATAAAAATACTAATTATGTCTTTATTCTCTATCTTATTGGTATAGTGTACAAATAACTTAAGTGCAGTGTGTGGTTTTGGTCAGCGACGCATATTTAGGGGGTGCTTCAGACCATAAAACTGAACAACTTTCAAAATCTGCTGTCCCATACATTTGAGTCATGTTGGTAGTACAGTTTTGTATGAAACTGGTATTTTTTTTCTCGAGATTTCGATGTTGGCTCCATAGAGAAAGTTGTTCAGTTTGATGGTCTGAAGCACTCTCTAAATGCGCGTCGCTGACCAAAACCACATCCAGTATATGTATATTACGATACTATAATACAGGGTCGCTCTTAATATGCTGACACTTTTTTAAGGGGATGATCGGATCATCAAACTGAACAACTATCTCTATGGCACCAAAAATGAAATCGCGAAAAAAAATCAGCTCTTCCATACAAAACTGCAAACCACTCGATCCAAATGTATGGGACAGCCGATTTTTTTTTTCGAGATTTCGGCGTATGTCCCATAGATAAAGTTGTTCAGTTTGATGGTCTGATCATCCCCTTAAAAAAGTGTCAGCATAAATTGATATCATTAGCATAAACTAAGAGTCTACCCATCAAACTGAACAAAATCGGAGCAAAAAAATTATCAACTATTCCATACTAAACTGCAATACCTACTCGACTCAAATGTATGCACCAGGTGATTTTTTAGTTGCTCCGATCGGTTTGCTCTCATAGTAAAAGTTGTTCAGTTTGATGGGTAGACTCTTAGTTTAAAAGGATGCTAATGATATCAATTTCACCCTGTAGTACAGGTGGCAACCCTACAAGTGTCTCTTAAACTGTACATACTAGATGTGCAATTTAGTCAGTAATTAATTACACATCAATGACAGATAGGGTGTATTGGTGCGTGTGTACATACCTTTTATAAATATGTCCTAGCAAAGGTTAATAGAAGCAAATGTTTTAGCTTGACGTTATGTCCTGGAGCTACTTAAGGGAGAATTGAAATTGTAACGAAGCAAAAACTATTGTAATGTAAGTTTACTTAATAATACAAAGGATAGATTGGTAATTTTTAGGGTTCCGTATCCAAGGGGTGCTAATGGGACCCCATTACTAAGCTTACGCCGGCCGGCCGTTCGTCCTAACATCAAAATGCTGTACAGGATTGCGATTTTTGAATCTCATTCGCTGAGTTCAGCAGTTGAAAATGTCAAAATTACTGTGGAGATATGTATCTTTCTACTGCTGATTTGACTTTCAAAATCACACTTCAGGAGTTCGATTTTTGAAAGTCAAATCAGCAGTAGAAAGATGCGTATTTCCATAGTAATTTTGACATTTTCAACTGTTGAACACAGCGAATGAGATTCAAAAATCGAACACACGTTGAACTCAGCAGTTGAAAATGTCAATATTACTATGGACATATGATAGTTTGTGGATATGCATCTTTCTACTGCTGATTTGACATTCAAAAATTATACTCAAGGAGTGCGATTTTTGAAAGTCAAATGAGTAGAAAGATGCGTATCTCCATACATTTTCAACGGCTGAGTTCAACGTATGAGATTCAAAAATCGCACTCCTGGGTGTTACAAAAGTGAAAATAAACATTTAAAACTATTAAGGGGGTTGTTTATACCATCAAACTAAACAACTTTCATAATGCGACCAATATCGAAATCGCAAAAAAAAAATCTGTACCTATACATTTAGCTCGAGTAGATTTGTAGTTTAGTATGGAACATCAGATTTTTTTTCCAGATTTCGATATTGGTCCCATAGTGAAAGTTGTTCAGTTTGATGGTCTAACCACCCCCTTAAATGTTTATTTGTATTTTTGTAGCACCTTGTATATTTTGAACCGTAATAGAGGTAGCCGGTTACTACATATTTGCACAGAAAATGTGTGATATAAATATTGGATTTCATGATTTAAAAAAAGTTAGCAGGGAGGATCAACTAGTTTGGTTCTTATTTGTGGGTAAATAAGAAACTAGTTTTTTTTTACGTTTTTTGATCTTTATTGGTAAAACGGTAATGCATATAAGCGTCAAACAGTGCGCGACTAATACGACTCGCACTTAGCCGGTTTTTTATTAATTAATTGATAGCATCAATGAAAGGTGATGAATCTTTAATCACATAATTATTGTAATGTTTATGTTTTTTTCGTTTTGTGTAAAATTAAGTACCTAATATTTGATTTGATTTTTTGTATCTTTGATTTCAGTTGTAGAGTAATTTATTCTACATCATCATCAGCTTATCAAAAAATCACAACATTTTTATTTACGAGCATTTACGAATTTTTCACCGATTTTTGACACTGCTGGCTTTTAGGTGAAACAGAACACCGTTTGGAAACTTGCATGAGCTTGCATGCATCAATATTATATGCTTTGTAGGTACCCACATGTCCATTAATAAGTCGATGGGGTCACTATCTGTCACACTGAACAGAGTTTCGGTATTACTAGTGAAACGTGGATGTTTTAAGTTAGTTGACTAACTAGACCTACTACTATACTCCTAGAGGGGGTCCTTGGGGAATATATTCGTGAGCAATACTATGCTACGCCAAGAATTTTTTATTGATGTCCTGGAGTGCGATTTTGAAATCTCATAGGTACGTTGAACCCAGCAGTTGAAAATTTATGGAGATACGCAACTTTCTACTGCTGATTTGACTTTAAAAAATAGCACTCCTGTAATATGATTTTTGAAAGTCAAATCATAAGTAGAAAGATGCATATCTCCATAGTAATTTTGACATTTACAACGGCTAAACTCAGCAAATGAGATTAAAAAATCGCACTCCTGTAGAAAGTGTACCAACTTTTCTATCTTGACTATTATAAAACTGTAAATTTGAAAAAAGAATTTAGTTTGTTTGTTTGTTTGTTTGGGTGTTTGTTTGTTCGAGTATCACGCAAAAACTACTGAACCGATTTTGATGAAACTTTTTTTTGGTAGCGTAACATCCGACTTAAAATCTGGTATATAATTTATGCGGACGAAGTCGCGGGTAAAAGCTCGTATTATATATTCGTATTCTAAGAATTCAAAAGGAAAATGAAAAGGATTAAAAACAATAAAATCTGAGATGCGTTTCAAATAAATACTCTAGTTTTGGTAGAAGACTTATTCATGATGGGTGTTAAACATGAACAAAATTCACATTCTGCAAGGGTAGCATGCCACCGTGATACAGCGCTATCACACCTTCGCTCTCTTTCTATTTGCTCGCGAACGAACGAGATAAAAGACATGATACAGCCGTATCACGTGTAGTATGCTACGGCTTCTGATTCCAATAAGATTAATGAGGTAGATTCAAATCACAATCTATCTAAACTATAATAAAACTGTAACAGAAGTGTGTCTGTACATTGAAGATATTTACAAAAAAAAGATTACGATATGATTTTTAGATGTCCCTGATTCCAAATCACCAATTTTTGGATTTTTTGTCTGTCTGTTTGTTTGTTTGTTCGTTTGTTTGTTTGTTTGTTTGTTTGGGTGTTTGTTTGTTCGAGTATCACGCAAAAACTACTGAACCGATTTTGATGAAACTTTTTTTGTTTGACAGCTTATTATCTGACTTAAAATCTGGTACATAATTTATGCGGACGAAGTCGCGGGTAAAAGCTCGTTTTAATTAAAATTGTTTATTTAAAAACTAACAACAACAAACCCTTTGTCTCCCGTTTGATGAAAAATCAAATGAATCCAAATCATTCGGAGCAGTCATCTGTCCGGTGGAATAAATCGCGAAATAACCTAGTTTTCGATACAAAATAACTGCAAAATTTTCGGGAACCTACCACCGTTTATGTACACTGCTATGTACATTGATACATGGCCTATGTACTGCGGTACCCCCCCTCTCACCCGCGATTCCCCCCTCCGTTCTCCGCGTGTTACCCGTGTAGTGCTTGCCACCCCGCGAGCGACTGTGCTGTGACTATGGCATATATCGATAGATTACGTTTGGAGTTTCGATAAACGTTAGCAAAGTCCGTAAAGTCCGTATATTGCCTATCATTTTATAATTTATCGTAGGTATTATACCATTTCTGGGCATCATCTCAATTAAAACAGCGGTTTTGTTCTAGAGACACAGTATTTAATAATTATTACGTACCTATTCGAAACTATGTCAATGTTTGTCTATCTATTTCAACTATTACCTACGTCTTCATTTCTGAATAACAAAACCAACTATTACAACGTGGGCGAAGTCGAATCCAGTTTGAAATAATTGAGCACTTATTCAGAAACACAATAAGAATCAGTTCCTTATTTTGTTTTAGATGGTTTTTAGAATCAATTTAGTTCTATTCTTTAATTTACTGACTCAAATGCTTATCATTATTAGGTTCATTAGATCTATTTTCTCAAATTTATCTTACTAAATTTTTTATTTTATTCTAAATCAGATCTTTCCCTTTTACATTTCCAACCCATTTAAACATAAAAAAGGTTTCATTCCGCCCAATAAACATCCATCGATAACAAGCAATCATCGACAATGCAGCGTACCGGCAATCAGGTGGCAGTCAGCGTATAATCATTAAATACCCACGCGGAGGGGTGCGATGACGCCCGTGGCGCCACCCCGCACCCTACACCACCCGCGCCCAATTATGAAAATACCAACAAAATACATTTAAATTTGAAAATGATTCGAACTGTAATCATTATGCAGAACCTATTTATCGATAAGTAGTTCATCATCACATCCTTATTTGTGGTTTTCTTACATATTTATATGTGAGCATGAAGAAGTGACGTATATTGATTGAGTTTGTGAGTAACTTTAGGAATTGTTGACCGCTCGTTTATAAGTTTTATAAGGTAAAGCTACATTGCTAATACGTCCTTATTGCGTATCCATGGTACTAACAATCGAATGTTAATGCATACCTTACCATTTCCTCCGTTTCAAGGACTATGTGTCTACATTGCTCTAAGATACTAAAGATCCTCTTTTTTTCTATATTCCGTAACGTTACGTAGGTCCACTTGTAAAAAAGTTCAAAAAAGTTAATGCTCGAGGAGAATATTAGTTAAACTGTGAGATTTAACTTTCATGCAGCCTTTTTCCTCGGTTCCCTGAGCCAAAAAACATTTTCGCAAGCGCTTGCTAATAGCTACAACGGAGCTTCTTTTTTATTCCCCCATTTTTAGAACTTTTTGCCCGTCTCGACCAGGAGCGCAGAGGCGGGTTGAAAGTCTTCCCGGTCTTTCAAAATAAACGGCTTCCTTTAGCATTCTGCTGGCTCGGTAGTTTTGCTCGCCGCTTGCGCCTCAGTATTTTTAAAGCGGACAGCGCCCCCCTTGGGCCCCGTGGCACTCGCGGGGGGGCCCGTGCCCCCACCGCCCCCGCCCACACACAGTAATACCATAACGGGTGCGAGCTATGACGAGATTATCTACGTACACGCATATCCACTATACACGTACAGGCGTACACTATGTACCAGGAGTACATAGGCACATAAGCGATGACTTGTGTACATAAACGGCATTGATTTACCGGGCCGGACGCGACCTGTCATCAATGCACAATGACGATTACATCGTAGTAAAGTATGAAGCAAAAATATTGCTCTGTTTCGGCCTCGAGGAAGGCGAAGTAAATCCGTATGTAACGAAACGTGCTCGAATCCGAAGGGTGCTAGAGGTTGGGACAAAGGGGTGGTGGAACCATCGCGAGGTTGACATGTGAAGTTGAAGCTACCGGCATCGGAGGGGTGGACGATCTGATCGTCTTTATATAACAGTTATTGATGAATGAATAAGCATAAAGAATCAATTTGAAGCACCACGTTGAATTTAGAACTACTTGGCAGTAGAAAATGTCAAAATTACTATGAAGATTGTGCATCTTTCTTCTGCCAAGTCGCTCGTATGATTTTCAAAAATCGCACCTCTGGTTTTTAGATGTCCTTGATTCCAAATCACCAATTTTTAGATTTTTTATTAGTTTGTTTGTTTGTTTATTTGTTTGTGTGTTTGTTTGTGTGTTTGTTTGTTCGAGCATCACGCAAAAACTACTGAACCGATTTTGATGAAACTTTTTTGTTTGTTAGGTTATGATCTGACTTAAATTCTGGTATATAATTTATGCGGACGAAGTCGCGGGTAAATGCTCGTAGCTTATAATTATAATTGAAAATACCAAATAATAAGTATTAATTATGTCTGATTGTATTTTAATTGCCTTTAGCGCATAATGTCCGTTTCGCAAAATGTCCACAGGTACCTTTTCAGAATATATCTCTCGAATGATTCTTTTTCAACGTTGTGAAAGAAACAATTCTGTGTAATCTTTTTCTAACCGATGGCCGATGAGGCCAAAGAGTTCTCGAGTGGCGACCGCGTACCGGAAAGCGCAGCGTCGTGGGTAGGGCAAGGTGAACCGACGACCTGGTGAAGGTGGCGGGAACCCGTTGGATGAGGGCAGCGCAGGACCGGTCTTTGTGGCGATCCTTGGAGGAGGCCTATGTCCAGCAGTGGACGTCCATCGGCTGAGATGATGATGATGACAATATTTTGATGACATACATAATAAGACACCAACATGAAAATCCCGAATTACGACAATAATTATTGATTCAAAGTTCAAAAGTCCAACGGAGCGGAATTCTGTCATGTCATTTCATATTTTGTTTTCTGTTCGTGCGCAATTTATTGCGAACGATGTTGCGTTAATAAATAATAATTCGTGGAAATATAACTAGCATAGTAAGTATATAAGTACTCGCACAACGGCCTTATTTCTTTTCGAGTGAAATTCTCGATGCGGAAAAATGACATTAAGTACAATTATAGTCAAAGGGACAGAAAATTTTGTCCAACTGTACTTGCAACTACACAATAATTTTTTAGAATTTTCTCATTGAGATTATACCTAAAGCTATACCATTGCAGGAATTTCCACTTTTTGAGGTTTGTGTTTGAGTGTGGTGTCAATTAGTATCACATAGGGGCAAATGTCACTTGGTCATCTTTTGGACAAAACGGTCCAAAACCAGGGTCCGGTCCAGGTTTACGGTTACTTTTCACGCACACTAGCATAAAAAAGAAGTGGACAGCCGCAGAAACAAACATTTATAGTTCCATCTCCTTCTACTATTAAAAGAACGTCATAAGATAAAAGAGACTAACTACATTCGTAAATTGATGCGATCTCTATGCTTTAGATTAAGAATAAAGGAGATCATTCCTCTGAGAATTTTCTAAAAAAATTAGCTGTCCCATTCGTTTGAATCGAATAGGTATTGCAGTTTTGTATGGGACAGCTGTTTTTTTTGCTTTGACAGGTTTGCTACCATAGTAAAAGTTCTTTTCCTCCGACCCTGTAGAATACCTATATAAATATAAGTGCTCGCACAACGGCCTTATTTCTTTTCGAGTGAAGTTCTCGACGCGAAAAATGACATTAGTACAATTACAGTCAAAGGGACAGAAAGTTTTGTTCGACTGTACTTGCAACTACACAATAATTTTTTAGAATTTCCCATTGTATCTATGTATCTTCTATTTCTATTTTACCTATGTATATCTCTTGTAGAATTTTCTATTAACGTGTACCTTAGTGGAGTAAGCGGGATTATCTTTAGCGATTAGGATTATATAATTCTTAATTATTATTATGCCATTGCCTCATTATTGACAAAACCTATCAACCAATTTCCTAGAAAGTCCTTGGGACTTGGCTTGCACACAAACCCTTAATATTTAATCTTATATCTAACTTCAAATTATTGTATACAACTAAGTTATTAAATACACGTTACTCCTATAATAACTTAAATATGTATATTGATCAATAAAATACACAAACAAAATAATAGGTAATTTTTAAACACTTTCCGAATGCCCAAGTGTGGGCTCCATCAAACTGAACAACTCTTACTACGGGGGCAAACCTGAAATCACAAAAAAACAATCTGCTGCTTCATACATATGAGTAGAGTAGGCATTGCAGTTTGTTTTGCGATTTCTGGCTTGCCCCCGTAGTAAAAGTTGTTCGGTTTGAACTTTCCATAAATTTTGAAGTGTATTCAAAATTGCCCAGTACATAAACAAAGCCAAACTTAGAGGTTTGCTGTAATAATTACAATTGAATATTTTGTAGGGTTCCGCAGCCTTCTGTCGGTCCTAGTGTAATAACTTCTAAAGTTATAAAGTATGAAATTAACGCTTGGTATAGTTATGGTAATAGATACTCTTTCTTATACTGTGGTATAGTCCTTTAGATGTAAGAAGAAACTATTGATGAAACTGTGTAGTGTCAAGGTAAAATCGCTACGAAATCCTACACTATGCCTGGATACGGCACTTGGCCGGTCAAGAACTGGGACAGAAGTCCCAGAAATATGTCCCAAAAATATGATTAGTTGTAGTCTTATAACAAAACAAATTGCTCCCCAATATAATAATTAAGCTTTTTTTATTTCATTTATGATATTGGACCAGCAATTGCTATATCTGTACCGAGTTCCAACTTCCTATGTCTTACGGTCTCTGAGAAAAATGCCTGTGACAGACGGACGGACGGACGGACGGAAAGACAGATACCGAGCTGATTCCATAAGTGTTCCGTTTTGCCAATTAGGTACGGAACACTAAAAAACAATAAAATTATGGAAGAGCGTTCGCAAATAAGTTATATTGCTTATCGGACGATAACTACACTTGCATTATGAAGACATCGGATGCTCTAGCATAAGACGCACGATAAGGCTTTTAACTCGATCATAAGTGTGCAAAAAGAACGAGAGCTAAGACGTGACAGGTGCTATGACTTCCCGCCATGCTAGACAACCTATAGACAACTAGGTAAGGCGTTTTAAGGTAGGTTTAGACGATGACAATTTTGCGGAAAAAAAAACACGACACGCTTTCGTTTACACGGTGCTAATTTCCAGCGTCAATTTGTTCGCATGCGAATGGATTTGCTAGAGCAAACCGTGCCAATTGGCGCGGGGTTGCGAGTTGCGAGGGACGCGGGCGGAGGTCACTAGCACCGAAAAATAGACGCGTGCCGTGCTCTATTCCTTACAACGTTCGCATGCCGTGAAATATTCGTGCGAAAAGTGTTTATACGGTGCTTTTTTTGAGGCGCCGCAGATTTCGCACCGCAAAATTTTCATCGTATAAACCTGGCTTTAATCTCACCAAAATACAGCGCTATCGGTTGAATCTATCTATAAGTTAGCAAGTCAACGTGGATTCTAGCTTTGGGCATAAAGTAGCACCTAATGCTACCTTTAAAATTATTTAACTGATGTGTAAAGAAACTTACGAAATTAAACCATTTAAAAATCAAATCACAAAAATACAGTTATTTATGAAAAGAAAACTAAATAAATAACAAAATCTTCTAACAGTTATTTCATTTCAATAAGACGTAACTTGATTTGACTATTTGGGAATTGGACCAAACGGGAATTAGACTTAACTGTAATAGACCAAAGGGGATTTGACTATCTGGGAATTGGACGTAACGGAGAGACTAGACCAAGTGGTAATTGGACCAAACGGACCAAAATGGCTTTCAATGATTTTTAAATTTCTCGTCATATCAAACGAATACCTACCATAAGTAATTAAGTACCTACCTAGTTCAAATGTCCATATTCACTAATTGAAAAAAACAAAGTTTTACATTCACCAAGAATTTTCGCTTATTGTTTTACAATAGTTTTCTTTTTGAGGTTAAAATAATATAAACCGGAGCGTTAGCATTTACGAAAATGGTAATTAATTTTGATAACTCTTCAATACATAAAGAAAGACTTCCACGTGGAGGAAATTGGCTGCGTAAACATTTTTTCTTTCGAGGTGAACTCTTGCCGCTTTGTTAAAGTAAAATAAATATTATTTTAATATTCTTACAAGTATTTCCAGCATATTTCGAGTCAATTACGCCATTGAATGTTAACTCAGTTTCAAATTCCTACCAGGCTACAATAAACGAAAAGTCCTCAACCCAAATTAATAAATAATTAATACACATTCCGTTTATGGAAACTACGCGTAAACCGCGTCGTTACCACGTCTAAGTATCAGGGTAGCAGAGTAGGTGAAGCGTCGTAGATACTCGCATTATGAGAGGGGGCGAGGAGGGCGACCTCGAAAAACCGAACGGGGGCTGTCTACGTCGAAAAGCATCGCGAATTTCACAAAGCGGCTTCCTAGTTACAGGGGTATCGTTGGGGAGACGTGGTTACAAGTCGGCGCCTCGTGCCTCGTGCCTGCTCTTTGAAGTGTGATAAACGGAGAGAGTACTAAATATGGATACGTAGGAGTGCGTGCTTCGAGACTTCTGCTCCCCTGTTACCCGACTTGCGAAATGTATAAGTTCAAAACTGCTACGTACGTGGGCTTTTGTGTAGATATAATCTTACTACGCTTATGTATAGTTGTCGCTTCCTCCCCTATTTAATCTTCGATGTCAGTAGGTAGTGAAATCTTGTGTATGTCGGTTTTCTTGAAACGCTGAAGCGTACCTTGTGGTTACTACATTTAGATACAAATTGCTTTGTCTCTAAAGATCAAGCCTTATTAACATTATACTTAGACCATTTAAATAAGGACTAGTTGCGTGTGTAATTCTACTAGCAAACTTTTCTGTCACTTTTTGCGGGGGACGAGGTAGCATGAAATACGCAACTTCGGAGTTTATAAAGTTTAGAGACTAATATTGAATGTCAAAATCATGACAAATAGTTTCGTGCGAACCCCAAACAAGAATAGTTGTTTCGCAATTTCGTGTTATAAACATATAATATTAGTAATCCTCTGTTTTGGACCATCGTACTCCAGGCATTCCCTTGTACGGGTGCGCAAGTAAACCGTATGTGTAAACTAATTTTAGTTAATAAATTATTTTGTATTTTTTTTTTGTAATTATAGGCCCTCTCTTTTAGTGATAAGGTATAAAATTGTATGCACATGTACATGATAATTTGATCTTGTACCTTGGCAGAGGGGAATGTTAACGTAAGGCAGGTACCTATTTAAATGGTCTAATCTAAGGCATAACATCAACAACAATAATTTCATAAAAGTGCAAACCGCAATTTAAATTATAATTTTTCACATTGCTAGACAGACATGTTCACCCTTGACCTAGTTTTGACATATAGCTGTGTTTCAAATGAGTTCTGGATTTGACTCATATTCAGAATTTCCTTTGAAATATTATGCTAAAGGCAAAAGACATACTCTTTTGGATTTAATTTCTCCATGTGGATGTTGTTTGAGACGACTAAGACCTAAAGTTTCATGAGCAGTATTTTAGGGAGCAAAAAACTACACGAATAGCTCATCATCCAAGAGGCAAGAGCCTCAAGAGGTTTACGGTCATTTCTCCATCACGCGTGCCCAAAGCGGCTTGGCTTGGCAGATTTCACTTACGCATCACAATTTCTCCGTTTACCCGAATAGTTATTTATAAATGCTAAAAGTGAACCATAAAAGTATTGTAGTTGTAGCCAATTTTCTGAACGTCCAGCAAAGGAGTCGAGAGTTTATGTATGGAGATTTTATGCTGTTGAGGTATATGGTCTCAAATCTTAATTTCGCGTCTGAGATAAAGAAAATAAAGAGAAGATGCTGCCTTTATTTTTGTATCAATGTAACGCATCGAATAATCATAAACGACAAACTTGCAACGTGTAGCATGCAAAACATAATCCTACTTTTGGCTTAGACGGGTAAAACCTACAACCATTTTGTCTATTCACCCTTATATTCACCTATGAATGAATTAATCAATATCATGACTTTTTGAAATAACAAAGAAAAAGTTCCGAAGTTTTATCCAAACACAAGAGCTCGCTATACAGAGAGCAAACTTAAATGTGTTACAATAATTTAAGGGATGCTTCAGACCATCAAACTGAAGAACTTTTACTATGGAACCAACATTTATATTGCGAAACTAAAGTTTAGTGATCCATAGAAAACGTAAATGGTTACATATACCTACATTGGCTAATCGTCTCAAATGACCCAAATGTATATACATACGTTTTTTGAGATTTCAATTTTCAATATTGATCCCATTGTAAAAGTTGGTTGGTTACAATGGTTAGATTGCCTGAAGCACCTCCTGAAATATGTAACGCATTATGTACCCACAAAACAATTTTTACTATTCGCTCCACCCTGCCTGGGTGCCTAACTAAAGGATAAGACCTATCTCAAACTCCAAGATTAAGAAAAATACAACGTCACCTATAAAAACGGCAACTTGGGCAATACTCCTCCGTTAGTAATTCCTACCCCCGTGGGCCGAAGCGTCTGGCTCAAGTAATTACACCCCCTCCCACCCCGCTTCTCACCCCCTGAGGGATAAGTAAAAACAATATTTTTACGCGCGCCGACCAGGGCACCAAAAGTGACAGATATAAATTGGGGGTGAAAATGGAATTAGTGCGTGCTTCCTTGATGTTCTGATATCTGTGTACTTTATGTTATTATCGTGATACTTAGGTGTAATTTTGTTTTACCGTAATATGTGTGGGCTAATGGATAAATGGGTCGATAATAGCCGGTCTTTATATGTATACTCGGAAAATAACATTGTTTTGAAGGCCTCAGATTTGAATTACATCTCTGCATCTATCTAGATTTTATCAGAAATAGACATTACCGAAAATAGCCCTTTCGGATTCGGGGTTATTTAAACAACAGGTAAGTCTTTGTAAAATTAGCCATTTCCAGAATAGGGCATTTTTAGAATTAGGCATTCAGCGAATTGGGTATGGGTGTCGACTAAACCTTGTGGAATATACCTAACTAAAAAGTTAAATTATTGCCTTTTCGTCTATACAGGGTGTTAGGGTAAACAGTTGCATTACTTTAAGGCAGGGTTTCTTAACCTTTTTCTAGTCAGGGACCTCTCTCAAAATTTCAAAGAGCCCTCGGAACCTTTCCAAAAAACAAAAACGATGTTTAACTTCAATCAGCTTTTATTGTTTACAGTTAAACTTGACATGTAAATAATTAGTTAATGTGATGGTTGCAGCTGCTTATTATGCTGGATTAGAACGTCAAATTGAGGAGCCGTTTTTGATAATGCAAGGTGTTTGTCATGTTTCACTATTAACCGATTTTGATTCTTAGTTTTTATGGACACTAAAGTTGAAAACCCTGCTTCACAGAGATAAGTAGTTGCAAACGAAATCAGAACTAACATGCTTGTTTTACAAGTCGGGGATAAGCATTCGGCTGTTCCCGGCTCGCAGGTTTCATTGACCACGTAAGTAGGCTTGACATGGACCCCCAGCTTTCATTACACGGACCCCTTAGGGGCCCATGGACCACAAGTTAAGAAACCCTGCTTTAAGGAGTGATTATACCTATGATATTGAACAACTTTCCCTAAGAAACCTATAGGAAATTCGTAAAAATAATTTTTATGATTTCTTTTTTTGGTCAGAAGAAAGTGTTTTTTGTTGTTGAGAATTTCGTATTTCTTATGGAAAGTTGTTCAGTATCATGGGTCAATTTCACCCCTTAAAGTAATGCACCTTCTTACCCTAACACCCTGTATTATAAAACGATTTATATTGCTAACATAACATGAAATTTTTGGGAAAACGGATCCATTTCTGGGATAGTAAATTCTCAGAAAAGTTGTATTCCACCCAATATTTCTAAGATATCGATGAGTGGCGTTGACTCGAAAATGTTTATAAAAGACAAATTTCGATCTCTGCGTAAACATACGACTTTACACTCTGAGTTCCGGAGAAAAAAATAACAAATGAAATTAGCGTCAATTTTTTTTTTTTATGTTTTTATGTAGACCATACCTATATACCTACCTACCAGGATACCATACCAATATACCTATCAGGATAACATATCCAGAAAGAATTCCCATGGAAAACTTAATAAAACCAAGTCTTGCACGGATATCTGGCTGCACATGCAAACCTGAGCGCGGAATGCAGACGTGCGCGGGCGCGTGTTGAATAATGTAATAAAAGGGCGTAGCTGACGCTCGCTTTGTTATGATGCCTTGGTAAATGATACCTCTGGCGCTATAAAGAATTTAGGAGAATAATGCTGTCAGAGCAATAGAGTATATTTAACGTAGATGGCATTGGCATGATATGAGTTGCCATCATGGTGAAGAGATTTGCCAACTAGTCGAGGCCTATTGATAGGTCAGGGTGCGTCGGACGTATTCAGGAGTATTCAGGAGTCAGTACGTTACCTACTCAGGAAGGTTTGATTACATAATAGGTAGTTAGGTACACCACGAAATAGGACTATAGCTCAGAGCGGAATTGGGCTGCTAATCAGAGTAAATTCTAGCTCGACATAACATTACAAAGTAGCTCTACATAATTTTTCGTCGGTCTATTACCAATTTATCATTCATGTCAGTTTTTAAACTGTTCACATAGCTACCAGTACCGTGCATATACTACAATAATATCATACGATTAGTCTTGGAGCTAATCATTAATTTTTTACTGGCCTTTAAACGTCTGTAACTCCTAAACCGACTGGAGTTGTGCAGGCAGACCTGGAGTGCGATTTTTGAATCTCATTCGCTGAGTTCAGTAGTTGAAAATGTCAAAATTACTTTGGAGATATGCATCTTTTTACTGCTGATTTGACTTTCAAAAATCATACTTTAGGAGTGCGATTTTTGAAAGTCAAATCAGCAGTAGAAAGATGCATATCTCCATAGTAATTTTGACATTTTCAATTGCCAAGCCACAGATATTAGAATACAAGTAGCCAAGGTCAGCCAATGAGTTTCAAAAATCGCACTCCTGGTACATCCCCATCACAAGAATGTTCTACACCCTATGAATACTGAATCAGCCTTGCAGCAGATGGTTATCAAAAGTCCCCGTATCTCTTATACTAATAGTTCTAAGCTCACAGTGAATTTTCATAAAAGTTTGTTTTTAAAATGTTCATCAACTTTTAATGCTGACCGTACCTACTACCGGACAGAAACCAAAACTTGTAGTATTCCCACTGAGGCAATGCCTGTCCGGCAGACAGTTTGACAGCTAATAAACCTAAACCTAGGCCTCCTAGGCCTTAGCCGATCTAGGTCTCAAGGGGTTTAGCTAGGACATCAACTTGGGGAATCATTATTTATTATTATTACGCAGTGGTTATTTACGGCACAACATTAGCATAAACACAAAATTCAGGGAATACAGGGTCCTACTTGATATCATTATATTATTATTATTATATCAGCCGTCGTTGTCCCATTGTTGGGCAAAGCTACCTCCGTTCTCTCCAAAGGGACCAACACCGAAATCGCGGATACAAACAAACCTAGGTAGGTTTACAGTTTTGTATGAAACAGTAGATTCTGATGGGACTAAAATCGAAATAATGATAAAAAATCTGCTGTTCCATAACTACGCATTCGAAACTGCTAGCCAACTCGACCCAACTTTATGGGAGAGCAGATATTTTTTTCTGCTATTTCGACATTGTTTTTGTTGGTCTCGAGAAAGTTGTTTAGTTTGATGGTCTGATCATCCTCGTAAAAAGCCGTTAGCATGTGAAGAAATACCCTGTATACAACGTGTTAATGAATTAACGCAAAACTAGAAAGTTAGTTTGTTTAGAATCGAGAGGAGAGTCGAATTATCATGGTTTCAATATAGGTAATTTTTGTCAAAATATTAAATAATTTGTTTTAAAAATTTAACATTTACTGAACTCAATCTCAACCCACCGCACGGGCACACACACCCTACTTACTACCCAAACAAGATTCTTAAAATATATCCATGAGCACGCTAGCGCTTTCGTTCATTGCTGAAATGATAACAAATCGTTTTTGCTAAAATGCGAATAACTTTAAATGTTGATTATAAAAATAACGAGCTTTTACCCGCGACTTCGTCCGCATAAATTATATACCAGATTTGAAGTCAGATGATAAGCTATCAAACAAAAAAAGTTTCATCAAAATCGGTTCAGTAGTTTTTGCGTGATACTCGAACAAACAAACACCCAAACAAACAAACAAACAAACAAACGAACAAACAAACAAACAAACAAACAGACAGACAAAAATCAAAAAATTGGTGATTTGGAATCAGGGACATCTAAAAACCATATCATAATTTTTTTTTGTAAATATCTTCAATGTACAGACAAATTTCTGTTACAGTTTTATAATAGTTTAGATGAAATTATTGTTTCAACCTAATTATTTTGTTATAAATCAATTGGGGTGTATGAGGTTTTGCGCTTATTCATAAATACGTTGTATAAAACAGAATCTCTTCATTGCCCTTTACACTTCATTTATTTTTATTCTGTGGCATACGCTGACCACTATGTAAGTGATACCCTAGCTATACTATACACAGATCTATAGATCTCTACACAGGTCTTATGAGATGCCATGACCATACCTAGGTAATACCAGATACCTGACTAACTTACATGTTAATAGGTGTACTAGCTCTACATGCGGTTTTGTCTACGTGTATAGTGGTTGTCTTCTTCTACAATCTCAACTATTATTATACAGAGTGTAAGGAAAAGTATCATTAACCTCATCAAACTGAACAACTTTTACACATGTCAGAACAAAAAAAATCTGCTGTTCCATACTAAACTGCAATACCTACTCGATTCAATTCAATCCAATACTTTCACTACGCATAGAGCAAACATTGAAATCGCGCTGAAAAAATCACATAGCCATTTTATAGCCAAGGACAGCATTTTTTTTACAGACCGAACCGAGAACATTGTTTCCGCCTTATTTAGTTTATTGGATTTCGAAGAGAATATAATCACTACGTTTTTTGGATTTTTTAATTTTTATAATACAGGGCGTAAACTTAAATTCGTAACCCAAAAGTTTTTTTTCCTTAGCTTATTTCATTCCACTGCCACCCAAAAAATAAAAAAAAATGGATTGGCAATTTTGTCAGTTTATGGTATGAAAATAAAGAATAGTTATATTATGTAATTATGTTATGTTTTCGTTGCACACAATTGTATTATTATCTAAAACATAATGTCCGTTCCCACACAGTAATTTAAGCGATTGCCACCCGACACCCTCTGCAGGCATATCTGTAAACATTAGACTCGTATAAGAGCTAAGTATTCTAGGTACAAACGTCTAGGCTTAGATACGGGCGCGTGTAGGGTAGGTAGGTAGTAGGTACTCAGTCGCATGCAAGGTCGCCCGGCGCCTCATTGGTCAGCTACCGTCTACGTTAGTGTGGATGTGGCGTTCATTCTAACATATTTCTATTTCATCATCATCATCAGTTTCTTGCCCATTTCCCATTAGAGCTCCCACACATCTCTATGTCCCACACATAACTGCAACTTCGCATCGCATCGTAAATAGGTATCTGCGAGCGCTCGATGACTTATGTATGCGATGCGACTTCGCAGTTATGTGTGGGAGACCTTATTTGGGGTCGTCGCAATGTGTCATCCTCTTCCATTCATCTCTCTTAGCCGTAGTTTCAGCACTCACTCCTTTCTTACACATATCATCCTTCACGCAATCCATCCATCTTTTCTTCGGCCTTCCTCGCCCACCACAGCCATCCACATTCATACTTAACACTCGTCTCTAATATTTCTATTTAAAAATACAGTTTATTTTTAGTTTTTGTCACTGAACTGTATGCCTCGCATGCGACACCCGAGAAAACGATAAAATCGAGATGTGCCTCCATCTTTGTTATTTTACGTATGCCAAAAAGAATGCGTATGACATTTTCCTCGTTTTGTCGATTTGTCTTTGGTGGCATGCTATCTGTGCTGGCCTTTCGCAGCCCAGAACAGGGTTTCTAGGAGAGAATGAAGGAAGCCCTTTGCACAAAAGTGGGACAGCAATGGCTGGTATAATCTTCTTCTTATCGTGTGGGCAGAGCCCTGGTGTCAGAGTTAAAAATAATAAAACAAACAAAAACAATAATAATAAAACAATTGTCACACAGGTTGTCTTCTTCTCCCCGCCTATGACCCTATTGATTATTTACACTAATAATAAAACTGTAAACCCCTGTATTTTAGTCCAATTAAGGCAGTTGTGTTGTAAAATGTTTTTCTCTCCCTTTGTTCCGGTCTGAGGTTGCCACTCGAGAACATTTATTCCCCATCGGGCATCAGCTTCTAGCTCGTTATATGCCCACTGCTACTTAAACCAGCTGATACTTCGAGCTATAGGGGCCTAGTTATATTACACAGGGTGAAATTGATATCATTGGCATCCTTTTAAACTAAGAGTCTACCCATCAAACTGAACAACTTTTACTCTGGGAGCAAACCGACCGAGGCAAAAAAAAATCTGCTGTTGCATACATTTGAGTCGAGTATAGGCATTACAGTTTAGTATGGGACAATTGATTTTTTAGTTGCTTCGATTGGTTTGCTCCCATAGTAAAAGTTGTTCAGTTTGATGGGTAGACTCTTAGTTTAAAAGGATGCTAATGATATCAATTTCACCCTGTAGTAATAGTTATATAGCTATAGTTTGTTTGTACCTAAACTTTGTGTTTGTTATAGTTTTCTATGCCTATATCCTAATCATGGTGGGCAGCAACATTGCATACACATGTAGTTGTAGCGAGGCTCACCTTTAGGAGATTGAAGGTTTTGGTTTGGAATTAGTTAAGAAAGTCTAGAGATAATATTGAGGGTATCTAAAATAAAAACCGAATCCTTGGATTTATCTATAACAAACTCCTGGACGGATGAGACCTGAGTGGCGATAAGCTGCCAAAGAGGGGACGGAGGATTTAGAAACTGCGTGGTTGGAAGCTTTTGATGCCAAACGTCAACACCGCAAGATGTGTCCCCAAGAAAAATTATTGGAAAAATCTTCTCAATGTACGTAGGTATATTGATAAAGAATTTTTTTTCGCTTACGCTGTAATTTATTTATTCCATGTTCTATATTTTAAACAAAAGCTGCTTAAAAAATTGAGTGAATTAAATGAACGTCATGTAAAAAAAACAGACCTCCGTATTCTGCGCCCGTAGTATGATGTGCGATAAGGCTATATCACGCCTTTATCACGTTCGTTCGCGTGCAAATAGATAGCTCTATATTACGCTGCCATGCTACGGCCGCTGGCGTTAACAAGAAAAACATCAAATACTTAGGGCACAAAATCGATTATCAACTTGAACAATAAAAACTTCTCGAGATTATCTTCAATTAAAATCTAAACAACTTCAAGAAAAGTCTTATCCACGCTAACAGCATCAAGCCGCGTGTCATTGGAGACTCCGCCATTTTGCAAGGCGAACCGCCCGCGGCGGGAAAACTGACTTTGGCGCCAATTTCGATGCGGCAACGTCTGCTATCCGACCGCATCCGGACGACCACCGGACTGGCAGCTTCCCGTTCACAACCTTGACCACCGCAAAATGGTCGCGTAACATCAACGGGTGTCATTATAAATTCCTTTAATTATACCATTTTTACTGCGCTTTATAGTAGCCTACGATGCCAATGGACGTATCATTTTAAAAGTGCCATCGCCGAGTTCTCAGCCTTGGCTTGTTTATCTTGACCGTTTGAACATGAGCCTCCGTTCTGATGCAATCGCAGCATGTGAAGAGATCAAATTACTGTGGAAGGTAGGTTAGCAAACGGGATTATGTAGAGTCGATGTTATCTAGGGATACGTGAAATAAGAATTCAAAAAGTTACCTTTGGCAGAACGTGTTGGAGCAACGCGCCAGCTTTTCTTTTGGCGGCCATCTTGGATTTCTGTTTTTGGTCAGTTACACAGCACTCTTGTCTTTGGTTTTGTTATTGTTTTCTTTACAATCCTCAATTAGTTGAACTCATCTTGAATTAAATTAAAAACAAATGCTTAAAACAGTGTTCTAAACGAGTTTTGTCTACGCTTCGATTGCATTTTGTATTTTAAAAGTAGGTAGTTAGGCACAGCAAAATAAAATGTTGACACAATTTTACTATAAGTTAAATAAATAATTACCTATACAATAATTATGTTAATGACTTAACGCAAAACTAGAAAGCAGTTTGTTTAAAATTAAAATCAGAATCGAATTATCATGGTTTCAGAACAGTTTTTTTTTTTTTTCAAAATATTAAATAATTTGTTTGTAAAATTTAAAATTTACTGAACCCGATGTCAACCCACCGCACGGGCACACTCACCCTACTTCCCACTAAAACAAAGATTCTTAAAATGTATCCAGGAGTACACACGGCGACACATAAAGCTACCCAAAACCAAAATAAGCTGGCCGCGCGACGTTATGTATACATTACCTAGGCCTACGCGCGGTCAGTTTATTTCGGTTTTGGGTAGCTAGATGTTCATACGAAAATTAAAATAAAAAACCCAACATATTTTACCAAGACACCACGATGTGCGCCAACGGCGATTACGCGACACTCCATTTAGATGAGATATAGCTAATGTTACCACTATAATCTAGATATTATGAGAAACAAATCGACATGAGTTCCATAACTATACATACGTCAACTATACGCTAAAAAAAATCGTTAGCCTTTTTCCCATACTAAAACTGAGGATGTTCTTCCGTTTACTAAAATTCCTGTTACTTCAAAAACAAGGATCGCTTTCCGCAAAACGAATAAATGAAACAAGGGCAGTTATTCTCAATTCTAGAACCCACTTCGAAATGCGTTGCGTAAGGTCAGTTACAGTTCTATTTGAAACGGGCATTTCATTTTCGAAAAGAGGCTACTTTTTGTCGAGGGGTGCTATTCTCCCATCCCCTGTTTGCACTATACTTTTCAATGAACTACGTTTATTGTTTGCTTCTGTGCTACTATTGTAGGTATGAGGATTTTTACTCTTGTTTACAATTCGGAGTAGAAATAGGGTGAGTATAGTATAATAGATACAATGATTATGTGGAATACAATGATAGTGGTTAGAGCTTGATGAACCAGTTTTGGACTGACTTATTTTTCGGTTTGATAAAAGAAAATTAAGATCTTTGACATTGTAATGTAGTTTACTAACATAGGGTGTAACATGACATGTACTTACTAATTTAAAAAAAATATGGTTCTTGTTTTCCGAAATAAATTATTTGAATTTGATAGAAACTTAAAACGTAAAAGCTGTCAAAAAAAATACAGTTTTTGAGAATTACGTCTTTATTGAATAAATTAAAATGAATAGATTATCCATTTTTAAAATTGACGTTTAAGTTTAAACTTTTATTTAACAATTAAAATAAGCAGTAAGAACCCGTTAAAACGACGAATTTTTACCAAATTACTGTTACCTAACCGGAAAATACAATGAAATTATTTGACTTGCAATCAAATCCATACTTTCAAGTTTAATTCACTCGATTATTATGTGAGTATAGTAAGCATTCAAGTTTACCTGACATTGTTTTTCTCACTGTCAATGTCACCCTCTAAACGATCCCCATAATCAAAACACAGCTTTCAAAACTTCACGTCTGTTATTGGGCCGCCACTTCTCTTTGTGCCAAGTTTCAACTTTCTACGTCAATTAGTTTGGGAGAAAATTGCTTGAGACAGACGGATTGACGGACACCGAATTATTTCGCAAGTTTTTTATATTTTTAACTTTTTAGCACGGATCTATGAAAATACGTATAATAAACTAATACGGAAGAAATAAATTCTATCTTTCTCCTAACGTGGTACATGGGATTGCAATTCGGTGCCATTTTCACCGATTTGGCCGGATCCTAGCCGGGCTAGCTTGTGCCGGATCCGGTATACTGTGAAATGGTGCCAGATCCGGCTTTCTGGATTGCAACCCCTACGTTGGGACGCATGTAGGCTGTTTGTTGATGATGATTGATTGATCATTAATTTAACTAACGCTACTAAAAATAAACTATTTTCTTTCAAGCAAATAAAATAAAATAAAAATCTACCAGGGACACAGAACTGCGACGGAGCTTTAAAAGATTAAATCGCAAAGGGCCTCATTCTCATGCTGCGCGCGATAACAGCATCATCGGGCCATTTCCATCTCGGACACGGTGCACTGCGATTTTACGATAGCTGCGTTTTGTAAAACAAGAAATATACCTATAACTACAAACCGACTCGTTACTAACCTACAAGAAAAGGACTTTGTTCGAGCAAATTACAAAGATGACGACAATTTAGCATCATGATCTGATCAAGCAAGGATAACTATTGCTCAGGGCAATACACCTGTTAACTATAAAGATTATTCTAATAGATAAAACAATGACACAAATCGTTAGCTTTGTTCCGGATCACGGCATCATGAACCTTCGTTATACATAAGTTAAAATATGTCACTTCAGTTATATGTATAATAGACGGAAATTGTTGATAGGCAGGTTGGAATGGAACTCGGTCAGTGCACCGGCATTGGTGCTATTTTCTTTTTAGCGATAACAGCATGACCACTTTAATGGCTTTGGGCACGGTGGCAAGTAACATTTTTATAACTGCCTAGTTGACTGAAAACCTTCACAGAATCGTAACGCTGTTTTATTTAGTTATGCGTTCATAATACCAAAACGGTACAAAACTACCATTTCTAAAAGGTTTTTCTCAATGACCCTATTCCTTCTTGCAGAACAGTCAGGAACTTTGCTTCATGTACTTACGTACAAGCTTTTTAAGCATGCTGTTGTAGCAAGACAAGACAGTCAAATCACCATGAAGATGACGTTTGAATACTAAACAAAGTATTATGAAGGAAACACTTGGCTAAGAACCAAGTACGCATAACTTTAAAAAATAGCACCCAGTTTATTGAGCGATGATAATCGAAGATTCATGGTGTGCGTTGCATTGCACAATTTTTGAAAAGGATTTGCTTTTGGTAATCGGCGCGCTAAGTTGATTTCCTCTGCATTATTGTCACGATTGAGCTCATCTTCTCGACTTATCTCTAGATATATCTTTATATCTAGAGATCTATCATTTTCTGAATACGATGATGAAAACTTTTTTTGTCGCTCCAACAATATTTAACATTTCACTGTCGTCATACATTCGGATAAATTTTGTTTCTGCGAGGATTCCATTTTCTTTATCACGGAATGGAATATACAAAGTTACCATTTCGCGTTTATATTCGTTCATATCATTAGTCATGTCGTAGTTCCTATACCGTATTATGCGAGGTTCTTTTCTTCGTGTCCAATTATCATCAGCACTTTGTGGATAATGTGCGGCAAAATTGACTTCTTCTAACTCTTCTGGCCTTTTTCGCATTTATTAAACCAATTTTCTTTTCATATTTTTGTTGCAACATCATCAATATTCCTTTCATCCAGTTCTTTCTGGGTATTCCGTGTTCTTTACTCTCTGTACCACGCAGCTTCCTGACTTGTAATCTCAACAGTATTTAGCATGTCAATGCTTATTTTCCTAGTAATCTCAACTATATCGAACTCTGAATGTTCATCCACTATCTCAGCGTATTCTACTCCTTTCTCTACTATCTCGTTCAATTTCAGATCTACTTTTTCGTTTTTCTCATTCTGAACCACATATTATGTATTCTACTGGTAGACTGTAATACATAAGTTTGTGTTCTGAACTGTCATTTTACCTGCACGTTTTCTCTCACGCCACGCTCTTGTTCTTTCTGCGCCGCCTGACTTAGGCATATTCACAACAAAATTGTACTTATATTTTAATGAAGGAAATTTAAATACGAGAACACTAAGCAATACTCAAAATGCGTTGGTTATGAATGTTATGCTTATGGTTATGAATTATTATACACGCTTGTTCTAACTGGTGCTCTGTTGACAACCAATAGCTGTACACAAATATCTTTAAATAAAGTCTTCTTTGAGATGGTCTTTAAATAAATCCCGATTTCGCGCGCTAAATCGCAGCTGGCAATACGGCACCCTCGATTTAAATTTCAAACTTCCGTCACATAAAAAGGTTGTGGATCCGAATTTCAAAGCCCTCCCCAAAGATTTTTTTGGTACTTATTTAGCGAAGAGCAAAAAAAATCGGTGGCCCTCCCATAAAAAGTTTTAATTCAAAACAGTACCAAGCCACGTAACTTTTTCTAACCTAGCACAACACAACTCTATATTCGTGTAGCGATGCTAAAGCCTTGATGAAATTCAAACCTAAGACCGCACATGTCTATAAAAGGTGTCAGTTTTACTTTGAACAGCATTTTACATCATAATCCTGCCTATTCTGCAAGGTACGCTGCTGTGTGAGTGTCGGTCATCTTTACTGCCCTTGTACATTTTATATCTCGCCACCTATTCGAATGAGGGCCCCAGCCCCTCATTACCCGTGTAACGGCTCCACTTCTCCGAAGTTATTGTGCCCTGGTATTGCAGGGTTGTTTTAAAAAAAGACTGATTACATGTGACACATTCGTGAGAGGAATGTAAAAAAATATTAAATTACTGCAATGTGTGTTTCGCTTTATGTTTGCTTGCTGTTTATTTTTATGTTGGGATGGGACTGGACTGGACATGGGATTATTTAAACTTGTCTTTGTTTATCCTAGCCTAGTCGAATATGTACCTATCTTATGTTGTCCAATGTCAATCAGATACATATAGCTTGTTTAAGTCAAGATCTGTTTCAAAATACCGGGTTCTGTAATATAAGATTAAGGATAGGAACGAAAAGAATTGACAAATCTGATTGCTGAATCAATGGAATTAAATAACCCTCCTTCGGACGCAGTAGGGTAATAAGAATATGAAAACTAGAAAACAAAATGAGGAATTCTGAGTGACCATAACAAAGGTGCCATGAAGAAATAAACAGTAACAACGAATGTTACAGTCGCATTTCTGACGCCGACAGAGTACAGTAGGCTCTTATCAGCGCAGTAAGCACCGTGAACGATTTGATTAGTTCGACGCGGGCTTGCACTCCGAAATTACTTTCAAACTTGGCTGCGTTCGATACACCGAACTTGTGCTAGGAGTCTGCAAACCTGGTATCTTTAAACAACTTGTCTACTCAAATAAAGCTTCAACTTTAAAGATGTGTTTGAATTAAGAAGTGCATTAGACCTGATAAAGCGCAAATAAACTTCTACAGCAACAATGGTCACTTACAACAGAAAACACAAATGTACTTTAAAATTACCAGGAAATTACTAAGACCAGTCTAAAGACCGAGCCGCTGTCAGTTGGGCTAATAAATTCGCTAAAACAATGCCTTGTCTCACTAGAACTGGCGTGACAAAGGAAACTTAGCGACACGACAACCTACATAGATGGTACTAATTGCATTTTTTTGCAGTCACCACGTACCAATGCCAAGGCCCCACTTACTCATCGCAAGTTCTATCCATTCCCGATGCAAAATTGCAAACGTGCACTGCAAAAACTAGAAACTCAAGATGATAAACTTCGCGCGCGGACTGCCTAATTGCAACTTTTAAACATTTAACAAAACACGTTCGAAATACTAAATGCAATCAAAGGATAATTTGTGACAAACCTTTTTGGAACACTAATGTCGAGTTTTTATGTTGACGATTTAGGTTTTTGATAGTCAGCAGATCGAGTTTCGCGAGTAAGTTGGTTGGAAAGCGCGGCGTACGTCCGCTCGGGTCGGGTTGGGAACGCACACTGGCCGGACGCCGGACGGAGGTGAGGTGCGTTCGGCTTCGCCGGATAGTCCGGAGTCCGGCGCCTGCCACCACGGCCGGCCCCCGGCCCCCACACCGAAATGCATCAATGACACTCGAAACACACGCACATTCCGAGCGCCGATGATGTGGGAACAATCGATGCCAAACAAATAGCATATAATAAAAATGTTATATCGAATGATATTTATGATTACAATATAAAATATAGGTACTGATCTTAGTATGAACTTGATTATTCTGGAATGTTGTTAGAGATGTATGAAATAACGAAGCGAAGATTATAGAGTTTCGTACAAGAACAACTTTTGTCCTCTTTCGAATAATTAATATACAGGGTGTAACAAAACACCCAAGTAATACTTAAGGGGGTGCTTGAGACCATCAAACTGAACAACTTTCAGGAGCCAACATCGAAATCTAGAAAAAAAATATCGGCTCTTTCATACAAAACTGCAGTAGGTAGTGGCTAAGTACCGCCTCGACTCAAATGTACGGGACGGCAGATTTTTTATATTTTTTCTCGACGTTTTGTCTCCATAGTGAAGGTAGTTCAGATTGATGGTCTGAAGCACCCCCTTAAGTATTACTAGGGTGTTTTGTTACACCCTGTAGAAGAAGAAGAAGTAGGTATATACAATTTTAAAATTAGATAACTACTTATAGGTAATGTAGCTAAATCTCTACCTACTTCCACAACAAATAAAAAGTATAGTTTAAATATGTAATTTTTTTAAGTATGAGGTAATATACCTACTTAATTATTTAAGTATTTTAAGTTTCACATAGGTAAAAAAAAATTACAAAGAAAATCTTTACAAAGTAGAAAATATTTTAAAAGTTTTCTCTGTAATACAACGACGACCAGAAAATACAAAAGTTGAAGAAAGTGTAGTTTAGATAGTACCCAAAATTGCCGAAAGGCGGTCTGAAAAAACTCTGACACCAGGGCTCTGCCCACACGATAAGAAGAAGAGTACCCAAAATTAAGATTTGAAATTCAGCTCCTAGATCAATTTCATGTAAACCAATTTCAACACACTGGATGATAAGGCCTAGATAATATAGTAGTACCTACTCAGGATCTATTTACTAAACATTAATATATCTACAATCTACAACTGTCATATATCTATGTACCTAGACTTGTAAAACATAATAAGATTAATAATAATAGTCACATAAACTTTTATGTCGGGTCTGAAAGGTTGGATTTATGCAATCTTTATTTTATCTTTTATATTTATTTACGTACATTTTTATATTTTACCACAAAGTACAGGGTGAAATTAATATCATTAGCATCCTTTTAAACTAAGAGTCTACCCATCAAACTGAACAACTTTTACTATGGGAGCAAACAGATCGGAGCAACTAAAAAATCTGCTGTCCCATACTAAACTGCAATGCCTGCTCGACTCAAATGTATGCACCAGCTGATTTTTTTTGCTCCGGTCGGTTTGCCCCCATAGTAAAAGTTGTTCAGTTTGATGGGTAGACTCTTAGTTTAAAAGGATGCTAATGACATCAATTTCACCCTGTATAAGAGATGTGCTTACTGCTGGTATAGCTATTTACTATAAATACCATATGATTTTTATTTCGCGATTTGGATGTTGCCTTGGCTTGGACTCCGTATGGATTGAAGAGCCTTTTTTAACCGACTTCAAAAAAGGAGGTTATTTAAAAAAAGATGATTCAGATAATCCTTCTTCATATGCTGACACTTTTTAAGGGGTTGATCAACTAAACGTCACGTTTTTTGAATTTCACCACCATCGAAATCACAAAAAAAAACCGCTGTTCTATACAAAACTGCAAACCTTCTCGTGCCAAATGTGTAGGACAGCTGGTTTAAGCATTTAAAACGCATTTAAGTTTACACTCTGCATAATTCTATGGGACAAAACGAGAAAAATAGACTGATATTGTTCGATGACGTCATGTTCCATAGAATAGTTGGCAACTACCATGGAGACGTACTTAATCTCCCTTTAATCAGAACGAGACAAACGGCAAAAGCTACTTTAAAACACCGTATAGTACGTCATATTATACAATTATGTAAATGTTTCAACTACAACAAACTCATTGTATAGCTACATACGTAATAGGTACAAATACATACATTAATAGATGTATGTATATACACTTACACAGCTACGTTAGACATAGCTAGTCTATAATTTGGAGCACACACCTCCATACCTACCAGTAGTGCCTTTCAAGATGTATATTAAAGCCAAACCTGAAAACTGTAGGTTAGGTAAAAGGTATAGTAAAAATAATACACCCCTATTTTTTAATTGCCAATAAAGGACATCCGGCACATAATACCAAAAAAGGAGTCCCTGAAGGTTTTTACATCGGAACCCGTTAAAACTACTCCGATTTCCGATTTCGTATTTTTTTATGTAGCTAATTTAATATACTACAACCTTTACAGTTTAAAAATTGACGCTTTTTTTTCGTATAGAAATCTTTGAGCCAGAAACTATATAACGTAACGGAAATCTGACAAACCACAGACAAGGATATTAGTTTCTGGATTGTGTTAAAATAAAAATCATTAATTTGGTCAATAAATATTCAAAATAGAATCAAACTTCGTTTGTATGAAGCGCGCTCATCAAGGTTTATTTTTCGGCCAGTCTCAATTAAAACTGCTTCAATTTAAAGAGAAAGTCCTGTTCTTACAATATGAATTCGCAAGTTGTGAAGCATTTTTTCTTAAAATTTGTATTTTTTGGGTTACAACTTTTTACATGACTAAGAGCGTAAATTTTTTTAACTATAAAGGTTGTAGTAGACTTTTTAAAGCTACTGGAACTCGAATATAACCGTACTTCTAGTTTTATTATGGACTATGGAACACTAGAAACTAATTTCAGGCATTAGTTTGTTTTATAATGCTTTACTAGTTTTTATAATTTTTATACAAAAAAAACACTGTGCTTGCATCAATCACCTCCTACCAAATAACATTGGCAGCCAATTTATAAAACCCCATAATTTATTACAAATTTTACTACAATCAAAACTTCTATACATTTTCTAGTATTTTTTAAAGGAAATGTGCCAGTTGTCCTTTTAATGGTGTATTTAGATAATGAATCTAAACATCTTTCCCTAAGGAACATGGGTTCAATACGAGAATAATTTATGGACCTTCGATACAAAAGTGCGGATGACTTTTAAATACATCTTGGATCTGCTGATCGATTTTCTATGGGAGGTCCAAAAGTGTTTCTCGTTTTTCGATCCACGCGGAAAAGATTTTAATTTTCACTATCAGATTCCGAAAACACCCTTAAAATGTTGTTGGTAATAAAAAAATAGGGGTGTAGGGGATGCTCAAATCGAATAAATTTAATATGGGACCGATTTCTAAGTAAATGTTCGAAATGACCAAGTTCGATTAGTGTAAGTATAAATTTTTTTTTAATTTTTAAATGCAGTTTTTCCTATCATAATCGGCGACATCCTTAGAACATATTTTTCTATGACTTATTGTTTCGGAGGTCCCTATACTGACCTATCTAGACGTGTCACCCTGTATACAGTACCATTGACTACCCCCTCAGGGAATATAATCGTGAGCATATGGCTGTGCTTAAGACAATACATCTGAAACGCTATATACAGCTTCTATGTACAATTTGGAACACCCCAATGCAGAGGCTCGTTTCTAAGACATATATAGGGTGATTCGCAAGGCACGGGCACACATGTGAAACTGTCAGGCGAGACGCACCCTGCGTGTAGGTAGTCGATCCATAACACCCTATCAACGTAATAATACAAGATGTGTGTCGCTGTTATGTTTTGATGTTTGGGCTTTTTGATTAATGCCCGGAAATTTAAGTGATTTAGTTCAAAACATGGTTTCTCCTGACTCAATTCTCATTTCTCAAAACTGACTTTTTAAAGAAAGTTACTTGTCATGTATTCTAAACTGGATGATTATTTTAAATGTTCAAAATGCATGGGCCCGAGTGTAAACCTTGCACCATGTCCATGACTCTAAACTTTTTTAATCAATGCGATAAATGGGTAATTAGTGAAAAGTCAATAACTTCATAATGACAGTAACATGTCAATAATACGAGATTATGATAATGACTAGCTAAGATGTGCGTACAGCCTACATAGATATTGATTGTGTTGTATAATTACGCACTACGTGGACCTATACAAGATTGTATATGTTCATCTAAGTCCGCACTTATCACCCTTACAGCACGTGTCGACGAATTAACAATAAAACCGGTCAAGTGCGAGTCGGGCTATTCGCGCACCAAGGGTTCCGTACCACGCCACCACAGAAGAACACAACATTATTAGCTTAGAAAAAAAACTTTTTTTGTCCGGGACCTTTAGCGCGAGACCAACTCACACTTGGCCGGTTTTTAGTATTTGTTGTTATTCCACTGATTACACTGATTTTGACGCTTGTATTACCGTTTTTACGATAGAGCGTGAAGAAAAAACGTCGATAAAAACTAGTCTCTTGTTGAGAACCCCCCTTAATTTTTAACTTTTTGACATTTTTATTATTTGTTAACAAATCCGCCGTAATAACCCACATTCTGTGAAAATTTCAACTATCTAGCTCACAGTTGAAAAGTTACAGCCCTAAATAGGTCGGACAGACGGACAGACGGACGGACGGACGGACAACGTAGGCTTAGTAATAGGGTCCCGTTTTCACCCTTTGGGTACGGAACTCTAAAAAACTAGTGTATACCTTCCATAATATGTCATCATCATCACTACTGAACATAATTCTCTTTCAGAGACGAAATTGAAGAATAAATAATCATACTTAGTTTGATGCTTGTGATTATTTATTCTTGACTGAATTTATGACCAGTAGGCATCGCATGCCACCCCCGAGAAAACGATTAAAATCGAGATGTGCCTCCATCTTTATTATTTTACGTATGCCAGAAAGAGCGCGCATGACGTTTTCCTCGTTTAAGCGCTTTGTCGTGGGTAGCATGCTAGCCGTGCAGGAAAGAAAAACGTGTTTCTTGTATAAAGTTTTCCTTTTAATTTTTTTATTATGTGTAAGCAAATCCAAAATAATAACACATATATTCTCTGAACGAGTTACTACCTATTACGGTTCAAAAGATACAGCCCTTTAGAGTTAGGATAGGACGGATGGATGGACAGCGTAGGTTTAGTCAGCGTGGGTCCCGTGTTGGCACGGGTACATATCAGAATCCCGAAACTCATAATACCTTAATTTAAAATACCTTAGACCAAAATACCCGAATTGAAAATAACTAAACTTGAAATACCAAATTTTCAAAATACCAAAAATTTATAATACCGAATGTTTAAATTACCCGAACCCAAAAGACCTTATTTCAAAATACAAATGCCCAAAATAACTTATTTTAAATAGTCAAAATTTAAAACATTCCAGTGTAAGTTTAGTATCTTTACACCGTTTACGTTTAAGTTCAATGTTAAGTTACCTATTTTAACGCTTTGTCAAGTTTTATAGACATATTATTCCCATAAATTTTAGTCGGGTAGGTAGGAACAGCAGTTTTGTATGGGAAAGTGAAATTTGTTCAGTTTGATGGTCGGAGTTCACCGGTTCAACATTGCTAGGCTACAACCCGTATGTATAAATTAATGTATCTATGTATGTAGGTAGGCAGGTAGGTATGTTGTATACTTAATGAACTTAATATGCTGACGGTTTTTAGGGGATGATCAGATAATGAAATTTTTCTATGGGATGGGACCAACATTAAAATTAATCGCCGATGATTTGCTTTCAATTTTTGAGAAGTTCTATTATGTAGTTCCGAAGCGCTTCATCAGATCTTCACCAAATTAAAATGGAACCATCTCGAGGGTAAATCTTTCGAAACTAAAAAAGAATCATCCAAATCGGTCAAGAAATGCCGAAGTTATAACGATTTTCGAAGGTTCCCCTCGATTACTCTGGGATGCCATCATCAGATCCTGGTTTCCTTAACATGGTACTACCGTTGGGATATCTCCTTTCCAACAAAAAAATAATCATCAAAATCGGTTCATAAACGACGAAGTTATCCGCGAACACACATAAAATATACATACGGTCGAATTGAGAAACCTCCTCCTTTTTTGAAGTCGGTTAAAAAATTAACTATGCCAAAAAACAATCATGCCAAAAAACAATCATACAAAAAAATCTAGTTCCTAAGAGCCCGTTTCTCTGTATCTAATATAAGCTTCGGATTGCATACAGTCATAGTATGATGTCGGTAAAAAAAATGCTCTGTTCATATTTGGTATTTTAAGTTAAGGTATTTTAAGTTCAAGTATTTTAAGTTAAGGTATTTTAAACATTTGACATAATAAGCATTTGGTATTTTAAATTTCGGGATTTCGGAGTAAGGTAAACTGGGCTAAGGTATTATGAATGTTTTGGGATTTTGAATTCGGGTATTTTGGTCTAAGGTATTTTAAATTAAGGTATTATGAGTTTCGGGATTCTTATATGTACCCAACGGAACGAAACGGTATACACCATATTGCATTGCACTGCATTGGATTATTATTTGTTAACTTTCATTTCTTTGTTTATTTTGTATTCGGCTCATTTCCTTAAAAACATTGGAAAAAATAACAAAGCGCGAATGGAGACAGGCATGAGAATATACAAGGTGTTACAAAAATACAAATAAATATTTAAGGGGGTGGTTAAGACCATCAAACTGAACAACTTTCTCTATGCATTTCTTTCAGGAAAAAAAACTAAGGCGACACCCTTAACAGGGGTACCAGGGTGACATAACCACGCTGGCAGTTAATTAGCCGAGGGCGAGGCACAGGCGCGGGCGCGGGCGCGGCGCGTTTAGAGGAAATTGTCGTTTTTATATGGCTTCCCCCCGACCCCGCGGTAAACCACCCTCGATTTCAGAATACCTAGTAGAACATTTTCTACTAATTTTTAAATGCACGCATTTATAGGCTTATCCTGGTCGACGCATCATCTATTGTGAAGGGATTCGCTCAAAATTGAACCCTCAGGGATAGAAAAGAGAGTTTATAAACGATGCTAAGATTTCATGTTCTTTAAAAATTAAAAAAGCGCCGTGGAAATAAATTGAAGACTGAACAACATTTCCAGGAATTTCCCGTCTTCAACGTTTCCAGGAATACTACAAATGCATTTTTCATCTACCGTTAGCTAGTACCTACATATTAAATCTCACAGGAAGAAGTACTAATCATGTTTACATTCGTAAATATATACGCATACATAAACTCACAATCACTCAAGCATGGTTCGAATCCGCACGGACGACATGCCATGTACCAATGAGTTTTTTCTAACTTCTGAACGTAATACCGACTGCTCTGAAACGACGAAGGAAAACGTCGTAGAAAACCTGCATGTATTGAAGAAGAATTCTAATGTGTATGTGTATTCCACTCTATAATGTAATTTTGTACAGACCTTTAATCATCAGTAACTCCTAAACCGACTGGAGTTATGCAGGCAGACCTGGTCCATCCCCATCACAGAGATGCTCTACACCCCATAAACACTGAATCAGCCTTGCTGCTGATGGTTGCAAAAAGTACACTTATCTCTCGGAATATAACTGAGTGACCATACTTCACCCCTACCCTCTTTATTCATTACTAAAACGACATGTACTGTACCTACGTCGTCGGGTGAAGAAAGTGAAATGTAAAGTGGACCCAGTAAGTCCGTAAACGATACTTCAAGGTTTTATGATATTAAAGAAACGTATGCCCACGTATACCGATGAAGCAAGCAAATGACTAGTAAAACGAAACATCGTACGGTGCCCTTCATGGCTTGGGGCTACCCAAGCCATGAAGGACACCGTACGATCGTATCAGATTTTCTCGTTTATTATCACGAATTGTAATCATAAAACGAGACCCATTCGCCATTTTATTGACCGCGGTCATCCAGAGGACTAATAAACGGCCAAAGTCGTTGCCGAAACATTGTATCTAAGTACCAGGGTAGCATATCCACATCAGATATAGCGTCTCGTTTCGGCATAATGCGACCGCCGCCGCCGGCCCCGCTCGTAACCGTCTAGCACAGCTAAAACCGGGCGATTCGGTTTTATACACACCCCCTATAAAAGCAAAAGGACCGGGTATGGTCCCGGGATAAGTGGGGGGCCTGTATCTTTATATCTGCCCCCCTGCCTCCACTAGGGCATTATGACCGGGGGGTTCTTTGGACAGCTAAAAGAAATATCCGGTTGCCTTACCCGGCTAGCGGGCAGGCGGTAATTCCTCTTCCAGTATTACTTTGGTTATTTACTACGAATTTATCGCACCTCCTTCGGACTATTCGTACGATGCGGATGCTACTAGCGTACCCAGCCCGACGAGTGAAAAGAAAATTGTTAAATAATTTCTACTGAGTTACACAATCTCAGCTAAGGTCTCAGCTCTGTGAGAAAAAGATTGAAAATAATAGAGAACTTGTGAACTTGAGCGTATTCGTTTTATTTATTTTCTTATTTTTTATTTTTCATTTATCTTGTTTTTTTTTTTTCAGTGCACTTATAAAAAAACAGATTATCCATTCCACGACGAATACTGAAAACAATCATTTTATTGTATTTGTATTGACCACTTTATTGTTCACGTGGGAGTAAATTAGTATAAACTACAAAGTTACAAAGGGCAAGATTATCTCTATACAGGATGTAACAAAACTCTTCATTAAATTTTAAAAGGGTGGTTTAGATCATCGGGAATTTCGTTAGTTAATTACACCTGTGTTGTATAACGATTATAACTTTCATATTCAGGAACATTATAAAAAAAAGAAAACTAACATAAACCTTCTCGTTCTTTCATAATTTTCCTGCACCTATGTGTTCCTGTGCAGAGTCAGTAATTCAGTATCGCCTGCTTTCAGGCGGCGTTCAGCGAGCGCTTAACAACTTATGCTCGCCTGGTATTCTGAACGGTTACAATACCTTCCCGAGTTCCTGGTACTTTAACAATTTTTGACTTTGAATATTTTTGGACGATAGTAAAATCGTTTTCACATTGAAGTGCGAGTTTATTAAAATTGGTTTCATGTTGATTCTAAAATTCTTTGCGAGACCAAAAACAATTAAATAAAACCACGAATGAAACTCTTTTTCGATAAGATCATATATTCAAAGGGTTCATCCATCCAATAAGAAATCGCAAAAATTTTATACATCAACTTTGATATTTCTAGGTGCATTAAAGATAACTAAGAATCAAATATAATCGAACCTGTGATACAAGCAGATAATTATAATTATCCGTATTATTTCAATAATAAAAAATACAATTGCATGCTCACAAAAATTCAAATAGACAACATGTAGACAATCATCAGAATTGTGATATTTTACAGTTAACTTAAAAGCCAAACTTTCTCTAAGAAAAGACATCAACGTGTATCTTAAAATTTACTTTGAAAAGTTAACTTTTTGTCTAAAGCTGACCAATATTTTTGTGATCATCACATGCTTCAATCACCGCTTATTACAGAAATTTTTTTCCGTCTCCCTTTTCGTTGTATGGGAAGGGTATCGAAAAAAAATATTTTCTTTATGACTACCTCATTGCTGTTTTTGGTTTACTTTATCTGTCGTCATGCTAAGTTTTGACTCTGGTAGGTGCAAAAATGAGCGAGTAATCGAGGTGGGGCATGCAGACAGACAGACAGAATGAACGAAAGTATAAGGGTTCCTTGATTGACTACGGAACCCTGAAACAGAATGGGGTTTTCTTGTAGAGGTCAATAAAATTAATAAAATAATATTTCCGTAGGACTGAGTAGTATTATACCAACAAGTGGTATCGTTGCATTCAGTGAAGTCTGTGGAGTTTCCTGAGTAGGAAAATGACGTTGTCGTTTTCTCAGTTGGTGGAGAGGGGAGTTATTTATGACGTCTTGAATTTTTTGTATGAGATTAAAGTTTTATTTGTTCTGAACCCTGTCATGTTGAGTATCAAAGGAAAGAACTTTAAAAACCGGTTCTAAAAATATTCTACTCCATCACCTTTCAGCCCCTTGGTATCAAAAAATCCAAAAAGTATTTTCAAAATATACCAAGTTTCACCACCAGAGCACCAGGCTCATAATCATAACATCCTCATAATAATAATTAAGGTCGAAAAAGCAATTTGAAAAATATTTAAGCTTACTAATTATTTTCAATTTTTTCATTATAAAAAAGTTGGACTTTGAGGTTCAGTATAACTTTAAATTTGTTGGTTATTATTCGACTCACACTCAGTTGCAGAAACGCTCATTAGAGTTAATCCTCCATTAGATCTCTTGCTAGCTTTAACTACGTCAACAAGACAAAAAGTAACAGCAAGATATTTAATGGAGGATTAACTTTAATGAACGTTTCTGCAACTGACTGTTAAGTCTTACGAAAATAGTAATTTGACGACATTATTTAAATTATTTTCTCTACTATTACGGGTATAAAAAATCGATCTAGTAGGTAGGCTTCATCTTTTCAGCGAGCAACACTCGATAGATAATACAGTACAAATTACTTTAATTTCAACATACAAACATACGAAATACACTTTAGCGTTATTTTATAATATGGGGAGTTAATGCGCCATATTCTTTATGTAGGAGAGTGGAAACACTTCGAAAAGGATATTAAGTTAGAGGAGGTACATAAGTAGGTAAAGTAAGCCCGTTCGACAAGCCCAAACAAAATCCCGGCGAATTCCCGAACCACCAGGATAGCAGAAAATTTCTAAGATATTGCCAACTCGTAATCGGGCGAGGCCAACTTGAATTTTGGGGTTCCCCGCTAAACTTCTCAAAGACGTCCTCAAAGCCCATAGTGGGTGGGCCCGGGTACCAGGGTGGCAGGATGGGGGCGTCGGTTTCGGGGTATCAAAGTTTGCCCCCGACGCGGCGCGGCTATTCGTGCCGGAGCGGAGAGGAGAGGAGGTAGACAGGCCTTACTTTGTTCGCCTTTTGCCTTGCCGTGACAGAGGCACTTAAGGGACGTACACACAGCCGCAGCGCAGTATTAAAGTAGTATAATCCTTCGTAAGTTGGTCTCCTCTCGCATGCTTCCAGTGAGAACTGGGTGGTAAGGTTAATAGCGCCTAAATGAATTTATTTCCTTAATTATGGTACTTGAGTGGAGTTTAGAAAGTATTTAGATGGTGGAAGAAATGGTAAATTTTATTGAACTGCAGTTGCTTTTTACTACTAATTCGGAATGTCATTGTATACATTGCATGATTTAATTTAGCTGTTGTGTGCAGTGCAGTAACTTCGACATTTGGTTGTGAGTAATATGAATTCCTTATTTAATATTAGGTACTGATAAGACTGCAGTTTCCTTGGTTAAATGTTAACTTTATGTTTAACGTGCATATAACAAAATAATTGCCCAAAATCATTGTTAAAAAAATAAGACATGTTTGGTAATTGAAACACAATGATTTTTGGAAAACGCTATTCTCCTATGTATTAGGCCAAGGCTTAAAAATTATTGCTTTTTGAACATCAAGCTTTATAAACGGTAGATTTTTTCTTATTTTTTTCTACGTTGTCTCCGTAGTGAAAGTTGTCTAGTTTGATGATCTGGTATGGTACTAGGGTGTTTTGTTACATCCTGTATAAACTCACGATCAAAATTTTTATCGGGGTGGTTAGAAACGTTGTTAAAACTACCTTTTTAAGCTCTTTCGCCCACAAAAAAACTGCAAAACAAATCATATCCATTAGTCGCTTCATTCGACATCCATAGGAAGAAATGGCGGAACCACACGACGGGTGATTTACATTATCAAAATAAAAACCAGCCTAAATAAAGTACAGCAGGCAACAACAATTTGTAAGAATAAAGATGAGTAATAACAGGAACAATGAGTCTATACAGGGTGTAACAAAACACCCTAGTAATACTTAAGGGGGTGCTTCAGACCATCAATCTGAATAACTTACACTATGGAGCCAACACCGAGAAAAAATAAAAAATAACAGCTGTCCCATACATTTGAGTAGAGTCGGTACTGCAGTTTTGTATGGGACAGCAGATTTTTTTTATTTTTTCTCGATGTTGGCCCCATAGTGAAAGTTGTTCAGTTTGATGGTCTGAAGCACCCCCTTAAGTATTACTAGGGTGTATTGTTACACCCTGTATAGATACAAACATCCATGACTCGGGTACAAATATTCATATTCATCATACAAATATTTGTCCCTTACGGGATTTGAACCCGCGACCCTCGGCACAGCAGGCAGGTTCACTACCGACTGTGCTACCGGGCTGCCAAGTTTGACGGTCTGAAGCACCCCCTTAAGTATTACTAGGGTGTTTTGTCGTTTAATCCGTATTTTTTTCATGATTTCGATACAGAGAAAGTTGTTCAGATTGATGAACTGATCATTTGCTTAAAACTCATATACAGGGACAGCATGACAGTGAGTGACTCATGTAAGTGACAGCCTAGCAAATACTGAAACGGTGAACTCAGACCGAACTGAACAACTTTCTCTATGAAGCTTCCTCATGAAACGCGAAAAAAAATATGCTGTCCCATTCAAAACTGCAGTACCTACCTACCCAACTCAAATGTATAGGACAGCTGACTTTTTTTCGCGTCTCCTGAGGTAGGCTTCATAGAGAACGTTGTTCAGTTTGATGGTCTGAGTTCACCGTTTCAGTATTTGCTAGGCTGTCACTTACACCCTGTATAAGTATTATTAATCAGCTTTCGTTGCCAACTGTACTTAGTTTGTATCAATACAAAACTACAGATCGAAGCTCAACAAAACAAACTTGTAAGTTGGTCGTAACCGATCAATAACTTAAGTAAATACAGTTGATAATCATTTTAACATTTTATGTAGAAATAGCTCCGCAATAACTCAAATAGAAAATATACAGGGTGTTAGGGTAAACAGTTATATTACTTTAATTTAAGGGGTATACTAAGAAGTTAGCAAAAATATTTTTGTACTTTCCATACTAAATGCAATCAGCTGATAGAACGTTTGTGTTTGTTAACTGGCCCTTAAGAGAAAAAAAACTGGCCAAGTGCGTGTCAGACCACGCACAGGGTAGGGTTCCGTAGTTGCCCGTTACAATATAATATGAACTTTGAAGGATGCTTTTTGTTTTATACTACGGTTTAACGGCTAATAAAGTCTAAAAAGTACATTTTATTATTTGTTTGACTATTACTCGTAAACTTGTAAAACCTACTTAGCGCTGATAGTTTTCCTTATAAATTCGTTATATATGCTATTGCCGTGAATTTTTTCACATCTCCAACTACAACCGTTTAGCTGGGAGAGGGGGGGGGGGGACACTTGACTCTAACCAAAATTTTCACTTTAAAGCTTAATATTTCGCTAACGGATCCCTAAATCGAAGACCTATCCAACGATACTCCACAACATGGGATAGACGAGAAAACAAAAATTCATCCCCACTTCACGTGTAGGGGAAGTACCCTAAAAGAAATATTTTAATAAGATTTTATTTTACCACTTTGTCGGTGTGATAAATATGTATACATATGCTAAATTACAGCTTTCTTGTATTAAGCGTCTCTGAGCTAAGCCGCGGACAGACGGACGGACAGACAGACGGACGGAAGGACATGGCGAAACTATAAGGGTTCCTTTTTGAACCCGACTTCGGGACCCTAAAAATTACAATATCAGAAGTTGACATTTTGATGTTTGGCATTTCTGTTTCCAGCTGTGGGCCGAGACAAAGTACAAACGCTTCTTATTCTACAAACGAAAAGCCGTAGCGCAGCATAGACGTAGAAAGAGAACACCTATATTTTTTTTTCGATGCTAAGTTTAGCCATGGAGTTTGAAAGATTTTCTCGCGACTATTTTGAATTTAGAGATCACAGATTGAAATATTATCTTTTTTTAAATAAAATATATACAATAAATGCCAAAAAGAACTTAGGTAACGAATTATTTTGTAAAATCTGTTGTCTATCGTTATTATTTTTAATTAGGTATTTTGACTAAATAAAACATATTTTATTTTTGTCTTTTCAATAAAAAAACGTTAGAAAAATAGAAAATAACGCGAAACTACAATTTTCATTGAGTTTTTAACATGAATACTATTTTTAATAACAAAATGAACTTTAAAAAGTAATGAAATGTTGATGACGTCACAACTCATTACTTAGTAAAAAAAATGTTCAATAATTTCAAAGCGCGCGTTTTGGCGTCCGATAAAGAGTAGCTGATTTGGCTAGTTGTCAAATAGTCTATTGCGGTAAAACCCAAAATTATTAGTTTTTCTCAAAAAACCTTTACCTTTCATAAGCCGACCCGCGTCCTACTATCACTAACCCTAAACTTTTATACATCACAAAACAATACCTAACCCTAGAAAGGTCAAAACGGACCCGAAATAGGGATATATAGGATCCTAACTCAAGGGACCAAAGGGTCTGACCGACCCCAAAAAAGTATATAGCCCGTAGGTACCAGGGGTTCATATAAAGCGAGGCGTCTTCTGTGCCTTCGAGCCAGGGAAATGTTAAGAAGGGCCCGGGTGGGACAGGAAGCCGCCCCCCTTTCCGGTGGGGGGCGGGTGTTGGGGAAAAAATTCAGTCGAGAGGACCGTACCCTTGGCTCGGTCGACCCGGCGCCGTCTGTGGCCGTAATTAGTGATGCGGCGATGGCCGGGCTGGGTGCGTGTCGATAAACATGATCGATAGTAGAAAATTGCTCTTCACTGTGAAGAAATCGTGAAAGTAATTTACTTTTAATTTTTGGTACCAACATAATATGTGTATTGTGGAACAAAAGTATTTATAGATTTGTTTTGTTACGATTTGAAGTTATTTGTTTTGAAAAAATAATACATAACTTTGTCCATTGATGAAAATAAAAACCTGACATAACTATAACGTAACATATTGCAATGAAAATATATTTACTATCGAATCGAATAATATTGTGGCTCGTGATTAAAAAACTATCTTTTGAATTTCTAGTGTTGAAAATGACGGATTAACGTAAGGCCCTTCTCGCAGACTTTTAAATTGCCAAATACAAGTCATCATAATATAATATTATGTATTAAACTCACGTTACTAAGTAAGTACTAACCCATGGGTTTATTCGGCATAAAGATCATAATTTTATAGGTACAATATAATCATATAATATGGAGATAAAATTATATCAAACAGTAGATTATGGATGTAAATATGCCTTCTCACAACTCAAATTGAAATTATCGATAATTCTGTAAAATATCGATGAAACCTCTTGCTTGCTTACCTCTTCAATGACGTGTACAATACTCTTATTTCATAATACAAGACCTTGTAAATCGTAGATCATACAATTTCGTTCATCGACAAAACAACTAGCGCATCACTAAAAGATTATGACAAGATACAGAGCGCAGGGCTGCTCCTGCTAACGACGAGAGAGCTGTCAAAAGAACCTACATTAATGTTATTATAACTTTTTCTAGACTCCCCTATGTATGGCTCGGCTCGGTTCGCTAGTGTGACCGCCCTTATATTTTGCTCCAGCAGTTCGGGTGTTACACGTATGTAATATAGTTTTTTGATCTATTTCTGTACTTAAACGTAGTAAGGGGTGGTAAGAAGTGAAAGAAAAAGTGATGAATAGTTTTTAGTATCGTTAACTGAACTCTACTATTTAAGTATGGATTTGTCGGTCGTACTACAAGGTGTTAGGGTAAACAGTTGTATTACTTTAAGGGGTGATTGTACCCATGATACTGAAAAACTTTCCCTAAGAAAACTATAAAAAATTGTTGACTTCTCATACGAACGTTCGATCAGCTGATTGCATTTCTTAAAAAGTCTTTTTTTTTGCTAATTTCCTATATGTTTCTTTTTGTTAATTTCCTTTTGCTAACCTATATGTTTATTTGGGAAATTTGTTCAGTATCATGGGTAAAATCACCCCTTAAAGTAATGCAACTGTTTACCCTAACACTCTGTATAATGTGAGATTTAAATATTAAAAATCATGTTGTAAAAGACAAGAGATGTTATTTTTCCAGACAAAAATTTGGTTTGATCATCGAATTAGGAAATATAGGAATGAAATCACCAAGATACACCTTATATCTTTGTGTAACAAAACACCCTAGAAATATTTTTAGGGGTGGTTTAGTTTAGACCAGAGGTCCCCAAACTATTTTGTCCCGTAGACCCCTTGCAAATTTTTGTGATTTTGGGTAGACCCCCTACAGACACCCCCATATTTCCTATAATCCCCGCAAGTTGATATTGCGATTGGCGGCCATCTTGGTGACGTAATTTTGACGTAGTCGACGTGCACCATCAGTACCGTTCGCAAGGTCAGCCCGCGCTTGATGACATCACGCAGCTGTTATTGTGACAAGGTTCCATCGCAATATCAACTTGCGGGGATTATAATATTCCAGCTTGCCGGTGGGCCCGTAGCCAAGATTTGTGCCAGCAACAGCTCTATTCTATGGTTTATTAAACAGATAGGTCTAAAGAGTTGTTGGTTATTTTATGACAGTACTACCAAGAGTTCGATCCAAATCTGGAGCGAACGAAGCGAGCACGAAATTTTACAGAACTGTGATGAGAAGAACAGACTATTGCGGGAGCAGTAGCAAAATTGTAAATATGGAGCGAGTGAAACAAGCTCGAAATTTCACAACAATACAATACAACTTAGCCATGAAATTTCTCAGCACCACTTGGCTGTGATTGTATTTATCTCTTTCGGTTAATGCAACCGTAATAAAATAGAAACCAGAGCGAGCGAAGCGAACACAAAACTTTTTCGCAATATGATTTGACTGTGTTTATGTGTGTGTGTGTTATCAGTGGTGTGATAAAAACAGAAACAAAGCGAGCGGAGCGAGCTCGAAATTTTTTGCACTTTTCTCTCGAAACTTCATAGAAAGAACCAACGAATCTAAATTATTTATCACTTTATTTCCCAAAATTGTTTTATTTGTTTTTTGGCCATAAACTGACCTAAATTGAATTGAAATAAAAATCAGGAGCGAGCGTAGCGAGCTCTGATTTTTTTTTACTTTTTGGCGAAGCCGACGTTATGTCGTATATTTGATAATGCGCCTTTGGATTCTCGGCTCGGTCGTGCCTCTGGGTGTATAATTTTGTAGGGCACTAAAATCTTTCTGCAGGCCGCCGCGCCCACTCTAAACGGACTGGCCTTAGCACTTGCCCATTTTGCCCGTATCAGAATACGTTCCTGCCTTCAGATTATAGATAAAATACAATTAAATAAATAGCGCTGACAAGCACAATACATTGTAATGGTCCCAAGTAAGCCTCAGGGTTTTTGTTATGGGAAACATACAACGACGCCGACGGCACAAACATATTACATCCATGACCGAACCGGGATTCGAACCCAGGACCCTGGTTTGGCAGTCCGGCGTGGTAACCATCCATCACACCAACCGGGTCGTCAAAGATAGATAGATGTATATTGTTTTTATAGGAAAGAATTATGTGAGTAAAAACAGTAATAATGTATTTATTGGCTCACACAAAAGAAAGGCGTTTACAAGGTATGACATCAAAGAAGTATACATGGCATTTACTGTCTTTGTGAGAGACAGTCTGTGGCAAATGAGTACATATAGGTACTATCTGTATTATGTGGATTTTTTCGTTCATGCAAAGTCAAAATTATGGTCACGACCAACTCAAATGGGATCCACTCTCGTGGACCCCCATTTAAGTCTCATGGACCCCCAATTATTTTTCTCGCCGACATGGACCCCTTGCAGGTCGTAATCGACCCCTGGGGGTCGATATAGACCACTTTGGGAAACACCGGTTTAGACCATCAAACTGAACAACTTTCGCTAAGATGGAGAAAACGTCGAAAAAAATCTGCTGTCATTTGAGACAGTTTTGTATGAAACATCCGATTTTATTTTATTCTCGATCTCGATGTTGGCTCCATAGTAAAAGTTGTTCAGTTTGATGGTCTAGGCTAGATCAAGCATAAAAAACGTTATTAAACCCATTTCACTAATCTCGAACGCAAAATATGTACGAGATATAAAAATTACGCTAAACATTCGTATAAGCCATGTTTAGTCTTTTTTTTTCCTAACCTGTTTTGTCCCACAGCTGAGCAAAGGTCTCCCCTAAACTCTTCCACATTTATGTCTGTTCGGTGGGACATCTCACCACTCATTGGAGTAGGCATCCAACTCATCCCCCCGACGTCGAGTCGAAGCAGACCTCGGTAAAGTTGTTTAGCCATAATATTTAAAAATAACTTACGTTTTCATGGTACCCTGATGTTTGTTTAGAGCATGTATCGAAACGTCCCCCCTTAAAAAGCTTGTACTGGATTTGTTAGCTTACCTGAAACAAAATAACATAAGTTTAAAACAATACACAATATAGATTGTGACAATAGGTACCTACTATGGAAATACTGTTTTCAGTAACACTTTAACTGACATTTATGATTGCCGCATTCATCATCATCAGGTTCGTTTACAAAACAATACAAATAAATGGAACATTGGGACTTCTGAATTTGACAAGACTTTCAGAACATTCTAAAGATGTTAGAGAATAGCGCAAAAATGATATAAGTACCAGGCAAACAACGATAAACCTGTCTTTAACAAAGGACAGGCGTTTATCGTACCAGGATCACAGCGGACAGCAACAAACTTCTTTGTTTAGGGGTCTGAGGCCTTTCTCTAGGTATGTTTAGTCCCCCGAGGGTTCTGAGCCGCCCATATTGGACATTTTGTATAAGTGTAGGCCCGAATGCCCGATCCCAAGGCAAATCCCTTTCGGCAGACCCTTTTCGGGGAAAGGTCCAGTGACCGTGCCTCTACCCCGAATTTGCGGATTTTTAAGGTAAAATTTATAAGGGTGGAGAGGGTCGAGCCCATGTCGGGTGAAGTATGAATTGCGGTGGATGTCGTTATTATATTTTTTTGTGTCTGTGAGTTCATAATTTGTTAGGACCTAAAATATACACCTAAATAATCTGAACCGTATCTGAATAAAAAAAGAACAAGCTAAAAAAGCGTTTTTGTTTAACGGGGCAGGTACTCCTGTGTATTTTTTTCGTTATATCGAGAATTTGTCCTAACATTTTTCTTATATAATGAATGTTACATGAACGAGATAGGAAAACTTGTTATTACGAAGGCATCATAACGGCCTAATTGGCCCCAGCGTGCGAGAATACAATCCCTCACTGGCATTCGCATTACTATCGTTTATAAATAGTAGCTGGCGGGTGTGGGGCATCACGCGAGCCTCCTACCTACGTATGCGGTCCTGGTACTTAGTCCCAAACCCTTCGGACCCTCGTCGACCCCGAGCTAACTAGATAACGACGATCGGGTGAAATGAAACTAAAGGAAAAGTATTTGTAGCTGGTAGCGTGGAAACTAGCGGGAATTAGAGGGTATGGGTCGAAATTGGGTCACATTATACAGTGCTAAATTAACATGTTTGCAAGCGCTGACACCGGATATTCGATCTGGAACCGTGACAAACTCTAAACAATCTTTATCTGCTACTTCCAGAGATTTGAGGATTAGAAATGACTGTCTTGTCATTTCTAAAGATAAGATAAGATAAAGATAAGATAAATATTCTTTATTTGCACAGCAAGAAAATACAAACACAATTTAAAACAAGAACGAGAAGGGTACAAAGGGCAGTCTTATCACTAAAAGCGATTTCTTCCAGACAACCATTGGATGGAAGAACTACTTACAGAGACAAATGCTACGGCGGTGCACTATTAGGTACCTATGTACCTGTCTACATACATATACAGAGTAAATATAATGTATACATACATACACACAAATATAAACAAAGATTCTTTGGATCGCTTATGAAGAGTGGCAGACTTGTACTTCAAATATTGAGAGGAGATCCGTACCCACTGCCCAGCATGAGCATACAGGATGGAACAAAAAACCAGAAATTATGGTCAGAGATCCGACCGTAAAATTATGCACCTATTTCTTTGGTGAACGAAGAGTTCAAGAGACTCGAAAATAAGAAAAAATGTGTTTCTAGTTAATTTTTACACAGGGGCTAACTCAACGCCGCCATGTTGCCTAGAAAAATCTTGCCGCAAACTACCTTTTCCATTATGATTTTTGATATAACTTTTTCCATCAATCTGTTTGGGAAGTAAATGAGGTGCCATCGGAAGGAGACTGATCTAAAGCACTGGAAAAAATGGGATTTGCCACCTCTCAGTCTGCCGCAACTCTCGGGTTGCCAGGTACAAAGAAGTCATTTTTGAAGATTTTTCTAGGCAACTTGGCGGCGTTGAATTAACCCCTGTGACAAACATTCACTAGAATCGCATTTCGTTCACCAAAGAAATAGGAATCATTCCCATTACGCCGCTTCCCACGACGTCGCTCTTCTATTTTAAAGCCCTTCCCACCACGCCGCGCCCGCAAATAGTCTATTCCCATGATGCCGCTCCATCAAACTTGCGTGGTGTGTACAGTCGTCATCGTAAGACTTAAGGTTAAAAATATTATTCAGTCATCAGCATCACATCACGAGTTGATTAGTCTGCGGTGAGTCTTCTCTGCAGTGATTCTCGCAGTGACTTGAGTGCATAATTTTACGGTCGGATCTCGGTCTATAAGAGGAGTCTAATCGGTACGATAATACCGTTTTGTAAGACGTGTACTATTTTTTTTAAGGAATTCTAAAACCACATGAGAGCAATAATATTATTACGATTATGAAAAATCGCTTGGGTGAAAAAGCTTTAGATCAATGTAACTGTAGGAAAGCTATTAATACGTCTTCATTCGGACTAACGCACGAAGGGCTCCGTACCACACATATTACAAAAAAATGTGTATTCCTCGGGATCTTTAGCGCGAGTCCGACACACACTTGGCCGGTTTTTATTACTTGCTTTTTTACCTTAGACTATGCACTATAATCACACCAATTTTCATGCTTTTATCTATTGCCGTTTATACGATCAAACAAAAACGAAAAATCTTGGAAAAAAACACGTTTCGTGTACCTCCCTTTTTTCTTTTTGTATTTTTCATTATTTGTTAGCAACTCCAAAATAATAACACATATTCTCTGAAAAATTCTACTCTCTACCTCGGTTCAATATATACAGAGCTTTAAAGCTAGGACGGAAGGACGGACTAAAAATGGTCGAAAATTTTACACTAGGTACATTTTAATAGGTACCTAATGAACACTAATTTTGAATAAAATAGATCTGAAGAATTGTTATAAGTACAGGATCTACTTTTTATGTTTTTAAGACGCCATCAGTCTCTACTTATAAAGCGTCCAACTTAATATGCTGACGGTTTTTAAGAGGATAACCGACCCCATCCGATTGAACAACTTTCCCTGTCGGACCAACATCAAAATGGTGAAAATATTAAATAATAAATAATATAAAATATAATAAATATATAATAATTAATATTAAATATTTTCACCTTGGTATGTAGTAATGGATACTCTTTCTTATACTGTGACATTGGCCTCATATAAAAAAAGATGGTCTGAAACCGTCAGCATATTAAGAAGAACCCTATTTTGACACAACAAATCAATGATAGAATGATCATAATCGCTACCTACTCAATAAACAATTAGAAGCCAGTAATTTTCTAAATTTTCCAAACACGATAAAGCAAGCTTTTTTCTTAATTAATTAAGTCGCAAATTGATTACTTTCGACGGGCAGGAAGGAATAAAAAGCGGGGTGTAGGTACCAGGAGCGCAGCGGGCGGTTGGGGGGTGTTTCGTACCCGCCTTACGTTGCGAGTGGGAAATGTGAAAGCAGACACACGAACCCCGCTGCTGCCCCAGTACTAGGTACAAAAAAAAAATTTATGTTTCTTGAGTGATTAGATATTTGTAGAAATCACCGGGGTAAATAAAATAAAAGTAAAATTATTGTACCATCACAATGGGAGGTAAAATATAGTAGATTAAGATTACACACCGAGGAGGGCAGGAAAGTAAGAAAGGTCTCAGATTTCATGTAATTGATCAAACATGTGATCTGAGGCTTTCTTATTTACTTCCCGAGGTTAGTACATATTTTTCTCCCTGACCGAGGCGGACAGCGGCAACTTCGTTTAGCGTAGCGGGACGAAGGGTGAAAAATATATTTTACCGGTTTTATTTAATTTTAACGTAAAATTAAGAAAGTTCAAGACTTCAATGGTAACAGGGATAAATGGAAAGATTATTAAAAATAATATAATAATGGAAATCGGCAGCGCAGGACGTTGTGGCGATCTTTGGGGAGGCATTCATGTTCAGCAGTGGACGTCTATCGGCTGAGATGATGATGATGATGATAATTATTGAAAACTTTTTAAAGCTTCTCATGCTTTCATGCCATATTCGAATCTTGATGAGATAGTACTATCTATACATTTAGACTGAAATACTATTGATTCTATAGCTACTAGCTAAAGTAAAAATATTGTATACGTATGCTTATGTATGTTTTAGAGTTGGCGTGGAAAAATATACATAAAATATTGTTGTAATGTTTTCCCTTTCTGTATCGTTCCAAAGATTTAATTGAGTCAAGAACTTTAACTTTGAAACATTAGCAAAAGAAACTTTTCTGCAGTCAGTACATTAGACGGTCGGCGTGCCCGGCGTACTAGCAGTTATTATTTACCGGCTTTATCATTTCGAAAATTTCATATTCCCAGCTCTTGGACGCTTGAGGTTTAAAAGCGTAAGCGAAGGGGGGCCGAACCCCGTACTTTTTGCCAGCAAACAGCTCGCTTAGTAGTTACCAGGCCCGCATACTTACCAGGGGGATATGGGGTGTAGGAGCTAAGAAATAATAACTGCGCCGCATGCAAGAGGTAGTGCCGGACAAACGGACATGTGCGTTGTTTTGCGCGATTACTTATGTTTTCCTATTAAGTGCAATGTAAAATTAATTACCCTTTTTATGTTTCCATGTGCACGTTAGATATTTTTCTTCTTTTCTTAGGAAATTACAAAGACTTTAAAACTGCATTTACTAATGCATTGCACAAGTACACACATCTATCTACACAAGTCCATTGACTTACTAATGAACTAAAGTTAATTCTATCTGAATTAACTTTAGTACCTAGTAGACCTATTCTATTACACAAGACACGACCTACAGAAGATGTCACACTTTTTAAAAGTTTTTTTCTCTAGCAAATACTTTCTTCAACTTCTGAATGATAAGAAAATGTCTTTACGAAGCAAACACAATTATCGATCAACAACTTAGTAACTTTCAAAACTTTATCGAACTAACAAGCCGATTAAAGTTGAAAAGTGGTTTGACAAATAGATAGCATTCGTTAGAATTAGCGCTACCACAGATTATTTAATAGTTACGCGCTACGTCGTAGCACAATACTGTAAACAGACGGATCCTATTCACAACGGCTACAAATGTTAGGATATAATATAATACCTAGACGTATATTTACTCGCAGTTATACAAGCTGTCCTTAATACAAGTCGACGCCGGGTAACCCATCAGGGTCCCCAGTATTTTTAATGAAAGCTGCGGCGTCGGGCGGGCGAACTACCGTATTAATCTTAGCAGCGGACGTCCTAACCTCCGCGCGCCCCTGCTTGCCTGGTAGGTGGTACCCAAGGACCCCGCTGTGGAGGCGAGATTTTCCCCGATTTTTCTCCATTTTCCCTACTTTTTCGCAGCATGCATTATGCAGGGCGGTACGGGTTCGAAAATTTATCGATAGCTGAATAAAACTAATGTTGTCTACGTCTGTATTCCAACCTCTAGTTTGGGTTAGTCGTAAATTTTTAGCAAATTAAATAAGATTTCCATTTAATAAATACAAGGAATTTGTCAAAAGACAAAACCGGTCGTCGTCCGGCATCGCCGGAGCCTCGACAAAAATCAAGTGTCAATAAAAGAATCAGCCGTTTATTTTTCATTTCAAAAGGAAACGAGGAAATTACGAGCGAGTAAAAAATACGTCTCGATCTTCGCCTGCGAAAAAATCCTCCGAAAAGGAAGCGAGCGACCATTAGGGTATTATCGGAGAAAAAAGGGCGAAGGGGAAAAAATCTGAAAAAAATTGTTCGTAGAGCCACCCTTTCCTTTTCGTGAGCGTCGTCTGTGCCACCCTAGGCCTCGCATTAGACTCCCCGACGGCCAGGGGGCGCCACATGTATGGCGGAGGGCGAATTACATAAACGACAGGTGAATTTGGAAAATTAAAGTTGGTACACTATCAGGTTAGCCGAAGTGGCCAGTGGGATTATTACGTTTCGGGATGGCAAGTTTTGGAGTTCTAATTGGCGAGGGGGTCGGCAAAATAACACATCATATGGAATTGCTTTTCAGGGTATGTAGGTGTAAAAAGTAATTACTATGTTTATTGACCTTATTTTGCCTCTGCGGTTAGAAAGGTACCTTCAAGTTATTATTATGGTTCTTAATGAACACTGCTACCAATTTGACGGCTTGGTAACTTGCATTATTATAACTAAAGACTATTAGAATTGCTCGCATTTGAATGCATTTCATATTGTTGTGGTATTTTGGTATCAAGATCAAGATAACTTAATACGCACAATATTAACTACTAGGTGTAATTTTTTTATTTTTAGGGGTGGTTCAGACCATCATACTGAAAAACTTTTTCTATGTGACCAAACCTGAAATCACAAATTAAAATCAGCTGTTCCATACTAAACTGCAATGCCTACTTGACTCAAATGTATGAACAGTTGATTATTTTTTGCAATTTCAGATTTGCTCTCGTAGTGAAAGTTGATCAGTTTGATGGTCTAAAGTACCTCTAGAAATTGGTTGACTCAGCTGTTCATACTTTCATACATTTGAGTCAAGTAGGCATTGCAATTTAGTAAAGAACAGCTGATTTTTATTTGTCATTTGCTCTACAGAAATAGTTGTTCAGTTTGATTGTCTGAAACACCTCCCGAAAATTGACTGATTTCAATTAATAAAATTGTCAAAATAACGTTTGAAGTTCTGTAAATCCTTGAGAACTTTACGGCCATGCAACTTTTGGATTGGTCAGCATTTTTTTACAAACACTTACCACCATAAACTTCTTTCATGTCAGCATGAGCTATATCGCATGACAATAATTCATGCTATAGTGGAAAATTTGCTATATGCATAAGCTATATCGCATTGATATCGCATGACAATCACTCACTTGTTTATTTTAATGACGCTAACTAAAAAAAAAATCTTTGTAATATAGGGAAAATTACTATCAAAGAGAAACCTTTCAAAGCATCCCCACCAGGGCATCATATAGTTGCAGAAAATAGCAAAAGAAATCCGAAGGGACTCCTGTTAGTCGAGAAGCCACGCGTCAATATCAAAATAATTCATATGTGACAATAATTAAGAGGTTTCGTCCCTCCCACTCGCCCCCAGGGGTAAGATGGGGTATGTTAGGGGGTTAGGGGTGAAGCCCTGTATGACTTGAGGTACTCGAGTCGATTGCCGCACCAGTTTTAGGATTCTTTTTTATGTTGCTTTATTTCTGAATGTTTAGTGAACGGCCGATGCTATTTATTGAATCTTTTTGACGATAAACACGCTTGACATCTTTTAATTAATTATTTTAGTAGGTGTTAGTGCCTCTATTTTGTAGCTGTGGGTTTCGATTTTCTTTCAATATACATGGTGTAAGGGACAGCCCTCCACAGACTGAAACGGTGAACTCAGAACATCAAACTGAACAACTTTCACAATGCAGCCTACCTCAGGAATCGCGAAAAAAAAATCTGCCATACCATACATTTGAGTCGGGTTGTATGAAACATTTTTTTGGTCGCGTTTCCTGAGATAGGCTCCATAGTGAAAGTTTTTCAGTTTGATGGTCTGAGTTCACTGTTTCAGTCTGCGTAAGGCTGTCCCTTATACCCTGTACAATAAAATTGATGGGACTAGAGGTAAGATCTGACTGGACTCAGATACATCGTGAACGTTTTTAAGGTTCCGTGGTCAAACAAGTAACATTACAAGTTTTGAAAAGTCTTCAACTCATTAACTAGCCCGCAGGCTTCATTTATACTGAAACAGGTTGTAAGAAAGACCCTAGTAATAATTAATCAATCAATCAATAGAATATACTTTATTTAATAGGGTAGGTAGTTCAGACCATCAAACTAAATAAACTCAACTGACTCAACTTAGTTTTGTATCATAATGGGAACAGTAGATTTATTTTACTTTATCGGTATTGGCTCCATAGTGAAATAGTATAATAGATAAGTGTACTTTTTGCAACCATCAGCAGCAAGGCTGATTCAGTGTTTATGGGGTGTAGACAATGTAGAGCATCTCTGTGATGGGGATGGACCAGGTCTGCCTGCATAACTTCAGTCGGTTTAGGAGTTACAGACGTTTAAAGGTCTGTAAAAAATTAACAATCAGCTTTAAGGCTGATAGTTTGATATTTATACTATGTGAGCTATGTAGCTATGTGATTAGTACAAAGACATGGTTCATGGTTTAAAATAGAATTTAAAGCAAAACTTTTTATAATCAAATATTTGGTTAAGTACTACGTCACAAAGTTTGGTAATATTTAACAAAACTTTTGTTCACTAATCCTTTTTTGTTGAAAAAAAGTACCAAGTACGCATAAAAACAGAGGTATTAATTTGTGCCAGTTAATAACGGCGCACCTACACAACGGGTGCGAAATGATTATTTAATAGAAAGCCCTCCCCACCCCGCCCGGACCGGCCTTAGGGGGGCAAGGGACCCTAGAAAAAGTTTCGCCGCTACGTCTATCAAACTAAGCGGAGGGACATGAAAAACTGTGAAGTAGCTTTACTATTTTTGGTTGGATGAACTGCGGAAAAAGCGAAATTTATCCTCGAATGATTTCTATTGTCACAGCCGTACGTTTCACTCTTAACCCTTGTTCAAGATAAGCCCCATGAAGTTGAGAAAGCGAAAACCAGTTGCATTGGTGAGTCGAGATTCAACAGGGTGTAAGGAAAAGTATCATTAACCTTTAAACCACATACTCTACTCATCAAACTGAACAACTTTCACTATAGGAGCAAACCGATCAGAGCAAAAAAATAATCAGCTGTCCCATACTAAACTCCAATACCTACTCGACTCAAATCATATGCAACAGCTGATTTTATTTTTGCTCCGATTGGTTTGCTCCCCATAGTAAAAGTTGTTCAGTTTGATGGGTAGTGTATGTGGTTTAAATGATCATGATACTTTGCCTTACAACCGGTATAGTCTAATGTGACCGTAGAGAGAGAAGGCATAGAGGGCAGAACGAAATGATCACTGTGGTTATTTGGTTACGTTGTGGCTCAGTAGATCAGCGTAAGCGAAAAAAGAAATTGTTCTATTAAGAGCCTATGTCGAAAAATAATTTTAGCGAAACGGGCGTGTGATAGCTTATATTACTGCCAGATGCGAGAGAAAGAGATGGGGCGGCGCGCGCGCCTGGATCGAATCAAGCGAAAAAACAAACTTTATTTAATTGTGATTGTACTATTTATGTAAGTTAAATTCTGCTCTAATCAAAACTTAGATAATAGCAATCTCTTTTTTTTTAATCAAGTCTCATGTTTCTATTATTCACCGTTTAGCAGTTACAAGCGTTTATAGACAAAAACGGAGGCTACTTTGGCTTGTTTTTCTATCGAGAAAATTTGTCTTAATCGTGTTTTGGCTCTAATCAAAACTTCAATTATATGTTCAATTTACACATATCCGCAAATCATACTCCTACTGTTAGTACTTCATGATATATGGAGCTTTGAAGAATCCTATTTTTTTACATAGCCCCTTAATGTGACAAGCCTATTTTTTTCAAGTTCAATCTTGCAATCACATATACCTACTTTGTTTTACACCAAAACATAAGCAGTAAAATACAAAAGATACTAAAATGCTCAAAATAAGGCGATCTTATTGCTAATAAGCGATCAACCAATTGACTGTACAAACCTGCCAACCTTTCACCCTGGCGAACTAACTTTTTTAAAAGTAACTATTATTCATATGATGAGTGATGAGATGACAAGGGATACCAACGTTGTCCTCTCGGTCTATTACTTTCATCAATGTATTATCTAAGATTAGAGCACCAGAATTATCGAAGAGAGTATCTAAGTTACAAGCTAGAATATTATTAGGACTGAAGGCCGTCCAATACCTTTATTGTTCCATAGAGCGAGCCCAAAAGTTGTGCTCTATGCTGTTTATTATTATACAAGTTAGAACAAACGATTATGTGAATTTGAGGAATAACCGAAGTATATTATGTGCGGCAAAGTGGTACTATCTTTTGAAAACAGCCGGGGTTCAAGTACTCATCGTTATACTTTACTTAAGAGGATCGCCTATCCTCTTAAGTAAAAGAAGAAATTTGGAGAATAGGTCACTTTTCCGACTGTATATACCATAAAGATTATAGAGGAACTGACAGCTGAGAGAGCGAGATGTACCTAGCGGCGCCACTGTATAATAGAAAGAGATACGTGACGCGAGGCAATAGAACCGTTTTTGGGAACTTGTCAGCACAATCGACTGGGTAATTAAATATTCGTGCTCTGTGAATAATTGGTGAATCTAAAGTGAAGTCGTAGATTATTTTGTGAAATATACTAACACCATTTCATTAAATTACCTACGATTTCACGTTAGATTCACCATTATACACAGAACTCGAAGTTTTAGGGTGCCGATAAGTGCCGACAAATGCACAAAAAACTGTTTCATTTGACAACTCATTTCTGATTCCCCTGTTTCCTCCTCCAAAACTAAACCGATTTTAATAATTCTTTCAAGAATAATATGAGAAAGACTTTGGCTGTCTGTTTGTTTTGCTTTTTAATTTTTTTAAATATTCGTCTTTGTTTGCTGTATGTCTGAAAACTGGCGGTAAACTTGGTCATTTTCGAAGGTCCCTAGTATATATACAGGGTGTATCAAAACACCCTAGTAATACTTAAGGGGATGCTTCAGACCATCAAACTGAACAACTTTCACTATGAAGCCAACATCGAAATCGTGAAAAAAAAACCGCTCTTTCATACAAAACTGCAGTACCGTCTCGACTCAAATGTATGGGACAGCAGATTTTTTTGATTTTTTCTCGACGTTGGCTCCATAGTGAAAGTTGTTCAGATTGATGGTCTGAAGCACCCCCTTAAGTATTACTAGGGTGTTTTGTTACACCCTGCATATAGTAATTAATTTTTGCAAATAAGCAAAACATAGGGACATTGCAGAGGTAACATAAATTGTTAAGTAAAAAAAAATCTCTAGTGTCATTCTCCAGGGAGGAATCAATGGAATACGTTTGTATGGCAAAAACGGTACTAGTCTATCCTTTTAAATATTTCTTGTACAAATACTGACTTTATTGATGTCATAAATTCATCAGTCAATTCAGTACAAAATCTCTGAGTCAATTATTGTTTGTCATCTTTACCTATTTATTTGTGTGGAGGTGTACCTCTACAACACCCCCTGCACCCCCTCCCTTACACCCTGTATATTTAGATGTACTTAAATATAGGTACAGGGTGTAAGAGACAGCCCGGCAAATACTGAAACGGTGAATTCAGACCATCAAACTGAACAAGGTTCACTACAGAGACAACCTAAGGAAACGCGAGAAAAAATGCAATTCAATTATATAGTATAAAACCTTTTTATTGTGGTTCCTGTGTATAGGGATTGCAATCCGGTTTTCCGGATCCGGTAATCTGGCGGATCCGGCACCAGCTAGCCGGATCCGGTCCGGATCCGGAAAATGTCTTGAAAATAGCATACAACCGTTTTTTTAATGAAAATTCTCGTGTTGGTCGTCGATTTACGACATGGTACAAATCCGCACCTACACGCACAATTACAGTAGAGATATTGTATTTTTTTGGGAAATTGTATACTTAACCAAAATAATGCGCAAATGTTTATTATAATTTTTCAGCACAAAATTCTTCAAATATCTTGTGATCATTACGTTTAAGTTCTTCGATTAATTTATTACCTACCATAGTAGGAGCCTAATTTAATTATATATGAAAATTAAATTCATATTCAATTCTTTTTATAGAATTTTCATATTTTTAGCATTATTAATTACGATAGAAACTATCTCTTCGTAATAATAATATTTTTTTGACAGTTGCTAGAAATACCTCTACTGTTTTACAGTAGATTTTAAAATGAAAACAAAAATTATTATGGATATTACCAATCCAGTCGGATCCGGCGGATCCGGCCGGATCGGTGGAAATCCGGCCGGATTGAAAATTGCGCCGGATTGCAATCCCTATTCCTGTGGTTAGCTTCATAGTGAAAGTTGTTCAGTTTGATGGTCTTTTAACGTTTCAGTATTTTCCGGGTTGTCCCTTACGCCCTGTACTTTTAAGTACACGTAAATATACAGGGTGTAAGGGATGGAGTAGGTGGTGTAGAGGTACACCTCCACACAAAGAAATAAATAAAGATGACAACAAATAATCGGCTGATGAATTTATGATATCAATAAAGTCATTGTCATATGTCTGACTACCCCCTCGGAGCATCGTCGTGAGCATATGTTATGCTATGCTAATAAAGCGGTTACATACATATGGACAAATAAAGGTTCAAAAATGTAGCATAATATGGATTAGTTCCATAACGACTATGCGACTACCGAAGTCGCAGCTATAATTACTTTGTTGGGTTCCGTAGACAGAAATAGTACCGTACGTAATGGACAAATGGAAATTAGTTTAGCAGAAACCCCTTTTAGAAAAACTTTCTCAACTTCGCGTGCTACGCCGCTACGACGTGCTACGACGTAGCGTAGTTCACTCAACACAATATCAAAATGGGATCAGTAGGTATACGAAGAATCAGTAGGTATACGAAGAACAGAATATTAAATAACGTACATAACCAAGTTACTAGGGTAATATAACCGCCAAGGATATAACTATAACTGTGAGGTAGGGCTCGGTGCGACGCTGTCAGTGCAGATTATATGGGGTTGAGTGTACCAAGGGCTCCCGCGGGTGCGGCCGGGTTCGCCGCGTACTTCGCTACCAGGACGTCGGAAGTTTATCGAACGTGGAGGAGGATCAAAAATAACGTTACACTTCGTTTCCCTCGAGAGATTTGGAAAGGATAACTACTGCTATGCTCAGGTTTTGCTATCGCTCTTATACCTACACAACACATCTATCGCTACATTTTCATATATCATTTCAGAATATTATTTGCTGAATTCTAGTACTGAGATTTCATCAGAACTTTACAGAAAGATATTTTAAATATTCAATATTCGCACGGAGAAAAATATCTAGTAGTATATGTGACAATTTATTGATATCAGCAAACTTTACTACAAAAGTTGTATAGGTATGATATTTTCTGGTAAAGTCGCTAAAATAAAGTTCGAAGTATCACTAAGAGCAGCCCTAGGGGAAAATTTAATTTTCATACTTTTTAATTCTATTTAACTGTATGTGAAATAAAATACCACATCCAAAAACAAAGAGCACAGACGCTCTTGGTAGCACAGCATCCTCACTTCTATAAACCTAGCCGAGGTCGGCCTTTAGTAATGATTTACGCGCCCTTAAAACATTTATTGGTGCCTCCACAGAATTCATGTGAGCCTGGTTTTTGTGTGACCTTTACGCCTTTCGTTCTGCTAAATTAAAATTGTAGGTAACAAAAAAATACATTTGCGCAAAATTTTCGGTAAATTTTGATTGTTAATCAAATATTCAATTATTTCAGAACTGAAAAAGGTTTTTTTTAGTAAAGGATCTGTGGAACTTTAGTATTGTCTGGTGAAAAATTAAAAAGTATGTTTTATGATACGATCAAGAAGCTTGAAAGGAAAATTTCAAGCTTCTTGGATACGATTAATCTTTCAAGATCATTTTCACCATCGACAAGTAGGTAAATATCGTTTTTTAGAAAATTGTTTCGCGTGTAACATAATATGCGTATTTATACCATTCCATCGAACTATACAGGGTGAAATTGATATCATTGCATCCATTTAAACTAACAGTCTACCCATCAAACTGAACAATTTTCACTATGGGAGCAAATCGACCGGTGCAAAAAAAAACAGCTGTTGCATACATTTGTGTCGCGTAGGCATTGCAGTTTAGTATGTATGGAACAGCAGATTTTTTTGTTGCTCCGATAGGTTTGCTCCCATAGTGAAAGATTTTCTGTTTTATGGGTAGACTCTTAGTTTAAAAGGATGCAAATGATATCAATTTCACCCTGTATATTTAAAATCCGGTCATCGCATCGTATGCATTCTTTGTAAGCTCTTATATGACTATCTTAAAGCACTCGGCAATTCGTACAAAACACTGAAACCCTGCAGGTAACATTATATTCAGAATAACAAACGAATTCCCAACCAGATTAAATAGAAGATACCAGCTAACCAACACCACGTACATCAACCACATCGAATTTCAGCGCTCACCCGTGCCAAGTCGGGCCGAAGCGCTAGTCGCAAATAAAACCCCAGTTAAAACCCTTGCGCCATGGGGGTGGGGTACAAACCACCCCCGCTGTCATTTACCCTACTTACCGTCGCTACCAGGCGAGCATAGAGCGGAGAATTTTAACGGAATTAGTCGCGTAGCTCGCCGCCAGCAGGGCGCCTCGGTAAATTCACCACACATGTAAGAGTAAGGCAGGGAGCCTCCCACCTCCACACCTAGTTTTAGCGCCTAGTAACTCGCAAGCACGAGGTGCCTACACGCAATGCCGCAAAAACAGAATTAGGTACCTAGCCGACCGAAAAATATAACTGCCATAACTATTACGTTGCGTATCGTGTGTCTAGTAAGTTATGATGTCACTGATTGTTTATGTTTTTCAATACAAAACGTATTGGAAAGCGAAAACAATCACGTGTAGAGAGATATGGTATTCAGCTAATTGGATGACCGTAATTTCGTGCTGACACTAAATATGCTAGTCGCTGTTGTTGGTGGTTGCTAGCCAAGCACGATAAAGCGACAAAACGACTCGATTTTTGCCGTTTTCTCGGGGGTGGCATGCTAGGCCCCCAGGAGTGCGATTTTTGAAACTCATTTGTTGAACTCAGCAGTTGTACCTAAATGTCAAAATTAATATGGAGATATGCATCTTTCTACTGCTGATTTGACTTTCAAAAATCATACTTAGAAAGATGCATATCTCCATAGTAATTTTGACCTTTACAACTGCTGAGTTCAACAAATGAGTTTCAAAAATCGCACTCCTGGAAAGTTAGGGCTCTTACAGACGAGGGACACTTTACTGTCGCGGTGGGTCGCAGAGCGTGTCGCGCTCATACATTTTACGGTCGCGCGACCGCAAAGTGTCGCTCGTCTGTGAGAGCGCTTAGTTAACACAACGAAAAGGATTTGATGTACATGGATGGTTGTTCATAAGTTCATAACTAAATTATGTATGTAAGTACCAGCCATGTGGACCATGTGGTACCTTTTCTTTAAAAAAACAAGGGGTGCACTCAGGGAGTGCCGGAGGCGGTTTTGACGGCCCGGTAGCACAGTCAGTAGTGAACCTGCCTGCTGTGCCGAGGGTCGCGGGTTCGAATCCCGTAAGGGACAAATATTTGTATGATGAATATGAATATTTGTACCCGAGTCATGGATGTTTGTATTTATATATGTATTGTATATCGTTGTCTAGTCATCATAATACAAGTTCAGGCTAGATTCTGGTACTTTAAATGTGACTAGATAATTTGTGTGACATTGTCCAAGATATTTAAAAATTTATTTATTTAAGTGAAAACTAAGGGATCTTACGTCTTACGAATCTTATGTCATCGTCTTACCAATTTTGTCTTACGAATTTTCGATCAGTCATTTTCGATCAGCGTGACGTCACGGTCCTGACGCGAGTTTAAAATTTTTTACCCATCCCAAAAGTGCACAACGCCGCTAAAGAAGTTTTCAATTCAAAAATCAAAATTTCTTATATTTCACGGTATCTGAGAAAAACGCGTGTGACTGACAGACAATGATGTGATTCCATTTAGTAGGTATTCCGTTTTGCCAATTTAGGTACGTAACTTTGGTATTTGGAAATAAAGCAAAACTGAGCAAAACTTTTCAAAGAAAGCGACAGATCATATTTGTTTAACTGACCAACTGTCAGAACACGTGTCCAAATCCAAAATAAAATTCACATACAAATCTATAAAACATCTAAATGTCTTAAATTAAATTTCCATTAACAATCAATAATCAACCTTAATTCGAGCTTTACAAACATTAAAATTGAATTAACAAGAGTGGTTGACGCATCGTTTTGTGTTTTTAACCCTCCGACCGGCGACGGGGGTCTAAAGACCCCTTGTGTTAATAAAATGTAGAATCGATCGTTTGGGGGACGAAACTTAATTATGCCGCGATTCAAGGTCGACGATGATGCACAGTTGCTAACAATAAATTAGTTTTCGTAAGGGAGCGAAGGTACTTCGTAGGATTTGAGATAACTCGATTGAATGTTTTAGACTTCTTGAGTCAATCGTTATTCCTTGTAATATAGGGTGAAAACCTATGTACAGGGTGTTAGGGTAAACAGTGGGGTGGTTGTACCCATGATACTGAACACCTTTCCCTAAGAAACTTAATACGGAATTCGAGAAAAATAAAATCGACTTTTCATACAAACATACGTCGATCAGCTGATTGCATTTAGTATGGAAAGTCCAATTTTTTTTTTTTTGCGCAAATCCTATAGGTTTCTTAGGGAAAGTTGATGTTCAGTATCATGGGTACACAATCACAAGTAATGCAACTGTTTACCATAACACTCTGTATTTGTATATGCGTTACGTAGGTAGGTACTTTAGGTGGTGCTTCAGACCATCAAACTGAATAACGTTCACTATAGAGCAAAACTCAAAAACGCAAAAAAAAATACTGCTGTTCCATACAAAACTGCTGAACCCGACTCAAACATATGAATTTTTTTTCACTTTTTCTGAGTTTGCTCCGTAGTAAAAGTTATTCAGTTTGATGATTTGAATTCACCGTTTCAGTATGTGCATGAGTATCCCTTACACCCATTTTATACATTTCCATAATCCTTATAATTAATTGGTAATGTATTAAATTGTTCCGATAAACTTTAGACTGTGTCTTTACTTGGGAATACACTTTCTTCTTACTTCTTATCATTTACTGTTATTTTAGCCTACCTTTTGATATGTCATTATAAGCTGCAGCGTTTTTCATTTAATTTTAAATTAACATTAGCGGATTCCTATAACTTTAAAACAGGTATATATATTTATCTTTTACAGGGTATCTGATCAAACATAATTCCACCATTTTCTAAACTATTTCCATACCCAAAATTTCAACATCCATCAAAAAAGAAAACTTTCGACCCGAGCATTCTATGAGTAAAATTCAAATTCAAACGGACCTCAAAACATCAAACATTCCGATTCATACAATAACTGGCCGGGCAGAAACTAAACAAACTTCTAATCTCTGACATGAAAGCAGTCTCACGAGCCGCAAGTGGCGGCCTGCGAATAAAATAGCCTGTTGTGTTATTAACAGCCTGAGCTGGAGAAAAAAGGGGGGTAGGGTGCGTGTGCTAGGCGCGCTGGAAGAGATACGTGGGCGTGGTTGTTGTCTTTGCGGTGTCTTCTTTTTTTATGCGGCCGATTGGGAGGGGAGTACCGTAATCTCATGGATTATTTTATTTAAGGGAAGGTATCCCTCGTGCAAGCGTCTCTTTCTTACAAGCAAACTTTTGCAATTAGCCATCCCGCTTCAATTGAAAGCAAGATCGCAAAAAACATATTTTTCATCATTGTCTTTTCTCTTGGGTGTTTGATGTAAAATCCATCGGGTAGAATCACTGCTATAATTAATTACCTTTCAAATGATGATATTCAGAAGAAATGGTGTATGGTCATTCTTGTAAAAAAAAAAGTAATTACAACAAGATTTAGATAGGTATTTTGCTAGTATTAGGAACTTAGCATGAAGGCTGGGTTAATTTAGAATATTGTTTTATTGGTCGTAGTGTAATACGTAAGTTTATTGCAGTCTAATTTTAATTAGTAGGTATGAATTATTACTAGTTATACATGGTCGATAAAGCTACACTTGACGCTATCAAAGCTCGCCGAATACCTGACTAGTATAAAATTAAGGGGTGTAAAATTAAATGGGTGCTTCAGACCATCAAACTGAACAACTTTTACTATGCGACCAATACTGAAATCGAGAAAAAAAATCCGCTGTCCCATACAAAACTGCAAACATAACTCGGCTGAAATAAATAAGGGTCTCGTAGAGAAAGTTGTTCAGTTTGATGGTCTGAAGCACCCCATTAAGTAAAAAAACCATCGTTGAACCAATGACATGAAAAAAGAAGGAACCAGTCATAGTCTTTCTCAAAATAATGATAACACTTTGTATTTTTGAAAGGTATCCATTGAATTCAATTTCAAAATATTGCAGATCAGATTTTAAAAAAATTCCTCCATATTAGGTACAATAAATCAACATCAATAATTTATTTCTCTAAATTTTGAAACAAAATATTGATAAATACTTTCTTATAAAATTAACTGCGCTCGGCCGATCCAGCAACTCTACATCTTAACCCTCAGTACAAGTAAGAGAGGGGGGCTTGGGTCGAATATCCCACAAGGGGGGGCTAGCAATGGACTAAAGGAGCCCCAATCAATCTTACAAGTCGCAGCGAGAGGGCCTGGGGCGGGATAAGGCACTTTTGGGGGACGTAGGGACGATACCCTCTTATGGTCGGCAAGACTGACCCTTCGAGCGGACGATGCGCAAAAGGATGGACGTGAAATTTTTTGTGGCTTTTCTCTTGGGTAGTGTTTGGGTTTTTATTTACTTTTGTTAAAATTATATTATCATCACGTTGGAAAATTTAAGTAAATACAAGGGTTTATACGTCTATATAAAAAAAGCAAATAAAAAATTCACGTTATAATAATTTTAGTTCATATAATTAATTTACCTAGAGAATTATTTATAAAAGGAACTCATTTTATAAACTGTAGTTGTTACGTTTTCTGAATATCTAAGACTACCGGGGAATGTAGCCATGAGCATAATATATATTTAATAATTTCACATCAGAGTTGTATAAATCAATAACGGCCCAAAGTGGAGATCTATACCTCTCTGAGGTAAAGACGTGAACATATCGTCGCCTTAGAGGGAAAAATCACTAACTACAAAAACATAGTTTTGAGATATTGAGGTTTGAAGTTTAAAACGTCATAAAAACATTAAACATAAAGGGAATACATTTTTTGTTAGCAGTTAAAGTTTTTTAAACAATCCTCATTTAGTGAATAAACGTGTAGATGTCCAATCATCACACAAAAAAAGAGAAAAGGGATAGTTAGTATTCCCATGTTTTTGATTTCGACAAAATATGCAGGCTAATATAATAAGGCTAGATAATAAGGCTCGAGTTAGTTATTTCTACTTTTTGAATTCAGAACAAAAGCTGTACTTGAAGACTTTTCCACCATCGTATCTCGGAAAGTATGACAGATATTTAAACGTGAGTGAGACAGAAATATAGAGTAGGTAATTCTGAGTTCTTCTTCTTCTTCTTTGTCGTAACCTCATGGCTGAGGGACGTGACCATTGTGGGCCGCTTGCGCCACCACAGCTCTCCAGGCCGGTCGATCTTGGGCCAGATGTATGCTGGCTTGTAGTGTTGTCTCGGTTATTTCTTTCACCGCATCGGTCCATCTCGTAGGCATGCGTCCTCTACCTCTCTTTCCCTCCATACGGCCGGTGATCATGAGGTGTTCCAAACTATCTGATCTCCTGACCGTATGCCCAAAGAATTTAAGGACTCGTTGCATACAGATGGTGGTGAGCCTCGTCTTGATGTCCAACTCGTCGAGGATGGACTCATTTGTGCAATTCTGAGTACGGGGGTGTTAATAACTCATTTTGGCAAAAAATTCAGTTAGTGAGTTTTCTCTAAGGGGACGATATTTTATAATATGTTCGTTAAACTACTCAATAAAAGCACTTAAGTATTTATATTCTAAGTAATCGTTTCTAGAGTTTAATAAGTATTTTTTTCTTTATTACTTCCTTCAAACAATTCCTTTTTAAATCTCATACTAAAATGTTTGTTATTATTTATGTAGAAATGTAGTCTCTTGTGTAATTTGAAGACACCAAAAACATTACCTAATTTCCAATAAGGCATCCAGAAAATATTACTAGAGTATTATTTAACATTAGGTACTACATTATTCACCAACCTTCAAGAAAACGTCTAGCAAGCAGATTGTACGAGTAACCGAACAAAAAACCCATCATCAGAAAGTGTACTTGCCCACTTCTCAGGCGGGCACCGTTTTTGTGTCTTGTCTAATACCGTGACGCCCCCTCGGGCTGATGAAACCTCGTGCCTTCCCCCCTTGGGGGGGCATTCGCCCCACCCTCTCGCCCCAAGCGAGAAAAATGAGTTAGAAAAGATGCGGCGCCCGATTATGGCGTGACGCCGAGGTCCTTTGTGCGGGACATTCGTCTGAATCAATCGTGGCTCGCATAGGCGCGTGCAGGGTTACCTACGTGTCAGGTGACGTGAATGACGCTTATAAATTTATGGCCGCCTGGTGGTTTTGGAGGCTTCACTTTGTTGGGAAACCATAAAAAATCCTTACAGATTTTTATCCTAAAGTAAAAAAAGAAAGCATAATAATAAAATCCCAAAAAAAAAACAATGCACTGTTTGTTTGTTACTTTAAAAATTTAAAAATAAATCGTTTTCGAAAATCCTTAGTACTAACAAATTGACATTGACAATTGGCATTTTTAGGACGGCCGCACATTATCAGAAATTTCTGACAGAAAAATTCTGACGCTCGCCGGAAGGCACTCGGTGCATACATTTTTTATTAGACCCCGCACACTGTCAGAAAAATTCTGACCGGTCGTCCGCTTCTGATGCACGCCGGACGGCACCTCAGCCGGACGTCAGAATTTTTCTGACGGAAGGCGTGTTAGCCATACATTTTGTATTAGGCCCCGCACACTATCAGAAATTCGGATCAGGTATTGCCAGACGTGCGATAATTATCCTAGATGTACGATATTTTTGAGTGTCATGTTCATGTGATAGAAATAAAAGTCAGGTATATTTAATTTCTGTAAACAGGCCATTAACTAAACGTTAATAGTTTCAGAGTTTTAAGCAAAATTACGGAAAAAAACAAACAGAATTTTAAACTTTTTTTGCAATTTTGTCAATTAAAATTTGTTAGCAAACCTCCGATTTGGATTCAGCACCCCAAAGTACATATAGAATGGAAGAAATCAGAACTACCACAAAACTTTCCTAGTAAAAACACAATTTGACTGAATTATAGCCCCAAAAGGGCTAAGGTGGCAACACTGGGTCGATGTGCGTTGATTGAAATATGAAACACGACTGGGCTCAAAAGTTGCCGGATCAAAATTTCTGATAGTATGCGGGGTGCTTCCGGCGAGCGTCAGAATTTTTCTGTTAGAAATTTCTGATAATGTGCGGCCGTCCTTAAAGTCATCTCATCCATCACATCATCAGCCAGCGTATAAAAGTGCATCGATATTAGCCCCACATACACGAAACATTTTCATGTAAATACAGGGTGTTAAGGAAGACAGTTGCATTACTTTTATGAACAACATTCCAAAAGGAGCGGAAAACCGCAAAAGTCCTTTTTATACATATGTTCGATCCGATCGTAAATTATTGCATTTAGTATGGAAAGTCCAAATTTTCTTTTTGCTAATTTCCTACTTATACGTTTCTTAGTGAAATTTGTTCCGAGTCATGCGAAGTAGGTAGGTAGGTAGGTCTAATTAGAGGAGTCTGAATCCTCTAACTCTAAGCGTAGGTGCAATCCCCTTAAAGTAGGTAATGCAACTGTAAGCACTATTAATTTACTAATGCTCACTTATTTCGCTAATTAATAACATAAACTCACAACCAGTTTCCTTTTGAGTGTTGCCATTGATTTAAACTTGTCAAGACGTATTATTGGTCGTCTCGTTCGATACCCAAGAGAAAAACAGAGATCTAAACAACAAAAAAAACACACGGCTTAATTTAGAAAGCCAGTAAAATAATGTTTTTTTGAATTTTCTTAGTAATAACCAGGCTAGCAGAGGCACAAAGGCGCGTTTGCGGGGCCGACCGTTACCACCGCAGCTTTGCCTTAGTTCAGAAGTTGAGCTAGACGCGGACCGAAATCGTGTTTATGTTAGCAAACTCGTTTAGGTAAAAATTACTTCCCTTGTATGGTATTTTTGGTGTATAGGAAACATTGTATGCAATGAATGATTGATCAGATTTTTTGCTAGATTGACTAAAAAATAAAATGGCAACGGACATAATGTAGGTAATGGAAGCCTGCCTGTAGTAATTCTGTCATACTAGATACTATGGCCATGAATGGACTGGCCAAACATGATTTTTTTAAATGAAAACCATTAGATTGTCCTACAATCACGACAAAAAAACGTTATGCAGGTGAAAGAGATAGCGATAGCGATTAACAAAGAAAGTGTGGCGATATCACCACAAAGAATGGGACTGAGTTATGATATGACGTGCAGTGTTATTTCTAAAACGTATTTAGTTCATTGTATTGACGAAAACACGTATTTGATTATTGTCGAAATAAATAGAAGTAATATTCGAAAACTGACTTTATATCACTTACCTTATGCTCCATATCCATGCGCTCCTGATACGCCATGTTTCTCATATGTTTCAAATACGCAGTAGTAATAGGCACGCTATAGTCCATCTCCTCCCCTCCATAGTACAACCCTCCATCTGGTCTCCAAGGTTTCGGAAACCTACCGAAAGAATTGGAGTATTCTATACTGGAAGGCAGAAGCTTCTTCTTTGGGGGAGACCTCGATTTAGGCGGGTCTTTCGACGTTAAGTTAGCAACGTCCAGCGGGTTGTATTTCTTCTCCTTAAGTTCAGTCTTGTTCTCTGTAACTCCTGAGCTTTCTGTCGAACTGGTACTTTCGATTTCTTCTTTTTTGGTATCTTCCTCTTCTTTTATCGACACAAGCGGTGGTGGGCTGTCAGATTTGACATCTTCAACGTCAATCAAACTGTTTTCGTCCTTGTCTATCTCGGGGTCAGTTCTTACTGGTTCTTCTTCTCTAAACGCAGGTTCGATGGGTGAACTTCTGCTGAACAAAGGCGTGTCGTCAAATCCGTTAACTTTTTTTGAGGTAAGCTCTATGTACGTGGGCTCCTGGTCTTCTGCGTCCGTAGTTTTTGGACTTTCAACCTTTTTTAGGGGTTGGAGATCGGTGTAGTCAAACTTAGGTTCATAAGGGTAGTTTGAATGTGCTGCGTCGATTTCTGATTCCCAGTTTCTGGTGTAATCCGTGGCGCATTGAGGTAGGAACGGGTGGAAGGGGGGATGTCTTGTGGGTGAGGGTGAGGGGGTAGGAAGTGGTGGAGGGGAGGCGCTGCGCGGGCGTCGGGCACATTCGGCACATCCGGTCAGGAAGCGCGTGACTGCCTCCCGGGGTAGGAAGGCGTAGGTCTCCGTGATCTGTTGGCAAACAAATTAGTGATTAGGGCAAGGGCACGATACGAGTAGTTAGAGTAAAGATACGAAACAGTTGTCTTTTCGAATTTCTAATAAAATGCCGTAATTGAATTATCTAAGTACAATTATTTTACTTCTACCTAGACAGGTAAGCAGAGCTAAGTATAATAATTTATCATCCAAAATAAAACCGGCCAAGAACCCTAAAAATGAGAAATTATCGAAATACCACAAAACATTTTTAAATTCCTATTACTTAGTACAATGTTTTGCATAAAAATTTTGTTCTTTCATTCAATAATCCTCGCATTTAGCGCCACCTATTGAACTCAGCAGAACTGTTGAAAAGAGCACCATTCACCAAACTTGACTGTTCTCTGTGTACGCTTGCTAATACATTAGTTTTTATATTACCACATAGATGGCGCTACAAGGCAATTTCAAGGTTGTCAATTTTTAGAAATTAATTTTGACAAAAATTACGGGCTATTTCTACTACGGTGCCATATTTTTAACCAGAATATTTTTAGAAATTATGAAATTCACAAAACTTACTGTTCTATAAGTACGCTTTTGCCCCGCATGTTTCCCAGGTCTGCCTTCGAGTTCTACGTGAACCGTGTAGATTATGTCAAAGAAGTTTTCTACTATCGCCACTTTTCGATACACTGGCTCCTGGCTTGGAGCATTCTGAAACAAAGAAAAAGAAAAATTTTCAGTTGGCTTTGCAGCGCCCTCTATTGATTCCTTATATAGCTGAGTCTGGAGTCTCACAAAATCATCACGCCATCTCTCGTTGGATTCGGAAACATTTTAGTTCCGCTACTCTATAGCAGATGGCAATTTAAGGTGTCGAAATGTCTTTTTCTTTTTTTGCGAATTGTACTGAAAATGTATAAGAACGTAATTTGGTTGAAAAACTTCGTATAAAAAGTTCTTCAGCGTTTTGTTGCCGGGCCACAACCTCACATGTCTTTATTTTGACTTCATCTAAAGTAGTGATTTTATACTCCCTAAGTATTATCATAGAGTAAATAAATTATACACAAGTATTATGTACGCACGGCGACACATCAAGCTATACAAAACCAACATAAGCTGGCCTCACGACGTTATATGTTACTCGACCTACGCGCGGCCAGCTTATGTTGGTTTTGTATAGCTTGATGTGTCGCCGTGTGTACCTATCTACTAGAAGTAAAAAGATGATAAGGCCCATGATGATGATGATGAAACTTAAAAACGTTACATACGGGGGTGTTTCAGACACTGAAATCGCGAAAAAATCTGCCCCTTTCATACATTTTGGTGGAGTCGCCAACTCGCCATTGACTGAACTGCACTGCAGAAATGAACTGCAGATTTTTCGCCTTTAAATATTTATGAAACGCATTTAAGTTTACACCCTGTAATAATCTACACTATTATAAAACTGTAAATTTAAAAAAAGAAGTTAGTTAGTTTGTGTTTGAACGCGCATCACGCGAAAACTACTGAACCGATTTTGATGAAACCTTTTTTGTTTTATAGCTTATAATCTGACTTAAAATCTGGTATATATTTATATTAATTATTTATTTATTTATGCGGACAAAGTCGCGGGTTAACTCTAGTAGTTTTCTAAAACTACAATCTCAGCCTTTATAGGGGCATAATTACCAAGCCGGACCAACCCGTCCGGGTATTACAAACCATCCGGGTATAGTCCGGCTAATTACGGGCCCGCGATCCCCGTGCGGGCTAAAATCGTTGTCCGCGGGTAATTTATGAATCTAATTGCGAGATTCGACGGGGATTAGAGATTCGAACATTATGCTCGCCCGGGATGAAAAGGGTTAAGAATTTAATGACACATGTTGTGTTAATTTGCATCTTGTCTGTGATTTTTTGTAGAATGGCATATTAAAAGGCATTATTAGTGTTGGCTGGACTATTTATTGCAAGCAAGGTTCGTTATGTGTAACACTGCAACCATTGCTGGTATATAGTGTTCGCCCCAAGCTCACCAATATTTTACACATAGATACATGTGAACTATTTTTATGTCATTCTCGGATAGGTATGGAGGTTTCCTCACGATGTTTTCCTTTACCGCCGAGCTAGTGATAATAATAGATACAACCGTACATAAATTCCGTAGAACATTGCGCTATAGCTATAGCTATAAGCTCTGTTCCGTATAAGCTGTCACCGCTCTTCCTTAATAAAAAGAATGCTATATTCCCGAGGCGGTTGCCTTATTAAGTACTAGGAATACCACATTCGGAATATCCACATTTTCAATAATAGGTAAGGTACCGAAGTGCCCACCTAACAAACTTTAGTATGACAGGCAGTTAGCCCGTTGCCATTTTTAAATAGACAGTGGTGCAGTTCAATGATTGGTACTTTACACGCTTCAATCGAAGCATGTTGATTTCCTCAACATAATGTTTTAGTTTTCAGAGGCCTTCACTTCGGCATTTGTCAGTCCGTCCGACCATCCGTCCGTCTGTCACACACGTTTTTTTTAAGGGCAAAGGCGATCTATCACCACACTGACACATCATTCCATCCTGGAGTACGATTTTTGAATCTCATTCGCTGAGTTCAGCAGTTGAAAATGTCAAAATTACCCTGGAGATATGCATCTTTCTACTGCTGATTTGACTTTCAAAAATCATACTTCAGGAGTGCAATTTTTGAAAGTCAAATCAGCAGTAGAAAGATGCGTATCTCCACAGTGATTTTGACATTTTCAACTGCTGAACTCAGTGAATGAGTTTCAAAAATCGCACTCCAGACCTCCAAATTCAAAAGGTGAGCATCCAATATTATGTAGTTGATAAATACTTGCAGACAGACTCTACTAGTGACTACCCATAAATACTTATGGTCGTGAATTTATGTTAGTATGTATTTGTAAGAGTGAAATGGCAAAGCAACCCACCAAAGCAATACCATTTTATACATTTTTATTTTTAAAAATTCGTTAACCACACTGCTGTGCTATACAGGGTGTAATTGTGTGTAGAGTTGACAGTTGTATCATTCATGAGTACAATAAAATTACCTTTCGAAGTAATGCAACTATAACTTTACTATCTATTTACATTTACACCCTGCATTGTGCTTTTAAATAACTCAAGTTTCTGCCTAATCCATAAACGAAATGGTCTTGAGCTTTAGGAATGAGTTAACTTTTCTTCGCGGGACTTCAGTAGGACTTTAGACCAAAAACTGGAAACACTACTTATAAAACAAAAACAGAGAGGCATCATCAAAGATCCTTATCCCATCCCGTGTGGGTATCCGAACTGGAACTGGAAGGCTCGAGGCGGGACTAATGGTCTCGGCAATTACAAAGGCGAGGCGCCGCCAGCCGCGCCGCGCCATCCCGCTCCGCCATTCGCCCGCGCCAATTAGTAAGCGCTAGTGCTGCGCCTTGCATGCGAATGAGAGAAATAAAAAAGCCTTTTATTCCTGCCTCGACATAAGGCCGTACTTTGTATGACCAATATTTTTCCATTTACATCAAATAAAGACATGCTAGAAAACTAACAACCGTTCGGGAGTCTGAGTTCTAGTAAAGGAAGAACTGACAACCGTTGGGTAGTACGAGTTCTAGAATGGGGACCATGAACTGGCAATAAAGATCTACCGAAGAATAGTTAGCCGTTGGGGAGTCAGAGTTCTAGTATGGGGACCATGAACTGGCGTTAAAGACCTACCGAATAACTAACAACCGTTCGGGAGTCCAAGTTCTGGTATGGGGACCAAGAACTAGTAATAAAGGCCTTTCGAAGAATTGACAGCCGTTGGGGAGTCCAAAATCTAGTATAGGGATCACAAACTGGCAATAAAGTCCTGCCGAAGAACTGACAGCCGTTGGGGGTACGAGTTCTAGTATGGGGACTAGGAACTGGCAATAAAAACCTGCCGAAGAACTGACACCCGTTTGGGTAACAACTGATAATGGTTGGGTTAGTTCGAGTTCTAAAATGGAGACCATGAATTGGCAATAAAGACCTGCCGAAGACGTGACAACCGTAGGGGAGTCAGAGTGGATCACGCATAGACCTAAGGTGCCGTAGTGCCTCCAGCCCAAATTTTTACGTATGCCCACGACTTCGCGATCACGTTGTCTGGTTGCCCACGTTTCCATTACCGCCGAATCTCGTTTTAGACTAAAAGCATACCGAGCGGCAGTAAAAATAATATAGGTATTAAAGCGAATGCGTTATATTCTCATCGTTGTCACATCCCTAAAGCTCCGCCGCCATTCCCCGCTTCGAGAAGCGCCTCGGAGACGGTTTTCTCGCTAAATAAAAATAAATTGTGCGAAATATCGCCCGTGCTCTCGAAATTCACCGCGGCCCTGAATTCTGGAGGTGTCTCGGGTTGTGAATTAATAGTCGTCCGGTTATATTTGTTAATGTTAAGTTCGGGTGCTAAATTATTTTGATGGAAATTTGTGACGAAATTAATAATATGCAAATCGATAGCGGTTTCATGACTTGAATCAAGTATAAAAGTACTTAAGTAAGTAGTTATATCAAGATTTTATAACCTACAGCAAAAGAAGCAGCAATGAATTATTGTTCTAAATAAGTATTGAATTTGTCAGATGAAAACATACTTATACCTAAGTACCACTTGCCGTGTGGTATCCGGCTTCGAATAGCACCAACCCAGTCAGGTTTTGTAAGAGGACTAATTCCTTCAGGTGTCCCACATCTTTGACGCAAAAATCACGTGGCTGCCGATTATAGCCACTGCATTTGAAAAGCCAGCCACGATCGTATCATCGGTCTCCCATTCCATCAGACACAGGACGAGATCTGTGTTTAGCACTTACACTTATAAAAAACAAACAAACACTTACACTTATGCAATCGAATTTACTGATTTTACATGTATGTTTTATTTTACACTTATGCACTTGCAAAATATGGCTGCTTTTCTATAAAGATTAGAAGTAGTCCTAGGCGAAATCCACTAGGAATCCATAACAACATAAATATTCATTCTTTACACACTAAAACATGATCATCATCATATATTATAAATAACCTACCTTTTCTATTTACAATTTGAATTTTCTGTAGGTTGAAACTTAATGTCCTGGCTTTCGATAATTGGGCTTAGGACGAGAGAGAGTGCATTAAATTGCCCAATGTAAGTAGGTAAGTACCAGACTGAGTTGTTCCCCAAATACTGCCAAAACTACAAAAAAATTTACAGGAAATAAATCTTTATATAAGGCCCTCTTATTGGAATGCCATAAGGTTACCGGAAATATTTTTTGTGAAAATTCACTGACACTATTCAGGTCTTTGGGATAATCTTATTCATAGGGATAAATCAAGGATTCATAAATTATTATTGAGTTATATTTGAAAGACCTTATCTCCAGTTAGTTACCTCGAAAGTTTATTTCTACGACCTCTAGGATATTATTGTGCAGCTGCTACTAAACAGGTTAGGAAGCGAAGTACTCTTTACAAATAAAAAAATAGCCATCAAATACTGAATTACGAATTGTCTAAACATAGATTCTTCTAAAGACTTACGATTTTTGTGCTATAATGCATAGTGCAATAGGGGCATCTAGTGTGCTGCCCTTCTAGCCCGGACACCTGCACGCGAACAGAGCTTATCCATAATCCTTTCGGAGTGGTCAGAAGTTCTAGGTAAGTACTACAATACAACTACCACCTTTTGTATAGTTGCAGCAAGTATCACTTTTAGCATTTTCAGCATGGGCGATGTGATGCTTCATGGCCGTGTTCGACCATAGCAAGCGACTGATTATGGCTGTTGACTTTGAGAGATTCGTTGATGTGCTCTTAGATGGCTTGATGTAACCTATCTTGGCTTTAAAAGTGCGCCCGCACAGGCTACGTGTCAATTTCCCTTTAAGATAGTTGTACTGGAAGGCCGCAAGTGGTCTGGCTTTAAGTTCATTGCGCTTGGCATCGAGATCAGCCCTCCGCTTAGCCTAAAAGTGTAACACTTTATTCTGGACTGTGTACCTCCACTCTAAGCAAGCTCCTCTCAACAATTCTGATCAATATCGTAAAGCTTCATGTGGCGTTTCTGCACATCTTTATCCCGCAAAAGCTGCTCACCTTTCTTCCGCTTGCCACTTTGGCTTTATGGACGATGTACTTATAAACTAATCATATTGAATCACAATAACATGTTGTGATATCTAATAGATATTATAAAAGTGTTATGGGTATCCAACACAACAAGACGGATGTTAAATAAAAATAAAAATATTCTTTGTCTCTTGTCTTCTTGTCTTTGTCTTCTTGTCTTGAACCCGTAACCTGTCAAACCGGGACTGTGCACCGGCTGTTTGCGTTGCGTTATGATTATGAGCAAATTACAAGTTACGACAAACTTAAAATTAATTCACATATTGTACTAAAGTTTGAGAGCCCCAAGAATAAAAAGTACAATACATCAGTACCTATAATATCAGCAATAGCTTTGAGACTCGAGCGAGTACAACAGTTGGTTACATCGATGTTTTATTGCACTCATGTATTCCTGGTAGAAGTTTCCGAGGAGGGAGCCGTGTAGGTGGTACCGAAGTTTGTACGAGAAGGTAGTGGCACTGGCAGCTGAATTTGTAAACATGTGTTCATCAGGGGTAAGTTTTAAGAAATTGAAGACATTGTACGGCTTGTTTGATTAAAAGGGGTTCAAATCAAACAAGTCGTGTGCCGTCGGGGCGTAACACTTAAATCCGTTAGGTACCAACAAATAGGGGGACTTCAGACCGAACTAAAGGTACATACCTACTTCATCAAACATTATCCAAACCCAGTGATCTTTCATCATCCCATTGTGTTTTGTTATGTTTATGTGTCAGTTTCTTCTCTTAATCATCATCATCTCAGCCGATGGACGTCCTCTTTTTGGACATAGGCCTCCTCCAGGGATCGCCATAACGATCGACTTTATTCTCTTACTCAAAAGAAATAGGTCGCTTTTTATGAACTCTAGGAGACCGTAGATCAAAGCCATCCCAACGTATCTAGAATTCTTTGATCTACACTATTGTAAAACTCCGTGTTATAAATCAACCGTGTGGTGTCGGCTAAGAATACCACCACCCCATTTCCTCCCGTGGGTGTCGTAAAAGGCGACTAAGGGATCTACCGGAGGATGGGCAGCAGCATTCTCTGAGTACGCGTTTATAAAACTGTTAAGTGTTTATGTACGAGTACATTGAAGATATTTACAAAAAAAAGGTCACAATAATTGTGTTTAGGTTGCCCTGACTCAACTGCCCTGACTTAGGTGTTTGTTCGAGCATTACTCAAAAATTACTGAACCGATTTATGATCAAACTTTTTGTGTTTAAATAGGACTAGACTTAAAAACTGGTACAATATTTTATCCCGCTACGATGACAGGAGCTAGTGCGGACAAAGTTACGGGAAAAGGTTTGTATTTAATTGAGCATTAAAATGACGGTACATCCAGACCGTTTTGTTTACAACAATCCCGCTTTCAGGGACGTCTACTCGTACAAGAAAGTTCGATGGTAAACCGCGACACGTGTTGAAGGTGGGTTTACATTACAACAAACAAGGGGCGTGGAAGATTGTTCAGCCGTTTCGATGCGAGAAACTTTTTCTAACAAATCTCTGATACCTACAGGAGTCTATAAAGTGAAACAACTGGAAATGGAGCGAGGTATTAACTACTACAGTCATGAGCATATTATGCTTATGACTTTGATATTTTTTCGCGATTTCGAAGTTATTACTTATAATTACAGCGTGTTAGGGTAAACAGATGCAATACTTTAATGGGTGACTCTACCCATGATACTGAACAACTTTCTCAAAGAAACTTATAGGAAATTCGCAAAAAAAAAATTAGACTTTTCATACTAAATCCAATCAGCTGATCGAACGTTTGTATGAAAAGTCGATTCTTTTTTTGCGAATTTTCTATTGGTTTCTATCCCTTAAAGTAAAGCAACTGTTTAGAATAGAATAGCCCTAACCCCACCCTTTATAACCCTAACACCCTGTATAATAATCCTTCCTATATACAGTGTGTAAAATTAAATGGGACACTTACTTAAAGGGGTGCTTCAGACCATCAAACTGAACAACTTTTATAGTGGGACCAACACTAAAATCGCGAAAAAAAAATCTGCTGTCCCATACAAAAACTGCAAACATATAACTCGACTGAAATGTAATATGTATGGGACAGCAGATTTTTTTTTCGCGACTTCTATATTGGTCCCATAGAGAAAGTTGTTCAGTTTGATGGTCTGAAGCAAGTGTTCCATTTAATTTTACACCCGTAGAAAGTTGTTTAGTTTGATCATGTTTGATGGTCTGATCATCCTCTTAAAAAACCATCAGCATTATTAAGAAAGAGCGACCCTGTACCTGTATAACGTCAATTTTATTTTTTTGGAGTCGGCGCATATTAACAGCATGGCATACAAAAACTGGCATAAGTTAACACAAGCTTTTAGTTAAAACATAAATCGGAAACAACGCTTGCGCTTGACCATAAATAACTTGATCTTCGCAACAACATCTATCTGGTTGAACGATTGTCGCAGACTTGTGCCAGTGCTGGGCGTCGAATGAGATCATTCGTCGACGTCCCGGCGCCCGCCATACGCCACCCGGCCTGCTAGTTTCGTACCCGGGTCGATAGTGTGTTATCGATAAAGTCAGGCCCTGTACCAGCACTTTCGATGTTCGCTATATCGCCACTGTATCGGTCCGCACTTCATTGTAATAGAGTTGACATTGGAACGAAAAGGTTCCTGCAATTGCGAAGTTCGAATGTGCGGGTAGAGGGCCTGAATCGATTAGACAGAGGACTGAGCACTTATCGCGAAAAGTGTGTCATAAATCACAATACTTTTGCAGTGAGAAGCCTTACTAGGGAATTAGACATTTGTGTCTATAACGAAGGTCCGTGCCAGTGCTGGGCGTCGATTGAGAATTTGAGATCATTCGTCGACGTTTCGGCAACCGCCATGCGCCACCCGGCTAGCTAGTGACGCACCCAAGTCGATAGTTTGTTATCGATAGAAGTCTGAATCTATTAGACAGAGGACCGAGCACTTATCGCCAAAAGTGTTTCATAAATAATTTTTTTTCTCCTTGTAAATATAATTCTGTATCGATAAACTTTCTGATTTCTGAACGAGAGAACATTCTCCAGTTTGTGACTTAGCGAGCCTTATTTTTTTCTTTACTTTGTTCCGACACATAACTTTAGGTAGCTTTTATGGTTTAGGACAAATGTTATATTTTTATTCAAGAAATATTCGGATATGTATTACTATTTTCTGATTAAATTCCTTCTTATAAAGCAGCTTAGCTGTCGCAGCAAACGTATGGAAATAATACGTATCTACGACTCTATCGTAAGACATATCGTCTCGCCAACGACACGACTGACACGCTTTGTTATCCATCACCACAGTGGCTAGTGATGTAGCCATGTCGATAGTTTGTTTCCGATAGTAAACAGCTGGAGTAACTATTCCAGTGATCTCTGGGCGACAAATGATGACCTTTCATCGCCTGCTGGCGACAACACGTAAAATACCTTGCTACCCAACGCATCAGTCAATGGGCTAGTGATGTAAACTATCGATGTTTATTTAAGCCAATAACATAATTATTATAGAGCGTCGATGGCGCGTTGCGGAGAGGAATAATGGACACTCAATCATGAAGGTCCGGGTTCGAATCCGCACGGACCATGTACCAACAAGTTTTTCTAACTTATGTAGGTAATACCGGCTGCTCTTAAACGGTAATAAGAAAACATTGTGATGAATCCTGCTTGTACACTGAAGAAGAAATTTTGATGCGTATGTGAAGTTTGCCAATTCGAATTGGGCACGCGTGTTGGACTAAACGTCCATATACTTACTAGCTCCACTCAGGGAGGTAGGCCTGTGCTCTGGAGTGCGACTTATATAGGCCGATGATGATGAATAGCATAGTAATTCAGATAAGATACTAGGAGTCCAGGGTAGTTCTGAGCGAGTCTTCATCGCATCTTACTTCGCTGGAGCTAATACTGTTGAGTCTCGACATCGACATTATAGGTATCTCTACGAAAGTGGTATAGCGTCTATAGTTTGTTTATCGATTAGAGCAACCAGTGAAACAATGTCCCGGGAAACTGAGCGACGAATGACATCTTTCATCGCGTGTCGCGACCACTTCGCTCCCCGCCATGTGCCAGCTATCGCTTCAATGTGTCGCTGTGACACCCACCCGGGGTGTCGTGGAGCCACAGTCCATACGACGCGACGGAGACTTCATGCTGGGCACGGTATGTAGTGTTAAAGTGTAATGTAGTAATGTGCACTATCGATCATTTGTTGATTAATTTATATCGATACTTTTTCGTTACTTTTTCGTTATTATTATTATTTTTTTTTTTTTGACAATATCACACAAATTATCTAGCCACATTTAAAGTACCAGAATCTAGCCTGGACTTGTATTATGGTGACTAGACAACGATATACAATAAATAAATAAATAAATAAATAACGCTCACAGGCACATACATTGTAATGATCCCAAGAAAGCACTATTAATAGGCTGTTTATTATGGAAACCATACAACAACGGCACAAACATGTAAACATCCATGACCGAACCGGGATTCGAACCCAGGACCCTGGTTTGGCAGTCCGGCGTGGTAACCATTACACCAACCGGGTCGACAATACATATATAGATACAAACATCCATGACTCGGGTACAAATATTCATATTCATCATACAAATATTTGTCCCTTACGGGATTTGAACCCGCGACACTCGTCACAGCAGGCAGGTTCACTACCGACTGTGCTACCGGGCCGTCAAATTTGTTTTTTGTTGAGTACTACGAATAAGAATGTATAGAAATGTAAATCAAGCTCAAAAAGTGACCCCAAAAAAAGTACACAGTGTTCGGAATTTGTTCCTTAAAAACTACACCTTGCCGCCAAAACTCATACAAAATGTTATTTTTCAAAGGGTGCCAAAAATTATGTTGCTTTTGTTTAGAGTTATTCTTCCATAGTGTTGAGTATAAATTCACCGTTTTCTGTAAAAGTAATTCAACTGTCTAAAATTCGTCGTTAGTCTTACTAGACGACGTAACTATATAACATCGAGGTGATTTTTCAGAACATGCTTTTTCGGTTGAGCGCTATGTATAAATTTCTAGTTACGTCTGTTAAAATGTGTTCTTTCGGTAACGCTTGAAGATACATGTACGTCAATTAGTGAATCGTCTTGGATAATGATTACGCCAAAAATGTCAGATACGTCGTTTAGTAAGACTAGCAACGAATTACAGCCTATAGTACGAAAAACCGCATTGGATATTTCCTAGAACTCTACGTAGACAAAGCCGCGAACAAGAGCTAGTACAAAATAAACTATTAATCGCATTTCACCGACTTATCCGGGACTTGCGATGAATCAGTCGTCGTTAGTTCCTTCGCGTATCACGTCTTTCCCCTTTGATCCCCTACGATCCCCTCCGATCCCTCGCGATCCCCGAACTGTGATAGGGTTGGTACTTGCATTGTCTTTTATCTTAGAAATAATTTAAAGAATACTTTTCCAGTTAAATATGCTAAAAGTGAAGCGTGTGCCTACTTTGAAACTATAGTACACTTTAACGAAAATCTGACAAACCACAGGTACAGAGATTAGTTTCCAGATCGTGTAAAAAATTTCATTGTTTTTAATTGGTTAATATCCAAAACATTATTAAACTTTATGGAGCGCGCTGGGTTAAAAGTTAGTACGTAGTTGAAGAAAAGTTTCTAACAATCCCTAAAGAGAATACGGTCGTGAGTTTATAATAATATAATGTATGGTTCCGAAAAAACTTATTTTGGTGACCTATATTCAAATTTACCCCTATATTTACCAAAGTAAACTTCAAATAAACGACAGGGTTTCAATTTGAAATTACTCAATCGTTCATTTGAATAGTTTTGTTCTATACGTTCCCGTCATTATATAAATTAGTGTACCTACACTTGTAGACGGCAGGAGGGGAATTGATGGGATCATTGTACCCCTGCGGGTTTGGGATAGATCGATCAGGAGGCTTCTGGCAGTAAGCTTTTAAAAACTAAAAACGAGTTGTACGGGGGCACACGGGGGGGTTAAATGTGTCCGAATTATAGCTACAATACCCCTGTGAAATGATGGCGTGATAAATTTGCTGACGGTTTTTAAGGGGATGATCAGACCATCAAACAGAACCTTTTTCGTTGAAAAGTTTATTCCGAGAGCGCAAATGCGCGCTGCATACAAACGAAGTCTGGTGATAATTATTTTCAATACTATCCAATTATAGTCAATGATTTTTTTCGGAAACAATCTAGAAACTAATCTCTATGTTTTTATGAAGTCCGATTTTCGATAAAATATACGTTTTAATCTTGACTATTATAAAACTGTAAATTTTTGAAAAAAGAATTTAGTTTGTTTGTTTGTTTGTTTGTTATGGTGTTTGTTTGTTCGAGTATCACGCAAAAACTACTGAACCGATTTTGATGAAACTTTTTTTGTTTGGTAGCGTAACATCTGACTTAAAATCTGGTATATAATTTATGCGGACGAAGTCGCGGGTAAAAGCTCGTACAGGATAAATTTAAGATTTGTATGGAAATCTTTGAGATGCTGTAACTTTAAAACTATACCTACATTTTAAAGAAAAACTAACTTCATACAAACAAAGAGATTCGATTTTTTCATAGATATTTTAATATTTAGATTTCTAGATTGTTTCTGACAATTTTCATTGGTTAGTATTAGTATTGAAAATATCACCAGACTTCGTTCAATCAATCTCGAAAAGAAAGTATACATCCGTCCTACACATTCGGGTTAGCTAAATAATTATGTCCAATGTCCACTTGTTTCTAAGCCCTTCTAAATAATAAGTTGTTAAGTTAACTATTGTAAAACTAAAGTTTCAAGTCAAAGGTTATAGTATAAAGGAGCTCTATTCTACGGCGAACAGTTAACTTTGAAGAAGTTACCGAGTGGAGACCGGTGAGAGCGTACTTGAGATGCACTGAAAGTTAGCTCTTAATATCTAGTACTACCAGACTTTTGTCTTCCTAGATTTCTTGAATAAAAATCTAGACTGTACGACACAGACACGACATTATTTAAACATTTGCGTGGTGGACGGTATCTTTGAAACAACTTGAGCAGTCTTTATAGATCACTTGTATTGTATTTATTTACTTTAATAGAAAGCAGTTTTTTTGCGATTTCGATGTTAGTCCCATAGAGAAAGCTATTCATTTTGATGATCTGATCATCCCCTTAAAAAAGAGTCAGCATATCAAGGACCCTGTATATGTGGTTTCAAAGTTATCTTGATTCAAATGTTTCCATACAAATCTTAAATTAATCCTAGTAGTGAAACCAATTTCATTTATTTTTTATCCAATATTAATTTTGACAGATCCATAAAACAGTACCTAACATTACATACAATGAATTGTATTTATGTATTGAAACTATGTATATATTTTAACGGAAATCTGAGAAATGTAAAAATTTCATTGACTTTAACAAAATTGATTCATATTTCATATTGAAAAATTTTAACAAAAAATTAAAACCGCCTTCAAAAAAAGTAAAAAGTTAAAAAATAATATTGCAGCCGATGACTTTTTCGTTCGCATCATAAGAAAATTAATTTGTTTTATTGAAGTCGCTGTCAAGCCGGTACGATTCGCGACAGGGCTTGCATTTTTTGGCTTGGCTTGACACCGACTTCTATAAAACAAATTAATGTTCTTATGATGTGAACGAAAAAGTCATCGGCTGCAATATTATTTTTTAACTTTTTACTTTTTTGAAGGCGGTTTTAATTTTTTGTTAAAATTTTGTTTATTTCACAATTTTCAGTGGTGAATTCATTAGTTCGATTTAATAATAGTGCTTTAAATTAACAAACGCACTAGTCGGCACTACGATTTTCGAAGGTTCCCCTCGATTTCTCTGGGATTCATCATCAGATCCTGGTTTCCTTATTGTGGTACCACACTTGGGATATCTTCTTTCCAACAAAAAAAAGAATTATCAAAATCGGTTCATAAACGACGAAGTTATCCGCGAACAAACATAAAAAAAAATATATATATATATACGGTCGAATTGAGAAACCTCCTCCTTTTTTGAAGTCGGTTAAAAATAGGACGGAAGTTCATTTGTACGCAGCGCGCTCGGGAGCCTACGGAATAAACTTTTCTTAAGAAATCAGCATGCAAAAGAAATACAAAATAAGATAATTTATCAATAAACCCGTATTTACACAGCAAACCGTACATACCGGAAGGTCCACCGAAGCCTATTACTGTATTCCGGTTTCCAAGGAATTCCAAAATTTCTCCCCAAAGGGCGAAAGGCTTAGTTCAGCCTATGAAAGAAATCTCCCAACAAAACCCTATCTCTGTCTGTTAAGTGTTAAATTAGCTTATTCAGCGGGACTTTGTAAATTGTAGGAGATGTGACATCCGACCGGGTGGGCGACCCAACGTTGTCCCCCGATCGTATCCGCTCTTTGTTTGCGGATGGGACACTTTCATTCAACCCGTTGCTCTAGCGATTGAGACCGTCTCCCAACGCTTTTTAGTCGCATATTATTTTCCTTTAGGGTAGAATGGCTTTTTGCTTTTCACTTTCGACCTTTGCTGCGTCCTTGGTGGTTTAGGATAAAATATACAGCGGTTTTGGTACATACCTACTTCACTCAGACTTGTTTCGACAAGGAGATAATATCTAAGTTGTCCTAAAGATTATGATATAGTCCATACAGTCAGTATCCAGAAGACAGCAAATGTTTTTTGTTTTAATCTGTCACACTCTTGCTTTAAGAACGTGCTAATATGGTAACCCAATAAAGGGTAACCCCCTTTGTAAATGCATGACTACTCTTTTATTGTTATCTCCATTGATACTTTTTAATAAGGCCATTGTCGAAGACAATCACTCGCCAACACAACAGAATTCTGTAGAATGACATGTGCGTCAGTAAATTTTTGAGACCAGCTATTGTATCCATTGCTCATTAAAAGACGTGTTCGTAGTTCCCCCTAATTCCATCACACTTTACCGAGTGTGAGCACTCCTAGTGAAATGTGAAAATTCGGAATATGCCATAATAATTACAATAACTTTAGGCTCAGTTTCCACCAGAGATGTGCGAGGACGCGCAGCGAGGGATGTGCTTTTCAAGAACCAATAGAATCGCTTCATTTACCTTGCCTCGCTCAGCACAGCTCTGGTGGAAACCGCTTAGCAGAGCGAGGTTTTTGTGCGTACAAAACAAGCGAGAGATGTGTGCGAGGAATGTGTTGCGAGGTTTGCGACTCTGTACTAGCCAGTCCATAGACGCCCCCGCCAACACATTTCATAGCTTCGCAACTTCGCAACGCATCCTCGCACGGCTCGCACCGCACATTTTCACAGCTCCGCTACACATCCTCGTACGATACATTTCCCTCGCACATCTCTGGTGGAAAAGCACCAAAAATCACTTGCCAGACACAAACATCTGCCACTCTCTGCCGCCCTGGTATCTCAAAAGTAAACATGAGACTTTACTACAGTCACGTACATCTATTTGACGAGTGGTGGGCAAAGCTGTGATCAATGGCGGGCGTTCAGATGCCCGCGGGACTGTTTGCCTCTAGCTCTAATGTTTACCCGTCGCGGGACATTTGGCTGGCAATGTTTGCTCAATCCTACATTGTTTCCTTTTGATCCGAAATATTAGAAGTCTTCATATGTTTCGGGGTTTATTGACATTCATATTAAATACTCAATATTAAGCTGCAAATCGTGATTAAATTCCATTCTGATTGCAAAAGGTTGAGTCCTTTGAAATCCTTTTTTCAACGACTTTACCAACTTGCATATATACAAATCCTGAAAATGAAGCAACTAACTATGCTTCATGATGGATGTCAATTGCTAGTTTACAGAAAACGTAGTGACATCAATAATAATTATCGCGATAAATTCGAGATAAAATATCTCGGGGTTTTGTAAAGATCAAATTGGTGATGTGCTCTCTCTACCAGGAACCAATGAGCATGCATGAACATTGCAGAGACCTATGAATTTCGAGAAAGCAATACAGTATGTCGGGTAGCAAGTGGCGATCTATTGTCTGTGCCTACCCCAATGGAAGACAGGAGCGTGAGAATATGAATGTATGTAAAGATAGTTTAAGGTTTTGCATTGACAACGGACTTGGACGGGACCGCTTCGTGCCGTGATTCCAGTTTAAAATGGACAACCCCATTTCTTCCCTACACAGTAATTTTTCTTTGCCGTGGGAATTTTGCGAAGCGACTATAATGGATATGGTTTCTTCTGTAGGTTATTTTGGGCGAAATGCGACCTATTCCCACATGACTGACACCTCAAGGGCTCAAGCCCATCCAGAAACAATCCTGACACTTTCAATGCCTATGATAAAAGTGACCCATGCTGCAAATAAATGCACGCTAAAAATATGATCGATAGACGTACGCCGTTTAGCAGGTATTATACTATAAGTAGTTAGGTAAGTTCAAGAAAGCTAAATCGCCCAAAAAAGTACTCATCAGTAACCCTTATAAGGGACCGATCCCGTTCATTGTGAGGAGACGATTTTTACCTGTCAAGTATTAGGGTGACCCGGATTAGTGGGAGGGCTGTACGTGGATTGAATTGAGGTGCGAATTGCTACCGAAAAGGCTAAAAATATACCATAATCTTTCTATGTTTCACGCATATACAATTTCAAAGCAGGTGAACGAAGGTCCTTCAAGTTTTTAAAGCCCATACAGCGTTTATTCGAGCGTAGAATAACTACTAGGGCAGCATACAAAGCCAGGCAGCGAAAGCGTCCATGCGTTATGGGCCCACTCCCGCATCGAGTCGACCGCATGCAGCAGCCGTATTTAGTCGTAAAAATATAAAAGCGTCGTATTGTGGTGAATTTTTATGTTCTACTGGTCAATGTGCAATGTAATATTCGCATTTTATATGCTCTTTACAACGACTTCACATCGGACAGGATTACAAACTTTCAACGTTCAAGAAAAGTTAAAAAAGAAAATGGAATCAACATGTAAACGGTTCTAATTAAGCGGAGTAAGAAAAAAGTAAGAAACTAAGGATCGGGAGGGTAAGCGGGCGTGTCGGTGGACTCGTAGCGCGTAATAAAGGACATTGAAGCAGGCACGAGGGGGAGGGGGGCAACAATGGAGGGTGGAACTAACGACTGGAGCAGGCGTAAACAACTGACACTGCTACCTCGCCGAGTGATCTGTCGGCGGTCGATGTAAATTGTTGTCTGTGGAACGTATGCTTGTGTTTATGTTACCGTCAAGGCAACTTGTAATTGTAATTATACACGGTCCTCTGAGGGTTTTTTAAACTGCAAAAGGATGGACGCTACGCTGAAATCGTTCAATCTAGGAAAAACAAAAAAAGATTCTCAATCTTAGTATGGGTAAAACATAAAAATGTTAGCGTATAGTTGGCGTATAGTTATGGAACTCATGTCGATTTGTTTCTCATAATCTATAGATTATATTGATGATATTAGCTATACCTCATCTACGCGGAGTGTCGCGTAATCGCAGTTGGTGCACATCTTCTTTTGGTAAAATATAGGGTCCTTCTTAATATGCTGACACTTTTTTAAGGGGATGATCAGACCATCAAACTGAACAACTTTCTCTATGGGACCAACATCGAAATCGCGAAAAAAAAAGAGCTCTTCCATACAAAACTGCAAACCTATTCGAGCCAAATGTATGGGTCAGCCGATTTTTTTTTGCGATTTCGATGTTGTTCCCATAGACAAAGTTGTTCATTTTGATGGTCTGATCATCCCCTTAAAAAAGAGTCAGCATATTAGAAAGGACCCTGTATGTTGGTTTTTTATTTTTATTTTTATTTTCGTACGAGCTTTTACCCGCGACTTCGCCCGCATAAATTATATACCAGATTTTAAGTCAGATGATAAGCTATCAAACAAAAAAAGTTTCATCAAAATCGGTTCAGTAGTTTTTGCGTGATACTCGAACAAACAAACACCCAAACAAACAAATAAACAAACAAACATACAAACAAACAAACAAACAAACAAACAGACAGACAGACAAAAAATCCAAAAATTTGTGATTTGGAATCAGGGACAGGTAAAAACTATGTCGTAATTTTTTTTTGTAGATATCTTCAATGTACAGACACACTTCTGTTACAGTTTTATAATAGTTTAGATCAGGACTTCCCAACCAGTGGGGCGCGCCCCCCTGGGGGGGCGTAGTGATATCGTAGGGGGAGCACAATGCGTTTACATTTTGGACAGAAAACTCCAGTTAACCACGTAAATTCCACTCATTAATTCATTTTAATAATTAACTCATTCATTCAGTTACTAATTTACCCATTCGTTTGTTGTTACTGACTTGTTCAGGCTCAGTAGGTCTCAGATAGCACCTTTCCAGCTGCGCTTGTCGTTATTTTAATAGTGGGGGGGCGTGCAAAATATTCCTTACTATACCAGGGGAGGCGTGACGCCAAAAAGGTTGGGAAACCCTGGTTTAGATGAACATCGAAGACGTACATGCATATACTATACACGCATTGCTTTACTTTACATGTGCTGTTTTAACAAGGAAAAAGAATCTTTGCAAAAAAGTCAAAACGGTGCTTTTTTAAAATATTGATTTCATAATTCCGTTTGCATTTTTACCTAATCTTTCGTCCGATTACTATAGTACTTAAATAAAATTATGTTTTAGAGTGTAATACCATCAATAAACGTACAACGTGTACGCGTACGTACGTACGCGTTTGGCCTACAATAAATTGACTCCTTTCCAATATACAAAACGTCAATAAGTAATATCAATTATCAATTTCTAGAATAGACATTTCATGAATGGATCGAAAGCATGTTGTTTTCGAAATCTTCTTTTATATCTATACATATTATAAAACAGTTCCGTGACTAACTGAATGACAGACAACGTACCTACAGCCTGAACCACTGAAGACAGTTAGTACCTATAGATAGATGAGTTTACTAAGAAAGGATTTTACAAAAATAGACTCCTAAACCTAAAGTGATTTTCCAAACTCCACCCAAACGAAGTCGCAGGCAAAAGCTAGTTATAAAAAAATATTACAACCCCAATTTGAAAAAAAAACTAATGGGACGTATTCATTTTATATCCACACCAAAATCGATATCGATAGTCCACGTCTCCACCGTGACTTACCAATAGGTAGGTACTAGGCTACTTGAATTAGTGAATCTTGAAGCCCGTGGCTGCCGATAACATTTATTGCCCGTCCCGTTCTTAGTTCCTACCTTACTGACTACTGCTGAAGCTATTTTATTATATTGCAAAAAATACATTTTATTAGAGATACAATATGCGGCCCGCCCACAAGGACCGAACCTGCACCACATCCTAGGTTAGTTTTATTTTAAGTCCCTTTAGTAATTTTATTTTGTCACTGTGTAGTACACAGTGTACCTATTTTATTTTATTTATCAGTTTTTTTTCTTATTTGTTGCAATGAACTATCAATTATGATACATACACAACCCACACGTATCTGTAATTTAATATGGGACGATATTGAGCAAAGCGATTAATTCTATATTTTTAAGGATAGGTCCGTTATCAAATAAATTTACGAATGCTCGTGAAATAAAATTTTGCTTTATTTCCCACTACAGACCATGCTAAAACATTTTTATCTCTGGTCTAACGAACAAATCTATTCTCAGAAGCTTTTAAAAAACATCAACCGAAAGTTTTTAATTTGATAAAAAAAAATGTCTAAAATAACCACATAACCAGCCGTCAAATCAATATATACATACATACATACATACATATACTCACGCCTGTGTCCCATTGGGGTAGGCAGAGACAATAGATCGCCATCGGCTACGATCCTGACACACCTCTTTCGCCTCTTCCACACTCATAAGTCGTTTCATACACGCTCTTCGGTTTCGGGTACATTTGATCTGACCCTTCTTAAGTACGCTACCAATTTGGTCCGCATACGTACGTCTAGGGCGACCCCTTTCGACTGTCCCATTCACACTTGCTTTATATATTTCAAATCAATATATTAAACACTAAAAGGGCGGTGCTCACACCCAATTTATCGATGTCGATAGTCCACGTCTCCGCCGTATCTCACCGATAGGTACCTAATTGAATTAGTGATTCCTGAAGCCCGCGGCTGCCGATAACATTTATTGCCTGTCCCGTTCGTACTCGCGTGCTAAGTTACATGTTGAGAGATAGTAAGATGGTAGGAAAGAAACTTAGAAATATTTAAATTTTAGTACCTATATTGGTGAACATTGTTCTAAGGTTCCAAAAGTATAGTTAGTATAAGGGTTTACATACCCTAATTTGTATTTTAGAAAGAGGTACCCAAACAAATTACGGTAATTTTTTTTCTTTTTCCTAAAAAAAAGATCTTATCTTACCTCGTATTGGCGCCGGTGTCGACGTTTACTTAACTTTACTGTTTTACGTGCGATCGGACCTTTACGTCGAAATTTGGGTTCGCTAATCACATCCGAGTCCACTCTACGAGGTGAGGTCCAGGGTGTCGTCGTTGACGGATATGTCAAGGAGGACATCATCATCATCATCACCAAGAAACAAATTCGTATTATTATAATCTTAGACATTATGATGTAAGATAAAAAGAAAAGGAGACTCAATGTTTTAGTCAATGACAAGCATACAATTGCAAATAATAATTGCATTGCAATTGCTGTACATTCTGTTTGCACAATAAAACTTTTTCAATTTCAATTTTTTTTTTCCATTTCATATGCTCACGACTTTATTCCCCGAGGGGGTAGTCAGAGATACTCTGAAACCTCAGAATATCCACGTTTCACTAGTACCGTAACTCTGTCCAGTGTGACTCTGTCCAATGTACCTATAAGTTTTTAAAATCGACAAATTTTTAAACCTTGCTCTTGACACGAAGCACGCAAGCTACTCACGCATCAGCCCTGAATAAACACACCATAATGCAGTAGTTATTTATTATATGATGTGAGAGGTCGAATCGTGACATTTGCCGAGTGGGGCACATGGCACATGTGTGGAGAGCATCAGTCACTACGTCCCTTGTCGCGGGCTGCGAGCGCTCACAGGCGAGGGGCAAGTAATACTTAGTGATAGGGTTCACTTCACTGTGCCCGACGACGATGTATAAATATAATTAGTTATTTATAGATTACAGTTGCACACAAATAATGCACTTTTAGGATCATATTTATAATAGCCTTAATTAAATTATTGTTTAATTTTTTTGCATTTAGGAACATCGTTATGCTTTATTTTCTTTCGGCAAGTTAAGAAATTGATAGAAATATTTTGATAAAGGCGAAGAAAAAGGGGCATTTTGAAATCGGAACATTTTACAAAAGGGAAATTTTGGGCTGAAACGCTTTAATTTTTCCTTTTTTTGGGATAAGGTTCGAATAAAATCGATTTGATATCGAAAACTGTTTATAGTATGCCTGATAATATTACAATTACTTTTGCAGTTCTACTTATTGAAACACATACGTAAGTATAATTAAATATAATAAATCTTATCTTGTCTTCCATAAAAAAAAAAATACATACATTTAAGATACTAAGTAGGTCACACGCACAGACTTGAACCATGGACTCTTTTGCACCATTGTATTCCCGATATCCCACTCATATCGTCACCGTCATCAACATCTCACCCCTAAGAGGAAAAATAAATATCAAGTGGCAGCCCTGGAGCAGGGGGGAGTGGAGGCAGGAGTGGGGAGGGGCGGAAGTGTCGTGCGTGCGATTTAATTCCATCGCCTCGCCCGGGACGAAGCGGAGACTTGAGTGTACTTGAGTTTTAGTGCGGGGGTCGGAATTATCGATTGATTTTATAGAATAGGTAGCTGAGAGGTTGAAGGTGATGAGATGACTAAAACATCCTGAAATAAATTTGTATTGATGATAAGTTATTAGGTAGCTTGGACACTGCTTTGTGATAAATATAATTATGTGTCATTGCGTGGTTCGTAAATAAATTGAGTTGCCAAAGTAGATACGCAATGAAAATCAAACTTGAATACTGACGATCAATTATCAACACAGTCAAAAAATTGAAATCAAACTGTCTGATTAAGCTGTGTCAATATCATACCTAACTAGGTAACTAATATAATTATGATATGGACACAATAACTATTGTGTCCATATCATAATTATATTAGTTTCTAGTTAACAGAAATGTTGATATCGATGGATCAAACAAATTACCTTTCGATATCGACATTAAATTCCAATGCAACAACCCCACCCCTACCGTCTTTGGAAGCGGCGGCCGACACCGGGCTGGTCGTAAAATTGCGAGACCAGGTGATTCTGTCTGCGGCACGCTCTCTACAGTGCATATACATACATACATACATAGTGTATAATGTAGTGAGTGACGCTAGGGTTGTGCACAAATAACGGGAATACGTTTTAGGGAGATTGATCGAAAACAAATTTTGTTGAGTTTCGGTAGAACGACGTTGTTTTGTTATAAAACGGTGTCTACCTACAGGCATTTCTAAAAGAATTTTCAGAGGAACTTCAAAATCTATCTGCACTGAAGTTCAACAGATCATTTACTGATTACTGTAGATACCTACTCAGTTAAACGCTAACTGCAGTAACTGTAAGTAAACAAATAAAAATCCGGAAAACTTTACCTATCTTCTACTTCGACTTCGTATTATGATTAATTTCAAGTTGGTGCAACCCTATCGTAATCATAGTATTCACCTACATAATGTCTCTGAGTTGCGCCTAGAACTTCTGTTCTCCGCGTGTCTGTACTGGTATAATGATGGAGCTAATATCCGAGTCTATTGTATACAGTTAGTACTTGTACATATTAATTTCTTTATTCCTTATTATTAACTTTGTTCTTTTGATGCTAACTTTGGTTTTAAAAGATTGATATATAGACTGTTGTATACTGAATTAAATGCGCTAACGTCCGTATTATTTCGGGGTAAAGAGAAACTTTGCTACAACTATTAACTCCCTTTCAACAAAGTTTAGATTTAGGTGGGCTAGGTTTCAGGTTGAAAAAAACCTATCGAACTATCCAGGCATCGAGGTATCGAGATTTTTCGGCCTTTAGTTTTTCACCTATTACAAACATATCCCGTAGTCACCTACGACACCCACGGAAAGCAAATATACATATTTTATTATCCTATTTTTGTAGCATTGGGGTTTGGGCCCCGGATTTTAAAATGTGGATATTATTAATATTAAGTACGATATTCAGAATATGGCAGACATGTCTATCTTATAATAGGCTTGTTGCAAGGATAAACTTTAATTAACAGCAGGTAGGTACAGAATTTAAAAAAAGCTCAAAACTATCGACATCGATAATCACGTCACGCTTCCCGCCACTAGTGCCTCCGGCGATAAGCTGACGGGCGACAACTCGCAAACTAAGCAAAGTAGCGCGGTCTCAGGTGACCGCCCCGGGACCGCGCGGACCGCAACCTGCCAGCTACTTACCTACACGTCACGTATATGTTTAGTGCCAGTTACATACCGTTCAACGTGTAAAACTTATTTTGATGACAGACACGACATCGGCGACCTAGGTGACCTAAATTAAATTAGGTCTCTAATCTTGATTTGTATCTACATTTTATCTGGTTTCTACTTAGGATATACCACAATATTTCTACCTTTAGGTGCCCTATGAGGCGACTAAGAGATAGTAATTCCATTTGATAGTAATTCCAGCCTGAAACCTTCAATAATGCACATAAATGCAATTCTCTAAGCGCAAACATCGTCACAACCTTAAATTTCGATAAATAATTACTTACTTAAATAAATTGTTGTCACACATTGATATAGTATAAGGTCTAACAAAATTAGTTGAAACTATTTAAAGGTATGGTCAGGCCATCAAACTGAACAACTTTCTCTATGGGACCAATATCGAAATCGCGATTTTTTTTTAATATATTTCTCCGTGTGCTAAATGTGAGCATTGCTACAAACTGACATGTTTCAAAGAAACGAACAAACATACAGACAAACAATCAATGATTTAGAGTCAAGGACACCTAAACACCATAACTGTAATAATTCATTGTACTTTACAGACACACTTGTGTCACAGTATAAGAAAGAGTATCTATTACTAGACTTCTGTTACATTTTTATAATAGTGTATAGTATCTAGGTGCTCTACACTATTATACTTTGTCTATACGTTGATTCTACTGTAAAGTAGAGAACTTGTTCTCGACCTACTGTATTTCATTTTCCACCTACTGCGGGATATACTCGTAGCTACAGGATGTAGGGCGGGCGGCTCGGGCGGGCGGAACAAGCACGTCATTACCGCGAGCTTGTAGATAGGTACTTGTGAAGTTGTAATCTGACGCCGGCTCCGTCCCTAAGGTATTGCTTTTTTCTTATACCGTGCTGCGGTTAAAGGTTCATCGTTCGGTTTGAAGAAGTTCGATTTTTAAGGTAAGTTTAAAATACCTAAAATTCTAGAGGTCTCTCGATTGCTTTTCTTATTACACCTTAGATTTGATCACCTAATTAACGCAAAAGCATATCTTATTTTGCCGCATCACGTGCTGTGATCGGTTTTGCCGCTGTGTACACTGCACACAACCCGTAAGTCGACATTGCAATCGAAAATAACATTTTACCTTTAATAGGATTACAGTTTTAAGCTTTTGTGTACGTTGTCTTAATGATTATTCGGTTTGTTTTATATTCAGAATTGAATTTAAATACATGGCACTAAAGCTTATAATTATTAAATAATTTTTTGATTAATCGTGCTAGAGGTTAATGTAATTAATTTATTGCTATTAATATTTGAAATCCATATTATTTTAAAAAATCGGGAAAATAACTTTTCACACATTAGGTTCGTTAGTTTTATGGTTTTGATCATAATTTGTATCAAAACCCGAAAAATGTAATAATATGGGGTCCTTCTAATCTAAGGGGATGACTAGACCATCAAACAAAACATCTTTATCAAAGAGACCAACACTGAAATCACAAAAAAAAATGTTCCATACGAAACTGCAAACCATTTGCAGTTTTCTGTTTTTTTCAGACTTCAGACGTTTTTTTTCACCATTTCGCTGTTGGTTCCAAGGAGAAAGTTCAGGTTGATGGTCTGATCATTCTTTTAAAAAACCCGTCAGCACATGGATCCTGAATTTTAACAAGCTAGTCAAATTACATTTTCGACTTTAAAGGTAGGTTGCAAAAGCCGTTACGCCCCGTCCAAACTTATTTTATTTCTTCCCCGTTTCTTATGATACGAAGAAGCACATTCTTTATATTTAAAACAATGCATAAGTAGACGCCATAATACATCAACGGCGACGCCGCAAGAACAATGCGTCTCGTCCCGACTCCGGGCTACGTATCCCGGACCCCGGACTCCGCAGTACGGACCCGGACTTAACGATATCGCGGAAGAGCGAGCTCCATTTTTATTTATTTCCCCGCGCTCGCTTTATTTAATTCCTGCAGTTATTTATTGCTACAGAGGATTTTCTTCCTACAGACTACTTGTTGAAAATGTGTCTTTACATCTTATTTCAGTCAGTGAGTAGTGGATTCCGTTACTTATGGTAGTAAGTTGATTTCTACGGAGATGCTAAAAAACTGAGAGAAAGATTTCAGAAAGAATTATTTTGGGATTACTAAATTAAAGATTGGTAGCACGGCTTAGTATTCATGGTTCTGAATAAATACAACATAATCATAGTGCTTAGGCCTTCGTAATGGGCATGCGAGGTAAAATCATGAAAAAAACACTTCCCAAGCAAAATCAACTTTGAAAAAAAACCTGGCCAGCGACATTTACCGGGCGGCCGGCGGTAACAGGCGGTCATAAATTACAAGCTAGCGGCCCGTAATTACCGGCGGGCGCGGGCCGGCCTGTCACCGCGCGCACATGCACGGGCACGCTTCACTGCACGCGATTCCGTCCTTATTATTCTGCTAATTAACTTTGCTGCGCTTCTAATATCCTGGTACTTTTGGAAGTTCAACTCGAGGTTGACGGTTGATTGACTGTGCTGTGATCCCGATAAGCGTTATACATCCTCCATTTTACTATCGAATCGTTTCAAAATAGTAAATTATGTACCAAGGGGATAAAGCAGTGTCTTTCATCACGGGCGCGATATTGAATCCCGAGCGCAATGAGGGATTCTAGGGTTAACTCCCGAGCGTAGCGAGGGAGTTTAGAGTTAACTCCCGAGTGAAGCGAGGGAGTTAAGACTAGAATCCTGACTGAAGCGAGGGGTTCAAGCTCGCCCAAGATGAAAATACGTTTATCCCCGAGGACAATACTCTACTTTTCACACCCTCCGCGAGAAAATAAAAAGAAATACTATTAGAAACCCAGGGGAGCGTGTAAATTCTTTATGGTTAGAAACCAATTCTTTTATTAGAGTTTATAACAAAGTATTAGAGTTCAATAGTATAGTATTTAGAAAACACTATTTTATTAAATTCAAAGTGAAAGTAGTTATTTGAAAAATTAGACCAGGAGAGCGATTTTTGAAACTCATTCGCTGAGTTCAGCAGTTCAAAATGTCAAAATTACTATGGAGATATGCAACTTTCTACTGCTGATTTGACTTTCAAAAATCATACTTCAGGAGTGCCATTTTTGAAAGTCAAATCAGCAGCAGAAAGATGCGTATCTCCATAGTAATTTTGACATTTTCAACTGCTGAACTCAGCCAATGAGATTCAAAAATCGTACTCCAGGATGGAATGATGTGTCAGTGTGGTGATAGATCGCCTTTGCCCTTAAAAAAAACGTGTGTGACAGACGGACGGATGGTCGGACGGACTGACAAATGCCGAAGTGAAGGCCTCTGAAAACTAAAACATTATGTTGAGGAAATCAACATGCTTCGATTGAAGCGTGTAAAGTACCAATCATTGAACTGCACCACTGTCTATTTAAAAATGGCAACGGGCTAACTGCCTGTCATACTAAAGTTTGTTAGGTGGGCACTTCGGTACCTTACCTATTATTGAAAATGTGGATATTCCGAATGTGGTATTCCTAGCACTTAATAAGGCAACCGCCTCGGGAATATAGCATGCTTTTTATTAAGGAAGAGCGGTGACAGCTTATACGGAACAGAGCTTATAGCTATAGCTATAGCGCAATGTTCTACGGAATTTATGATAAGTTTTCATACGAATTTTAAGTAAGGGTCGTAGTAACTATTACATAATCTGTGGATGCGGTTCCATATTCAAATCTCATTATTGACCAGCGGGTTATAATGAAATTCAGTAGAATATTATTGCCCGGCTAGGCCCAGGGCTATAATGACTTGCTTTAGGTTCGAGTTACATGACATATAATGTTCCATTTTCGAGCGGGTGGTGTGAAAAAATCATTTCGTTAATTACTAACGTGACAGAATGAAAATTATTAGAAATACAATTTGACGCGGCATAGAATTCAGGCAACACAATTTGTAGAAGAATTCTCATAAGGAAGGTGAAGACATCATTTTAGTTTTGTAATTCCGATCTGATCGTACTTAGTCTCAAATTATATAGTTCCCCGGGTATAATTAAAAGGGAGGGCCATGCCGCGCCAGGCTGTGTCGCGCCTCATTCGCAAGCTCACGCAATATCGTTTATGCCCCGAGGCGTCATGTTTCCAAGAAAATTGTTCCCCGCTCAACCGATGACGAAAACTGTAATAGGTAAGTAAGTACTACAGATTTTAGGATCTCATAACGAAAATGCAAAACACAACCATTATTTTTTACTAGACAGCAGTGAACGACGTTATGGTACGAGCCTTTTCATCGTGGTTCAGACCATCGTATCTCCAGTCATTGCCCATAAACTCGCTTTAACAATTCAGCATCGTAAACCAAAATGCGACCACGGCGGAACGACAGCGCAGTAAATAACGCGTATAAAGATGTTTTCGTATAGAATTACAGATGTATTCTCAGTGGTTGAACGTTGAAGGTGTCTCTGATTTCGATTGTTACAAAGTTAAAAACATTAACGTTACAAAGACAAAAGCGGGGGCTATTAAAAATATCAAAGAACAATATTTTAGATTTCTCTGACGGGTTTTGGACCCGCAACCTTCGTTGTTATGATTGTATCTAATAATACTAAACCCCAACCTGCCAAACCAAACATACCTAGTTTAAAAATAACACCAGTAGATGGCAATACGTCCCTCTAAGACGATAGTGTTGAAAAATTTGAACTTCTGACGTAATAGCTCGGTAGCTTAATTGGACGAAGGCACAGCCCCACCCAGTTTGGTTAGGTTGCGGGTTCAAGTTCCGTCCAAGACAAATTTTTCAATTTGATTTAAAATAGCACAACATGACTGTAATAATCTTTTGAGAAAATATCATTTTCCATTGTTAGAAGCAATTCTGTCGAAATCTAAATCAGAATAAGTAACTTAATACTTGCCGATACGGGTCAGCTTAGCTGTAATACTGTACATCAATAAAACGTACCTGAAACAAAGAATACAGTGTTATTATGAGATGTGTATAAAGGCTCTATACATTATAAGGCCCTACCTTCAAATTACAGCAAGCTGCAAGTTGATAACAAGCTAAACTGAGCACTTATCGTTATCGTTAAGGGACGCGCGAACGAATCAATCAATCAACGTGGTAGGGGGAGCCAGGGTAATGAGCGAGGCGGGCGCCCTCGCCAGGGGGATGACGCGGGGCGAATGCCATTACGACTCCGGGATGACAGGGTAGCGAGTGAACCTACCTTCGCTCGGGATGAGGTGTAAAGAATACGAGGAAAACTGCGGATTGCTAATGCATATGGACGGACATCGAATTGTGCATTGCGGCCATTGCAGGTTGATTTTTGGATGGATACTAAATTTTTATCAACCAAGACAATTTTACAATACGTTTATAGAATGGTCCGAGTATCACAAGAACAGAAATGTATGGCTGTGATTAACCATAGTATACCGAACAAAATGACCATAACGGCGGAAATCACCGAAAATTGCGACAACTAACATTGCTTACCTCACCTCGGTTCGCATCAAGTCCCTCGTAAATAGAGAACATTCATAATTCTTTACAACGTACGACGCAACGCTGCAGTAATCAAAATGTAATTAACGGCTGTGATGGAATTGACGCTTCCTCTCTTTCTGCTAAACCATTTATTTCACTCACATCAATTCCTACATGAATTTAATTTCTCGGGCTTGTATCGGTAACAGTAGATAACAGACTTTTAAGCTATAAATTAGCTGTCAAAGTTCAAGATAAAAACTGCAGTGTCTCAAAAGCGACGGTAAATCGGCCTATAAGTTTCTATGCTCCCAAAAAATAGGATTAATACGTCTTCAGCTTCATTGATCGAGAATTAAGCTCAACGCTAGATGAACATGTCAAGTGGATTTCGCCCTCCGACAAAGTGACAGGAAAAATTACGGGACGTACTAGGGAGACAGGAAGCGTCGGCGATTGCGTCTTGACTTTATGGGGTTTATGGGTGACAATCAATAGGAATATAATAAAATAATCCGGGGATTACGAGACTGCTATGTGCTACTGATTAAAATAATGTTTATCATTGACCAGGAATCAGGATTTAAAAGGCTCTATAAGTGTCATGTTAAAGACATAAGTGTCATGTTAAAGACAGCTCTATACTCATACCAATGGCATAGGTACCAGGAGCCCATTTATTCATTTCATATTTTACCAGTTAAGTGATTATCTGTAATGTGAATCCGTTCAAATCTCTTACAGCCGCGAACTTAGCCGTATTGATTGTGATTACTTACTGCGGAATTTGCCGGGATCCGGATATTGCTTAGACGGGAAGAATTTTTGCGGATACCGCGACTTTCGTCTCTGTTGTCTACGTGATCACCTGACAGAATGTCTACTTAGGCACGTCTTTTGTGATCCTATTATTGTATGTTCATATTTTCATGTTCTTATAAAAAAAAAATTTATAATTATATTATAGATTATGTAGAGTAGGTACTTCTGATCTTATCCCAAATGCCAATAATGCTCTTGATTTTGTGTTTTTCAATTATTTAATTTTAATAAAAATGATATAAAATAAGATAACAAAAAATTAAAACCGCCTTCAAAAAAACTAAAAAGTTAAAAAATAATATTGCAGCCGATGACTTTTTCGTTCGCATCATAAGAACATGAATTTGTTTTATCGAAGTCGCTGTCAAGCCGATTCGCGACAGGGCTTGCATTAGTTTTTTGGCTTGGCTTGACACCGACTTCTATAAAAAAAATTAATGTTCTTATGATGCGAACGAAAAAGTCATCGGCTGCAATATTATTTTTTAACTTTTTAGTTTTTTTGAAGGCGGTTTTAATTTTTTGTTAAAATTTTGTTTATTTCACCATTTTCAGTGGTGAATTTATTAGTTCGATTTAACAGTAGTGCTTTAAATTAACAAACGCACTAGTCGGCACTACGATTTTCCAAGGTTCCCCTCGATTTCTCTGGGATCCATCATCAGATCCTGGTTTCCTTATCATGGGACCACCCTTGGGATATCTACTTTCCAACAAAAAAAGAATCATCAAAATCGGTTCATAAACGACGAAGTTATCCGCGAACACACATTAAAAAAAAAAAAAAAATATACAACGTGTTAATGAATTAACGCAAAACTAGAAAGTAGTTTGTTTAGAATCGAGAGCAGAATCGAATTATCATGGTTTCAACATAGGTAATTTTTTTCAAAATATTAAATAATTTGTTTGCAAAATTAAAAATTTTCTCAACCCGATGTCAACCCACCGCACAGGCACACTCACCCTACTAACTACCAATATAAGACTATAAAAATGTATCCATGAGTACATTAGCACTTTCTTTCAGTGCTGAAATGATAACAAATCATTTTTGCCTCAAAACTTAAAATGCGAATAACTTTAAATTTTAACTATCAAAATAATGAAATTATTGTTTCAATCTAATTATTTTATTATAAATTAGTTGGGGTGTATGAGGTTTTGCGTTAATTCATTAACACGTTGTATACGGTCGAACTGAGAACCTACTCCTTTTTTGAAGTCGGTTAAAAAATAAAAATCAACCATAGAAATATAGAAGGTAAGAGATTTATAGTAAACGAGCTTTTACCCGCGACTTCGTCCGCATAAATTATATACCAGATTTTAAGTCAGATGGTAAGCTATCAAACAAAAAAAGTTTCATCAAAATCGGTTCAGTGGTTTTTGCGTGATACTCGAACAAACAAACACCCAAACAAACAAACAAACAAACAAACAAACAAACGAACAAACAAACAAACAAACAAACAAACAAACAGACAGACAAAAAATCCAAAAATTGGTGATTTGGAATCAGGGACATCTAAAAATCATATCGTAATCTTTTTTTGTAAATATCTTCAATGTACAGACACACTTCTGTTACAGTTTTATAATAGTTTAGATTAGATAATTAAATATCCACCTAGAATACCTAGATAGGTATTATTTGTCTTCAATGAACTTATAATAGATAATTTAACAGCAATGGAAGATGCCATAGAACATCAGAACACAATAGATTTCATCAAACTGGAATCACGATATGAAGCGTATCGTAATATGTTTATGTCAATAGTACACGCGTAAGTATGTATAATAGCTATATGTCAAACTCATGCCAATCTCAGGCTACGTAATAAACGTATGTGCTATATGTAGGTATAATACAACACGAGTCACACACACGAAGGTAATGGTGCGGGAGGTAACGAGCGGTACCGTCATTATAACTAAATTATGTAGGTGCCGCCACCGCGCTAATGCGACACCACCGTCGTCGTCGTCGCCGGCCAACGCTCTTTGTTTCTGCGCTCCTGGTACTTTAGTTGCGCTCCAGAATGGAGGTTACTTTGTCAAATGTGGTCGGATAATTTGGCTAGGTTTCTTGCTGCCACAGAAATTCGGAAGTGGTTTCGTTCTTCGAATGGAAAGCTAACTTTCTGTGTTTTGAATGGATGAGAATCGCAGAATAGATGAATATTCCTCAATGATAAATATGTACATAAATCAAAGTAAGTATTGTTTTCAAAAACAAAATGGTCCTCTGAGGGTAAAAACTTCTCTTTTGATCTTCTCTGTGCTTTCGTTATACTGCGAAATCATAACCAACGTGTAACCAACTATCAAAATAATCAGTGTCATTTCATTACTATATTCATCGGCATAGTCGGTTCACATTAGTGGAACTTCATAATATTAATTTATTTTTACGTCATAATCATACTACACTCACCCGGGTATCATGACTACTAAAAGTTGTTTGAAGCGCGTGCGCTGATGTATTATTCAATCAAGAGCTGCCACTCATGCTAAAGCGAACTCCAATTCAAAATCTCTACGCTGATTGTACATATTCGTAGGCAGTACTGCCAGCAGTTTGCTATCATTGCCATAGGCTCTAACTAACACTCAGCTGCAGATAATCCTCCATCCATCCTTTTGCTAGCTTTTACTATGTCAACAAGACAAAAAGTGACGGCAAGAGATTTAATGGAGGATTAACTTTAATAAGCGTTTCTGCAACTGAGTGTTAATCAATAAACAATAAGAACTAACTTATGCTATGCTGATGAAAATGCTGAAGTCAATTCCATGATGTGGAAAATATTTAGTATAGAAGAAAATATGTCAATGAAAAGATCTGCCGCTAGACTTGGCTCTACAAAGGTGACTTTGAGATGCGACCTTACGTCACGAGTACCCAGCAAGTACCAAGGCGACATGACTCAATGGAGTTACAGGCGTATTCTCGGCAGCGAAATCAAATCCTTTAGCGAAACGAGTAGCTCTCGAGCCCAGAGTCCCGACATGTGAGATTCCGTGCGAGCGCCCCGGGCGCGTTTGTTGAAATGCTTGTACTTTGTAGCTAGCTAGCTACCTACTCGTAAGTACATACACACAATGGGATAGTCGATACTGAACAAAACTTGACTCAGATATACCTACATACTCATACTGTCTTAGCGTTGTCTTTTCAGTAAGATCATGGATAAGTAAATCTCTTTTGCTTTACTAGAAACCTGGTTAGTTACCTCGAAATATATCTTCAAAAGAAGATAATTGCCGAAAGACTTGCTCCTTCATTCGAGGTTAAAAATTTACCATAGACGAAGAATTTTTCGCTTACGCCAAACGAATGGTTTCTTTTAAAAATGTTAAGTTTGAAAGTACCAAATCAGATTCGTATCATATTGCGGCACATCCATATTAACAAGCATCAACGCAAAAGATACAGAACATAGTACGATACAAGAAGCGAGCATCATAAATAAGTAGCACGCACGCAGCGACCTGTCCCTTTCCCGCAGGTCCCGCGACAGGCGTGACAAAGTGTCCCGCGAGCGACGTGCTCGAGTGACGAGCTGTGCGTGACCCGAACCTAACCTCACCGCCGCGGTCTAACGTTTAAGCGACAGCGGGCGAATGTCTTATTACCACGCGTGGCCCACAAGCGACGCCGACGTGCTCGAGAGACGAGCTGTGCGTAACCCGAACTTAACCTCACCGCCGCGGTCTAACGTGCAAGAGACAGCAGGCGAATAACTTAGTACCACCGTAGGTGAGCCAGAGCGTGGCCAACGAGCAACGTGCTCAAGTGACTTGGAACCTAATATCACCGCATAGCAGTCACACGTATGAGAGACAGCGGACGAATGTCTTAGGATCATAGTAGGTGTGATAGCGTGTCCCGAGAGTATAGTTCTCGAATGACGAGCTATTTGTGACTGGAACCTAATCTCACCGCAGTCACACGTATGAGAGACAGCGGGCGAATGTCTTAGTAACACGTTAGGTGAGCAAGCGTGTCCCACGGGCAACGACCTAAACCTAACCTCACCGCGCTCTAACGTACTAGAGATAGAGGATCTCAAGGCCGAGATTCGGAGAAGTCTTTAGAGCACAAGCTTAGTCCAAGAAGGGTAGAAAATGTATTGATATTGACGTACGTAAACAAAATCTTAAAACGTCTCTGAACCTCGGCCTTACATGAATAGAGAAGTGCATGCGGTCAGGCATAGTACACACGGTGACACATCAAGCTATACAAAACCAACCTTAGCTGGCCGCGTGACGCTATACGTTACTCGACCTACGCGCAGCCAGTTTATGTTGGTTTTGTATAGCTTGATGTGTCGCCGTGTGTACAAGCGCTCTATCTGTGCGTCTCGGTACGGTTTATCACATGTTTATGCCATGCCAACTAGGAATAAGAAATTTTGAAATAGACATTAGATAGATTGATGTGGCTTCAACATAATCTAAGCAGGTGTCCATGCGTGCAGATGATTGTGTCCATGAGAAAGGACAGTAAGTATTGTATAATTCTTATGTATACGAACTCCATACACTGGAATGTCGATCAAATACTGTTAATGTTGCATATGCAATAGGTTTTAAAAGGCATAATGTACACAACATCCGTCATATAATACATCAGTAAAATTTCCAGGCGCTTGAAACCTAGACCAAATATTCTCATTCCCCGCTGCAAACCTATCACTTACGCAGTGTTGCGTGATGCGAGCTCATATAAATTGCACCACAACCTGTACGCATATTTTTATGATGCTCAGATTCTTGTCGTCTTTTGTCTTTCCCCTTTTCCTTCTCCGTGTGTTTGAACCCCATTTGCACCCTAATGAGGTGGACTTTGTTTCTTTACGTAAGTACATTATCTTGAACCATAAGCTTTCTTCAAGTACATCCGCATTTATATTATCCTGGTAACCTGGTTTTAATATGGAGTTTTTTTGGGTGAATATATCCATCCTGAATATCGAAATAAAACTATATAAAATTGTTCTCCTTACAACGCCAAAGCATAGTGTAAATAACTAATAGTGGTGAAGCTCAGCGGTCGCGGCAGGCCAATCGTGTGGGGCATGCGGGGGCCGGGAGGAGTGCGTCCCGGCCCGCGCTGCCTGCGCGCGTACCCTAACAGCGAATTGAGTTAGGGTACGCCCGTCCCCCGCGGTACCCCGCACGCCGCGCGGGCATAGACCCGCCGCTCAGCTCAGTAGTCACTGAGCTTCATCACTTCTTTTATTTACACTATGGCCAAAGTGACAATTGTAAAGCTTCTATTCTTACCACCCCGAAATCAGGTCGTGGTTTGTTAAATTATTGCTTGCAGGATCTCGCTTTACCGTGGATATCAAGTAGCGTTTCTATGTCTTGCTTTAGATTATTTATCTATACCCCAATCTACCCCTATATTTTATCTTTGACTGTAACGAATAAGGGTGAGAAGGAAATAGGTCATGTGCACTCGACTACGAACCTATCCGAGCCTATCCAGGAGTGCAATTCTCTAAGCGTCACATCGCTGTCACATCGATGAGCTTACAAATGTAACATCCAGGAAGCTGGCATACGTAGAAAGGTATATTGGCATAGCTACTGTCTATACCTTGGAGGGCACACTGCCTAAAGAGCGGTGAAACATGATTGGGGAATTTACGAAAGAAGAACGATCATTACCGACCACCAAGGAGTATTATAATACTCCTTATCGTAAATTCCTGTCAATGTTTTCAACGTTATTTTGTCCCTTTCTAAACCAACGACAAAAATTTTAGAAAGTTTACATTTAATTTTTGTTTCGATAGAAAGGGACATAAAAACGTTGGAAATATCGACTTCGGAGATGTACGAAAGAAGGTCCTTTATAAGGTTGGTATCCTTAACATTCTAAGTCCATGGTAACATCCTTTTTGCATCCTTCAGATCGTCGAAGTTTTTATACAGGGTGCAACAAATCACCCTAGTAATACTTAAGGCTATTCTACCGTTGGCGCGCTCCATACAAACGTAGTATGGTGATATTTTCAATACTATCCAATTAAAGTCAATGAAATTTTTCAAAAACAATCAAGTAACTAATCTCTATGTCGGTATGAAGTTAGATTTTCGTTAAAATATACAGTTTCAATGCTAGGATTAATTTAAGATTTGTATGGAAATATTTGTGGCACTGTAACTTTAAAACTATAAATTTTATCGAAAATCTGACTTCATACCGACATGGAAATTAGTTACTAGATTGTTTTTGAAAAATTTCATTGACATTAATTGGATAGTATTGAAAATATCACCATACTACGTTTGTATGGAGCGCGCCAACGGTAGAATACTCTTAAGGGGGTGCTTCAGACCATCAAACTGAACAACTTTCACTATGGGGTCAACATCGAGAAAAAATCAAAAATCTGCTGTCCCATACAAAATTGCAGTACCGACTCGACTAAAATGTATGGGATAGCAGATTTTTTTTTATTTTTTCTCGATCTTGGCTCCATAGTAAAAGTTGTTCAGTTTGATGGTCTGAAGCACCCCCTTATGTATTACTAGGGTGTTTTGTTACACCCTGTATAAGTTTGACACATAACATAACCTTAGCGAATACGGACTTGACAGCTTGCCGATGTTTCAACGACAAAAAGGTCGTGATGATGTTTGCGCTTAGAGAATTGCATTGCAGTAATGTACAGGCAAGAGCACGTCAAGCTTGACACATTGGACTTTGTACCGTTCTTATTTAGTGCGCCATAAGCGTTACAATCGAACTGCAAGTGTAAAGCTTGATGTGCTCTTAACTGTACCTATACACCGCTAGAATTTCCCTTGTGCCCGAACACCTGCACGAGAGACCTCAATAATGCTCCACTGGACTCTCGCCGAATACCTGCACGGCTAGCATGCCACCCACGGCAAAACGGGAAAAACGTCATCAGCCCTCTTTTTGGCATACGTAAAATAACAAAGGTGGAGGCACATCTAGAGTTTGATCGTTTTTTCGGGGGTGGTATGCGAGGCCTATACTGGCTAATACAGGGTCCTTCTTAATAGCTGACACTTTTTTAAGAGGATGATCAAACCATCAAACTGACCAATTTTTTCTGTGGGACCAACATCGAAATCGCGAAAAAAATACTGTTGTCCTATACAAAACTACTGATTCGACTCAAATGTAAGGGACAGCAGATTTTTTAATTTTTTAGTGCGCACTGTTAGACTTGATACTTGACCTACCCACAGAATGATTTCAACAGTAGAGATAATACCGCTACATATAGAATAGACATCAAACGTTAGTGAGTGGCAAGCGGGGCAGGCAGGCAGCGCGGACGGGCGGGCGGATGGGGCGGCGGTGGCGGCGCGGCGTGACATGGGATCTGTCGGCTCGGCTCGCTCGGCCCGTCGCGTGCTAACTTTGCCTATACTGCGAACTGGGAGACTTGATACTTGTTGGTAATTTGTGGTTTAATCTTTTATTGAATCGATGCAGGTGGCACGTCAAAGGGTTTGACTCGTCATCATGATCAAGAGATTCGTCAACCATTATTAGAGGTTTGCTGATTGCCGAGGATGCGCCGGGTACGTCAATCCGGGAAGCCGCTACGCAGCCACGTATCCAAGGGGTGGGATAAGTGGTATGAAGTGGTATCCCCTCCCCCCCCCCTCCGGAAATCAAAATATCATTATGTATAGTACAGTGATTACAGCAATTTCTTTCAGATTTTATTCAATTAATAATCCCTATAAATGGCATGAATGTCATTCATAGCCCGCCCCAAAAAGAAAAAAGCCTGGATACGTTCTTGTCTCTACGTGTCTGGTTTGATACAAATGTTGAGACTTGGTGTTTTAACATCCCACTGAGATCTTACAGCGATTTTGCCATGACGACTATATCATTGGCGAAATGCAGCTGGGTACCATACGTAGACACGTACTCGACGTTAACAAATAATTATGCCCCATTCTTTCCAATTAAGTTATCACAGGCCTATGCCCAACAGTGGATTGATTGATAGATATCCCCTAATGTATAACAGTTTAAATTATAATAAAACATAAAGGTATACGCTTAAATACCTACGTTTAAATAATGGCATTGTTCAAGTCGACCTTAACAAGTATTTTCAGTTGGTATGTAAACGCATAGTTTATTTAGTATTCTCTAGGGTTCTCGTTACGTAGTCGACTCGACGGAGACCCTGAACAATACAGATAGGCAATATGCCAACATGGATAAAGGGACGGGACGGGTGAAATGACAAGTTCTGTAAGGAAAGAACGAGGTTACTAATGTAACGTCTACTTATTGAGGGTTTCATAAAGATTAGCGATTAGATTCTCCAAAAATGAATGAGTATAATATTTTACACAATCCGTGAAATGCAGGGAAATTTTTGGATCACGGCAAAATTTGTGCGTGCTTTCTTTTGGGGGTGATCAAATTGAACAGCTTTTATCAGCTTTTACCATGGAAGCATTACAAACTTTTTGAGCTAGTACTTATCCCCAGTTATCCGAAAATTACCCTGTATTTCGCAGAACTGCTCAAGATGTTTTGATGCTTTTTCAAAATTAGTTGATGAAGCACAAAATGATAAAAAAGGCTCACGGGCACATACATTATAATAATTCCAAGTAAACTACTAGGCTTTTTGTCATGGAAATTATGCAACAATGACACAAACATTCATGATCGAACCGGGATTCGAACTCAGGAGTTGATTTGGCAGTCCAGCGTGGTTACCATTACACCAACCGAGTCGGTCTGATATCTGTGCTACTGTGCTATCATTATGCTTAATTAATTTTTTGCATTTTCCTAGAGGTAAATAGAAAACTAAGTTGGTGTCGCACCGTTTTAGAAAACGAAAGCATCCATAATACGTACCGTATTGGCCAAGTTTGCATCGTTTTTACAAATGTATTTCAAAACAGCCTGTATATAATAATTATTGTCTCAAGTTCTCCGAACTGAGAGCATTACTCGTAAGCATTTGATCGCAATAAAAATGCCGAGGGAACGTGACGCAGAATCGCGATCGCTTCATTTATCCTTCATATTCGTATAAAATGGAGCCTTACGTTATTTATATTCGGCAATATTTTGGATGAAATCTACGCGTCGAGATTATTGAGGTAGCATTTTATAAACTACCTTGTTAGACTAATAACTTGGTTCATATGAAACGTTTTCGGTGATTCGATTCTATTATGTATTTGCGAATACTAAAATGTCATCGTCTTTACTAAAGTTATAATCGAACTAGTTCTATGAGTAACTTCAACTTTTGAGTTGGTTCTGTTAACATTACATAATTAATTTGCTGGATTACTTTTTCCAACGAAGTCCTTTGTGATTCTGATGTTAAGTTGTTCACAAAACTGATAATTCAGTTCACTGAACAACTTAAAGCCAAACTTTTCAATTTAGCTTTTATGATTAAAAGCTACGAATAAGAATAACTAAAAAGACTTAAATATTCCTGCTCGAAAAACAATTTCCCAGTTTTAATCATCATCTTGCATTATTTGCACAGGCGTGTACAACCTTGCAGTAATCCAGCAAAGTACCAGGGATCCATAGCACGTATAGATGTTCAAATATTGAACGAGGCAGGCGGGCGAGCATCACGAGCACGACACAGGATACGGGCCGCGTTATCGCGCCCCCGCGGCGAGCACGTCACCTTGTCACCGACCCGGTTTAACGGGCTGCCACGCACGCTGGCTGAGACGACTTGATGCTTTGATTTATGAGTTCCCAGTTATTTGATGGAGGGGTGTTGTATTGCGTGAGCCTTGGATGATTACTGAATATTCTATGATTATAAGGAATTGTGCTGTGACGGTATAATTTTCGTGTTGTCTTTATGAGGATACGTGACTACTGACATAATTATTACTTACCTGTTACAGACAACAGAAAGTAAAAAATAGTAGATTATGTACCAAGGGGATAAAGCAGTGTCTTTCATCACGGGCGCGATATTGAATCCCGAGCGCAACGAGGGATTCTAGGGTGAACTCCCGAGCGCAGCGAGGGAGTTTAGAGTTAACTCCCGAGCGAAGCGAGGGAGTTAAGACTAGAATCCTGAGTGAAGCGAGGGGTTCAAGCTCGCCCAAGATGAAAACAAGTTTATCCCCGAGGTCCATACTCTACTTTTCACACCCTCCGCGAGAAAATAAAAAGCAATACTTACTGTTAGAAGCCCAGGGGAGCGTGTAAATTCTCTATGGTTAGAAACTAATTCTTTTATTAGAGTTTATAACAAAGTATTAGAGTTCAATAGTATAATAGTATTTAGAAAACACTATTTTATTAAATTCAAAGTGAAAGTAGATATTTGAAAAATTAGACCAGGAGAGCGATTTTTGAAACTCATTCGCTGAGTTCAGCAGTTGAAAATGACAAAATTACTATGGAGATATGCAACTTTCTACTGCTGATTTGACTATCAAAAATCATACTTCAGGAGTGCCATTTTTTAAAGTTAAATCAGCAGCAGAAAGATGCGTATCTCGATAGTAATTTTGACATTTTCAACTGCTGAACTCAGCCAATGAGATTCAAAAATCGCACTCCAGTTGTGGAAAGAAAAAATATATACGGTCGAATTGAGAAACCTCCTCCTTTTTTGAAGTCGGTTAAAAATGTAATATTTTTTTTTACTTTGTTCGTAGCACTGGTAGCAATAGGTACAGAGATTTGCAGTATTCGCGCCTTTTTTTCTTTTTTTGTGTTCAATACTCGTGGTGGCCAGTTCGAATTTCGAATTAAGTTCTTTTTGGTGCAGGTCTCCATGATAAGTTTTCATACGAATTTTAAGTAAGGGTCGTAGTAAATATTAAATAATCTGTGGATGCGGTTCCATATTCAAATCTCATTATTGACCAGCGGGTTATAATGAAATTCAGTACAATATTATTGCCCGGCTAGTCCCAGGGCTATAATGACTTGCTTTAGGTTCGAGTTACATGACATATAATGTTCCATTTTCGAGCGGGTGGTGTGAAAAAATACTTATTTCACTGGTGGTGGTGGTTGTTAGATACTACTTACCCATTAAAGTTTGCTTCTCATTTGAATTTCTTTCGATTCTTGTGTGGCTTCAATTTTTGAATAGAAATAAGATAATTGGAAGGCAACTATCTATGCATCTCATTTCATTGCACAGAAATATGTTAATCAGAGATATAAAAAAAATAGCACCAAATAAGGAATTCTCCAGGCAGAACTTGCATTTGTATATGTAATATAGATATGTAGATTCATGTCGGTCGCTCCGCAGCGGTGGGCTGACCGCGCCCACCGCGCCGAGCCCGACCTGACACGGCTTCTAAACGTGAGCAGAGAGGTGTGAGATATTATGTAGGTACTTCTTTTTTTGAGGCAGTCATGCCTGGCGGACTGTGAGTTTCAGGTTGCGATTTTTAAGAGAGAATTTTGTAATTTGTTCCAGCTTTGGATGATCGATGTGTCAAAGGCAAACTTGTAATTTAAAGCGTTTTCATTATCTTCCATTTCAACATTTGGTATACCAGAAGAAACTTGTTTTAAATCATCTATTGATAGTTTAATTTCAGTATCAGTATCAGTATCATAATAATAATCAAGTAGGTGGTAGCAATCATTGCAGGCAACACTATCTACACCGATCATTATAACAACACGAAAAGATATTACGGATTAATGAGTTCTAACATTAGTGACTAAGGAGTAGCTGTGGATGATAATGCTTTTATTAATGATCTTTTTTATAGGACCCGTGCTGTTCATTTCATATTCTTGCTTTAGAATCTTCTTTTTTTATATCTCCTCAACTGTTACCATGTAAGTACTTAGTTGATTTTGAGAACGTATCTTAACCGACTGTTCTCTTTTTTTAGTTTTTCTATGCCCAAAAGTAATTTAGATCAACATTTTTTAGTTGTCTTGATGTTTTAGTTATGATTTTACAACCTATAGGTATATTCTTTATATAGGTTTCTTCAGTAGGTACCATATTATATCCATCTGTCTAACAAATTTTGTTGATAGATATTTTAGAGGTCTCCGTATCAGCTCCACCAAAACATAATGCCTTTAAGGATTTTCCACTCGAAAACTAACAATAACTGTAATTAAACCACTAATTGTCCATTAAGGTTTGATAAGGTAATCGTCAACACACCTTCCAATTTCATAAGTATCGTTATTCAAATCCGCCATCCATTTATTACAAGCAACATGTTCGTGTTGAAAAAAACGTCGGCTTGCGGATTGCATAAAAAATGTCTGGCTGGCCTGGCGGGCGGCGGCGGGTCGCTAACGCCGCCTCTAATGACGGCGCGCTCGCTTTCCTGGTAGGGCTGCAAATGATGCTGTTTCAAAGGCATTAATTTGCAATATTCTCTGTATTTTCCATGTATTTAAATTTCTATTTAGTCTGTGGAACCCGGGGGCTTTATCTATGCTTTCCTATCCTAATTTTATTGGATTGACGCTATGCTGGGGCTGAAATCTTGGAAATGGTCGAATAATTATCACAATCTAACTACTGCAACTCCATTAAGTAAAACTATGCAACAATTAAAAAAGAATCTTGTAAGAGTAGTGTTAGCTGTGTTAGCAAAAATATTTTATAGCACTTACTTAATATTTTCTTATTTATATACAAAAAAAAATATCTTCGTATGAATTAGAATGGTTGAAATTAAAAAATAACAATCGGATCAGTCAGTACCTATCAGGTACCTCTCTATAATTCTTTATTCATTATATCACGTTAATCATGCATGCCACACTAAAAATCTAAATACCTGTTACCTGTTGTTCTGTTACCTCTTGCAATTAAGAACACTTTATTTTGTAAAAACAGCCAGAACTAACCGTCGAAAAGAAAATAATTATGTATAATCAACGTTTATAAATATTTATCAATTAATCAAATAGTTTCGGTACTACTAGTGAAATGTGGATGCTCTGAGATATTCTGAAGAATATCTCTGACTACCCCCTCGGGGAATATAGTCGTGAGCATAGCTTATGCTTATGCTTATGCTAAGTGATTTTGCAAGTTTACACCGAAAGTATCATTAGAATCTAGATTCATTTTATTTTGTAAAAATATTAATGAGAAGCAGACTACAAACAGTAACATCGCATTTCGTGTAGGTAGAAAATGCAAAATGAAGCACCACCGCCAGCCTTCACATGAACACCAAAAACCAGACATAAATGCACAAATTAAAACGCAGCAGCCCTCGCAGCGTGGGTGCGAGCGCTCGCCTCCTACATATTTAATTTGCCCGGACTGGTTTCTGTCCGGGCGCCGCTACGCTTTGTGTTTCGTTATGGCTCTATCGGGCTGCCTGCGCTCGCTGTAGGGCTGCCTGCCGAGTGCGGTCTGATTGAGGAATCGCCGATTTATTGGTGAGTGGGCGTTTTGAACGAACTTGTTTATGTCTGCGCATACTTTTCATCGTGCCTAGAGTTGGAGTATGTCTGAATCAGCAAGTACAATCACTTCATCATCATTATTTGCATCTATCTATACTATATTATGTATTATATGTTTCTACAATTCCAAAACTGATGAGGTGATGAGGTAAAATATTTGCATTTCTATCACTCCGTAATCAAGAAATAAGTGTTTGACTTACTTTAACTCACAAAAGGCAAGTGCCTTGTCTTTTAGTTGAAAATATTAAGATAAGTCATGAACGTGCTAACATACTACGTGACATGATTAGCGCACGAATGACACAGTTCATTTATGTTTGTATACATAAATCACCTACATTGAAGGTCTAAGAAAAAAAACGAACACGATAAACCGAAAATCTTGAAAACGCCAGCTTGAGATATGAAGGGCGTCAAGCACATAAGCTGAAAAATATAATCCGAGTCACGAACTCGACAGGACTTTGCTTAAACAGATGATCCGGCAAAAAGAAGGAAAAGTTACTCTATATTATGGAATGTTTAAAACTATTGGAGGCTCCAATGGCTTCTTCCTTTAAAGCAGACAAAAAATTTTTTTTCCTTAGTGTTCAGGAAATTCTATAGATATAGCCGATATCATAGAAAAAGAAATGGTTTGATAAACAACTGTTGTTCTCGAATCAGGGAATGTAGTCAGTAGCATTATGCGTGCATGCATGATAAACAACTTAACTTTGTACTTCTAATAAAACATCGCATGATACTTAGTTTAAATTATAGTCCGATAAAAATTAATAATGAAAACAAAGCCTTAAAGGCAATTAGTAAAGTATTACAACATTTACAACTTACATTGAACTTTTAATCCACTCCAAGCAAAAGTCAGTCGTAAAACTCACAAAGACTAAAGTTCAAAAATTGCATTCCATCGAATTAATAATTCCAAGAGAACCAGCTTAAAAGCACCATCTCAACGTAATTCCTAAAAACTTAACAAAGAAAACTACCGGCTCCATAGCAACCAACCTACCAAGAAACTCGACCATCTCTTAAGAGCGGACTAGCTCATATCTTAATTCATAATTCAATATACACTTCGCTCCACTTTCTGTGGCGAAGTGCAAGCGCGCGAGAAAAAAGCCAGCAGGGCAAGCGACGGGGAGTAAAGGGGGTGGATTCCCCCTGTGCTCCTGCCTGGGGGGACGGGAGTAATCCCTTATCGCGGCCGCCGCCGCCGACCGCGCATCGGCAATTATTATAAAGAGGCGCCGATGTAAACTAGTGTAAGTACGTGTTTTATAAGCAGTGCTTAGCTGTGGAATTTTTTTGTAAGCCATTGCGAGATCAAGAGTTTAGGGTTTTTGTTTACTGCGTATTTTTTTGGTCTTTTGTTTATCGCTGTTTTTACTTAGCTAAGAAATATTCTCACCAGCAGTTTTTTTAGATACTGTATAATAAATACCACAAAAAAAAACAAAAGAAACTTGTGAACTTAAAAAACTAAAACAAAAGAAACTTGTGAACCCAAACTAAAATTCAAAACTAATGAAGGTAAACTCAAAAGGAATCAAGTATCAAAATTGATCGTATCTTGTAGGCACCGCGATCGTAAGCTACCGGCCGCCGCATTCGGGCCGTTTTCGCCACGGGCCCTGCAGCATCCGACCTCTCTGTCACACCTGTACACGCCCGAATTGCTTTCTCCCTTGCACCAATGCAACACCCGCTTTGACACGTCCCGTACATGCTACGGAGCTTAACTTAAGCTTAGGGTGAGCGGTGAGCGAATTTCATTTCTAGAGCTACGGAAAACTTTAATAAAGAGTGACAATTCGTTATTTTTGGAGGATATGTACCTTTGCAGTCTATCTGTAGGTATTTGGGATAGAGATAACCAACAAAATAAAAAGAAGTCAACCCTACCTAACCCAAAAAATTAATAACTACATATAATAACAAACAAAATAAATTATGCTAATGGTTTGTAATGATCAGACCATCGAACTGAATTTTTTTTTCTATGGTATCAAAATCGAAATCACGAAAAGAAATCAGCTGCTTCATATAAAACTGCAAACCTCTACCACAGAATAGGTAATAGTATAGTATATAGTTCTACATACCTCTACACTAGAGACCCAAAATGGGACAGCAGATTTTGTTTTGGCGATTTCGATGTTGGTTCTATACATAGAAGAGAATTTTGCACAGTTTGATGGTCTGATCATCTCGTTAAATCATCAGCATATTAATAAAAAGGACCCCGTATGTTAGTTAGTAACTGGTCAATTTGAGATTATTTTAATTCGATTAGAATAAGAACCTTTGTGTTGAGATAAACGATTATTAAGTATTCGTTTAAAAGTTGGTTCGCTTAAAAAAAGTGAAGACATTTGTTTAACTGACGTAACAGATTAACATCTATCTAGCTCTGTCTCTCTTATTATCTGTCGTGCGACTAAAAGAAATGCCTATATTGAGAATACATCGGTAAGAGAGTCATGGAGCTCAAATTGAAATGGGCAGGACACCAGGCGAGGTGACGACAGATAGAGCAAAGCATTGTCCGATTGGTGGCCGAAGGAAGGGAAGCAAAGTCTGGATCGTCCTGCGGCACGGTGGGTTGACGATAAAAAGAGACTCGCGGGAGCTACGTAGATGTGAGATGCTCAGGAAAGACCAGGGTGGCACAAACAAATGATGGCCTATACCTATACCCAGCAGTGAGTGGATTCAGGATGATAGTACAAAGGCAAGGCGAGGTGATTGCCATCACCTCTGCTCTGCCGAGTATTGTCCGAGGGAAGATAAGCGAAGTGTGGGTCATCCGATGACACGATGCCGATGAGTTGACGATATAAAGAGAGCGGAGAACGCGGCAACGCGGGAGCTACGTGGATGCGAGATGCACAGGAGAGACCAGGGTGGCATAAAATCAATGGAGGACTATTACCTAGCAGTGGGTGGATTCAGGCTGTGGATGACAGTAGAATGGCAAGGCGAGGTGGCGGCAGATAGAGCAAAGCATTGTCCGATTGGTGGCCGAGGGAAGATAAACGAAGTGTGGGTCGTCCAGTGGCACGATGGGTTGACGATATAAAGAGAGTCGCGGGAGCTACGTAAACAAATGGAGGCCTTTACCCAGCAGTGGATTCAGGATGTGGATGTTGTATATGAGAGCGACGGTGTTGCGCTACGGAGAGGTATGGACACTCAATCATGGGGTCCGGGTTCGAATGTACACGGACGACATGCCATGTACCAATGAGTTTTTCTAACTTATACCGACTGCTCTCAAACGGTGAAGGAAAACATAGTAAGGAATCCTGCATACGCTGATGCTGAAGAAGTAATTCCGAAGCGTGTGTGAAGTCTACCAATCCGCATTGGACACTCCTGGTGGACTAATGCCTATACAGGATGACATCGATATCATTAACATCCTTTTAAACTAAGAGTCCACCCATCAAACTGAACAACTTTTTGGCAGTGGGACGTAAATTAGTCATACTAATTATGAAATCAAAGCTGCACTTTTAGATGGAAGCAAGCCGCTTTGCACAGTGATAGTAGGGACCAAAATAAGCGATTTGACCCGCAGCAGCGCAACTTTCATCCCTTAGGATAATAGATGGCGCCACTTCATTAAAAAAACTGTGAAAAATTCTACAAGCCAAACGGCTTCACCGATTTCTATTATTAATGTGTCAATCGAAAGAATATTTATTAGTTTATAATAAAAAAAAATAAAAAATAAAAATATCTATAATGGCTGCAAAAAGCCATGCATTTTTGTAAATTTTTTAAAGTTATTTTTCCGTTTTTTCTTAATAACATCAAAAAATGTATGAATTGGGTATATTTTTAATTATTCGCATTGTTAATAAATCAATAACAAGTTTAATAAAAAAAACTGCATGTCAATATCTTTAATAGTTAGGAAAATATTTAAGATTACATAAGCAGGTAAGGCGCGCCCCAGTCTTAGTAATTATGCAAAAATTACTCAATTTGGTACTGGAAGCAAGCCGCTTTGCACAGTGATAGAAGGGACTAAAATAAGCAATTTTACCCGCAGCAGCGAAACATTAATCGTTTAGGATCACAGATGGCGCCACATATTTTAACAAACTTCAAAAAATTATAGAAATTAAACGGCTACACCGATTTTAATTATTTAGGTGTCAAACGGTTCGTCTTTTTATGTTTCAATTTAAAAAAATTAAATAGTCAATTATTTGTAGAAATTGAAAGTGCAAAAATTATAAAATATATACAAAAAATTTAATTAAAATGTCATGTTTTCACTAAACTACGTTGAACAATGTATGAAGTATGTATTTTTATTTTAGACAGATTTATTTCGAATCTAAAGATGAAAACTACATCGAAATCGGTTTAGTAGTTTTGTAAATAAGGTTTAAAAATATTAAGGTTGTCTGGAAGAAATCGCTTTTTAGCGATAAGACCGCCTAATTTGTACCAGAATAAGTTTTATTTCCTATTGTGTAATGTAATTTGTATTTGGTGTAAATAAAGTATATTTCATTCATTCATTCAAATATTTAATAGTCTAAACGCATGCTCGGTTCCAATTAAAAGGTGTTATATTATTGTTCTTTTTTTGTGATAAATAAATAAATAAATTTCTAATTTCTGCTGATAAAAGTCCACAAATCAAGGATCGCCACAACAGGACCGGCCCTGTACTATCTTCATCCAACGAGTGCCCGCTACCTTCACCGGATCGTCGGTCCACCTTGTGGACTACCCACGATACGCTTTCCGGTACGCGACTGCGCGGTCGCCACTCGAGAACTCTTCAGCCCCATCGCCCATCCGTACGTTGAGCAATGTGCTAAGCCCATTCCTAATTTAGTTAGAAATTCTCCGGGTTGTGTCGGGCTGTCGGCTACCCTGGTTCTCTTGCGGACGGACCTCTTCATTTCTTAATCGATCTCGCAGGGACAATCTATATAGCCATCTCCATTGCCTTTGGTTGACTTACAACATTTTTACTTGGCTTTAATTTAGTGAGCGACCATGTAATAGCATAATTTATTATATTATACTTGTATATCATTTCAAATCATATCTATTTACTTACGTATGATTTCCACAGCCGCCCTTGCAGAATTTTTATTACACTGCAGAGGACAGGGTGCAAGCTAGGTCGACGTGTCGGCAACCACAGCGCATTGTGTCCGTCACAGCCTGATTTCTAAGCGAATTGGTTGAAGAATATTTTCTTTTTAATAGTTCCCATCCCATGCCCATCTTTTTAGGGATGTAACAAGAGCTCCTAAGGTGGATGGACTTCACAGTAGTTAAAATATACAATGGTCAGTGCATTGTGCGCAGCCTGATTTACAAGCGTATTAGTCGAAGAGGGATAATTCTGACAAATTGCAACTTTTGACCATTGTGGAGTCCATCTTACCTTAGGAGGTCTTGTTACATCATCATAAAAAGATAGGCATGGGATGGGAACTATTAAATTGAAAACATTCTCCGACCAATGTACTTATAAATGAGGCTGCGACGGACACAATACGCTGTAGTTGCCGACACGTCGACCAACATTGCACCTTGCAGTGTAAAATATTCTGCAAAAGCGTCTGTGGGAATCAAACGTAAGTAAAGTACCTACCTATAAAATTTTGAAATGCTATAAATAAATATCTTGGACATTGTGACACAAATTATCTAGTCACATTTAAAGTACCGGAATCTAAACTCATACACCACAACTACAATACCAATCACCAACTATAATACCTGGCTATACTAATATTATTATTATAATACTAAATCGACCGGTGATGATAGTGGGTACCTTTTGGATGAGAGTAGTGCAGAACCAGTTGTTTTGGCGATCCTTGAGGGGGCCTACGTCTAGCAGTGGACGTTTATCGGCAGAAATTAGAAATATCTACATAACTACAAAACCGATTTCGATGCAGTTTTCACTTTTAGATTCGAAATAGATCTGTCTAATTTTAGACAAAGAAAAAAACACACTTCATACATTGTTCAACGTACCTAGTTTAGTGAAAACATGACATTTTTATTTTTTTTATATATTTTATTATTTTTGCACTTTCTGTTTCTACAAATAATTGATTATTATTATTTTTTTTAATTTAAACATAAAAAGTCGAACCGTTTGACACCTAAATAATTAAAATCGGTGTAGCCGTTTAGTTTCTATAATTTTTTGAAGTTTGTTGAAATATGTGGCGCCATCTGTTATCCTAAACGATTAATGTTTCGCTGCTGCTGGTAAAATTGCTTATTTTAGTCCCTTCTATCACTGTGCAAAGCGGCTTGCTTCCAGTACCAAATTAAGTAATTTTTGCATAATTACTAAGACTGGAGCGCGCCTTACCTGCTTATGTAATCTTAAATATTTTCCTAACTATTAAAGATATTGGCATACAGTTTTTTTATTAAACTTATTATTGATTTATTAACAATGTAAATAATTAAAAATATACCCAATTCATACATTTTTTTAATGCTATTAAAAAAAACTGAAAAATAACATAAATTTTTTTACAAAAATGAATGGCTTTTTGCAGCCATTATAGATATTTTTATTTTTTATTTTTTTTATCATAAATTAATAAATGTTCTTTCGATTGACATATTAATAATAGAAATCGGTGAAACCGTTCGGCTTGTAGAATTTTTCAAAGTTTTTTTAATGAAGTGGCGCCATCTATTATCCTAAGGGACGAAATTTGCGCTGCTGCGGGTCAAATCGCTTATTTTGGTCCCTACTATCACTGTGCAAAGCGGCTTGCTTCCATCCCAAAGTGCAGCTTTTCCTTAAAATATCTCCATAATGACTAAGACTAAATAGGCTGTGCATTTTTTTGTACAGTTTGATATTTCCAGTTGAACAATGACTAAAACAACTTTCTATCGTGGTGAGGAGATTTGACAAACGTATGGCATTTAATATAGTAGGTAGGTATATACAGATTACAGTATAATATTGTAACTTTACATAAACAGAATACGTATCAATGTTGATTTCAGGCCCGTCTCCGTGCCTCGAGACGTATATTATCATAATAACACACTGCTCACGAGTAGAGTCGAGCTGTTATAATAAATGCTAATGGGTACAGTATTCGCGCCATTTCGCGTCGTTTCTCAACGAGTTCTAATTTCTTTCGCCGATGACTTCCAAACGAAAATGTCGGAAAGAAACCGTATAGTCGTTTTTATAATGAAATTACCCGCGACTTCGCCCGCATAAATTATATACCAGATTTTAAGTCTGATCATAAGCTATCAAACAAAAAAGTTTCATCAAAATCGGTTCAGTAGTTTTTGCGTGATGCTCCAACAAACAAACACACAAACAAACAAACAGACAGACAAAAAATCCAAAAATTAGTGATTTGGAATCAGAAAGACCATATCGTAATCTTTTGTTTTTGTAAATACATATCTTCAATGTACAGTACAGACACACTTCACAGTTTTATAATAGTTTAGATATCATTTTCCTATTTTAAAACGTCGGTAAGTCCTTACAATACAAACGAAGTGTCGTCCTATCTTCGTCATCATCAGCCTATCATCGTCCACTACTGAACATAGACCTCTCCCAAGGCGCGCCACAAAACTCTGTCCTCGGCCTTCTATTTAGGCAGCAGGGCGTCCGATACTACGCTTGCTAGCTAGAGTTCTTGGTCTCCTAGTCTAAAACTCTGGCTCCCCATCGGTTCTCAGTTCTTCAGCAGATATGACCAGCCCAATGCCACTTCAGCTTGCTAATTTTCTGAGCTATGTCAACCAATTTAGTTCTTTGACGTATCACTTCATTTCTGATGTGATCTCTCAGAGAAACAACGAGCATAGCTCTATCCATAGCTCGCTGAGCGACCTTGCATTGATGATCTAGTCCTATCGTCAGGGTCCACTTTTCTGCACCATACGTTATCACTGGCAGGATGCACCGATTGAACACCTTCGTTTTGAGTCATATCTTTAAAATCAACCAATTAAAGTCAATGACATTTTTTATCATGATCTAAAAACTAATATTTGTGTCTGTATTTTATCTAGTATAGCCTTAGTATAGCTTCAAAGTTACAGTGGTTTAAAGATTCAATACAAATCTAAACTATTATAAAACTGTATTAGAAATGGGTCTGTTGTACATTGAAGGTATTTACAAAAAAAGATTACGATTTTTTAGGTGTCCCTGATTCCAAATCACAAATTTTTGGACTTTTTGTCTATCTGTTTGTTTGTTTGAACGAGCATCACGCAAAAACTACTGAACCGATTTTGATGAAACTTTTTTGTATGATAGCTTATCATCTGACTTAAAATCTGGTATATAATTTATGCGAACGAAGTCGGGGGTAAAAACTCGTCTTAAATAAAATAATCCTAGCATTGAAACTAATATTTTACGAAAAACTTACAAAATACAGATACAGAAATGAGTTTCTAGATCGTGTTTAAAAAATTGCATTGACTTTATTTGGTCATTATTGAAGATAGAACGAAACTTCGTGTGTCTGCAGTGCGCTCGGGAGCCCTCGCAGTTAAATTTATTTGTAGATATTTTTACTTTGCTGTGCCTTTTCGAGGGCTGCACTGGGTGATCGGTGTCTTCATAATCTACTCCTACGTTCATAAACGTTCGTGGATGTTTCAGAATATCTCTGACTACCTCTACCTCCTCGGGGGATATAGTCGTGAGCATATGCTATGTTAGAGGTTCATCCAGCCGAAGGTAGGAAGTATTGGCCTGAGCGTTGGCCTGATTGGCCTGAGCACGGGCCGCGGCCGGAGCAATCAATAACGTGCTGTTGGCAGAATTGTGCACTCGTAAATTAAAGTCCCGAAGTGACGGGACCCGGCTTCGCAATTTATATTATAAATTTTTCGTACTGGTTTTACATTTACGTAGGCACTTGTATGTTTTTTGTTGATATTTAGCACCTTATTTGACGACAGAATGCCCGATTTATAGTAGATCATCATCTCTAGTGTTTCGTGTACTGTATATCCCATTGTTTCATTCATCTTTTTAAGCATCCGTGCAGAAGGTTTCATACCTTTGATTTTTTAAAGATGGCCAAGGACTGATCGTACCTGCACCAATTTGGAATTAAATATTTACTAAAAAAATCCCAAATCTTTTATACCTTTCCTTTATATGATCAGCATGTATACATCCCACTGCAGGGCACAGGCCTACCCTCAGGGAGGGTGTATGGACGTCAATCTACTACGCTTGCCCAATGCGGATTGGTAGACTTCACATACACATCAGAATATCTTCTTCAGCGTATGTAGGTTTTCTCACGATGTTTTCCTTCACCGTTTGATAGCAGTCGTTATTACTTACATACATTTTGAAAAACTCAGTTGATTTATATGGTCAAATAAAATATGATATGTTAACCATTATCATCATCATCATCAGTCTTAAACATGGCACAGATATCTTACGAATATCGTAAGAAACAACGATACCTATAAATAAATTCAGTCAACATTATTTCTAGTCCCAATATAAATCTGTGTGACCAACTTCCATCTAAAGAACGTTTCCAGTTTCAGGTAAAATCAAAGAGTCTCAAACACCGTCAGCAAAAAATATCGAGTGCAGTACCAACAGTCTACAAGGCAAGGCTCCGTCGCGTCGGGAACGTTGGAGCCTTTGGGATGCCGAGCAAAGGCCCAACACAGTATTCAAGAAGTACCGACACCGAGACAGATCCTACGTGATACAGATCTCGAGATACCCACCGAAAACTAGACTTCAAAATTTACACTAGGAGATATATACTCCGAAACTATACCAATTCAAAAATTCTTTCACCAATATTTAGAATGGACCTTCAGGGTGGACATAGGCTATATATTATCCCGATAGAATTCCACGCGGGTGAAGCCGAGGGTACAGCTAGTGTAAATACGAAAAATTTTCAGTGCATATTATTATGGTCTCATTTAGCCGAGTTGGGTTTCATCAGGAAATCAAGATGAAAGATAAAAGTTACTTACTTTCGTTTATTTCCAGTTAGTAGTGAAATGCTTCCCCATCAGTCCGCGGAACTACTGGAAACTAAAATGCGAGTAAAGAAAAGACAAGTAAAGGTGAGGAGATATATGGCTTTTTACTCCCAAAAACACAAAACACACCATATTAGCTGACTAGTCCTTAGATCAAAGTAAAATTAAGCGTGTTAAGTTGAAGCACACAACTAGCACACTTGGTCCATACAAACTAGCACACTTGTCTGTCATCTCGGTACATTATTTGAAGTATATCTGTCAATTGTTTTGCTTTATTTTTCTGGTTTGAAATGTTCGCGTAATCCATTAATTTTACTTTGATCTAAGGACTAGTCTACGAAACCCATAGGAAGAAACTTGCTTGTCTATTCTAAACCGGTAATCATCGAGTGGTGATATAATAAACTGTATTGTATTGTCGTTGTAGCTTGATTAGTATATCGGAGCAGCAACGGCGAGCGACGCGAAGTCTTGTAGAATTAATGACGGCGTTGAAGCCGGATCGACTTCCGGAACCGTTCGAGCGAAAGCAACTATTTTACCGGCCCCCGTGCTTGCAACGAAACAAACCTGGTGTACATTCTAGTAATAAAAAAAATATAGCATAGGTCGACCAAAATCTGATGAAAAATAGGGAAATCAAATTTTAGAGTAAGCAACACTGGGGTAATAAGATTAGGGCCCTTTACAATTCAAAATTCAAAATTTTTTATTCAAAATAATATCATATAGATAGCTTTTTGACGTCATTTTTTGACTCTACCACCGCGTCGGAAAGTGTTCCGTTGAGAGAAGATGCCAGAAACACACTGCGATTTTGCGCAGAAGTGCTGCAAAAAGCATCGATTGAGTCGCGATGCAGTATCGATGCAAACGCGATAATGCATAGATGCAAACGCGGTACAGCCACGATGCAAAACTTTCGTAATATTTGGTCAGTTATTTGTCGACAGCCTTTGACACAATGCACACGCGCGTATGAGTGCATCGCTACAATCATGCGTTTCTTTACAAACGCCTATTAATTGCTAGTGAAGCGATTAAGTCACGCGATGGACAAACGCACGTTTTTATCGGTGCAAAAAGGCTCAGTATGTACAGGGCCTACATTGACTAGACAGAAATCAGATGACATTTTGACACTACCATGTGAAAATCTTTTTTTCTTCATTTCATGAGATTCTGGTCGACCTATAGGTACCTATTATATAGCTTGTTCCTTTTCCAAAGAATAATCGTTCTACTTGCTTAAATTGTATATTGTTTTTCTATTACTCTTCGCCGTTTTTACTCTTGTACAAAATTTTCTTCTTTGACTTAATCCAATCATCTTTGTTTGGTTTTTCTCTTCATCATCCATCCATTTTTAGAGTCACCAAAATTATAGTTCCGGAATCGTTCGGAATTTGTTATTAATCGATTATTTCTCCAAAGGACAACCGCCCTCTCCCTTGAAAAAATACCTTAAAATGTATAGAAGTTTTGACTGAAGTCAAATGTGTAATAAATTATGAGGTTTTATAAAAACGACTCAGATAGTATCATTTATTTTTATTTAACGAGTTATTTAATAAAATTAAAGATTGAAAAATTCAGTCTCGGGCGGGACTTGAAAATTCGTTCTCTGGCTAGTGGGCTCGGTAGCGAAATTGGATAACGCACTTCCCCGGTTTGGAAGGGTGCGGGTTCAAGTCCCGCCCGAGACTGAATTATTCAATCTTTAATTTGATTCGAAATAGCACAACATGGCTGTAACATGTTCAAAATCAATAATATTTGAATGAGTTATTTAATCATTTATTATTAATAAATTATAAAAAAGTAGCAACCCCAACATGGCTGTCAATGTTGTTTAGTAGGAGGAGGTAGGAGGTGTTGCAAGCACAATGTTTTTTTTATATAAAAATTATAAAAACTAATAAATCATTATAAAATAAACTAATGCCTGCAGTTAGTTTCTAGTGTTCCATAGTCCATAATAAAAATAGAAGGACGGTTATACATTTTTGGGTATTATGTGCCAGATGTCCTTTATATTATTTTTGTTAAAGTTTCGTACACAAAACATAGGCTTTTGTTGTAAGTTAATTTGGACTTTTTAGGTTTTCTGATTGAGAGATCTTATATTTTATATGTCGTTATGAGAGTAAAAGACCGCTTAAAATCCTTTTGGCTTGCCGTATGCATTTGCCTATTTTTTATATTTATTTATTTATTGGAAATTTATTTGTACATTTATTTTTTATTTTACTTAGCTTTTGAAAAGTTCTAAAGGGATCGGAGAAAGGAAAAAATAAAATACGACATTTATAAAATATTTATTTTCAATAAATCACATTCTGTTTATAATCTAGTTCTGGCACATCGAACAACAGATAAAATATATATTCCAAACCACTGTTTAAGTCTATAGGTAATGTCTAGAGTGAGGTATTTAATTTCTTATATTATTTAGCATGCATTTTCGACTTATATTATAATAATCACATTTATAACACCTTGCTACTTAATACTAATAGTATCTATCACACTCAAAATAAATTCGTCAAGGAAATACACATTAATAAAAATTTCAAAATTTACTTTGTATTCCGTCCAAATAATTTTGTTTACTTGCTAGGCAGACTTCAATCAACAAGTGGTAGTTTTTTTATTATGTATAAATAAACAAATCAATCAATATTGTGACAGCTATATTGTATTACAAATTAATGTTAAACCTGAAACGATTTGAAAAATGAATAATAACTAACGACTCTGAATACAGAACAAGCATTAGCCGGACGAAGTAACTACAGAATTAAATTGTAAATAAATTATAACTGTAACATACAAATTATAAAAATGACATGAAATTGTTAATCAGTTTTAAATTATGCACAAATTATGCATAAATAATGTTCAGGTTTGCTACCTACCACTTGTGGTTTTTGAATACCTCACATTTAATGGTAACTTTTGCCTCCTTTTAAAAAGTTTTAAAAAATAAACTAAACACAGCCGAAAACATCGAGATCTAACATCAAAACACTGACTAGCTCCCAAAAAAGTTATTATTTTTGAAAATTGTATCATCTCAGACCTATTGGGTTCCTTTATAAATATTTCAAAGTATATTTTGTACTCTTCTTATTATTGGATCTATTATACTTGAATAGTCAATGCAATCTAAACACCTATCACATAAGTACCTAATAATGACACATTCAGTAAATTTTTCTCGAAATAGGTATATGCGATGAGCAAACCTAAGTCATCTACTTCTGGAAATGTCCCCTAAACACAGTCATAGATACCTATTTCATCGAATGTTGAACATGAGCAAAAATACTAAATAGTGGACTTCGTTCCTGTTAAAAGAATCCCTGTTAATCCTCAGTCTCTGATCCCAGAGAGTACTCCGTCTTCATATCCCTACACATATCCTCGGGAGAATCGTTCCTCATACCCCTAGAGGCAAATGAACTCTGGGTAGCCATACTTGCCAGTATACCGTTCGACAACGCCTGCACGGACAAAGCCTCCTGCGATGGACCTGCGTAGCTGTACTGCTGGTAGACCGCCTGTATCCTCGCCGCATTCACCAGCGTCTGGATCTTCAACTGAGTATCCAACGCCAAACTCAGTGGCAGCTTCCGCAGTTGACTCGCTATCAACTTCCCAAACATCTCGAACTCATTCTCGTTACCGTTCTCCGAATGCTGGCTCAAGTCTTGAGGCACATCCGAATGATCACCGTTGCGATCGTCGAAGTTACCCTTCTTTTGTTTTATGGGGATCGGGTATATAGTTGCGAGTGAGGTAGTTAATGGAGTGGCGATCCCGACGGGTGGGTTGAGGAACGGCGCCGTCGTAGACGACGGAAGGATTCCGAATGGCGATGCAGACGTTTGATTCAGACCGAATGGTGTACTCGGACGCGGAGACGGCGTGTTCAATACGTACGGAGTTGAAGACCGAGTCGAGCTCCGCCTTTTACGAGGACTCTTTTTCTCTGGCGATTTTCGCTCGCTCAAGTCTTGAACAACGTCGCTGTCATCGCTTGCTGCCGGTATCTCCAACAAACTGTTGTCGATCTGCAAAAAAACAATCCAGACAGTTCATTGCCAAGGTTGATTTAAAGTTACAGCGCATGTGTAAACATGGCATTGTAAACAAAATAGACTTACGGAGCTCGGTGTGACGATCGCCCGCAGAAACCTGTCTGCGTGTTCGAACCACGTGACGCTCGGTCTGTACGCATGCGCGCCAGCCTTCCTCGCCGCGCGAATCTTCTTCAACTCGACGCTGTACGACGACCGGATATTCTTTATCTTATTTTTCAATTCTTTTACAGTTACATCGACTAAATTCAGTGCATTTATTATCTCGACGTATCCCTGTTCCCTTATTTTCTTGTTCTTGTAATGTTCTGAGACGGGATTCCATAGATATTCGCGTTTTTCGTATTCGATAATCATTTGTATGGTAAGATCTTCACTCCATTTTGGATTGGCTAGTATGGTCACCATGATTATTGCCGCATGCTAATTTATTAGCACGGTTAATTTAGTATTTAGTCAGATAATGGTTGTTAATTCGCGTGTTTACGATTTAAAGTACCAGGAGCGCAGAAGGGTGCGGGCGGTTCGCACGCGCGCAGCATACTAAAAGCACGTCGATGGGCTTGGGCCGCCCCGCGCGGGGGGCAGCCTATTTCGGGAGTAGCCGGACCACGCAGCCGCGTGCTGTGAAGCGTGCTGTTTCCTCTTCTCACCGCTCGGAGGCTGGGCCCGAGTGAAACGGAAGATTTGTGGCCGTCGCCGTCGGCCGGGCGGGTGAGTGTTCACACTACGATAACTTAATTTCGCAAATACCTGAGATGTTAGAAGGTTATTGAATGGGATTCCACTATTTATCTGTACGATAACTTCGAGATTTCTACAGGTGTTATAAAATATACTTAATATTTAAAGAGACTATCACTGAAGATAGTGGGTCTATTATAGAATAAAATAGGTCTATAAACTTTTTGTATTTGTGTAAGGGGATTTATTATTTGTTTGTGTTTGTTTTAGAGCTTTATCGGAGTTGTTATCTAGATCTCCATTTGTAATACCATCATTATGTCTAAGACTAGGGAATATAAACTTACGCTCGAGTTGTAACACAGTTTTGGCTTTTAATGCTTCAATTTCGAAGCATGTTATAGTCTCTACATTAATAGAAAACTAATTATTTACTGTAACATTGAAATTTTATACGAGCTTGACACACTTGAGAGAGTTTGGGCACTACCTCCTCGGGAAACATAGTCGTGAGCATATTATGATAATATACGAGACCTAACTTTTATACTCACTTTTCTAGAACCTTTTCTTTAGGAAGCTGGCCGAATAAAAAAAAATTGAACTTTACAATTTCAAATTTCGAACAACGCGTACTGTGTACGCCGCCTAAACGTCCGTGATCCTCGAGAGGTGAAGCGCGCCGCGCGGACTATTTACTTGGCAACTCGTCCGCCGCTCGCCGCCCGAACGTCTGCTCACGTATCGGCGTATTTACTTGCGAACCGGCATGGCAGCGGCAGCGGCAGTGGCGATTGCGATGTGATGTGATATCCTTGCTAACATTTGCATACGGAGGGCAGATGGCAGTGTATTTAATTTAATTACAGAATAAAATAATCTGCGAATACGTATACAATACAGGGTCCTTCGTAATATACTGACAGTTTTTTAAGGGGATGATCAGACCATCAAACTAAACAACTTTCTCTATGGAACCAACATCGAAAACGCGAAAAAAAATTTACTGTCCCATGTAGTTGGCTTGAGTAGGTTTGCAGTTTTGTATGGAAGAGCTGTTTTTTTTTCGCTATTTCGAGTTTTATGCCATATAGAGAATATTGTTCAGTTTGACGGTCTGATCATTCCCTTAAAAAAGTGTCACCATATTAAAAAGGACCTTATAGATTTCATTCAACGAAAATATTAGTATCTACCTATTTCCTTTTTTTGCAAGATATTAAAATAGAATAAGCATTATTAAAACATGATTTTCGTAAATACCAAATTAAAATTGATTTTAACAAATTTGCTAATATCAATATCTTTATTACGTATTTTTCATTTACGTATAAACCCTAAAACAAAAAGAGAATGCCAGTCACGTCTCTTCAAAACATTAATAATGAAAGAGCACTGCACAGTTCGCACCGTACTATTGAGTTAGCGCAATTTGGATGCAGTTGCACTGAGTATTTCATCAGAGGAATATATTTAGTCACTTCAAATATTCTACAGTGATAGAAGTTAAGTGATTCTAATTTTATCACGTACGTTCATAAAGGTAATTGTAGTATGCGAACAGTATTCTGGAAGGAGTACTAGGAAACATTCGAAACTAATCTTCATTAACAGATCATAGTGGAATAATAAAAAGCCGATTCGATTCTACACGGAGATAAATATTTAATAGTAGTTATATGACTGAGACTTTATTACTTTATAGTACCTAAGTATGTTTAAGTTAAATCTAACGGAATTACATTTATAACAACAAATTATAGATACTCTGCTATTTTACAAAGTCTACTAAAATAAATAGTTGTCACATATTAATATGGGACCCTTCTTAATATGCTGACACTTTGCTAAGCGGATGATCAGACCGTAAAACTGAACAACTTTCTCTGTAGCAATAATTTAGAAACGCAAAAAAATTAGTTCTTCCATACAAAACTGCAAACCAACTAGAGCCAAATGTATGGGACAGCTAATTTCTTTTTCGCGATTTCGATGTTGGTCCCATACAGAAAGTCGATCTGTTTGCTGGTCTGATCAGCCCCTTAAAAAAGTGTCAGCATATTAAGAAGGACCCTGTATACTAGGTAGGTAGGTACTAGATATTTTTCTCCGTGTAATAAATATATTACTTTGTGTGTAATAATGACTAATGAAACTTCAAAGTGATTATTATGTTGTAAATTTTTGTCTTTTATGTTTTTATTTTTCAGTGTCATCAGCATTGCAGAAAGCATATTGTTTTCTTTTTCTTTGTCATAAATAAAATGAAACAATACTTCTCCTCGGCTTTATTTATTTCTCTTTGCTACAATGTTATGTTTTCAGTTATTATGATTTATAACTTAGGCTTCAGTCAGTATCATCATGTACACAACTACCCAGTATCTGTATTCTGTATTGCTAAAAATGTTGATAATTTTTATTTAAGGGAATTTATTATAAATTTTTTTAAGGAGATGATCAAACCATCAAACTGAATAACTTTCTCTATGGCACCAACATCGAAATCACAAAAAAATCACCTGTCCCATAAATTTGGCTCGAGTAGGTTTGCAGTTATAGACGAGCTGATAATTTTTTTCACGATTTCAATGTTGGTGCCATAGAGAAAGTTGTTCAGTTCGGCGGTCTAATCATCTCCTTAAAAAAGCATGCAATGCAATGGCAGCATATTAAGAAGGACCCTTTACAACGTGTTAATAAAATAACGCAAAACCTCATACACCCCAACTGATTTATAACAGAATAATTAGATTGAAACAATAATTTCATTATTTTGATTATTTAAATTTAAAGTTATTCGCATTTTAAGTTTTGAGGCAACAATGATTTGTTATCTTTTCAGCACTGAAAGAAGAGCGCTAACGTGCTCATGGATACATTTTTATAATCTTGTTTTGGTAGTAAGTAGGGTGAGTGTGCCCGTGCGGTGGGTTGACATCGGGTTCAGAACTTTTTAAATTTTGCAAACAAATTATTAAATATTTTGAAAAAATTACCTATGTTGAAACCATGATAATTCGATTCTAAACAAACTACTTTCTAGTTTTGCGTTAATTCATTAACACGTTGTATACAGGGTGTTATAAACAGTCGCAAACAATAGTGAACAACTTTCTCTAAGAAACTGAAAGAAAATTACAAAAAAAATGACTTTCCATAATAGGTACTAATTAATGCATCGCTGAATCGAAAGTTTGTATGAATAGTTGATATTTTTTTGCTAATTTCCCTTGTTCCTTTGGGAACGTCATTGAGTGTTATGATTATGAGTACAATCGATTATTAAAGTAATGCAACTGTACCGTAACATCCTGTAGAAAAGAAGTTAGACTCACAACTGGCATATCGTTCATTTGTAGAAAACTGCATATCATGTCGAATTTGTGCCTGTCTATCTCTATTACCCTATTGAGCTCTGCCCTCCCCTTACAAAGAGGGAGTACATTCAACAGCCAGCGCGATAAAAAATAGGGCGAGACGATGTTAATGATGTCATTCATAAATTTATTACTTGTGCCTTATTTGATGCTCGAAAATCGCGTTTTAGAAATAGACGATGAAGTAAAGATGAGGTAGGTACGTTTAAAAAATATATTTTGTCCTAAATATGTCATAATCCGAAATGATGCTACCTGTCATTAGTGTTATTTCCAGTTGTGTAATGGAATATGCGTTTGGTGTAAATCTTATCTATTTCATTAATTATATGTCTAAAGGTCAAATAAAAGGAGGCATCATCAACAATAATTCTAGAAAAATACCTTCAATGTGACTGTGATGGCAAAGGTGGTAAATTATTAAAATAATAACAATAATTGAACAAGTTGTACAGGGTGTAACAAAACACCCTAGTAATACCTAAGGGGGTGCTTCAGACTATCAAATTGAACAACTTTCCCTATTGAGCCAACTTTGAAATCGCGAAATAAAAATCTGCTGTTTCATACAAAACTGCAATACCGACTCGATTCAAATGTATGAGACAGATTTATTTTTATTTTTTCTCCATGTTGGCTCCATACCATAGTGAAAGTTGTTCAGTTTGACGGTCTGGTTTTTTATACCCTGTAGATGTAGCAACAAAAGCTAATTAAAATTATTTGTTGAAAGGCAACGTTTTCCAAGATAAAGACAATACCATAAAAGGAAATAGAATACCTACTCAGTTATAATAAGCATCAGTGGCAATATTCGCACGTCACCGCTTTAGAGCGTTCCCGTCTCGTAGCGAATGGAGACGACATGCGGCGAACCCTCTATAAGATATATGCCTCGCGACAAATATAATCACGGCATTCGAGAGAAACGTACGTCGGCTTCGAGACGAGACATTTTCACAAAAGAGAAATATTTTACATTCTTATGCCTATTTGCGATTCGCAAGTCAATGCGATTGCAGGAAGGAATTTTTACTTTTGATATCGCTACTCTTTTATCATCATCATCATCGTCATCTCAGCCTATGGACGTGCACTGCTAGACATAGGCCTCCCCCAAGGATCGCCATAACGACCGGTCCTACGCTGCCCTCATCCAACGTTTTCCCACCGCCTTCACCAGGTCGTCGGTCCACCGTGTGAGGGGCCTACCCACGCTGCGCTTTCCGGTACGCGGTCGCCACTCAAGAACTTTTCAGCCCCACCGGCCATCGTCGGTTCTGCGAGCAATGTGCCCCGACTCTTTTATCAATTACAAAAATTTTATCAATTACGAAAATCCACAGTATAAAACACTTGCCGGACCAATGTGATTTAGAGGATATGAACAAAGTTCTTGGGAAAAATGTGGAAGCAAACCATCTGGAAACAAAGAATTATATATCACCTAACAGCTACTGAAAAGAGGGCGTAAACGAACCGCCGATACATTGACAGCATGTCAATAACATACAACGACCAAAGCACGAACAAAGGACGACAGCAGACGCACTATGTCATAATGATAAATATATAGAAGACTTCACAGCAGTGAGGGCGAGAAAATTACTGACGCGCTTCGAAGCGACACATAGAATTAGATTTTATATTATAGTGTGTCTGGCTAATATTATTGAGTACATACATTTTAATCTGGAACAGTTATACAGATACAGGTTGTGACAAAACACCCTAGTAATACTTAATGGAGTGCTTCAGACCATCAAACTGAACAACTTCCACCATGGAATGGAGCCAACATCGAAATCGCGAAATAAAAAACTGCAGTCCCATACATTTGAGTCGAGTCGGCACTGACTGCAGTTTTGTATGTATTAGCAGATTTTCTTTTTTACGAATTTTAAGTTGGGTTCATAGTGAAAGTTGTTCAGCTTGATGGTCTGAAGCACCTCCTTAAGTATTACTAGGGTGTTTTGATACACCCTGTATGAAGAGTAGCACTAAAAAAAACCCACATAATTTTTTGACCTAATGATTAATGAAAAATTTCAGTTTTATATGAGTTTTGGCGGCAAGGTGCAGTTTTTAAAGAACAAAAGAACACGGTACAGTTTTTTATTTTTTTGGTGCCTCTTTTTGAGTTTGATTAACATTTTAGCCTTGTATATGACTGTATTACTTCTCTCAGATAATTTTTGAACTAAAACGTATTTTGCATAGTACCTGACCAAATGTATAATTTTATTACCAAGTAAAGTATATTTTCTACAATACATGATCGATTTAAAAAATCTTGACTGTCTTTAAATACGGTTGGCTGAACACTTAACCAAAAGCCCCACTGTGGACGCGATGAGTATAGAGCGATATTTATCTGTCTCTTGGCCTCGCCGGCACCTATCAAGCCGACTGCCACTTTACATCTACCAAAAGAAGTTCCCTTACTACAACGCAATAAGGTTGAAATTTAACTTTTTGAAGCGAAAAGTAATGTTGGCAGGACTATAGCACCGTACATGTGCTCGCGTGCAGTGACGCAACGCGAACCGGCTTGACATCTGTATAATGACGGCTAGATATAAAGGTATGTGAAGAGGAGGGTATTACATTCGTAGCCGTAGACCTCATTAGAACAGAAATGACAGAATCATTAGTTTAAACGGGATCAAGCTAAAAAGTCGACGCATATCGAAGCAACCTTTGCAACTATTTTCTCATTAACAACTTTAATGCCGTAAATAATTTTAAATGGTTTCACATCCCATTAACATCATCTAAGGTAATAACTGGTAACTGATAGGTTAATCGCTATTACGAGTAGATACCTAAGCATTATCTTTTGTTATTCTATTAATGATCTAGTGTTTTAGTTTTTGTCCTCTTCGCAGTTTTTACTCGCGGTTTTTTACTTCGAAATGTCAAAAAGTTATATTCATACTTTAATGTAGGTATTTGCGGCGAATGGCGAACCATTATAATTTCGATATCTATCTATTGCTAAAACTAATTTTATTGACAAATAAAGACTAGGTATTTCTATTTATATTCTTCTTTATTCATTATTTATAAATCTGGACGAAAATAAGACAATATTCAAAAATTTCAAGAAAATCTCCACTTCAATATTTTTTCACAAGTTCTTTACTAAATTATTAATGTCCAGTAATATCAACCTCCTAATCAGATATCATCAGTCAGCAAAATTTTGAGCATAATTTTATAATCATAATAATGATAACAAAGTTTAAAACCACAACATTCAAAATTTAACTACAAAACCAAATTTCAAACATTATGCTTATAATGTAGATAAATAAGTAGATAGTTGAAGCGACGCGGCGCCATTTCGTATCCTCACGCGGTAACGTAATGAGGGTGACAGAAGCGTGGGAGTATAACAGGCTGCCAGCCCTCTGGTCCTTTGACGAGCCGGCGAGAGGGGCGCAATGGGCTTGGTCGTTAGTGAGCCGATAGCGTTTGACGTTAGATATATATACGTATATGTAGGTGCTATTTAGTCAAGTTCTGTATTTTATATGGTTTCTATTGCTTGGAACACTTATAGAATATTGTATTAAGCTTCATGGTTTTCTTCTATAGCATTTCTATTTTTATCTTTCAAGATATTCAATGATCAATCAATCAATCAATCAAATATACTTTAATGCCACACGACACATGAATTTTACTTTTTTTTAATGTTCTTTTCCAGCTCCAAAATAATGGTATTGATTTTATTTTAGCTATTCGTTTTCATCGTAGATTTAATTTGATAGTATTGTACTGGAAAACCGCATTGACCTACAGGCCAAGATAAACAAAAACAACTTTGTGAACGCCATGCCAAGTATACATTTGGTTTGCCAAGAGGATGTTTTCTATTATCAATGATAGATTAGAATAGAAACTGTAAATATTTTTCTATGGTTAATGTTTCTGTTTGTAGCTATGAAATTTTAGTAAAGCACACTAATACCTTATTGTAAATATTTTTATTTATAGTAGGTAGGTAGGCAGTAGTAGCATTTGTAGATTCTCGAGGTTATGGTACGATGAGGCGATTGAGACAAAAATTAAAAGCCCTAATATAAATAAAACAGTAAACATACAACATACAGAATACAGTAAACATATACAAAATTCTTTATGTAGTTAATAAGAAACTATTAAAATAATACTGAATATTAACAATAAATAACAAGTATCAAAACCGTTAGTGTCGCGGTATAGCCCGTCAGCACTCGACACGACAGGCGCGAGGCGCGGCCCGGGGCGCGGTGCTTTGGTCGTTCGTTTCATATGTCGTCTACCTATACATTTATGTATGTATCAGTCTCATTGTATGAAACGGACGCGCTCTCTATACGGCTTTACACTTGCTTTTGTTGGCACCACAGATAACGTTGGTATCGTCTACCGACCGAGTATTCTTCGGTGACGCAGAATTTTGCGCCAAGGCTCAGATTTCAATTAGCAACGGATGACAGCGCATTCGAAGCGAGATAACATCATTGGCTGCTAGGTGACACACAATATATTTGGTTGAAGGTACTGTCCTGAAAGTCATTGGATGCGGTGTTACTCTACCACAGCCGACTCGACTAAGGACTATCTTGTATCCTACTTGGATACTGGCAGCGTCCATAAGCTCCGTCCGCGTAGCAGTTTTGTATGGACGAGCTGTTTTTTTTCGCGATTTCGATGTTGGTGCCATAGAGAAAGTTGTTCAGTTTGACGGTCTAATAATCCCCTTAAAAAGTGTCAGCATATTAAGAAGGATGACCCTATATTTATAACAATTTATGATACTAGGCTGGAAGAATTTAGAATGACTTGCCACGAGACGCGATATGAAGTAAAAGTCTTCATAATTAAGATGAACGGAGACACAAAATTATAAAACTCCAGAGAGTTTGAAAATTGGAAACTGGAAAGACTTTATTTAGAAAAATTCTTTGAATGAAGGTTGATGATCGAGTACCTATTTAGGTAATTCCCAAAAGATTTGATTATCAATTTGTAGAAACGTACAATGGAACCATCGCGATCATTTGAAGCTCTGAAAATTTGGTTACCCTTCTGTATGATATTCATTCGACAATCACCATTGGAGTTGATGTTCTAAAAGTCCGTTTTTAAACAAAAAGTACTGAGATAAGTACTACTTACTTACAATAAACGCTGATATTCTTATCTCTGTAAAATGGTGTTATTAGGCAAACTAGGAAAATGAAAAAACCGAGGGAGAGAACTAAAAGAGATCGCCCGTTTGCCTCCCAGGGTAAAGGCAGGGGCTAACGAGCGCGAGTACCAGGGTGGCATGACATTAGAGAGGCACGCGCCATTAGACTCCGGGCCGGGGCACCCCGGAACGGGCCCTATTTCCGAAGGAAGCGCGCCCGGAAGCCGCGCCGCGTCCGCCTCGCCATATCCAACCAGTCGCTAAGTTACTTGCTACGTTATGTAAGCCTGGCATTTTCAGGCGATTGTGAATTTTGTTGCGCCTAGTAGTTTGAATATACAGGGTGAAATTGATAACTGAACAACTTGTACTATGGGAGCAAACCGATCGGAGCATATAAAAAATCAGCTGTTTCATACTAAACTGCAATGTCTACGCGCGAGTTCGTGACTCAAATGTATGCAACAGCTGTTTTTTTTTGCTCCGTAAGTTGTTTAGTTCGATGGGTAGACTCTTAGTTTAAAAGGATGCTAATGATATCAATTTCACCCTGTAGGTACAAGATCCAAGTAATTCAATAACATGAAATTTTACCTTGTCAAAATTACTCGCTAAGTAGCAGATATTGGAAATTACCTGGAAAAATAAAAATGATTATTAAGTTGATGGATTTGTTAATGCAAATATACTAGAGGAATCAATAATTTTCTTAGAATGTACAAAGACGTATACCTACGATTATATTAAAGCATTCGATTCAGCAAGGATTCAGCGAAGCAAAAGCTGATGTAGATATGTGAGACCATATCCTAATGGACCAACGACAACCAACGACCACAATATCCAACCACGAATTATCCCTAACACCTTATGACACGAATGCCATAAAAACAACGGAAAAAGCCCTAATTATGTATTTGGAACGCGCATCGTAATGAACGCTCGGGGACTAGGGGAGCATTAATCAAAATTAAAAGTGGATTAGGCGCGGACGACACGCACGGACTTTAAAGTTTGCAAAACCAGTCACGGACTCTAAAAGCGCGTTTTCCGCAACAGTGTTTCGCGTTATTTATGCTATCCGTATCATTCTGATTCTTGGGATGGCCTCAAGTTAAGCGGACTTTAATCCTTGGATAGGTATTTGAAATTGGAATACCTTCGGGTATCTTCAACGTTTATGATACCTTTTTCTACGTAGAAAAATTCGAAATTATATTATAATTATCACAAACTTTTACATACATATTATGTTCGAAACCACATGTATTGTATATTCGAAATACATTAGCAAAAGAAACCCAAACACTTCCTAAATAATGCAGTACCGTACCCGGGGTTAACACTAAATTACGCGAAACACTGACGGAATACGAGGCCGCGTATAAAAGATACCGTCCAAGCCCGCCATATGCCGGCCGGGGCCGTCGAATTGATAACTTGATAACGTCCCACCCCCGGGACTTTGCTGCGATCCCGCAATCCCGGGACCCGACTAGGGTTGTCAGAGATACGGATTTATTGCCGACTAGCTCTTACGGAGGCATCTCGTGGCACATGGGGCCTCATAAATTTGTACTTTTGAATTAAGAGTGCGGGGAATGATGTATTAATTCTGCTGAGTCTATCTTGTTATGATTTTATAGCAAATGTTTAGTTAATTACGTAGAGTCTTCTTCGATCAACACTTTTGCGAGGCATTATCAACTAGGTGCGAGTGCAATCCGCGATAAGTCCATAATATCCATTTGTCTCAGTTTAACGTTGAGGAAAGTCTGCGCCACAGCAAAACCAATCACTGCTAATGGAGAGCGAGAAAATTAAGCAACTATTCGATACAACTCACATAAATAGATGTTCTTGGTTAACAAAGATCATTGGAGTACTTACTATGTTTATTCCCTTACAAATTATAAATATTATATCGTTATGGACACCTTTGCACCTGGATCGATACGAGGCGGGCTATTTGATTAATGTGTTGATTATTAGTTGCATTGTTGTAAATAAATAAATTTGCCCGTTATATTCTGTCTGTGTGAGATTTAGCTGATTTATCAATTTTGTCTAAAAGCTCCTCTTTACCATCTTAGTTTTCGTCACTGTTTTAATATTAACATACCAGTTCAGCTGTACATTATCCTTCTAAAATGAAAAACACAACCCGTTTTACTTAATATCTTGTTCGTAAAATTTGCCTGTGACATCTTTTGCATCTTTACGGAATATGAGCATTATAGAATTACTTGGGCCAAGATTAAAAACTTGATTGCCTTACGCTCAGTTGCAGACACGCTCATTAAGGCTACTCCTCCCATCTGCAAGGCTCTCTTTCTTACAAGCAAACTTTTGCAATTAGCCATCCCGCTTCAATTGCGCGGCTCCGGTCAGAATTTTCCGTTTTCTTTGAAAACCTGTATGATTTTTTATGAATTTTCAAAAAATAAGAAAACCACATCATTTTATATTTTATTGTGAAGAATATTGTAAATTTTCATATTCTTCTGATCAACAATGTAAGAGTAAAACGGTTACAATTGGAAAAAAGAGGTGACTTTGGAGTCGTTTTTCTTCAGTTTTATTAATTAAAATAGATTTCGAGAAAAACCACATCACTTCTCATATCCTGTAGATTGTTCAGTTTTGTTTTCTGCTTAAAAAGTGCCATAGTTAATGTATAAAATGGTTACAAAGTTACTCAAAACCGGGCGGACGCCCCTTAAAGTTAATCCTCCATTAAATCTCTTGCTGTCACATTTTGTCTTGTTGACGTTGTTAAAACTAGCAAGAGATTCAATTTGTGGAACTGAATGTTAGTTAGATGGAAAACGCATCGGACGCACTATACTGAAATGGACTGACGAAATAAAAGAGGCAACGGGAGATAAACTTCACGAAGCATTTCATTCCGCGCAAAAATTAACTAGATAGTATAATATGCAATTATGCATGTTATGGGTATATTGTAACACTAAATATAATAGTCCAAAAACAAAAGTTAACATTTTTGTAAACACAATCTTTATCAGTTACGGGACGACGATAATTTTTGTCTAAAAGCGTTTAAAAAACAAACAAATATATGGTCGAATTGAGAAACCTCCTCCTTTTTTGAAGTCGGTTAAAAAATACATCGTTCAATTGACAGCCCTTAAGCATCTTGGTGCGCAATCCCTGCGAGCAGCCGTCAGTAAAAAGAATCACGGCTCGCATGTGGTTTAGTGCCTCCACTGTACCGTTTATTATTTTATGTAAATCCTAATTCTACGTTGAATTGAACGATAATATTTTCACGCCAAACTTTTTTGAGAAAGCGACTTGTTTTTCGGAAGGTAGAGGTAAGTATATTGCTTATTTTGTGTAGTGTGAAGAAAAGGATTTTCGCAATACAATTTCGAAAAAGATTTTCTATTATCAAACGGATAAAGATTTTGATTTCCAGTTTAAGAGTCTGTTTCATCAATTCTGAGTAAGCTCTTGATAGCTCATCTGATAGATCATTTTTACATATCTTTCATACGAAATATTTTAAGCCATCTGTTAGAATTACGAACTTATCCGGAAGTGATAAATCAGGGACTATACTTGTATAAAAATGTGTTAACTATTTGTTATTCATTTATCAAGCTATATAATTACAAAGAAACTACCTAACTCATTGTTCAAAGAAGCAAAGCAATAATATGTCCCTTTTGATTTTAAAATAATCCAACATAACAACAGATTTTGGGAAATAAGTAGAAAGGGCCGAGATGCCTATTCAAAATTGACACGTCCCCAAAAGTTCTATACGATTCTACAAATCCGTATTAACTAAATCGGCTGAATCCACGATTGAACCATCACAAACAATTAGGCGTCAGGTCATCGCATTTAGTACGACGACATAACGTCTCATTTGCTACGTCTCTCTAAATTTGACCCAATAAAGAAAGGGACGAATTGGGAAATGGAATTAAACGCGTCTGTCCAGGGACTGTAACTTGATAGAGATCGTCCCGGGATGCGAATGGAGGTAAGAAACTCTGATGTTATAGAAGAGACTTGGGATCAGAATTGTGGGGTTTTTTATATCGGAAGTGGAATTTGTCTTGTTGGAGAATGTGTTTGGACAATAAATGGATTAGACTGGATTTAGGATAAAATATCTAATATACTTGTATACTTTTATTTATTTATTTACCAGATACTTACATAAATTGACACGACTTAAATAGTAGGTATATGACTGTGAAAACCTATAAATATTAGCAAAGTATGCTGGCAGATTTAAATGAAATTTGGTAGACTTGAAATTATATCTACCAAAATTAGATTTATAAGAGCAAATCTAGTAATGTCTGTATATTTATAGTTGTCACATACTTCTAGAGATGTTTCTCAGTGTGGGAATTTGAGTACAAAATACGTGAAATTAAATGCAATTAATATAAGTACTGAAACAAATAAAGGTAGGTAAGTAGATAAAGAATAAATAAAAATATTTTGAATAAAAAACTATCTTAACTTAAAATACGTGATATTTCTCAATTCGATTAATCCCTAATATTATAAAAATATGTGAATGTAAGTTTCTTTGTTAGGCTTTCACGCGAAAATTACTTAACCGATCATCATGAAACTTGGGACCCCTAAACTTGGAGGTATTAGAAGTAACATCAGATACTTTTTAAATGGCTTAAATGCGAGCGAAGTCGCGGGCAAAAGCTAGTATATATATATTTTATTGTTATCAATTTATCCCTGAACTAATAAACATAAGATTAAAATTAAAGTTAAAATTCTAAGTAAGTATATCGAAGGTAGTTACAAAAACTAAAACTGATAGAAACATTTGCATAACCATTTCAAATGGACTGAGGAAATGTCTTTTAGTTAACAGTAATATTTGTTTACTATTACGTGTGCGTTTTGCATTCATGTTCGTAAACAGAAAGGTAAAGTACCTATCTAAACTACTTAATAATTATTGTAGCAACTTGTAACTTAGAACATCAAAGTTTTGAAAAGTTAAAGCACCATCTGCGTCAAGCCTAGTCCAAATTAAGACAAATATAATGAAGTCTGAATTTGTGATTTTCCAAAAAATAATTGTGTTTGTTGGCGATGCTATTCAGCCGTTGAAAGTCTCAGACCTTTAAAATCGGGCTTGATTTATCATTATCATACAATGGTGTATTGTTTTTAAAAATCTCAAATTGACATAGGTAGTCTGAAAAGGATAACTACACTTATGAGGCCGGGGAATTTCTATACATTTATTAGATACGAGCTTTTACCCGCGACTTCGTCCGCATAAATTATGTACCAGATTTTAAGTCAGATGATAAGCTATCAAACAAAAAAAGTTTCATCAAAATCGGTTCAGTAGTTTTTGCGTGATACTCGAACAAACAAACACCCAAGCAAACAAACAAACAAATAAACAAACAAACGAACAAACAAACAAACAAACAAACAAACAAACAGACAGACAAAAAATCCAAAAATTTGTGATTTGGAATCAGGGACAGGTAAAAGCCATGTCGTAATTTTTTTTTTGTAAATATCTTCAATGTACAGACACACTTCTGTTACAGTTTTATAATAGTTTAGACTAGAGTTAACCCGCGACTTCGTCCGCACAAATTATATACCAGATTTTAAGTCAGATCATAAGCCATCAAACAAAAAAAGTTTCATCAAAATCGGTTCAGTAGTTTTTGCATGATGCTCGATCAAACAAACACACAAACAGACAGACGAAAATTCTATAAAGGGTGGATTTGAAGTCAGGGACACCTAAAAAGCATATAGTAATCTTTTTTTTGGAAATATCTTCAATGTACAGACACACTTCTTTGACTGAAATGAAACTTTCCAAATCTTTGACTGAAATGAAACTTTCCAAATATTTCCAACTAAAAATAAAGGGTTTTATATCCATGGTCCGGGTACAGGCGGGGAGGTCCGGAACCCCAACTTCGAGACATTCGATCACTGACGCTAATTGGGGTGTGAATTTGCCTGCGGGTCCCTGTCACGTCCTGCTTTCAAGGGGTCCAACAAAATTAGGAGCCTGTATCTTCGAGTAAGACTCTGGTAAGTTCGCAATCTAAATTTTAAACAGAATTTCCATTCTGTAATTTGTATCAGCGTTTCTGTCCTGAATATTCTGTCCGCTATTTGGATTTCCCACAATCATTGAAATATGAAAATTGTTCGCTACCTTTGTAATGTTTTTTTTTGTTTTTCAAAATCTCTTTGTTTTCTTTAAATTAATACCAAAATGTTGCCCATATTGTTTCGTTGGCCCTTTGTTTTATCTTATTTTAAATGTCCGAAAACATCTTTCATCAAAATTATAGAAGTGTTAGGTAGTTAAAATTATCTCAAACCTTTTCGTTGTAACATTTTGGTGGCAAAGGCAAATAATTTATTTGATTGCTGATAACAAAATCTAAATTAGAGTCGCCTAAAATGGCTGTTGGTATAATAAAGAAGGTCCAGGATTATGCAACGGACATCAATTTTCAATATGCAAATCAAGAAGTATTCTGCCGTGTATTGTTGAATGTTTTGGATATTTTTGAATTCAATCATTCCATATACAATACAAACGCTTGGTCTTAACAATGTAATACTAGGTATGTAATTTAATATTGTATTTTGTAATAAATTGTACTTTGTATTGTATGTATATTTTGCTTTTTTTAAAGATGTGTGTTGTAGAGTTTCTGGCCGCATTTTCTCGACAACGGAACAACTTTCATCGCGGGGTGGTAGAGTCAAAAAATAACGTCAGAAAGCTAAATAAATAAAAAATTGTTCTTGAGCGACGAGATGCGTATATTACAAACAGTGTATTATCCACATCGACGCTGAAAATTAATGTATTTCACAAAACCTTATCTAGAGATAGGAGAGTAAGAGTTAAGAAATAATTGAAGAGTTGGAGGTGGTGTAGGTTATCCCTTTACTGTATATAAAGCCAAATATGACCACTAAAACTAAAATACCTTTTCTGGCATGGAATGAAATGAAATGAAGCCCTCCAAAATATAAAACATTTATCTGGATTATAGGAAGCTAAATATGAACATGTTTAGCTTAAAGCGATAAAGGAAACTGGCCCTATGCTCAGACTTTAGATTTTCGATGATACCTATCATGACCGTTTCTGGCCAAATTTCATTGGAATACAGTTACATACAGGTACATTGGAACGAAAAAGTACACGCAATTGTGAAAATCGAATTCCGTGGTAGACCTTCGATTCGATCAACATTGATCGAAGTGGTTGACCCTCAGGACTTAAACAACGACACTGATGATGTATGTTCCTCGCTAAGCCTCTTTGCAGCAAATGAGACAGGTTGCTTCGTGCTCAGTGTATTTCGGTGGAGAGCGAGCGGGGGGCGGGGCGCGCGGCGGGGCGCATAAAATACGGCGCGCGGTGTCGTCGAGTGTACGATGTGTCACGGATACACGACCCGACTGGTGATGTAGCTGGAACGTTTGATTTTATTCACGATATCGATGGTTCATAAAAATATTTTATTAGATACGTAGTTCAATTTTCTCTACGCCGCGTGTCACCGTCTTCATAGAGTACATTTCTTTACTAATGAAAACTACATATACAACTATGTACTTCAAGTTCTCAACGTTTTCCCTTCAATAGGCCATGACATCAATCCCCATGTTTTGGAAGAAAAAAAAAATGTATATGCGTACGACAACTTGTAGGTGTCTCAAGGTCAGACCTATCATTTTCATCAATAATAATAATTGGTGTTCCATGTTCTTGGATACAAACAATGTAAATGCTCACAATTATAGTCCCCGACGAGGTAGTCAATGATGGTACGTTCAGCATCAGAGAAACCTAACTTCCTTGTGCTTATAAAGATTAAGATATAAAAAGGGTCAGGATTATCTTCTTGTTATCGTGTGGGGAAGCCCTGGTGTCAGAGTTTTTTCAGACCGCCTTATGGCTTCTGACGTGGTTTTTATGTAATGCCTACTAACTACCACCAGAGATAGTACCCGGGACCAACGGCTTAACGTGCCATCCGAAGCACGAAATCATCTTTTTTTTCAGACAATCACATGTGATGCAGCCTGCAATGTCCTGACCGACTGGGGAAAAACGCACAAAGTGTATATAGTGTGTAGTGTGTGTCTCTAGGTTTCCCCTGTGGGAATCGAACCCATGACCTCCGTTTCGAGAGCCCAATGCTCTTAAACACCAGGATTATCTTGAGTTGAATGTACGCACGGCGACACATCAAGCTCGAGGTCGAGTAACGTATACCGTCACGCGGCCAGCTTATGTTGGATTTATATAGCTTGATGTGTCGCCGTGTGTACATCGATACTATTTGACACTTGTAAGCCATCCCAGCCCTATCGTCGTGCTACCCTCGCCCAGCTCGCATGCAATCAGTCGGGGCGAGCCGCGGTGACGCCGACTCCGACGCCACTCAACGCGCCTCGTAAACGTTATCGGCTACATCGTAAAAATGCGACGTAAAATGGCGAGCGAACGTGCCGTTGCCGATGCCGATCCCGTCCGACGTCGTCGTCAGGCTCGACTCGGCACGTTCTAATTTTGAATGTTTTATCCGATATCCGAACGGCCAGGACCAACTGAGCTAAAAATATGAGTAATGACAGTTCAGCATTTGAGTTTTAAAAAGTTCTTGGCGCTTGAAACAGCACCAATTTATTTTACTCGGCCAGACGGGGAAAGGTAATTTTTTCCAAAAAACGAGCAGCACAGTCACCGTCACAATAACAGTCGTGAAATTTCCTTGCCGTTGCTGGTTGAAAATGATACCTACCAGAATGGCTAAAAATGAGACGATTATTTTTAAAACCATCTAGAGACAAACTTTATTCACAAAAAAGGCAGATTGCATGTGGATGAAGAGAGATATAAAAAACTCATGTAATTAAAATCAAGGTAATTGGTGAGTTGAGTGGTGAATCTAAAACCTAATCACAAATAGTATCAAAATTAGACCCAAAGATAACAAATGTTCAGTTTGACGAGTGTAGTCACACACATCACATCCTTTGACTACTTGATTACATTTTGTACGATCAACACGTCATCAACGTAGGTATATTCAACATAGATTAGACATAAATCCCATGTATAGAGATGAAGGGAAATATAATCAAAAGCTCATGTAAGCATAATCAAGGTGATTTGTGAGTGATGATTCACCTAATCACAAATAATATCAATATTAAAGTCCCTAAAAAAACTAAAATGTTCAGTTTGACGAGTGTATTCACATCACACCCTTTGACTACTTGATGCCCCTTTACCTTACATCCTGTACTATCAACACGACATCAACGTATATTCAACAATTCATAAACGGGTCACCGCTTGTCTACCAATACTAGGCTGAACCGAATTAGTCAATACAGGTACCTTCGACATGAATAGCTTCAGGGGTAGGTACCTAATGAAGTTAGTATCGGTTGCCAAATTAACTACCTCCTTTGCCATCTTTCAACCGTTCTTGTATTATTTTTAAACTTTAACATTTCTTTTGCAGTAAATAATAAATAAATATCTTGTACATCACACAAATTATCTGGTCACATTTAAAGTACCAGAATCTAGACTGGACTTGTATTATGATGACTAGACAACGATATACATTACATACATAGATACAAACATCCATGACTCGGGAACAAATATTCATATTCATCATACAAATATTTGCCCCTTACGGGATTCGAACCCGCAACCCTCGGCACAGCAGGCAGGTTCACTACCAACTGAGCTACCGGGCCGTCTGTAATGTAAATGTGTCAAGTTACTTTCTTCTAGTCCTAAAACAACTTTCTGTGTTGTGTTGGGTACGTTTGAGACAAAGGGTACCGTACCTAGTTCGATGTTCATGTTAATTTCTTTTTGGACTAGTACTTTAACAGAATTTTTTTCAACTACAACAAAAATTTTCGGCAGAGAAAAATCATAATCTTTACAGCTTTTCTGTTTTCTTTAAGTATATTTTGAATTTCAAAAAATATATTGTGAGCATAATGATTATGCTGTACATTCTTTGCAACTAATTAACTACTCTGCCAGGATATTCCTTTGGCTGAATCAATAAGGACATCATCATCTCAGATATCCACTGCTGGACATAGGCTTCCCCAAAGGATCACCACAACGACCGGTCCCACGTTGCTCTCATCCAACGGGTTCCCGCCGCCTTCTCCAGGTCGTCGGATAAGGAATAAGGACAAGATTAAATTTAATTTGTCGTTCTAAATCAAAATATCACCTCAAGTATCGTGTGAAGGACTCTTCTAAATATTATTAAACTCGCCTATCTGATCCATTCTCGCAACAAACCAAACCAAATGTAATTTTTCTACAGCTTACTAATATGTTGAACTGTCAAGCTCAACTTAATAACACGTCATAAGTAATGAACATATACCTACATAACTTTTCACTACACCTTACCTGACATCGCACCACTCAATACAACATAAGTATAGCTAGGTATATGTAAGAGCGCTCGTGGCGGGCGGTAGCGCCGTTCGGATGTATAAAGTGGCGCGCCGGTGGCCGCATGACATAGCTATAACTTCGCGGTAGCATGACAAACAGCCTGCCCGACGACTGTGGAGTCGACGGTGCGTGTATTATTATTTTATATTTTCGTCAATAATTCTGTATCGTTTATCACTTTTTAATGACATGCAGCTGACTAATGATATAAGGCCCTGTACCCGGACTTTCGATATATCGTAACCCTTTCGGTCAGACTCCGAACTTCATTGTAATAGAGTTGACATTGGAACAAAAACGTTCACGCAATTGCGAATTTCGAATGTCCGGGTAGAGGCCCAGAGAGGGATCACTTTCGCAATACCCAATAACCAATGCCTTCCGGTAATTAGACCATCCATGCCAGCAATGCCTCATGCAAAAATTCAAAACATGTGGCGTGGTGTGGAACAAGTTATGGTTTTTAATAATATGTTACCAATATAATCAATTCAAAATATAAAATAACTTGTATAATTGAATTCATTGATTTATCTTAATTTGACGAAACACCGATCCGAGATCTGATTTTCTAAAGTTAAGGTCTCTCTCTAGTTAAAATATAATGAAATATACAAAAAATAAAGTTCATATTCAACTCAACGTCTTTATTAGGCGCGCCCGACACCGGAGGGCGCCGTCGCTAAAGCGCGATACTACGGGCTCGCCTCGGGCGGCGCGAACCAATTACCCGCCGCCGCCGCGCGGGCATTTACCCCCTCCCCCCCGTCGCACCCGCCGCCCCCCGACCGACGCGGCACAGAATTACTTATCTCCAGCGCGTTTCTGCCAGCCCGGTACTCTGCCGCCAGGCGAACGCCCGCAATGCGATTGCGACGGGTTTTTGTCGTACGCTCATCTTCAGCGTACGGGTGAAATTGTGGTTTGACTTCCGGGACCCACTGACTCAACTGGCGATTATATCGGCATGAAGATTTCATTGATATTCACTATATTCAGCATTTTGTACAATGTCTTTTTGTTAAATCATTATTTTTATCCATGAAATAACAGGTGATATTGACATTATCATTAAGGTCTTCATTGTGAGGATAAAAAGCTTGATCTGTTCCTCCTTTATCAGTAAAACTACATCTTAATCCGAATCTATCGTCTAGTGTCCTTGATTGTATTCCACGCTATGAGGAGCATGTTCATTTGCATTTTATTAAACCCTCGTCGCTATCTATCGTACTGCCTTCACTTCAATCGACTACTAAATTAATTTGAATACAATCTACTCCTAATGGACGTAATGAACCTTGCATTAATAAATCATCAGAGCATCACAAAGGAACACGCTAGCAAACATCAATACGAGCTGGAACTATACATAAATAAAACACGTTCACACCTACACCCGCCGGCGGTGAGTCGGTGATCGAGGGAGGCGAACCGTCCGATTGAACATTCGAGTACGCGCCATCCGCTCGCCACGCCATTCTCCGGCTTATCTATATTTTTTCGCCGCGCCTTTGTGATGTCGCGCCGCCGCCACCGCTATCCCCGCCCGCGCCATTCCGGCCATAATTTACGATGCGGCCCGCGCCGACCGTTCACTCGTCGGGAGCGGCCCGGGCCCGATTTATGGTGTAATTTTTACAATGGCCTCGGCCGATCCCACCCGGATTATAAAGTTCGCCTGTTTCAAACTGGACGATTGTTCTGTGTCTACTCCGTAGATGACACGATTATAAAGATGGGATATCTTGTTTTAGCTTTGGGACGCTGCAATAATCATCATTCTGATAATTATAAGTAACTAGCGGCCCGTCCCGGCTTTGCACGGGTGGACGTCTAATCTTTTCTAGCAATAAATATAGCCTATGTTACTCAGGGTGAATGCAGCTTTCTAATGGTGAAAGAATTTTTTAAATCGGCCCAGTACTTTTTGAGCCTATTCATTACAAACATACAAAAATAGGTACAAATCTTTCCTCTTTATAATATTAGTGTAGATAATATAAAATAATCAATGATCTGTTCCGAAAAGGACAAGTGCGTAGCACCCTCAATCGACGGAAGTGCATGAAAAGATGTATGAATGTCAATGAGGCTAAAGAGATGTGTCAGAGTCGTATCGTGTGGCGATCCGTGGTCTCTGCCTACCCCCTTGGGACAATGGCGTGAGCTTATGTATATATATATATATATATATATATATATATATATATATATAATATGATATAATCATAATTCTGATAATCATCATCTCAGCCGATGGATGTCCACTGCTGGACATAAGCCTCCCCTAAGGATCGCAATTCTGATAATGATAGGTAATAATTTTATCATATTGTTAGTCATCTAAAACGGAAAAGACTAATTATTCTTTGCTTGAGATATACTCGTAGGATGAAATAAATCTATTTTCCTATAATCTATACTTATAAAAGAGTTCCATGACTGTCTGACTGGCAGACAAGGCATAGCCTAAAGCTAAACTGCTGAAGATAAAAACTTGAAATTTGGAATATAATATTCTGAAAAGGATGTAGCACTAAGAAAGGTTTTTTTGGCATCGGCTCCCAAAGGGGTAATCCACGCGAAATCGCGGGTCAAAAGCTCGTGCATTGATAATTATTAATTTCAAACCATGCCGAAATTATGCTCATCAGGAACTATGACTTCATTATCATAAAAATTTTTGATGACTTTAAAGCGATCCAAAAAGCAATACGTTTTTACTAGATTGCACTCTTCTTGTTTTCGTGCATGATATATCGGATAACATTCATACAGGACTAGTAGACTACAAAAATATTAATCACCTCTAAAATACCAAAACATATTTTTGTGGATGCAAGCGATTGAAAGTATGTGCACAGCACACCCCCGCTTGTGTTGGGTGTGATGATGCGGAATAATTTAATTGCCGTGGCGACGACTGCATCCGCTATTCGTCGAGGTATTTAAATTTTTTGCACGGGGTAACTCGTCCCGGAATTCCTAATTTCGCTGTTATATTCATTACAAGTCTTCTTTATGTCGTTTATTTTCCCAATGTATGTTATTCTGGTAAATCGTCACTCGTCAAATCTCTATATAGCACGAAATAAAACAAAATATGTATACATTCCGATGGATTGTTTTCACCTGAATAAAATTTTAAATTTTTGGCAGAAATACATTTTGCAAGCGTAACTTAATTACGGAAGCAGATTTGTCTTAATTACCAGGAAGGTACAAGGATTAGGAAACCCATAAATTCTAGGAATTTAAAATGTCGCAGCTAACAAGCGTTTAATTCTGAACGCAGGTAAAAACGGCAAGGGCCATGGCCGAGCAGCATTCATTTTAATCAAGCATGTCACCCGCGCGCTCGACCGATTGCGTGATGAATTATTATGCCTGCGCGGTTTCATTTTATCAATGTTTGTGTTTACAGGAGCACAACAATTTTATATAGGTAACTTATATCAGAAACTAATGGAAATATAGGTACATTATTTTTATTTGCATCGGACAACATTGTCCTAAAATTCAATGCAGTCCCAAAACGGTCCACTTATGTAGATGATTTATTAGCATCACTAAATACTCAAAATGCATGCAAAACGCTATTGTCAATATATAGAAGTTATATTGTTTGTTATCAATAGTTGTCATTAACTTCTTAAAGTTCTATAACCTATTCCAAAATAAACAAAACATAACTTGTTGAAAGTCTTCTTCAATGCAATCAAATCTAACTTATCGAGTCGAGTAACGAGACAAGAGTCTGCCGACGCAATCGAAAGAAATCATCGATACTTTCGATACAAAAGACTAGGGCGGCATAAAGTGGCGTGAGGTTAGCATCAAATGATCCGTTGAACAAGGCGGGTTGTAGTTGTAGCATCGATCGACGCTTATCGCCCACATATCGGCTCGGTGGCGACCAGCGGCGTCTATGTGTGGTCGCGGCTCGCGGCCACGCCACCCATTGTTCTGTTCGTTTTTGCTAAAACCGTGCGCTGGGGAGCGCTCGGCGAATATAAATTGAATGCGAGTGTTTGTTTAAAATTTCACACCGCGTCGGCGTTGTCATGCGCGCATAGATATTGGTGAAATGTTCCGCAAGTACCGCTTTTATGTTTCCCGTCAGTCTGCTGCTGCTCCGTTTAATTGTAAGTTACAGGACGAACAGATGGGGAAGTATAGTAAATATGAAATTTTATATACTGGAAAATGAATTTTGACTAAACTGTGGTACGGCTCGACTGCGTGCTATTTATATGAAATCTGCAATAACTTTTATGAAGATGTTTGGGAGAAATACCCTAAGATGTTTTTATATGGAAATACCTACAAGATTTACAATCAATATCGAAGTACCAAAAAATATAGATTTCTAGTGGGCAATAGTTTAAAAGATGTCGACAAAAGATTAAGATATTCCTTCCTTATTATAAGGGATTTTCCAAAAACCACTTTAAAATAATTATTTGTACCCGACTGCGCCAGAAGGAGGGTTATATTTTTTTCATATGACTCGATAATATTTTTTAATTTAAATAAACAAATAAATATGAATATATTATATGAAAATATAAATGGAGTTGATGCTTGTTTCCTTAGTCTGAGAGTTGAAACTGATGACAGATGGATTAGACAGATGTTTCAACAACGAATTTAAGGTTTGAAGGTTGTGACCATGTTTCTGCTTAGAGAATTGCTTTGCAGATAAGTACCTACTTCATCAACGGATGCGTCTGACTCAGTGACATGATTTTTTTTTAACTTTCAAGCCTAAACCGTCGTAAGATCCAAGTCAAATCGCCATCTATCCTAGCATGTTGAATTACGTTTTACTAGCTGCCAGAAAACTTCTCATTATAATTATGTTGTTAAAATTAGGAGGAAAATCGGCTATTTGTAGAACGGGTCATTTTTAGAATCATAATTTACAGAATCGGTCTTTTTTAGAATCTTTATTTTCACGAATCTGTCATTTCGCAAATCGGACATCTGCAGAATAGGGTATATCCAGAATTGGTCATTTTTAGAATCGTTATTTTCATATTTTCACGAATCGGTCATTTAAAAAAATCAGTCACTTGCAGAATAGGTTATTTCCCAAATTCGTCATTTGTAGAATCGATCATTTGAAGAATATGTATTTAGCAATTTCTAGAATCGCTCATTTGTAGACTAAACCTGATTCCTGAAGTAAAGCAAATACACCCACTCGCATAATACTCAAAGTTCAACAACTCCAAGACACTGGTCGAAATATTAATAACAAGCGGCCCGGAGTTCAGGTGAGACCAACTCGGGATAGGCGGCTCTTTAATAAACATGAGGCGGCAGGCTCGGCCGCTAATAATAAATGAGCGGCCCGCAGCCGGAGTGAGTGCCGGCTGGCGCTCTGGCGCGACTGCGTTTGTACACCCGGCAAGGGAAACTATACAAGTTTGCCCTACGCGTTGTATATTACACCAGTTTTTTGCAGTGTAAGTAATGGCTCGGTCAACTCCGGTCGTCAGGGGTGAATGTATCGGGGAAATTATGTTTTCTGGAATGAGACGTTTTCAAAGACGACGGCAATATTATTTAGGGATGTTGATTGCGATAGATTTGCTATCAACCCCAATCAGATCTATCAAATTATCAATATTATATCGCTGATGTCTTTAGATAAATTATACCAATCAAGATACATGGGAAGTTCGGCGAAATTGTAATATGCATGTGATAGTTTTTACATACTAGTGAAACGTGGATGTTCTGAAGTTTCAGAATATCTCTGACTACCCCCTCGGGGAATATAGTCGTGAGCATATGCTATGCTATGCTATGCTAGTTTTTACATAATAGACGAATATGATAGAAATACAATTCAAAGAGGGGTTTTCCAAGACTTAACTAAAAATCTGTATAGATGGCAATATTAAAAGTCGAGAAAAACCAGTCACATTGACAGTAAAAAGTTATGTTTGTTTATGGTTTGCATCATCTGATGACGTTTGATATTCGTGGTGTCTGGTGTTCCCAATGGATAAATATTGTTCACTACCAGGAAGCTGAAAGTAGGTATTTTCTGCCTCACAAGCGGTGAAACATGAAAATACTCCTTGGCGGTCGGTAATGTTTAACATTCTTTCGTACGTTTTCATCGTCATCGTTGGGTTGTCCCTTCCTAATTCAACGACGAATATTTAAGAAAAGAGTTGTTATTTAATTTTTGTTCTGACAGAAAGGGGCAAACCTAAAGTTTGAAACATTCTTTATCATTCTAAATCCATGTTTACTACCAATAAATACACAATAACAACGAAAATGTTACTTTGATAAACATAAATTAACATTGACTGCAAAAAAAGTCGAGGAATTTAAAATATCAAAACATCTTTTATATTAAAACCATCATATTAATCTTATTAATGAATCAACAAATTGCTTCCTAAAATTAGGGAATCAAGAACAATATGGACCACTTACGATTTGACAGCCAAGTTTTTACGATTGTATGCGATTGTAACGCCATAAGTCTTCCAATGTCATTCGAATTTTTACGAACTCCCTTAATTTTGACAATTAGTCGATTTAGCATTGGTTGTATTTGCCATTGAACTTTTATCTTTAGTCTGTGTAATAAATTAAACCATATAAGGAAATCTCATTACTGTTGTGATAAGAAAACACGATTATATTATTATCATCATTTTATACTGCTGCTCGCAACACGGATGCACATACGAACGAACGTCTGAACTACCTACTAATGTCTTCAAACGTCATGTTCGCTTAGTATTTCTGTAAGAGAAATCACCTGTTTCCTCTGATCTCGCTTGATGGACAAGAGAACGCATTAGTCGGTCGTCTCATCCACTCACTCACTATGATTGATAGTAATTTATCGTGCCCAAAATATTGTAAGTTCTTGTTGGAATACAAAACCCTTATTTTGATAGCAAAAAAGTGTTCAAACAACAAGCATTCAACTTTCTGCGAAATTTTTGCAGAAAAACATGATATGTTCGGATCTAACCAATGTATACTTTTAAGACCACTTGCAAATCCACAATGGGCTATCCTATTTTATGTGAAAAGATATATTATTTCCAAAGTAATGGAGGGAATAAATAAGTCTTAGCTTCCAAGAATATTGCAAAAGGCGTTAGACCGGTGAGATTGGGTAGCTAGTCACTGCTAGTCGCATCCATGATGAATGACCGTGCAGCGCAGCGTACTAACGATAATGACGTCTAATCTCTTCGAGAGTCATGCGAGCCTAGTACAGTTGTGGCACACTTCACCTGTTCTTTGATCTCTCTTCTACCACTTGCCTGTTTAGCGTAGTCGATCCGAAAATGATGAGGAAGCTTCGTGCTTATTTTATGAAAGGTCAAGGTTTAATTTGAAATGACGATTGGTGTGGTTTGTCTGATTACATGTGGAGGTAATAACAGTAAGTATCACAATCGAGTAAATTATGCAAGTATGTATTTAAATATTTATCTACTTACTACCTGACTTATCGCATGACTCGCTAGAGTTGGCTGACTGGCGGTGACGAAATCTCTTTTATTTTAGCGTTATGTTGTCTTGGTATTTCGGTAACCGAAATCACCTGCTTCTTGTTTAGCGGGAGAAGCGCTATAGCACTTCTATACAATCATAGTACGTTCTTCGAGATTCTTATCATGAGTATCTTATTTAAGAGCTATAATACCTACAGCAGGTAAAAGTTAATAGTAGATTATGTACCAAGGGGATAAAGCAGTGTCTTTCATCACGGGCGCGATATTGAATCCCGAGCGTAACGAGGGATTCTAGGGTTAACTCCCGAGCGTAGCGAGGGTGTTTAGAGTTAACTCCCGAGCGAAGCGAGGGAGTTAAGACTAGAATCCTGAGTGAAGCGAGGGGTTCAAGCTCGCCCAAGATGAAAACACGTTTATCCCCGAGGACCATACTCTACTTTTCACACCCTCCGCGAGAAAATAAAAAGCAATACTGTTAGAAACCCAGGGGAGCGTGTAAATTCTCTATGGTTAGAAACCAATTCTTTTATTAGAGTTTATAACAAAGTATTAGTGTTCAATAGTATAGTATTTAGAAAAACTATTTTATTAAATTAAAAGTGAAAGTAGGTATTTGAAACATTAGACCAGGAGTGCGATTTTTGAATCTCATTTGCTGAGTTCAGCAGTTGTAAATGTCAAAGTAACTATGGAGATATGCATCTCCATACATTTTCAACTGCTGAACTCATCGAATGAGATTCAAAAATCGCACTCCTGGAGTGCGATTTTTGAAACATTCTTTGAACTCAGCAGTTGAAAATGTCAATATTACTACGGAGACGTGCATCTTTCTACTGCTGATTTGACATTAAAAAGTCATACTCCAGGAGTGCGATTTTTGAAAGTCAAATCAGCAGTAGAAAGATGCGTATTTCCATAGTAATTTTGACATTTTCAACTGCTGAACTCAGCGAATGAGATTCAAAAATCGCACTCCAGTTGTGGAAAGACAATGTAATATTTTTTTATTACTTTGTTCGTAGCAATAGGAAGGCAATAATAGGTACAGAGCAAGTACAGAGATATGCAGTATTCGCGCCATAAAGATGATACCTTTATGATTCGCGCCTTTTTTTCTTTTTTTGTGTTCAATACTCGTGGTGGCCAGTTCAAATTTCGAATTAAGTTCTTTTTGGTGCCTGTCTCCATAATTAGTTTTCATCACAGGTTTTCATACGAATTTTAAGTAAGGATCGTAGTAACTATTAAATAATCTGTGGATGCGGTTCCATATTCAAATCTCATTATTGACCAGCGGGTTATAATGAAATTCAGTACAATATTATTGCCCGGCTAGGCCCAGGGCTATAATGACTTGCTTTAGGTTCGAGTTACATGACATATAATGTTCCATTTTCGAGCGGGTGGTGTGAAAAAGAATTTAAAATGCAGTAATTCATGTATCTTACCTTTAAAGGTGGAGTCGGAATATACAATGGAGGATCATTCTGAGAACCGGTGTATATCTCCTGACCATCTGGACCTCTGGCGCACCCATCTGCATCCAACACACTGTATCTGCAAACGATACCATCGGCGGGCTTGGCGTCATATCCCGGAGGCTTTCCTACGTGGAATCCTTTAGCTTTCACCCAGAATCGAAATTTGGAACTGTCAGAGCTGTTACATTCCTCCCCACGCAATGTGCGCAGGATTCTGGCATACTTTTTCAAAGTTATAGTTTTAGTTTTCGCTAGATCTCCGTAGGTTTGTATTACCCATGGTTGATATGTCGAAAATAGGTCCAATTTTGGATCGCCGGTTTGTATCTTCGGTCGTTTGTTGTTATTCTGTTCGTTTTTCTTGTCGTTTTTAGAACTGCTAGCCGTTGATTTGCGCTTGGAAGGCTTCCTAGGAGTTTTTTCTGGAATTGCTTCCTGCGTTAACTTTTTACGAAGTCCACGATCGGATATCATAGCAGCAGCCATTTTGGAAATAGTCACTTCACTTGATGTCTATTTCAAAAATCCTTCTTAATTGTTTACTTCCATATTGATACGAATGGTACAATTTGAAATGGTGTTGCAACCTGAACAATGTAGGTATGTGTAACTTCGTTATGTCGCCGCTTGGTACTCTTTTGTTTTTAGGAAACGGCAACGTTTCAGGGAATCGGTAAATTGTTTTGGAGAAAAGTTAGGAAGCTTGAAAAGTTTTGAGTCTTGCGTGCGTACAACTTAGAGGCAGAAGTTTTGACTGCGAACTTTGCGCTGGCTTAAGGACTTTCTATAGAGGAAACTTTTCCCGGCGGCGAGAAGCCGTCGTCGGAAGAATGTCGCTCGCCCTTTTGCTCTATTACTCCTGATTACATCTTTTCGTGTTACGATTAGAATTTCCAATTTGATGAAGGAGAAGGAGGCCATTTTCAGAGTTAATGTAGATGTTTTACTATAGTCCTTATATTTTCTGAATTTTTGATACATAATAAACAAAGTTTTAAATAGGTACAGGAACTTGACCGTAATCGAAAGTTTTACTTTAAAGCAATTCAGATAAGAGATCAATGGAGTAAGAAAACTGTATAAAACAATATTGAAATGAAACCCATTCCCATCCCTCTGAAAACCAACTCTAACTCTAACAGGTGTTCGCTGAAAACTTTGAAAAAAGTTTTGTGAACTTAAAAACGAAAAAAGTACCAAGGGTCGCGTCGGTGCGCCCGCAGGGGGTGGAGCGGTCGGACGTCCGTACGCGTACGTCCCGTACGGAGTTCGCTCCGTCCCGGATCGGGATGCGACGAGGGTTCCACAGGCGGCCGCTCGCTCGGGGCGCGCGCGGTGCACTGGCACTGGCGCGAGGCGTCTGCCACTTCGGTTCGGCCTGCTGAGCCGTCGCCGTCGCCGGCCCGTTGTCGATGGCACGTGCGGGCGGGACGGCCCGAACGCTAATTGCCCACAAAACAATCAGGCCGATCGGCCGCGGGGGCACCACGATAATACTCACACTTGCCCGTCCTTAGATAGCGTGTGCAAACTGCATCTATTGTTCGCTAGATAGCTTGTGTTGTCTAGCTGTATTGTGCGCATTACTAGGGGATTACATGCCACTGCAGCGTTGCGTCGCGTTGGTCTCATTATGTTTTCATATATTATCGTCTCGTCATCTTGGTCCTTATTAGAATGCTTTTGTATCCTGTTATTTATAGTTTTAAACTCATTCAATACTAGGTACAAAATCCATTTTGAAGATACAATTACAAACAGGCGTTTTTGATGGTTTTAAATGGCACAAAAAATTTGATTTGTTACAAGTAGGTAGGTGTATTGTAACTTTTTTAGGTATAGGTAGAGGTAGAGGCCTTTAGAGTTATTGGGTACTGCCCAATTACGTTAAAACAATGTCGCATAATTCTCTTCATATATTTTATATTTGGTATAGAGATGTAGATGTATGAATGAATGTTAGGTAAGTAAGGTATAAAGATGTAGGTGCCTATTTTTCTTTAAATCCTAACACATTAAAAAGATTCCACATAAATGGGCGTTTATTGATGAATACAATAGAGCAAAAGGTAGAAACAACAAGAAATTACATAACAATCTACTAAAAGACTTTTATAATATGTTACCTTCGACTTATTCCCTTGATCCCTTTCTTATGCTATAGCTAGACACTTTGTATGAAGAAATCAAGGTAAGCGAAGCTACCGTGTCGCCTCCGGCATACAACATATACGCATAAATGTATTGTACAGAACCATACATAGCAACCGAGTAAAGCCCCACGCAGAGACGGGACGTAATGACGCGACGAGCACGAGTGTGATATACATGAACACGTACCTGCTTATGTATAGTGGCAGCTATGTGCCACTATGAGTGGTTGTAGTTGTACGCTGTAGATATGTTTCAGACTCTCAATGGCCCTGTTATGTGACTAGCGAGGTCATGCGGGATGGTTGAATGATGGATTTACCTATAGCAAATAAGGATGTTTGATTTATATTCAATGCATTTGTTGGCATATAGAAATTGCATGAAAAGGTAAAGTGCCGACATTGCAAACAAAACAAGGCGCGTGATTTGAAGATAATTCGTATTGTATATTGTAGCTTAGCGCAACTGCGTGCGTGACAGAAGGCGTGTGATGCGCGCGCAGATCGGCACATGGCGCAAACCCGCCGCGCCGGCGACAGACGCGGAGTGGTGGCACTGCGCATGGCTGTTACTTTCGTCACCATGGAAAACTCAACTTTAGTGCTAGCGTTACAAGACGCAGATTACAATGGCATACAATTTTACTATATTACCCTTTTAGAATTTCAAGAGATATGCGCGCGCGCATGAAACACTGCTTTCTTGCGCGCGCGCCGGCACTCTTGCGCGAAATGTGCGCGTGATACCAGGCATACATAAATAACCAGAAGACAAAAAGGCGGCTGCTAGTCCGTGGAGCGGCATCCAATACGCCACTTCAATCGGTTGGCGCGGCATCAAGTCTTGTTGTCGCACGCGCACGCTTCAAATATCTCGAGTCTATCGAAAATGTATTCTAAACCAAAACCTTACGCTGTGTTATCGCTTGAATCTGAAGTTACCAAAATTTAATTCTGGCCAACGTTCTGTTTGAACATGACAATAAAAACTTCTTCAATGTTATGCGACCCTAGGAAGTTGATGAACACATTAGCCATGATTTTGGATCAATGATTTTTTTTGTTTGACTCATCGATCATCAAATCAAACCAATCAATCGACTGGGGCTTGATCGATAAAGACGAGGACTTTCTTTTCATACTTATCGTTTTATGTACCTTCCTCGGTATCGAGATTATTTATTCGACCAGCGAATTTGGTAGGTAGGTACTAAGTTAATTTTTTATATTTATGTAATACTACTAATATTTGTAATTCATGCTAATCTCCATTTGGTTACTGACACAGACGAAAATTTTTATTATTTTCGGTGGGACACTATTTGGTTTTATATTAAAATCCTGGGTCATCCATTTTCTAAAACTTCTGAATACTAGACGGATGGATTAAGAAAAAAAAATAGTTTAAAATCGAATCGGGATCTCGATCGTGTTAAAATCGATGTTGCTTCATTAGGTCGACTTAACACCAGGGCAACATACGATCAAAGAGTTGTTCAAAGCACTTTTATAGATTTCGACAGTCGTAATGCATGAGCTATCTAATAGATGGCGCATATCTGTCGATCAATTCAGCGCCATCTATATCTTCGTAACGGTAATTAGTTGATTAGATAGCTCATCGCCACTGGAGACCACAAAGAGACAAAGTTGAAATAAATCCTACATTAGACAATCTACATAAATATACCTATCACACTCTAGATGTGTCTTTCCTCAAGATTCAAGCTAGGTATCTCTTTACAAAATTTCATCCATATCTATTCAGTAGTTTAGTCGGTGTAGAAACATAACAGAGAGACGGTTTCGCGTCGTCACTAATAGAAAAACTCGAAAAAAAGATGATAAACGAAGTATTTAAAGAATTTAATCTATGCTCAGAAGTATACAATAATTTAATGAGATCTTAAAGATAAAAAAGGTCGTCGGATGCGTCCTCGCGAGACATGGTGCCAAGCATGCTGGCAGCGTTCCCCCTTTGAACAGCCAGGCTGAGTCGTTGGCCAAGGAAGCTGCCAGCTCTACGGTCACCGGTGGTCTCGCGGAGACGCATCGACAGAAGAATAAATAAAATATACTGTATTACTTTTTGTTAAAATTGGGATAAGTATAACAATATTAAAACAAATAGCCATGACGCTACTAATGGTCATCATAAAGCAAATAATTTATCTGTAGGTAAGTATCACAGATTATAAGAATGAGAATTCAGAGTATGTAGGTAGGTACCTATACATCTGTGCCTATACCTAATTACTACTAGACTTAGACTATGTTGTGTTGAACTTTGGTTTAACAAGAAACATAATAGTTACTTACGATACGAGTAGTAAATTTCATAATGTTCTAACTTCTGTATTCTCCAACCAAACACTTTTAAAAAAATATATTTTTTCGTTGGACGTCAAGGACAATAAAATTGTTCTACCTAAAATTTCATACTCATGATCTAAACGAACTATAATATCAACGATATAAGTACTTAATTCTGTCGTAAAAACGACATTTCTTAAACATTACGGATATAATTTTCTTTTTTTCCAAAATGTGAAAAAACGGCCGAAAAAATTCGGATTGGATTTAGTAGAAAGATGCTACTAACTATTTGTCATTACTTCGAGTTCTGAATATTTTGTAACACGAAACGAATTTTATAATATGTAGCTATAGGTATTTTTGCAATTGGATTTTATTATATTTCTATCATTCTTAGAAAAAAGGGGGGTATTTATTTGTAGATATGAAAAGGGTGTATACACAGATATTTATAGGAAAAATCATTCTTTAATATATTTCAATAAGCATATAAAAACTATCACATGCATTCTTGATTAATATAATTTATTGTGTCCGTATAGTTAGCAGCCTCACCAGCTCATTCGAAGGTTTTGACTAAGCCACGATTTAGTGCCCAATTAGTGCAATTTGGTGCCCAAAGCACAGATTTGGTGCTCTTGTAGTTTAAAAGATATTTGGGTACCTTACTGAGGCTGCTAGATAGACGTCAAGCTAGCAGTCGCATTTTGAAATACTGTTTGTATCGATGTGATTTATATGTCACGATTTAGTGCTCATTTAGTGATCCCTATATCCAAAATTTCATGAATATTGATCCAATACAAGCCGAGATATGATAGTACATTGTTGAGGCTGCTAACTAGACGTTTCTTCCAACGATGATTCCAATGAAACGGATGCACATTTGAAACAGATAAATACATAGCGATTTAGTGCTCGATTTGGTGACTCTTATGATATTTATGAAAAGTAGAATTTTCTTTCCTATTTCCCAAAAAAATTACGTAAACTTCTACATACAACGATTTTCGGTACAACCGTGCACAAAAATTATCATTTCTCGGAACTACTGCCATGAGCTAGCGCTTGCGCTCGCGCAAGTAGTTCATAGTTATACCGAGAGATGGCGGGACTGGCGGATTGTTTACGTGAGTTACGGAGATGCGAATACGTGTCTTTTTATTACATAGAATGAAGAACTAATTGCTTGATACAAAAAAGTGCATTATAACTTCTTATCGTCGTCTACAGTTCCACATTATATTATTTATCCTATAAATTAACTAACTGCCTCCGTGGTCTAATGGTTAAGAACATTGGGCTCTCGACACGGAGGTCGTGGGTTCGATTCCCACAGGAGACACCTAGTGATATGTCACTTTGGGCGTTTTTCCCCAGTTGATTAGGACATTGCAGGCCGAGTCACCTGATTGTCTGAAAAGAAAAATGATTCCGTGCTTCGGATGGCGCGTTAAGCCGTTCGTCCCTGCTACTATCTCTGGTGGTAGTAGTCATTACACGTCAGGCGGTCTGAAAAAACTTTGACATCAGGGCTCTGCCCACGTGATAAGAAGAAGACTAATGGAATGTTCAGACCCGCACGACCAAAGCGACTGGGAAGTGGGAGCGTCTACCGTGCGGCGGTCGCTGCCCATGTAATCTTAGAGCGCTTACAGACGAGCGACAGTTGTCTGCGACAGCTCGCGACAGGGTCGCGCGACCCTCTGCGACCGTCGCGCGACTCTGACGTAGGTATAGTCTGAAGCACAAGTCTTGTTCTTGAGAGATTTCAGTTTGAAGAAAACGGAGGCTAAAAAATAACATGTTTGATATTTCGGGTTTTTATACGTTTTTCGTAGATTTTGGTTTCTTTAGGTAATAGATAATCCAGAATTGATTATCTTCATCATCAAGTCCATAAAATATTACAGACTGGTAAAAATAGGGCAATTATAATATACATTGGTACCGATTCGGACTGTGCCACGACTTAACTTAACTAAATTTATTCCTGTCACTTTCTAAAATAAGATTAAGAAAAGAGACAGAAATCCAACAGCTGACTTTAGTGCTGTCAAAGTGACGTTAAACGCCCAAAATAAGATGCCATCATAATGTACGCCATCTTATTTAAAGCGTTTTTGGGCGTGTAACGTCACTTTGACAGCACTAAAGTCAGCTGTTGGTTTTCTGTCTCTTTTCTTAATCTTATTTTAGAAAGTGACAGGAATAAATTTAGTTAAGTCGTGGCACAGTCCGAATCGAGGCCATTATACAGGGTGTAACAAAACACCCTAGTAATACTTAAGGGGGTGCTTCAGACCATCAATCTGAACAACTTTCACTATGGAGCCAACGTCGAGAAAAAAAATATATATTGCCGTCCCATACATTTGTCGAGACGGTACTGCAGTTTTGTATGAAAGAGTGCATTTTTTTATCGCGATTTCGATGTTGGCTCCATAGTGAAAGTTGTTCAGTTTGATGGTCTGAAGCACCCCCTTAAGTATTACTAGGGTGTTTTGTTACACCCTGTATAGTTAATTAGTTATGATATAATACTTAACACAACACTAATAATTATAACACATAATATTATACACATAAATATTTATAAATACGTATACAGGGTGTAACAAAACACCCTAGTAATACTTAAGGGGGTGCTTCAGACCATCAAACTGAACAACTTTCACTATGGAGACAACATCGAAATCGCGAAAAAAAATCAGCTCTTTCATACAAAACTACAAACCTACTCGGAGCCAAACGTATGGGACAACTGTTTTTTTTTTCGCGATTTCAATGTTGATTCCATAGAGAAAGTTGTTCAGTTTAATAATATAATAATAATTTAATAATAATAATTTTCCGAGTCATGGATGTTTGTATCTATATATGTATTCTATATCGTTGTCTAGTCATCATAATACAAGTCCAGGCTAGATTCTGGTACTTTAAATGTGACTAGATAATTTGTGAGACAATGTCCAAGATATTTATTTATTTATTTAATAGTCTGGTCATCGCCTTAAAAAAGTGTCAGCATATTAAGAAGGACCCTGTATACAACGTGTTAATGATTTAGCGCAAAACCTCATACACCCCAACTGATTTATAACAAAATAATTAGATTGAAACAATAATTTAATTACTTTGATAGTTAAAATTTAAAGTTATTAGCATTTTAAGTTTTGAGGCAAAAATGATTTGTTATCATTTCGGCACTGAAAGAAAGCGCTAACGTACTCATGGATACATTTTTATATTGTTTTTGTAGTAAGTAGGGTGAGTGTGCATGTGCGGTGGGTTGACATCGGGATCAGAAAATTTTAAATTTTGCAAACAAATTATTTAATATTTTGAAAAAAATTACCTACGTTGAAACCATGATAATTCGACTCTGCTCTCGATTCTAAACAAACTACTTTCTAGTTTTGCGTTAATTCATTAACACGTTGTATAGGATGTTACAAACTACCAAAAAAACTGTTTTGGATATGGAGGTCTATCTCTCAGACTATACAACACTACGTCACGGTCTTCAACTGTCGCGCGACCCTGTCGCGAGCTGTCGCAGACAACTGTCGCTGGTCTGTAAGAGCCCTTACGGCGTACCGCCAAGTCGCCCAAACCAACGCGACCATGACGCAGGAAGGCAGCGTCAGCGGAGCGGGAAGCGTGCGTCAAGTGGTCAGACGTGTACAATGTTAAGCTCACGTAACAAAATAAAATACAAATTTTAAATTTCAGTACATGTTGGTTCTTTATGATAGATTTAGAACGTTTTTGGTAGTTCTTCCTAGATTTTTTGTAGATTTTGGTTGTTTTTGGTTCTTTTTTGTAGATTTTGGAAATTTTCGTTTCTTCTGGTACCTAGTTTTTGGTAATTTCTGGTAGATTTTGGTAGCAAAAACCATAAACCTATGTAACTATGTAACGGCTACTACCACAAGAGATAGTAGCAGGGACCAACGGCTTAACGTGCCATCCGAAGTAAGGGATCATCTTTCTTTTCAGACAATCTGGTATTTAGCCTGTAATGTTCTTACCAACTGGGGAAAAATGCACACAGTGACATATCAGGAGGTGTCCCCCGTGGGAATCGAACCCACGACCTCCGTGTCGAGAGCCCATTGCTCTTAACCATTAGACCACAGAGAGGCAGTTATTGGCAGGGCATTTCAATAAGAAAAGTCCTAAAATCCTCATTACTTGATAGTAATGAGGATTTTTGCCGACAGATAAGGTAATTTTTTTGCAAACTACGTCCTTATTTTACTTTAAGATTACTATTACCCTCCTTCTAGCGCAGTCGGGTAAAAACTGAATGTTTATAAGAAAAACTAAATGAAACTAGGAGAATAATGAACAGATTTATTATAAGAGAATAAATCACACACAGATTTTTGACTTGCTTGCTTTGCAAGCTGGACACAAATGATTTGGGACTAGTCAATTAATACAGTAATAGTCAAATAGTAGAGAAGAATAATAGACTCCTGGAGTGCGATTTTTGAATCTCATTCGCTGAGTTCAGTAGTTGAAAATGACAAAATTACTATGGAGATAAGCATCTTTCTACTGCTGATTTGACTTTCAAAAATTGCACTCCTGAAGTATGATTTTTGAAAGTCAAATCAGCAGTAGAAAGATGCATATCTCCACAGTAATTTTGATATTTTCAACTGCTAAACTCCGCGAATGAGATTCAAAAATCGCACTCCTGGACTCAAATTGAGTCACTCAATACATACATAAGAGAGTGAGTATTGTCACAGTAAAGTTATAAAAATTTAATGTCATTTAACTTTTTTGCTTGGCAGTACTAACCATAAAATTAAAAACAATTTTAAACCCTATCACAGTTGAATAAAGTCTAAATTTGATCAACGGTTTCGTCAGACCTAAATTACGATTAGTATGTAGAAGTTTACGTAATTTTTTTGGGAAATAGGAAAGAAAGTTCTACTTTTCATAAATATCATAAGAGTCACCAAATCGAGCACTAAATCGCTATGTATTTATCTGTTTCAAATGTGCATCCGTTTCATTGGAATCATCGTTGGAAGAAACGTCTAGTTAGCAGCCTCAACAATGTACTATCATATCTCGGCTTGTATTGGATCAATATTCATGAAATTTTGGATATAGGGATCACTAAATGAGCACTAAATCGTGACATATAAATCACATCGATACAAACAGTATTTTAAAATGCGACTGCTAGCTTGACGTCTATCTAGCAGCCTCAGTAAGGTACCCAAATATCTTTTAAACTACATGAGCACCAAATCTGTGCTTTGGGCACCAAATTGCACTAATTGGGCACTAAATCGTGGCTTAGTCAAAACCTTCGAATGAGCTGGTGAGGCTGCTAACTATACGGACACAATTTATTTAAAGACATAGTAAGACAGTGTAAATATTATTGTAAATATTTTATAAAGCTAGTTTATATTTTAGTTAGTTATATTGAATACAACTAATAAATAATTTTTTTAAAAATATCAGTGATAATAATGATAATTTGATAGGACCAATAAGCAAATCTATCATCAATAATCAAAAACATTCCTACAATTCTAAGAAAAACGATAGGTACCTATTCCATTGAAATAGAATCGACGACGTTGTTGCACATAAGACATTCGTGTCTCAAAAAAACTAGGAGAACAGAAAATTGAGAAGTTACTAAATTCTGCAGAGCGTCTTAAAAATATTGGAGATTTATTTGAATCTCTTACTTTATTGTAAGTACTGGGACTGCATAACATGTGCGTAGATGGTATAATAAATCTTTGACATAATCGATTTTTTGTGGGATATAATTTCTTAGAATCCTAGTTCTTCCATTGGTGGGACTAGATAGTCTGTGTGATAGGTACTATATATTTTTCCTCAAACATGCTTGGAAATGTGAGCATTATTTTGACAACCTTCTTCGAGATAAATCGAAGTTGCTGTACTGGCCAAATACGCAGCGGCCGGCAATGTTGTATGAAAATCCATATCTGTCGTGTTTAGCGGCCAAATAAATTACATAGTAAACTCATATCTGTCGTGTAATTTAAAAATGGAACAATCTTTTACTCCGAAACATGGCGACCAAGGAGGTAACTCATCAAAGGTTTTATTTAAATTTCGAACCGGCTTGCAAATAGAAAGCTGTTTATTGAAAAAAAAACAAATTGTTGTTCGTTGTTCGCATAGAGTAAGAAGAGATAGCATATCGGCTTGTTTCTATAGAAAATGTTGTCGCCAACAAAGGGGGTGAAAAACGGGTGAGGGGAAGGGTTAACATTTAAATACGCTACTTCCCGCTATTATGACGTCAGGCCCAGTTGAGTATCTGTGCACAGTTCGATACAACATCTCTTCCCCAGGGGAGCGCGTTATTGACTCTATGGTTGTTCGTCATTGATTTTGAAAAGAGTTTAAATTTCCGCGAATTATTTGAGAAAATTTATTGTTTTCATTTCCGCGCATTATTTGAGAAAAGTACTATACAAGCCTTGGCCACCACTAGGCATTGATGGACTTACCTGGACTTACGTATGTGTGCCTCGGCTTCGCCTCGGCCCACATTTACACGTTCGTCCATCAATGCCTCTGTTGCTGGCCGCTGCTTCTATCTATTGTTTTTCGAGTTATTTAAAAAATACTGGAAAATTACAAGCTAGGCTGAATGGGATGCATTTCCTTTACCTGATTCTGAATCTGACTTGTTGTTTACGTGCATAGATATATTATACTTTATAATATTATGTCTTAGAAAGTTAGTTTTCTTTTAATAATCTTTCCGGCCATGGCCATGATTTTTATGTTGTAAAATTAATGAATAAAAAATAAATCGATTTTTTTTAATTTATTCTTTAAAAATAGGTGATTAAAAATGAAAATATGTTATCCATTGACCAAGATAATAATTTTCCAAAATCCAATGTTCATTATTTTAAATTGTTTTTGTTTTTATTCTTGTATTTTGCCTTGCAACTGTTTTCTAATATAATCAACTCAACTTCTTAGCTTTCAATATTTCCGAACGGATCTTACTTTTTGTTTGGGTTACGTGTTTTCGAATTTGTTGCCTCAAGTTTGTACCAAGGCAACATGAACATGTTACAGTTAGTCTCAAAGTATTTATAATGCCACTCCATTACCAATAGATGGAGTTATAAGCCTATTTATAAAGTTAAGTATATATTTTTAAAGTAACATGAAAACTACTTAACCGATTTTCATGAAAGAAAGCTAAGAACACTGTCGCAAAAATTAAGCTTTCTATTTTAAAAAAAACGAATCGAATACGGTCCACCCGTTTGGGAGCTACGATGCCACAGACCGACAGACCGACAGACCGACAGACAGACATACGGACAAACAGACAAACTTTTTTTAGTGTGGCATGCATGACGAAACGTGTTGTGGATTATCTCCTATGTACCGATTTGCGCAATATAAAATAAATAGTTAATAACGGAAAAAAAACAGACAAACAAACAGACAGACCGACATAGGCGTCAACTTATATAACGCCCCTCTTTTTGCATCGGGGGTTAAAAATATCTTCACTTCAATGTACATAGACACCAGCAGCAGCATATTTATATTTGGGCTGACGATGATGATGATGATCACATAGACACACTTGGGTTAGGTACATTTTTATAATAATGTTTGTTTAGATTTATAATAAAATATTATATACATCAAGGTCATCAAGGTGTAACAAAACAAAACACCCTATAGTAATACTTAAGGGGGTGCTTCAGATCATCAAACTGAACAACTTTCACTATGGAGACAACTTGGGAATCGTGAAAAAAAAACAGCTGTCCCATACATTTTAGTCGAGTCGGTAGGTAGGTAAGGTACTATATAATTTGTATGGAACAGCTGATTTATTTTCGCGATTTCGAAGTTGGCTTCATAGTGAATCTTGTTCAGTTTGATGGTCTGACACATTCGGAATTGCAATCCGGAATTCCGAATCAGGATTGTGATTTTGTATAGGATTTGACAGCTGCGCAATTCCGAACGCAATTGTGGAGGGGGAAAATCCATACAAAATCACAATCCTGATTCGGAATTCCGGTTTGCAATTCCGTATGTGTGTGGCGGACCTTAAGTATAACTAGGGTGTTTTGTTACAGCCTGTGTATTGTACCCATTTTAACGAGCTCTGTAAATAAAGATAGAAAAAATACAGTAGGCAGTAGGTACCGAAAGTATATCGTACCTACCACCTACCTACGCTCATTATCATTAATATTATTTTAGGAAGTTTTCCGTATTATTTAAACTTATTTTACATTATAATTATGAATTCTATCTATCTATCTACAACGTCACGCCTCTTTCCCAGTGGGGTAGGCAGAGACCAGGGCGCGCCACTTACTACGATCCTATAATTATGAATTGTAGTGTTTAATTGTCCAAATACTCATAGTAGCTTCAAAAGAAGATCCTAGTATAGGAAATAGTCTAACAAAAAAATTTAAGCGTATACAGGGTCATAGGGTAAAGTAAACAGTGCATGCAGTGCAGTTGCATTACTTTAGGGGGTGATTGTACACATGATACTGATCAACTTTCATTAGGAAACCTATAGGAATTTCTCAAAAACATTTTTGCACTTTCATAAATGCAATTTGTATGTAAAATCTAATTTTTTTTTTGCTCCTAGGGTAAGTTGTTTAGTACCATGGGTACAATCACCCCTTAAAGTAATACAACTGTTTACCCTAACACCCTGTAGTTGGCGTATTGGGTGAAATTGATATCATTAGCATCCTTTTAAACTAAGAGTCTACCCATCAAACTGAACAACTTTTACTATTGGAGCAAACCGATCAAAGCAACAAAAAAATCAGCTGTTGCCTTCGATCAAGTATAGTAGGTAGATTTTGAAACGCCGCTCGAAAAATGGCACCATCAAAGCAATGCACAATCTGGCAGCGTGGCTTGTATCGCTCTCAGTCGCTAATCGACCGTGCCTGCAAAAACAACTCACGAAAAGTGCAAAAAACAAGATGGAGTGTCATACTTTCAGTAAGTATCGCTTTGTAATCACATTATCTTCAATATTTTTTATATATCATGGGCATTTAATCGCATTTTTTCTAATATTTTTGTTCATTTACAACCTCGCGGCAAGCACGCAACTATCCCTTTCACTCTCGCCTACGCGAGAATAGTGAGAAAGAACCGAGGATAATGCCTTAGAACAAGGTCGAAGGAGTCGTCATTACTTTTTTTTTTTCGTTCTTTTTAATGTGTTACATTTTATTGACTTATTTGATTAAATGTTTCGATCATTATTGTTTTCCGCAAAATGAAACTTAACTCTAATAAATTAATGTTGAAGTTGAAAATATGTATTTATATCTGTATAATGGCCGGTTCACACAGAGGCGGTTTTGCGGGAAAGCGGGCCGGCCGCGGTTTTGCGGAAAGCGAAGGCGTTCCGGAGCCTGCCACACAGGGTCCGCGCGGCGCGGTAGCGGCGCGGAGGCGGCCGGTGTGACATCCAAAGCGGCGGCGGGGCGGCGCCGCTTTTTTTTAACGGCTCTGGAATCGATGACTGAATTTTTTTGTTTCTCAATCGATATCTGGCGGTCCGCGTGGACTCCGAACACGAATCCGATGTCAGATTTGAGAAAAATGGCCGCCATCTTGAACTTTTTTGATTCTCAACCGATTGCTTCCAAAATCGATATCTGGCGGTCCGCGTGGACTCCGAACACGAATCCGAAGTCAGATTTGAGAATAGTGGCCGCCATCTTGAACTTTTTTGTTTCTCAACCGATTGCTTCCAAAATCGATATCTGGGGGTCCGCGTGGACTCTAAACGCGAATCCGATGTCAGATTTGAGAAAAGTGGCCGCCATCTTGAACTTTTTTGTTTCTCAACCGATTACTTCCAAAATCGATATCTGGGGGTCCGCGTGGACTCCGAACACGAATCCGATGTCAGATTTGAGAAAAGTGGCCGCCATCTTGAACTTTTTTGTTTCTCAACCGGTTGCTTCCAAAATCGATATCTGGGGGTCTGCGTGGACTCCGAACACGAATCCGATGTCAGATTTGAGAAAAACGGCCGCCATCTTGAACTTTTTTGATTCTCAACCGATTGCTTCCAAAATCGATATCTGGTGGTCCGCGTGGACTCCGAACACGAATCCGAAGTCAGATTTGAGAAAAGTGGCCGCCATCTTGAACTTTTTTGTTTCTCAACCGATTGCTTCCAAAATCGATATCTGGGGGTCCGCGTGGACTCCAAACGCGAATCCGATGTCAGATTTGAGAAAAGTGGCCGCCATCTTGAACTTTTTTGTTTCTCAACCGGTTGCTTCCAAAATCGATATCTGGGGGTCTGCGTGGACTCCGAACACGAATCCGATGTCAGATTTGAGAAAAACGGCCGCCATCTTGAACTTTTTTGTTTCTCAACCGATTGCTTTCAAAATCGATATCTGAGGGTCCGCATGGACTCCGAACACGAATCCGATGTTAGATTTGAGAAAAGTGGCCGCCATCTTGAACTTTTTTGTTTCTCAACCGATTACTTCCAAAATCGATATCTGGGGGTCCGCGTGGACTCCGAACACGAATCCAATGTCAGATTTGAGAAAAGTGGGCGCCATCTTGAACTTTTTTGTTTCTCAACCGGTTGCTTTCAAAATCGATATCTGGGGGTCTGCGTGGACTCCGAACACGAATCCGAAGTCAGATTTGAGAAAAGTGGCCGCCATCTTGAACTTTTTTGTTTCTCAACCGATTGCTTCCAAAATCGATATCTGGGGGTCCGCGTGGACTCCGAACACGAATCCAATGTCAGATTTGAGAAAAGTGGCCGCCATCTTGAACTTTTTTGTTTCTCAACCGATTACTTCCAAAATCGATATCTGGGGGTCCGCGTGGACTCTGAACACGAATCCTATGACAGATTTGAGAAAAGTGGCCGCCATCTTGAACTTTTTTGTTTCTCAACTGATTACTTCTAAAATCGATATCTGGGGGTCCGCGTGGACTCCAAACACGAATCCGATCTCAGATTTTAGGAAAGTGGCCGCCATTTTGAACTTTTTTGTTTCTCAACCGATTGCTTCCAAAATCGATATCTGGGAGTCCGCGTGGACTCCAAACACGAATCCGATGTCAGATTTGAGAAAAGTGGCTGCCATCTTGAACTTTTTTGTTTCTCTACCGATTGCTTCCAAAATCGATATCTGAAGGTCCGCGTGAACTCCAAACACGAATCCGATGTCAGATTTGAGAAAAGTGGGCGCCATCTTGAACTTTTTTGTTTCTCAACCATTTGCTTCCAAAATCGATGCCTGAGGGTCCGCGTGGAATCCGAACACGAATCTTATGTCAGATTTGAGAAGTTATCAGTTAGTCAGTTATTGATTTTGGAAGCAATCGGTTGAGAAACAAAAAAGTTCAAGATGGCGGCCACTTTTCTCAAATCTGACATCGGATTCGTGTTCGGAGTCCACGCGGACCCCCAGATATCGATTTTGGAAGCAATCGGTTGAGAAACAAAAAAGTTCAAGATGGCGGCCACTTTTCTCAAATCTGACATCGGATTCGTGTTTGGAGTCCACGCAGACCCCCAGATATCGATTTTGGAAGTAATCGGTTGAGAAACAAAAAAGTTCAAGATGGCGGCCACTTTTCTGAAATCTGACTTCGGATTCGTGTTCGGAGTCCAGGTGGAGCCCCAGATATCGATTTTGGAAGCAATCGGTTGAGAAACAAAAAAGTTCAAGATGGCGGCCACTTTTCTCAAATCTGACATCGGATTCGTGTTCGAAGTCCACGCGGACCCCAGATATCGATTTTGGAAGCAATCGGTTGAGAAACAAAAAAGTTCAAGATGGCGGCCACTTTTCTCAAATCTGACATCGGATTCGTGTTCGGAGTCCACGCGGACCCCCAGATATCGATTTTGGAAGCAATCGGTTGAGAAACAAAAAAGTTCAAGATGGCGGCCACTGTTCTCAACTCTGACATCGGATTCGTGTTCGGAGTCCACGCGGACCCCCAGATATCGATTTTGGAAGCCATCGGTTGAGAAACAAAAAAGTTCAAGATGGCGGCCACTGTTCTCAACTCTGACATCGGATTCGTGTTCGGAGTCCACGTGGACCCCCAGATATCGATTTTGGAAGCAATCGGTTGAGAAACAAAAAAGTTCAAGATGGCGGCCACTGTTCTCAACTCTGACATCGGATTCGTGTTCGGAGTCCACGTGGACCCCCAGATATCGATTTTGGAAGCAATCGGTTGAGAAACAAAAAAGTTCAAGATGGCGGCCACTTTTCTGAAATCTGACTTCGGATTCGTGTTCGGAGTCCAGGTGGAGCCCCAGATATCGATTTTGGAAGCAATCGGTTGAGAAACAAAAAAGTTCAAGATGGCGGCCACTTTTCTCAAATCTGACATCGGATTCGTGTTCGAAGTCCACGCGGACCCCAGATATCGATTTTGGAAGCAATCGGTTGAGAAACAAAAAAGTTCAAGATGGCGGCCACTGTTCTCAACTCTGACATCGGATTCGTGTTCGGAGTCCACGTGGACCCCCAGATATCGATTTTGGAAGCAATCGGTTGAGAAACAAAAAAGTTCAAGATGGCGGCCACTGTTCTCAACTCTGACATCGGATTCGTGTTCGGAGTCCACGTGGACCCCCAGATATCGATTTTGGAAGCAATCGGTTGAGAAACAAAAAAGTTCAAGATGGCGGCCACTTTTCTGAAATCTGACTTCGGATTCGTGTTCGGAGTCCAGGTGGAGCCCCAGATATCGATTTTGGAAGCAATCGGTTGAGAAACAAAAAAGTTCAAGATGGCGGCCACTGTTCTCAAATCTGACTTCGGATTCGTGTTCGGAGTCCACGCGGACCGCCAGATATCGATTTTGGAAGCAATCGGTTGAGAATCAAAAAAGTTCAAGATGGCGGCCACTGTTCTGAACTCTGACATCGGATTCGTGTTCGGAGTCCACGTGGACCCCCAGATATCGATTTTGGAAGCAATCGGTTGAGAAACAAAAAAGTTCAAGATGGCGGCCACTGTTCTCAACTCTGACATCGGATTCGTGTTCGGAGTCCACGTGGACCCCCAGATATCGATTTTGGAAGCAATCGGTTGAGAAACAAAAAAGTTCAAGATGGCGGCCACTGTTCTGAACTCTGACATCGGATTCGTGTTCGGAGTCCGGGGGTCTACTCCGGGACTCGAACTTCGTAATTACGAACACATTTTCGTTGTATTTGGTACTCTAATCGAGATTGCACCGAACTATCGAACGCCCGACATTAGTTTGACACCTCGGTCGATCGAACGGTACTCTAGTGCACGCTGTCAGTGCTCGATGAATTGAATTTGACAGCTGTCAAACTGCTATAACTTCGATAAAGTCAACGACAAGTCAAGAGGTATCTTTTTGATTATCGTAACTAATTTTCGTGAATGAATTAAATGTTTTCAGTGGTTTTCAGTTATGTTTCTGTATGAGAATTGTAAGATCTGCAATCTGGCTGAGATGACATGTACATAAAAGGTATTTCTAATCAAGGCTACTGAATCAAAAGTAGTTCTTGGTTGGTGAAGTAAACCAGAGTCCAGATTCTCCAGATAAGTAGGTACACAATATTTATAAGTTGGTCTAAATCTAGATAGGCGACTGAAGATGATGGGTAAGGTACCTACCTAGTTACGAGGAGTAGTTATGGGTATCAAAAGTCATAAAGTGGATTAAATAGAACCAAGTACCAATACCTAGTTACCTATATTGTTAATGTTGAAGTCGTGCTTGATCGCGATTTCAAATTGGAGCCACTCACACTTCTCTACACTTCTTGAACTCACATCACAAACAAGTATCAAAACCAGGTGACAGTAAACGCTCTATAAGAAATATCTGAGAGCGGGCCCCTTTTCTCCTAGTAGCTACATCTCACTGAAAACATACTATATAAGGCTTTTAGGCTTCAATCCGGTTAAAATACAGGAGTGCGATTTTTGAGTCTCATTCGCTGAGTTCAGCAGTTGGAAATGTCAAAATTACTCTGGAGATATGCATCTTTCTACTGCTGATTTGACTTTCAAAAATCATACTTCAGGAGTGCGATTTTTGAAAGTCAAATCAGCCGTAGAAAGATGCGTATCTCCATAGTAATTTTGACATTTTCAACTGCTGAACTCACCAAATGAGATTCAAAAATCGCACTCCTGGTTGTAAGAAAACACCGAAGTAATATTTGAAGGCATGGTTTTGAATCTGTCATTTACTCGACTGAAATGTATAGGACATCTGATTCTTCTTTTTTCAGACTTCGTCTCCATGGTGAAAGTGGTTCAGTTCAGTTGAATGGTCTAACTAAACCACCGCTTCAAATATTACTAGTGTTATGTTACACTGTATAGGTATGGGTATATGACTCATGAATCTCATGATGGACCAATGCAGCCTGCAGAAAAATTCATGGCACGGCCGTGAAAGAACTAGGTACTAACATTTTCAAAATACCTGAGGATATAATGGATGTACCTATAGAGTTTGAATAGGTTACCTACATATTCTAAGTAGAAACATAATGCTAGTTTTAAACAATATTTACAGTTTCAGATTAAGAAGAGAAAAACAGCCAAAAACTAATTTTTTATAAATCAAGGCAAAAAAGCATATAATCCATGTACCAGCATTATATATGGTTTACGTCACCTTATCTTGGTACTTAAGTAAAAACTACCTACTTTAGTCCCTGGATATGAGAAATTAATTATTATCTAGTTAAATTAAAGTATAAATAAAAGCCAGTTACAATGAAAATATTTTGATGTATTTATTTACTTGAAAACATCACAACACAAAATAGGAAAGGATACCGTTTTATTTGTCGTATTATATTATAATCATACATATTCACACGGCTGTCTCCCATTGGGGAAGGCAGAGACAACGCTGACTGATGATCCTGAGATGAAATTATAATTCTACAAATAATCTTGATACTTACAGGTTTTTACAGAAAGGTGTGGTTATACAGTGTAAATTTTAGGAAAGTTGTTCAGTTTGATTAGTAGAACACATGCTGAAATTATCCGCAGTGATATAAAATTAACCCTGTATCTTAGGGGATATTTTAGATATGACCACACCCCTGTTTGACCTATAATATTCGAAGATTAGATTAGAATAGCCTTAATTGCTAAAGAGTTACATACATTAAAATTATGTTTACACATTACATATTACATGACCTATAACTAGGTGATTTTATAAACACTTCTTTGCTGATTGTTTTTTTATTTTTGTTGTTCTGAACTCTGAACCACCCCTGAAAATCAGGGAAATGTTTAAAAAATCTCCCAGTACCTATAAAATTAATTATAATAAATAGGTAGGTATGTTCACATTCGTAGGTTAACTATTATTTACAATAATAACAAAAAAGCTTTTGACCAAAAGGCAAATAGATTATTTAAAATGAAAAATATATGGGATCCTTCCTAAATGCTGACACTTTTTAAGGGGATGATTAGACTGTCGAACTGAACAACTTTCTCTATGAAAGCTCGTTCATACAAAACTGCAAACCTACTCTAGCCAAATGTATGGGACAGCAGAATTTTTTTCCGCGATTTCGATGTAGGTCCCATAAAGAAAGTTGTTCAGTTTGATGGTCTGATCATCCCCTTAAAAAAGTGTCAGCACTAAGAAGGACCCTGTATATGCTGACAAATGCTAACATCACATTAAGCCAACTACTAAAATCATAATTGAATGACAAATTTTTCAGAAAGTAAATTAAATTAATTATTATTATTTCATAACACTGATAACAATAAAGTCACTCACAAACTAACAAAAATCAAAAACCAATAACGAAAATTACAAACCAATAATAAAGGGTTCTTAAATTTTTTATTATTATTTGCGTTCCCATTTCCGAATATGAACCCCTTATATTTGCCATGAATACAGGGTAAAATTGAAATCATTGGCATCCTTTTAAACTATGAGTCTACTCATCAAACTGAACAACTTTTAGTATGGGAGCTAAACTGTAATGCCTACTTGACTCAAAGGTATGAAATAGCAGATTTCATTTTTGCTACGATCAGTTTGCTCCCATGGTAAAGTTGTTCAGTTTGATGGGAAGACTCTTAGTTTAAAAGGATGCCAATAATTTCAATTTCACCCTGTATAACCCTCCCCTGTGCCCTACTCCCCGGTGGGATGTATAATAGGCTGATGATGTCATATTTAAACTGGATTTGAAACTAAAACAGAAACTGTGTAAGTATGTTCTGAGTTTTCAGAATATCTCTGACTACCCCCTCGGGGAATATAGTCGTGAGCGTAAATTTAAAAACTAAGAACCCGTTAAAATGTTTAATTTTAGTTGAATAAAATAATAACCAGAGTGCAGCGCAGCGGTCAATGTGGTGATCATGTGGGGAGGCCTATGCCCAGCAGTGGACATCTATCGGCTGATATGATGATGAAACAATAACCACGTTACCACAACTATGCTGACAAATACAAAGTAAAAGTAAAGTTAGATTAGAGCAGCACTGGTTGGTTTGATACTTGAGCAATTAATGGGGCTCGGGACGAGGTTTGAGATGATTGCGTTTGACATGACATCAACTGACTGACAGGGCTGGGAGTGCTGGGTAGAACGTGCTGGTATGACATCAGATCCCTCTTGATATCCTGTAAAAAAGAAAAGATATTTATAGAATCTGTTTTTTAAACACTCGTCCCGCTGGGGACCTACATGCACACATTTGTGTCAAGTGGTTTATGGTGGGTATCTTTTCGACCGCAGTAACACTGCGTAAGAAAACTATAACTTAATCACCTTCTATGTATAACAACCACAGGAAAAAATGGGGTGGCCCATTTTAAGCCAGAACGATAAGAACGTTGGCACACAAGCAGTTGTTCGGAGCTTCCCAAAACCACCTCCCATAATATCAATTTATCTCAGCTCCCAGAAGGCCCATATATCCTTAATCGCAGTCCCTCACTATTTTATTGGCCTAGCCATCTTTTTGGTTTGATGTTTTCGGTCTGAACACATAAGGAACATACTACCCGGGCGAATTAACTTAGCACCTGGCTCGCACGTGGCTGGGAATTCGACACCCCTCCTGCTACCCCCCGCGGGACCCCGCCGTCGCTGTGCGAGGCCAGTAGCATAGCATCTCAGTTACCGTTGCACGTATCCCTGCACTTTAGCATTTTCGAGTTATTCTTTCAGTTTTCCTAGTTTTTTATTCCGATCCACGTGCGAGACAGGTGTCAAGTTAATTCGCCCGAGTTGTAAGTTTATCAGTTCATGTTAATAATTGAAAAATATAGTTACTAAGGTAAATAAATGGTGTACCTTCTTCCCGCTACGGATTGGTTGTGCCCCAACGCAACGGAGTAAAATTTTAACTGCTTTCTCCCAAAGGCTTTTGGACTTCTCCCTTCCATCAGCACCTCGTCGTAGATGATCAACCACTGGCAAGGTATCTGTCAAGCTGGCTTGACTATGGCTCATAATTATTCTGTAACATTTTCAAATAAAACGTGTTGATTTCGACAGCTTAGATTAGATTTACTAATATATTTGGTCAGAATGTCATCTTAGGGGCGGTTATATTATATTATATAGGTATAAAATTGTACTTACACTGTTTGTTTTTAATTCAATTCAATGTTTCTCGATTTATTAAAGCTGTTTACTTTTTGAATTTTCTTTTGACTTCATGACACCACAATACACACTCGTTTTTTTTTCCGGTTTAGTAAGGCAAAGGGGAAATTAGCCCATACAGCCAATTTGTAATGTGTAAATGACATATTTTTCCTACAAATCAAAGGATTCCTTAATTCCATGTTAGTATAGAAGTCGCTAAGTGTCCCTAAAGTATCAAAATGTTAATCGTTTTTGCAAAAAGAGATCCAAATAATTATAATCAACTTTTCTTCAAAATCCGGGAATAATAAAACCGTGCACTAAAAAAGACCTAAAAAGTCTATATTTGTTCGATATTTGTCTATGGTGATCGCGTGTTCGATGAATCCTTGTAGCTTCGAACTTTGCGCTAGAGTACCGATCTTCGCACAAGTCGAACGACTGTCGAGGCGAACCGTCGAATCGGTGATCGAAACCCCGGGTGAGGGCCCAGGTGGAGCCCCAGATATCGATTTTGGAAGCAATCGGTTGAGAAACAAAAAAGTTCAAGATGGCGGCCACTGTTCTGAACTCTGACATCGGATTCGTGTTCGGAGTCCAGGTGGAGCCCCAGATATCGATTTTGGAAGCAATCGGTTGAGAAACAAAAAAGTTCAAGATGGCGGCCACTTTTCTCAAATCTGACTTCGGATTCGTGTTCGGAGTCCACGCGGACCGCCAGATATCGATTTTGGAAGCAATCGGTTGAGAATCAAAAAAGTTCAAGATGGCGGCCGTTTTTCTCAAATCTGACATCGGATTCGTGTTCGGAGTCCACGTGGACCCCCAGATATCGATTTTGGAAGCAATCGGTTGAGAAACAAAAAAGTTCAAGATGGCGGCCACTTTTCTCAAATCTGACATCGGATTCGTGTTCGGAGTCCACGCGGACCCCCAGATAACGATTTTGGGAGCAATCGGCTAAGAAACAAAAAAGTTCAAGATGGCGGCCACTTTTCTCAAATCTAACATCAGATTTGTGTTTGGAGTCCACGCGGACCCTCAGTTATCGATTTTGGAAGCAACGGTTTAGATAGAAAAAAGTTCGTAACGTTCTATAACAAAAGGAAAATAAAATAATACTAGTGGCACAAAAGGACTAGAATCCAGTGCCGTAAAGCGATTTATTAAAAAAAATCGTGGAAAAATACAAAATGCAGTGCGGTAAATACCGCCTCCGGACCGCGACGCGCCCGCCTCCGCTCTGTGTGACACCTCGCATTGACTACAATGGAATACAGCGGCCGCGGCCGCCTCCGCGCCGCCTCCGGTCCCGCGCCGCCGCCGCCTGTGTTCTGCGCGGTACCGGCCGCACCGCGCCGCTCCCGGCCCGGTTTTCTGTGTGGCAGGGTGCATATAAACTCGTACATTACAACAATCCCGCCTCCGGACCGCCTCCGGAACCGCTTTCTGTGTGAACCGGCCTTAAGTAAGAATTGACGCGGCGCGCCGCAGATTGGGTTTGGTTTAAGCGAGCGCGCATGATGGTTTTCTCGTTTTGTCGCTTTGTCGTGCGTGGAATGCTAGCCCTACTATTTATCTACCCTGTATTTGATCGCAGCCTACAACCGTTCCTTTAATATTTGAGAGTCAAAGCAATATTACTTCAAGTTTACTATTCACCCTAATCAATTGCATAATAAGTACAAAACAAAGGTAGGTACCTAATCAGGGAAGCACCATAATTCTTCACCCCAAGAAATACAAGGTTTTATAGGGAACGAGCTTTTACCCGCGACTTCGTCCGCATAAATTATATACCAGATTTTAAGTCAGATGATAAGCTATCAAACAAAAAATGTTTCATCAAAATCGGTTCAGTAGTTTTTGCGTGATACTCGAACAAACAAACATTTAAACAAACAAACAAACAAACAAACGAACAAACAAACAAACAAACAAACAAACAAACAAACAAACAAACAAACAAACAAACAAACAAACAAACAGACAGACAAAATTTTTGATTTGGAATCAGCGAAGCCTAAAAACCATATCGTAATCTTTTTTTTGTAAATATCTTCAATGAACAGACACACTTCTGTTACAGTTTTATAATAGTTTAGATAGGGCTAAAGATGCATTCAGTGTCATCCAATATTTTTTCTTTACATAAAATCTTATCACAAAGAATCGCTCTTCTGATGAGATTTGTTTAATGAAATTGTAATTTTATCACGTATTATTAGTTTATTACAAACTAAAAAAAAAAAATCTCAGCGACTCCACACCTCCTATAATCCATGTTCCAAGCCACAGTGACAAGCACATGGCGCCAGTGTGACCAGATACAATTTTACGAAAATACCGAGCCACCGAGGAAAACATCATGAGGAAACCTGCATGCTTCGATGCATGTATTGTACCTGCTGTCCGTTACAAGTGGCGACGGGCTCACTCGCTGTCGCACTGTACAGGGTTTCGGTACTACTAGTGAAACGTGGATGTTCTGATGTTTCAGAATATCTCTGACTACCATCGGGGAATATAGTCGTGAGCATATGCATGCATGCATGCATGCCGAGGCACCTCAAAAATACTGAAATATACCAACTTGCACAGGGAAAATATACCAATAACAATACTGATTTGCAAATCAAGTTTTATTCATTTAACATCACAATAAATGTTAGAATGGATATTTTAACATTATATTCGGTTCGGAGGATTAAAATGACAAAAACGTAGGTACTATAAATTTGGGGATCTTTGCTCCAGAATGAAAATGTGGACTAAATCCGGGATTCCCTGAAAATGTTCACGAGGACGATCGCTACGGTGCTGCTATAACTTTTTATGCAAAATATACCCAAAAATACTGACTTCCGCCACTACATCTACAAAAATACTGATGCTCGGAAAAGTCGATAAAATATACCAAAAAAGTATTAAAATACAGAATCTGGTCACACTGCATGGCGCCGCGGCACGGATTACGGCGGCGCACTGCCATTTTGCCGCCATTGGTTATATATCGCCTTACTATTCTAACGCACGTCCAATAAAATGAGCACGTCTCACTCCTGCGTGTGCACGGTTTGGTAAGCAGTTCCAAAATGACGTTACACGCATATCCTTTGTGACGATTTTGTACTTTATTACTTTAACCGTAAAGGTCATTTCAAAATGAATATTTTTTAATAAGTAAAAAGTGAAACAACTGGCTTTCGACGTTATCACTGCGCATTAAGGTCTATGTTAAGATGAAAGGCTGACGAGGTATATACCTGAATAAGTATGAATTGACGCGGCGCCGCAGATTCGGTGTGGTTTTGCATAAGACTGTACGTCTATCCTATATTTGGTCGCTGGCTGTTGCATACATTTGAGTCGAGTAGGCACTGCAGTTCATAATTATGGGACAGCTGATTTTTTAACCGACTTCAACAAAAGAAGGAGGTTCTCAATTCGACCCGTATGTTTTTTTTTTGTATGTTTGTGACATGATATCTCGTAAATTATGAATGAATCTTGTGATGATTATTTGTTTGTTTGGTAGAGCATACTCCAGAGGTGGTCCCATATAAATTTTATCGTAATTGGTTCATGACTTTCTACAAGAATAACAAATATATATACGCGACCTGATTACTCGTCAATTATGAATTGATCTTGTAGTGATTCTTTTTCTGTTTGCTGTGAGGATTCTCTTTCTGTTTGGTGGATCATACTTCAGAGGTGGTCCCACATAAATTTTATCGAAATTGATTCATGACTTTCTACAATAAAAACAAATATTTATATCTAGTAATATATATGTCTTTGATTTATATACAGATCACAGATGACGTTTTGGTTTGTTGATTCGGATCAAAGCAAGATCAAAGAATTTCCGGTTATAATAAAGTACTCTTTGGACTGTCATAACATGGTCATAACATAACCAAGAAGTTTGAAATCATATCTGTAGGTAGAATTTCAAAGAAGGTGGCATAGGTATACCGAAACCATGGATATAAACTAATGGATACAAAATCCTCCTTACAAACATTGAAACACGACAGTTGACCATGGCGGTCGGTAATGTTCGTCCTTTTTTTAGGGTTCCGTAGTCAAACATGGAACCCTTACTTTCGTCTATTCTGTCTGTCTGTAATAATTTATTCAATATAGGAGCTTAAAGCCCACTTATTAAACGTCAAATCTTTTTTAACCGACTTTTAAAAAAAGGAGGAGGTTCTATGTTAGGCTGTATGTATTTTTTTATGTATGTAAGATATATGGGATGTATTTATTGACGAAACCTGTTATGGATGTGAGTGGTGTACCTTATTACCTTTGACGAAGCCTGTTGTGGATGTGAATGTTATACCTATTGCCTTTGACGAAGCCTGTCGTGGATACGCACTTTGTACATTTCGTTTTAAATAAATCCTTTATGTATGTTCATCGATATTTTCATCAATTGTTAACCAGTTAAAAAATTCTTTTTCTGTTTGAAATGCTATACTCCGTAGGTGGTCCTATTTTAATTTTGTGATGATCTGATGAGACATTGTGGAGCTACATAATAGAACTCCTCAAAAGTTGACAGCAAATCATCTGCGATTGAACGATTTGCTTCGTTTCAATGTACCCTTTGCGTGTATAACTGATATCTGAGTCGAATTAGCATATAGGTACCCTTTGCGTGTATAACTGATGTCGGAGTCTAACTAACATATTTAATCACTGAAAATTATGAAATAAAAATTAAATTTTTACAAAAAAATAAAAACCGACTTCAAAAGTAAAAAAAGTGAAAAATAATATTTCAGCCTATGACTTTTACGTTCGAATCTATAAGATTTTTTTTTCTAACCTACTTCATCCCTCTGCTGGGCAAAGGCCTCCCCTTTAATCTTCCAACCATCTCTATCCTGGGCAAGCTCTGGCCACATGTCGTCAAAAGCATCAAAGAAAATTAATTTGTTTTATTGGAGTCGGTGTCAAGCCAAGCCAATAAATTACTGCAAGCCCAGTCGCGAATCGTACCGCCGGCTTGACAGCGACTTCAATAAAACAAATTAATTTTCTTGGATGCTTTTGACGACAAGTGGCCAGAGCTTGCCCAGGATAGAGATGGTTGGAAGATTAAAGGGGAGGCCTTTGCCCAGCAGAGGGATGAAGTAGGTTAGAAAAAAAAATCTTATAGATTCGAACGTAAAAGTCATAGGCTGAAATATCATTTTTCACTTTTTTTACTTTTGAAGTCGGTTTTTATTTTTTTGTAAAAATTTTTAGTTGCTCCGATCGGTTTGCTGCCATAGTAAAAGTTGTTCAATTTGATGGGTAGACTCTTAGTTTAAAAGGATGCTAATGATATCAATTTCACCCTGTAGTTATGGAACTCATGACGATTTATTTCTCATAATCTTGTGGGCTTAAAATAAATTGGCTCCTGTAAAAAGGACCCTACACAAAATTGGTTCGATACCTACCTAACTAATTGACAACATTTCATTTATCATTTGTTAGTGAAATACGAAAACCATTTCGAGATTTTTGGATTCTTATCATGAATATCATGATAAATATTTTTATTTATTTTTTTATGTAATAGTTTTCAAAGTATTTTGAAAAAAAAAAAAAAATAATACAGAGGTAGGCATCACCCATCAGATGTCCTTTGCCTTCTGATGAGCAGGTAAATTAAAAAAAAAGTCTTGACATTGACAACTTGACAACATTTATGTCAAACTGTCAAACTAACGACAAAACGGTGCGTTCCGAATCGCGCCACGATAAATGTCGATCCGATTTGACGTGAGCGCTACCACGATCAAAAACGTGACTTTATCACGATGACCGACGTCACTACCGCTACCGCAGCTCGGAGCGTTAGCTCTGTGAGCGAGTTATTAAAAATGACGTTTGACAGTTTTGTAGTAGTAAATTTTTGAGTGAATTTTTAAGTGACGTTTGACAGTTTTGTAGTGGTAATTAATTTTTGGTTTGTTTAAGTCTCGATTTAGATTTCTTTAGAAGCATTGGGTTTGATCATGTTCTAAAAATGACGAATAAAAGATTTATTAATAGGAATATTTGAATGTTGTGATGTGAACGGTGTGAACGCGATATCTAGCGTTCCGAATTGGTAGGACGCTATCAGCACTGTAAGCGCGATAACGCAAATCGAACGGGTGCCAGCGCTGTAATCGTTCACAACACTGTTGGCGTGATTCGGAACGCACCGTAAGCAAATGCAATTTTTTTTTTATTTTGGGCAAAGCATGGGCAAAGGCTACGGCAAAGGTATTACTTTTATACAGCCAACCTCTGTAACTTACGTCAAACAATTTTTTAGTAGATATTTTCTCTGAAACGAAAGAAAAATAGGAAAAAATAAAAAATATGGGTCTCGTATTTAACGGTAAACTATCCATAAAGCAAATAAAAATAATGCTTGTTGTCAATTGGTGCTCGCTTTTACGCGCTTTCGTAATTGTTACACCAGCTGTGATTTTCGATTTTATTGCGTCACCAAATACTAGAAGCGCATAAAGTAGCAAGCGTTCATCTTGAAACTTTCAAGTCTCTTTGAAGCGCGTGATGCTATAATTCTGAATCGAATATGGAGTGTTAGGGAGACATAGATGCTCCATTAGAAATGGCATTAAATTGAAGAGCTCCATACATCATCAAATATTCACCGTTTCCATCACAATGTCTAGGGAGGTTGGCAAGAAATTATCAACTTTACTGTCTGTAGGTAATCGTCAAATTCGAGGATCATATGCAATAATCTACAGGGTGTTAGGGTAAACAGTTGTATTACTTTAAGGGGTGATTGTACCCATCCATGATACAGAACAAGGAAATTCGCAAACATTTTTTTCGATTTTTTCAAACAAAAGTTCGATCAGCATTTAGTATGGGTAATACATTTTTTTTTTACGAATTTCCTAAAGGTTTTTTAGGGATAGTTGTTCAGTATCATAGATACAATAACCCCTTAAAGTAGGTAATGCAACTGTTTACCCTAACAGTCTGTATAAACTGAAAATTCATGTGTGACATGGGAGGATATACCCAAGCAAGAGCGCGCTCCATACAAACGAAGTTTGATTCTTGCAAAGAAATTTTAAACACGATCTAAGCAGAAACTATACCGGTGGTACCGATGTAAGATTTTCGTTAAAATGTAGTTTTTATGTTACAATGGCCTCGATTCGGACTGTGACACGACTTAACTTAACAAAATGTATTCGTGTCACTTTCTAAAATAAGATTAAGAAAAGAAACAGAAAACCAACAGCTGACTTTAGTGCTGTCAAAGTGACGTTAAACGCCCAAAAACGCTTTAAATAAGATGGCGTACATTATGATGGCATCTTATTTTGGGCGTGTAACGTCACTTTGACAGCACTAAAGTCAGCTGTTGGTTTTCTGTCTCTTTTCTTGATCTTATTTTAGAAAGTGACAGGAATAAGTTAAGTTAAGTCGTGGCACAGTCCGAATCGAGGCCAGTGGCTCAAATACGTCATCTCTCGGCTCTCATATTATAGCACTATAGCAGGATATTTAGGATAATGTACCATAGGAAGCTATCCGACGAAATATACATAGATAGCACCAAAGGCTTTTATAAGCTTTGATTAAATTAAAATAACGGAAGATAGGTGACGTTGTTACATTACGCTCGCGAAAAATGGACCAGGAGTTCTTTGCCAGGAGTGCGATTTTTGAACCTCATTTGTTGAACTCAGCAGTTGTAAATGTCAAAATTACTATGGAGATACGTATCTTTCAACTTCTGATTTGACTTTCAAAAATGTTAGTGTCTGTCCGTCCGTCTATCCGAGCATTTTCTCAGAGACCGTAAGACATAGGAAGTTGAAACTTGGTACAGATATAGCAAGTGCTGGTCCAATATCATAAATTAAGTAAAAAAGCTTAATTTTTATATTGGGGGCACTTTGAGGAGTAAGAAAGGGTAAATAAAAAATAAATATTTTCCTACCCTTTGGTACCATAGGGCAGAAAAATATTTATTTTTTAGTTACCCTTTCTTACTCCTCAAATTGCCCCCCAATAAAAAAATTAAGCTTAAAAATATTTATTTTTTATTTACCCTTTCTTACTCCTCAAATTGCCCCCCAATATAAAAATTAAGCTTTTTTACTTCATTTATGATATTGGAATCAATTGAAAGCTTATGAAAATACAAGTCTAAAAATATAGTTTTCAAATGTTTTATTAAAACTTTGTTTAATAAAATTTTCAATTAAATCCGAGAAATTGCTGTCCCCACCTATATTACAAAAAATATAGCCGTATAGGATCATAGGATCTGAAAAAAATCATGAACATCAGAAATAACGTGTAGATGGCGGGAAAATTATCAGGGTGGCATTAACTTTGATAGTTTTTTTCTATAGGTACCCAAAAAACTAACACTCGTGAGACCAGTGTCAAATGATCTTCACTTACTAATTACTATAATATGACCACATACTATGTAAGTGTCAATTTATAGTGGTTGATATTAATAAATGTTAAACAAATGGTAGTACGTGGCACTAATTGCTCGAGTCCCTATTCGTAGGTACTTGGCCGGTTTTTAAATTACAGAAACAGATATTTGAAACAATTATCTAGGACATGTTTCACCACTTTTGGATGAGTTCTTGTTAGCTTATCTGACAGATCGCTTGCCATATTTTCAATTAGAAACATTATGTCAAATAAGCTATCAAGAACTTCTTACTCTCACTTACTTTTAGAACAGCTTTAGAAAAGTCCAGATGGGTGTGTCCAGAATTGGCCAGAAAGCTAAATAAGAATCGGAATATCTTTTCATATTTATATGGAACTAGCGACTCGCCCCGGCTTCGCACGGGTGCAATGCTGATATAACCCTTCCTCTTGAATCACTCTATTTATTAAACAAAACCGCATCAAAATCCGTTGCGTAGTTTTAAAGATCTAAGCATACATAGGGACAGATAGAGGGAAGCGACTTTGTTTTATACTATGTAGTGATAGTGATTACGTATATTCTTTGGTATAGGTAGGTACCCCGCTTTGGTACTCGTTTTCTTGTCAAGCTTTGGCTACAAGTGTACAAAGCCAAACCATCAGCATCATATGCGCTCTTAGTACTCTGTGACGCAATAAAATCGAAAATCACAGCTGTGCGCTGCGCTGTGGAATCGTCTGGCGCGTGCGTGGCCTCGACCCGTAGCGGCTACATCACAGCGTAGCGCTGCAGCTTTGTAAGTGTAAGCAGACAGTGATACTAATCTCACAGTTGTCAAAAATCCCGTCCCGCAGCCACACTCTGTGTGGCCCAGCCTTTAGACCAACGCAACTCCGGGGTTCGTACCCCTTATGAGTGCACTCGGGCAGGCTTAAGTTCTTTCAGTATTACTGGTGTAGTCCTCACATAGTCCGCAGCAATAAGCAGTCGATGCTGCCCTTCGATGTATATTGTTGATCGAAGATGCTGCCTGAATCATGTTGTATTGGTCATTTGGACAAAAAAAACTTAGAATTGTGTTCATAAGAGCTGTATGGGTAGCATGCCAATCCGCGATAACCGTGATACGGGTGTATCACATCGGCATCGGCATCGGCTGTATAAAATCGGGTTACACTGTGGTCTATTGCTTGTAGAAAAAGGACAACCGCCGCTCTCCCTTTAAATGTATAGAAGTTTTGACTGAAGTCAAATGTGTAATAAATTATGAGGTTTTATAAAAACGACTCAGATAGTATCTTTTATTTTTTTAAAGATTTATTTAATCATTTATTATTAATAAAGTATAAAAAAGCAGCAACCCCAACATGGCTGTCAATGTTGTTTAGTAGGAGGAGGTAGGAGGTTTTGCAAGCACAATGTTTATTTATATAAAAATGATTAAAACTAATAAATCATTATAAAATAAACTAATGCCTGCAGTTAGTTTCTAGTGTTCCATAGTCCATAATTAAAATAGAAGGACGGCTATACATTTTTGGGTATTATGTGCCAGATGTCCTTTCTTACTTACATATCCATGCTAACTGATGAACAGCCTAACTGATTTTGATGACATTTTGTATGGAGATAGCTTGACGCTCATTTTCACGCTATGGTAGCGTTAAATTTCACGCCACTTTCACGAAACCGTCGCAAAAAATTCCGTGAAACTTTTTTGCAATTTGTGGCGAAATCGGTGGCTTTAGCCTTCAATTAAATTTTTCACACTTGTGAGGTCCTAGAAATACCTGAGATCAAACGCATAATATTCAATAACTAGCTTTTGCCCGTGATTCCGTCTGCGTGGACGTAATAATATTATGTAGACTATGTGTTATTCTGGGCTATGAACTATCTACACTACAGGGTAAATTTTACATCACTGCGGATAACTTCAGCATCTATTTTATTTTGTTAATTTATTAAGATGCAATTATATTATCCAGATGATTTAGTAATTTGTAAATAAAATTGTAGGTGAATTTAATGTTGTAGTGCCCAACCGGGTTTCATGCATGGAACTATTTTAAGTTATTAAGAACCTATGTACCCATGAAAGCAACCAATAAATGAATATGAATATGAATATTTTACTCATCAAACTGAACAACTTTTACTATGGAGCCAACTTCGAAATCACGAAATAAAAATCAGCTGTCCCATATAAAACTGCAATACCTATTCGACTCAAATGTATGGGACAGCAGACTTTTTTTGAGCGATTTCGAAGGTTGCTAATTTTAAGATTCCTCAGTGATATAAAATTTACTCTGTATATGCCAAGTTTCATCGAAATCGGTCCAGCCGTTTTAGCGTGAAAGAGTAACAAACATCCATACAAATTTTCTCGTAATAATAAATACCGATAAGGTAAACATATTCGTTACGTAATCAAGCTATTATATTTATTAGACAAGACATTGACAGGTATCAAAATCATCAAGCATGGAGATGGCTGTATAGAGTTAACTAAGAAGTTTCCTATACACCACAATTCTCCCCTCCTAGCTGCTGCGGATTAAGGGTGCAGCTAAGAGCTGGTCGAGGTGTCTGCGCCAGACAGCGCCGCTATCGGTGCGGAGCTCGTAGTGCAGTTTTCCCAGTCGTTTCGTGATAGTGCCAAATTGCCAGCGCTGTGCGGTACTGCGGTAGTCACGAGCTTGCACATGATCACCAGGATTGAACTGCTTGATGTTGATGGGGTGCCTTAGAAAAGTCTCTTTGCCTGCATTTCTCAAAAGCATAGCATGCAATGCTGTGCGTATTTCTCTGCCAAACATGAGTTGGTACGGCGTATGGCCATCCGCGTTTGGCGTTCTTCGGAGACGAGTTTTCACAATTACCAGGTTCTCGTGTAGGTTACCTCCTTCCCCCTCTAAACTTCGCAAAACTCTCTTGACTGTCTGCACAAACCGTTCTGCTTGTCCATTCGTTGCAGGGTGGTATGGAGCGGAGGTCCGGTGTCGAACCATACTGTCTCTAAGGAAACTTTCGAACTCTTCTGAGACAAACTGGCGTCCGTTGTCCGAGACTAAAACTTGAGGTATCCCAAAGGTGCAAAATAATTCCTTCAGTTTCTGAATACACCAGGAGCTTGTGGTTGACTTAGTGGGTATAATCTCCGTCCATTTTGAGAATGCATCCACAATAATAAACAGTTGGTGCCCGTAAACAGGGCCCGCGAAATCAATGTGAAGTCTTTGCCATGGGCCATCAGGATGTTCCCAGTGGTGTACTGGTGCTTTCTCTGGTTCGTTTTGTTGCATTCTGCAGGCTCTGCAAGATTTTACCTTCGTTTCAATGTCGTTATCAATCCCTTTCCAATAGACGAAACTGCGGGCTAGAAGCTTCATCTTCACAATTCCTGGATGACCTAGATGCAATTCATTCAGTACGCGTTCGTGAAGTGTTCTGGGAATAAGAACTCGCATTCCTCTCATTATACATCCGTCGTGTAAGGTAAATTCGTTATCCTTATACCCGAGCGTTCTCAATGATGCTCCGGATTTTAATGCTTGTAGTAAGGTTGTATGATCGGGGTCATTCTTCGTCTCAGCCGCTATTGTGTCAGGATTAATATTAATAGTATGTATTTGCTGCATTTGAAAGTTGTAATTCTGGTCAATTCTGTTAGTTTTAGTGTTTTCAATAGGGAATCTGGACAAATAATCAGCGTTAGAGTTGTTTCCTGAGGTTCTATATTCAATCGTGTAGTTGAATCCCGATAAGAAGTGAGCATAGTGGAATAGTCTCATCGTGCTCATCGCTGGTAGGGTTTTGTGTGGATGGAAAATGGATGTCAGCGGTTTATGATCCGTGACGAGTATAAACTTTCGGCCGTAGATAAAGTGGAAGAACTTTTTCAACCCCCAGTATATTGCCGTAGCCTCCTTGTCTATTTGACTGTATTTCTTCTCACTGTCCGATAACGTTCTCGAAGCAAACGCTATCGGTCTCTCTGATCCATCGAGGAGTCTATGTGATAGCACCGCACCAAGTCCCAGTGGTGATGCGTCTGTAGCTAATACTAAAGGTTTTGTGGGATCAAAATGTATCAGTACTCTTTCGCTCAAAATTTCCTTCTTTATTTGAATGAAAGCTTGGTCGCATTCTGTAGACCAACGAAAGCTTGATTCTTTCTTTAGTAGGTTATTCAGCGGGTTTGTGATTGATGCTAGGTTAGGTATAAATTTGTTGTAAAAGTTTGCCATACCCAAAAATGTCCTCAGTTCTGCGGTGTTTGCTGGGCGTTCAGATTTGATTATAGCGTTTATCTTGTCTCTGTTTTTGTGTAGTCCTTCTTTGTCGATCGTATGTCCGAGGTAATTTATGCTAGTTTTGAAAAAGTGACACTTGTCTTTATTTACTCGAAGGTTATTCTCTTTCAGTTTGTCTAGAACCAACTTCAGTCTCTGTAGTAGTTGCTCTTTTGTTGCTCCTTGTATGATAATGTCGTCAAAGAAGCATTTAACTCCTTCTAGCCCTTGTAAAAGTTTATCCATAAACTTCTGCCATAAACTCGGTGCGACCTTTACTCCGAACATGAGCCTATTTACTTTATAAGTACCTTTATGTGTGCTGAGTGTTTGTAGCATTGCGCTTTCCTCATCCATCACCATGTTGAGGTACGCTTGCGTAATGTCGAGTGTACAGAATAACTTTCCTCCGTTCATTTCTGCAAAAATATCTTCTATCATAGGTATTGGGTATTGTTCGTCTTGAATCACTTGGTTCAGGGTGACTTTGTAATCGGCGCATAATCTGATAGAGCCGTTGGGTTTGACAACTGGTACCACTGGGGTACCCCACTCGGAATGGTCAACTTTTGTAATGACACCTTGTTTGCATAGCCGTTCTATCTCTTCATCTACTCTGGTTTTTAAAGCGTAAGGTATTCTTCGTGGTTTAATAAAAATTGGCTGCGTGTTTTCTTTCAGGTTAAGATGTCCTTTGTAATTAGGTATTTCGCCAAGGTCTGACATGAAGACTGAGGTCTTATAAAGCTCTAACAGTTGATCTAATTCAAAGTTTTCAGTGTGTTGTACCGTTTTTATGTCTGCTAGGTTCAGTGTCTCGAGTTCCTTCATCCAACTGCGTCCGAAGATAGGGTCTACGTTGTCGTTAATAATATACAGTTTCCCGTGGAATTCCTTTTCTTGATATTTGCATTGGACGTATGTGACTCCCGCTGGTTTGATTATTTCTCCAGTATATGTTCTAAGTTTGATATCTGTCTTGAATAGCCTTTTTTTAATATTTAGGTTTCTGTAGTCTCGCATTGACATTGACGATAGTGTAGCTCCAGTATCAAATTCCATCTTTAGTGTAGTGTTTTCAATTTGTACGGTTATGATGAACTTTTCAGATGCTTCTCCGACTATCACATTAATATCGTTCCAGTCATCGTTATCGCTTACAGCTGGTTCTTCTAATTGATGTGTGTTCAGTCTGGTTGTGTTGAAGTTCGCGTCGGACTGGTGTTGCAGGCAAACACGGGCAAGATGACCAACCTTATTGCATTTTCGGCAGGTTACGTTGATGGCAGTACACGTGTTGGATTCATGAGTAGATCCACAGCGGAAACATTTCCCTTTTAGATCTCTGAATGTGATTTGCTTTGGGCTTGGAATCTTCGATCGGTAAGTATTCTTGTTTGTAGATATTTTGTTGATGTGTTCTTGACTGGTGCTTGGTTGTTCATTAGTGATCATTGTTGCGTTTTCTGCCTTACCCATTTCGATGGATGTTGCGATCTGTGTTAGTGATTTGAATGTACATACTGTTGGATCTTGTAGGATTCTCGTTCGTGCGTCACTATCTTTCAATCCTCTTATAAATTGTAGGCACAGAAAGCTTTCTGATGTATTTTGTTGACAATGTTGGCATTTGAATTCACAGTTGGTTGTAAGTTTCTTTAATTCTGCTGCATATTGGGCTGCTGTTTCATCGAACTTTTGTGTTCTCGTTATAAATTTGTGTTGTTGTGCCCATTTGCTAGGTTTAGGGTCTAAATAGTCGTCAAGTGTTTCGGTAATAAGATCAAATGTCATATTCATTGGCTCTTCTGGACATACCAGATCGCAGAGTTTCTCATGGAGTTCTGGTGATAAGGTGGAAAGTAGGATGTTGGTCTTCATCTGTGTTTCGGTGATTTCATTCAATCTGAAGTACACTTCCAGTCTCTTTCTAAAATTATTAAATTTTTCTGAGTCTTGCAGTGGTTGGAAATTGATTTTTGGTGAGTTCTTACGGTCGTATTGTTGTTGCCGCTGATCTTGTTGTTGGTGTTGTTGTTGTTGTTGGTTTTGTTTCTGTTTCATCAAAAGTTTCATTGTAATTGTAGTATATAGTTCTTCAAACTCGTATCTGTATTCCTGTTCTTGTGCGTAGGAGGTTTCGTCGTTAGCTTCGATAGTCTGGTCCTCAATGTTCTTTTGTATTCCCCGCAGTGACTGAATCGTCTCTTTCAGCCCTTGGGAGCGGGCGGTGATGTCCTCGTCAGACATCGTCGTCCTCTGTTCGATGTAGTTGTCGAGTCGTGTGAGCAACCCGCGTAGGGTGCCCCGATGTTTCCTTACTTTATCCATATTCTGTAGTGTTTTTAGGATGTTTTTATGGGTTCAGAATCGTCGCCAGTAATAAATACCGATAAGGTAAACATATTCGTTACGTAATCAAGCTATTATATTTATTAGACAAGACATTGACAGGTATCAAAATCATCAAGCATGGAGATGGCTGTATAGAGTTAACTAAGAAGTTTCCTATACACCACAATAATATTAGTAGGATAACCATCATCCGGGTAATACTTCATCATCATCATCATAGGCCTTTACATCTGTTGCAGATGGTTTAGGCTGCCTGTCCATTGACGCGAGCTGGCTGTGCGAGCTGTGTAGCTGTGTAAATATTAACCAATCAGAGATCCGACCGAGATCGGCCGAGCTCCTGATTGGTTAATATTTACACAGCTACACAGCTCGCACAGCCAGCTCGCGTCAATGGACAGGCAGCCGTTTTTGGAGAAGCACTTTTTCTCATGGTTGTACAGTCCTATACGAGTGCCGCATACACGTCCACAGCCTCTACAATAGAATCCCTTCAGAATACTTCAATAAGTAGGTAAATATAAATATATAACTACTCGTTAGGTATATAAATATACATAATAATATATGAAGTTATGAATGACTTGTTGGTATCGTTATTGACGGACAAACGCAAAGATAAGCAAGATCATAGAAATATTCACGTTACTTGAATAGCGCAATAATGATAATAATGTTACTTATAGCGGTATATATTTATAGATATAATATGTAGCTCTGTTAGGTATAATCAAGTGAACCTTAGTAATACGGCGCGGTTCGCTGGCGCGCTTGCTCTTGTTCAGTTTAGAGGTGAGATTTTATCATTTATCAATTTATCGATGAAATCTAAACTATTCTAAAACTATAACAGAAGTGTGTCTGTATATTTAAGATATTTACAAAAAAAAAATTACGACATGGTTTTTACCTGTCCCTGATTCCAAATCACCAATTTTTGGATTTTTTGTCCGTCTGTTTGTTTGTTTGTTTGTTCGAGTATCATCACGCAAAAACTACCTACTGAACCGATTTTGATGAAACTTTTTTTTGTTTGATAGCTTATCATCTGACTTAAAATCTGGTATATGATTTATGCGGACGAAGTCGTAAGAAGGGTATATTTTGAAAGTTACTGAAGACTGTATAATATATATATTTTTGTATTATTCACCAATTAAATACAGAGCTCTTTCAAAAACTTCTATTTTATTATTTACTAGCGACCCGCCCCGGTTTCGCACGGGTGCAATGCTGATACTATGCATATATTATATACATATAAAATTATAAACCTTCCTCTTGCTTGAATCGCTCTATCTATTTAAAAAAAACGCATCAAAATCGGATGCGTAGTTTTGAAGATCTAATCATACATAGGGACAGACAGACAGCGGGAAGCTACTTTGTTTTATTTATACAGAGTGAAATTGATATCATTAAACTAAGAGTCTACCCATCAAACTGAACAACTTTTACTATGGGAGCAAACCAATCGGAGCAAAAAAAAATCTACAGTTGCATACATTTGAGTCGAGTAGGCGTTGCAGTTTAGTATGGAATAGCAGATTTTTTTTTTGCTCCGATCGGTTTGTTCCCATAGTAAAAATTGTTCAGTTTGATGGGTAGACTCTTAGTTTAAAAGGATGCTAATGATATCAATTTCACCCTGTATATGATATATATTGTATGTAGTGATTGTATTGTATTGTATGATTGTATTGTATGTAGTGATGGTATTCATCGTGCGTTCGTTGATGTAACGCTCGTTGATGTCTTTGCTATGAGGATGGCGTCAGAGTTACGTTAACCTACGAAGACAGAAAGCTGCGAATTTGCGTTGATTGCGGTATTTGAAGGTATGAAAAAATAAAATCACTGACCACGTGTTTTCCACGACCTTCGGGTACATTGAAAATGAATCTGTCAAATGAACTGAATTAAATTTTTCCTCCGCGTCACAAAGGTACAACTTCTGAATATCCCATCAGTGATACGTACCTCCAATCAATTTTTAAATATAGCACAAAGTCATAATTCCCTAGGGATTTTTTTTTCGATAGCTCATTTCGTTTTCGAGATATGCATTTTTTTCTAAACGAAACTGGGTGAAAAACGAGCGCATTTGTGATGATTTGTCTCATTTTTCTGATTAAAAATAGTTTAGTTTTTGACTTTTTTGCTTTTTGAAGCACTCGTCGAGACACCCCACTTACACTCAGTTGCAGAAATGCTCATTACAGTTAATCTTCCATTAAATCTCTTACTGGCTTTTACTACGTTAACGAGACCAAAAGTGACAGCAAGAGATTTAATGGAGGATTAACTTTAATGAGCGTTTCTGCAACTGAGCGTGAGCCATGTAGTCCCAAAACCCACCAGGGCGATGTAGCATTTTCGTTGAAAATCGGCCCATACCGAAGCGATAAAAAAAACATTATTAATGTCATTGATTTACCAACTACGTAGTACCAACTGCTAGTATTCTACGTTAATGATCAATGTTAAAAAGTTTTATCGATAGCTCATCAACGTGTTTCTTCAACTCTAGTAACATGTACTCAACTGGCCGAGCCACAGTGGCGCTTGATCGCGCCTACACTACACCACCCACCCCACGGCTCGTCTGACGCGGAAACCCGTCGGCGGGCGCGTCGCAGATATATTTCATTACATCTCGCCATGCGCCACACTTTTTCTGCCACGCTGTGTTTCTATTTATCTCTTTGTGTTGTTGCACTCCTGGTAGTTCTGAAGTCGGAATAACTCAAAGTCGGTATCAGAATAAAGTACAATCGGTGCACGCCGCAATATGGTGACTGTGGCGGTGACACAAAATCTTCACACGGATGTCGTATGAGGCAACTAGGGGATAAGGTTTCTTCTGCAATGTTATTGTGGGCGAAAAGCAAGCCAACTATCTCCTTTTGACACATAATTCCATGTTTCGAGGCTCGGCTCAAGCTAATGCTTAATTCTGTAGCAACCCAGGCACTCCATAGAACTATCTCACAATGGTAAGGATTTTGAATAGTACTGTTACAGAAACAAGATGGATGGCATCCCCGTCGGCACACACTCCGCCGGTCCACCCGCACACCCGTTCTTTTTTTGTTGCTTCTTGCTCTACTAAAATCGCTCCCTAACTGCGGGGTGAGGTGCGGTATATGATGAGAAGGGGAAGGCAGTGGCCATTTTGCAGGGTTTAATATTAAATGCGTTACAAACTTATAGGAGGTGCTTCAGACTTTCAGACCATCAAACTACATAAACAACTTTTACTATGGAACCAACATTAAAATCGCGAAAAAAAATCTGCTGTTCAATTCCATACATTTGAGTCGAACTATTATTTTCTATGGAACAACCTACAAAAAAATAATACATGGCCGGTAGCAAAGTCCCGTTTCACCTGATTCTGATTTAGATCCAAGATAATAATAAAATGCCATTAATAAAACCACGCGGGCGAATATCCTGAAAACCTTCCTTTAATCGTCAGTAGATTAAGAATTTATTCGTCTTTTTTTTCCCTTTTTTATTAAAGGGAAAAAAGATTTTCGCTAAATCCTCAACGGCCGGTATCAACGCTTAATTAAAAAATCTCCGGCACCTAACGTCAAACGTGACTAATTACTGCTGTGTGCATCATGCCAGTTGGCCTTAGGCACAGAATAGGTAATAGTATAATAGTTCTACCTTAGGTTAACTTTAATGAGCGTTTTTTCTTTTCGTTTTCTAGGGGATCGATAGATGGCGTTACGGTCTGTGCGAATAAAGGTCACAATGTCAAAAAGTTTTTCTAATAATAAATAGGGAAAAGATGATCAAAAAGGTGCGTTGGCATCTTGTTGGGAAACGATGAGCAAAAAGATGCGTTGGCATGTTGACCCCATGCAGGACAAAGGTCTCCGATCACGAATAAGGGTTAACCAATCCACCAACGTGGGGTTAGTGTGGATGGATGGAGGCAATTTAAGCAAGTTAGTGGTCAACTTGCTGTCAGAGTATTTTCAAGCGACCTCTGGCGTACGTAGCTGGACAAATTAAACCTTATAGTTCGTTTTTATTTTATACTAGAGTTTACAGTTTTATAATAGTACTAGCGGCCCACCCCGGCTTCGCACGGGTAGATATAGGAATTTAATAAATATAAAAAAATTATAAACTTCAACACACTCTTATAAGACTTTCCATGCTTAGAACACTCGATCAAGTCAGCTTTTATGCATAACAAACTAAATCAAAACTCGACTCTCGAACGCGTATGTGATAGGTTCTTTCATTTTGTTCAGCAAGCCGCTGCGAACGCTGGATGAGTATCCAAGAGTCGAGTGACTCTCGTGCGCGTATTTGAGAGGTTCTTTCATTTTGCTCAGCAAGCCGCTGCGAACGCTCGATTCTCGACTCTCGGGCGCGTATTTGAGAGGTTCTTTCATTTTGTTCAGCACGCCGCTGCAAACGCTCGACACTCGACTCTCACACGCGTATTTGAGAGGTTCTTTTATTTTGTTCAGCAAGCCACTGCGAACGCTGGACACTCGACTCTCGCACGCGTATTTAAGAGGTTCTTTCATTTTGTTCAGCAAGCCGCTGCAAACGCTGGACACTCGACTCTTGCACGCGTATTTGAGAGGTTCTTTCATTTTGTTCAGCAAGCCGCTGCGAACGCTGGACACTCGACTCTCGCACGGGTATTTAAGAGGTTCTTTTTGTTTGTTCAGCAAGCCGCTACGAACGCTTGATTATCGACTCTCGGGCGCGTATTTGAGAGGTTCTTTCATTTTGGTCAGCAAGCCGCTGCGAACGCTTGATTCTCGACTCTCGGGCGCGTATTTGAGAGGTTCTTTCATTTTGTTAAGGAAGCCGCTGCGCATGCTCGACACTCGATTCTCTGACACGCGATTCCGATGCGTATTCTCTCTGACTTGCAAGTCGATTTTCATTTTCTGATGAAGATTCTCTATTGCGGCGTATTTTTGCTGCCCTCGTCTGGGAACTATTTTTGGAAAGTTGCGATCTACTTCTTTTAGGCATTTATCATTATTTCTGTAAAAAAATTCCCTTGTAATATTATTTGCATCTGTTGAATAGGAAGTATTTAGGAATTAATCGACACTAATATTATAAAGAGGAAAGAAATGAAGCTCCCAGGCACATACATTGTAATGATCCTAAGTAAGCCTCAGGCTTTTTGTTATGGGAAACCGAACCGGGATTCGAACCCAGAACCCTTGTTTGGCAGTCCGGCGTGGCAACTATCACACCAAACTGATCACCCATACACAATACATTGTAATGATCCCAAGTAAGCTTAAGGCTTTTTGTTAAACCAAACCGGGATTCGAACCCAGGACCCTTGTTTTGCAGTCCGGAGTGGTAACCATCACACAAACTGGGTCGTCCTTACATTGTACAATACGGGCGATTAACTTGGCACCTGGCTCAAACGTCATTGGTGTAAACAATAATAAATAACAGCCAAAGAATAACTCGGAAATTCTAAAGCGCAGGAACAAGTGCAACGGTAACTGAAATGCTATCGCTACTGGCCTAGCTTTCGAATTTTCAAGTTATTTTTTTGCTGTTATTTGTTATTGTTTCCACCAATGACGTTTGAGCCAGGTGCCAAGTTAATTCGCCCGTTTTGTAATGATCCCAAGTTACAGGGCCTCTACCCATACATTCGAACTTCGCAATTGCGTGAACGTTTACGTTCCAATGTCAACTCTATTACAATGAAGTGCGGACCGAAAAGTGGAGATATATCGAACATCGAAAGTCCGTTACACGGCCAGTACTCTTTGCTATGACATAACATAACTGACATGACTTCAGCGTAAGCGAAAAGTTTTTAATCTAAGACATAACGGTAATAGCGTAATAGTTGGACCAAGAAGTTTAACTGTAGGTATTTTAAACTTCTTGAGTTAGACCTATGATATTGCGGACTTTTTTGTAGAAAACTATAGAACATCACTTTGTTCTATTGGCAATGGCTTATTTTTTCGGGAAAAATTTCCCAGATTGGGTTACATTATTGAAATTTTCATACGCATATCTAATTGTTTTTAAAATAAAATATAGCCTATGTTCATCGCAGATAATGTAGCTTACTAATGGTGAAAGAATTATTCAGATTGGTCCAGTAGTTTCGGAGCCTATTCATTACAAACAAACAAACAAACAAACAAAAAATCTAATCTTTCCTCTTTACAATATTAGTGTAGACGAGCTTTTACCCGCGACTTTGTCCGCATAAATTATATACCAGATTTTAAGTCGATGATAAGCTATCAAACAAAAAAGTTTCATCAAAATCGGTTCAGTAGTTTTTACGTGATACTCGAACAAACAAACACCCAAACAAACAAACAGACAGACAAAAATCCAAAAATTGGTGATTTGGAATCAGGGATAGGTAAAAACCGTGTCGTAATTTTTTTTTTGTAAATATCTTCAATGTACAGACACATTTCTGTTCAAAGACATATACAGGGTGTACAATAAAATGGGACAGCTACTTAAAGGGGTGCTTCAGACCATCAAACTGAACAACTTTCTCTATGGGACCAATATCGAAATCGCGAAAAATAAAACTGCTGTCCCATACATTTCAGTCGAGTTATGTTTGCAGTTTTGTATGGGAGAGCGGATTTTTTTTTCGCGATTTCGATATTGGTCCCATAGAGAAAGTTGTTCAGTTTGATGGTCTGAAGCACCCCTTTGAGTAGCTGTCCCATTTTATTGTACACCCTGTATATATGTTTCTGTTACAGTTTTATAATAGTTTAGATATAGATACATACAAGTCCAACAGGAATGGGATTAGGTTCGTGTTATTCCGCAACTAAAATAATGAGTGCGACTATACCACAAAAATAAAAGTCCAGAAGTAAGTGACCATTTATTTATCCAAAATCAAAAAAATGGGTAGTATCAGGGACGCAGCCGCAGTGGAGTGAAACGTTTTGTACAGAGTTCTAACATCATCGATGAGTTCTAAACAATGGTGATAAAATAATGCGGGACAAGAAGAGCAAGCTTTAATAAGCGATCTTGTCATAACATAATATCGTTACATGTGGTTTTTGCAAGTGACCGCCCGAAATGAAAGTCGTTTGACGTCAAAAATAATTTTTCAACTAAGAGGCGTCATGTCTGCCCATGGACATCCTAGTAATATATAAATCTATGTGGACATCATATTTTTTGAATCTACTTCCGCATCAGTAAGCGTTTTCGCTGTAGAGAAGAAACGGCAAAAAACTACAATATGGGCCCTGTTTAATAAACGCGACAAGTGACAATTGACTGTGACAATTCAGAGTATATTGCTGGGAATGCTAGGACACAAATGAAGCACTGCAAGTTTAGCGTTATTAGTAACCAGCAATGTACTCTGAATTGTCATTGTCAATTCTCACTTGTCGCGTTTATTACACTTGGCCCTGATGGTCCCTCGAGGATAACATACACAGTATAGTGATGCTGCTTATGCTTGGTTAGTCCCTAGCTGCTGTGGCCGGACGAACGAGAGAATTCTCTTAATTACCCCGAACCTTGAAGGTATTATGAAATAAGAAGAATAAAATATAGGGTCCTTCTTAATATGCTGACACTTTTTCAAGGGGATGATCAGACCGTCAAACTGAACAACTTTCTCTATGCAGGCACCAACATCGAAAAAGCAAAAAAAATATCTGCTCTTCCATACAAAACTGCAAACCTACTCGAGCTAAATAACAGGGACAGCAGATTTTTTTTTCTCGATTTCGATATTGGTGCCATAGAGAAAGTGGTTCAGTTTGATGGTCTGATCATCCCCTTAAAAATAAGTGTCAGCATATTAAGAAGGACCCTTTGTTATAGAGTAGACACTCAGTTGTAGAAACGCTCATTAGAGTTAATCCCCCATTAAATCTCTTGCTAGCTTTTACTACGTCAAAAAGTGACAGCAAGAGATTTAATGGAGGATTCACTTTAATGAACGTTTCTGCAACTGAGTGTTAGACAGTTAAATTAAAGAACTTCGCAATGATAGCAAATTGTGTACCATTGTGAATGCAGATTTCCTCACGATGTTTTCCCAAATGGCACATGTAGCATTATAAGAGACCACTTTTGGTGTACACGGAAACTAAAGGCTGTATAAGATGGTGTTACAATGGTGTTAACAGCGCTGTTAACACCGATATAACTCTTATTTGGGCACAAGTTATACAGCCTAAGGTTCTAATTTAGTTCACATTTCTCTATAAAGGCATTATAGTAGCATTATATTGGAATTATAATAGGCCACAAGGCATTATATCAGCTGCTTAAGAGAGTACAAGTGTCCTGTTATACAGACTAAGCCATTATATTGGGGTTACTGCTATACTTAAATAACGCTTGAGGTTCTACATTATACTTCTAGCATCAGCAGAGTGTGTACATAAAAACCTGAATTTATTTTATTAGTAGAGTTAAATTCTTTAAATAAATTCCGTGAGTGTTGGTTATTAATGGCGTGAAGTGACGTTTTATTGAGAATTTGTGATAACCTAGTTAAGTACACTTTTATAATATTAGCCTGTGTATTATCTACCTTTCCAGGGAAGGTGTGGGCAAATGATACTCACGTCGATAATACTTGATTTTTAATAATAACTTTCTTATCACACAAAAACAATTGCAGCCGCTCGCTTCACAGCTGGCGCGCGCGAATGACATGAAACGTAGGTACCCTCAAACCACTCATCTTTACAATCGATATGAATTCGATACAAATTAGCATTAGGATTTCATTTAAAAAAAACAGAATTGACAAATACAAATACTCTTAAACAAATCAGAATGAATGCATGAATGAATGCTTTATTTTTACACCAATAACAAAAACACAGCCTTCTTCGGACTTTGTACATACATATTATTATTTCGAAAATTCTAACAGACGGCCATTCTGCAGTGGGGATGTCCTCATCCCCAAACTCAGTTCGGCCATTCTCTGCTAAGCATGTCCTCATGCCATTCATTCATTAATATACATAATTACACCTTATTCGTAACTCATAATTGGCACACATACAAATAAGGAAGAACATCTACTTAATATACATATTATAGTCGCGGATTAACAAGTAAGGTAAAATTTGTGTTACCTATCAATTTTATTATGCTGTCAAATAAAACTTCGATTCAAAGGGTCAGAAAAGCTCGATTAGAAAATAATATATGTAACAAGCTGTTGCTGAAAATTGAGACAAGCATTTCTACTATTTCCTGATGAATAGATAGGTCAGTGGATTTGCTTTTCACATTGGTGTATATAAAATTACTGTAATTATGTTAGCCATATCAATATAAATTAATAATACAATATTTAAACAATACTTCAACCAAGAGTTCATTATTTCCAATGAAATATACATTTTTAGTAAAATCATTAGCATTGACACACTAGGGTCGTCTGTACTTATAGGTAACCAGTGCACTGCCACACTAGGGGTAGGTCTAAAAGAAGGTAAACATAATAGAGTCGTTAGTACTGACACACTAGGGTCTTCCAATATACTTATTATACTTATATCCAATACACTGCCACGCTAGGGGTGAGTGTATGAGTAAATAATTGTGTTTCACTTCGCATAATTATTTCACATTTACGCTGCCACGCCAGGGGCTAAGCGTACTTATGTCTCAAATCAATAATAATATCAATCTAGATATTCACACTAGGGAACATGGAGGATGAGATAATCAATGTACCACACTTGGGGATCACTATTTTTCGTATCACTTAAAGCCCGTAAGCTGAGGTCACCCGTAGCGTATGTCGTCCACACTAGGGGGCAACATAGACCAGAGATATTTGCTTTAATTCCAAGTTGGGTGTCTCCTCAGTCCATAACGACGGGAATCTATGCTGTAAATGCCAGGATGGGAAGGTATGGTTTAATGAAAAACAGATAAAAATCAAAATTATTCTGAGAGGGAATCGTCGTCAGCAGAGCCTGTTTCACTACCAGCCGGAGGTGTTTCCATCGTGATCCACGGCTTTAAGTGATCTGCTGGGAAAATATTTTGGTATTTACGGTTGGAGTGTCCATGAATACTTGACACTTCGTACCTATCTTTATCTAAGACGCGCGTAACCTTAAAATGCCCCCGAAATTTTGGGGCTAACTTCTTGCTTTTACCTTTATCAGGATTATTATTTGGTATCATTACGAGATCACCCTGCTGAAATATTTTTGTGGGTGCTCTATGTTTATCAAATGCATCTTTCATCTTGATTTGATTTTCCCCTATATTCTCTTGTACGGCTTGCCTAAGCTCTTCTCTCTCTGTGCTTGTCATTTGTTCTGTTTCTCCTATAGCACCCTTGATAATCCCTTCTGTCTGTCCTATTGTCCTCTGTCCGAAAACTATTTCAGCAGGAGACTTTCCGGTGCCTTTATTAATGGTATTGTTTAGGCTCCATTGTAGTTTACCTAAGTTCAGGTCCCAATCCTTCTCATCACAACCGTGATTCATTGCTGCCAGTGAATTCAAGATTGTCCGGTTGTACCGCTCAATCTGTCCATTAGCTCGCGGTGTTGCTACAGCGTTGCATACATGTTTAGTACCAATTGAACCAGTGAAATTCTTAAATTCACCGGAAGTAAAACTGGAGCCTTGATCTGATATAATCACTTTAGGATGACCAAAAACAGAAAATATCTCTTCTAGCGCTTTAATCGTGGTTTTTGATTTAGTATTTCTCACGCCCTTAATAAATATGAATTTACTGAATGCGTTTATGACACCTAATATATAATTGTTCCCTCGCTTACTTTTTATGAACGGACCTAAATGATCCATATGGATTGTGTGAAAGATAGCGTTAATCTTCGGAATAGGATGTAACGAACCACTCTTCTTTCCAGCTAACTCTTTATTGTAGGCACAATTGATGCAAGCCTTCACATACTTCTTGACGAACTTATTCATTTTAGGGAACCAGTAGTCGGAAGCAATTTTTTCCAGCGTCTTTTCTACAGAAAAGTGACCCGCTTCGTCGTGATTTATTTGGCATATTTTCCAACGTGCAGAGTTTGGTACAACCCATTTGAATTTGTTCCCCACTTTCCTATAGATCTTATCATCCCGTATAATGTAATTCTTAGTTATATCTTTAATTTCATTGTCATTTGTTTGCAGAATGTTTTTAACTATCTTTAAATATGGATCCGTCATTTGCACAGTATGCAGCCAGTCGTTAGTAGTAATGTTTAAGACTTCTAATTCTTCTATTTCAGGGGACAGAACTGGGTTTCGACTCAACGCGTCTGCATGTTGCATTTTGTGTCCGGGTCGATATTCTATTGAGAAGTTGTATTCCTGGAGCATAACCATAAGCCACCACCTAGCAACTTTTGGTAACAGATCTCTCTTTGTTAATGTGGAACGTAAAGCATTGCAATCAGTGATGACTTTAAATTCAATGCCTATCAGGTAAACACGAAACTTTCTCAGTGACAGTACTACGGCCATTGTCTCTAGTTCATACGAGTGCCAAAACTCTTCCTCTCGAGTAGTTTGGCGACTAAAGTAAGCTACTGGCCGTAACGGTGTGTCCTCACAGGGTTTTTGTAAGAGTATCCCCCCCACGCCAACTTTACTAGCGTCGCAGTGGACTTCCGTAATGTGAATAGGATTATATAACGCTAAGACTGGCCTTGTTACTAGCTTTGATTTGATGTCTTGGAATGCTGTCTCTTGTTCTTCACTCCAGGCCCAAACAGTATCCGCTTTGGTAAGTTTAGTTAAGGGCCTAGCTAACGACGCAAAGTTGTAAACAAAGCGCCTGAAGTAGCTGGCTAGACCCACAAATTGTCTAACCTGGTGTACGTTAGACGGACGAGGAAATTCGCACACGGCTTGTATCTTTCTATTTCCGGGTTTAAGACCATCTGCTGATATTTCAAAGCCTAAGTAGTCGATTTTTGACTGGAAGAAGAAACATTTCTTAAGGTTCAAGGTGAGATTTGCCTTTTTCAGTAGCTCTAAAATTTCCTCAAGTTTGCTAAACATCTCGTCTGTAGTACTGGCTGTCGATAAAAGATCGTCTAAGTAGGGTATTGCTAAGTCGAAACGTTTCGCGCCAAGAGCTTTGTTGATCATACTCTGAAAAACAGCGGGAGCATTCACCAAACCGAAAGGCATCCGTGTATACTCATAGTGGCCATCGGGAGTTATAAACCCCGTAACATGCCTCGAGCCTTCTGCCACAGGGATTTGATGGTAGCCCGATGCGAGATCCAAACTAGTGAATAACGATTTACCGCTAAGTCGGTCCAATTGATCCTCTATTACAGGCATAGGGTAACTATCCTTAATAGTCTTTTTATTTAAAGCTCGATAGTCTACGCAAAGGCGGTATTCACTATTCTTTTTGCGTACGAGGACAATCGGACTAGCATACGCTGACTGAGATTCCTGTATAATGCCGTTGGCTAAGAGTTCGCCAATCATCTCTCTAACCTTTGCCCGTGCACTAAATGGTAGCCTATACGGTTTATATGTAACAGGGATATTGTCGTTAAGTCTAATGCTCATCTCCGTTATATTGGTGACTCCGAGTTCACGGGTATCAAGAGCAAAACAATCTCTAAAATCGTTCAGTAATCGAAGCAGCCTATTTTTTTCGGTATCAGTGACAGTTGGCCCTACATTGAGCATATCTATTGTGATGGGGAGTTTTGTACAATGGATTCTGGCTTTGAATCATCGTCTATATTTATATTCTTAACATCAAGCAGCTCGGGGTCTGTTAAAAAAATACATTTGGCCGGCAGTTTGATGGCTCGCGACATCAAGTTCTTTTTTTTCATAATTATACATGTGCTTGATATGTTAACAATAAAAACTTGACCTCTACCATCTTTTAATTGATACACTCCCTGCAGCATAATAAATTCACTGTCTGGTTTCATACATATAAATCCAGGAACAAAAACTGGCCCTGTATAATCGATATCTGCAACTACATCTACATTGTTCAAACCTACTTCTATCGATACATCAGTAGTAATAAATAAGTTTGTTTTTTCCGTCTCCGAGTTATCGCAATATAGTAATAAGCTAGAACTAGTTTTGTGAACAACAACCGTTGGTAGTTCAGTCAGAGAATGCCCTATCAAGACTTCCGTGTCTAAAAGGTGGTCTTCCACAACATAAACTTCAATGTCCGCTTCAACCGCGTCAACCATAATATTAACAATTGTTCTACCTAATGGCACTATACTTCCGAAAGCAAACCCTTTTATTACAGGAAGTCCCGATTTATTTAGACTAAGACACGATTCGTCTGCAACTTTTTTACAAATAAGTGAGCATTGACTGCCGAAATCAATGTACGCGCTTCGCTTAACTTTGTTCAGAGTAATAGATTTAAAATACTTGCCATTGGTTTGGGCGTCGGATGATATTTTTAATACATTTTGTGTTGTTTGTGGTTCAGGTTTACGAATCGCTATAGTTGTGTCTTTATTAACTTTGACGTTGTTTTGCTCACGGAGATTGCTAATCGCTTCGCATTTTTGACTATCGTGCCCAAGACGTGAGCATTTATCGCACCGTTTTATCGGTTTTGTGCAGGTTCGAGATGTGTGACCAATTTCCAAACAATTGTAGCATTGAATGCTCCTACCACGCTGATCTCGTGGTCTATTAACTGGTCTTTGTGAGGATGTGGCATCACGGTTCTTCGTTGCCCCGTTTTCGTTTCGATTAGGCTGGTTTAATTTACTTGAAAGGAGGCTATTTTTCTTTGAGATACGACGTAAGTATGTTAGTAGTTGAGATGGTCTCCTAAAACTCAATCCTTGAGCATTCAATCGTATGTTGTGATCAAAGATTCCATTTATAATACAATCAACCGCATTACGTCCCGTTACACCACACATTTTCACTAATCTTGCCTTGTCATGGTAATAATCTTCTAAGGATTCTTCTCTTCTGCTTTTTCTTTCTAGCATCTCATATAATCTGTCAGCATAGTTGCGATCATCGGGGAAAGCTTTAATTATTTTCTTTTGCCACTCACGCCAGCTTAAGTTTACCGTAGTTCGTCCTTGATACCATTTTTTGGCGTGCCCGGCTAGTTTAGGAATGGCATAGAAGATAACTTGCTTCTCACTCCATTTATAAATCTTGGCAGTTTCGTTTACCTTACGAATCCAGCCCGCGGCCGATTGTTCATTGGCATCTGGATTGAATTCGGGGATAACATTTTGAGCCCCTTCAAAATGGTAATCAGTTTTGTCTAAAACGCGTGCCAGCGATTTAAGAATATCATGGTCCCGATGAGATGGCGATTGTAACCTTCCTTTTCTTTTTATCCGTTTTCTAGAACGCAATCTTGCACGCGATTGTCTTCCCGAGACACCCTTATGCGAGAGTGAACCGTCGCTATCCGAAGTAGTTGATAGGGAATGATGAAGTTTCCTTCTTTTATGGCTGGACCGAATATAATAGGAATTATCGGTTACACGACTACTACTGGTGGATGAGTGTCTCCGACGACGTCGACCAGTGGAACGTCTCCACTTTCGTTTGCTCCTTTTAGCCCTCGTGCTAGACAACGAACTTTCGCTACTACTGGAAGGGATTCGACGCTGACGCGATCTGCTACGATAAGTCTCTCGTTTTTGTCGATGTCGTGTATCGTGCCGGTTAGTTACGGACCGTCTTCTTCGCGAAGGTTGATAATCTCGAACCTTGTCGCGCGATTCTCTAGTCCTTGGCGGCGGCGTGTAGCCCGAAGCCTCAGTTGAGGACATTTTAACTTAGTACCTAGGTGAGTGGTCTAGTGGAGACTATCCGTACGCAAGTGTATAAAGCGTGTTGTATTCGTAGGGTTAGATATTATATTAGAGGGTAAGAGGTTAGTTAGGAAGAGACAAACAAAATAACATCTAATTAGAATATTGTACATAGTACATGATACGCACATTTATTTTCTTGAACTTTGTACTGGGATCAATAGTTTTATTAAGTGAATTAAACTCACAAACGCAGCAGAACATAGTCGTGCTGAAGTGTGCTACTTAAAATATCTTCTCATCATAAAATCATAATAAGGCTGGCTATAGTACTTTTTTTTTTACTATGGCTATTCACAATTATTTTTATATATTTTATATTTTATATATATTTTTATATATTTTATATATTTTTATATATTTTTATATTACTTTATTATACATTTTTATACCTCTAGTCGTTCTGTTTTTAGAATACCTCAGGAGAGATAGTCGGGGGTATACTTATACTTTTTTTTTTAATTATTATCACGTTAATGTGTTACAGAAGAATATTAGGTAAGTACAAATAAATTATTAAATACCTTGGACATTTTCACATAAATTATCTAGTCCCAATGAAAGCACCAGATTTTACTCTAGCTAGACTAATTATGTGAACTAAACAACGATATACCATATACATATAAATACAAACATCCATGCCGTGGGCACAAGCATTCGTATTCATCATACAAATATCCGCCCCCTGCGGGACTCGAACTCGCGACCCATCAGTAGGCAGATTCACCACCGGCCGAGCTATCGAGCCGTCAATTAGGTAAGTACCTACTTTTGTATCTTTCAGTAGTTTAATTTGTATAAGATTCCTTTAGAATAAACGTCGCGTCGTCGGCAGCGGCGCCGGGCGTCGCACTTAAGGTCAAACTACATGGGGTTTTAAGTCCATGACAATACTAGCGATATTTCTAATTTATATATGCCTACAATTCGATCTGCTAAAATTACTGGTCACCTCGCTTGAACATCAATAATTTTTCTTCTGTTTTGTGGATGTGTTGACCATTGATTTATTATATGTCTAGATAGACAATCGAACTATAAACGAGTCGAAAAAAATATCGGTGAACTGTTGTTTGATAAACCGTGTCTGTATACACGCACACAGAGATAAGATGTATGTCGTCTCGCGTACACCAACCTAAGAAAGTTGGCCACTTTTGTTTTAAACGGTAGAAGCGCGAGACTCCATCTAGACATTATACTTTATCTAAGGTGTTGACGTTGTTAAGTGACGTAGATTTACACATTGAGAATATACTGATAAAATAAGCTTGGTTAGATTTTGCCCATTTCTTTATAGGGACTTTGTATCCTATTTCCGTTTGTAGCAACACAATAGATAAACAATGCCATAGAACCAACCGGTTAATCTATATATAGGTACTGCATTGTAATATTTAGATGCATATCATTTGATGTTTTTGTTTCCGAAAATCCGAATACGCACTTAGGATGCCACATTTTTATAAAATGTAGGCTATAATATATCCATTACACATCCTAAATGACATAGTCAAAACCAAGTTCATTTTAGGATTATTGATCGTAATTAAGTACTTAGTTGTATACATACCAATAGGTTTTCTCCAACGTTCTTACCACTTCTGAAGTATTATCTACCTTTCCAGGGAAGGTGTGGGCAAATGATACTCACGTCGATAATACTTGATTTTTAATAATAACTTTCTTATCACACAAAAACAATTGCAGCCGCTCGCTTCACAGCTGGCGCGCGCGAATGACATGAAACGTAGGTACCCTCAAACCACTCATCTTTACAATCGATATGAATTCGATACAAATTAGCATTAGGATTTCATTTAAAAAAAACAGAATTGACAAATAGAAATACTCTTAAACAAATCAGAATGAATGCATGAATGAATGCTTTATTTTTACACCAATAACAAAAACACAGCCTTCTTCGGACTTTGTACATACATATTATTATTTCGAAAATTCTAACATGTGAAAACATTTGGGAATGGAAGTTCATTGTGAATGTTTATATGATTTTATAGCAAATTTTTTACGCGCCTCGGAAATATTTCGTTTTTAATTAGAAATATTGTGAAAATAATTACACGTCAAAATATATGTGTACATTATTTGTGTCTGATTTACATTAAATCATACAAAGTTTTATTTTATACTATAATAAATATGTGTTTTACGTGTAAATAAAAGTAGAAATCATTAGTAAAACATAAACAACACCATAATTTTATTTATCATATGGTTTAGGTTATAAAGTTATAACAAAATGGCGCTTTCTTAAGAAACCTATGTGAACTCTTATAATCCTGAATTAACGACTATGGCTGTACAAGAGTACACACCGGTTCCTCTATTACGCTTATTGCAGTAAATAAGAGTTCAAGTGAACCAATATGCAGCCTGTCGGCTTATATTAGTGTTATTATGGTTCACATCAACGCTTAAGCCATTCATGTGAACTACTTAAACGCCATTATGCAGACTAAAGCAATATAGTGGTATTTCCTGTAGCCATTTTACTGCTAAATGCTGTATTTCTGAGTTACAAGAGTATCTCGGAATACCTTTGGTGTTCACGAGTGCTAATATAACACCTTTAAGCAGCTTTGAAAAAGAGGTTAATAACAGAGTTGAGGTGAACCAATATAGAACCTTAAGCGTTAAATCACTCTACGTGTACACCACTTTACTGCCAAATGCTGTATTTCGGAGTTACAAGAGTAGGTATCTCGGAATACCTTTGGTGTTCGCGAGTGCTAATATAACACCTTTAAGCAGCTTTAAAAAAGAGGCTTAATAACAGAGTTGAGGTGAACCAATATAGAACTTTAAGCGTTAAATCACTCTACGTGTACACCACTTTACTGCCAAATGCTGTATTTTTGAGTTACAAGAGTATCTCGGAACACCTTTGGTGTTCACGAGTGCTAATATAACACCTTTAAGCAGCTTTGAAAAAGAGGCTTAATAACAGAGTTGAGGTGAACCAATATAGAACTTTAAGCGTTAAATCACTCTACGTGTACACCACTTTACTGCCAAATGCTGTATTTCTGAGTTACAAGAGTATCTCGAAATACCTTTGGTGTTCATGAGTGCTAATATAACACCTTTAAGCAGCTTTGAAAAAGAGGCTTAATTACAGAGTTGAGGTGAATCAATATAGAACTTTAAGCGTTAAATCACTCTACGTGTACACCACTTTAACTCTATTGGCTGTACAGTAGTTCACATTGACTCTTTTAAGATGCTAGCATTACAGTGGCATAATTCTACACCTTTATACAGCAATAATCATATTTTACTGCCACGATAATGCTCTTAAGCAACCAATGCGATATAGGCTGTAAGAAGGCATTTTTGACAGCTGCTCTAACTCTGATCCCGTTACAATAGTATCCGTTCCTGCTCTTATAATGCTATTATAAAGACTAAAGCGTAATGAGCAGCTCTAAGTTCTCGGTTGAACCCTATTAAGTGTTAATTAACGCAATAAGTTCCGAGTTACACCAAAAATGGTCTCTTATAATCACAGATTACCCCCAATAGATACCGCATGATGAAAATTTTGTACACGCCCGAAGTCACCATTTTTGGCGGTAGGTGCGGGTAGCGGGGCACGAAACAAATGCAACATGATTGGCCATTTCAAGGTCGCACTACTCCGAGCACTCTCCGAGCGTGTACACTAGTGATGCGACAGTGTAATAAAAAGTATCGATAAATGTTGTCATGATTAATGATTATTCAGCCTAAGACAGGTGATTAAATTAGTGTTATTACACAACAATTAACTTATTCGATTATTGAAAAAATGATTATTATTTCACTTTTATTCAGAAAGGCACTACGTGCGCCGATGTTCCGATATCATAGAAGTGTATTATACAACGTGTTAATGAATAAGCGCAAGCCCTCATACCTACACCCCAACTGATTTATAACAAAATAATTAGATTGAAGCAATAATTTCACTATTTTGATAGTTAACATTTAAAGTTATTAAGTATTGAGGCAAAAATGATTTGTTATCATTTCAGAAATGAATGAAAGCGATAACGTGCTAATGGATACATTTTAAGAATCTTGTTTTGGTAGGGTAAGTGTGCCTGTGCGGTGGGTTGAGATTGGGTTCAGTAAATTTAAAATTTTACAAACAAATTATTTAATATTTAGAAAAAAAATATAATTATGTTGAAACTATGATAATTCGATTCTGCTCTCGATTCTAAACAAACTACTTTCTAGTTTTGCGTTAATTTATTAAGACGTTGTATAATAACAAACTAGCTTCCGCCTCGCGGTTCCATCTGCGGCTAAAACGCTTTTCTCTCGGGAATTTCAAATCATAAAATGTAGTCTATATTACTCGCTGACATATGCAGCTTGCCAGTAGCGAAACAATTTTTGAAATAGGTCCAGTAGTTTTTGAGTTTATTTGTCACAAACATACAAAAAATCTGATATTTTCTCTTTATAGTATTATAGTAAGTACCTACATAGTATAAAGATAGATCTTGATTTCGATTCGGGTATATTATCATTAATAAGTAATTATAATTAATGAATGGTAGTTCTGTGAATCAAAATTACAATTTAATATAAAATTTCGAAAATGGCACATGTCTGAAAAATTTAACTTTATAGGTAGTGAAAAACAATAATTTGATAAAGAAAATATAATATAGAAAGTACTTGAATGTTATTACTTACTTATTTTATAGACATAATTTTTGATTAGGTACGTTTCAATTTCAATCAAGTAGATTGTATTCAATATTATACACGTCACTATTTTATCCCGGTATAAAAATATCCTTTCTTGTTTTCCTATGCGATAAATGGTTTTTCCGTGAGAATTAGATAATGTCCCACAATTTAAAAGTAGCCTATGTGCTATTTTATACTATATTACTGTACCGGGTATCATCTGAATCCATTCAATTGCTTTACCGAGATTGAGTGATAAACATACATCCATCCATCCATACTTTTTTATTTATAATATTAGTAAAATTTATAAGACTATGATAATAATAAAATAAGAGAAAAAATTGTAAGAATATAATAAACCTATCGATAGCGGTCGTACCGCATAGAAGAAACACACTATTGTTGCACGTGTCAATGTGCCCAACATGTAACACCGTTTTAAAATCCTCGCCTAAAAATGCTTTGTAATAATATGGTATATTATAAAAACATCGATACCGGCCCGAACGCAGAGACGAACAACACTAGCATTGCACGTGACAAATTCGTGTCAATGTACGAAAGTGATAGATTTACCAAAATTAACTAATGAGAGAAAGGGACCATTTCAAAAAGACATCAACGTGAGCTGCAATTTTTTAGAAGCAACCATTGTACCGCCCACTATAACTTGAACTCCGCAAAACAAAAAATAATGAAAATGTTACTTACCGATGGAAAGTAATGCCATCTTTCTCGTAGCTGGAAGTCCGAGAGTTTTCCCCACACCACTTTATGGCACAAACTGACATTTTTCAGAAAGTTTGTGATCAGAAAATCGTAAAAAGATAGCCAATTTTTTAATTTAAATTGAGTGCACGCGGATCCAATACTTGGTCGGTACTGAAGGGGCGTGATCAGTTATTTGCTTATATCAGTGAAAAAACATACATGTGTGGCGCGCATCGGCGGCCTTGTATGCGGTATCTATTGGGGGTAATCTGTGCTTATAATGCTACATGTGCCATTTGGGTTCCTTCACCGTTTGATAGCAATCTGTATTACGTATTATACAGGGTATACAGGGTGAAATTGATATCATTAGCATCCTTTTAAACTAAGAGTCTGACCATCAAACTGAACAACTTTTACTATGGCAGCAAACCAATCGGAGCAAAAAAAAATCAGCTCTTCCAAACATTTGAGTCGAGTAGTCATTGCAGTTTAGTATGGGACGGCAGATTTTTTTCTTGCTCCGGTCGGTTTGCTGCCATAGTAAAAGTTGTTCATTTTGATGGGTAGACTCTTAGTTTAAAAGGATGCTAATGATATCAATTTAATTCTGTATAAGTGAGAAAACCTCATGTCTTCCATGCGGATTTGAACCCAGACCCTCATGAATGAGTGTCCATACCTTACCTCTGCACCGCTCCACCAAAGCGCCGAGCCGTTTGGCTAATAAAGTCGAGATAAAGAATCCAATCAAAGGAGTTACCTGTCAGGATATAACTTCCTTGTTCTGTAAGTGTGATCTGAGACCTTTTGCCTCGTTTGCCTCTGATGTTTTAAGATCAAAACGATTCATACGGGCCACTCAACTCCCGAGATGGTCAAATGAAGGAATTAAATTGAAATTTCCTGACAAAACCTTGTTTTCGTAACCAGCCCGTGATGTGGGTTGTCTGTTTTCACTGCGTTAAAATATCTAAAAAATATTCAGAGTAATAATGGTTTGATAACCAGCGCGTCACTTTTCTTTATTACACGAACTAGGTTAAAGAATAGATAATATTATTTATTTTATTTATTTATTTTACTATAAAGTATCATCAATCCACGACAATAACTCAACAGACCTACGGTTTTTTTTTATTTTGGTTGTAAGGGCTTGGTCAATGACCTATAGCTACTGCGACCTGAATAGATCTATTGTAGCTGTCACCCTAGACCTAAAGGTCGTTTCCTAGGCCCACATACTTCATGAACCGTGTTATGCTTTTGGAGGGGAGGTCCCTAATGTCAGTAGGTGTTATTACGTATCCACCTAGATAGCGACTCCTGCTGTGAATGAGCACTTCGCATTCGCAGAGGAGATGTATGGGCGTTTCCTCTGCTTCACAGCAGAATCTGCAGGTGGGTGAATCTACAAGCCCCATTCTGTGTAGATGCTTGTTTAACTTGCAGTGTCCTGTTAAGGCTCGCACTAAGAGCCTTAAGTCGTTGCGGTTTGAATTGATGGCATCTGAGGTAAGTCTGTTTGAGAAGCCGGTCACAAGTTCTTTTGCGTGCCTCAGTCCTGGTGTATCCGACCAGAGCTTACGGCTTTGGTTCACGGCCCATTCTTTCAGCACACGTCTAGAGGTGTTGCGAGAGATTCCGCAGTAAGGCTCGGGGCCTATGGCAACCTACGGTTGCGCTCATATTAGTGTGTGCTTGTAGGTGCACTTTTCAGTGTATGAAGTGACTTTTCCCGTAGGATGCACCGTTTAGAAGTTAAAAGCCAAAACATGAAAAGGTCTCAAGGTTTTCCGAGCACCATGCAGCGCACGGTCGGTCTTACGAAGCTGCAAACTTGGTTTTTATTTACACTATTATTGCCATAAATGTCTACTGGCGGGCGTAGGTCCGCGTGTGACGTCTATGTCTATATCTATGTACCACAGTAAGTATAAGAAAGAGTATCTATTATAGAGAATTCACACGGTCCCCCTGAGGGTAATACCACCGTGCTTTCGCTCTGTCTGTGGTAGTACTTTGTAATATATTTCTGACGACCCCAAGTCGTGAGTTTAAGCGTGACGTGGAGTTGTGGACGGCAAAATGCGTGCATAGTGGCTCGGCCTTGGAGTGGCGAGATGGCCACCCGAGAAGTAACGAAATGGAACAGTTGCTCCGTAGTTTAGTGTTACACACACCAGGCTTGCAGTGCTCGCAGGAGATCTAATGCAAAATGGTCCAGCAGCAGCATCCGAATCATCGTGCCATTTAGCATAGAGCATTTGCTCCGAGAGTACTAGGATTGCAGTAGCTTATAGGCGTTACCAATAACGTTCTTCCGCTGTGCTAATCGACAAGACCTTCCAATGTGCTTCCAATGAAATGCTCCGTCACTTCAGCGGAACGTTTCGGTCATTCCGTTCCGTTGCATCTTGTTCTTGTACCAGGATAGCATGGCTGAAAGGTGTTTTATTCGTTAGTTTATAATTCAGCGGCTGAGCGAGCGAGGCGCGTGTTGTATCGGCAAAAAATATTTTCGACGATTTTGTACCGTGTAGGAATTATCCATCCCATACTAGGATTACAGAAATTTCTTGCCTATTAAACCTAAAGTTATTGATAGATTCGAATTTTGTAAAATCTAAACTATTATAAAACTGTAACAGAAGTGTGTCTGTACATTGAAGATATTTACAAAAAAAGATTACGATATGGTTTTTAGGCTTCCCTGATTCCAAATCACAAATTTTTGGACTTTTTGTCTGTCTGTTTGTTTGTTTGTTTGTTCGTTTGTTTGTTTGGGTGTTTGTTTGTTCGAGTATCACGCAAAAACTACTGAACCGATTTTGATGAAACTTTTTTTGTTTGATAGCTTATCATCTGACTTAATTAATCTGGTATATAATTTATGCGGACGAAGTCGCGGGTAAAAGCTCGTAAATAATAATAATGTTGTTAGACTTTATAGTTATTCCTGAATGACTGAAAATAATATCTTTCTTTTTGTAACATAGGCTTTCTGAAATAATTCCATCCTACCCTAATGATGTTGGTAGAAAAGAAACATCGGTTATTTGAGGCCGTCTCGTACGTAGTACTTGGTAGTACAGTACCTTACCTACAATCTTACCTGTGAAAATGTAGGTATGTAAGTACTTCTGTAATCGATCATAGATATGACTACCTACTTAGCATTTATTATGAAAATACTTGATTAATCAACACATTAATCAAATAGCCCGCCTCGTATCGATCCAGGTGCAAAGGTGCCCATAACGCTAGCAGCATTGCCGCGTTGTATTGCTATGGCCAACCTTTGCACCAGGAACGAACCGGAGCGGGGGTCACATTTTCGCTCCCTGAGTCGACGCCCAATTTCGGCAATGAAGGTTTTAGCCTCGGCTCCCCACGCCCCTGTGGTCTCCACGGCGACCGGAACAAAGAGATATTGGAGCTCCAGGTCCATGATTAATTATATTCCGAAAACCTCCTTTCAAAAGCCCAGAGGGTAAATCAACCCATTTTTGCACGTTTTAGTTCGTACAACATAGATGGAACAGCATTATGACGTCACTCTCTCAGTAAAGTAACGGAGCAAGTTCGCCACTTCTTGCCGCATGTACCAGGACTGCATAGGTTACAGGAGCCAGCGAGGTGTCGTCAGCATCAGCATCAGAGTAAATTAGGCGGACACAGCAGCTCTGCTCAGCGGCATTCGAGCTCGCGTACTTCAAAGTAACGGACCAAGTTTGTAGTTTCTCGGCTCACGTACCAGGGACGCATAACTTGCAAGAGCTCGCGGGGCGTCAGCAACAGAGTAAATTAGGCGGGCACCGCTGCTCCGCGCCACTCGAGCTCGCGCACTCAGCGATATTGTTATCGGCCCGCCCCGGTTGTTGCAGGGTTGGCAATGCAGCTATTATTATTGTTATTATTTTGTTCATTTATTTTTCGCTCTTATTTATGAGAGGACACCTGTACCCTGTATACAAAGGATATAGATAAAACCAGAAAATCGTAATGCTATGCGAATTTCTTTCGAAGTATCGTTTCTGACGGTTTTAGGTACGTAATTGTATTTGTTTGTCTGCTGGATGATGGATGATAATTATTTGTAGAATATAGCCTCAAATCCTTAATAATAGTCGGTGGGTATTTTATATCTATAGGGTGAAATTGGTGATATCATTCGCATCCTTTTATAAACTAAGAGTCTACAACATAACAACTTTTACTATGGGAGCAAACCGATCGGAGCAAAAAAAAAAAATCAGCTGTTGCATACATTTGAGTCGAGTAGGTATGATATCAATTTCACCCTGTATAATAGTATAGAATGTGTAATATTTTAGATGACTGTGATTGATTCTGTTGTGATTTGTTGTTTAAACTATGTTGCTTTTTAGGGTTCCGTACCCAAAGGGTGAAAACGGGACCCTATTAACCGGGACTAAGCCTACGTTATCCGTCCGTCCGTCTGTCCGTCTGACCGTCTGTCCGTCTGTCCGTCTGTCCGTCTGTCCGTCTGTCCGTCTGTCCGTCTGTCCGTCTGTCCGTCCGTCCGTCCGTCCGTCCGTCCGTCCTACCTATTTAGGGCTGTAACTTTGAACCGTAATAGCTACATAGTTGAAATTTTCTCAGATTATGCGTTTTTACGGCGGATTTGTTAACAAATAACAAAAATGTCAAAAAATTACAAATTAAGAGGGGTTCTCAACAAGAAACTAGTTTTTATCAACATTTTTTCTTCACGCTCTATAGTAAAAACGGTAATACATACAAGCGTCAAACTTAGTGTGATTATAGAGCAAACTACAGAATAATAACAAATACTAAAAACCGGCCAAGTGTCAGTCGGTCTTGCGCTAAAGGTCCCGGACAAAAAAGTTTTTTTTTTCTAAGTTAATAATGTTGTGTTCTGTAGGGTGTGGTACGGAACCCTCGGTGCGCGAGTAGCCCGACTCGCACTTGACCGCTTTTATTCTTATTTTAAATGTTTGCGTTTGACCGTAGTCTCACGTGATGATAAGCGAATACACCGTATACTAAGAAATGGACAAAATAAGCAATTAGTAACATTAATATTCTGTTTTTATGTAAAGGATCCTAGATCAGTGAACTGAAAAACTTTCTCTATGGGAGCAACATAGATGTACCTAAATTCCATAGAGAAAGTTTTTCAGTAGAATTTAGAAATCGAGAAGCATAAATCAGCTGTCAGCCTTTGGGTCGAGTAGGATTGCAGTTTTGTATGAAATAGATGTTTTTGTTTGTATGTTGCTCCCATAGACAAAGTTCAGTTTAATGGTCTGACGATTCCTTTAAAAACCGTCAGCATATTATTAAGAAGGATCCAATACTAGATCATCAAAATGACTGTCAAGACTCAATAAAAAATACGAGTGGCTCAAAAGGACAAGTATCCAGAGCTGTTAAAGATATTATAAAAAAACACAGAATATGAGTGGCTCAAGAGGACAAGTATCCAAACCCGTTAAAGATATTATTAAAAAACCCACAGAGCCATCTCCCGCGCGCGCTTTTTTTTTAATTTTCAAACGCGTTACGCGTGTTACGGTAACGAGTCAGATTTACTGCCAAGGCGCGCCAATAGATGTTTCACATCAAAAACTGCAGTCCTCCGCAAAAAGCAATATAAAATAAAAATAAAAAGGGCAGTAAAAGAGACAGTGTCAGCCCTGCGTATTGTCGAGGCGCGTCGGCTGCCAGCCCGGGAACAAAGCGCACGCCGAGCGCCACTCACCGCGCTCTGTAACTCGCTGGTGACCTCTTGATACTTAATAAAACAATCTGCTTTAGTCAATTTGCGAGATAGGTTTGCACCAGTGGCATCTTTCATTTTAGGCCGACCTTAAATTCGTCATTGAAACAACGGCGAGCTGACAATTCGGTATTCACTACGGTTATGTCATGTGTCAATTTCATATAAAAACTGCGACGATCTGAAGGATGCAAGAAGGATGTTACATTTGTGAGCTTGTCGATGTTTTTGACAGCGATGTGACGCGTAGTGAATTGCACTCCTGTGCTCATAATCGCTGCTTCAACAAAAAACTGCTTTTTCATACAAAATGCTGTACCTATAAAGTAAAAAAAATTTTTTTCTGACAGAGATAGAGAACAAAATTAAATAAAAACACCAAGAGTAGGCAGAGCAGACTTACTTAACTTTCCTACCAGGAAGATCTACCGCATGCACAAAAAATGTACTTCGTAAATATACAAAGTACGGAGAAGTCCCCAGTCAACTTCAGCCACAAAGTAGGTCGGCCCCCTCTGACTTTAGATACCTCACCTCACCTCACACTTTCTAGGGAAACTTGAGGGGAGCCGAGCAAGGGAATGCAGTCAGGCACGCGCACCCAGTTGGATTTGACTACATAAAATATATTTTATTGTTATCCTCTCTGTAAAAATAAACATTGAAAAATAATGCTTAAATTCACATTTTCAGTGATTCTTTTCTTTAGCTTAAATACTAATTTTAATAGCAGAATGAACTATAAAAAGTAACAAAATTGATAATGATGTTTATACTTTCATACTATGCGAGGTAAGACAACCCTATACATATATTAGGTCATGCACAATAATTTGCGTGAGGGTGCGAACGTCATCATGTCAAATCGAAAACGTTATTTAAAGTGGTGGACCTGTGCTTCAGTACTCCTAACAACAAAACATATTTTATTTTTTACGGTTTCGATTGTATCTCCATAGTGAAAGTTGTTCAGCTGACGAGTAGAATCTATGGTTATCGTTTCCTTACTGACAGAAAAGAGTACCTTTCCTGTTTTTTTTGCATGATAATGATATAGGCATTCGATTTTAGATTCGATAAGCAAAAAACACGTATTTGATTTTTGTTGTAAAGTGTTAGTCAAAAAAATGAATAATCGCGACCCACGCATGTCTAGAGGGTCCGTTGATGTCTTTCCTAGTACCGTAGCAGCCGCTCGCCGTAGCCCGTAGCACAGTCGTCGTAGCAGTCGTAGTGTTATGTAGACTACGCGGTTCCATTTTTTTTTGAAACTACTGTAAACAGTTAACTTCAATAAAATCAAACTGCAAAGTATCAAAACGGTTCGTCTCCTCCGCTACATTACCCAATGATTCACCCGAGGCGCGGGCCGCCGCGCCACCGCCGACATCACCCGGCCCGTATATTGTGAGCCACATAACCAGAACTACATAATACAGAGTAGGTACTGCTATGTTATGTAGACAACATCTGTACCAGTTACTTGATACTACTGATATATCTTTATTTGAATTAAACTCTTATTACAAAGGAGTAAATATGAAAATAAGATAACAGTTAATAAATTAAGAATATAGTTACCTATCCTTTTCATGCCGTTTAAATGATATTTGTATCGTCTATACTTTTATGACGAGGTAATAAATACGTAAATGGCTTGCACATTTCGCGGAATTAACAACTGATTATTAAGAGTTGATAATTCATTAGCTGTCTTTTTCAGTTCCATTAAAACTCGGTATCATTCTATCTCGTTATGCATGTATACGTCTATCACATCCACATCACATCACATGGATCAAATTTAATTATGTTTACAACTTTTACAATGCTAGTTATCGCTTGGTGATTCATGGTAGCCTAGTACTCCGGCTAGTCATTTTACATGTGACGACGACGACGGGGTGAATTGAAACAGGAGAGACGAGACGGAATGAGCGAAAGTAATAGACTCAATAAAAAAATAAGAGGATGTCAATTATTAAAAGAAAGCGGAAGAAATATCTAGTAACCGTAGAACGAGAAGCTGAAAATTCTTCGTCTATGCTTGTAACCGAAAGAACAAGTTTTTCGTCTATGCTTGTAACCCTAGGAAAACCCTAAGCTTAGAAATTCTTCGTCTATGACCCTAGGACTAGCCCTCAGAAAACTGGCATATAAAGATTTTTTTTGGGTAGTATAGACCAAAAAAAATCTTTGCTGGCATAGGTATTGCTAGCCCTAGGACCACTAGATTAAATAATCTGTGCCACTAGTTGTAACGCAGGCAGGAAGCTGAAAAAAGGCATTGTCTATCATTCTTTACCATTGCAAACAAAGATTTTTTATTAGGTCTTCGTTTGATTGTAAAGTTGCCTTGTAAAATCGTCAAATTGTGTTTACAACTATTACAATGCTAGTTATCGCTTGGCGATTCATGGTAGCCTAGTACTTCAGCCAGTCATTTTACATTGCGACGATGGGAACAGGACCATAGAGATTGTATTTTTTTTATTTCTAGGCAAAGGGATATAGCCCATAGCCATAGCCCCTACAGCCGATGCGATATCTTCAGTAAGTTTTTTCAATATTGGCAGCACGCGCGGTGCGCCGCCAAAATCACAGTGTACGAGTTAACTTGAACCAAAAACTTTTTGACCAAAAACCTTGAAACTTTTTTCATATTTATAAATAATCAGTATTACTAGAACCAACTTTAGACCAATTTCAAATAAATCGAAGGCTGCACCGAGCCTATTGTGCTGCCCCCAATCTTATTTCTTTTATTTCTAAACAATTGAACAACATTTCCAAAACACAAGAATGTCACATTGTAGTCCTAATTAGGGTTGCCAACCCTACTATATAATATAGTATCCTACTATATTAGGGGCCATACTACTATAATTCTGAGAAAAATATATAGTAGGCAAAACTACTATATTTTGATGAGCAAATAATTTATAGAGAATTTAAATATGTTGGTACCTAGGTCCAATAAAAATGACCAATAACTTAACATTATTTTAACAATTTTCTTTCTCTTCATCACATTTGTTCCATAAACAATTTTCTACTAAATATACTTACTACTGAAAAGTGACAACAAGGTTTCCTAAAGTCAGATTTATCTATTTCTTTAGAAATTATATTATTTCTGTATCGAATCCAGCGACTTCTGCATTTACAGGATGCAATATTTTCTATAACGAATACGAAATAGAGAAACGATTGTGCCTTAAAATAAGAAATTGGTATTCAAACCAAAAAATAGCAAAAAAAATATCTTTTTGAAAAAATTTTAAGTAACTAATTCGAAAAATACTATATTTTTCTTATTTTTCCCCGATCTACTATATTTTTTCGGGCACTAAGGCTCGAAATACTATATTTGGTCTCAAAAAAGTTGGCAACCCTAGTCCTATTAAGCTTTCATATTACGCTTAATGCGCATTATGTTCGCTCATCATCATCAAAGTTAATCCTCCATTAAATCTATTGCTGACACTTTTTGCCTGATTGTCGTAGTAGCAAGCTAGCAAGAGATTTAATGGAGGATTAACTCTAATGAGCGTTACTGCAACTGAGTGTAAAGCTGTCTTATAAAATCATCAAATTATGTTTACAAGCTACATGCAGGTCTGATTTCATCATACATTGCCTGAATAGTTCTCTCTATTTTTAAGTGCAGCTATCAAAGCAAGCAATGTATGCCGAAATCAGCCCTGCATGTAGGGTACTATCCAAGAAGTTCTATCTAATCGCTGCTATATCGCTTGGTGATTCATGGTAGCCTAGTACTCTAGCCAGTGATTTTACATTGCGACGACGCGACGGGGTAAATTGAAACAGGACCATAGAGATTGTTTTTTTTTGTTAATTTCAAGGCAAAGGGATCTAGCCCATACAGCCGATGTCTTGTAAGTTTTTTCATTATTGGCAGCACGCTTATGTTCTGGTTTCGTATTTATAAATAATCTGTATCACTATACTTTTCACGAATTTCAAATAAATCTAAAACGTAGTAAATTAATATTTAATAGCACGAAACACATCCAGAGCAATGGCGCCAAGAAGGCCGCCAAGCAAATTATCAGGACTAGTAATTTAATGTTTCTATCACAAACTTATGAATTTATATCGCATTTATAAACAGGACCTACGAGAAGAAATGAGCGGTGATTGGTGAATGAACGTAATAGGGGTGAAATGCAGAATAGATGTACCGTAACGAAATCGTTATTTTTTTTTTTTTTTTTTTTTTTTTTTTAAATTGGTAAACATTTGACCCCAATCTCACCTGATGTTGAGTGATGATGAGGTCGAAGATGTAGCATGCTTACCTAGAAAGATGCCTATTCACTCTTGCCTTGAAGAGGCCCAGGTGATAAACTGAGATTGTAATGAAACTGATAAATTGTTACGAAACTGATAAGGTAAGGGTGAGATCACATAAGCATTAAAATAAATAAAATATTTATGGCATAAATCAACTTTATTAATTAACTTACATCTATATTTTTCTACTAATTGCAAAAACCTTGTCAAAAATCAATCTTATCTGCAATTTTTGTCTATACTTTTTTTGCCTCTCTGCCTTAGTCATCGGTGCCATACCTGAAATTATTTAAATGTATATATATATATATTGCAAGGCTTTAATAGTTTTAGTTTGTGTTATCTACACTAATATTATAAAGAGGAAAGATTTGTACCTATTTTTGTATGTTTGTAATGAATAGGCTCAAAAAGTACTGAGCCGATTTAAAAAATTCTTTCACCATTAGAAAGCTGCATTCACCCTGAGTAACATAGGCTATATTTATTACTAGAAAAGATTAGACGTCCACCCGTGCGAAGCCGGGACGGGCCGCTAGTGTTTAATAATCTCATTATATTTTATAAAATTATTTTCATAGAACATTAAAATATATTTATTAGTTTATAGTATTAAATTAATTAATACATATTATTTACTATTTGTGATATTACTTGATGTCTAATGTTAAAAAAACAGTATTATGTCACAAACTCATATGAACGAGACCTTAGTGTAACGAAACTGAGGGCTCAGTTTCGTTGCGTAACGAAACGTAGCGAAACGTTACGAAACTGATAAAATAAACTGAGAAATCTTAACCTCAAAAATATTTGCTACCCAAATCGCTATTGGTTTGACAATAACTTATATCCCAGCGGTAATTATATCTCTTACGCAAGAAAAATCAGCAAATAACTAACAAATTACACTTACCGGAAATAGGAAAATCGCGTTATTAACCCTGATATTGATATTTAACAAAATGCGTGTCATACACCAACCTCGAACTGCGAAGCAAAATACGGCCATCTTAATGTCAATATTTTGACGTAACTTGAGAAAATGTTGCCATTTTATAAAAATACAATCGAATGGTAGAATTGTTGTTGTAATTGTGCCCAAAATGTCGTTACTAACCCTGAGTTACGAAATTAACAAAAATGGAGACAAACATTTAATACGCTAATCTTATGACTAAATCGTTTCCTTTTATTTCCAGCCTATTTTAATCTGACAATTTAGATAATAAGTGGTCATTTTAACCAAAAAAAAGCTAAATTAAACTAAGAAAAATGTATTTCCTAATATTCAAAATTGACAAGGTGGTGGAGAGACATATAAAATTTGTATGAAAGTTATATTAGTATTAAATTTTAAAAATATAATAATTCGTGCCTCATTGCACGCATCAAAAAAATAAAAAATGGTCTTAATTGGGAAATAAATACACTGCTCAGAATTATGGAAATAATTTTAATCAAGGAAAGAGAAAAGACGGTATCTTGTTTTAAACTTACGGGACAACTTAAATTGTATCTATGTACATCCGTTCTGCATTTCACCCATAGACTCAATAAAGAAAGAATAGGATATCAAATAAAAGAAAGATGGAGAAATATCTTGTAATTGTAACCGGACACAGACGAAGAATTTTTTGCTTACGCTCCTATTGAGCCTTTATTGAGCGTACCACATTGTAAAATCATCAAATTATGTTTACAAAATACATGCATGGCTGATTTCGGCATACCTACATTGCCTGATTTGTTCTTTCTATTCTTAAGTATACCTATCAAAGCAAACAATGTAGGTATGCCGAAATCTACGTTTGGTTATCTATTCGCTGCTTTATCGCTTGGTGATTCATGGTGGCCTAGTACTCCAGGCAGTCATTTTACATTGTGACGACGGGGTAAATTGAAACAGGACCATAGATATTTTTTTTGTTAATTTAAAGGCAAGGGGATCAAGCCCACAGAGCAGATGTCATGCATGACTCATGAGCAAGTTTTTCAATATTGGCAGTACTGATCATGGAAACAAGCGCGTTGCCGCCAAGCCAAAATCACCGTGTACTTGAACTTCTACTTGTTGACTTGAAACAAAGCTAAATATTTCATCTTTCCTTTCTTTGATAAGGCTGCTGTTTTTGGGACTTCAAACTCAAAAAAAAAATGTTTGGGAACTAGATTTATATATTACTAGCGTAAGGATAGGCCCGTCAGAATATTTTACAAAAACCTTCTTCATAGAAACAAAAATTTGCGCCAACTGTCATAACTCGTATAGGAACTATATCGTGTCATATATTTTCGAGTGCTCTAAACTGACATTTTTCCTTGCATTTTAGAGCCAACGAACTGGGGACAATAGTCAAGCTCATAGGCCATGTCCTTACGCTAGTAATATATATGTCTTTGGTTTGGGACCTTTGTAGAAAACCTGACATGTAAAAGAATTGGAGAGCGATTTTTGAACATCACACGTTGTAATCAGCAGTAGAAAATGTTAAAATTGCTATGTTATGCAGATTATGCATCTATCTACTGCCCGTTTGAACGTGTGATGTTAAAAAATAGCACTCTTGATCTAGTGAAGCGAGCTCGAAATTTTTCACGCCGACCGTGACTCAAAATGGTGGTGGTACATAAATATGAGTACCTAACTATGTAAGTAGTTGCAAAAATCAGCACGCTCGCAATCCGCAGAGGGCCACAAGTTTGACATGCCTGCTGTAGAATAATTTTGTATTCCAACATGTTTCTATCTTCAGTGGTTTCGACTTTTCGAGGCTGTGCTTATTTCCGTTCACTGGGCTGTGCTATATGTTTGTCAGTCTATCACGGAACTGTTTTTTTTTTGTTTATACTTGTGCGTTAGCACTGCATTTCCGCCAGTGTCAAGTAGTTTATTTGGAGAATCTATCCCAATCTCAGGGATTGTTTTTGGACAATACAAGAACAAGAAGAGATTGAGGAATGCGGAGCCTCGAGGCAGGCAAAAATGCGACGCGCGAAACCACGCGAGATGAGTGCTCGGGTCAGTTCCTGCAACGTGACTCACGGAACTGCTTTATAAGTGTAATATTAGATAGATTGACTTCTACACACACAATGATACACACGTAATAATAAAAAAATTTACCTACATAAAACTGCATGCTGAAATGCAACCTGTGAATGCCAACATAAAAGCCAAGTATACTACATAAATATAATAGAGTATATAGGTACAATAGGTAAGGTAGTAAAGTGAGCGTTCTAATTCACTTTGTGGCGTTTTCACGCTACGGCCAGATGTGTCGGCCAGATCAATCAATCAACTTGTGCTTGCGGTGCTTTCTTACTATACAATAATAATGTATGTAAGTACCTAAGTACTATTGTATACAAAAAAAACAAATACAAATCCAGCCCCGGATCTAGGGGGGCCAAACCGGGGCCCACGCCCCAGGCGGCAGGTTAAGGGGGCGCCAAAATCAAGAGTTTGACACATAATTTAATGACTGCAACGCAATAACTTGAAAATATTGCGAACAAATGTCGAGCTCGCTGCGCTCGCTCCTGGTTTATTATTGTATTGAAACTACTTAGAGCAGGAGTGCTATTTTTGAATCTCGTTCAGCAGTTGAAAATGTCAAAATTAGTATGGAGATACGCATCTTTCTACTGCTGATTTGACTTTCAAAAATCTCCCTCCTGAAGTATGATTTTTGAAAGTCAAATCAACAGTAGAAAAATGCATATCTCCACAATAATTTTGACATTTTCAACTGCTGAACTCACCGAATGAGATTCAAAAATCGCGCTCCTGGCTTCAACCAATTCGTAGTGACTAGTGAGAAGAAAAGTCACAAGCTGCAATATTTCTGACCACGCCAAAGGAGATTAGATTATGAACTAACGATGTCTGTCAGTCGGGGACTTCTAAAGAATGAACTTGAACACTCCTAGAAAGCATCAACTCAGTGGGCGGTCGGACATGCCGACGGCACCCGGCGCCCGTCGTGTGTCGGACGGCGCGGAGGAATAAAGGCCGAGTGCCGACCCGACACGACCTCTACATGTGGGTCAGGGGACAACATGTTGTCTCGGTGATGGTTTGGCGAATTATACTTAACTAGCGGCCCGTCCCGGCTTCGCACGGGTGGACGTCTAATCTTTTCTAGCAATAAATATAGCCTATGTTACTCAGGGTGAATGCAGCTTTCTAATGGTGAAAGAATTTTTTAAATCGGCCCAGTACTTTTTGAGCCTATTCATTACAAACATACAAACATACAAAAATAGGTACAAATTTTTCCTCTTTATAATATTAGTGTAGATGTAGATAATGGCTAGGCAACAAAAATTGCATTTTATGAAAGGTAAGTAGAATCAAAGACGTAGTAGTAGTAGAAGTCTGATGACCAGGAGTGCGATTTTTGAATCTCATACGTTGAACTCAGCAGTTGAACATTTCAAAATTACTATGGAGACGTGCATCTTTCTAAAGCTGATTTGGCATTAAAAAATCATACTCCAGGAGTGCGATTTTGAAAGTCAAGCAGTAGAAAGATCTCCTTTTCAACTGCTGAATTCAACGTATGAGATTCAAATTCAAATTCATTCAAAATCATCTTACTACTGCTTATTTGACTTTCAAAAATCATACTTCAAGAGTACGATTTTTGAAAGTCAAATTAGCAGTAGAAAGATGCGTATCTCCATAGGAATTTTGAAATTTTCAACTGCTGAACTCAGCGAATGAGATTCAAAAATCGCGCACTCCTGAATACCATTTGGAGATTGTGTGATTCAAAGGTTAAATAAATATTTAATCATTTCTACTTTCTAGTGTTTGTTTGACATTTCTTTGAAAATCTTCGGCCAAAGGTAAATGCAATAACAATTATTGAGAAAAATAATAAAATACATGATTATGTTTAAGTACAAACATATTTTTAATTTTCTCTGGGTGTAATGTAAACTTAAATTTATGCGTTACAATACGAGGGGTGCTTCAGACCATCAAGCTGAACCACTTTCACTAGGGACCCAACATAAAAAAGTGCTGATTTGGGTTTTCGCGATTTCTATGTTGATTCCATAGTAAAAGTTATTCAGTTTGATAGTCTGAACTGAAGAACCCTGTTTAGTATGAAACGCATTAAATTGTGCACTCTGTAGATTGGCAGCTTGTGATACCTACTATCTAGTAATCCCAGGAAAACTCCTGGAAAACCGATATTTTCAGAAAGATTTATCCTATGAAACGCTTTCGATTTATTAATTTTATTAGACTATGTATTAGTATGTACTCAATAGTTATTCAGTCGTGTTACGTTGTAGAGTTTCTGGCCGCATCCTCTCTACGGCGACAACACGCTCCGACGCGGTGGTAGCTTCAAAAAAACTACTTCTTAAACTACTTTAGAACTGTGATTGAATCTGTGTTAACCTTGTAAGTAATCCTAAATATGAATAAATAAATAAATAAAATGTAAATAAAAGATTTCAAGCTCTTTTATTGAATAAATTATTTTGACTTTGAGCGTTTTACTTTGACTCCAGAAGAATATTCTAGTCCTCGTACTTCTATAAAATACTAAAGCTTATAAAAATAATAAAATAAGGAGTATCACCGTGAAGATCGCAGCTGCGGCACAGTTATCGCTCCAAGGAGATAATATGGCAAGTGCGAACCGTCACGGAAGTGGGTGGGAGGGGGGAGGTCACCCATCGTCATGCCTAGGTACACCTCCGCGCCCCGGGACTTTGCGTTTGTTGTATGGGAACGAGACTACTGAGTCGGAATGGAGTAATAAAGGGTCCAACGCAATATACTGACAGTTTTTAGGATGATCAGACCGTCAAACTGAACATCTTTTCTCTATGGAACCCTGGAGTAGGTTTGAAGTTTTGAATGGCAGATTTTTTTTCGCGAATCAAAATCCTCCATTAAATCTCTAGCAAGAGATTTAATGGAGGATTAACTCTAATGAGCGTTTCTGCAACTGGAGTGCGATTTTTGAATCTCATTCGCTGAGTTCAGCAGTTGAAAATGTCAAAATTACCGTGGAAATATGCATCTTTCTACTGCTGATTTGACTTTCAAAAATCATACTTCAGGAGTGCGATATTTGAAAGTCAAATCAGCAATAGAAAGATGCGTATCTGCATAGTAATTTTGATATTGTCAACTGTTGAACTCAGCGAATGAGATTAAAAAATCGCACTCCTGAGTGTAAATCGGTAAACAGGTAACGACGACATAATATTTAAACAGTAAGTAAAAAGTACCTACCATACCATTAACATTTACCATTTCAAAAATCATACTTCAGGAGTGCTATTTTTGAAAGTCAAATCAGCAGTAGAAAGATGCGTATCTCCACAGTAATTTTGACATTTTCAACTGCTGAACTCAGCTAATGAGATTCAAAAATGGAGTGCGATTTTTGAATCTCAAACGACGAACTCAGTAGTTGAAAATGTATATGGAGATACTTACGCATCTTTCTACTGCAGATTTGACTTTCAAAAATCGCACTCCTGTAGAAAGTCCAATCAGCAGCAGAAATATGCCTATCTCCATACATTTTCAACTGCTGAGTTCAACGTATGAGATTCAAAAATCGCAGAAGTCCTTATATGCCAGTAACCTTAGACATAAAAATCGCGTTAGGTCGCAATAAATTGCACGGAGCTGATTTTTTGGGATGTTGTTACGGTAGATACCAGTAGCATAACACCAATTTTGCAGCTTCGAAAGACTTGTGCTAACCGAGTGGTGCTTAAAAAACCTCGAAATTTTCTGACTTTTTTCAGGGGTTGACTTATAACTTCTAAACGGTGCATCTTACATAAACATTATTTACTACGTTTTTAAAGAAGATAAAATTATCTGTAATTTAAATTTAATTTCAGCTCTGTAAGTTTAGTAAGTCTTGAGATACAATACTTCAAACATTCGCAATTTTTCCCAAAAAGTTCAAAATTGAAGTTTTTTGCGTCTTTCGAACAGGATACCGGCTAAAATACTTATTCTTCGAGGAAAATTATAAGAAATGAAATTGTAAAGCAGCTATTAAGCTTTAATTTAAGTATATTTTGAATCTTGTACAGCCAACATTAACGAAAAATTAAGGAAATTCATTTTTTTTGGAAATGGAGCTCCTATTGTCAATTCATATTAATACTGCGAAGTTATCTATTTAATGTTATAAAAATGACATTACATTTATAAATTCGATATTTTAAAGCAGGAATGTCAAACATGCATGAGACTTCTCACTACATTTTCTTTGCGGCTCTATCAAATTTTAAGAACGGCTTCCTGATGCGGCCCGTGAGCGAACAGAATTTTATCATTTATTAAGTACGTAGGTACTCATAATTATGTACCAACACCGTTCCGGAGTCATTTATTAAGCCCGCCCCGCTCTTCTGCCCCCCACCGAAGAGGCCTTACATTCCTAAAGAATCCCCAAGTGCAGAAGTGGTTGGGGATAGAGAAGAGCCCATGCACTAACTTGGAGTGATCAGGCAGGGGCTGACCGCTAACCCTTCTGAAATTCCTATCAGGCAAGTGCCAGAAAGGGTGCGGACTGCGGAGGAAGATAATGCTCCTGCTAGAGAGCAGTGCTGAAATGCTCGGCTCTCTGCAATGTTTGTCAGGGGAAGACCTGCCTGAATACTACTCCCTTAGCCATGGATGAGACACATGAAGGAGATGAATGCGACGAATCTTTACTACTAGATCTGACCACAGAAGAGTCTCCGGAGCCCTAAAAACAGCCCCTTAGTTTGTAATTTATTACAAGAAACAAATAAATTATAATTTTCATTGTAGGTATTGTGTATTTCTTCCACCATCACATCACGTTCAGGTCCCCCAAACTACCAAAATAATCTATACTATTATGAAACTGCCTCCGTGGTCTAATGGTTAAGAGCATTGGGCTCTCAACACGGAGGTCGTGGGTTCGATTCCCACGGGACACCTAGTGAAATGTCATTTTGTGCGTTTTTCCCCAGTTGATTAAGACATTGCAGGCTGAATCAATTGATTGTCTGAAAAGAAAGATGATTCCGTGCTTCGGATGGCACGTTAAGCCGTTGGTCCTGGCTACTATCACTGGTATAATAGTCGTTACACAAAAACCACATCAGAGGCCGTCAGGTGGTCTGAAAAAACTCTAACACCAGGGCTCTGCCCACACGGTAAGAAGAATTATAAAACTGTAAATGGTTGTTTGTTCGCGCATTACGCGGAAACTACTAAACCGATTTTGATGAAATTTATTGCATTTGAAAGGTTATGATTATACCAATCTCTAGTATATAATTTATTTTGCTACAATGACGGGTACCCGTGCGGACGAAGTCGTGGGAAAACTCTCGTTTTTATATACTTTTTTACTACTACTAGTTTCCCCGCGACTTCATCCGCACGGGTTCCCAAGTTCTGATCATCGTAGCAAAATAAATGGTATACCAAATTTTAAGTCTAACCATAAGCTTGCAGACAACAAATGTTTCATCAAAATGGGTCTTTTAGTTTTCGCGTGATGAGCGAACAAACAAACAAACATTTTCAGTTTAATAATAGCACTAGATTTGCCCACGACTTCGTCCGCACCGGCACTCGTCATGGTAGCGAGATCAAATATATATCAGTTTATACGTCTAGTCATAAGGTTTCAAATACAAAAAGTTTAATTAAAATCGGTTTAGTAGTTTTCACGTGATGCGCGAACAAACAAACAAACAAACATTTACAGTTTTATTATAGTATAGATAGATTATTAATTATACTTAATTTCATTTTGGATGATATAAACCATTTCCTACTAAGTTATGTATTTTTGTCCTTTAAAAAATTCTTGCAATGCCTAAGGCTCCATTTTTTTTAAAACCTAATCCCCTTATATTAAGTTTTTTTTCCTGATAACAAAGGAACTAATCACTGTACAGGGTTAAATTTATGCTTAAATTAAAGCTATATAACTGCTTTCCAAATTAATTTCTTATAATTTACCTCGTAGAATGAGTATTTTAGCCGATATCCTGTTCGGAAGACGGCTAAAACTACAATTTTGAACTTTTTGGGAAAAATTGCCAATGTTTAACGTGCTGTATCTCAAGACTTACTTAACTTACAGAGCTGCAATTGAATTAAATTTATAGAAAATTTTGTCTGCTTAAAACACGTCTTGAACAATTTTTATGTCAAATGCACCATTTAGAAGTTATAAGTCAAAACCTGAAAACAGTCCGAAAAATTCGAGGTTCTTCGAGCACCACTTGGTTAGCACAGGTCTTTCGAAGCTGCAAATTTGGTTTTATATTACTGGTATCTATCCTAACAACCTCCCAAAAAAGCAGCTCCGTACAATTTATTGCGACCTAAGATGTTTAAAATTACTGGCGTATTATTGAACCTAAATAGGTAGGTAATTATAGGAACAACACAAACTCAAACTGAGCAACTTTCACTAATAGGTATACCTATCTAGAAAAGCATACCTACATCCTGCACACACATAAAATCACGACCCTGATCCCTTTCGGGGTGGTCAGAAACATTGCTACAACTACCAACGTACCTACCTATAAATGTGCACAAAAATAGCAATATTTGTAGTTTATTGGAGTAGAACTTTTTTAATGTAGGCTTTACTTATTGAGAAATATTGTGATGATGGCGCCACTGAACTGTTTTAAAAGCTCGTAGCTCGAAGTTTACCGCCATCTATACTAGTAATAATAGAACTTATTGAGTTAGCGTCATCTCTTACTAAGTACTGGAACTAGTTTTAGCAACACCTCCTGCTAACAGCGCCCTCTACTATCGAGTAGTTAAAACTAGTTCTGGCAGCGCCACCTATTGATGAACGGCTAGACCAACAAAACAAAATGCTAGATTAAATTACAAAATTTAAAAAATATATTGTTACTTAGTTTGATATTTTAATATATTATTATTATGACACTGTTCATTTAGAGATTTTAGAGCATGTAAAGTTTTACGAGATGGAATGCATACCTCTAAAAAAAATCCACACTGCTGTTTCAACTAAAGGGAAAATTATGTTTTTAACTGCCTGCCATCTTTAGACACATTATTTTCGCTATTTGATGACAGGTGGCGCTGTAGTTTATTCTTAAATGAGTCTTTTATAATTTGAACTTCGAAACAAAAACTGAAAAATGTACGACTTTGTACCTACAATAACTAATGTTTGATTTTTTTTTTAAACAAATGACACATTTACAGAATTAATTTCCAATTTCCATTCTGTCTAAGAATGTAGTTGTAGCAATGCTCACATTTAGCAATTTAAGTTTCTGGAGTGCGATTTTTGAAACTCATTCTTTGAACTCAGCAGTTTAAAATGTCAATATTGCTGTGGAGATACGCATCTTTCTACTGCTGATATGACATTCAAAATCAAACTCCAGGGGTGCGATTTTTGAAAGTCAAATCAGCAGTAGAAAGATGCACGTCTCCATAGTAATTTTGACATTTACAACTGCTGAGTTCAACGAATGAGTTTCAAAAATCGCACTCCTGAAACGTAGTTTATTCTTAAATGAGTCTTTTATAATTTGAACTTCGAAACAAAAATTGAAAAATGTACTTACGCCTTTGTACCTACAATAACTAATGTTTGATTTTTTTTTAAACAAATGACACATTTACAGAATTAATTTCCAATTTCCATTTCTGTCTAAGAATGTAGTTGTAGCAATGCTCACATTTAGCAATTTAAGTTTCAGGAGTGCGATTTTTGAATCTCATTCGCTGAGTTCAGCAGTTGAAAATGTCAAAATTACTGTGGAGATATGCATCTTTCCACTGCTGATTTAACTTTCAAAAATCATACTTCAGGAGTGCGATTTTTGAAAGTCAAATCAGCAGTAGAAAGATGCGTATTTCCATACATTTTCAACTGCTGAGTTCAACGTGAGATTCAAAAATCGCACTATCGCACAGGAGTGCGATTTTTGAATCTCATTCGCTGAGTTCAGCAGTTGAAAGTGTCAAAATTACTATGGAGAAACGCATCTTTCTGAGCTTCCCTACGCCTTAATATTCGTGTAGGATCTTTTGCACTTCACTCATATCAATGCTGAAGCTTGCCTGAATCTGCTGGTAGGTCACTCTCTTATCAGCCTCTCTCATGAGCTGCACAGCATTGGCGTTTTCTTCAGTTGCCGCCGTTGAACGACATCTCCCAGGTAGATCATCACTGAGATTGCTCCGATCATGCCTAAACTCAGTTGTAAACAAGTGTCAAGGGAAAGGGCTTCATCATGAAATACCTATCGAAGTTTATCATTAACTTTGTTATGGACTAGGACCACGACGAAAATCGTAATAAATTGGAGAGAAAACATTTTTCCTTGCTAAATTCGTTTTGCCTCGCGACACACTCTTTTCAAATTGCCGCCAAATCGTTAAAACAAATGACAATCGAATAAAATTAAAATTCGGCTATAGGTTGATAAAGAGTTTCTTATTCGTCATTGGCATTGTCACTAACTGGTCCGTTCCTGAAACTTTCAGTGTGCCCTACGTACTAATCTCGTACAGGCTGACGTCCGGAATATCTTCTGTGTAGTACCGGGTCAATCCAGCTCTTGGGTCGTTAGCCAGATCTGTAGCGGGTCTTCGTGTTGACGTGTATAACTGTCCATAGAACTTCTCAACCTCTCTCAGATCAGAAGCTCAGGCTTGGACGATACGATTCTGCCATCTTCAGTCTTCAGCTTTGATAGCTGGCTTAATTTGCCCAATAGACAGCGATCCCTTGCGAAAACCTTGGAGCCTTTGTTCCGCTCTATAGCCTCCTTAATACGCTCGGTGTTAAACCGACGCAGGTCGCAAGTCACGGACTTTGAAATCTGCCTATTGAGCTGCCGGTATTTATTCGCATCATCTGAAGACTGCAGAATCATCTCGCGCCTTTCCTCCATGAGCTTAAGAGTAGGGTCTGAGATTTTCTTAGTTCTATTTGTACGACGGGTCTTAAAGAACTTGGACCCGACCGCATGGACAGTTTTCACAAACCCATCGCTGTAGTCGTCCACGCTACTCCCTAGGCAATCAAAACGATTTTGGAGTTCGAGCTGAAAACTACAGGGGTTTTGGATCTGGATCGGTACTGGACGGAGCGTAGACTTCATCAGACGAGATCGTTCGAGCTTGATATTAAGGTTCAATGTGCCTCTTACCATACGGTGATCGCTTCCGGTTTTAAACGCGTTTAACCTGTGTTTAACCGGTACCTCATCATGTCGACGAAGAAGCAAATATTCAATGATGTCTCTGTAGACATCATTGAATATTTGCTTCTTCGTCGACATGATGAGGTACCGGTCGGGCTCAACCAGGTCCACTTTCTGTGCTTCCGCTTCTTAAAGGAGTTCATCATATAGAGTCCCTCCTTCTCCATGAAGCCAGCCAGCAGTTGGCCCCGTTTGTTCCGTCGTCCATACCCAAATTTTCCCACTCGCATCTCTTCACCGTCTCGTTTGCCCAGTTTCGCGTTGAAGTCTCCCATGACCACCGTGAAGTGTGTTTTAGAACTATGCATGGCTCTACCCAGATAACATTTACGGTCGGCGACTTAAAAATGACGTCATTTTAAGGTACTTATACAGTCAGTCCGAATAGTCCGATGTTGGTCGTAAAAGTACATACTAGTTGGTACTAGGAACGTCATTTTACCGTCAGCCAGTATACGTCCTGTGTTGGACGCAAGTTGGACGTTATACTGACGGACGTTCTCAGTCAATTTGACAATGAATCCTTTTTTCTCAGCTCAGTCGCGCCATTTTTCTATGCGCATCGGACGTGTCGCGGAGTCCTTTTTGTTGTTGAGTTAGTGTTATTCAATGAAATTGAACCTAAAGTGTGTTAGTAATGGACGAGGACCGCCCAGCCAAGTGCGCAGTGATCCAGTTTATTGTTTGCGGTGGCGGTGCTATTTCTGTTGTGGATTCAGAGTGGCTGAAGCCACGATGGTGTGAAGTGTATTGGCCGGTCATAAAAAGGCCCAAAGCTTTTGAGCTGATCCTCAATCTCGACACGTCCCCCAGCGAAAATTGGAAACTTTATGGTGTGCAGCAAGTGTTTTACGAAACTGGTAGGTACGTATTTTATCCCTTTCCTGCATGGGTAGCATGCCACCGTGATACAGCACTATCACACATTCGCTCTTTTTCTATTTGCTCACGAACGAACGAGATAAAAGACGTGATACAGCCGTATCACGTGTAGCATGCTACCATAGTGTAAATAAAATAATAGTGATGAAGCTCAGCGGTCGTGGCGGGTCTATGCCCGCGCGGCATGCGGGGGACGGGCGTACCCTAACTCTCGGGAGGCACTCCTTCCGGCCCCCGCACGCCCCACACGATTGGCCTGCCGCGACCGCTGAGCTTCACCACTATTAGTTCTTTACATTATGATGCTACGGCTTCTGGGGCTAGTACGCCAACCGGCGATAGCGACATTTAACACATTCATCTGCCAAATTTAGTCTTTTATCTCTTTCGTTCGCGCCCCAATAGAAAGAGATCGGAAGCGTGTTAGAGCTTTATGACGCTATCGTGGGTTGGCGTACTAGCCCCGCTAGTCAGTTTTCAGTTTCGGGGAACCTGGCTTCTCGGGATGCTTGTATGAATTAACTACGACGACGCTTCTATTTAATAACGCAGAGAATTTCCGCTGACGGGTCCACTAGTTATTTATGTATTGTCTAAGAAAATAATTTTGGTTTGATTTACAAGTACCTAACTAACTTATTTCTTTTTACAGGTATCAGGTCGAAATGTTTCCAGTAAAGTGCCACGTACAATGAAGTCCTACATTTCCGACAAGCTAGCTGCAGAGTACAATTTCTATGGAATGAAAACTGCAACGAAAACCAAAATCGAAAAAGTTTTTTGCACTCTACGCCTCAGAGACTGCATTGTAGGTGAGTACATAAGTACCTACCGAAATTCTCCAATACTATCTCAATATAGTTTGCGTCAATCCCCCATTCAATATCTTTGCACTATTTGGAATTCAAATAATTAGTTTTAATGAATTATTATTAGGGTTCCGTACACATAGGTTGTCAATGGGACCCTATTACTAAGCCTATGCTGTCCATCCGTATGTCAGTATATCACAGCGGTATAATCTCAACAACTGTAAACAACTCCACAACAGCACGGCTAGCATGCCATCCACGACAAAGCGTTTAAACGAGAAAAACGTCATGCGCGCTCTTTCTGGCATACGTAAATTAATAAGGATGGTGGCATATCTAGATTTTTATCGTTTTCTCGGAGGTGGCATGCAAGGCCTACTGAGGTAGCCTCATAACATATTCAGTTTATTGTTGTGGCATCTAGGTATCTTGGCAAATAATAAAAAGATACGGAGCCCTGTGTGCGAGGGTGCTACTCCCACGACCATTTTTTTACAATTAATAAATTGTATCTTTCTTGTTTCTTTATAGAAGGCGTTGTTAGCACAACTGCAACTGCAACGGCAGAGGGCGTCGAAGTTAGCATCAAAACCTGGCTACAGCGTGCGCCAGAAAGGATAAATAGTTAGAGGCTTTGGTTTTCCCATACGGTAAACAACAGCTTCAAACTATCGCCTCTCCGAATTTAAATTGATTTCTTTATAATATTTTTAGAACATCTTTTACTAAAAGTAAAATCTTTAAATAAAATTTTACATTTCGGTGTTCATTAATTTATTTATTTACAACCCTAGTTCACTCCACCGTAGTCTAGGAACGTCATTCTACGGCTGACATTCAGAAACGAAATTTGAGTATTAGTTTCTATTTTGATATGTAAAAATCAATAAAATTTTGACATATCGAAGCAGGATCTTATACTCAAATCTTGTCTCTGAATCTCAGTCTAAGGCTGCCTGTCCATTGACGCGAGCTGGCTGGCGGAGCGGTGTAGCGAGGAAAATATTAACCAATCAGGAGCTCGGCCGAATCTCGGCCGAGATTTTATGCAATCCTGATTGGTTAATAAAACTCCGCTTCCCCGCTCCGCCAGCCAGCGCCAGCCAGCCAGTGTCAATGGACAGGCAGCCTAAGGGTGCGTCCACATCTGGCGAACGCGCCGCAAATGCGCAACTCGCGAGCCGCTCGCGAGCTGCACATTCGCGGAGCGTTCGTCAGCTGTGGACGCACCCTAAGGTCCCTGGATCGGTCTTGATATGACGTCCTAAGTACGTCTAGTCTCGTACCTCGGTGCCGTACATTTTCGACGTCTGTAGGACCGATAAAGGACGTACATTTGTCACAACATAATGACGTCTTGATACGACGGCCTACGGACGTCTTAATACGACGGCCTACGTACGTCTTGATACAACGGCCTACGGACGTCGTGATCCGACGTCATTAGGTTGTGACAAATGTACGTCCTTTATCGGACCTACAGACGTCGAAAATGTACGTCACCTAGGTCGAGCAAGACTGTAAAAAGACGTCATTAGGACGGCTAAATGTTATCTGGGTAGAGATATCCTCATACATAGTTTCTACATCGTCGGCGTATTTCTCTTCTGAAGTCGGGGCGTATACCTATATAACCTTCAATTAACGAATACCGTTTGGTTATTCTGAGTATAAGGTACACCACCCTATTCGACACGCTTTCGATCTTCTCCACGTTGTTCACAAGAGTCCTATGTACTAGCCCGTTCGGGAAGCTACGTAGTATCTTCACGTCCCAAATACCGCAGTGTCTTAAAACGAAAGTCTTCGATCAGTGTGTGTGCCAGTGATGACGACATATGGAACAGAGACGTGGTCGTTCACTCAAGGCCTCATAACAAGTCTGAGTCACCCAAAGGGCAATGGAGAGGGCTATGCTCGGAGTTTCCCTGCGAGATCGAATCAGAAATGAAGAGACAGAGTAGGTAACTGACATAGCCAAAGACAAAGAGTTGCTAAACTTAAGTGGCAGTGGGCGGGGCACATTGCTCGCAGAACCGATGGCCGGTGGGGCCGAAAAGTTCTCGAGTGGCGACCGCGTACCGGAAAGCGCAGCGTGGGAAGGCCCCTCACACGGTGGACCGACGACCTGGTGAAGGCGGCGGGAAAACGTTGGATGAGGGCAGCGCAGGACCGGTCGTTATGACGATCCTTGGGGGAGGCCTATGTCCAGCAGTGGACGTCCATCGGCTGAGATGATGATATCTCCAAAGTAATTTTGACATTTTCAACTGCCGAACTCAGCGAATGAGATTCAAAAATCGCACTCCAGGAACATGGGTCGATAAACGGGAATTTTTGGACCACCCATAGAAAAACGATCGGTTGATCCCAAAGACATATATATAAATCTATGGGTTGATCCACACTTTTGTATGGAACATCCAAAAAAATTCTCGTTTTTCGACACATAGGGAAAATTTTTTAGTTTCCCCTAGTGGTAATTACTAGTGGTGTAGAATTAAAAAACCATTTATAATTGTGATTTTTTAATTGTTTTTTATAAATAAGTATCTTACTAACTAATAATTCATTTTTACTATTCAAATAACTCTAATGAGAAGTAAAAAAAGAAGAAAAAAATATTATACACGTCTTAAAAAGAAAATTATTTATTTCTGTTTTGTCAACTAAAACCATTATACCTACAACCATAATCCACGATCAAATTGAAGTGAATAATCTAGGTACTTCATTTACCCATTCAGTCAGGATTTTACTAAAAATGTTTTGAATATAGTGGAAGTAACAAATAAGACTCATCAAATGACTAGTATGGAATGTCATTACAACAAAACTACTAAATTCAAAGCACTTTTCTTGCAATATCTCATTATTAATCTAACTATATTGCAATTAAAACAAAAAAAAAACAAACACAATGTTTAAATTAAAAAAAAACTGAAAAACATGGAATAAAATCAACTCAATATTTATTCCACGGCACATTCTCTATTGCATGCTTCTTCAATTTATGCTTTTTAAGATATTTAGAATCAATGAAAGCTTCTCCACATAGTGAACAAGCATAAGGTCTCTCTCCAGTATGCGTCCGAAGATGTACAACCAAGTTCCCCTTGAGAGCAAAGAACTTCATACAAACCGAACACCCAAACTTCTTTTCTCTCGTATGAGTTAATTGATGAGTCCGTAGATGAGTTTTGGTTTTAAATCGAAGCGAGCAAAGTCCACAAGGGTATGGACGTTCATTTGTGTGTACCCTCTCATGCATGATCAACATCGCCTGGCTAGAGCACGCTTTGGAACAAATGCTGCATTCAAATCTCTTTACATTCCTGTTTTTATGATTCTTGTGCGACATTATGTGAGTCTGCATGTCTTTCTTCGAGGGCAGGACTTCCCCGCATTCTGAACAGAGCAGCTCTGACGGATCAATCATATGTGTGCTTTCTACATGCTGTTCTAACGCTGATTCGAGTGAAAACATTTTCTTACACAACGAACATGCATAACCTAGAAGTTTCCCAAGGTTAGTAGTTATCTCCTGTTTGACGGTCTTCATCAATTCTTCCTTCACTTTCAATACTTTGGACTTAGAACATTCATTAGACTCCTTGTGTTCATTCAAATCTTCTTTAGTTTCAAATGTCATAACGCAGAGGTTGCACACAAATGGATTTAAGTGAGTCAGTCTGTGGGTTTGCATCGTAATCTTTTGATGGAACCGTTTCAAGCAGATGTCACACTCAAATTCTCGGATGCCGCTGTGAATCATCATGTGACGTTTCAAGTTGTTCGGATTAGCAAATGTTTTTGAACACACATTGCATTGAGGTTTTATATTATTGTGTCCATATTTTATGTGCTGTGTTAGAGAGTTTCTCTTTATGAGTGTATTGCAGAACGGGCAGGAGACGAGAAGACCGGTGACGCTGTGTAACATCATATGTCCCGCTAATATCTCGGCTGACTCAAAACCTTTTCCGCACATGCTGCACAGGTGTTCCCCGGCCGGGTTGTGTTTATATTGATGTTTCTCATACTCCGATAGGTCTTCAAACTGCTCTCCGCAGTCACATAAAAATGATCCGTCTTCTTGCTGTAGAACGGTTGTAATCTGATCACCGTCAGCGTACTCTATCACCAGTTCGGAACCATCACATTTTAAAATCTGGAACTGTGAATCGTCACCTTCACAGAAAATTACTTCTTCCTGATTTAGCCCATCACCATCTTCATTTGTCACCAGTTGCGTATCAGTGAGGTATTGTATTCCATCGTTACCCTTTAGTACGATGGTACCATCTGCGCCTGTAGTTGACAATATTTTAATGATATTATTCTTATTGGATAAATCGCTGATATCACCAGTGATCTGTACTTCATAGCTTTGGTCTTGAGAATCTTCTACTTCTGTTAAATTCTGTTCCTGCGACGTACTGTCCTGGGTTTCATCAATATCCATAGCATTATCAAAATGATCATCATCCAGGTCTTGAGTCTCCTCATTTTCAAGTATAGTATCCGGTACATTGACTGGGACTCTAGTATTTGACAGTAGGAAGGAGTCGTAAGAATGTTCAAATGTTTCTTTAGGCTGTTTTTCTTCATTCTGCTTATAAATTTCCATTTCACCATGATCATGATTTGATTCTTGTTTAATATTCTCAATCAAATCAGCCACTGTCTCTTTTACAACTTTTTCATTATCGTTATCTTGTTTCTCTTCGTCATCTATGACTAACACGTAGTAAAAATCATCATCATTATTATTATCAGAAGGTTCTTGTTTAATGATAGCTTCTATTTGTTTCATTGTTTCATTAGCAATATCGCTATCAGATTGTCTGTTTTCATCAGTTTTGATGTGCTCCTCTACTTCATTTTGTTCAGTCTCTTTTTCTATAGACTGTTTGATCAGTGCTGCAAGTTGACTTTTTAGCTCGCTGTTCATTTTGATGGTCTGCATTCTGAACTCGTGTGCGGATGTCAGAAGACAATAGCAAGCATTGCACAGCTTCTGTGGTAGGCCGTCTTCTTCTTCCACCTGAAAAAATATTAGTTTTTTATGAATCTTAATATGGTTTATGCATCACAATTATTACTTGTCCTATTGCTAATCAATTGGGGAGTTGACTGCATCAAATATCTTTTAGTTTTATCTTATCAGAAAAAAAATACATTTGAACATAACACTAATCTTGTACTTTCAGTAATTATGTTGCTTGAATACAATTTTTTTAATCATCATTCTCTTGCCCATTTCCCATTATTTGGGGTCGGCGCAATATGTCATCCTCTTCCATTCATCTCTCTTAGCCGTTGTTTCAACACTCACCCCTTTTTTACACATATCATTCTTCACACAATCCATCCATCTTTTCTTCGGCCTGCCTCTTCTACCACAGCCATCCACATTCATATTAACACTCGTCTCGTAACATGACACTCATCCCTCTGCATTACATGCCCATACCACGATTTTTTTAATAAAAGGAATAATTTTTTATAAATGGTATTTTTTTATTTTTATTTATTAAGGCTTACCAACTAAATATATATTACACGTTCAATTTAGATCACATTTAAAATATCGTATTAAATATATACTTAAATTACAGGGAAGCACAGCATTACTACATGAAAAGTATAAAAAGACAGAAGACATTGAAATTATACGAACACATCCAAATAAATATGTACATAAACTAGAATACATTAAAATACTATTATTGAACAGAAAAGAATAGAACAGAATAAAACAAACAAACGAAAAACAATTTACAACACATTATTTTTGACACATTGATACACACTACATTTAAAGGATCCCAAAGATTCAAAAAATATATCTAGTTCACATTTATGAAATATGTCATTGTAGTAACGCATAGCAGACGACATTGGAGCATTGCTGCCATAATTGGTTCTATTGAACTCCACTACAAATGGTGTATAATTATGCAAACGCGCTGAAATCCTAGGTACTTTAAAATTCAGTAGCGCCAAGAGGGACGGACTATCGATACGATTTCTTACTAGTTTATATAAAAAAGTTAAAGCTAAAAAGGTATTGAAACAACGATGAAAAACAATGACGTCACTATTCATTATTTAGTATATGTAATTTTTCATACAAAGCGTGTGTTTTGACGTACATGATAAGATAAAGAGTTGCTGATTTGACTAGTTGGAAACTCGTGGATTGTAGCAAAGTAGACACTCGAATCAGGTTTTGCATGGTGTAAAAAACTGGTGCTTCAAACCAAACTGAACCCTAAAAAAATCAGCCATCCCATACATTTGAGTCGAGTCAGTAGTCGGTCCGGTCAGTACTGCCGACCAGTTTTTTTTTTGTTTTCGATATTATCTCCATAGTGAAAGTTGTTCAGTTTGACGGTCAGAAGCACCCCCTTATGTATTACTCTGGTGTTTTGTTACACCCTGTATATTGTAATGCCCCTCTAACAGTTTCTACTTGCACTCAACACACTAACATTTCTGCATAGAAAAGGACCTCTTACCGCGCTTTTCACAGAGGGAATCTTCATTTGCCACGACATTTAGTATGGAAAAAAGCTGAGTCACGCGTAACTAGAAAAATCATACTAGACGGGCAGGTCAGACTTGGACATTGATGTCTATTTACACCGTAGAAATAGAAGGTACTAGAAGGAAGCACGTGTCTTGTCATATTCACTCAATAAGAGATGCACATAGCAAATTCGCTCTAGTTAAAAATGGAGATTGCTACCTATTGCTGTGCTTATCGACGTACCTAACCACTTTTTTGTACTACAACGGCTGTCTGACTCCGTAGTCAGTCATCTGTCTTCATATAAATTGTATTGGATTTAATGACTATCGCTATCTCATATGTGGTTATCATGTTCCGAATTTTTCGCTTTCGCTGGTGGACACCAGCGAAAGCGAAAAATTCTTGGGCTATGATTTACAACTAACCTCTTTTCGTAAATTTACGACTGGCTGAGAATATTTTCTAAGAACTCACTTGTCAGAAAATTAACTAATGCACCTTCTATTGTTTTTTGATAACAACCTCTTTCAGCTTAAATTTTGAGGTTATTTTGACTACTTCTTGACACGAAACAGTGCAACCCTTTGGAAAAATTCAAATGCTGTTGATGCAAGGGAATAAGGGATCATATATCCGAGATTTTATGATTTCAAATAGATTAGCTTACCTCTACAGTAGTAATGTCTTGAAATTTCTCTTTCACTTTCAACTCTTCGTCGAGCAATGACACTTCACACTCTTGTGACAAGCAGCATCGGCACAAGTTTGACCACAAATCCATTTTAGCATATCCAAATCCACGGATCCATTATCATCACACCAGGAAAATCCTGGAAAAGATATAAAAACACCTTGAGAATCCATTGTTTTGACAGTCAAAATATTAATCAAAGACCACGGCATAGTTTCCAAAGAGTAAAATTATCTACGGAATACGGACCTTGCCATAAATACGATCTATTGAAAAATTATAGACAAGCGGACGAGCGCATAAACAAAATGGCGGAAGCCAATGGAATCAGGGCTGCCACCTCAAAAAATGAATTAGGCGCTAAAACTGAAAAAAGCGCTAGATTCTAACATTTTCGCGGGTCGAAAAGCGCTAGATTCAGCGCTAAACTCTTCTCCCGTAGATAGTCCTATCGAGTTCCGTAAACAGTCTTAACAGTTTTGCCGGAACCCATAAGTCAATTTAATTCAATCAAGTCGAAGGTACCTACTAAAATTAATGTTACCACTTTAGATAATTAGTAAGTAATTATGTGAACACTGCACACTCTATGAAATGTTTTGAACACAATATGCTGTCAATATTTTTCATATTTCAGTCACAAAACGCAAAATACACCATATTCAAACAAGTATACTGTTGCTTTATTAAAAGTTAATTAACAAAAAATTAAAACCGCCTTCAAAAAAACTAAAAAGTTAAAAAATAATATTGCAGCCGATGACTTTTTCGTTCGCATCATAAGAACATTAATTTGTTTTATCGAAGTCGCTGTCAAGCCGATTCGCGACGGGGCTTGCATTAGTTTTTTGGCTTGGCTTGACACCGACTTCTATAAAACAAATTAATGTTCTTATGATGCGAACGAAAAAGTCATCGGCTGCAATATTATTTTTTAACTTTTTAGTTTTTTTGAAGGCGATTTTAATTTTTTGTTAAAATTTTGTTTATTTCACAATTTTCAGTGGTGAATTCATTAGTTTGATTTAACAGTAGTGCTTCAAATTAACAAACGCACTAGTCGGCACTACGATTTTCGAAGGGTCCCCTCGATTTCTCTGGGATCCATCATCAGATCCTGGTTTCCTTATCATGGGACCACCCTTGGGATATCTCCTTTCCAACAAAAAAAGAATCATCAAAATCGGTTCATAAACGACGTAGTTATCCGCGAACACACATTAAAAAAAAAAAAAAAATATACGGTCGAACTGAGAACCTACTCCTTTTTTTGAAGTCGGTTAAAAAGCGCTAGATTCTTCGCAAGGCGCTAAAATCTTAAATACAGCGCTAATCATACCAAAAAAGCGCTAGATCTAGCGCCGAAAGTGCTAAGGTGGCAGCACCGAACGGAATGAGAACGGAAGAACGTCAGATGTCACCATTTGTCGAAGCTCCACATTCACGTAAACTATCTTTCTCTTTCGTTTACAGTTACTCAAAGTAGGACAGCGCGAGGATGTGACGTAAATTTTGACATGTGGAATTTTGTGAGTGGGAATCTTTGTTTGGTTTGTATAAGTTGCTTAAGTGATGGAAGAGATGGCGCTGTATACAATTTTAGTACATAGAAATATTAATTTACTACGTTTTAAGTAAACTTGTAATATAATTTTATATTATTTTCATTAAGATGTCATTAGTAGTGTCTAAAACTGCTTACTTTATTTGTTTGCAATCATTAGATTGCGCTATAATCAAACCACACAATCCCAAGATACGGGACGGGATATTGTCCTTTCATTAGTCGACAATATTTTATAGGAACTTTTTAGCGGGAACTCTAAACTTTTAAAAGTGAAGACTTTGGTGAAGACACTGACGTAGAATGTATAGAGATAACTGGAGATGGTAACTCCGCGCTTCATGACGTTGTCCCGTTCAACTGCGGTCACGTAGGTATAGCAGTTTGAAAAAAGATTGAAAAAAAAATGCCCCGGGCGGCACTTTAGGTACTAGGTGTGGCGGCAATGGCCTCGATTCGGACTGTGCCACGACTTAACTAAATTTATTCCTGTCACTTTCTAAAATAAGATTCTATTCTATTTTTGTTTAATGGCGTTTCCTTGGTGGATTTTGCCAGTATCTAGTTTAAAAAGAGCAATTAGTGCTTGACGTTGTACGGTAATTGGATATGGCGATCTCAAAGCCCTGTTTTTATACAAAAACACACACTCGAAACCGCCATAAAATGGCGGAGCCGGGTGGCTACTTAAATCGCGAGCCAACGACAGACGTCCACTCGAAAGCCCTCTAGGCACGCGACAGTCTATCGCAACTGCATAGATGCGAAAAAATGTATGGGATGTGGTAGAACTTGAATGGGCGTCTATATTCGTCTCTTTTCTTGACCCTCTCTTTCATGAGATGTCATGTGACGTAATGAGTCTGTTTCGAAAGGTGTAAAAATCTCTCGGGGGGTGTCTGTCTATCTCACTCTAGCATACATTTCTTTCTTATGCTTTTTCTCTTTCGCATCGGCCGTAGTTCAAATGTTTTTCACACGTTATGAAACAGATTCTGTCTAAATTATTTAAAATGTTTGTTCAGTTAATTTATATAGAATTATTAAATAAAATCTTAATCTAGAACTTAAAACCATAAACATATTATACTTCCGAGTAGACCGAGGAACTCCTCAATATCGCATCACCGAAACCGAAATGTCAATATGTGCGAAATTGATACGTGTGTGAGTTCTAATGATGTGACATTGACGTATTCGCGATTATCGATATCAAAATCATCGATATCAGATTATCGACTACTTAGTAGTCGATGTGATTTTGATACGATAATCGCGAATACGTCAATGTTACATCACTAATTTATAGTAGTCACTACTGTACTACTATTATATTTTTATATTACGAAGTCTAAATCGGCTAGGCTTACAATCCATCTACCTACACTGTTATAAAACTGTTACTTAGGTCATATGCCATAGGTCGACAAATATTTCCTATGAAAAACGCGATTGCCCAGCCCCACGAAAAGGGCGCGCATCACGTGCGTGTGCCGTTTTTTCGATTTAAAAGATACTACCGAGTAGACCAAGCCCTGTACCCGCACTTTCGATGTTCGCTATATCGCCACTGTTTCGGTCCGCGGTTCATTGTAATAGAGTTGAATTTGGAATGAAAATGTTCACGCAATTGCGAAGTTCGAATGTGCGGGTAGAGGCTCAAGTGACTCCTCATTATCGCATCACCGAAACCGAAATGACAGTATGTGCGAAATTGATATGTGTGTGAGTTTTAGTGATGTGACATTGACGTATCCGCCTTATTGATATCATAATCACACCGACTTATATAAGGTTTTAGTCTGCTGGGCTATAATTTATCTACATACACTACCGTACTTATTATAAAACTGAAATGTGTGTCTGAGCATTGAAAATATTTTGTAATAAAAGCATATGACTATAGTGTATAGAACCCTGAATCAAAGATTTCTTTATTTTTGATATGGAATCCAATTTATGAAAATAATAAAAACCTGCTGTAGTAGCCAAAACTTAAAAACATATTCTGTTTTTTTCACAGAATGTACAGGTGCAATATAATTTCAAAGAATTTTGCGATACATAATTGAAACTAGCATAGCAGTGTTTCAAAGAGAAAGGAACCACGGTTCTCATGATTAAGTATAATAAATTATGCTGATTTTGATTCCATGCATTTACGTATATGTTCCGCCGTAGCACCTAAACTACTGAGCCGATGTTGATGAATGAGGTGGCAATCGATTCGTTATTTTATTATTTATGGTCTGGGTGACATAGAGGATACATTTTATACAAACAAAATCAATATGACGGATGTTACATCCGATTATGATGAAACTTATTGTGTGAAACCTATGTGTTGTTGAGTTTCTGGCCGCATCTTCTCTACAGCGAAACACTTCCGACGCGGTGGTACAGTCAAAAACATGACGTCAGAAAGCTATTAATTTGATATTGTTTTGAACCAAAAAAACAAAAAAACAAAAAAACATGATTTTGAAAAAAAAAATGGATTTGAGTTCGAGTTTAAAATCAAATAATTAGACCTAAAAAAACTGGTATGTATTTTATCTCGCTACGATGTCCCATGTCGCGTGCGTGGTTCGTCCCCATACAAGAGGTTGGAAACATACGAATGAAAAAAAAAACATATTTCGAAAACGCAGGTGCAGAATAGCTGAGTAATAAATAAAACAATATTAATAAATCACAATAATACTACTTTTAATAACTTTATGCATTTTCTGAAATAATAAGTTCGGTATATTCATTGGAAGGCTGAATCGAAAACCATTTCAGTAACAATATTAAAAAAAAAACCAGAATCTGACGAGACATGAACGGAGGGAGCTAGGTGGTAGAAAAAACATATTTCAAAAATATCGACATATCGATAGATTTTGTGCAATCTCTATGCGAAACGGTTCCTTTTTCACGTACACAATAATTTTTTATCTAACACATAATTATTTAAAATTACATATTATTTAGAAAATAGGACGTTTACTGCATTTAATGAATGTATTACTAAATCATTTTAAGAGAAACATATGTGAAAACAAGCCTCATGAAAGTAGTATTGTACTGATCGTATTTACCTGTGAAACGTTTCTTTATTTGGGTTGTTGGTGTAAGTTACACTACATTCCAACACGGAACACGACACCATTATGATTTTTTATATTCGTCTTATAAAACACAAAATAAATTTAAATTAAATCAATAAAATAACGAGAGATAATTTTTTGACAGGACTCCAAAAGACTCCAAATAGTTTCAAAATGGTTTCACGGCAATTATATTATAATCTCTTTCGCACTCGTAGTTTTTTTCATTATGATCGGAATCTCATTCACACACTTACTTGGTCTACTCACGGTAGTAGAATAATAATGTCTATGCTTAAAACACAATAAAATTCAGTGTATTACGTGATATTGCACCATAAAAGCTTAAAATGAAGTACAGGAAATGCGAAATATGCTGTGAAAGGTCGGAAAGAAAAGATGGTAAAAAATGTAACTTCATAGCAAGATTTCCACTGGATGAAGCTCGGTAAGCATAAATTTATCCTATTTACTAGCCCAGGTTTATATTTAGGCAATCATTTTCATAAAGAGTGGGAAGTATTTGTAAAGAAGTGAGGGATTTGGATAAATGTCGATATCGATATAATTAATAATTGTTGATACATACATGCATATGCATACGTATGCTCACGACTATTTTCCCCGAGGAGGTAGTCAGAGATATTCTGAAACATCAGAATATCCACCATACATAAATCATCCATCATATTTTTGAAGATATGATAAAATTACACATAGGTATGTTTTATTTTCAGATGTAAAAAATGGGCTCAAGCTACTGGAAATGAAGATCCAGCGTACATACCAATTGAAAAATCGAACCAATTAAAATTTATTTGCGTGAAACTTTTCCTGCCTCCAGGCAGGCAGATTTTCATAAAAACAGACAAAATTTAAACCAACTGCCATTTCATCCATACGGCTCACTACATACTATCCTGTAATTAGTCCGTAAGTTTTCCTAAAATGAATTTAAAAAAAAAATTATTAACGTAAGACGTGGGGTCGATTTTTATAAAAATGTTTGAATTTAAGAAATTAAACATTAGAGATGGTGTAAAAATGATAAATTTCTCTCTTTTCTTCTACTGTTACTTGGACTACATGCTAATACTTTGTTAAAAGCAAAAAAGAATTTAATTTTCGCCAAATGTCAATTTGACCCTTCGATTCGATCCAAAAATCTTGATGATCCTATCTACCCAAACAGTGTGATTCGAGGATCTGCTGATTTTCAATTAGTATTGTGGGACTTTCGTCATTGAACTTCTCAGTCCTGATGTTGCAGTAGCACCTTATCCATAAGACTCGGGCTCCATTCTTTATTGTCTAGGGACAGTATCAGTAGCAGAGATCTCATACCTTTTAAGGGCGAGGATGTTTCCTCGCCCACACACATCAAATGACTTAAAATGCAACAGAGTTTTCGGTAGTTTTTGTGTGATGCTCGAACAAACAAACAGACAAACAATTAATTGGTAAAGAACAATATACCTTGTCATCTTTTTCTTGTAAATATCTTAAATAGTAGACTCATCTTTTAGAGTTTTATAATAGTTAGGATAGCTAACCTAACCTATTATTTCAATGTGGTGTTAGAGATTGAATGAACAACAAAGACCTGAATAGTGTACGCGGCACCTTACACGCCATAGATGATAGATAATGATGACTAGACTTTATTATTAGTCTATGGTAGCAACACTGGCAACACAGCACGGTCTCGCGGGGTTTTTCATATAACAATGGCGGATGGTTCTTGTACTGTGTTTTTAATTCCTAAATTGAGGGATATTGTGTTAAATTGTGAATAGAATTGTTGTAAAACGAATTCCTGCTTCTTATTTGTTAAAAGTGGTATAATTTTATGTCAATAAATTATGATTATTAATACCTACGAATGTCTTTTTTTTATCTCAAGACAGTCTCTACCTTTAGGAGGCGTGCGTAGGAACGAAGCCAACATGTTGACGGTTATAGTGGGTAGGTAGGTATTAAAATAAACACAAATTGAATCTAATATTAGTAGGTAGCTAATTGCTTGTTTTATTCTAGTGATTGGATTAGCATTAATCCATCACCATAAAAAATATGCAATTTTTAAATATCAACCGACCATATGGATTTTTTTTTTGCAATTATCGACATCTGAAAATATTCACACCACATCACTACTCTGCGTTTGTCATTTTGTTTTCAAGATTGGCAACATGTTGCTCTATTGTTGGCTATGGATGGTAGCCTCAAGTCATACAAGTTGACGTTTTTTATTATTATTTTGCTCCAAGGAGTCCCGTCTCTTAAAACGTAGTGATTATATTCTCTTTGGCACGCGACTCCCCTAAAATAAGATTAAAAAAAGAGACAGAAAACCAACAGCTGACTTTAGCGCTGTCAAAGTGACGTTACACGCCCAAAAACGACTTAAATAAGATGGCGTACATTATGATGGCATCTTATTTTGGGCGTGTAACTTCACTTTGACAGCACTAAAGTCAGCTGTTGGTTTTCTGTCTCTTTTCTTAATCTTATTTTAGAAAGTGACAGGAATAAATTTAGTTAAGTTAAGTCGTGGCACAGTCCGAATCGGTACCAATGGCAAAGAAACCTACGCTACGCCACACGATTCACGATGCGTTGCGATTTGGTTGCGATGGTTTTTGTAGCTAGGTACTTATTTAACGTCTATGTTATTAGTTATTTATTATGTAATGGCGCGGCGAAGAATATTGTAATGTTAAAATTATACAACATTTTACGGCGCCGCATAAACAACAGCTTGGTAAAAAAACTTGACTGCGCAGAACAAAATTTGCAGGCAAAGGCGCTACTGACTACCGAGCACACCCCTCTCCTCACCCCCTACCCATTTCAATTCTAGATTGGTCAAGATGTTTGCCGCGTAGAGTATGGTACCTAAGGTACCTAATTACTGGTACTGTGGTGGTACTGCTTACCAGTGCCGGGTAGCTGAAGCTGCCTCCTCATTGCACGAGTTAGAAAATGATACTAGATATTTAAAAAGTTACTAGAATTAAGTTTCCCAAATGTAGCAATCATCATCTCAGCCGATAGAATTCCACTGCTGGATACCTATAGGCCTATCCCCAAGGATCGCTACAACGTAACGACCGGTGGACGACGGCGACCTCATCCGACGAGTTCCTGCCGACATCGTCGGTCGTCGGTCCCCCTTGTGGGGGACTACCCACGCTGCCGCTGCGCTTTCCAGCCCCTCTAGCATGCCACCCCCGAGAAAACGATAAAAATCGAGACATGCCTCTGTCTTTATTACTTTGCGTATGTGAAAGTACAGTATAAGACAAGTAATCCATCTTCATACAATGGTACCGATCGCGGTGTGCGCCTCGTAGCACGCACACACTAACAATATCTCCGCGTAACCCCGTCTGGTGCTGCCTTGGCTGCCTGAGATATCGTCGTACATACTGGCGAGTCTGGCGAGCACTCATACAAGCCGCGTTTGGTACGAGTACCATTGTATGAAGTTGGATTAGGTACTGTCTTATACTGTGGCGAAAGCGAGCGCTGCCCATGAGGGATTTTTCGTTTTATCGCTTTGTCGTGCGTTCAAAATTCAAAATTTTTTATTCAAAATAATATCATATAGATAGCTTTTTGACGTCATTTTTTGACTCTACCACCGCGTCGGAAGATGTTCCGTTGAGAGAAGATGCGGCCAGAAACTCTACAACACACATCTTTTAAACAAAACAAAATGTACAAAGCGTGGCATTCTAGCCCTACTGAACGCGGTCACCACTCGAGAACTCTTTGGCTCCATCGGCTATCAGTTCTGTGAGCAATGTGCCCCACCCGTGTGCGTTCTTTGAGCTATGTCTGTTACTCTGGTCTTCTGCGAATCTCTCCATTTCAGATTGGATCTCGCTGGGAAACTCAGAGCATAGCACTCTCCATGGCCCTTTGGGTGACTTTCAGCCTTTTTATGAGGACTTGAGTGAGCGACCACATTGGACCGCGTTTTAGTTCCGCGTATATGATCACTGGCAATGGCAATACACAGACCACTGGTCAATAACTTTCGTCTTGAGACACTCCGTCATGGTAGGTACGTACCCAGTAGGTAGGAATTTTTAGAGTAGTAAGTATATTTCCTTATTTTGCTGAGCTAGTAGGTAAGTACCTATCTACCGACAACTTGGTTACCACACAATTTCAAAGTGCGTGCAGAATAACGAAACAGCTAGCAAAATATTTTTGAACCAAAACTTGGATCAGCCTATTGAGCCTAGCCGCAAACTCGCAGCCCGACAGAACAGCGGTTTGGATATTAGAATATTAATAATATTAAACTAAAGTTAGCTGAAAGTAATATTGTTTAAATGTAAATAATTTATCCAATGCCTGAAAACCGTTTGCATCGGTGGCGCGTTGCGGAGAGGTATGGAATCTCAATCTTGAGGTCCGTTCGAATCCGCACGAACGACATAATAAATTATTGTCAACAAAACTTTGCTGTGATATAGTCAAAGACATATATATTACTAATATATAAATCTATGGATATAGTACATTACTGCAGCGGCCAGCAACAGAGGCATTGATGGACGAACGTGTAAATGTGGGCCGAGGCGAAGCCGAGGCACACATACGTAAGTCCATCAATGCCTAGTTGTGGCCAAGGCTTGTATAGTACTTTTCTCAAATAATGCGCGGAAATTAAAACAGTAAATTTTCTCAAATAATTCGCAGAAATTAAAACTCTTTTCAAAATCAATGACGAACAACGAACCATAGAAATATTAATTTACAACGAACAACAATTTTTTTTTTTTCAATAAACAGCTTTCTATTTGCAAGCCAGTTCGAAATTTAAATAAAACCTTTGATGAGTTACCTCCTTGGTCGCCATGTTTCGGAGAAAAAGATCGTTCCATTTTTAAATTACACGACAGATATGAGTTTAGTATGTAATTTATTTGGTCGCTAAACACGACAGATATGGAATTTCATACAAACATTGCCGGCCGCTGCGCGCATGTATTTGGCCAGTACAGCAATTTCGATTTATCTCGAAGAAGGTTGTCAAAATAATGTTTACATTTCCAAGCATGTTTGAGAAAAATTTATTTCCTTTCGCCATACAAGAGCGCAGCCAGTGAGCTTCTTACGGTAGTAACATTAATATCATGGAGCCAAAGACATATATATTACTAGCGTAAGGACATGGCCTATGAGCTTGACTATTGTCCCCAGTTCGTTGGCTCTAAAATGCAAGGAAAAATGTCAATTTAGAGCACTACAAATATATGACACGATATAGTTCGTATACGAGTTATGACAGATGGCGCAAATTTTTGTTTCTATGAAGAAGGTTTTTGTAAAATATTCTGACGGGCCTATCCTTACGCTAGTAATATATAAATCTATGCATGGAGCGCAGCAAACACACGACACAAAGGTACCTATAATTGGACGAGGCGCAAAATGTAACATTGCATTATAGGGGATTTATAGTATAAGAGATAAGTGTACTTTTTGCAACCATCAGCAGCAAGGCTGATTCAGTATTTATGGGGTGCAGAGCATCTCTGTGATGGGGATGGACCAGGTCTGCCTGCATAACTCCAGTCGGTTTAGGAGTTACTTATGATAAATTTGGTTGCAAAAAGTACACTTATCTCTCGGAATAATATTTCGAGGCGGGGTCCGTAACGCGCGCGGCGCGCCTGTGGACCCGGTGGTAGCATAATAGCCGTGTCGCGAATAAAAGCGGCGCGGCTCGAGTCAAAACGGTATATAGGACCTACCATTTTGCGTAGCGCTCGTTGCGTAGCGCTCGTAGCGTAGCGTAGGCGTAGCGCCGTAGAAACGTAGTATACATAATATTCTAAGCGTAGCGCGGAATTCGGTATCTAAGTATGTCATTTCTTATACTGTGCCTATGTCAAGATTGTTTTTTTGGCCTTTATATTATATTTTTTACGGATAGAATCATCATTTTAAGAAACTGATTTAATATTTTTTTTTTGCAATTCATTGTGTTTATCAATTCTAATCTTAGAGGATAAGATTCTAATTTAATTTTTAACTGTAATTTGTAAATGGCAAAAGTAGTCGCGTAAAAATAAACACCATGGATAAGACTCAATGGAAAAAAAAACCTTTGCTTCATTTAAAAAAATAAAAATCACCTGCCTTCTCTTTCTAACTCAACTGTAAACAGAACGGCAACATCAAATGTCAAATTCTGACATATTGAATAATTTTTTTTTTCTTAGTGGGCATCTTTAAAAATTCTTCGTCTATGGTGGGCATTAATTTATTTTAGAATTTATTGCTACACGCTGTAGGGCAAATTTCAAGCTTCTTGGCTACACGGCTACTTCGCACTACGGGCACAGATTATTTAATAGCTACGGGCACCGTTTTGACAAGCGGCACCGCTTTTATTCGAGCCGCGCAAGGCGCCACAGCCAAAGAAAATATACACTACCGCCTACAGCTACCCCTACCGGCGGGCTTAGATCAAATTTGGTCTTAGCCGGCCTATCATTTGTTTTTTTTAATGCTTGTTACCTCGGAACTTTCGACTGGGTGAACCCATTTTGATGATTCTTTTTTTATTTGAAAGCTGGTGATTCCTGTGTGGTCCCATTTTAATTTGGTGAAGATCTGTTTGAAGCGCTTCGGAGTTACACAATAGAACTACTCAAAAGTTGACAGCAAATCATCAACATTTGCTTCGTATCGATGTACCCCTTGCGTGTCTAACTGATATGTGATTCGAACTAATGAATTCACTACTGAAAATTGTAAAATAAACAAAATATTAACAAAAAATTAAAAACGCCTTCAAATACACTACAAAATTAAAAAATAAAATTCAGCCGATGACTTCGTCATTCGCATCATAAGAACATTAATTTGTTTGATCGAAATCGGTGTCAAGCCAAGCCAAAAAACGAATGCAAGCCCTGTCGCGAATCGTACCGGCTTGACAGCGACTTCTACAGGGTGTAAAAAGACTACTCCCGAAAACTGAAACTATGGATTCAGACCATGATACCTAACACTTTGCCACTGAAATTTTTTTTTTTTTATTTTCACAAATTTTTTTTTTTTCGGGCCTTTATTTCTACAATTATGAACATTAAAGCCTACCAGTGACATAATGCAATACAATTTTAATTGTTAAACACAAGCATTTCGAAAATAGCAAAAATCCGCAATGTAAAACGCACTCATCAAACTCGTCGCCAAGCTACGGTCGCGCGCCACACAGCTGTAAGGTCACTGCCCGCTCACCCAAGCGAGCGGGCAGTGACCTAACAGCTGAGTGGCGCGCGACCGTGACTACCGCGCGCACCTTGGCGCGCTTCTTCTCTGCTACAGTTTGTACCTACATAACCGCAAACGGTCGTGTAACGTAGTGTTACGACAGCGTGTTGTACGCTTTACATTGCGTGGCAAGAAAATGGAAAAATCACGAATAATTTTTTTAAAGGAAATCGCCCACGTGACGAACATTCCACGTTTCAAATCGTTAAACAACTAACGAATGAGTATGATATCTACAATTATACACAAAATAGGAGCAATATCATACTTCTAAAGAAAATAGAAATTATCCTATTTTATCGTCGCATTTCTTATAAAATTCAAATTCTAGTTTGTAGTTTTGAGGTTATGTAAGATTAGGATAGGAGGTAGGCCCTAAACACACGGGGCGTTTGACGACGCAGACGAGACGACGCGCTTTTTTCACGAACACGCGTTAACGGCGACCTAGAGATCCAAAAAGCTGTTTATTGCATTTGTATTAATACAAAAGCGATATATATTAAATCGTGTGGGTTGTTAGTATGTAAGAGCGTTCACGGTACGGCGACAATTAAAGGCTTGGGACTTCGCCGTAATACCAATGGTTTGGAACCAGAGGTATTACGCGATACCGCGTTGTAAAGCTGTTGATGAGTCTAATCAAAACACGGAGTTAAATAGCAAATAAAAACGCGCGCGCCACCACGAATCAGCGCGTTGCGCAACTCGCTTCCATTATGCCATTTTGAATCTCGTGTGTAGCGCGACCAGCGCGTTAAAGTAACACGCGTCGACTGTGCGTAGAAAATACGCCATGTTTATAGGCCCTTAGCGTTCTTACAGACGAGCGACGCTTTGCGGTCGCCGTGTGTCGCAAAGAGACGCGCAAAGGAGACGCGCACATAGACTTTACGGTCGCGGTGGGTCGCGCGACCCTCTGCGACCGCAAATTGTCGCTCGTCTGTAAGAGCCCTTAGATTGTATAGAGGGTGCGAGAAAAACTTTGATAATAATGAGTTGAAAATGTAAGATAATAAAAATAGTTCACTGAGTAATGACAATCATTTTATTGTTTTATTAATTCACATTATGTGGATTTTCTGTTCTTCCAAACGTTTCTTGCAAATGCTCTGCCGATTGTAGAATCTAGAATTTACCAAACCAAGAACTCTCTTCTAGGCTTCATCTAGGTTTTCCCTCTTTCAGCGCAAAGATCTTATTTATACAAAGCACAGGCTAAATATCAGATGCACGATTGAAGTAGGCATCTATTCTTGGCGAAATATTTATATAACACGTAGTAGTTATTTGTTCGATAGAAATTAAGTTTTACACTAGGCTACGTCCAATAAACTTCAACATTCATCGCTTTGACTGGGTATTGCTAGTAACAATTTATTTCCTTTCTCTTGCTCGATTTATGTTGATCTTCATCGTCAATGAAATGATAAAACACGGTAATCCGTGCGTAAATTAATATTTAGTGCAGATTATTATTTTCATTATAAAACTGACATCATAAAAAACAAAATTCAATGTCAGGACTATGACAGGACAGAAGTCCTAAGGCTGGGAATACACGTCAGATTTTTTCATCCGACAGTCGGATCCGATGGTCTGATCAGACTGTCTGAAGGCACTCGTGCCATACATTTGTTTGAATACTTAATACACATCCGACCCGATAGTCGGATCGGACGTCCGAGTCGGAAACAGCGCCAAGACGTTTACGATTTTATTTCCGATCCGATTGTCTGAAGGCGTGGTCTGCATACTTTTGTACAGAGACCAAATAGACGTCCGATTCTTCCTTTCGATTTGCCAGTTGACTCTCTAGCGTGCCACTGAACGGACGCATCGCATGGTTGTGGTTCGGACGATGGCGGAAAATTTCGACACCGAACGGCTTATTATAGCCGTTGAAAAACGTAGTTGCTTATGGGATACAGGCAATGAAGGGTATCACGATAGACGGATGAAAGATTTGGCTTGGGAAGACGTATGTAACGAAACATTGGAAGAAGTATGGGTTTTATTGGACGTTGAAAAGAGAAAGAAAATATCTAAGTAACTTTTTTTTCACAATTTTACCTCAAACTCACACCTCAAGCTACGTATGCAAGCAAGCACAGCTCGAGAACGACTGAGTTCAGACAAAGTCTGGCGCAAGAATCGGATGTGTATCGAGTAAAACCGATCAGATAGTCTGAACAGACAATCGGAAACAGAATCTGACGTCTATTCCCAGCCTAAAAGAAAAATGTTACATCGTAAGCGAAAAGTTTTTAATCTAAGGTTACAATCAGTGACAAAAAAGATTTTATTCAAACAACACATATTTTGATGGAATCAAGAAGTTTGAATGCTTTGAATGGTATATGCACGGTATATGTTAATCTTCATGCTTGTGGTCTTAGATTAAAAACTTTTCGCTTACGCTGACTTGGTCTATTCCATATTCTATACCTGGTCTATACTATAGACTATGGAATAGACCATAAGCATGAAGATTTTACGTAGTACTTCCCAGTGATTTTTGGTACTTCCTATCTCTATGGAAGATTAACATACATTCTCAAGCTTTTCTCAAGACTTCGTAAAGAGTTCATAATGTTGTTATCGACGGATCTAGTCGTTATGTATCTAATAAAAATTTAAATAATAATACCACTAACAATTTTTACCATCTGAAAGGAGAAGAGCTATTAAAATACATAATGAATTATAACAACCATCTCATGCCTATAATCCTTATAAAAGGCGAAACGGGATCTGTCATTGTCCTTTAAAAGGTTAGCGCCATTAATTTTTATATAGGTTCAGTGATATGTTCTTAAAGTTTTCGGAAGATGTCTTTTTACACGGTGTATAAAACAAATTAATGTTATTATAATGCGAACGAAAAAGTCATCGGCTGCAATATTATTTTTGAATCTAAGTTTTTTTGAGAGGTGGTTTTAATTTTTTGTTACTTTTTTTTTCCGATTCCATTTCTATCACTCTACACTCTAAGTAGGTAAATAAGAAACAGTACCTATAAGTGAAATTCGTTTATTAAATAATAAGTTAATAATACATGTCACACACAACTTACAAAACTGTACATTTATTCGCAATCAATCCGGCCAATAAAACTAATATTTCACGATTAAACATTATTTTAGCAATCAACTTAAATTACACTGAAAAATGTGTTATTTGCAAAAGCCAGTGATGTAGAATGTTACAGGGTGTTAGGGTAAACAGTTGCATTACTTTAAGGTGTGATTGTACCCATGATACTGAACAACTGTCCGAAAGAAACCTATAGGAAATTCGCAATTTTTTTTTCGACTTTTCATACAAAATTTCGATCAGCTGATTGCATTTAGTATGGGAAGTCCATACATTTTTATACGAATTTTCTATAGGTTTCTTAGGGAAAGTTGTTCAGTATCATGGGTACAATCACCCCATAAAGTAATGCAACTGCTTACCCTAATACCCTGTAGAGTTAGCTCCGCGCTTCATGACGCTTTCCCATTCAACTGCGGCGATATACAGGGTCCTTCTTAATATGCTGACACTTTTTTAAGGGGATGATCAGACCATCAAACTGAACAACTTTCTCTTCAGGAACAACGTGTTAATCACGAAAAAAAAATCAGCTGTCACACACATTTGGCTCAAGTAGATTTGTAGTTTTATATGGGGCAGCTGATTTTTTTTTGCGATTTTGATATTGGCCCCATAGAGAAAGTTGTTCAGTTTGATGGTCCGATCATCCCCTTAAAAAAGTGTCAGCATATTAAGCAGGACCCTATAGGTAGTAGGTACTTTGGCATTTAGTCACTATTTCACTGCCTGAGGTCACATGTAGCAGTTTGATTGAAAAAAAACTAATCCGCATATAAAATGCCGTGATGTGTACTGAGATACTGCACAAAAAATTCAAAAAATGTAAGTAAATGCAAAGGAAATTATTAAAAAGCATTTTCAAAATTATTTTAAACAATATTTTTTTCCTGCCCTCGAAAAATATGTTAAATTATTAAGCAAATGCAAATAAGGACAAACCTATACGGGAAAATGAGAAGACAAGAGATATTGCCACTGGTATAGATTATAGTGAGGGACAAACCTATACCTACGCGAAAAATAGAAGACAATAGTCTGCACGAAACTAAGCAAAGTTCGTTAATTTGGCAACATAATTTTTTGTCTTTCTCGCGCGTATAATTTTTACTCTCTCTCTCTCTCTCTCTGTCATCTTTTTGTGCACGGCCCCTCGTTCCCCTCACCAGCTGCCGCTCATAGAGCGTGACTCTTGTTTGTCGTACTATCTCTATACATTCTACCTCAGTGGCAAAAGCTATTATTATAAATTTTTTAAACTAACAAGTGTTAACCCGCAACTTCGTCCGCACAAATTATATACCAGATTTTAAGTCAGATCATAAGCTATAAAACAAAAAAAGTTTCATCAAAATCGGTTTAGTAGTTTTTGCATGATGCTCGTTCAAACAAACAAACACACAAACAAGCAAACAGACAGACAAAAAGTTCATAAATTTGTGATTTGGAATCAGGGAAGCCTAAGAAGCATATCGTAATCTTTTTTTTGTAAATATCTTCAATGTACAGACAGACATACTTCTGTTACAGTTTTATAATAGTTTAGATTGGCTTAAAAATAAATACTACGCGTCAGGGTTAAATATGCGGCAGAGACAACGCCAGTGACGCTTCATCTGAAAGAATAAAATAATAATCTTTACCATATCTCTGTGTTCAATAAAATTATACCAAAAAAAGAACACTAGACATTAGACAAGTTATATTATATTATACGGAAATGTTTACCCATTATTTTTGTTCCTTTTGTTCCGTCGGGCTCGCGCTAAATTGTATGGAAAAACATTTTCTTAAATTTGACCAGCTTATGCTGTCCCGATTTTTTACTTCCCTTATAGTGAAATAAATGATCCTGACGTAAAACTGAGTCGATCTGCTTTGTATATTTATGAACAACTCACGCTTGACCAAAAATTGACTATGCCAAAATTGTGTTCACAAAAAAAGACATAAGGTTTCCTAAGACAGTTTCCCTGTATCTTCTGTGGTTTTAGATTTAACCATACTGTCATCCTTGTTAAAAAACATTATTTATTGTTTATGAGCGGCAAAAAAAAGGGTAAACATTTTTGTATAAAATGCAAGTTTGTAACTTAATTCAGAAGGTTTTACAAAAGTTTTCTCAAAGTAATTGGGTTCCGAGGTCATAGCATTTTTAGCCCTTTGGTACGGCACGGTGACACATCAAGCTATACAAAACCAATATAAGCTGGCCGCAAGACGTTATACGTTAATCGTCCTACGCGCGGCCAGATTTTTTTTGGTTTTGTATAGCTTGATGTATCGCGTACTTGACTGCCCTATGATACAAATATTTTGTTCGCGTATTGCCTGACGCGGTGACGCAAAGATCGGCAGAAACGGACCGATTTCTTCATTCGCTCATTCGACTCCCAGTATCTTATCGGCTACGCCAAAGAAGTATACAGCTTGTGCTATACCGTACAAAGGTCCCAACACAATCATACGGCACAAACTGCCTTTGAGAAAAGCTGTTGGCCCTTCTCGCTTTAACGTATCCCTGAAAATAAAGTTTTTCAAATTAGTAGTATACAGAGTGAAATTGATATTATTAGCATCCTTTTAAACTAAGAGTCTACCCATCAAACTGAACAACATTTTCTATGGGAGCAAACCGATTGGAGCAAAAAAGAAATCAGCTGTTGCATACATTTGAGTCGAGTAGGCAGCAGCGGAGGGTGCAGTTTAGTATGGAAGAAAAGATTTTTTTTTGCTCCGATCGGTTTGCTCCTATAGTAAAAGTTGTTCAGTTTGATGGGTGGACTCTTAGTTTAAAAGGATGCTAATATTATCAATTTCACCCTGTAAGTATAGTAATATACTACTTTGTACTTTCCAATGACCAATGAATGACAAAAGACGAAAGTTTTGAAGAAATTAACACATTTTCTGACAGCTAGTAAAACTTAGTTCCAACATACTGCGATAGATGAAGTTGACGCGCGTTGGATGTATAGAGAAAATAACGCGCTCCCCTGGGGTAGAGATGTTGTATCGAACTGTGCACAGATACTCAACTGGGCCTGACGTCATAATAGCGGGAAGTAGCGTATTTAAAGGTTAACCCTTCCCCTCACCCGTTTTTCACCCCCTTTGTTGGCGACAACATTTTCTATAGAAACAAGCCGATATGCCATCTCTTCTTACTCTATGGTTGGATGCAAAGACGGAAATGAGTAACGGTCGTCACAGACACGCGCTATAATATGTTGCTGTACTCTTCTTACGCACGCCAAATTACATAAGCGTGTCTCTTTCCTACGTGTGAGTGAGAGGAACCGATATCAATTTGCGTGCGTTAGAAGAGTACAGCAACATATTATAGCGGCCGTGTGTGTTGACCTTAAGTATTTGAGTAAGCTTTTTTATGGAGAAACATTTTAATTTTTTTGTTGAGCGGCCAGTATTAAAAATTATTCCATTTAAAGAACCTTTCGAAATACATTAAAAACATCAAAAATATCGTTGATATAACCCTTTTAGTCTAGTAGAATGTATTGTAAAAATTTTTTTGCTCTAGTGTAACTATCCAGAGAGAAAACAGGGGAATAAGTTTGTATGGAGTAGTATGGACAAAACGGTACGAGTCTATTCTCGCTGGATTTAATTTTAATCATGTGCTAGCCTTTCCGCTAGTCTCTTGAGTTCTTGATACGACACGACATCAACCTTTCCTTCACTTGGGCCAGATAACTCTGTCACAGACCGGATTGGTGAATACTCCACCGACAAGAGCGTAACTCTTAAACAAGATGATGATGATGCCTGGAGCTTACGTGAAACAATCCATTAAAGAAGTGTAGTGACGCTCGCCCTTCCCTTTAGTGAGGGTCTGCATTCGAGTTTTAATCACATCGAAAGGATTCACGACGAGTGCTGCTGACGCACCAGAAGTAAAACCACCAATCATTGACCACCTGTTGAGGATTTTCATTTTTAATGTTATAGGAACGACGAAAACGACGAAAGGCCGGTTAAGTTTTTTTTTTAGGGTTCCGTGCCCAAAGGGTAAAAACGGGACTCTATTACAAAGCCTACGTTGTCCGTCTGTCCATCCATCCGTTCGTCCGTTCGTCCGTCCGTCCGTCCGTCTGTCCTACCTATTTAGGGCTGTAACTTTTGAAACGTAATAGCTAGATAGTTGAAATTTTCTCAGATTATGCGTTTTTACGGCGGATTTGTTAATAAATAACAAAAATGCCAAAAAGTAAAAAAATTAAGAGGGGTTCTCAACAAGAAACTAGTTTTTATCAAAGTTTTTTCTTCACGCTCTATCGGAAAAACGGTAATACATACAAGCGTCAAACTTAGTGTGATTATAGAGAAAACTCTACAAAATAACAATAGATACTAAAAACTGGCCAAGTGTGAGTCGGTCTTGCGCTAAAGGCCCATAAAAAGTTAAAGTTTTTTTTTCTAAGTTAATAATGCTGTGTTCTCTGGTGGTGTAGTACAGAACCCTCGGTGCGCGAGTAGCCCGACTTGCACTTGACCTATTTTATTTTGTTTTGTTATTTCGTTGACGAAACGTATTTTAGATTTGTATGTATACTTTCTTGTGACGAAGCTTGACGTGGATTTTTTGACTGCGCATGTACATCCTTTGGACGAGGCATGTTGCCAAATGTAAAATTAATTATTTAGTAATGGTTTAATATTAATTGTGTAATTATGTTTCCTATGGTAAACTCATTAAATGACATAAAAAGTAGTGATGAAGAGTTTATTAATAGTGGGTTGGAAAAAGGACTTTTCGGAACTCTTATAGTGTTATCTGGTATCAATGGGTTCAATATGAACACCTGATTACAAATATATGAGATGACAAGCGCTCAGACCACAGTCTGAGCCCACAGGGTTAGAAAATGTGACGTCATAATGTTGGCCATACAACGTAAAAAAAATCGTTTAATCATGCCTAGTCGGTTATCAAATGAAAGGGTTACCTATTGAGTAAATTACAAATATATAGCATAATAATTATAACATTTTCACTACTTATTTGAACAAATTCCCATACCAAATGCAATCAGCTGACCGAACTTTTGTGTGAAAAGTAGTTTTTTTTGCCAATTTCCTATTGGCTGTGTGCACGACACTAGCACCATCTAGCGCAATACGGCCCAGTGGACTATTTTATATTATTTACATACAATTTTAGGACAAAGTTTGTTATTTTAATTTAAATTAAAGTAAAAACTAAATAAATAAACAAAATTTTAACAAAAAAATTAAAACCGCCTTCAAAAAACTAAAAAGTTAAAAAATAATATTGCAGCCGATCACTTTCCCGTTCGCATCATAAGAACATTAATTTGTTTTATTGAAGTTGCTGTCAAGCCGGTACGATTCGCGACAGGGCTTGCATTTTTTGGCTTGGCTTGACACCGACTTCTATAAAACAAATTAATGTTCTTATGATGCGAACGGGAAAGTGATCGGCTGCAATATTATTTTTTAACTTTTTAGTTTTTTGAAGGCGGTTTTAATTTTTTTGTTAAAATTTTGTTTATTTCACAATTTTCAGTGGCAAATTCATTAGTTCGATTTAATAGTAGTGCTTTAAATTAACAAACGCACTAGTCGGCACTACGATTTTCGAAGGTTCCCCTCGATATCTCTGGGATCCATCATCAGATCCTGGTTTCCTTATCATGGGACCTCACTTGGGATATCTCCTTTCCAACAAAAAAAGAATCATCGAAATCGGTTCATAAACGACGAAGTTATCCGCGAACACACATAAAAAAAAAAAAAAAAAAAAAATATATACGGTCGAATTGAGAAACCTCCTCCTTTTTTGAAGTCGGTTAATGAGCAATATTGACGATATTAAAAATGTTATAATACCTAACTAGCTGGGATTCCCATTCTTTATTACAAAATTCCCATACAAACTTTCACCACCTTTTTCACACCTTTGGGGGTTGAATTGCGAAAAATCTTTTTTTTTGTGAACACCTAGATGACAATAAAAACATCCCTGCCAAATTTTAAGTGTAAGTATTTGCTGGTTTGGATATTTGAGTATTGATTGAGTGTGCAGATTTGCATAGATTCATGCAAATCTGACACAACTTCGCCGTCAGTAGTTCAAATTTCTGCCACAGCGTGCGCTGCGATCGACTTGCCCAACACCCACTTCGCACATAGCCAAATAGGTTTCTTTGGGAAAAATCACCACTTAAAATAATGCAACTGTTTACCCTAACGCCCTGTACAGGGTGTAACAAAACACCCTAGTTATACTTCAGACCATCAAACTGAACAACTTTCACTATGGAGCCAAAATCGAAATAGCAAAAAAAAATCCGCTCTTACATACAAAACTGCAGTATACCGTCTCGACTCAAATGTATGGGATAGCAGATTTTTTTAATTTTTTCTCGACGTTGGCTCCATAGTGAAAGTTGTTCAGATTGATGGTCTGAAGCACCCCCTTAAGTATTACTAGGGTGTTTTGCTACACGCTGTATAATAAAATAAAACAAAGGTCTGTGTTGACAATGAGTGATGAAACGGAGACATCTAGTTTTTTTACTTTGGAACTAGCATAAAAAAACATACCAGAAAGGTTGCTTTTCTCCAGGTGCAGAAGGGCCGTTTCTATCCATCGCTTGGACCAAAGGGAAGTACGTAACAGCGTAGAGGATGTCTCGGCAGGCAGTAGGTGCTATTCCTTTGTAAAGCCCGAAGAAACCTCGCTCTCGGAGCAAATTTCCCACCAGCTCAAAAACACCCTTGTGCCTATACGTTTTACCCGCTGTCACATAAACAAAATTGTAAAAAAAATTGGCGGTCCAACTAATGTTATTTATTCTCATCTAAAAGTGAATACATTTTATTTGTTTTCTGTTAAAAAAAATTGTAAATTTATCTTTCATTTCACTATTTTCTGCGGTGAAAATTGGCGACATTGAGCAAGGGGTAGGTACATAGAGATGAAATTACTACTTTATTCGTCGATTGAAGAGTTTCATTGTCGATCCACAACTACAAAGTACTTCATTAAAATATCAATCATCATTCTCTTACCATCATCAATATGTGATCTCCCTCCATTCATCTCTCTGAGCCGTCATTTCAGCACTCACACCTTTCTTACACATATCATCTATCCCACAATCCATCCATCTTTTCTACGGCCTTCCTCTCCTACCACAGCCATCCACATTCATACTAAACTAAACACTCGTCTCGTAACATGACACTCGTCCGACGTCTCCGTACCACCGGACATGAGATTTACGTTACATTATAACTCATTTCAAGTTATATTGTAGAAAAACCTGGTTTTAGGTGGTGTTGATTGCCATAAATAACCTTATTGGCTTAAATACCACTTTGGCGTAAAATCACAAACTCGTGATTTTGATTTTATCGAACGGCAGATAACGCATTCCAGATAATGTTTGCTCGCTCCAGGACTTAGATCATAATCATTGGAGATTAGCAATAATCTACATATTGTAGTGAATTCTCGAGCTTGCTTCGCTCGCTCCTGGTTTTTATTGTATTGAAACGACCTAACCGGATCGGTTTTTATTTTCGGATGGTAGGTATTGCAGTAACTTGATCGAAAAATTCTATTTTGACAATAAATGTCAAAATATAATTTTTCGATATAGCCCGGGGAAAATTTTCGATTTTACAAAAATGTCCGGGGTTTTTGACGTCTTTGTCCGGAACGACGGCGATTTTGGTGATGGCAGCCCTAGCCCTAGATATGATGCAGTGACCCTAGCTATACATGGCATAGGGAAAAAAATTAAAGTAATATAATAATAAATAAACGAAGACCGCCTTTGACGAAGCCTGTCGTGGATACGCACTTTGTACTTTTCGTTTTAATAAATGATTTATTAGAGATTTATCTCATAATAAATAAATATAGGTATTGTTTTTCGCTATGCACACGGCGGCGGCGCCGGCGTGGAGTGGAAACCAGGATCAGATACCCACCTGCTGTAGCTTGTGAAGCCACACGTCCAGCGTCCTGCATCTGAATCTTTACCAGCTCCATGGGTGTGGTTATGAGGCACTGGAACGCGCCCGCTATTGCACCTGCAAACGCCTGGTGATGATACGCCACATATCTGCAAAATTCCAAAATATCGGTGTCTATTCTGATAAATCTATGCAAAATTTCAAGACCTTTAGATAACTGTGGCAGTTTGAATTTCTGATCAACGGTGTTTATGATGCACGGCAACTGTACTGTTGTACACTGTACACATGGCGACACATCAAGCTATACAAAACCAATATAAGCTTGTCACGAGACGTTATACGTTACTCGACCTATACGCGCGGCTAGCTTATTTTGGTTTTGTATAGCTTGATGTGTCGCCGTGTGTACCTACTTCTACAGGATGTAAGTGACAGCCTAGCAAATACTGAAACGGTGAACTCAGACCATCAAACTGAACAACTTTCACTATGGAGCATATCTCAGGAAACGCGAATAAAAATCTGCTATCTCATACCTACATTTTAATCGGGTAGGTACAGCAGTTTTATAAATAAAAAATAAATATCTTGGACAATGTCACACAAATTATCTAGTCACATTTAAAGTACCAGAATCTAGCCTGGACTTGTATTATGATGACTAGACAACGATATAGAATACATATATAAATACAAACATCCATGACTCGGGTACAAATATTCATATTCATCATACAAATATTTGTCCCTTACGGGATGCGAGTTTTGTTTTTTGTTTCGAGTTTTGTAGCTGATTTTTTTCGCGTTTTCTGAGGTAGGCTCCATAGCGAAAGTTGTTCAGTTTGATGGTCTGAGTTCACCGTTTCAGTATTTGCTAGGCTGTCACTTACACCCTGTAAAGTGCCAGCATGATTAAGGTCTGCCACACACATACGGAATTGCAATCTGGAATTCCGAATCAGGATTTTGAATTTGTATAGGATTTGACAGCTGCGCAATTCCGAACGCAATTGTAGAGGGGGAAAATCCATACGAAATCGTAATCCTGATTCAGGATTCCGGATTGCAATTCCGTATGTGTGTGGCGGAGCTTAAGATATGAAATACCTATGAAAAATCTGTGTGTTGGTACTGTAATATTATAAGTGAAGACATACCCATCTGGAGTTTGTAAATGGAAAAGGCATAAGTCATTGACAGCAAATTTTATGCCCTTCTCAGGTGTCACTAAAATGATGTTAATCAAAGAGCCACGGTACATTCCGAAGTAGCCTTCCGCTTTCATAGTCTTCTTGAAGCAGTCGAACCTTTGTAAAATAATAATAACATTTAAATAAAACCGGTCAAGTGCAAGTAGGGCTACTCGCGCACCGAGGCCCGAGAGTTCCGTACCACACCACCACAGAACGATTTCGTAGCGGGATGCCTACTATCGCACTTAGCACAACATTATTAACTTGAAAAAAAAAAAACCTTTTTTGTCCGGGACCTTTAGCGCAAGACGGACTCACACTTGGCCGGTTTTTAGTATTTGTTATTATTTTGTAGAGTTTGCTCTATAATCACACTTAGTTTGACGTTTGTATGAATTACCATTTTTACGATAGAGCGTTAAGATAAAACGTTGATAATTACTCCTTAATTTTTAACTTTTTGACATTTTTATTATTTTTTAACAAATCCGCCGTAATAAATAACGCATAATCTGAGAAAATTTCAACTATCTAGCTATTACGGTTCAAAAGCTACAGCCCTTAATAGGTAGGACAGATGGACGGACGGATGGACAGACGGACAGATGGACAGACGGACAGACGGACAGACGGACAGACGGACAGACGGACAGACGGACAGACGGAGGACGGACAGATGGACGGACAACGTAGGCCTAGTAATAGGGTCTCGTTTTCACCCTTTGGGTACGGAACCCTAAAAATCTAAACAGTACCACAGAATAAATACTAGTACTAACCGTACAGAAGGATCACTTCGAAAACAGATTTAAATAAATAACGACTCTCTCGTCACAGCAATAAGGTGCAAAGTTATTCGCACCCGTCCTATCGTACAACTCGCGAATAACCTACCAACTGTCACAACGGCGCGCGTGCAAACAAAAATGAACCGAATCATTAGGCATGACAGCTTCCTTTACAAAGTCTCCTTCTTTCATTCTTTAACGTGCTGACAGCGTGACATCGCTAGGGTTTTCAGTACTCACAAAATGACGGCAAGTCATAGACGAAGAATTTTTCTACGATCGGAACTAAACTTTTTTAATTATTATGACATCATGGAAAACGTCAAACTGTCAAACATCGAGTGCAGTTTTATGCGTTTCAAATCAAAATTTACCGTAAAATCTTTAGTTTTGTCCTTATTATTATTTCAAATGGATAAAGCAACAAAAAGTGGTGCTAGTCTAGTAATTCAGTATGTTATTTTCTGTTACCTTTGGAGGTATATCATGCTGGGAAACTTCGAACAAATTGTATGTTATTTACAAGCGATTAGCTGATATGGTAGGTATTTATTTACTCTAATATTGCATTTTAACAATAGTTGTCAGTAAATTATATCAATTATCGTAAGTTATCATCTGAAAGATAATCATTTAGGGGATTTCCTTTCGAGTTTGGGTTGCACGAGGTTCCAAATTGTACATATTTTAAGTAGGTATGCGACCGCATAATTTTGACCGTCGCATGTCATTCTCGCATGTGATATTTTTTGTTTTGCTTAGTTTATCTTAACAGCGACAAACATTTTTTCGATTGCTTTTTTATGGTTTTTCTCTATTGTTTTCAGGAAAACATTTAAACCGCAAAATTAATCCGCCCGAAATGCATCGATAAATTAAAAACTGCCATGCTAGGAAATGGAAATGGTAAAAAGAAGAAATGCAAATATCGGACCTTCGAAAATATGACAATCGTATACTGATAAAATTCAGAAACAAATAATTTGAAAGTACAATATAAAGTGTATTTATTACTTCCATATTATTATGCGTTTTCATTATTTTCTTCTACAGAAGGCATAGCATGTTGCACGTGATACGGCTATATCATTCCTTTTATCTCGCTGGTTCGTGCGTAAATAGAAAGATAGTGAAGGTGTGATAGTTCTATATCTCGCTGCCATATGCTAGCCATGCAGTTGCATAAATTTAAAATTTCTGCAAGGAGTAAAATTTAGCTGCGGGGCTAGTAGGTACGCCAACCCGCGGTAGCGTGATACAGCGCTATCACGCTTCCGCTCTCTTTCTATTTGCGCGCGAACGAATGAGATAAAATACTAAATTTTACAGATGGATATGTTAAATGTCGCTATCGCGGGTTGACGTACTAGCCTCGCAGCTGCCAGAGCTAAATTTAGCTAAATATAGATAACGTTTTGCATAAACTTTTGGAGTAAATACAGCAAGTATCAAAATAGTTTAGGTTGAAGTGTAGTGTTGCAATGTAAAGCGACAGTGGCGTTTTTGGCCAAGCTGTACCTTATTTTAATCTTTTTGGTGACCACCGAGGGGTGAGTGGCAACCTATTGCGATTTACACCTCGGAGGTGTCCGGCTGTCAAACTTACCTGAGCTGTGGAGTGAGACAGGCCTGACAGTACTGCAAGTGCAGGAAGCTGGCATAGGTATTGTCTATGCCTTGGAACACAGACTGCCTAACAAGCGGTGGAACATGATAATACTCCTTGGCAGTCGGTAATGATCGTTTTATCTTTCGTAAATTCCAGTCTATTTTTTCGACATTACTTTGTCCCTTTCTCATCAAACGACAAAAAACAATTTTATTTAATTAATTTTGCGTTTTCTCAGAGTTCTAATACCTCGACCTCGGTTGACCCCATAGAGACTTATGTTCCTTATTGCAGTAAGAGAATCGATTGGGGTGGAAAAAAGTTTTTTGAAAAATTCAGTTTTTACTCGATGACTACATTTTTTCAAAATCAGTGAATGCAGAAGTAAAACACTCCAAAAGTTAGGGTTAGTCTCCTAAGATTTTTTGTAGCTATACTTAATGCTTCTGGTAGCTGTCCTTTGTGTCCCATCTTAACTTTCCACCCTGTATAGTACAATAATATAATCATACAAACATATTCTTATATTGTTTTTCGCCTTTGGGTCCAATAGTCTGGTTCTGAAGTCGTGTTTTCACCAGATCCAATGGAAAAATAATCGAAATGCCGATTACACCAGCGATGCCTCCATTAATAGTTTTGCGCAGCATACTGTAAAGTTTAAAATAGATCAGCTGAGAAATTCGAGTTTTAATTAGGTAACTTATACAGAGTGAAATTACAGAAAAAGAAGTTTATCTCCTAAACCACTTATGCTATGAATATTTTTGATCTGATTTGACTATTACTTACCTACTCATTTGCATCTGGAGCGCGATTTTTTAAACTCATTCGATGAATTCTGCAGTTGAAAATTTCAAAATTACTATGGAGACATGCATATTTCTACTGCTGATTTGACTTTCAAAAATGGCACTCCTGAAGTATGATTTTTGAAAGTCAAATCAACAGTAGAAAGATCTCCATAGTAATTTTGACATTTTCAACTGCTGAGCTTAGCGAATGAGTTTATAAAATTGCGCTCTAGTACTTACAATTTTTTATAACAACTTTAGATAAAACAATTTCTATAAATAAATACATTTTAATTGATTTACAAACTTACGGAAATCCCTTTGGAGGGTCAGGCGGCGGTTTACTAGCAATTTCATCACATGTAAGTTTTCTTTCAATTATCAGTTTAGTAGGTTCCAGGTTTCTGTTTCATAAAAAAATGCATTGTATTTCCTAGTTATTGATGCATGATATTATGGGTTGAACCTCATCTGGCAGCACGGCATCGCCTTTTCCCGTCGATCCATCCCTTTCAGTCACTCAGGAACGTCATTTGCTAGAGCAAATAAGGTAGACGGAACGCGACCGCACGCCACGGCACCGCCGTGCGCGATCGCGTTCCTTCTGATCTTATTTGCTCTAGCAAGGGGTCTTTTTCTGTATGTTTTTGGAGTTTTACTTTTATATAGAAATTGAAGATTTCACTACACAAAACCAACCCAGATGATGTCTGTGAGACTTTATTTGTAAGTACTTTCCGATTTTTGTGCAATTTATAAATTTTCTACGTCGCATAGTTTTAGAGCAAATTACCTGTGACCGATAGGTCTATAAAACGCTGCTGCCCGGTCGAACAGTAGCGCAGACGAGGGACAAGCTGATTCGGGATTTCCCCCACAGAAAATCCCCTCATTATTATTATTATTTGAGGGGTTTTGCGCCTTGACAGGCTTGCTAAGCCTGTGCCACGTGTACCATCGCTGGTCCTTTGTGAACGCCTTTTTAAAAGTTCCTTACCAATCCCCACTGCGGCCAGAAATCGCAGTAGATTCTTGATCAGGACAGTCTGTATCTCATCTGGTACCAGTACCTACCTGCCTACCTAGATGAGTACTGCGTTTGTACATCAGGGGACCACAGTCACATAGGAGATACAGAGGAGTTTCCATCTCCTCCTTGCAGAATCCCCTCATTAAGGATTATATAAATATCTTTAATTTCTTACCCAAAGGGAAATAATATGCGCATTGCTATTTCATGATACAGTTTTTCAGTGGCCATTTTCAAAGGTTTAAAATTGCTCTTATTATAATGATGTTTTTTTTAAGTACTGGAGTTTGTAGATTTGGGTTTACCTGTGGACAGAATTTTGAAGTTAGGTCTATTATGCCCTATAGTATATAGTTCTACGTTAGGTTCAAGGTACAGGCACGATCATGCACATGATGAAGCTCACCCTAGACCCCAGCTGCCGAGCGTGGAAACCATGGAACATCATCATGTGTGCAAACACATGAGCCTCCTGCCTCCTTGGAAATGGATATTCAAAACCTGGGAAATTACAGGTTTCTTCCCCTGAAAGGTATTGCCTCCCTCATTTACCATGTTTTTTTAAGAAAATAAATATCTAGGAGTCAACACAAAAGATCTCATTGGGTCGATGTTTTGCTGGCTTGCCAGCAATAAGAAAAGATGGTCAAGTGGCAACTATTTAATACTAGCTGACTCGGCGAACTTCGTATCACCTCAGAAGCATAGTTGCGTTAACTTCTCACTTATGTAAGAGCTCCTCGTCACTTATGTGAGAGCTCGTCTCACTTGTGTGAGAGCTATCACTTATACCCTCACTTATGTAAGAGGTTAGAGTAGGTAAGAGGAAAAAGTGATAAAACCTTAGGGGCTGTTTAAACATGAGTGACGTGGCGCGGACATTTCGCGGGCGCAATATAAACCTTATAGTACGTAGCATAGAGTCGTTTGGAGAATTACGCCCGCGCCTCCAGGCGACGTCGCCTGGTGGCGGGGGCGCGATTTTTCTTTACGTCAAAAAACGACGCTATGCTACGTAATATAAGGTTTATATTGGTGTTACTTTGACTACCCGCCACCGCCATGCGTCTCTTCTGTACAAACCCTACCTTAGAGCAGCATAAAGGATCAAACCTTTACTTACATAATTTAAACTAACTGAAGCAATTTGCAGTCGTAGGTAACATTATTAAAGTTTACGACTTCCGCTTACTGAGTACCCATCTACTGTATAATTTATTACTTATTTATTTGATTTTCTAACTGTTTTGGGTGAAAAACAATCTGATGCGCGTATAATATAGTGAACTTTGATCTGATTCAAATCTGATTTGGACAGATTTGGATCTGATGGAAAGAGCAAAGACTACAGTTGGAAAGAGAATGGAATTTTAATCTGATGAAAGATAAAACTGAAGTTGACACATCAAAACAAATTTTTTTTTGATACAAGTTCTATAAAAGAAGTTCTTTATACTCCATAGACGAAGAATATGTATAATAATCCTTAGGGTGCGTCCACATCTGACTAACGCGCCGCGAATGCGCAGTAGCGACATACAAGGAAAAAATGTACCGGCGCAGCTCGCGAGCCGCTCGCGAACAATGATTTAACTTTGATCTAAGCTCGCGAACAACATTTTTGGTCACACTCTGCATGGCTAGTATGCCAGCGTGATATAGCGCTATCACGCTTCCGCTCCCTTTCTATTTGCGCGCGAACGAACGAGATAAAAGGCGTGATGTAGCTGTATCACGCGTAACATGCACTTGTTAGCTATGCTGCATAGCTAGCCTCCTAGGTGACACCATATGAATACTATGCACAGGGTTGTTGATGTCGCGTTGAATGACACGTGCCGCATAGTTACTGGTTGCCTCAAGCCGACCCCTCTCTATAAAATCTACCCTTTGGCTGGAATAGCTCCATAGAGAAATATAAACAAGAGCACGATAGTCGACATCCTCTACTATATAGCCATCAAATCCCACAAGCCCGCCTCAAGAGCCGTAGTAGCTTCCAGCGCTGTACGTCGGCTATAAATGACGACCCATCTGGCACTAGATGCACTCTGTGGAAGGAAACGGTACCCCCACCAGCTGAATTTATTTCCCCACAGGAATATCTACCCCCGGGCACAATCTGCAATCAATCAATCAATCATATATTTATTTCAAGTAACATGACTCATAATTTTATTATTAGGTACTTACACACTTAATCGATTCTATTATTAGTAATTATACATGTAGGTAATTAGCTGCTGGGAACATGTAGTCCACAGCAGTGAAGCACATAGGGGCAGTCAACTCTGTCCCCTATCATCTTCAGGATGCTTTTGGGGCTGGCCCGAACCCTGTGCACCAGGGATGCGCATCTCTTGCGTATAGTGGCGTAAAAGCAGTCGACACGCGCCTCTGCAAACATTCCTGATGCACTACAGTATCGGGGCAGCCCCACCAACACCCGAAACGCGTTATTGTATTGGACCCGAAGGGCCCCATAGGCCCGTTGCGTGTACTGTCTCCATAGGCTGCAGGTGTAGAGGGAAGTACAGTAGGCTCTGTAATTTTTTTCAGTACAATGTTATTTTGACCTCTCTCGAGCACCGTACAAACCTGCGAGCAATCATATTTGCCCTGACCGATATGGCCCTTCGTTCCCTGTCGATGTCAGTATCATCCCTGAGGTCAGCCGTAAACATATGACCCAGATACTTGAAGGTTTCAACCCTTTCTATATGCCATGCAATGGCCAGTGTGGAAGTCTTTAAATCGGCTCCGCACTCAAGTTGGCCGTTGCAGACAACGTTTATGCAACTGGGGGTACAGGGGACCCTGGCCTAATGCAGTGCGATTGCCGCGAGCCTATTCAGTCGATGGCGCACCTGCTAGAATGCCCGTTGTGCCCAAACACCTGCACGAGAGAGGACCTCAATAAAGCTACACTGGACGTTGTCAGGCTGGCCGAATATCTGGCCAATAAAATATAGAATAGACAATTGACACGAAAAGAAGAAGAAGACTATGCACAGAAAAAACAATCAGCTGTTCCATACTAAACTGCAATACCTACTCGATTCAAACGTATCCTGGGACAGCAGTTCTTTTTTTATTCTGAATGATTTTCTCCCATAGTAAAAGTTGTTGAATGGTTAGATTATGTAGTTTAAAGGTTAATGATACTTTTTTTTACACCCTGTATAATGACTAAGTAAAACAGCAGTTTATCTCAACTCAGCGATCCTTGATCAAATAAACAGTAAAAGAAGATAAATTGAAGCCATAAATATAAATAGAGTGGCAACAAACTCGCAGTTTCCGATATTTAGATTAGTGTTGCCGAATCCATCGATAATATTTTCATTGTCGATTGTTAGTTAAAAAAAAATTTAAACAGCAAAATCTGATCAGACAACAAAAGTGACTTGTGATAATTTAATACTGCAAATTATCGTAATGCTAATGAATTTACTATAATATAATGCAAATATTTCCTATACATATTCCCTGAGGGGCTATATTCCGTAGGGGCAACGGAATATAGCCTCAGGGAATATGTATAGCCGAGTGCATACCTGTATTGGGTGCAAGGGACAACCTGGCAAATACTGAAGCGGTGACACAGCAGATTTTTTTCGTGTTTAATGAGTTTAGCTCCGTAAGGAAAGTCGTTCAGTATGGTGGTCTGAATTCACCGTTTGATTATTCCTATCGTCATTCCTAACTAACCTGACTACGTTCACTGTACCTACCACAATCGATGTTAAAAATATCAATATTAATATCCATTAAAACATCGGACAGTTTTAACAGTACTATCAATATAGTATTGCCGAATTATTGGCTATCGATAGGTAGGTATCATTGGTTCTGATCAAAGAGATTATACCTAAAGGCATAGGGGGAGCCATTGTACCATTGCAAGAATGTCCACTTTTTTGACATTTGAGTGTGTGGTGTCAAGTAGTATGGATGGACAAAAGAGACCAACTCAAGGACTAACTAGACCAAAGTGACGACTGCCCTAATGTTTACGGTCACTTTTCACAGACACTAGCATAAAAAAAAGTGGACAGCCCCATAAACAAATATCTATTGCTATTAAAAGTACGTCATAAGACTAACTACTATCGTAAATTGATGCGGATTCTATGCTTTAGAATAAAGAGATCCTTCCTCTGAGGTTCTGATATAAATCGGTGTAATTCCATATATCATTATTTGTTAACTATGGATCTATCGATAATCGACTATCGCGTGGCAAGGTGGCAACACTAATTTAGATGATGGATGGACTAAGAGGAGACTATTCAATCTTGAACGTCGGGGAAATGCCGTATCATGGTGGAACGTGGCCGCTACCATTAGTGCCAAGACTGCCAAGTGATCTCGATGTCGGATACTGAAATATGAGTTTTTATACATATACAACGTGTTAATAAATTAGCGCATAACCTCATACACCCCAACTGATTTGTAACAAAATAATTAGATTAGAACAATTAATAATTATTAAAATTAATAACGCTCACAGGCACATACATTGTAATGATCCCAAGAAAGCACTATTGATAGGCTGTTTATTATGGAAACCATACAACAACGGCACAAACATATAAACATCCATGACCGAACCGGGATTCGAACCCAGGACCCTGGTTTGGCAGTCAGGCGTGGTAACCATTACACCAACCGGGTCGTCAAAATTATTTTTATATCATTATTACATTATTTTGAAAGTTATTCGCATTTTAAGTTTTGAGGAAAAAATGATTTGTTATAATTTCAGCAATGAATGAAAGCGCTGACGTGCTGATGGATACATTTGAATAATCTTGTTTTGGGAGTAAGTAGGGTGAGTCTGCCCGTGCAGTGGGTTGACATCGGGTTCAGTAAATTTTAAATTTTACCAACAAATTATTTAATATTTTGAAAAAAATTACCTATAAGTATTCAAACCATGATAATTCGATTATGCTCTCGATTCTAAACAAACTACTTTCTAGTTTTGCGTTAATTCATTAACATGTTGTATAATCCCCGCAAGTTGATATTGCGACTGGCGGCCATCTTGGTGACGTAATTTTGACGTAGTCGACTGTGCAACATCAGTACCGTTCGCAAGGTTAGCCCGTGCTTGATGACGTCACTCAGCGGTTATTGTGACAAGGTTCCATCGCAATATCAACTTGCGGGGATTATATAACTGACCCGGCACACGTTGTTCTGCCATTTTTCCTACCCTACATCTACCCTACATCTACTCTACAAGTACCCTACACCTGCCCTTCACCTACCCTTTTTTTTTTTTTTTTTTGGGGGGGAAATCTTCGAAAGATACCCGACTCCTTAGGGGAGGAGTCGGGTTATGTGGGATTTTAACCCACTAAAACCACCCCGGTGGTCTCCTCAGCGCATGTCGAAGGGCCATGGGGAAGCAATGTGCGTCCACGGCCCTCCTCGCGCTTCGCCGAAGCTCTCCCGGCTCGGCACTGATGCCGGGCCATCACTCCCGCAGCGCCTCTGCGCTGCAGCGGGACGGGACCACGCCGTACTACCGCTACCTTCCAGGGGTCACTTGGAAATGGACGGCCTGAGCCCCTCCTCCGAACGTTCGCGACCCTGGGCGCCCCTATCCCGGGGCGTTTTTGTGACGCATCGGGGGGCCAACTTGGCGTCCCCGGCGTCTCCGTCTTCGGGCGGGATCAGCCCGCTCGCGGTCTCGCTCTGCGCTCTCCTTCTGGACCATGACGGTCTCACAGAAGGCGACCGCGGCGTCCCATGCCACCCGGCTCCCCAACATCGCCGCTACTAGGGCCGGTGGGGAGAGGTCTTCTCCAATATGTTCGATCAGGACTCTCCGCTCGGAATGCCTACCCTACACCTACCCTACACCTACCCTACACCTACCCTACAGCTAGTTATTCTGCTATTCGGGATGGAGACAAATACAACAAATCAAAAACCATGAAAATCGGTCCAGCCGTTCTCAAGTTCGTTCGTTCGAACAAACCCGACTTTGTTTTATACTAATAGATTATTAATTGACTTGGTTAGTAGTACCTTATTGAATACGAACACTATGTTCTGTTTTGTACTTGTAATTAAATATAAAATGTGGGCACTGTGGCTTAGAAAGGAACACTTCTTCCGTTTTTTTTGTAATTTGTTTTTGTATACTCTTTCTACCCCCAACATAAACATTAAACTTTTTTTCTTAAGGCTCTCCCTCCCTAGTGCAACGCTCTCTTTCTTACAAACAAACTTTTGCAATTAGCCATTCCGCTTCAATTGCGTGGCTTCGGTCAGAATTTTCAGTTTTCTTTGAAAACATGTATGATTTTTTATGAATTTTCAAAAAATAAGAAAACCACATCATTCTATATTGTATTGTGAAGCATATTGTAAATTTTCATATTCTTCTGATCAACAATGTAAAAGTAAAACGGTTACAACTGGAAAAAAAAGGGTGACTTTGGATTCGTTTTTCTTCAGTTTTATTAATTAAAATAGATTTCGAGAGAAACCACATCACTTCTCATATCCTGTAGATTGTTCAGATTCGTTTTCTGCTTAAAAAGTGCCATAGTTAAGGTATAAAATGGTTACAAAGTTACTCAAAACTGGGCGGACGCCCCTTAAGGTCTTTCAGAAAAATGCCTATGACAGACGGACTGACGGACTGACAGACATCGAGTTGATTCCTTAATTGTTCCGTTTTGCCAGTTTTGGAACGGAATACTAAAAAACAGTGTGTTTCAATCGAGAACTCGTCGTAGCACTATCTCTAAACCAAATTTAAATAAAAACGTTCGTGTTCGGCGTACACTCGATCGAGTATAAAAATAGATGTTCTAGTAAGCACCTATAAGGAAAAATATTACGTCCCAGTGGATCTTCCAATCCAGTGATATGCTTATTGAATCTGTAGACGCAATATAAGGAACTACTACCTTATACAGGGTTCAACTTAATATGCTGACGGTTTTTTAAAAGGATTATCAGACCATGAAACTGAACAATTTTCTTTATGGCACGTCCCATAAATTTAAGTCGAGTTGGTACTGCAGTTTTATAATGCAACAAGCTGAATTTTTTTCGCGATTTCGAAGTTGGCTCCATAGTGAAAGGTGTTCAGATATGAAGCACCCCCTTAAGTATTACTAGGGTGTTTTCCTTAGGTTAAGGTTACTTTCACTATAAATAAAATTAAGGGTTCATAGAGAATTCACACTCATGGGTAGATAGGACAAAAATTTAGGGTTTCCGTAGGACTAGGATAGCAGGAACAAATTTTTAGCCAAAGGAACCTTTAGCCAAATTACATTAAAAACTACAATAAAATCACATTAGATTGCTCGCTCTATAGACTTCTAATCATCATCGTTCTGCTTTTATCCCAACATGCTATCTTTTTCCATTAGACGTGATTTTAGTGTTCTTGCCTTTCTAGACATTGAATTTTTCCCACAAACCATTTTTCTTTGTTTGGTCCTCTCCTCATAAATAGTTATCCATATTAATACATAAAACGATTCTTTGTAATGACTCATCGTTCTTATGGAAATAAATCAGGAACAACGAATAATGTTTCTGTGCTGGGTTTTCTTTGTAAGTAATTATAAAACGCCTGGAGGAAAATTACAAAATTGTTTATGAAATAAATATTTAACACATGCATCGTTAATCAAATAAACATTTTATAACAGTTAGTAATCATAAATGCTTCGTTGAAAATTTTATAGATCTCTTACTTTTAGACCCAGAAACATAGGTTTATCAGTACCAAAACGGTGCTAAGAAAAGTACCATCTTGACTGCCCCTAAATAAATATACCTACCTATTGAATGAAGTGTCCACTAAAATTACTGAGAAATCAAGTGTTTTCTTTAAACCTATGCTCTTGGAATTTTTACTCTTTCTGTATTCATCAAACATTACTAAAAATCCTGAAAATACAAACTACGTTGCTCAGGAAGAAATTAATACGAAGAAAACTTTTGTATTGGGGACCATTCATGTGAAATATAATATCACTAGTTTTTACCCTCAACTTCGTCCGCGTAAAAATTTAACATCCCGTTGTTTAGGGATTGATTTTCGAAAAATCCTTTCTTAGTGCACCCTCTGCAGAATAATATATTAAAAAATTCATGTCTATTATCAGCTTAGACAATTTAATAGTATGGACTCGTAACGCGTGCCATAAAATTTTCTGCCACTTTTTGCGGGGGGCGAGGTAACATAACATTCGCAACTTTGGATTTTATTCCTCATAACTTAAGATTCTAATTTTGAATGTTAAAATTCAAATCATGAAAAGTAGTCTCGTGTGAACCCCAAACGTTCTAAGTTCAAAATTATTGTTTCGCAATTATAGGCTGTCTCGTTTAGTGATAAGGTATAAAATTGAGTGTAAATGCACAGGATCAATTTGTTTTATACCAGATAAGAGGGGAAATGCTACCGCAAGGCTAGTCCTTACTATTAAATTGTTTAAGATTATCAGCGGTTTAGGCTGTGCGTTGTCAGTCAGTCACTTAGTCACGGAACGAAAAGTATAGAAACCCAAAAAATATCTTTGCTTTGCACGCTATAATATGTTAGTGACATTAGGTATTACCTACTAATAATCAGTGGTCAATTTCCACAATTTTATTATATTACACAAATATTTAAATTATAAGTCTATAGCGTTAAGTGTTCCAGGGTGATTTGATTACGCACCTGCGAAATACTCCGCCCACTCACAAAGTCTCCTGCAATTAGAAAGGTCTGTGTTTCTAGTTGATTTCCCAGATGAAACAATGATGATGATGATGTTGATGATGTTGTTGATTGGTTCGTGGGCTTTAAGCGATGGGTCGCTTAAAGCCCACGAACCAATCCAATATCATACTTATTTAGTACAAATAAGTCTTCTGTCATGAGGCTTCTCGTAGAAAACTAAAATTCGACCCTTTATAGTTTGATGGTAACAATTAGAGAATTGAATGTTTTGACCTTTGTTAACGAATGTTAGCATTTGTGTAATTTGGGCAGAGTTTGAAATAACGTGTAATGAAATTATGTAGTTGTATATCTAGGCTACGGAGCCTTCATAATCATTCATAATCACACTGATAACTTTACTGGTACGGACCAGTAAAGTTATCAATGTGATTACTATCGGTTTAAAATCGCCTGCAAATGCGACGTCACTCAATCACACGAACTTCACTCGAGTCATTCAAATGATTATTTCCTTTACATAGAGTCTATATTCCTTTACAACCGAGTGAAGTTATCGAACGGCCCTTCAAGGTCATGCACATTGTTATTTTAAACTGATAGTATGTATGATGGCACTATAGAAGAACTATTTTGTAATCTGGCAGCAGATTAAAGCTGATAATAATTACTTGGACTATCTTGTATTAATTGCCCTTCCTTGAGCTCTCTCTCTCTATTTTCTTCCAATTTTCCAAAGTGGCTGGACACCAAACAACAAGAACGAAAGACAGATTATGAATTCGTGGTTCTAGTGTCGTAAGACTCGTAAGCAACAACATCATCTTATGAAACAAAAATCTCTATGATATTCCGCAATAGGTATGCTTAACCGAAGAAGAATCTAAGTTTTAAAGTAAAATCAAAACCTATTAAACCTATATACCCTAAAAGTGGCTTCGCAGTGACGGTATTTCGCGGTAACGTGCATTGCAATCTTGTTTGCTTGTAGCATCGTGTTTGCGTATCGAGATTCCGTATTACACACTTTGGATAGGCTTACGTGAACATTTCGAACCAGAAAAATGAGGCAAAGCAATTGACAGTTTTACTTTGAATATGTACCGAGATGACAGACCAAGTGTCCTAGTTTGTATTGAAGTGCCCTAGTTGTTGCGTGCTCATTTATATATTTTTATATTTATTGCGATAAAATACATGTTTACAATAGGTAGATGTCATTGCTAAGTATACAGTCTCAACGTAATTTTACCCATTTTGGGTGTGGCAATTTTACAATATTTATATTGTTAATACATAATAGGAATTTACTAAGTACAGTGCTTCAACTTAGCGCTTTGGACCTATCCATAAATTTTACTTTGATACAGTACAATATTATGATAGTCTGTGGTATTACACTCCTATACAATACACTGAATAAAACATTATAAATAGCAAAGTTTTTTTTTATCTATACAAAAAAAATGTTTGCTAATTAGTTAAATAATTAAGTAAATGATTAAAGCGTGAAAATAATTTTCTGTGCAGTATGTAATACGAAGTAATTAGAAATCTGTGCCCACGTGGCTTCATCTCACCCTGTGGGATTCCACAGGCTATAACTCAAGAAGTACCAGGCTACCATAACTCCATAAGGGCTATCTAATTGTCTCCGTGTAACTCAGTCCTTACACGAACCTAATTCTACAAACTAATCTACATGCAAATGTAAGAACTTTGACGTTTTCTCGAACAAGAACAACCGCAGATAGAGGCTGTAAAGGACCCCACTTGACTGCTAACATATTGTTTGTTTAACAGGGACAAGTGTAACCCATATGATAATGCCTTTGTTGTCTCGGCTTAACATCGTATGACCTTTTTAACCTTCTTCAAAAAAGAAGGAGGTTCTTCAGCTCCAGATTTTAATTCCAGAATCGCGTGAGTTTCATTTTAGTATTGCCGTTTCCTTTATTTAGAATCCAATTTTATATATTTCCGTCAATCTCCTCAATCTCCATAAAATGTTTGCTATAAAACGGAATTTCTTCTTCTAAGCTTTATCGAAAATCCAATGGAAAGTGCCGTATTCTCATATACGATCTAGAAATAAAGTCTACTCTGGACTTAGAAGAAACCAAGAAAGGAAGGTGCGGGCTGCCGCTAGGACCTACATTATCAAATCGTGTATAGGGCTACGAGCGTCTCTGTTGCAAAATCCGCGGTTGCTACCTACGCTGATTGAACCACATAATCGCGAAATAAAAACCAGCTGTTCCATACAAAACTGCAAATCTACTCGAGCCAAATGTATGGGAGAGCTGATATTTTTTTCGCGATTTAGATGTTGGTTATTAAAATGTATCCATGAGTACATTAGCGCTTTCATTCATTGCTGAAATGATTACATCTCATTTTCGCCTCATTAAAATGCGAATAACTGTTTCAATCTAATTATTTTGTTAAGCTAGTTTTTTTTTTTTTTTTTACTTAGTTATATTTTAGTTAGTTGTATGTTAGGTATATAGTTATATTTTATTATTATTTCTGATAATTTACACAATAAAAATAATAACCTTTAAAAAAAAATTATGTTGTTATAAATCAGTTGGGGTGTATAAGGTTTTGCGCTAATTTATTAATACGTTGTATACAGGTTGCAGGTAAGTGGCAGCCTAGCAAATACTGAAACGGTGAACCATCAAACTGTATAACTTTCACTATGGAGCCTACCTCGGGAAACGCGAAAGAAATCTGCTGTGCCATACAAAACTGCTGTACCTACCCGACTAAAATGTATGGGAGAGCAGTTTTTTTTTTCGCGTTTTCGATATTGGTCCCATAGAGAAAGTTGTTCAGTTTGATGGTCTGAAGCACCCCTTTAAGTAAGTGTCCCATTTAATTTTACACCCTGTATACTTTAGGGGGTGTTTCAGACCATCAAGCTGAACAACTCACACAATGTACCTAAGCTTTTAGGTAATCGGGTTCAATAGGAATTAAGTGCAATAGTTAATGATTACTTAATTGTAGGGATAATTGAATATTTGCATGCTATTCAAATAGGAGTTCTCAATAATTATACCATAATTTTAGACTTTTAAAATATTGAGATAATTTTCGATTCAGGCCTTCAAAAAAACTTTTCATACCGATAAATATGTTGTAAAAATCTTGCCCATTTACCTAAATCCTCTACATGAAAACAGCTCGATTGTTCTCTTTAAACAAAATAGCCTGTTTAAAAATTCACAGAGCCCTATGAAACATGTTAATTCACTTTATTAGTTGGCCACAACTTCTGGTGAGAGAGAGAGAGAGAGAGAGAGAGCAATTGCTTGTACAACACGAGGGAATGGAACACAAAACAATGGAGCGCTCTTCTAAAGGTATGCTCACAGTTTGTGGACCACACAAAGGATTCGGGGTCACGGTGAGAGCCTGGGAAATTACCCCGTATCCAGGTAGATGATGGAATTGAAATTTTTCTAAATATACCATAGGTTGTGGCCAAATAACTCGTTGTAGACCTATGCCAATACTTTTTTTTTCAAAACTTCATAGATTCATAGATTCTTTATACACAAAAACATAATTATGAAAAAAAATTAGTAAGTCGTGATGTACAAAGGCGAGCTTAACTCTAAAAGAGTTTTCTTCCAGCAAACCGTTGAGTGAGAGGAAAACTAATATGTTTGGGTAAAACGTGTTTTTTTAGTATCAAAATTGCGTAAAACTCAATTATTTTACACAATTTTATAAAAAAAAAAACATATTTTGAAAAAAAAATTATTGGCATGGATCCACAACGAGTTATTTGGCCACGATTTATGGTAAGTATAATTATTTAGAAAAAATTCAATATATTTTATAAATAACACGAACCATAAACCATTTCTAGTCATAAAGTCAATTCAGGTAAAACTATTGTAAGTATTTGGACTTGCGTCAATTCAAAATACACATCAAAGGAAGTAGTAATTACCGCGCCTAATGGAAAATCGTTTTCCGTTTCTGGCAACCCAGCGCTGAAAGAAAAGCGCCCGGAACGGGTAGCTCGCCCGCCTCCTGCTCGCTTCAGTCGACCGCCGGAGCTCGAGCCCGCCACTCGAGCAAACCGAAATCGATTGCGACAATCGAGACAAATAAAATCGAGAAATCACAAAAACCTTCACATAAAACCTTTTTAGTAAACTCTAGAATTAAAAAGTTTGCGTTCTAAATTGAAATTTAAAGCGTTCGATGTTCGTTCCATTTTTAAAATGAAACTAGGTTGTGACATGAGTGCACAGGATCGGGTGGCAAAACAGGGATATTAATAAAAAATATAAATAGGGTGTTCGCAGATTGTGGGGGCAGGTGAGTTTTTCTTTAGTAAACATTTTTACTATTGAGTGACGTGTTACGTTAACAGTTTTATTGAAGTCCAACTGTTGAGTGGTTCGAGAAGCTTTTAGGAGATTAAAGATTATCTTGTTGTTTGGCAGTTTTTCCAAGAATTGGTCCTATGTCACGCTTAGTATTCCATGTAAATGTGAAATGTTCGTATCTCCCAAAAAAATTTAATATTCGTTTTCTTTATCTTTTTTATTTATTTATAATTAATTGACTCTTGCTTGTGCGTAAGCAATGCATTTCCTTCCGCCAGTGTCAAGTAGTTTATGGGATAATCTATCCCAATCGTTTGTTTTTGGTCAAGAACAATAGAGATTGAGGATTGCGGAGCCTCGTGGCAGGCAAAAACGCGACGCGCGAAAACCACGCTAGACATGGGCTCAGATCAGAATACCTGCAACGAGACTTTTTTTATCTTACTTCTGACTTACATCTGAAATGTTTTTTTACTTCCTAATCTAAACTCAGTCGATATGTAAAAAAACATAAGTACCTACTCAAGAAGTCTTTCCAAGACATTTTCAATTCAGGTTATAGTGATTAATGAGCTAAGTAGAGTTCGTCCAACAAGTCGGTTCACACGGTGGCTACAATACAATTCTCAACCGCATTTTAGAAGCAATCATTCACTTTCAAGCACCTTTTTACCCTTTTACCTATACACTGAATAAAAAAGCTACATTATTGTATTGATGACTTTTACTAACAAATGTTTGTACCGAATGAAAATATCGCCAGTTTATACCTGTTTTGTTGGCTTGATATTGTTAATTTTAGGTTTTTGCGAAGTATTCAACTAAAGATTCGACTTAGGTATGTGGTATTTTCAAGTGATTGCAATTATGGAACAAATTAATTTAATTTATTTATCTTTTAAAAAAAAGTGAAACTTGAAAAAAGTTCGATATGAAACATTGAAATACATTTAATTTTACAGCCTGTATAAACCTTACTGCTGGATCCTTTACTAATACGCTAAATATTATTGTAATATATGGATTATTGTGATAAAATGCTGGATAAAATGTTTCGTTAAAAATAGCCCACTTTAATACCACAGTGGAACAAGAAAGAGAGGAAAGAAAACTTTTGATCCACCAACGGTAACGGGAAAGAAATAATTTGATCCAGCAAAGGGAAAGTTGCTCACGCGGCGATAATATTAAAAGTACCAGGCAAGCAGAAATTATAAAGATTTCTAAGCTTAAAGTACGCCCGCTCGTATACGAGGCGTAATTGCTTCCTGTACGGGAAACACGACGTGTGAAAAACGACCTCCTTCCACCCTGTTGCTACCAGGCTGTTATAAATTTCAAGGAGCTATGTAATTAAACCACTGATATTATTATTTTGACTCAACGTTTTGATTATGGCCATGAACTTATTTAGACAAAGACGGCGGAACAAATCGGTATGTCACATTTTTTTGATGGGCTGAATCGAAAACCATTTCGAGATCAAATAAACAAAACAATATTTTATAATATGTATTGCAGATATTAATAAAATAATGTCCTTTTTGTTCAAACGAGTGACGTCACTCGAAGACTTGTTTAAACTCCTTGGTTAACTTAAAATATTTGGCCATTAAGAAAAAAACAATCTACGTTTAGAAAGAGAAAGCAGGTGATATTTTTTTTTTTTTTTATTATTCAATGATTTTCTCGATGGAGAGAATCATTTTCCAGATCACGGAACAGAATAATTAAAAAAATTGAATAGTTTATCAATCTCGATGAATAGCAAAAAAAAGAAATTGGTTTCTTAAAATTATGTCTACTAGGGAGTTTTTGGCGGGATTTGAACAGATACGTTTGGAGTCCTCATATTTCATCGAATTTTTATTGTTTATAGTGAGTTTTGGTTCGTAAAATCGGTGTTGTTTTGCGTAACAAAGTGTCGTGCAAGTGAACAATATACAGTTCAGTGAAATATGTTGGAGTGGGTCGTGAACAGGAAAAGTGTTCCGTTCTTTTGTAGCGCGGCAAGCGGTCGGTTCACCTCTTTCCTGTGGACTTCTCTGCGTTTCCTGCGTTTCTCGATTGCCTCCAAAAACTCCAAAGAAGCGTTGAAACGTCGAACACCAACGTTTTATTTGCTATAAATGAGAGTATTTATTCCTGACATCGGTTGTATGCGATACTGTAATCGCTTTACCTTGAATTGAACCCAAAAAAAAAAAAATATGTCTACTATGAAAAAAAAAATACATAACGAGAAGTCAAGCTGGTGAATGGTATCTCATTCTAACTTAACTAGGGTGCTAGAAAATAGTGTGAAAGAGAGAATACAAAGTAATAACGCGCCTAATATTCTCTAACATAACTTATGTTTGAAGTCATACGTTATACCTACTATACTATTATTATTTGGAAATATTCGTAGAAAAAATGGATACTTATCATAAATAAAATAAAACAACAGCACAATCAAAATCTGAACTCAAAAATGGATCACAACAATCTGCCTGTAGCACAGTATAAGAAAGAGTATCTATCTGCATAATACTTCCAGGTACTTCCATGCCAATTAGAGTAGTATCCAGAGGATTTTTGATCTCCATTTTTTAGAAATAAAAAAAATGGATTCCACAAAAACTTTTAAAAACAACAGCATAATCAAAAACATACGTACAGTCAGCCGCAATAAGTTGTATACACTTTTGTTCTACGTCCGCGTGCGGCCGACTTACATCACGACAATCCGTTTTGGGATGGTCAGTAACATTCCTAAAACTACCAACTGTTTGATAACGAAATTTTGAAACGGACATCTTAATTACATACGAACATTGCAAGTTAATATTGTAATAATAAATACATAATAGATGAACGGTTGAGTGGATGAGTCTCGCATTTTAGCTACACAGAATTCATTAAAGCACAGTTCAGAATAGGTTCTTAGACAGTCGAAGCTATGAATGTGCAGAAAAAAAAACAACGGGTTGCACTCCGGGAGTGCCGGCACAAGTGAAAACTTATTACGTCTTAAGAATGTCACGTGATCTTACATCATTGTCTTACCAATTTTCGATCAGTCATTTTCGATCAGGGTGACGTCACGGTCCTGACGCGAGTTTAACCTTTTTTACCAATACCAAAAAGTACACAACGCCGCTAAAGAAGTTTTCACTTCAAAAATTGCAACCAGTACTGGCCTCTAAACCCTATCCATATACACGCACACAGACATAATTTGTATGACCTCTCACGCACACCAACCTAAGAAAGTTGGCACCTTTTGTTTTATACTCATTCTAGACGTATACTTTTTCTAAGGTTCAGAAGTACTCTTTTTTTCTCTATAGTACCGCCCTATTATCTTGGCACTCGCAACGCGCTAAATCAAAAGAAAATACCAGTAATCCGACTATGTAGAAACGAGAAAATAACAGCGAGGAAAGAAAAATAAACGCTTGCCATTTTAATGGGATCTTCTGGAGTTCAAAAAGATAAAGGAAAGATAGTAGTTGCGGTTGAAAATAAAGTATAAAAACATAAATGCGGCGATCCATACAAAAGGAAGTTCCGTCCTAATTTGAACATTTAGTACCTAATTAAAGTAAAAAAAGGTTTTAACACAATCTAGAAACCAATATCTGTGCTTTAATTTTGTCAGTTTTCCGGTATATAGTTTCAAACAGGTTTCAAAGCTTTGACTACTTATATAAGGATTGGCCTTGCGGTAGCATTTCCCCTCTGCCACGGTATACAAATTAATCATGTGAATTTTATACCTTATCAATCACTAAACGAGACAACCTATAATAGCGAAACAATAATTTTGAACTTAGAACGTTTGGGGTTCACACGAGACTACTTTTCATGATTTTTAACATTCAAAATTAGAATCTAAACTTATGGGGAATAAAATCCAAAGTTGCGGATTACATGTTACCTCGGCAGAAAATTTTCTTAGTAGAATGACACGTGTAACTTGTCCCTTTATACGTAGTCAAAGTTTCAAAGTTATCGTGGCTCAAGGCTTTCCGTTAAAATCTTAAATTAATCATTGAAACTATATCATCATCATCTCAGCCGATGGACGTCCACTGCTGGACATAGGCCTCCTCCAAGGATCACCACAACGACCGGTCCTGCGCCACAGAATAGGTAATAGTGTATATAGTTCTACATACAGAACGGCCACTCCCCGCCCCCCTCTGTCTTCAGTTACCCCACCTCCCCTCACACTCTCTGTGGTAACTGGAGGGAAGCCGAGCAAGGGAATGCAGTCAGGCGCGCGCATCCGTTGGATTTGACTACCTACATAAAATATATTTAATTTTTCTCCACACAGTAAAAATAAATGTTGGAAAATAACGCAAAATTCACATTTTCTGTGATTCTTAAGCTTAAAAACTATTTTAAATAACAGAATGAACTATAAAAAGTAACGAAATGTTTCATACGGTGCGTGTTAAGTCAACCCTACACATATGCCATGCACAAGTTTTGCAAAGTGCGCATGTTCAAACGTCATCATGTCAAATCTAAAACGTTGTTTGAAGTGCTGGCCGGACCTGTGCCTGCGCTGCCCTCATCCAACGGGTTCCCGCTGCATTCATCAGGTCGTCGGTCCACCTTATGGGGGGCCTACCCACGCTGCGCTTTCCGATACGCAGTGGCCAAGTGCATTGAGTGCGCGCTAAACACTGATGCACTCTCTCGTCCTTACCTTCCTAAATCTGATGGAATAGGGAGCTGATACGATCACAGGTGGGGTAGGCAGAAGTTCCAGCATAATCGAGTTAATACCTACTTTAACCTTGTAATCCTGTTAGAATATTTTATTTGTTGACTACGCAGTCATAACAAAAATAAAGACCGAAATATTATCTTAAAACCTTAGCAAATACATAGAGATAGAGTGACTCTACATTAACCAAGCAGTAGCAAATTTATACCACCTGTGTTCGAATTGATCACTTATACAGGGTGTAAAATTAAAAAAAAACGTTACATATGGAACTAGGTATTTCAGACCATTAAACTGAACAATTTTCAGAATGGAGAAATCACGAAAAAAAAAACAAGTTGTTCCTTAGAAAATGTCAATTGCTAACTCGACTAAAATGTATAAAACAGCTGTTTTTTTAATCGAGATTTCAAAGTTGGTCGTATTACTAGTCTTGGATTATGCATTAGAACAGACAACGCAAACAAAATCTGTGCACCATGATCAGCAGTGCCGGACGCGCACTGGGGGCGTTGCAGTGCAGTACGCGCTTGGCACATGCTATGTAAGGTTAAGCCAAAAGTTAAAAAAAATGTAGTCCGGGTGTCGCCTCTAGTAGGTAAGTACCTCAATGTTGTCAGATTAGTTTTTCCAACTGCCCTCCTGAAATAGAATGAATCTGGACGATGGGGCAGTCGAGGCGTGGGCTTAGTGTCTGTACTGATTGATAAGTGAATTAGGAAAGAGCTGGCGAAATGCCAGACATTCAATTGTTTTCGTATAACAGGAATAATAAGATAACTCGGCTTCCTTACTTAATGTTCGAGCGGAGTCTAGCAAATCAAGCCAGTTTCGTATTTATGACGTGGCCATAAGTGTTTTGTCACGGGACATGAACTATCTACTATACAGACGAGATCAAAAGCGACAAACATTCAAGAACTAGACAATGAAGATCAGCTAGCCTAGGGGATTACATACTTTAAACTTTCTTTGAATCCGACAAGAATTTAATTTAAAAAATAGTACTAAGTGTCTCTGAGCTAAGCCGTAGACAGACTGACAATGACATTAGCAGACGGACATGGCAAAACTATAACGTAGTTGACTACGGAACCTTAAAATAATGATAGCCGTAGCATAGGGAAAAGAAGAATAGGTTACTAGGCTTTTTTTCTATGCCCAAAAAACGAACATCAGTAAGTCCAGTGTAAAATGATCTTTAGGTACTATGTGACCACACACTAAATAAGTGTCAATTTATATGGTTTCATCAATGACTTAATATGTTAAACAACTGGTAGTTTGGAACACTAATTGCCCGAGTCCCGACTCGTACTTGGCCGGTTTTTTCCTTTGATCATTATTGAGCAACACCGATTATATTTTATTCACCGTTTCCTGTAGCCTAAAGTTGTCTGGAAGAAATCGTTTCTCAGCGATAGACCGCATTATTTTGTGTCTCTACTCTAGTATTTTATTTGCTTTTTATGTTGTTGGTGTAAATAAAAGTAGCATAAAATACGATACATAGTATATTTGATTGATTCATTAATTTTGTTAAAAAATACAACATTACTTAAAAACAATTTTTGGTTTCAATTTAACCAACATTGTTTTCTTTTAATAATGTTATACAGCATAAGTATATGCTCACTACTATATTCCCCGAGGGGATAGTCAAAGATATTCTGAAACAACAGAACATCCCACCTTTCACTAGTAGTACCGAAACTCTGTCCAGTGTGGCGGGGAGTGAGCCCGTCGCCACTTGTAATGGACGAAATTGAAGCATGCAGGTTTCCCCACGATGTTTTCCTTCACCGAAAAGTCAGACACAAATCGTACATAAATTCCGAAAAAACTCATTGGTACGAGTCGGCCTGGACGGGGATCGAACCATCGCCTCCTGCACGGCTGGCAAGGTTACTCGCCACTGGACCACCATGGCTAACGGCATTTATTCGACGACCCGGTTGGTGTAATGGTTACCACGCCGGACTGCCAAACCAGGGTCCTGGGTTCGAATCCCGGTTCGGTCATGGATGTTTATATGTTTGTGCCGTTGTTGTATGGTTTCCATAATAAACAGCCTATAAATAGTGCTTTCTTGGGATCATTACAATGTATGTGCCTGTGAGCGTTATTTATTATTATTATATTTATATATTTATTTATAATGTTATATTTTTTGCTTAAAGACCTAGGTTATATTACGGAATATAATATAAGATATCCCCGTCCAGGCCGACTCGTACCAATGAGTTTTTCGGAATTTATGTACGATTTGTAACATCACTGGCTTTTCGGTGAAGGAAAACATCTTGAGGAAACCTGAATGCTTCAATTTCGAGGCATGTATTGTACCCACTGTCCATTACAAGTGGCGACGGGCTCACTCCCCGTCACACTGGACAGAGTTACGGTACTAGTGAAACGTGGATGTTCTGAGGTTTCAGAATATCTCTGACTACTCCCTCAGAGAATATAGTCGTGAGCATATGCTTAATGCTAATGCTAATATAATATATCACGGTTTTAATTCCGTTCTGTTAACCCATAAATCATAATCAGGAAATAATTCAGGGTAAAAATTCATAAATTTCATTGGAATTCCTTCATTTTCATAATGATTATGACGGTAATCAATAGACTTATGATCTTCAAAGTCATAATGACAACTACAAATGTCTCTATTACGAATGTACTGTCTTATATCCGTGAACACAAGTATGCTATCATTGTTCCTTTGAAATTCGAAGGAGCCCATGCCCACCAGGTAGCCTCCAACCAGCAGAGGCATACCCGCTCCGATGCCAACAAATCCATCTACGTTTAAAACACAAATGAATAGACCCCAAGCTCTCGGCAACCACTCGTCACAGTCCTCAAGTATTGACCCCGAATAAAACTCCATTTCTAATTGAACATTACCCTCCACGTGTTGTTTGTCGATATATCCGAATCCGCAAAAAAACAAATCACTAGTTTCAACAATAGTTTGGTTACCGAAAGACATTTGGACATAGTAAGGGTATCGGTTGCCCGCATTCTGAACCAGTCTTGCTGGATAACGTTTCCACCCAGTCCAGGGTACCTGAACCGTGAAGATCATCAGGTCATGAAGAGGGGAATTCTTGTGATCGAAGCCGTGGCGTATCCAATGTTCGCGTCTGTCGTAACCACAAACAGCATATCTATAACAGTTGATGTAGTAGTATTTACTGTCCAAGTAATATCCGTTTATAGCATGTATTTCAATATTGTAAACATTCTCTCCTCTTGGGGGCCTGTCCATGAATGGGTTTCTGGCAGTAAGGACGGTCCACAAAGAGATCCATACTCCGGTAGCGACAGGTCTCCTATTGGACACAAACACAACGGCACAGTCCCCTCTGTCATCGTTTTGAATCCAAGTGAAATCGTAACGGCCATCACTGCGCACCACACACAACACCATGGTACAAATGTAGAACCTGAAATGAAATTGTTTGCTACTTTACTGTTTCTTAACTATACAAACAAAAATTATATTTTGGATATTAACCAATTTATCTATATTTAAGTCTATATTTTTTAAATAGGAATAGAAATATTCTTTATTGTGAATATATGATCTAAAACCTGATATACCTATTATAACAAAAATAAATATTCTTATTAGTGAGACGAGGCCTTAGCCCTACAATGGGATACAAGCTATAACTTTTTTTTTTTTTAATATCTTTGAAAGAGTTTTCACTATAATGCACTTTCAAATAAAACAGTTTTTTGTTTATTTTAAAAACTGTATCTTATGCATTTACATAATTATTAAATAGAGTAAGTAAGTATAATTATCTCACCAAAATCGATATAAAGGTGCTCCATTTCTTTTAGTCCAGCTTCTTGAAGCGAACATTCCTCAGATGAATAAGTTTATTAATTTTTAACGTAGTAGTAGATACGATGACGTACACGTCAATACGTTCTTTAACTACCACTTCTAACTCCTAACCCTGTTGCATTGAACTGCAACCAGTAGAGCACAGTCAGACCTATATATACAATACTATTATTTACAAATTGGTGTTTTAAATAAACAACAATAGATTTGTTTTGACAACCTAGTACTGGAGATTCATGAGTCATAGTTTTAGTTTGGACTGGATATAGATAATAAAACATGGGCAGACGGAGCTGACCTCACTGGCCATGGAGAATAGCCGGCTGGTTTCCACCAAACCCACAATATTTTTAAAAGACCTATCTAACGATACCCCACAACATTGGATATACGAGAAAAAAAAAATGTCATCCCCACTTCACGTGTAGGGGAGGTACCCTAAAAAAATATTTTTCAAGAATTTATTTTACCACTTTGTCGGCGTGATTAAAATTGTAAAATAAAAAAAACTACGTAAGTATCTCTTAAAATTTTGTTCAAATAGTTACCAATAGTTACCAAATAGTTAAAATAGTTTTTTTTTATTATACAATTTTACGATCATGTTATGAATGGACATTTTATGTAAAATATTTATGTAAGAATGTGACATGTTGTAATATGAAATAAATGAATCTAATCTAATCTAATCTAACTATGGTTATGTATGAATATCCAGTTCATTCTATAAAAGTTACTGATTCTCAACATTTTCGTGCTTTTTACCATCAATCCGAGGTAAAAGTGTCATCAAATAATTAGACTATTATACTAATGTAAGTAATACCGTAACGTACCGTAAGTATTCATCCATTATTTCGTATGTACCTTAGTATTTACTTTTTTTGTCTTTGATTTTATTATCCACTAGCGGCCCGTCCCGGCTTCGCACGGGTGGATGTCTAATCTTTTCTATCAATAAATATAGCCTATGTTACTCAGGGTGAATGCAGCTTTCTAATGGTGAAATAATTTTTTAAATCTGCCCAGTACTTTTTGAGCCTATTCATTACAAACATACAAACATACAAAAATAGGTACAAATCTTTCCTCTTTATAATATTAGTGTAGATAAAGACTAAGAGCGCTCAAAAATACGCTGAATCCCTTCGAGAAAAGGTACTGTAGTGCGCCGCTTTTTTTGCTCGTCTTGGCGGGGGCACTACCGTGCCCCTGATTCATTGTTTGTGTTTGTGAAATTGTAATTCGTTGATTAAAATATATTTAGACTAATACCTATGTATTAGGGTTCCAGTGTCAACTAGGAACCCTTATAGTTTCGCCATGTCCGTCCGCCTGTGTTTGCCCGCAGCTTAGCTCAGAGACTTTGTAATTTTTGTGAGAGCCACGCCTGCCAGTTAGTTCGTGGTCTCCACTCGAGAATTCTGACTCTCCATCCGTTGTCAGTTCTTCAGTAGGTACCAGCCCATTGCCACTTCAGCTTGCTTATTTTCTGAGCCTTGTCAACCACTTTTAGTTCTCTGTCGACCGTGAACCTCGCGATTCAACTTACCCAGTCATAAATAGAGATCGGATAATCGGATGCATATTTACCTAAACTTCACTTTTTTCGCCACGAAAACAGGCTATGGATATGCCTTTCTGAATAAAGTTATTAAAAAAATCGGACCATTGTTTTGTCATACTGATCCTTGTAGGTAGTCACACCACTATGATTTAACTTACTTCCGAGAACATCGACAACTTGGATAATATGAACAACTCTGACAACATGAAAAACTCTGACAACGTTGATCAAATGTCCAAGTTCTGCGATATTTTGTATGTCGATAAATCTTTTAGCAATCCCGGGAATTCAGAACGATCCTGGGATTGATTCATAAAATTAACGAACTATGACGTGTCCCCATTATTCTTGTGAAAAATGAAGTTTAGGTAAATATGCATCCGAATATCCGATCTCTAGTCATAAATCAAGTTCAATACAAACGAATTTAGGATTTACGTAAACCATTTTTGTGGTCAAGAGTAATATCACAACTTAGAGAGCTAGACAGCTATATTCATGTCCTATTAGTTAGAAAGAGAGGTGGAGTATGAATAATTCATAGTTTGCGATTCCCATAAGCGCCGTCATCCCGTTGCTTTCAGAATAGTGACATTTACAAATCTTTTATTCATTGAGCTTGAAAAGTTTCGCTGTAACACTAGGGATGTGTTGAATACAGGGTACCCGTTAAACTAATGGATATTCGAAAAAAAATCACAGATTTCGTGCCTGACACGACTATCGAGCTCATTGGAAATGAATGGCATGTGAAAAATGCCGTTCTGACTTTTATCAAAAAGGTTAGGCTTCAGGGCAAACAAACCCTTAACCCGATCGTCAATTTTTTAGGTTCAATTTGTAGCTGACTAAATCCAGCTGAGTCGAGAGGAATTTTTCTAAAATTTTTGATATCATTCTTCTTTTCCAAAATATCGAGCGCTAAAATAAAAATTCTGATTTTTTTTTTCACTATTTCGGCCATAACTTTTTTCGTTTGTGACTTTCTCGAATAATTCTTTTTGCAGCTTACAGTTCTCGTGATTACACGTCTTTTGAGCCTTTTTTGGAATATCATATCTTCACAATCCCCCCACACTCCACCGAAATAACTCAAGTACATTCCTGCTATACGTAAAAGTAATTGAAAATATTGAAATCCATAATGAAATAAGAAAAATCCACATCCGAATATGTAATCTTCCATACCTGACAACCCTAATTTACAAGATTAGGTAATGTTTTCAGTGAAACGTTTTATTTGTATTGTTTACACATTGTGTTCATGTTTTGTCAAGTTCGGACATCAAGGGGTTGAAAACGGTAGCACAGTATAATAAAGAGTATGTACGGTAGTTAAGGAAGGTCAAGATGAAGGTCAGATCAAAAGGTGTTGGATTCTTCATGGATCCGTAGAACTTTGTCTGTGGTCAATAGTTTTATCGATATCCTATTTACTGCCCTTCGAATTTCCATGCCAGCTATAGCTTCCTAAATTTATTGTAGTAAACGGTTGTAGATGGAGATGTAAAAAAATTCACGGCAATAGCATATACAACGTGTAAATGAATTAACGCAAAACTAGAAAGTAGTTTGTTTAGAATCGAGAGCAGAATCGAATTATCATGGTTTCAACATAGGTAATTTTTTTCAAAATATTAAATAATTTGTTTGTAAAATTTAAAAATTTCTAAACCCGATGATTGTCAACCCACCGCACAGACACACTCACCCTACTTACTACCAAAACAAGATTATAAAAATGTATCCATGAGTACGCTAGCGCTTTCTTTCAGTGCTGAAAAGATAAAAAAAGCATTTTTGCCTCAAAACTTAAAATGCGAATAACTTTAAATTTTAATCAAAATAATGAAATTATTGTTTCAATCTAATTATTTTGTTATAAATCAGTTGGGGTGTATGAGGTTTTGCGCTAATTTATTAACACGTTGTATATCGAATTTAAAAGGAAAATTATAATCGCTAAATAAGCTTTACAAGTTTACGAGTAGGCAATAGTCGATCAACTTATAAAATGTACTTTTTTAGACTTTATTAGCCGTTAAACCGTAGTATAAAGCAAAAAGCCTATATATCTATCTATATAGGCTTTCTATCTTCTATCTATATCTTATCCCTTCGCATCTTCTATCTTCGCCCTTCGCATTTCCATGCCAGCTATAGCTTCCTAAACTTGTATGTTGTCCAAATGTCTGACCACGAGTGAAGTAGTAACACTGGGCAACATGGCAATGCGCAGTGCAGATCAATTTTCATATTGTTTTTAATTAGTTAATTAGAGAACAGATACAAAGTATTTATTGAACCAATAATGTGTGATACAGGTTTTCAGGACACCTTATGATTAACTTCATTAGATTACATTCAGTTTTTTGTAATTTATCTGTACCACCTTGTAATACTCAGTTTAATGCAAATAAATTATTATGAAACTAATTTTTTTATTATTTAAATATTTTTGGTTTTAGGGAAGAGGGATTTTAAAGTAATGTTTATCTTTCATTTTCTCAAAATGAAAACGAATTAATTTTACGCGGGAGAAACAGCGACTAAAAGCTTGAATTGTTCATATTTTAGGATACACCGATGGCACTTGCAACTTCGTACGCGCAGACTATTATATATCTTTTGATTAAATCACCATATCTTTATCAATTACTCATATATATTTTGATTTCGTGGATCGATTGCAACAAAACAACGCCTTAATGTTAATTCAAACTAAGCCTTATGTTTCTGTGAAAACCCCTTCCAAACAGGTTCAGTTTTAAAATGGTGCGTGTACAAACCTTAGAGTACAAACAAACAGATTAACAAACAAAAGTTCAATTAAAGATGGTCTCAATGTTTCAAATTAAAATTCAAAACGTCAAATTACGTGTCTTACAAGAATATTTCTGCAAATATTTTTTCAGGATCACGCCAAGCCAAGTTACAATTTTATTATTATGTATGTATGTAAATATACAGAGATACATGTATATAATACAGGGTGTACAATAAAATAGGACAGCTACTTAAAGAGGTGCTTCAGACCATCAAACTGAACAACTTTCTCTATGGGACCAATATCGAAATCGTGAAAAAAAATATCTGCTGTCCCATACATTCAGTCGAGTTATGTTTGCAGTTTTGTATGGGAGAGCGGAATTTTTTTTCGCGATTTCGATATTGGTCCCATAGAGAAAGTTGTTCAGTTTGATTGTCTGAAGCACCCCTTTCCCTAGCGTAGCTGTCCCATTTTATTGTACACCCTGTATATAGATGTATCGATATATTTCCATCATTCTACGCTTTACAAGCTGGTCCCAAGTGATGTATAGACTCGAATAAAGGAGATTATGCAAAAAGGGCTCAGTATAGAAATATTTATGATTTTTGAAGTGCCCCACTTTGATGCGAATCTTTTATTCTGACAGAAGGTGATTCAAAGCGATGTGTGTGAAGGGATCGCAGAAAAAAATATATTTTTCTTTAGTAATCCAATCTTTTTGTATTATTTAGTTAGTTTAAGTGCTTAAGACGCTACCTGCAGTTGAAAATATCAAAACTAACTTAACTATGACATAAACGAAACACCAACAGGATTAGGGATGCAAAATTACGAAATTTTACTGAAAATACGGATAAGTTACGGTCGCTTACGTAAAATCACGGTAATATTACCGGCGACCATGGGCAGTATTTTTTTTAGTATAGATTGCAAGTTTTACTAATAGAAAAATCGTTTTAAGCATAGAGAAAAACGTGTCTCCTGTCAAGGCCCGGAGAGGAGTAAAGTATTGTTTATTTCTCCATAGAAAATGTTTTTGCCATTTTTTGGCGTCTTTCTCTATGGTTTTAAGATACTTTCTGTCACATAAAACACACCGTTAAAACGGAAAATAACGTATTATGCTGAAATGCATGTTTGCATATGCAAACTCATATACAGATTTATTGCATAATTTAGTACTTTCTTGCCGATCGTGCTTATTTCAGTAGCGAGGCCTGTTCATGCACTACCTGCGTGAGAGACAGCGGAGGGAGGTGAAGGGCGCGCGGAGCGCGGGCTACCGGCTCCATCACTTTTTACCAACCATCGGACCGACCGGCTGTTATTTTCGCTCGTCCACCGCTATACCTATCTCGATCTACCTATGTATAGATTCGATACGTTTTTATTTACTTCATTATATTAATCTACCAAGTACAGTCCGCTAATATTTCAATCAAGATCCTATAGACCTAGGGATCCTAACAAGGCCTGTGGGCGCGTAACATAGGCCCACCATAATTCCCATCACATTGGTGTTGTATGAGGTGACTAAAATATATGGTTTTAGTGTTTTTGAGGATGAATGGATAAGCTTTAGCTTGATTAAGATCAGCCCCGTTATAATTGAACATTCTAAATATAGTGGTACTTTGTAGTAAAGTATCTTATCGTCCCAAAAGATAATTTATAGTCATACTGTCACGTATACGAATATAAATCCCGTTCAGGGCTCATTCTATCAAAGGATTTTCGAAAACAAGATCAGCACAGGTAGCGCCTTAAATGGACGCTTTGATATTTTATATTCGCTCTATATGCTTGTAAATGGCAAATGACATGTTATTGAATACATTATTTTGTAAAAGAGGCTGTTAGCATCCCGAATATTATAAAATAAAATAAATAAAATAAATAAAATAACGCTACATTACGTTGACGTAGTGCTACGTAGCGTAGTAGGTTACGACGCGCTACGCCCTGCTACGAACTATTGCTACGAATTTATCGTAGCATAACATTGTTTTGAAGTTTATTCCACATTTTTAATTGTTTAGGGTTCCGTACCCAAAGGATGCCAACGGAGCCCTATTCATAAGCCTACGCTGTCTGTCCGTTCGTCTGTCCTACCTATAAAGGGCTGTCTCTTTTGAACCGTAATAGCAAGACGATTAACATTTTTCACAGAATTTACGTTATTATGGCAGATTTCTTAACAAATAATTAAACAAAAATAAGTTTAAAAATATTAAAGTGGGGTACAAGTTGTTCAATTTGATGAGTAGAGTTAAAGGTTAATGATACTTTTCCTTACACTCTGGGATTGAACTATCTAAACTAAAATTTCAAACATTATTGATTTTTAAACATGTTACAGCCATGTTGTGCTATTTCGAATCGAATTAAAGATTGAAAAATTCAGTAAAAAAAAAATTCGTCCCGCCCGAGACTGAATTCTTCAATATTTAACTAGATCTTAAAAGGCGGCTAGTGGTTATGGTAACAAAGTTTCTGACTATACTCCGAAAGAGAAAACGTAGCTTGTGATTGTATTTGTATGAAAATTACAGGATTTTCGAAAAATTCTTAAAAATACGACACGTGGAAAACTCCGCATTTCTCCGTATCGTAAACTATGTGTAAAATAAGTTACAAAATTCTCTCTTCACTCGCAATACATTGCTTCCTGCATATTCACGAGAGTACTTGGTATGCTCCTCGCATACTTATACGCATATACGCTCCCCCCTCCTGTGGTCAGTCGCGGTTGACCAACTCTTGCATCTACTGGCCGAGGAAAGACTACCCACACAAGGGTATGCCGACGACCTTGTAGTAATCATCAGAGGGCCGTGTCTAGACACAGTGTCCTCTCTTGTGCAAAGAGCTCTTCACATCATACAAAGATGGTGTGACGAAAACAGTTTGTCTGTAAACGCAGACAAAACAGTCATAGTACCATTTACGAACAAACGGGACCTCAAAAAGTTAAAAGTTCCCCGTCTCAATGGCAAAACTATACCCTACTCCAAAACAGTTAAGTACTTAGGCGTAACTTTTGACCAACGCCTCAACTGGAACACGCATATTGAAACCGTCATTCAGAGGGCCAAGACCTCGCTCGGCATCAGCTATCGTGTGGCAGGGACTAGGTGGGGAATAACCCCTAAAATAGCCCTCTGGCTTTTTACCGCCATAGTTAGGCCAATCGTATGCTACGCTGCAGCTATCTGGTACAAAAAGACCCTCCAAAAAACCACAATAGACAAACTCAATAGCCTTCAAAGGACTGCGTGCCTAATCATAACAGGCGCTATGTCCACCAGCCCGGGGCTAGCTCTGAATGCATTACTCAACCTCCAACCGCTGCACATTTTTGCGCAAAGGGAAGCGAAGGCTTGCATACTCAGAGTTAACCCAAACAAGAACCGTAACTGGCAGTCGAGGTGTTTGATTAGCCTGCAGGAGGATGCCACGTGCCTCCCAGTGCTAAAGATGACCACAGACACCATGACGCCAGTATACAACTTCACCAAGAACTATACTGTTACATTTCCTTCGAGGGATGACTGGCTTGAGGGCCAAACATCCATCAAAGACAACTGCCTAACCTGGTTCACAGACGGATCCAAGAAAGGCAATGACGTTGGCAGCGGAATATACGGCGAAAACCCAAGACTACAACAGACCCAAAATCTTGGAAATTACGCCTCCATATTCCAGGCGGAGGTCTACGCCATCACAGCCTGCGCTGAAATTAACTTAAGCAAGCGCTACGTCAACCAATATATCACAATCAACTCTGATAGCCAAGCAGCCTTGCTAGCCATAGACTCTCCGATCATAAGGTCTAAGCTAGTACAGGACTGCGTATCACAACTGAATGCCTTAGGCAATAACAATCAACTTGTGCTACAATGGGTGCCAGGACACTCAGACATCGAAGGGAACGAGAGGGCGGACGAGTTGGCTAGAAGAGGCACTGAAAACCACTTCATAGGCCCCGAACCCTTTCTCGGAATCCCCAATAGTCTAACGCGAGATTCTTTGAATAAGGCCAGCTTTGGTGAGGCAATAAAGCTTTGGTGTAACACCCCAGGCATGGGCCACTCAAAAGCACTTATCAAAGGCTACAATCGCAAACTTGCGAACGGTCTCCTTGCCCTCAGCAAGGACCAAATTTGTACAATAGCAAGGTCACTCACAGGCCACTGCAAATTAAATAAGCACATGCACACACTGAATTTAAGTGACACGACCGGCTGCAGATTTTGCAAGGAGGAGATGGAAACTCCTCTGCACCTCCTATGTGATTGTGGTCCCCTGATGTACAAACGCAGCACTCATCTGGGTAGGCAGGTGCTGACACCAGATGAGATACAAACTATCCCGATCAAGAATCTACTGCGATTTCTGGCCGCAGTGGGGATTGGTAAGGAACTATAAAAAGGGCGATCACAAAGGACCAGCGATGGTCTACGTGGCACAGGCTTAGCAAGCCTGTCAAGGCCCAAAACCACAGATAATAATAATAATGCTCCTCGCATACAAAGCAGCCTTGACAGCCTCCATACACTAGACCAGACTTGTCTATGTATACATAAATATATGAAGGGGTCGTTTACACGAGCAGTATAAATAAACAAAAAACGACCTTTGCCGGCTTTGATTAAATTAAAATACCAGAAGACAGGTGACGTTCTTGCATTACGCAGTCGAAAAATGGTCCTGCTTTTCATGTACTTACGAGTGAAAAGTAATTAAGTGCGATTAGTTTTTTTTCTTTTTGAATGATTTGTAAAACGAGTTTAAAGCACGAGAAGAAACTGTGGCACTTTAATCTCACCTGAAACAAAAAAAATAATCGCAGTGTTGGTGCCACACACGACTATCGAGCACATAGGAAATAAATCTACGAAAAAATATTATCTCAAAAAGGTTAGGCTACAGGGCAAAGCCTTAACCCGAAAGGAGCTTTTCTAAAATTTTTGATATCATTCTTCGTTTTCAAAATATCGAGCGCTAAAATAAAAAATTCGGAATTTTTTTTTTCACTATTTCGGCCATAACTTTTTTCGGACTTTTTCGAATAATTCTTTTTGCACCTTAACCTTATAGCTCTCGTGAATACGCGTTTTTTTAAATATCATATCTTCACGACTCTCCGAGGGGATCGCACTTTTTCGTCAAATCGGGGAATATCGAAAAGATATTTCCAATGTCAAAAAATGAAATATTTTTTTTTTTTACAAAACATGAAAACCGACTTCAAAACTCACAAAGTAAAAAATAATAAATATTGCAGCCGATGAATTTTAGAATATCATTTTGTTTTATTGTTGTCGGTGTCAAGCCTAGCCAAAAAATTACTGCAAGCTCAGTGTCGACAGCGACTTCGATAAAACAAAATGATATTCTTATAGAAGCTAACGTAAAATCCATCGGCTGCAATATTTATTATTTTTTACTTTTTGAGTTTTGAAGTCGGTTTTCATTTTTTGTAAAAAAATTTTTTTTGCATTTGTTAGGTAGGTACATATAGCCTAACCTAGCCGAACCTCCAATTATTAACTTTTTCGTTTAGTCGGGATTAAAGGATTTTTAAGAATTACAGTTCTATTCTATTATACAGGTGATTTTTTTTACCGTTCGGAACCTTTCTGGGGTGGTTCAGACCATGAGACTGAACAACTTTTACTATAGAAGCAAACTGAAAATTCGTAAAAAAAAAATCTGCTGTCTCTATTTGAGTCGAGTAGGCATTGCAGTTTAGGTATTAATTTTTCGCTATTTCAAAGTTGTTCAGTTTGATGGTCTGAAGCACCCGTTCCGGTTTCAAAACGACCCCGATTCCGGTGTATATTATGGTTGACTATATTACTCCTTACCTATAAATAAACTACAGCCTCAACAGCCAGTTTGCTGCCTGAATGCGTGCCTGTTCTTATTTGATTGTGAAATGAACCGTGCAAATACGACACCCTGATGAAAAATAGCTTTTAGCCCCAGAAAAATACGTCTCAATTTACTTTACTTCAGCATTAAAAGACCTGTCGTTTCGTTAAAAAAGCTATAATTAAACGTGTCAAAGTTTATTTTTACCTGGAGAAGTTGAGCTAATTATCAATTTGCTTTTCATCGAGTATTTTGGTTGGGAAAATCCTTATTGTCCAACATAAATAACGTCATTACCACCTCACACGGTCCGAATTTCAATTAACTTTTAGGATTCCGCAAGGAAAATTGTGGATAATAAAATGTTATAACGAAAAAGGACGGAGTTTAGCATCGTTTAGGTTTGGAAGCTATTTTTATTTCGTACCCAAAAGTTTTAATCTTTTGTTTGGGACTGTATTGTTAAAAACTTTTTTATTTACAGAGGTGCGCAATGAATACAGAGCATTGGGTTTTACTTTATATTTATTTTGAATTATTGGTAGCCACAATAAACCAATTTAATTCAATAAATATTATGATAGGAGTAATTTGTGAGAAAATAAGTACATGGCAATTTATTCAATTCAATTACCTAATACGAGTGTTAAAAAGCACCCTAGTATTAATAATACTTAAAGGGTGCTTCGACCATCAAACTGAACAACGTTTACACTGGAGCAAACTTCGAAATCGCGAAATAAAAATCACATGTTTCATACAAAACTGCAGTACCGACTCGACTAAAATGTAAAACGGCAGATTTTTTGTTTTGTGTTTACTGTAACGAAAAACCTTCTAACGCGGTGGTAGAGTTAAAAAATTACGTCAAAAAGCTATCTATGAGATTTTTTAGTTTTTCAATTTGGTTCCAGATGGAACCCTTTGTATAAAAATAAGAAACTAATTGACCGTTGTTAATTTCCACGGCTGCGGGTGGAAAAATATGGCTGGCTCATTTGAAACGCTCATTGTTTTCGTATTGTACGTTTTTAATTATGCTTTGTTTCGGTTTCGCTATAAATTAGCAGCGAAATTGGTGCCTTTTTAAATAAATTGGTGCTATTCTAGGGAATAAGAAGCAATTAGGTTGAAATGTTCTAATTTTATTTTTCAAGTAGAAAACTTATACTGTTAAAAATATACCATCCTCATTTCTTCTAGTCGGCGCTAGTGTACAATTCAATTCAATTATACTTTATTGCACACCAAATATAATATACATTGAGTGTACCTAAGATACAGGGTGTAATTGAAATGAGTCGATAAATTAGTGGTGGTTCAGACCATCAAACTGAAACAATGTTTACATAGAGCAAAACAGGAAAAAAAATTATTTTGAGTAGAGTAAGCATTGCAGTTTAGTATGGGATAGCGGATTTTTTGAGACTTCAGGTCTTGCTCCTATAGTAAAAGTTGTTCAGTTTGATGGTTTGAACCACCCCTAAAAATTCGTCGACTCATTTTAATGTCACCCTGTATACAGTGTGTCTCAAAACTCAACGTCAAGTCGAAAACAGGAGATAATAATACAAGTTTATGACTGTTCAGGAAAAAATAAAAAAATAATTCGTTTCGTTTTCGATGAATTTATTTTAACATTGGGAAAATTTAAATTTTTTAAATATTTTTTCATTATAATACTTGCTATGCAATCGTAAATAATCTTTTCAGTGGTCCTAATTAAAAAAAAAGATTAGTGCCATACTTTTCACAGAAAGCAGTATTGACGTTGAGATTTGGGACACTCTGTAGGTATATTCTACTAAAGATACATAAATATAAAAATCCTTTCTTATTGCACCCTACTAGCAAAGGATTTTTCTATATTCTAATTTCACGTGGACAGAGTCGCGGCCAAAAACTCGTACATACTTTAATTCGTCTAAGATACTTACATAAACTCATAACCACAACTTTACTGATTTTAGTGAGCAGTTATAAAAAGATTTGAGTCCCTTTACCATTACAATTACAGCGTTTCAGGCTAGAATAACGTGGGTAGAGGTATTAAATATATGCCCTAAAATAACATTCAGTCAGCAAGTTAAATTAAAAGCAAACAGCAGTCTTATATTAATTAACATTAGGCCTTTCCAAAGGACTAACGAAACACGTAACATGTTACTTAATTTATTTTATTTGTGAGAAATGGATTTATTTGTTACCTGCTGTGCCCAGCCAGCATGCGTTGAAATTCCCCTTTTTTCCCTACACACACTTTGCCCATTTTTTCTCTAAAAACCTTTGATTAAATTAAAATAGCGGAAGATCATGACGTTCTTGCATAACGCACTCGAAAAATGTACCTACTTTTCATGTACTTAGTGAAAAGTTATGCTGTGTGATTTGTTTTATCTTCATGAATGATTTGTGAAACGAGTTTTAAGCACGTGAACACACCTTTATCTCGTGTAAAAAAAAAATCTCAATCACGCGATGCTGCTCTAAGTAAATTAGACAACGTATGCGGGCCATGCGCTATAGGCTAGTCACCTATCTTAAATAAATCAAAGCTAAAAACCTTATGAACATGAAAAAAAAATAGCCAAATCTATTCGCGTTCATTATTTCATTAAATTTTTTAAGTATAATAATGTAGATTGGCTTAATTTGTTTCTGTACATAAAACATAGATTGAAATTACTCAAATTATATTTGGTAGACAACAACTCATTTTCAAACACATTTGAGCTAATAATACAAAATGGTGGAGCATCGTGGCAAGCTACGCATACCCGAACGACACAACCGCCAGCAAACAGACTTGCCAACCGACTTCTAAATTACTTTTACCTTAATGCTGAATGTTTGAGGAGTCATCATTACACGATTAAAAGTTTTAAATTAACTTTCAGAAACAAATTAAAGTTATGATGAAAGGATTACGAGAATCTGGAAAGAAATCCTCGTAATCTAGCCCGAGTTAAATTCAATGTAGCCTCGACTTGGCAGCCGCAGTTTAAAACTTTTAACTTGGCCCAGATATGTGCAGCAAACGACGGGTACCATAGACTACCTGTACTATAGACTTCTCATAACATCATAATTAACCTCTTTATGTTGCCTCTGCATTAGACGCAAGCTCCACAGAACCGACCATGAGCGCGGGTGCGGGCGTGGCACATGATAAAATATCCCTGCAGGATCGCAAGATTCCCACAAGCGGCCACTGTTATTTTATTCGCACTCATACGAAGAGGCATTGGCCTAGCCTAGCCCCGTAGTGATAGTGAGTAAATGTTAGCCAACCACGAGTAGCCTAAGCGTATAAGCGGAATTCACAGACGCATAAGAATTTCCTCTTCAGTCTATGCAGGTTTCAATAAAATTATTTTGAAGAGTCGTTAATGTTACTTCTCATAAGAAAATTTCTATGAGTTGAATATTAAAAAGCAGAATTTTCTTATCGTATAAGAAGTCTATAGGATAGGTTGTCTATGACAGATACCTACATCATTAAGTAAGTTGCGAGGTGGGCCATTAAACTCTTTGTTATAAGTTGGCTAAGTTCAGTATAAAAGTGCCCATTTAGTTTCGCAAATTACACGTTGAAGATTTCTTCAGTATAAAGATTGTAAAATTAACTAAAATATTAGGTAGGGTTTATACAGAAGAGACGCGTGGCGGTGGCGGGCAGCCAAAGTAACACCAATATAAACCTTATATTACGTAGCATAGCGTCGTTTTTTGACGTAAAGAAAAATCGCGCCCCCGCCAGCAGGCGACGTTGCCTGGAGGCGCGGGCGTAATTCTCCAAACGACTCTATGCTACGCACTATAAGGTTTATATTGCCGCACCCCGCCCGCGAAATGTCCGCGCCACGTTACTTCTGTTTAAACAGCAACCCCTTATAGCACACAAGCACTACAGTAGCTATACATTAGCTATATAGAGACTTTACAGCCATGTAAAGGACTGTTACAGCAATGGCAAGAAAAATGCTTGTCCTATTATGAATTAAATCATCTACAATATGGTAACTATGGTAAGGCTTATGATAATGATGATGATAATACAAGCTCTATAGTAGCTGTACAATAGCTGTATAGAGGAAATTGCTATTATACAGCTACTGTAAAGCCTGTGTTCTACTTGCTGACTATCACATATCGTGAGCATAATAAATATTGCTGATTTGTTAAGGTACCTACCTAACTATGAACTTGACATACATTCATCATCAGACTGTCATCGTCCTCTGCTGAACAGAGGCATCTCCCAAGGCGCAAAACAAAACTCAGTCCTCAGCCTTCCTGATCCAGTCGCTCCCTGCTACCTTTTTTCGGTCGTCTGTCCTGTCAGCAGGGCGTCTCACACTACGCCTGCCAGGGCCTCAATCGCCCTAAGTTTGAACGATACTACCAAAACAAAAACACAACCAAAAACGTTACGTTATGCACAATTCGTATCGCGCAAATTATATCAACGGTAACGATTTAGCTTTATTTCGGAAGATACGTTGGCGTAACGTTTGATGTCCGTTCGATCGAATTTTCTATATTGTGCGATTTAACCATTCAGAAAAAAATATCGCGATAGCTTTTTTACTTCAGCTAAACCAACTCTAAACCAAAACTAAACCAAAACCAAAACCAAACCAAAACCGTATAAAATTGCGCAATTGACTGTTCGTGGTCTCCACTCTAGAACTCTGACACCTCTTTGTCAGTTCTTCGGATATGACTAGCCCATTGCCACTTCAGCTTGCTAATTTTCTGAGCTATGTTAACCACTTTAGTTCTTTGACGTATCACTTCATTTCTGACTAGCGGCCCGGCCCGGCTTCGCACGGGTGGACGTCTAATCTTTTCTAGCAGTAAATATAGCCTATGTTACTCAGGGTGAATGCAGCTTTCTAATGGTGAAAGAATTTTTTAAATCGGCCCAGTACTTTTTGAGCCTATTCATTACAAACATACAAACATACAAAAATAGGTACAAATCTTTCCTCTTTATAATATTAGTGTAGATGTGATCTCTCAGAGAAACACCGAGCATAGCTCTCTCCATAGCTAGCTGAGCTGACATACATTGAAAAGTATACATTATTTAATTAAATATAGTATATGTTAGTATAAATTAAGACTATTTGTTATCATTATAGTTAGTGTATGTAATATACAAACTTTAAATGAACTAAGTTTTGAGTAGTAAAGTTAGTCATTAGAAGTAGTGCCGTTAGTAAATAATTACTACAGTCTAGTCGTTACTCGTTTTAAGTCTCACGATACTAGCTATTTTATCCCTTAATTCCACAGCCTTAAGTCTTGAGGCTTGAGAATGAGCTGTGGTGTTAGTCGTTACACTAATGAGTGAAGTTGTCAACAAAGTTGCTGAAACGCTGGAACATTTGTGAAGGTGATTTACTGAGATTGCACCTTTTTGTTCAGCTCGTGTCGATTCTGATATATGAGGGAGTAGAAGCTAGAGTAAGAGTTTTGGTGCATATGAGTGGATATTACAGTAGGGAAAATTAGTGTGTATACAGGGTGTTAGGGTAAACAGTTGCATTACTTTAAGGAGTAATTGTACCCATGAACAACTTTCCCTAAGAAACCTATAGGAAATTAGCAAAAAATATTTTCGACTTTTCATACAAACTTTCGATCAGCTGATTGCATTTAGTATGAAAGTCTAAACATTTTTTGCGAATTTCCTATGGGTTTCTATGCGAAAGATGTTCAGTTATATCATGGGTACAATCACCCCTTAAAGTAATGCAACTGTTTACCCTAATACCCTGTAGTTTGCGTAGACAGACAAGAGTCCCCGTCAAATCCTGAAGTAATTTAGTTATTAAAAATAAATAAAATACGCGATAGGCAAAGGATGCAAAATCGGGTTATACCAAATTAACTTACTCAAAATAATTAACTTAATTTTACTCTACTTCACTAGATTTAACTCTAAGTTGAGTCTTCGCCACCGACAAGGGCACACAAATTATAAGCAAAAATATACCTATTTAGCAAAACTCAATTATTATAAAAAAATCGGCAAGGGATTTTAGGCGCGCGAACATTGCACATCTTGATGTGTCAAGATGTATAATTTCGCACATAACATAACATAAATCATTCATTCATTCATTCTTCAACATTTGTCAACCGCACTCTTTTTCCTATCGTGTGGGCAGAGCTCTGGTGTCAGAGTTTTTTCAGACCGCCTTACGGCCTCTGACGTGGTCTTTATGTAACGACTACTACCACCAGAGATAGTAGCCAGGACCAACGGCTTAACGTGCCATCCGAAGCACGGAATCATTTTTCTTTTCAGACAATCAGGTGATTCAGCCTGCAATGTCCTAACCGACTGGGGAAAAACGCACAAAGTGACATATCACTAGGAGTCCCCCGTGGGAATCAAACCCTCGACCTCCGTGTCGAGAGCCCAATGCTCTTAACCAATAGACCACGAAGGCACTGGTATGACTTATAAACATGCCTAGCTAGCATGTTACACGTCATATTACGCCTTTTATCTCGTTCGTTCGCGCGCAAATAGAAAGGGAGCGAAGGAGCGATAGCGCTGTATCACGGTGGCATACTAGGGCGGATGGTATTATCGTATGTATGATGTTTGTTTGTAGCAAACTGAAGAGTGAAGTTTGTACTGTATCGTAGATTCATTGTTTGAAAGGACATTTAATTTTTAATGTCATTCACGGCCCGAACAAGCGCTGCTCGAATTGTTGTATAATAAAAGGGGCCGTACTTGATAAAGTGATACGACACAAACTACTTACTGCTGTGCAAAGAATATAAAATTAATCTCCAGGTAAATTAAAAATCCCGAAATATTATGAGTCTTTTTAAATTAAAACCTGTACATAAAATGTCTTAATTATTTGTAAAAGTCAGCCATTCTTTAGAAAAAGCTTTTGAAGTATCTTTCTTCCTAATCACTCTCTTTGTAATCTATTTTTAATCTGTTATTCTTTAAAATCTTTAATTATTCTGCTTTTCTTTTGTTCATTGACCTTCAATCTGTTTTTTCCTAATTTTGTTTCATTCAATCAAGCAACCCTAATGACAAAAAATAGCTTCGAACTTGGAGAGGAACCAAATTGGGTTTTCGAAAAAGCTTTTTAATATGGCGGTTGCTCTAGTCCAGGGGTGGCCAAACTTCATACATTGCGCGGTCTACATAAACATTTTAAATATATCTGACAGTCTATCTTCAATCGCAACAGGTTTAGAAATGAATGTATATGAATAGCTTGCTTCTGATAGATATACTGTAATTTTTTTCGTCTTTAATTTAGTTATTAATCTGTTTCCGAGACCACCATTAAAGTCGACCGCGGGCGACCGGGTGGACTGCTCTAGTCGAAACTATGAACATATCAATAAAATTCAAACCATTTAAGGGGCCATAGGTTCAGAAACGCGATTGCCCAGCCCTCCGAAAAGTGCGTGCGCGTGCCAACTTTCGATTAAAAAGAGTTAACAAAAGAACTTTTTGTCGATTTTTTTTATGATTTCACTAGATAAACTAATTGTGAATATGTGAGTATGAATACCAAAAATCAGAAACTATTTAAGTTCTTCTAACACGAGAAAAATGTTTAAAAATACAAGACTAGATACGTCATCTTTGTGACGATATTCTATCGAGTGAAGATTACTTCGTGTATCCAATCGTGTATTCAATTGATGATTTCACTAGATAAACTATCCAAAAATACTGAGGTACGACTTTGGTTTCGGTAAATTGTATAAATCTAGTCGAAACATGAAAAATAAAAGATGCCTCCAAGGTGTTTCGTCCTACCATAAAGCCTTAATAAAGACATCAAAATGCACTTCATACCATATTTAAAGTCACACTAATCAAACAATTTCCGCACTTAATGCATAAACTATAAGGGCCCTGATACGGAAATAGTTAAGTAGAACGAATAGTAGATGTAAGTTTGCCAACAATGCTGGAGTTGCCCGAAGTTCCTCTACTTCTTAATTACAGATCTCGAGTTTTAAAATGCACTATTTTTATTGTACTTTACCGTAGCCGTAGTCCGGAGCAAGTTTCGTGCAATCACTGTTAGTAAATTGAACTGGTTTTTTTTAAATCGTATTTAATCGAATAGTTGAGTGATCTTTTAACAGGATTTTTAAGTTTTATTTTTTATTAGTTTTAATAATTTATGTTGCAATGCTCTTAGAGGTTTATGTGTGTGCTATAAACATAAATGCATTTCAGATTCTAAAACTGAACAAGTTTTTCAGATGTCATCTTGAAAAATTGGCGCGCCGGATCCCGCAGGAGGCTTTTCGTTATGTTCAAAAGTAAAAAAATCTACATAATTTATTTAATATAGCTTGAAGCTCTTATTAAACATCGAATCTCTTTTTGAAGCTACCATCGCGTCGGAACGTGTTGTCGCTGTAGAGAAGATGCAGCCAGAAACTCTATAACATAACGTGACTTAATAACTATAACTATAATACATAGTATATTTAATAAAATAATTGAGTCTTAGTCACAGTATGTCTATCTGTATCGCGCATACCTCTTCTTTTAAATTTTTCTCATTTATATGAAATTACAGCAACGACATCCTGAAGGTTATTTCTGAAAAGGTTGATTAATAATGATGATGATGATGTTGGTTGATGGTTGTTGGTTGGTTGATAATGAGGTACTTCGTCGAGACAACCAAATCTCAATAGTTATTAAACAAGTACTAACTTCGTGTGTAAGGTTATTATTTTTATTATGTTTGTTTGTACTAACCCTGTATGGATCACATAGTTATCTGAATAAATAAATATTTAATTTAATTAATTTTAGTGTCCAAGGCGTGCTTTCGATTAAGATTACAATTAGCTTGGTTTCCTTAAAAAAGTGGAGACATTTGTTTAACTGATATTGGCGGTCACTATTATTATTATTATTATGATTATATGCGACCATCTTCATTATCATCATGTCCCCATCAAATAATATTGTCACGGCCGCTGTCAAGTGTCAAACGTAAAGAAGGCATTCAAAAATTCGGAGGGTGTATTAACAACCGCCGTGGTCTTACGGTCTAAGGTTCCGCCTCCCATGCTGGGGGGTGACGGTTCGAATCCGATCCGCGCCAAAAATATTTCTAGATTTTTGTGTTTTTAGAAATGTTCTAGAAGGAAGAGAGAGAAGGAATATTTAAAAAGGGACAAAAGGTGAACGTGTCTAGGAACTTCGAGAAAGGAGGCGAAATTACGAATATTTGAAAAGAATCAGAAAAGTGGGCGTGTCTTCGATCGGTTTCGAAAAAGGAACGCGGGGTTAGAACTATCTGGAGGAAAACAATCGAGTAAAGAAAAGAAGATCGAAAAAAGGGTATTCCGGAATGTTCTGCGGGATATAAAAAGGCGGCGAATTTCGACTGGCGGCAGTATTTGATTTAACAGTGAACAGTGCGAAACAAAAGGAAGAAAAGTAAAAGTGGAAAAGTACTAGTGAAGAGAAAAGTGCTAAGAGTGGAACAGTGAGTAGACTAGTGTCAGTGTAGTGCGTGACGTCATAGTGTCGGTGTAGTACGTGACGTCATAGTGTCAGTGTAGTGCGTGACGTCATAGTGTCGTACGTCGTGACGTCATAGCCGTGACGCGTGTCGTGTCGTCACAGTAGTGACGTAGTGGACTGTGGACAGTGACAGTAAGTGGTGCACGGGGAATCCCTGCGAGGAGGACCCGGTGAAGTGAACCGTATAGGGGAACCTCTGCGAGGTGGACCGTTTGTAAGTGTATCCCAAATAAACTCTGTAAAATTGGACTTAGCGTTTCACTCCAATCCCGGAACCCGTCGCTCGTAACATTTGGTGTCAGAAGTGGGATTGGAGTAAGATGCCGCTGGTGCCAAAGGAGCTAAAGGGTGTCACCACCCGGGCCATGTCGGAGGCGCGGCAGGAAGGTGCGGCCCCTGTTACTGAGGTGCAGCGAACCCCGGAGAGAAGACCTGAGGGGGGTGAAGTGCAGCGCACTCCAGAGCAGAACCCAGGAAATTTCCTCTATCAAATCCAGCGCATGATGGAGGACCAGGCTCGCCGGCAGGAGGAACAAATGCGCACGATGCAGGAGGCGCAGGCTCGCCGGCAGGAGGAACAAATGCGCACGATGCAGGAGGCGCAGGCTCGCCGGCAGGAGGAACAAATGCGCACGATGCAGGAGGCGCAGGCTCGCCGGCAGGAGGAACAGGTTCACGAACTGCGCGCAATGAAAGAGGAGCAAGCTCGCCGCCAGGAGGAACAGGCTCGCCGGCAGGAGGAACAGGCTCGCATGATGAGGGAACAGGTTCTACGCCAGGAGGAACAGGCGCGCCGGCAGGAAGACCAAATGCGCACAATGCAGGAGGCGCTTCATAAAGATATTACGAAAGGCTTGCAACAGGCAGTAGAGAGAGTTGAAGCCGTAGAAGGGAGGTTGGATCGTGTGAAGGGCGAGTTCGAAGGGAGGTTTGATCGCGTGGAGGGTGAGTTTGCCAAAATCCGGCGAGAAGTTGAACAGGGCAAATCTCACAGCCGTGTCGCTGCTGTTTTTGACTCACCCATACAACCAAAAGGCGTGAAGACTCCGGTTTACGATGGACTGACGTCATGGCCCGCCTTTAAGCTACAATTTGAGACGGCGATGAAAGTTAATGGCTGGGGCAAAGAGGAGGCGCAGTCTGCGTTGACATTAGCACTCCAGGGACAGGCTCTCACCGTGCTGGAAGCCGTAGGTGCTGGCGAAAATCTGACGTTTGACAAGCTTTTCGGAGCTCTGGAGGCTAGATTCGGCGACGGACATCTCGAACACATGTATCGGGCATGGTTGAAGGAACGTAACCAACATGCCAACGAGAGTCTGCAACAATGGTCCGTGGAAGTGGAAAAGCTCGTGCGTAAGGCTTTCCAGTCATCACCAGCAGCCATCGATGACATGCTCCTGCAGGCCTTTACGGATGGGATACGGGACCCGGAGGTGCGAGCTGCCGTGCGACTTGGGCACCATAGCACTCTCAGGGACGCTGTTGCCCATGCATTGGAGGTGGAGGCCGTACGACAAGATTCTCGTTCCGCTCGCCTCAGGGAGATTTTTGTGACTAGAGCCTCACCGCCGAGGAATCGAAGCGTCAGTTTTGTGTGCTACGAGTGTGGTGAACGAGGGCATATTCGCAGCTCCTGCCCGAAGCGCACGGGTCGTCGGGATATAGGAGTCTCGACTGACGAGCAGCAGGAAAACTAAAACCAGCCAGGGCTGCGGGGTGGGCGCTGGCCGGTTATGTTGCAACCCCAACCATAAGAGTCAAACAGACATCAGACGGAAATAGTCTGTTAGTCGAAGGAGAGGTCAATGGTAGAATCTGTCAACTAACTTTGGATACCGGAGCTTCGAGAACAGTGATCAATACTCGACTGATAAACGAGATGGAAAGTTATCAGAAACGACTTCTGCAACAAACCAACCTGCAGTTAACAACAGCTACCGGCCAGCGCATACCTGTCAACGGGGAGTTGGGAGTTTCAATTAAGATCGGGGAAACTCCTTTTAAACATGAGGCGATTGTAGCTGAGATAGTGGACGATTGCATCATTGGCTTGGATTTCTTACAAAATCATCAGTGCGACATAGACATGAAGAACGGAGTGCTGCGATGTAACACAGAGGAGGTTCCGATGAAAGGTGGATCGTCGGGGAAGGTCTACTGTGTGAGAAGAACAGTTCTCAAACCTAGATCACAGACCTTGGTACCTGTCGTTTTGCCCAAGAGTAACGATGGGAGATTACCACGGAGATGTGCTGTGATAGAGAAAGTTAAAACTGAAACTTCTTGGATTCCGGCAAGGACAGTTGTTGGGTCAGTTTCATCTACCTCAATCCCGATACTTAACGTTGGAGATGTGGACCTGACGATTGAGAAGGGGGAGGTTGTTGGTCACTGTGAGGAAGTTTTATGGTTGCGACAATGTGTGGAAAATCCTCCTAGGAAACATAAGGCTGAGGAGGATGTAGTATCCAAAGTTATGGAAGACTCCAGCAAGGACCTGACTAAGCTACAGGCTGTGAAAGCGAAGAACTTGCTGCGGCGTTTTTCAGACCTATTCTCCCAGAACGACGCAGATATTGGTAGAACAGACTTGGTGAAGCACACGATTAATACGGGAGATGTAGCGCCAATCAAGCAACGACCTAGGCGCATTCCGTTTGCTCGTGAGAAGGAAGTGGAGGGAATGATCGAGGACATGAGAAGGAATAACATCATAGAACCTTCATCAAGTCCCTGGTGTTCACCTGTAGTTCTCGTCAAGAAAAAGGATGGCTCAACGAGATTTTGTGTGGATTATCGGCAGCTGAATGAAGTAACGAAGAAAGACAGCTACCCCTTGCCGAGGATCGACGACACCTTAGACACTTTGAATGGAATGAGATGGTTTTCAACGCTCGATCTGAAAAGTGGGTACTGGCAAGTGGACGTAGACCCTAAAGACAAGGAGAAAACCGCGTTTTCCACCGGGAAAGGACTGTGGCAGTTCAAGGTAATGCCATTTGGATTGAGTAACGCCCCTGCGACTTTTGAGAGATTGATGGAACATGTCCTAGCTGGAATTCTGGGTGACACGTGTCTTGTCTACCTGGACGACATCATCATTGTTGGGCGAGACTTTGATGACCACCTGAAAAAATTGGAGAAAGTCTTCGAAAGACTACGTGGAGCCAATCTTAAATTGAGTCCAAAAAAATGTTCTTTCTTCAAACGACAGGTTAATTACCTTGGACATGTAATCTCTGAGAGAGGAGTCGAGACCGATCCTGCCAAAACTGCTGCTGTGAGGGAGTGGCCAACACCGAAAGATAAGACACAAGTTAGAGCTTTTCTTGGACTCTGCTCTTACTATCGTCGTTTTGTGAAAGGGTTTTCGGACATCGCAAAGCCGCTACATCGACTTACGGAAGAAAAGAGGACGTTCACATGGGATTCAGAATGTGAGGAGGCTTTTATGGAGTTAAAGGAACGTCTGAGTAAGGCACCAATTCTTGGATATCCCGATGTCCAGGGTGAATTTGTTGTAGACGCAGACGCCAGTAACATCGGGATTGGAGGTGTGCTCTCGCAGCGACATGGTGAAAAGGAAACTGTAATAGCCTACTTCAGTAAGTCATTATCTAGACCTGAGAGGAACTACTGTGTTACCAGACGAGAATTATTGGCCGTGGTGAGGACTGTACAACACTTCAAGAAGTATCTGCTGGGACGTAAATTTTTAGTCAGGACAGACCACGCTGCGCTGAAATGGTTACTCCAATTTAAGAACCCGGAAGGTCAAGTTGCAAGATGGTTGGAGCAACTACAGGAATTCAACTTTGAAGTAGAGCATCGAAGTGGAAGAGTTCACTCCAATGCAGACGCACTGTCAAGAAGACCATGTCCGGAAGATTGTAAGCATTGCAGCAAGCAAGAAGGGAAGGAAACAGTTTCACTCAAGGTTATTAGAACTGATGCCATCAACGATGAGTGGGGAAACGAGGCAATGCGTCGCGAACAGGAAAAGGACTCAGGAGTCGGGCCAATCCTGGACTGGTTAAAGAGTGATGGTTCTAAGCCTCAGTGGAGCGAGGTGGCAAAGTACGGGGCAGTCACGAAGGGACTTTGGGCTCAGTGGAAGAGCCTCATCATGCATAACGGATTACTCTGTAGAAAATGGGAGACATCGGATGGAAAAGACTCGTATCTGCAGTTGGTGGTCCCGCAAGCTAAGGTGAAAGAAATTCTGAGAGTTTTTCATGATGGAACTTCCGGAGGGCATTTGGGTGTAAAGAAAACCTTGGAGAAAGTAAAGGAAAGATTTTACTGGTTGCATTGCAGAGACGATGTGGAAGATTGGTGCCGCAAGTGTACAGTCTGCGCAGCTGTAAAAGGACCTCATACGAGGAGCAGGGCAGCGATGAAAATTTATAATGTTGGGGCGCCTTGGGAGCGAATCGCTTTGGATGTCGCGGGACCATTTCCAGTCACTAAATCGGGGAACCGGTATATACTTGTGGTAATGGATTATTTCACAAAGTGGCCAGAAGTATTTGCCATTCCAAATCAGGAAGCGGTCACTGTAGCTACCAAGTTGGTAAATGAAGTTTTCTGCCGGTTTGGGGTTCCGCTGGAAATGCACAGTGATCAAGGCAGGAACTTTGAGTCACAGTTGTTCCAGGAAGTTTGCAAAATTTTCGGAATCCATAAGACCCGGACTACCCCTTATCACCCGCAGTCTGACGGCATGGTGGAGCGATTCAATCAAACTTTGGAACGGCATCTTGCGAAGGTCGTCGATAATCATCAAGATAACTGGGACGAATACATACCTCTTTTCCTCTTGGCCTATCGAACCGCTGTTCATGAGAGTACTTCGGCAACTCCAGCAATAGCAAACTTCGGGAGAGAGTTGAAACTTCCAGCAGATTTGCTATCAGGATGCGCACCAGGCACTCCTAAAAGTATCAGTGACTATGTGAGCGAACTGCGGGAGAAAATGGTCGACATTTATGAACAACTTCGAGAAGCAGGTCGAAACTCAAGTGACCGTTCAAAGACACGATATGACCGAAAAGCGAACTATGCTGGGTTTGAGGAAGGAACATCAGTTTGGCTGCATAATCCAGTTCGAAGGAAAGGGAAGAGTCCGAAGTTGCAGGCAAGTTGGGAAGGACCGTATGAGGTAGTGACCAGGATAAATGACGTCACCTATCGAATTCGACGATCGCCAAGGAGCCCGTTGAAGATAGTGCACGTGGATCGATTAGCTCAATATTTCGGCACTAATGATGCTCGGGACGAGCAAGACTAAGGGAGGGGCAGTGTCACGGCCGCTGTCAAGTGTCAAACGTAAAGAAGGCATTCAAAAATTCGGAGGGTGTATTAACAACCGCCGTGGTCTTACGGTCTAAGGTTCCGCCTCCCATGCTGGGGGGTGACGGTTCGAATCCGATCCGCGCCAAAAATATTTCTAAATTTTTGTGTTTTTAGAAATGTTCTAGAAGGAAGAGAGAGAAGGAATATTTAAAAAGGGACAAAAGGTGAACGTGTCTAGGAACTTCGAGAAAGGAGGCGAAATTACGAATATTTGAAAAGAATCAGAAAAGTGGGCGTGTCTTCGATCGGTTTCGAAAAAGGAACGCGGGGTTAGAACTATCTGGAGGAAAACAATCGAGTAAAGAAAAGAAGATCGAAAAAAGGGTATTCCGGAATGTTCTGCGGGATATAAAAAGGCGGCGAATTTCGACTGGCGGCAGTATTTGATTTAACAGTGAACAGTGCGAAACAAAAGGAAGAAAAGTAAAAGTGGAAAAGTACTAGTGAAGAGAAAAGTGCTAAGAGTGGAACAGTGAGTAGACTAGTGTCAGTGTAGTGCGTGACGTCATAGTGTCGGTGTAGTACGTGACGTCATAGTGTCAGTGTAGTGCGTGACGTCATAGTGTCGTACGTCGTGACGTCATAGCCGTGACGCGTGTCGTGTCGTCACAGTAGTGACGTAGTGGACTGTGGACAGTGACAGTAAGTGGTGCACGGGGAATCCCTGCGAGGAGGACCCGGTGAAGTGAACCGTATAGGGGAACCTCTGCGAGGTGGACCGTTTGTAAGTGTATCCCAAATAAACTCTGTAAAATTGGACTTAGCGTTTCACTCCAATCCCGGAACCCGTCGCTCGTAACAATATGTTATCGGCGGCGATCTCTATTCAATTCTAAATCTTTTGTGGCTCCTTCGAGTGAAGATGATTTTGCCAATCTCCAGTATAAATAGCAAAATATGCTTGACTTTGTTCCTTATGGGTGATCTCAAGGATTGTTTTTGTACAAAAATTTAATGACTCAGGCGTTACTTTGCGAAAATCCATGAGTAATAGATAACAAGGTGATATTACAACTTCTTTATACAAGAACACACATTTAAGCCCCTACATAATGGTAGCGCCTCATTGCAGGCTGGAGAGTAGGCACCTGATACACGCTACCGCCCAGTAACAGACCTGCAACGCGACTCCTATCATTCATCTGAAAGTAGTCTTCACACCCATTCTACAAGACATAAACAGCAAAACTTTTAATAAAATGTCTGTACTTTTCCAACTTATCTCAACATCTGCTCTAGGAAAACATAGTTAGAGGCTTTTCTTAGAGTTGTAAAAAGCTTTCAAGTGTGTTGTATAAGCTGCATTTGCAGTAGACGGTTTGTATCTTGCATCTGTAAGAGATTTTGTCGACTTGATAAGAGTAAAGTAGAAAGAAATATGCAGTGTGCAAACACGTTACATACTTTATGGTTCTTTATGCTTCAGACCATCAAACTGAACAACTTTCAGTATAATGAGTCCAACCGAAATCTCGAAATAAAATCGGTCAAATGCGAGTCGGGCTACTCGCGCACCGAGGGTTCCGTACCACACCACCACAACATATTAACGTATAAAAAGCATTTTTTTCTCCGGGACCTTTAGCACGAGACCGACTTACACTTGGCCGGTTTTTATTAGATTTTGTTGTACTGTAAAGTTTGTTCTATAATCACACCAAGTTTGACGCTTGTATGTATTACCGTTTTTACCATAGAGCGAGAAGAAAAAACGTTGATAAAAACTAGTTCCTTGTATGAGGACCCCCCCACCCCCCTTAATTTTTAACTTTTTGACACTTTAATTTATTTGTTAGGAAATTTGCTGTAATAACGCACATTCTGTGAAAATTTCAACTATCTAGCTATTATGGTTCAAAAGTTACAGCTCTAAATAAGTAGGACAGTGGGACGGATGGACGGACAACGTAGTAACAGGGTCCCGTTTTCACCCTTTGGGTACGGAACCCTAAAAACATCTGCTCTACTTTGAGTGATTTGGATCGAGTCGCCATTGTCATTTTCTATAGAACAGCTCATTTTGGAAGTGCCGTAGTAAACGTTTTTCAGTTTGAGGGTCTGATGAAGCACCCTCAAAAGTATGTTACCCATTTAAGTTTACACTTATAGATATATCAAGTAGGTATATTTTAATGTTTGTTCGCGGATAACTTAGTCGTTTATGAACCGATTTTGATGATTCTTTTTTTATTGGAAAGGAGATATCCCAGGGGTGGTACCATGATAAGGAAACCAGGATTTGATGATGGCATCCCAGAGAAATCGAGGGGAACCTTCGAAAATCGTAGTGCCGACTAGTTCGTTTGTTAATTTAAAGCACTACTATTCAATCGAACTAATGAATTCACCACTGAAAATTGTGAAATAAACAAAATATAAACAAAAAATTAAATCCGCCTTCAAAAAAACTAAAAAGTTAAAAAATTATATTGCAGCTGATGACTTTTTCATAAGAACATTAATTTGTTTTATAGAAGTCGGTGTCAAGCCAAGCCAAAAAACTAATACAAGCCCTGTCGCGAATCGTACCGGCTTGACAGCGACTTCGATGAAACAAATTAATTTTCTTATGATGCGAACGAAAAAGTCATCGGCTGCAATATTATTTTTTAACTTTTTAGTTGTTTTGAAGGCGGTTTAAATTTTTTATTAAAATGTTGTTTATTGAAGTGAAACCTTCTATTTAGCGGCGTTGTGCACTTTTTGGTGTGGGTAAAAAAAGTCAAACTCGCGTCAGGACCGTGACGTCACCCTGATCGAAAATTGGTCAGACAGTCATCTCCTTCTACCGCGCGGCGAAAATGTAAGCCTGTTCCTGCTGTTTCGTTTAAGCGGCATAAATTATCATGTTTGTGTACGATAGCGCAATAAATGAATATTGTATTTTACCACATAAATGATAGTACTTTTATATGTTCAAGTTTTCACTTCTGCCGGCACTCCCGGAGTGCAACCCGTTGTTTTTTTTTCATAACCTTCATGATTTAAAGACAAATAGTTAATGCCGCTAATGCCCCCGACCCCAAAACTCTTTGTTACTTACCCACAAGCGGAGCCCTGAGTCTTTTTAATTAAACTAGACGTAATCCCTGTGTTTGTTGGAGATCTCAAATTAATTTAACTGGCGCTCGTAAAACTCTTGCGGTGTTATGGAGTCCTGGTACTTGTGTGAACTTTGCGAGGTACTGGGGGTACCTTTTATTGTATTCTGAGTGAATTGAGTTTTAGCTGTAATAATAGTTACTTGTGCTACGGTGATTATTTTGAAATTCCCATACCGTCTATTTTCATCAATTTAGAAACTAATTTGACTGCTTGAATGTTTTTATTTCTGATTTTATTGCAGGCATTTTTTTTATTGGTATTATAGCCATTTATCAAATAAAAAAAAACGGTCAAGTGCGAGTCGGACTGCTCGCGCACCGAGGGTTCCGTACCACACCACCACAGAACACAGCATTATTAAATTAGAAAAAAAAAATTTTTTGTCCGGGACCTTTAGCGCGAGACCAACTCACACTTGGCCGGTTTTTAGTATTTGTTGTTATTCTGTAGAGTTTACTCTATAATCACACTAAGTTTGACGCTTGTATGTATTACCGATTTTACGGTAGAGCGTGAAGAAAAAACGTTGATAAAAACTAGTTTCTTGTTGAGAATCCCCCTTAATTTTTAACTTTTTGACATTTTTATTATTTGTTAACAAATCCGCGGTAATAACCCACATTCTGTGAAAATTCAACCATCTAGCTCTTACAGTTCAAAAGTTACAGCCCTAAATAGGTAGGACAGACGGACAGACGGACAGACAGACAGACGGACGGACGGACGGACGGACGGACAACGTAGGCTTAGTAATAGGGTCCCGTTTTTACCTTTTGGGTATGGAACCCTAAAAATAAAAAACACGAATAAAATACTTTTTCACCTCACAAGCTCGGAAAGATTCTGTTTGTCATTTGAAATCTGAGTGCAAAAGTGCATTTTATTCGCTAGCGTGAAAAGAGTTTTTTAAATTCGAATCTCTCTATTCAATGAAGAAAACAGCCTAAACAAGTGGAAAGAGTTTTTAAAATTAGGTAGGACAGACGGACAGACGGACAGACGGACAGACGGACAGACGGACAGACGGACGGACGGACGGACGGACGGACGGACGGACAACGTAGGCTTAGTAATAGGGTCCCGTTTTTACCTTTTGGGTATGGAACCCTAAAAATAAAAAACACGAATAAAATACTTTTTCACCTCATAAGCTCGGAAAGATTGTGTTTATCATTCGAAATCTGAGTGCAAAAGTGTATTTTATCCGCTAGCGTGGAAAGAGTTTTTTAAATTCGAATCTTTCTATTCAATGAAGAAAACAGCCTAAACAAGTTTTTTTTCATGTTATTTTCGTGCTGGCCAGTGCGATTATTCTAAAAATGAGGTTGGCGCATTGACATTTTCCTCGCTATAGTGAGGTGAAAAGTTGTGTGTTTCGCTCGGCAGCAAAGTTATTCTGCGTCTCGTACCTTTGAAACCCTCGCGACGCTCAGGTTTCAATACAAGTACTCGCGCCAAAAAACAACTTTGCAGCCTTGCATAACAAATAACTATTTCACCTCATAAGCTCGGAAAGATTGTGTTTATCATTCGAAATCTGAGTGCAAAAGTGTATTTTATCCGCTAGCGTGGATAGAGTTTTTAAAATTCGAATCTATCTATTCAATAAAGAAAAACAGCCTAAACGAGTTTTTTTTCATGCTGTTTTCGTGCTGGCCAGTGCGATTATTCTAAAAATGAGGTTGGCGCGGTTGGCGCATTGAAATTTTCCTCATTGTAGTGAGGTGAAAACTTCTGTGTTGCGCTCGGCAGCAAAGTTATTCTGCGTCTCGTACCTTGTAAACCCTCGCGATGCTCAGGTTTCAATACAAGTACTTGCGCCAAAAAGCAACTTTGCAGCCTTGCATAAAAAATAAATATTTTTGCTTGGCAAAAGCCTCCCCTTTAATTCTCTAACCATATACCTGTCCTGGGCATGCTCAGATCCAAAAGCATCCAATGAAAAATTTAATCGAAGAAATACGTACTTACCTATCTCTTCTTTTGTAAACTATTTTTATATTTTTCAATAATTATTGTAGGAAATTTCCTTGCCATGGTAGATCGGTCGATCAAGACTAAGAGTTGCTACAGGTGCTCTTTAAAATTGGTGTTTATTCTCCATTATCATCGAGCAATAACAGATAATAAAACTTGCGTTTTATTTGTTTCAGAACAATAAACAAATGAAAGTGTGAGGGATGATGTGCGTCAGTGATCGCGGACGCATGTGACGACTGTGGGTGACTAGGTAACATGCACCGCGCTCGCGAGTGACCGTGCACAGTGCAGTGCGTTCAACATTGTGGTCAAGAAGAAGGTCACGATGGCCGACCCTGACGCCTTCGATGACGAGGTAATTTTAGTTTTGTTACTAATAGCGAGGAGGTGATGAAGTCACTGATGTTTCCCATCTCATTTCCTCTTTACATGGAGGTCAAACGAAGGTCATTCAATGACAACTCCATGTAAAGAGGAAATGATATATGGGAAACATCAGTGACGTTATTCTGATACGGGATTCTGGCTTTCTTTGGAAATATTTGTAATGCAATCTCCATCTCTGTAGGTATTTTAAATTTCTTGTTGTGAGCTCATAGATGTTATTGACAGTATGTAACGCTTAGAGAATTGCACTCCTGCACTGGGCGATAGTGGAGTATGTGGTCATCTGTTTTTCACGAGAGAAAGAGAGAAGAGCCGCCTGCGTAAATTAGCGTCCCTATACAATGCGGAATAATTTAATTTGTTTTATTGAAAATATAAAATGGTTTTCAATGTACACGTATATTCTGGAGCATCTAACGTGGAGGTTGCAAATGTTGCAATGGTATTTAGAAAAGTGAAAGGGTATTTATATGTGTGGGCATGTTATCTGCTAATAAAGATTTTTTTATTGGGCATCATTTGCCGCTGCTCGCTGAAGAAGAAATTCCCTAATACGCATTTTGCACGGGTGGTGGACTATCGCCCATACACCCTCCTTGAGGGTAGGCTTGTGGCCTGCAGTAGGACGTATGTAGGCTGATGATAATGATGTTAATTATTATAATGAAGTGAAATAATACTGAAATATATTATGTTTATTAATACAAAAAACAAATCAATAAAGGTGAGTAGGTGGTGATGGCGTAGGTTTATTAAAAAATAAATTATTCTCAGATAGCAGGCAAATAAATGGCTTCAACAGCCAAATCATTTCACTAATCGACACTATCTCAAATTGATCTCAAATGGATAGTTGCGGGAGTAAAATGTCTAAGTGAAATCATTTATCACTTCGCTTCAAAAGACTTTCGTAACTATTGTAAGGAAATCTGGGCGATTGGGGAGAATATTATCAAAAAAGAAATCTTCAAAGGAAATCCTAGATGAAGAAAATAAATATAAAAGCTTCATGACTTGTGATAACGAACACTTTTTCTCAGTGGAGCCTCAAACTTCTCACTAAAATATACCTATTTTATTTTACACGTTTAAGTAGGTAAGGTATATCAAAGGAAGAATGAAAATTTTAGTACCTAGTGGTAGAAAGTGGGTGGTTTAATGATTATCAGTTGATATCGTATTGATAATTAAAACCGCCTTCAAAAAAACTAAAAAAGTAAAAAATAAGATGTGCTGTCAATTTTTGAGGAGTTCTATTGTGTAGTTCCGAATCGCATCATCAGATCTTCATCAAAATTAAAATAAAATCATCTCGGGGGTAAATCCTTCAGAACTAAAAAAGAATCAGCCAAATCGGTTAAGAAATGCCGAAGTTATCGCGTACCTAAATACGTACAAACCAGGCCGTCACACTTACATGAATTAGTCCATATCTTGAAAACTACTGAACAGATTTTGATGAAACTTGCACTGTACCCTAAGTTGGAATAAATATAAGCCAATAAAAAAAGAACGGTCACAATCCGATTTCGGAGAAATGCTTGGACAAACATACATACATAACATACATACACCTATGAAATTTTTTATATTTGTTTGGAAGCCCTAATAGATTATCATATGTGAATATTTTGCAATTCCTATAATATTACATACATACGTATTGAATTGATAACCTCCTTTTTCTAAGTCGGTTAAAAAACAAATTCCGATCTTGAAGAACAAAATTAGGTAGGCTGTATCAGGGCCGCAGCCGCAGTGGAGTACGTGGAACGTCTTGTACTGAGTATTGGCTTCTATCGTAAGCTTCTATCCTCTAAATAATGGTAGTAAAAAAATGTCAGTAAATGGCTATAAGGTCATCATTAACATCATCTCAGCCGATGGACGTCCACTGCTGGACATAGGCCTCTCAAGGATCGTCATTACGAGCGGTCCTACGCTGCCCTCATCCAACGGGTTCCCGCCGCCTTCACCAGGTCTTCGGTCCACCGTGGGGGGGCCTACCCACGCTGCGCTTTCCGGTACGCGATTACCACTCGAGAACTTTTCGGCCCCATCGGACATCGGCTATAAGGTACTTCAACATCTTGTCATAACATATTTCGTTACATTCGGTTTTTGCAAGTGATACCCTACGAAATGAAAGACGTTTCACGTCAAAATAAAGTTTATATAGTCCTACTAACCGTGTTCGGCTATGGCGACTTCGACAACAAATATTTACAATAAGATTAAATAAATAAATAAAATATGATATACTACCCTACTAAATTCGAATTCTAAGTTACACTACGAGGTAAACAACTTGACCAATGGGGAGAGGGTTAGGGATGTGCGCAGTAGCGCTTACGCCTACAAATTTTGTGTTGCGCAGTCAAGGTTTTTGCCATGTTATGTTGTTTGCCGGCTGTTATAATACCTTGTCACCAAGGGTTCTAAACGACTTCTCTTGCAATTCATTTTTTTTATCTTCCGTGATTATATTTTTTCTAGGATTATTAATGTGTTTTAAAATGCATTGCAGAAAGGTAGAAAGAAATAATAATCCTTAGATAATTTAATTCAATTATCAGTGCCCCATTGCTGTTTCTGTCTTATTTATTTTATTTTATTCATTTTAGGGAAACTTACGGACTAATCATTTTTTTTTAATAAAACAACAGCTACCTATCTGTAAAAAAACATGGATAGCAAACGAAACCTACTGCAAAATGTGGTTCAAAATTTACCCCAATAAAAACTAAAACCATATATTGTTTTAGTTTTTATAGTTTTAAATTTAAAGTAAAATAAAAAAGACAACAAGAAATGCATGATATTTTAAAATTCAATGCCGTTAAAGCTTTTCTGATAAAACTGAAATCCTACCACAATTTGAAAAACATATCCCCCAACAAACAAAGCACGAATTCACATTTTACGAATAGAAAATAAAACAAATCCTTTGTTTTCACATGGCAGTGGCTGACGCCGGTTGTTTTTGTTTTTTTAGCAAACTGCATTCTGAATGTGTATTGATAACCAGATTTACTGGTACCTATGAATAAAAGTGTGGCACTAGACCGGAAAAAAAATTATAGGAAATTTTAAATTCACTTCAGAAGAGAAAGTAATTTGAAAGGTTTCCAGTTTATTCTGCAGTTATTCTGTGGACAAAAGGATTAAGTAATCTATCACCAGTTGATACGTTATTAAATTTTATTATAACATAATAAATATGCTCACCTTATAAAGTTGTTATCGGTACCTAACGGAAGGTATAATATCTTTATAGCTCGCCTTGCTTAAAAAGGTTTTCGAAACCACCCAGTACAAATTCTGAATAAACAATTCTAGTTTAAAAATATCTGTAGTACAAAGTTTGTCAGTGAATTTATCCAATTAATTTAAACATGTTTACGTATTTGACACGTAATTTAATCTCATTTTACCGTTAATGGAAATGTCAGTTCCACTCAGAGCTATACTTATATCTTTACACTGCCGTAGCCAGGGATTATGAATTAGAAAAATATACGTATTGACAGTTTTATAGCTTCATAAATCTTCAATGTAACTTATTAATTTTCCATTCTTTTGATTAAAAACATGTATTGAGCTATGTGTACACGGCAAGTTCAATTGTTCTAGAGCGTACCGTCCATATAATATTTTGTTTGTATTTTTTTTTTTTTTTTTATGTGTGATAGGTAAGCATTTGACCCCAATCTCACCTGATGTTGAGTGATGATGAGGCCGAAGATGTAGCATGCTTACCTAGAAAGATGCCTATTCACTCGTATATCGAGATAGAAGCTATAACGACGTTTCTGCAGGTGTTATGTTCCATTTTTAACCGACTTCAAAAAAGGAGGAGGTTTCTCAGTTCGACCGTATATATATTTTTTTTTTTTTTTATGTGTGTTCGCGGATAACTTCGTCGTTTATGAACCGATTTTGATGATTCTTTTTTTGTTGGAAAGGAGATGTTCCGAGGGTGGTCCCATGATAAGGAAACCAGAATCTGATGATGGATCCCAGAGAAATCGAGGGGAACCTTCGAAAATCGTAGTGCCGACTAGAGCGTTTGTTAATTTAAAGCACTCCTATTAAATCGAACTAATCAATTCACCACTAAAAATTGTGAAATAAACAAAATTTTAACAAAAAATTAAAACCGCCTTCAAAAAAACTAAAAAGTTAAAAAATAATATTGCAGCCTATGACTTTTTCGTTCGCATCATAAGAACATTAATTTGTATTATAGAAGTCGGTGTCAAGCCAAGCCAAAAAATGCGAGCCCTGTCGCGAATCGTACCGGCTTGACAGCGACTTCAATAAAACAAATTAATGTTCTTATGATGCGAACGAAAAAGTCATAGGCTGCAATATTATTTTTTAACTTTTTAGTTTTTTTGAAGGCGGTTTTAATTTTACATTTAAAAGACCTATCCAACGACACCTCCATTACCAAGAAAAAGAAAACATTTTATTCAACCCCCTTTTTATTTTATTTCGTGTCGAAAAATGTTTTCTTTGAAATTACGACATTTCTGTTTTTGGGTTATTATTATTTGTCCACATGCCAAATTTCGATTCAATGGAGGCTGGGAGGATGGGATTCAATTTTCGGTATGCCCCATACCGACGGACAGAATGGACGAAAGTATAAGGGTTTATAGTTTGATCATGGAACCCTAAAAATAGATGTGTGTTGTATATATTCTGAATGTAAAGTAATTAGAATATCCTATCTCTACATATCTAGTCAAGAGAAATATTTCTCAAAATGTCAATCAAGTAATTCAAGAAAAAATTCCAACTCCAACCCATTTAATTTTATAGTTTTATCAAATAGAGTAAACAGAGTGAAAGTCGCAACTAAAAATTAGTAGAGACCATGCTAGAGACGTGCCTCTGAACGCTTCACTGCCACCAAATGTTTTAATTAGTTATCATACCGCGCGCAACGAATGCTGGCCAAGAGACACTGCACACTGCCGGTTTTTTATCAGGCGAGTTTAGTTGGGTTGGGCCTGCTAGCGCGCACACTGGACTAACTAAACAGTAGAGTTGGTGGCGAGAGACCAGCCGAGCCGCACTGAAAAAAAAAATAGTTTACTTCAACAAAGATCTTGTTTATGACAATTATACATCATAAATCCCTATGAGCCTGTCAACATCATGACCTCTCTGACTAAGAGAACTTTGTTAAACGAATTCGGCTTGCTGTTACAACTACCATCTTTTGTTTTTAGTAAACAATAATAACGTCATTTCAATTATTTTGGTGCTAATTAAGGTGGTTTCAGTCCTTACAAATGTTTGATGCACAATACGCGTAGACGGAATTAATAAAAGTAATATTTTATTATATGGAAAAAATTGTTTAGAAAATCTAGTGGTCGCGTACCAAATAACATTTGCAATTTTTTTATATAATTACGAAGATATAAAGCTTTAAAAATGTTGTATGAAAAATTTTTCAGGGTGAAAGTAGCTTTATAATGGTGAAAGAATTTTTGAAATCGGCTCAGCAGTTTTTGAGTTTATTCATTACAAACATACACACACACAAAAATACAAATCTTTCCTCTTTATAATATTTAAGACTAGGTACGGTTTTCAGTGTTTTTTTCAGCGGGTTGTGATTTTTTAAAACATAGGTTTTTATATCAGTAATTATTATTATTATTTATTAGCAGTTGGCCTATAGTTTTCCAACTTTTTAGTTTGAAGGGAATCGTGTAGCCCATCAAACTTATTTATCGTCCGACACTGAATCGTTATATGCACAAATGTGCATATAAAGATTCGATGTATGCAAATGCATACATCTTCATACTGATTAAGATACCGACTAAACTGTCGCCCGATAGAAAGTCGGCAGTGTGAGGTATCTCTAAGAGCGCTTACAGACGAGCGACACTTTGCTGTCGCCGTGGGTCGCAGCGTCGCGCTCATAAACTTAACGGTCTATGAGCTGTCTCACTCCACAGCTCAGGTACGTTTGACAGCCTGACCCCATTGTGTGGTCAATGGTCGCTCATTGACATAAGGCTCATTTTAGTTTTCGTTCCTGAAGCGCAACGTTCGAAATTTGAAAAATTGGGTTGAGTGAACTGTTACGGTAGTAACTATTAAATAATCTGTGTCTCCGCGACACCCGGCGACCGCAAAGTGTCGCTCGTCTGTGAGAGCGCTAAAGTGTATGAGCGCGAGGCTCTGCGACCCACGGGCATATTTTCTTTGCCACGGGGTCAGCAAAATGTCGCTCGTCTGTAAGAGCCCTTACATGCAATAACCAAAATAAATAATAAATAAAGAATGCTCACAGGCACATACATTGTAGTGATACCAAGGTAAGCCTCAGGCTTTTTGTTATGGGAATCATACAACAACGGCACAAACATATAACATCTATGACCGAACCGAGATTCGAACCCAGGACCCTGGTTTGGCATTCCGGCGTGGCAACCATCACACCAACGGGTCGTCAAAAGTTACAAGAGAACTTTTTTTGCGCGCAGTATACCCTACTCATTAGCTTTGACTTTTATTTTTTTATTTTCATTTATTGAGAAAACCAACAGCCATATTTAAACATAGTACTTAAAATTAACTAAATATAACATAAGCCAATTATAGGTTTTCCTAGAGTACTAGTACATGTATAATATCAAAGAATTTCAATTTAGAATCTCAAAGAGTTGTCTCGGAGCAAAAAGCTTGAATTTTTACAAGCTCGGAATGGGGACATAGTAATAAAATGGTCTGGTACGTTTTTATAGTTCGACCTATCTCGAGAAAGGCAACATTAATTTTAATGTTGCTTTTATTGATAAAAATTTACAGCAGAAGTTGTAGACGTTGATTCATATTTTACTACCTGACTTATGGCCATGACATTATATGTGGGATTATTTAAAAAAAAGGATTGCACTCCGGGAGTGCCGGCAGAAGTGAAAACTTGAACATATAAAAGTACTATCATTTATGTTGTAAAATACAATATTCATTTATTGCGCTATCGTACACAAACATGACAATTTATGACGCTTAAACGAAACAGCAGGAACAGGCATACATTTTCGCCGCGCGGTAGAAAGAGAGGGGGATATGTCTGACCAATTCTCGATCAGGTCATGTGACGTCACGGTCCTGACGCGAGTTTAACATTTTTTACCCATAACAAAAAGTGCACAACGCCGCTAAAGAAGTTTTCACTTTAAAAATTATTTACAAACAAGGCCCATTGTATACATGGTGTAAAATTAAATGTGTTAGGTACGTATTTCACGGGGTGCTTCAGACCATCAATCTGATATATTTTTACGCTAATAATTGAGAACGCGAAAAAAAATTAGCGGTACCTACTCTTTTTTATTTAATTAAAGGCTGTACATACATTTGCGTCGAGTAGCCATTGCCGTTTTATATGGAACAAAGAAGTTTATCGCAATTTTGTTCTGATCTAACCTGTTTAATAGCATCATCATCAGTCTATATACTTCCCACTGCAGGGCACAGGCCTACCGTCAGTTAGTTTTTCTGATTAATATGTAAGCATTAAATGTTACACCCTGTATAATTCCCAACTATGCTACCCTGTGTAATTCATCCAAATCCCAAGCTAAGTTACAAAATAAATCTTTTTTCCTTCCTTCGCTTTAAGGACTGGAATAAATCTCTATTTTTAGATTTTCGCGCCAAAAATACACTTAGCCTGCTTTCCGTTCATTTTCCTCGAGGAAATAAGGTGACGAAAGTGATTTAAGCCAGCACTTAGCAGCCGCATCACGTTCGGTTCAGCGATATCACGGCATGACGGCCGGAAGCGGAAGTTGAGAACTGATGAAAGAAACACGTTTTTAGTAGACTTTTTGTATATTGGTTGTATTTTATTGAGGAATTGATTTAGTGCTGAGTTTTATTAAAGATTTGATTTAAACAAAGAAGTAGAACTAATAAATTGTTACAGCGGTAAGAACATTATATTTTTAAACTGTTTTTATTGAAAAATATAGGGTGTAAACTTTAATGCGTTATACACCACTAGTTTTTAATTACTAACGTAACTTTAAGGGTGTATTCAGACCATGAATCTGAACAACTTTCCCTAAGAAACATGGGTCGAAAAATGAGAAAATTTTTTGGACCTTCCATACAAAAGTGCGAATCGGCCGATCGATTTTCTATGGGAGGTCCAAAAAATTTTTACGTTTTTCGACCCATGTTTCTATGGGAAAGTTGTTTAGATTCATGGTCTGAATACACCCTTAAAGTTACGTTAGTAATTAAAAACTAGTGGTGTATATAATACTTTAGGGGGTAGCAAACGTTTTTGCGATTTTGCGTCCCGTATCCTTCTACACAGGTGAGTTTTTGCGATCCGCGACCTGCGTCCGTTACTATACTTATATCTGGCTGCGTTAGTATAGCGGCAGTGTGTAAGATCACAAAAGTACACGAATAATAAGTAAGTCAATTATTGCTTGTAAGATTTCACTGTTGAGCAAAGACAACCTCTGACGAATAAAGGTGAGAGGGGGGTGTGTGCCACACTCTACCATGCGATATGAAAACAGCTAAATTCACATTTAAAATGCTGCACTGCAAATTAACTACGACGGAGCCGCGTGTCGATGAGGACGCGTATTAATTAATTTCATGAACATGTCTCTAATTACTAGAGATCGGATAATCGGTGTCCGTATAGCTAGCGTACACATGAAAGGGATCTGGCTGGAATTGATGCCAATAAATAGTTCCTAAATAGTGCCTAATTAGTACCTACTTCAAATAAATAGTGCCTCTGTACTTTACGAGATATCGATTTTTTTTACCTAGTACGCTGGCTTGACGTCAAGGTAGCGTACACATTTTCTGTGGCTAAAACGGCTTGCATTGCAGCATCGAATTTACACTCAAAAAACAGTGCTCAAATAGTGCCCTAGGCATCCAAAATCTCATGAGGCTAGGTCTTCAGGGAGCGGAGATATAAATAAGTCTTTTATAAGGAGACGTTTCTTTTTATAAAAACTACATCAAATAAATAGTTCCTGAAATAGTGCCTCTGCCAGTACTAATATTTTATGTAAAGTCGTAGTGAATCAATATAAAAAATCGATACAAAGTTCTACATACTAATCCATAGTAAAATCTCATACCGAGAGATGGCGCTTCATTTTCATTCAAGCGAGTTTAGACTCAAAACTTTAGTTTAGAATTTGTAATAGATTCCATTATTGTGTGCGTAAGCGGTTTCATACCATAGCTCAGTCAAATACGTAGAACTTTGCATCGATTTTTTATATTGTTTCACTACGACTTTACATAAAATATTAGTACTGGCAGAGGCACTATTTCAGGAACTATTTATTTGATGTATTTTTTATAAAATGAAGCGTCTCCTTCTAAGAAATATTTTGTGAATTCGTGTGTATGCCAGCGCAACGCCAGCTCCGTGGTTTATTTAAAAGACTTATTTATATCTCCGCTCCCTGAAGACCTAGCCTCATGAGATTTTGGATTCCTAGGGCACTATTTGAGCACTATTTTTTGGTTGTAAATTCGATGCTGCAATGCAAGCCGTTTGAGCCACAGAAAATGTTTACGCTACCTTGACGTCAAGCTAGCGTATCAGGTAAAAAAAATCGATATCTCGTTAAGTACAGAGGCACTATTTATTTGACCTAGGTACTAATTAGGCACTATTTAGGAACTATTTATTGGCATCAATTCCAGCCAGATCCCTTTCATGTGTACGCTAGCTATACGGACACGATAATCGGATGCATATTTACCCAAAGTTGAGGTGTTAGCTATTATGGAGTGCACTTTTGTATCGAAAAAGAAAAGTTTTTTTGTTTAATTTTATAATTTTTCATACTATGCATCCTATTAGTTATGCTTTCCTGGACTTCCTGACATCCCGGGATTTATTTTACCGAAACAATAAAACATTTTTTTTTTAAATTAGTTAGTTAATTATAGTTTTAAGAAGTTGCTTCCATACTATGCATCCGATTAGTTATGCATTCCCGCATTTTCCTGGCATACGTACCGATAAATATTTAAAAAAGATAATTGTATGAAGCCGCTTTCATAATTTTATAGCCAAAAATGAAGTTTAGGTAAATATGCATCCGAATATCCGATCTCTATTTAATTACCTATCCCAAGAGATAAATAATATATAGCTCGTTTATAAATAAATAATATTCTATTATGGAGTATGAAACAATACTCCAGATTGTATTATTGCCAACATCGGCAGTCGATAAATCGTTACAATGGCCGCCGATCCCCGCCACAAATTCAACACAATGGCGGTCAACTCAACGGTGAAATAGATAAATTGTTTTAATTGCCGCCATTGAATTACCAACTACTGGACGTAGGGTCCACGTCTTCGTTTGATCGGCTGACTAAGTACACGCGTGGGTGCCCCGATGGGATGGAAAATAATTTCAGCATTTTCAATGTTTTTAGTTGGTTTATATTACTACACGTACTTAGGTTTGTGTAGTTTAGTCTCGGACACTTTTTTTCGAGAATTTTGTACTAAACCCGTCGTCCATAACATTCTACGTCAATGATTGCCGCTCTTTGGGTTACGATACGAAAACTTAACACTTTCACAACGTTTTTCGCAGTGAAATTTTGAAAAGTTTAACTTCATTTGATTTTGCTATGCCTTGTGCCAAGGCTTTATGTGTCAATTTTTTTATCTGGCAAATGTAGAAGACAATTAGCGTTTTTCTTTTGGTTTCCTAGAGGGGATCGATAGACGGCGCTACGGTCTAAGCGTCCAGTCCCGAGCGGCAGTTATATTACGATTTTTTGCTAAAGTAAAGTTGATTATATTTTAATGTCTATTATGCAGGGTGTTAGGAAAAGTATTATTAACCTTTAAACCACATACGGGTAGAGTATCAAACTGAACAACTTTTACCGAATAAAGATCAAAATTGCAAAGTGTTTCTCTAAAATAATAAAGAGGGAAAAGATGTTCAAAAAGATGCCAATCTTTTGATGGAATATTTTATTATATTTACGAATCATTTTAATCGAAAATTTGAAACTGTTTACGGCTGACATAGTTGTTTGGCCTTTAAAAAAAGGCAGGCACAGTCTTGACATATTTTGACAGGATGTCGCGAACGTCTCTAGAGCGATAAACATGCCGTCTGCGTCCGTCGATTTATTTAGGACCTAAAGGTCACTGGGCACCTTAGTATGAAACCTATATCCATGACCTACAGAAAAAAAAGTATAGGATGTTTAGATAAATATCTCTAGTTCATGAATATATAGGGTCCTTCTTAACATGCTGACACTTTTTTATGGGGATGATCAGACCGTCAAACTGACCAACTTCCTCTATGGGACCAACATCGAAATCGCGAAAAAAAAATCATCACTTCCATACAAAACTGCAACCCTACTCGGAGCCAAACGTATGAGAAACTGTCATTTTTTTCGCGATTTCGATGTTGATTCCATAGAGAAAGTTGTTCAGTTTCATAGTCTGGTCATCGCCTTAAAAAAGTGTCAGCATATTAAGAAGGACCCTGTATATGTCGCATTAATGTAGACCATGGGATTCAGGCAAAAACTAATAAGGAAAAATGTAATATTTTGGTACATTTTTTTACATTCTCGTACATTTAATACATTTTATTACATTTTGTACATTTTAGTAAATTTTTCTTACATTTTGTACATTTTAGTACATTTTCATATTTTTTAAACATTTTCGTACATTTTGTAAATTTTTGGACATTTAGTACATTTTAGTATTTGTTTATTTATAATTGTGTTTCCCCCTTCTTGAAGTCAATAAATAATATTTCCATGTGTGATGTTATAATATAAAAGTATTACTTACATAAAATTGAATGTGGGTTAATACTAAACATTTTAAAACCAATTTGGTTTTTGTAGGAAAAATTTAGTTAGCTGGGTCAGATTTCGCCCAATGACCTTTAAAAAAGAAAAGAAAAACACTAATTGCTTGACAATGCAGTATCATTTCTGTCTACAGGATGAAATTGATTATCATTAGCATCCTTTTAAACTATGAGTCTACCCATCAAACTGAACAACTTTGACTATGGGAGCCAACAGATCGGAGCAACTAAAAAATCTGCTGTTCCATACTAAAATGCAATGCCTACATGACTCAAATGTATGCAACAGCAGATTCTTTTTGCTTCGATCGGTTTGCTCCCATAGTAAAAGTTGTTCAGATTGATGGGTAGACTCTTAGTTTAAAAGGATGCCAATGATATCGATTTCACCCTATATACTACTTTGTTGACGACGTTACTAATGTTAGGAGATAGATTTTATATAGTAGACTCTAGTAATTAAAGCAGGCAAGTTTTTGCGGAAAAGTTAGAACGGGTAAAAAAACCACTCGCCGTTCTTAGTAGGAAGTAGACCTTCCGCTTTTTACTAATAATGTGGTAGTACAGTGGACTTTACCAATTAGGGGAAGCGAGTTTTTCCGGAAAGGCGGTGTGTGTACTTCGTTAGCGAATTGTATGGCTATTTGAAACCATCAGCAACATTTTTAATTAAAAATGGAACGGCCAATGGAGGCCAAGTTTAGAATGAAAGTCAGGAAAATTATTATTTGGGTGTTAACATTTATAATCAACCAACGCAATTTTTTTTTTGTTGGTTGCAAATAATTTCAATATTGATTTGGAGTACGTACCCTACTTGTTTTTGAAATCGTAAATCCTACGTAAACCATAAAAGTTGAATATAATCATGCTGACTTTGAGGCATGAGGCATATAAATGCGGCTTGAAAATACTCTGGCCACAGTCATGTTGTATGGAAGTTATAGTAAGCTACCAATTCTTGTGTGACAAATAAAGAGCCCATTCCCACTTTATTGGGAAGTGGCCACAATACATAACCAAAAATGGATTTTGGGCACTTCTGTTGGTGAAAAGTGGATTTTCTAAATAAGTTTATTTAGAATACTTATCTGTGACTATATCTTCGGGGAATATACTTTTACTGCATGTATGTACCAATTCCAAAAATTTACTACCTATGAAAACCAGATTTTTACTCTACCCTCAAAGATAATTTTACCCTTTATCAACACTCGTAAAATAACTATCAAACCTTTTCAAAAGAAAAGGATCTTTTAATACATTTTCGATAAAATGTAACCATAAATTCTTTCACGCTAGCACCAGGGACCCATATCTAATAGGAGTAGTTCAATAGGGTTTCCACATGTTCGAGTTAGTTTTCCAGCCCGTGTTGCTGGCACAGCCCGGATACTGCATACAAAAAATTTAAATTGAAGATGACGTCAGCACATGCGAAACCAAAGAAATTGAACCTTAAGTCTTCTTCTTAGGTAAAGAGTTACCAGTGCGAGGTAACCAGAGGGCGATAGGGGGAGGGTGAGGTAAAAAGTTGGTGGAAGAAAGGGAGTGTCCGTACTGTATCTAGTAATAGACACTCTTTCTTACACTGTGGTTCTGGCTCCTTTCATACGAGGATAATGTCCCATAAGTTTTAGGGGAAAGGTCACCTATCACCACTCGACACGACATACTGCCAGGCCTCCGTCACTTGGCCGTAGGTAGCTATACAGGGTGAAATTGATATCATTAGCATCCTTTTAAACTAAGAGTCTACCCATCAAACTGAACAACTTTTACTATGGGAGCAAACCAATCAGAGCAACAAAAAAATCTGCTGTTCCATACTAAACTAACTAACTACTACGCGACACAAATGTATGCAACAGCAGATTTTTTTGTTGCTCCGATCGATTTGCTCCCATAGTAAAAGTTGTTCAGTTTGATGGGTAGACTCTTAATTTAAATGGATGCCAATGATATCAATTTCACCCTGTATAAGCAAGCACCGACACTTTGGCGCATCGAAAGCGATGCGCTTGCTTGATTTCTAACAATCCACATCTCGCGCCAGACGGTGACATAGTATTGGCTATGTGCGTAGTGGGTGATGGTAGCTGTCAAATCGATCGCAGTGCCCGGGGTGGCAGAAATTTGTTACTTTTGTTGGACAAGCTGTGTAAAATATGCTTGAATCTATGTAAATCCACACACTAGCTCAACACGAAAATCAGCTGTTGCATACATTTGAGTTGAGTAGGTATTGGAGTTTAGTATGGAATAGCAGATTTTTTTTTTGCTCCGATCGGTTTGCTTCCGTATTAATTTAGTTTGATGAGTAGAGTTGATTTGAAGGTTAATGATACTTTTCCTTACACCCTGTATAGACAGATACTTCGTTAACGGATGCGTCTGACTCAGTGACAAGAATTTTAACTTTTTTGCCTAAAAGAAAATGCGGGTTTTGTATGGAAGGTTGGCGCCTTATTTTTCGACGTTGGTTTTAGCCCGGCCATCAACTAAACTTGTATATTTTAGTTCAAAATAAAGAAACAAACAAAACTTGTTATTACATGTATATCCCTAAACTCCGTCTGAACGGAAATATAAAGGCTTGAAGTTGAAAATATATTAATTACGTTCAATTAAAAAAAAATAAAGGGCGGAAAGAAAAAAGGCGCCATTTTTAGGCTTGGCTTTTCCGTATTCACATCCAACTCACGTCAAAGCCATTCTAACACGGTATGTTGAACTACGTTTTACTAGTTGTCAGAAAACTCCTCATTGAGGAAAAATATTATTGTGATAGCCCTAGCGAAAATGGGGAAGCAAATGTTCTCCTTTGTTCTCTGTTTTGTCAGTAAACGTTCTGCGGGAAAAGAAACGTGATTTGTTGCTGTTACTTGCGTTTTCTTCTTTGAACTTTGCGTTTATTGCCACTGAGTAAAAGCTGTGAGCAACATTATTGACATTTTTTGCGGGATACAAGGGAACGAACGAGTACACTGACTTACGGTACGTTTATTATTTCTTTTCTAACTTATGTAGGTACTCAGAAATACATACATACACATAAGCTCACGACCGTTTCGGGGTGCGGACAAAAACATTGCTACAACCACCAACATTCTGTGTTTAATAATGTAGTTGTAGCCGTTGTAGGTTGTGCCTTGCTCACATACTATAGTAATACGCAAAAAAAAAACAGCACAAAAACAATACGCAACAGTGGTGAACATTTGCGTTTCTATTCGAAATACACATTTCAAGTCTTAAGAGCCGTTTAAAATCCAGTTTTGAATATACCACCAGATTGCTACGGGTGTCGTATGAATTGTTAAAAAACATAATAACATAAGTGACCCTTTTTCATAGTAAGATCCTTAAAACTGTTTGTTTATCTAGACACGAGCAGATCATAAATGAAAACATAACCGAAGCAAAACCCAAATAGTTTTTCCTAAGAAGTACCAGGCTGTCAGGCTGGCGTAAGAAGCTTTACGCAAATCCGCCCATAGGGCACGTACGCGTATAAATCTCTATCTGATGTTTACTCTTTTAGTTCATGCTATCCTAGTTAATGAGGGGAAAAAGTTTTAGAGGCTTGTTGTAGAAGGTCGAAAAACAAAAATAAAATCTTTTGAAAAATTATGTTTTTGATGTTTGTTTTCAAGAACAACAGAAGTTCATTACGCAGATTAAACTTTTAAAGACAAGAATGAAATAAAAGCTAGTACTTACGGTAGTAATTATAGTACTCTGTGTCAGTAGGTATTGTCAGATTTAAAAATAATAATATCATCAGTATCATTACGCTTTGTCATTCATTATAATTATAAATTACATAATCATGGAGCGCTAAGCACAATCCCTGTATCACAGTCGTCTCACATCTCGTCATATTTCCTATTGGAATTATATTCCGGTCATAATTCTAATTTTTCTTATAAAATGGAATCTTAAAACCTGTTTGAAAACAAAAAGAGGTTCCGACAATCAAACAATCAAACGACCTTCCATCTAAAAGAAAGTAAAGTAGGAACTTTTATATGTAAATCCATTTCACCGTTATTGAAGTGTTCCTCTTGAGAAATTGTCCGAGTGTTCTTTTTCTTTCGATTCTATACAAAAACACTGAACCTCGTAATAGATTTTTTTTGGTCTCTAAAGGCAAATAAATTATAAAAGCAGTCCTTGAAAAGACGTTAAGCCCTAATGAATGAAAGTTTTTAAAGCATAAGGTCGAATTAAGGGCGAAGTTTTTAATCGCCTTAACTTTTCTGCTAAATACTTTGCTTGGATTTATAATTGGAGTTTAAAGTTTGAAATGAAATAGGGCTAAAGTAGTCTGGTCTGTCTAATCCAAACACAACATTGCATCAACCTAAGAGCAACACGGCTGCCGTCCGTGGTAGCCAAGTATCTCTCAGGCATTAACCTACCGGATTCTACAGGCTATAACCACAGTATAATGAAATAACGCGAAAGTAGTCTGGTCTGTCTAGTCCAAACACAACATTGCATCAACCTTAGAGCAACACGGCTGCCGTCCGTAGTAGCCAAGTATCTCTCAGGCATCAACCTACCGGATTCTACAGGCTATAACCACAGTATAATGAAATAACGCGAAAGTAGTCTGGTCTGTCTAGTCCAAACACAACATTGCATCAACCTTAGAGCAACACGGCTGCCGTCCGTAGTAGCCAAGTATCTCTCAGGCATCAACCTACCGGATTCTACAGGCTATAACCACAGTATAATGAAATAACGCGAAAGTAGTCTGGTCTGTCTAGTCCAAACACAACATTGCATCAACCTTAGAGCAACACGGCTGCCGTCCGTGGTAGCCAAGTATCTCTCAGGCATCAACCTACCGGATTCTACAGTCTATAACCACAGTATAATGAAATAACGCTAAAGTGTCTGGTCTGTCTAGTCCAAACACAACATTGCATCAACCTTAGAGCAACACGGCTGCCGTCCGTGGTAGCCAAGTATCTCTCAGGCATCAACCTACCGGATTCTACAGTCTATAACCACAGTATAATGAAATAACGCTAAAGTGTCTGGTCTGTCTAGTCCAAACACAACATTGCATCAACCTTAGAGCAACACGGCTGCCGTCCGTGGTAGCCAAGTATCTCTCAGGCATCAACCTACCGGATTCTACAAGCTATAACCACAGTATAAGAAAGTAGGTACCTAATTTATATCTTCTTATCGTGTAGGCAGCAATAAAGCCCAGAAATTCAATTCTCCAAGCGCAAACATCGTCACAAGTCACAACCTATTCGTGTCGTTGAAACATCTGCGAGCTAACAATTTGGTATTCGGTATTCGCTATAGTTAATCTCATTTGTGTCAAACTCATATAAAAATTTAGACGATCTGAAGGATGCCAGAAGGATGTTACATTTGTGAGCTCATCGATGTTTTTGATAGCGATGTGACGCTTAGAGAAACTCCTGGTGTCAGAGCTTTTTAAGACCGCTTTGAGGCCTCTGTCGTGGTTCCGAGGGTTCCGTACCCAAAGGGTGAAAACGGGACCCTATTACTAAGCCTACGTTGTCCGTCCGTCCGTCCGTCTGGCCTACATATTTAGGGCTAGATAGCTAGATAGTTGACATTTTCTCAGATTATGTGTTATTACGGTGGATTTGTTAACAAATAATAAAATGTCAAAAAGTTAAAAATTAAGTTCTCAACAAGAAAATAGTTTTTATCAACGTTTTTTCTTCACGCTCTATCGTGAAAACGGTAATACATACAAGCGTCAAACTTAGTGTGATTATAGTGCTCTATAATCCTCTACATATATATACTCTACAGAATAACAACAAATACTAAAAACGGGCCAAGTTTGAGTCGGTCTCGCGCTAAAAGTCCCGGATAAAAAAAGTTGTTTTTAAATGTTAATAATGTTGTGTTCTGTCTGTGGTCAGGAACCCTCGGTGCGCGAGTAGCCCGACTCGCACATGACTAGTTTTATTAATTTTATTATATAACGACTACTACCACCAGAGACAGTAGCCGGGACCAACGGCTTACTACTAGAAATAGTACTAATACTAACGTATACACGTGCCCCATACCATTGTAAGAATGTCCACTTTTTTGACGTTTGTGTTTGAGTGTGTGGTGTCAAGTAGTATGTACAAAAGAGACCAATTAGACCAAAGTCACAGAATAGGTAATAGTATATAGTTCTACATACAGAACGGCCACTCCCCGCCCCCCTCTGACTTCAGATACCCCACCTCCCCTCACACTCTCTGTGGTAACTTGAGGGAAGCCAAGCAAGGGAATGCAGTCAGGCGCGCGCACCCGTTGGATTTGACTACATAAAATATATTTTATTTTTCTCCTCACCGTAAAAATAAACGTTGGAAAATAACACTAAATTCACATTTTCTGTGATTCTTTAGGTTAAAAACTATTTTTAATAACAGAATGAACTATAAAAAGTAACAAAATGTATAATGTAGTTCATACGATGCGTGTTAAGTCAACCCTACACATATGTCATGCACAATTTTCACAAAGTGCGCATGTGCGAACGTCATCATGTCAAATCTAAAATGTTGTTTGAAGTGCCGGACCAGTGCCAAAGTGACAACTGCCCTAATATTTACGGTCACTTTTCACACACACTAGCACAAAAGTGACAATAGTTCCGTCTCCGTCCACTATTAAAAGAACGTCATAAGACAAAAGAGACTAAATACAATCTTAAATTGATGCGGTCTCTATGCTTTAGAATAAAGGAGATTCTTGACCTTAGGGAACACTATACTTAATCTACACTATACGATACTTTTACTTGCCCGAGTCCCGACTCGTACTTTGCTGGTTTTTTAATTCTTTTACATTTATTACGCGCCAAAATAAACCTACCTCTCGATAACGTAATTCTAATTCTGCATAATGGCTTGGAAGCCTACAAGTAAATCAACGGCTTAGTTTGTAAGATGCCACAAACATTGAAATTCCATTTCCAGTCCCCCAAAAGAACACCAACCTAGAACTTCAAAGATAAAGTTCAATTTCGCGTGAATATCGAGACCCTTCGACTCCACTCTGCATAAGTCAACAAATTGTCATCTCCCAGCAAATTGACGGCGTTCAAGTCGATGCTGCGAGCGATATTTGAATAATTTGATCGCTCTACGTGGTGTGAAGTCAAGATTAGATAAATGTTCTTTATTTCCACACCAAAAACAACAATATAAACGAACAACAAGGGTACAAAAGGCGGCCTCATCACTAAAAGTGATTTCTTCCCGTGGATGAAAAAAGTCTTTAATGAGATAAACACTACGAGGCGGTATACTAGTTGATACATAATACACAGAGTGTAAATACACCACTAGTTTTTAATTACTAAAAAAATTAAGAGTGTATTCGGACAATGTAGACATTTATGAATTACGAGCTTTTACCCGCGACTTCGTCCACATAAATTATATACCAGATTTTAAGTCAGATGATAAGCTATCAAACAAAAAAAGTTTCATCAAAATCGGTTCAGTAGTTTTTGCGTGATACTCGAACAAACAAACACCCAAACAAACAAACAAACAAACGAACAAACAAACAAACAAACAAACAAACAGACAGACAAAAAGTCCAAAAATTTTTGATTTGGAATCAGGGAAGGCTAAAAACCATATCGTAATCTTTTTTTTGTAAATATCTTCAATGTACAGACACACTTCTGTTACAGTTTTATAATAGTTTAGATAAGTGTATTCAAGAGTATATTAAGCAACTTTTTCTAAGAAACATGGGTCGAAAAACGATAAAAATTGTGTACTAGGCTGGGTGTCCCTAGAGCAAGCCTTTCTTTCTAACATCTAGTGACATTATCCAGGGAGGAAACAGGGGAATACGTTAGTTTGGAAAAAACAGTACCTGCCTATCCTCATAATTGGTATTTTATGCCGTAGTTTAATGAATATGCGGTACCACGTTTGTTGTTGCCTTCAAACATGAACATTTTGTAAAGACAGTCCGAGAAAGAAAGTTACGTTGTTAAATCACCGCCAACTCAGCTTTCCTTTTATCTTCCTATTTTGTCCTTTCGACGCTGTGATTTCGCTTTATTCAATTGTTTCTCGGATTGTCCCCTTTTCTCACAAAGATCTTAGGTTTAGAATAAGAGGGTCTGCAATTAGGGGTACCACCATAGAGAATTCACATTACTCCATGGGTACCACCAACACCATAGGGTGCGATACTGACATACTATGTTCGTTTGTAATTGTAGATATCGACAACCATAATATTCATAATCTTACAATAACTTTTTTAAGGGGATGATCAGACCATCAAACTGAACAAATTTCTCTATGGCACCAACATCAAAATCACGAGAAAAAACAGCTCGTCCATACAAAACTGCAAACCTACTCGAGCCAAATGTGTGGGACTGCTGATTATTTTTTTCGCGATTTCAATATTGGTTCTATAGAGAAAGTTGTTCAGTTTGATGGTCTGATCATCCCCAAAAAAGTGTTAGCATATTAAGTTGGACTCTGTATACTTATACCTACCTAGATCCAGTGACCTTTGAAAGAATACAATAAGGCCTACTAATTGACGCAAATAACTGTTATTGTTACCAATGACATTAGTAAACAAGAATGGACGGGGCCTTACGCGAACATTTCAAACCAGAAAAATGAGGCAAAACAATTGACAGTTTTACTTCGAAAATGTACCGAGATGACAGACAAACCAGAAAAATGAGGCAAAACAATTGACAGTTTTACTTCGAAAATGTACCGAGATGAGCAGACAAACCAGAAAAATGAGGCAAAACAATTGACAGTTTTACTTCGAAAATGTACCGGGATGACAGACCAAGTACCCTAATTTGTATTGAACTGCCCTAGTTTTGCGTGCTTCAACTTAAAGCGCTTTGGGCCTATCCAAAGATTGTTACCCAATTTTTTCAGATCCGTATCCTTTTTTTAAATAATGTACACCCATCATCATCATCATCTGCTTTTGCCTACCCACTGCAGGTTTTTTAAATTTATTATGGGTTTGCGCTTGGCTTCAGCTCACCTGATTGAAAGTGTAGGTGAAGCCGAGGATGTAGCGCGCTCACTCAGAAAAAGCCTATATAAGGGTATAGCCACAGTTTAAGAACGAGTATCTATTACTAGATACAGTATGGACACTCCCTTCCTCCCACCAACTTTTTACCGGGCTGTGGTATAGCCTCCTTCCTATTATGCCACTCTTTCCTGTCTTGTGCCAGTCTCATCCAAGTCTTTCCAGCTACCTACGCAATATCATCAGCACACTTGGCTACTGGACGACCCACTCCTCTCTTGCCTAATCTTGGCCACCATTCAGTTATGGCTTTGCTTCATCTGCCGTCTGTTTTTCTAGCCACGTGTCCTGCCCGATGCCGTCGATGTGAAGTCTACTAATCCGCATTGGGTACGCGTGGACTAACGCCCATACACCTTCGCTGAGGGAAGGCCTGTGGCCTGCAGTGGGACGTATACAACGTGTTAATAAATAAACGCAAATCCTCATACACCCCCACTGATTTATGACAAAATAATTAGATTGAAACAATAATTTAATTATATTTAAAGTTAAAATTTAAAGATATTAGCATTTAAAGTTTTGAGGCAAAAATGATTTGTTATTATTTCAGCAATGAATGAAAACGCTAACGTACTCATGGATACATTTTAATAATCTTGTTTTGGTAGTAAGTAGACTAAGTAGGGTGAGTGTGCGCATGCGGTGGGTTGACATCGGATTCAGTAAATTTTATTTTTTACAAACAATATGTATATCTGATATTTTGAAAAAATTACCTATGTTGAAACCATGACAATTCGATTCTGCTCTCGATTCTAAACAAATTACTTTCTAGTTTTGCGTTAATTCATAAACACGTTGTATAGGCTGTGATAATGGTGATGATATCATAGATGTTCACCGAGAAAGTATGAGATATACCGCTATAAAGCTTACTTAGAATTTCTACGCTCCTAACAGTGCCAGAACTCCAGAATAAATTATACTCAAGGAAAACACATTAAAATTAATCCACAGTATAATTACAGGAGTATGGAACTCAAACACCTATTGCGTAACCTCCAGCCCCCACCCCCCGTACACTTACCCCCACCCCCTCTCATAATGCCCCACAATACGGGTCTCATGTAAAATGTACTATTTAATTTGTACCTGTTTCAATTAGAGGGTGAAACGTTTTAACATGCTTCAGGTTTCAAAAGAGGACGTTATTGTGGGTTAAGGGTGGTGTTGTACCTTTTTGCATAGTACAGTCAACAGCACATCAAGCTTTACACTTGCAGTTCAATTGTAATGCTTATGGCGCACTAAATAAGAACGGTACAAAGTCCAAAGTGTCACGCTTGACGTGCTCTTGAATGTACCAGTACCATAGATATAAGTATTGGGGTTGATGAATAATACAGGATGTAAACTTTAAGGCGTTTTATACTTAAGAGGAGGCTTCAGACCATCAAACTGAACAACTTTCACTATGGGACTAAAATTGAAATCGCGAAAAAAACAGCTTGTGACTGTGACCCAAATGTATGAAACAGTACTTTTTTTCGCGATTTCAGTTTGGGTCCCATAGTAAAAGTTATTCAGTTTAATGGTCTGAAGCACCCTTTTAAGTATGTAACGCATTTAACATTACACCCTGTATAAAGTACGTTATTCACACTTATTATGGCAAACGTCCATTTGAATAAAGTTAAAATAAAGTGAGATATCAGTAGTATATAGATATGCCATCTTAAACATATAATTATACTCTTTATTACTCTTTAATTCACCTCAACTAAAAATCTAATTACTAGAATTAATATAACATCACGAGGAAATCACACTATAATTATGCAAGTCACTTTCTTTGATAATATAAATATTAAGATTGACAGTCGAAGCTACGAATGCGTCGAAAAAAAATATCGGTATACACGCACACAGAGATAAATTGTATGACGCCTCACGCACACCAGCCTAAGAAAGTTGGCCACTTTTGTTTAACAGGGTAGAAGAGGCTATCTAGACATATTATACAACGTGTTAATGAATTAACGCAAAACTAGAAAGTAGTTTGTTTAGAATCGAGAGCAGAATCGAATTATCATAGTTTCAACATAGGTAATTTTTTTCAAAATATTCAGTAATTTTTTTGTGAAATTTAAAATTTTCTGAACCCGATGTCAACCCACCGCACGGGCACACTCACCCTACTTACTACCAAAACAAGATTATAAAAATGTATCCATGAGAACGTTAGCGCTTTCTTTCAGTGCTGAAATGATAACAAACCATTTTTGCCTCAAAACTTAAAATGCGAATAACTTTAAATTTTAACCATCAAAATAATAAAATTATTGTTTCAATCTAATTATTTTGTTATAAATCAGTTGGGGTGTATGAGGTTTTGCGCTAATTCATTAACACGTTGTATACTTTATCTAAGGGTACTTTCGTATCAAAACGGTAGCATAGGGGGTCCCCTATTAGTGATTTTCAACACTGGGACATTTAAAATGGTCTCTACAGGGTGTAAAAAAGCCCTGTTGGAGCCTTAAAGGGTTGCTTCAGACCATCAAACTGAACAACTTTCACTATGGAGCCAACATTGAAATCACAAAAAAAGTCTGCTGTTTCATACAAAACTGCAAACATAACTCGACCGAAATGTATGGATGGGACACCTGGTTTTTTTTATTACTGATGGGTTTGCTCTTGACCTCAATCAGTCCTCAGGACGAAGATGGGGTCGAAGATGTAGCGAGCGTAAGCTCTGGGTAACCAGAAGATGCCTATTCACACATTTTACTTTAAAGGAATTCGGGTTGTAAGTGCTCGGAAGGGCTGACGCAGGCAAGGCACGGCAATCCTTGGCTGTGCGCATTATGAAAGATTCAGAAAGGCTCTTGGCGCGGATATGTGGAATGTCAAACAAGAAGGGGTGATTTCGATATTGGTCCCATAGAGAAAGTTGTACAGGTTGATGGTCTAAACACTTTAAGACTCCAACAGGGTTTTTTTACACCCTGTATAACACTCAATTAAATATTTCACCACACATAAACAATTTCAGCATGCTAATAATGCAAGGTCTTCTAACTTAGTCAGTTCTAAAGTCCACAGCCTTCACCAAGTTACCTAAGTTCTGACTACTTACCAAGTAGTTTTAGTAGCTAGTGGACTTGCTTTACTAATTTACATTGTCCACACCTACTTACGCTGGTATAACTTAGCGACTTTACTAAGCTAAGCTTAGTTGAAGCTTTGGGTGACCGAAAGCTTTGTCCATTATAGCATATTAAGATTATATTAAGGAAAGCTTAAAAATTAAAGGATAGCTTAAAATTATAGAAGAATAACTCTAAACAAAATCAACATTATTGACATAATTTTTTTGTTGTTGATTTATTGATTATTTTTTTATATTTTTTTTTTGATTGATTTGTTTTTTTATTGTTTTGTTTGATTGATTGATTGATAATTTTTGGCACCTCTTGAAAAATGACTAGTTGTATGAGTTTTGGCGGCAAGGTAGAGTTTTACCATAAAGTTATTATATGAGTTTTACAGATACTAATAGAACACGGTGTACTTTTTTTGGTGCCATTTTCTGAGCTTGATTTACATTTCTATACATTCTTATTCGTAGAAGGAAAGCATGAAAATATTTAATCAATTATATTGTACGGGGTTGTTTAAGACTATCAATCTGAACAACTTTCACTTTGGTGCTAACATCGAAATCACGAAATAAATCAGCTGTTCCATACATTTTAGTCGAGTAGGTGCAGTCAGCAGCAATAAGTTGTACCTATACACTTTTATTCTACGTCGTAGTACTAAAGTGTATGCAACTTATTGCTGCCGACAGTACTGCAGTATTTTTTAGCGATTTCGATGTTGGCATTCATAGTGAAAGTTATTCAGTTTGATGGCTTATTGTTACGCCCATGTTTTCTTACAACCTTTTGGTTCAGGATCCCAAGGCCGCCAGACGTCACATATTTTCTGATAAACAAAAAGTGTAATATTGAGTAGTGTAAGTATGTACTATGATCGTGTGCCCAACCTGCTAGCTTGGCCAGACGGCCATTTTCCAGGTATCAGGTAATCAAGGTACGTAAAAATGCTGCGAACCTCAATTAAATTCTGATGGCAGATTTTTACGTTATATGTTACAGAATATCGTTAAAAATCGGTCATCAATACTCCCAGACACATCCAGGCGGCGGTTTTGCCTTACAGACGCTTTAAAGTGTTTAAAGCTCTAAAAAAAACTACTTGATCTTAATATCCGTGAGCATGAGCGTGAGTGCGACCATTGATTTTATATGTATTAGTATAGTGGGAGTATCAGGCAAATAGTTTTGCGGTAAAATTCTGGTTCCAACTCCTTACTCCTGATGCTGCAGGGGAACTGCCTACCAAAACCTTGAGGCTTGAGGATCTTCTAATTTTACATTAGCATGGCGGGTTGGCACAAAAATGACTAACTACAATCGTAAATTGATGCGGGTCTCTATGTTTTAGAATAAAGAGATCATTCCTTTGAGGTCGGAACTCATTAAAAATTCTGGAACGGATCAAATTTTCCCAATAATGGGTCTCATTCAAAGTGTGCTTGTGAGTGAGCCGCAGTTTCTGCCGCTTATTAGCTAAACAATATCAACATTAATTGTGTTCAGCAAGGCAAGACAGTCTTATAATTAATTAAACCTAAAGCTTATCTTTGATGTTGATCCACTCATGTCTTTCATTTTCTCTTTCTCCTTTGTCTTTCTCTTAATTACACTTCGTACCACATAAGAAGTCCTGACACCAGGCTCTTAAGTTTACGCGATAAGAGTGAAATTGGCTTGATTTACGATACTTGGAACGAATAGGACATTAGCATCAGGGACGCATAATGGCAAACTCGCGAGCTTGCTTTGTGTCAACGGCGTGAAGGCAAAACATCGTTATACCATTAACATACTTAGCTGGGGTGGCCAGGCTTTGTTCATATTTGGGATGTAAACAACATATTCGAGGGGGTATAAATGGAATAGTGATAGTTTGTGAAGTTATTGAACGATTACACAATGACGGTTTTTTCAGGAGATGATCAGACCATTACACTGAATAACTTTTGCTGTGAGACCAACAAAAAATTACGAAAAAATCTTCTGTTCCATAAAAAACTGCAAACCTGCTCGACCCTATTTAAATGGGACATCAGATTTTTTTCAGCAATTTTATTTTGGTCTCATTGTGAAAGTTGTTCAGTTTGAGTTCTGATCATCCCCTGAAAATGGGTATGAATTATCCTAAAATTTCAATAAAACTTTGTTACTACAGTACTGTACTTAATGAACATTCTCAGCAAAATGTAAACACTCAATGTGTAATTATGAAATTAACCGTGCAACTTACTTATTCTCCTAAAAGGAAATAAATATAAATACTAAAGCTACTCGAAGGACAGAATATGAGAGAAAAGGTTTTTAAAGCTGATATTATGTAAAAAAATAACCTTAAAATGTTATTGCTGGACAGTTTATAAAATTTTATACGTTACATATCTTAGGGAGTGCTTCAGACCAACAAACTAAAAAACTTTTAGTATGAAACCACATTGAAACGAGAAAAAAATGTTTGTCCTAAGATAATTATTTAACCGTCCGTGTGGTGTCGGCTAAGAATAGCACCACCTCCTTTCCTTCCGTGGGTGTCGTAAAAGGCGACTAAGGGATCTACCGGAGGATGGGCAGCAGCATCCTCTGAGTACACACATTCAATCCAACTGCAATCGCCAACCCGCCTGCCAAGCGTGGCGATTATGGCAAATCCCCCCATTTTGGGGCAGGCCTATGTCCAGCAGTGGACGTCTATTGGCTGATATGATGATGATGATGATGAATTATGTAACGTATATAATTTTAAACCTTGTGTATTTAGAACTAAGTATAATTTACGTAGTGTTATGTGACTCATGTGTGGGCACAGTAGCCGTGGTTGATTGTAATGTTGACCGCAGTCCACACGTTGTATCGACACACGGGTTCAAACAATGAACGAAAAAGTCCGCATTGCTGTTGCTGGTTACTAACCAAAACTTTTATCACGCTAAGCCCACCTATGTAGGTATTTATTATACAGTTTTAATTTCATTTATTGATTTCTTAAGATCCTACCTAGCTTATTGTGCTGCCCTTGAGGGCACAAAAAACAAATCTGCAGTGACCCGATAAATTGAAAATCAGCAGTGACTACAATGTGACAATCTTGTTTTCTGGAAATATTGTTTAATTGTTAAGATAAGAAAATACGATTGAGGGCAGCACATTAGGCTCAGTGCAGCCTTAACGATTGTTGCATTGATCAAAGTTAGGTAGCTCAAATATTACCGCTAATGTACAAACGAAGTACTCAATTTGGCAGACAGGTACTAACGCAAGATGAGATACAAAACCTCCCTGTTAAAATATCAATATATAAAATGTAAAAATAAATATAATAATAATATAATATATATATAATATGTATGTAATGTTAAATGTATATGTATGTATATTATTTTAAGACATTATATTTGTATTTGTATCTATTCTGTTGTAAATAAATAATTATATTTTGAGTAATAATTCTGAATGCACAACAATATTATAAAGAAATACAGCATGCATACAGTTTACATCTACAAGACTGCCGTAAACTACTCAAATGTATGGGACAGAAGAGTTTTTTCGCGTTGTTCAGTTTGATGGCCTCTGTTCCCCGTTTCAGTTTCTGTAGGGCTGTCCCTTATACCCTGTATGCATAACATGTCGTCCGTGCAGATTCAAACCCGGACCCCCATTATTGAGTGTCCATATCTCTCCGCAACAAGCCACCGATGCTCTACTATTCTATTGATACGAAATTCCCAGGGCCTTTGTAAAGCTACAAGTTGCTGAAAGTAGATGCTTCCGTACTTTGCCTGTTGCACCCTGCACACAGCTATATATCTAACATAGCTAGGATATCTGTCTCGATCGACCTCAGGATGGCGATGGCGGAATCTCGACCGCAGGAATTCTAATTTGCAAATAGACCGAGTGATTGGAAGTTTTCGAGATTACTTTTATGGAAATGAAAATGAGATATTATTTGTAATTTAAATGCAAGATTTGTAATATGAGACAGTGATATAAATACCTCCGTCACGTCGCTGAGTATCACATTTTCAAAACATAATGTTCTCAAGATATCATATTCTCAAAATACCACATTCTCATGATAGCACATTCTCTAAATACAATAATTAACAAAATATAATATTATAAAATTTTCTTACCTGTATGACTGTTACAAATAAAATGTCTAAAGCAAACTATTGGGCCATTAATTGCTATGCCAAGTTTGAGCTTTCTATGTCTAACAGTCTCTGAGAAAAATGCGTGTGAAAACAGACGGACGGACGCACGGATGAATAGACAACTTGGCGATTTGCAAATTTTTGTACGGAACCCTGAAAAATACCTAGTTAAGAAAGATTATGTTTTTCACTATGTCAAATGTTCTAATGATCTGAATGAGATACTTGGATTGAAATTTTAGAACACTGCCTGCCTTTCTGCTTTATATTTGCATTCCGTCCCGCACAAATCAATAGTGTGGTCACCCACTCGAGGAATTCAGAATGCTTTATTGAGGAAATTCAACTTGCATACCAAATGGTTCAAATGACTCGAATAGCTAATCCAATCCAATGCAAATTACGTACTATTATATTACGTACCGACACTAAGGTACAAAAAAGTTCTCGAGTGGCGACCGCGTACCGGAAAGCGCAGCGTGGGTAGGCTCCACACGGTGGACCGACGACCTGGTGAAGGCGGCGGGAAAACGTTGGATGAGGGCGGCGCAGGACCGGTCGTTGGCGATCCTTGGGGGAGGCAGTGGACATCCATCGGCTGAGATGATGATGATGACTAAGGTACAACCATTCAAATGTAAACTTTAATACCTATATGGTACCTAGTAAGGCACATGGATCTAGTAAGATTAATATTGGTCTTTTAGATACATTACCTAGGCACTACACTAAATATATTTAAACATATTAACTCGACTGAAATGTATGGGACAACAGATTATTTTTTTCGCGATTTTGATATTGGTCCCATAGAGAAAGTTTTTCAGTTTGATGGTCTGAAGCACCCCTTTAAGTAAGTGTCCCATTTAATTTTACACCCTGTATTAGTTCTACATAGCTGTGCGTTGTCTGTCTGACAGTCAGTCTGTCACGGAACTCCTTTATAAGTACAGATTATTCCTAGGGGCTGATCATTTATTACGTAAGACGGTTTGGGGGGAGAGGGGGCCCTAGCAAATCTTATTTTTGCTACATTTTCTTTATTTTGATACATACTTACTTACGTATGGGGGATTAGAAAGTGTTAACTTACGTATGGGGGATTAGAAAGTGTTTAACACTTTCTAATCCCCCATACGTAAGTAAGTATTCTTTCGCTGCTAAGCTCAAAATCATGATCCTCGCGCAGTGCTAAAACTGACGCCCCTCGTAGGTCGCGCGCACAGTCGTAACTGTGAAACGATAATCTCGTGGGTCACCCGCGCAGGCGTAAGGTTGTCGGTGACTCGCGCGGTAGGTCATGAGCACAGGCGAAATGCAATTGAACTGACTCGTTACGTGGGTTCTTCAGAACTGCGGCCCATTTGTCGCCAACCTACGACGTAGGTCGTCAGCAGTAAAAGTGTTAAAATTGTCTTACGTAATAAATTTACAGCCCCCATCTAGCTAAAAAAGTCGTAGACACATGCTACGCCGTAGCGCCGTAGCCCCTCTACGAAGGCGTAGCACATCGTGTCGTGTCACATATAAAATCCCGCAGGAACAAATCTGTTTTTTCGTCGGTTTCTCATTTCCTTTCTGTTCATACTATAGCAGGCTCCAACTTGGGAGCACTTCGGAAGTTCCTCGATAAATATACTTCAAGTTATTTCGCATATCGTAAAAGTTACGCGACGTAGCGTGGAGAGGGTACAAGTATATAAATAATATTGTTTTGAATATAGCGCTTATCTTTTGTGTCGGTTTATTTTTCCTTTTAGGACGGAAAATTTTTTATTTTTTTTATTTATAAATTTGTGGACTCTTGCTTGTGCGTTAGCACTGCATTTCCGCCAGTGTCAAATAGTTTATGGGAGAATCTATCCCAATCTCAGGGATTGTTTTTGGTCAAGAACAAGAAGAGATTGAGGATTGCGGAGCCTCGTGGCAAGCAAAAACGCGACGCGCGAAACCACGCGGGACAAGTGCTCGGGTCAGTTTCTGCAACGTGACTCTAGAAAAAATATTGCAAAACTGAAATACAATTTAAAAAAAATCTATTATTTTTAAAGATGCCTTCCATTTTTAATGTTTATAAAAATCAATGTTTCTATGTTTGTTTGTCCCATAAACGTTCCTAAACTAATAGTTCGATTGCTATGAAACTTTTGTGGGTTACTTCTACGTAATTATACACTGTGTTAGGGTAAACAGTTGCATTACTGGGGTGATTATACCCATGATACACCTAACACCCTGTATAACAACTTTCCCTAAGAAACCTACAGGAAATTCGTAAAAAATGTCTGTACTAATATTAATACAAATTTTTTGGACTTTCCATACTAAATGCAATCAGCTGATCGAACTTTTGTATGAAAAGACTGATTTTTTTTTCGAATTTCCTATAGGTTTCTTTGGGAAAGTTGTTTAGTATCACGGGTTCAATCACCCCTTAAAGTAATGCAACTGTACCCTAATACCCTGTAGTACTCTGTGCTAAGCATTAATAGAGATAGTTTGTAGTTGTATTGAGTTTCTGGCGGCCTTGAAAGGGATTATGGTCGTGAGTTTATATTATATTGATGCGCCACAGATTTGTACGTCACATAAATTTTCGTCAGTCACCGACACCGTTAAACCGATTGCGATGAAACTTTGGTGGATTGTGGGTTGTTGTGAGCATGCCATGCCGGGCAGGTTTATGATAAAAAAAATGTTTTGTCAAAAAAGGCGCATTGCAACGCATGCCAGGTACAGCTAGTTCATATAGCTGTTGCCCGCGACTCCGTCTGCGTGGACTTTAAAAAAGTATATTTCATCCAAATCCGTTCAGTCGTTTATGCGTGACTGAGTTGACAAACATCCAAACTTTGACATTTAAAATGTGGTTAGGATATTATACGTGGTAAAACTACACTTGAATTGTAATTATTTTAATATCTTAATATATAAAAATCCAGTGTCATGATATAATGTTCCCAGTGAACTCTTCACCACGTCAACCGATTTTGATGAAAGTTGGCATTTATGTGTAATTTGGTCCAACTTGAGAGGTAGGATAGTTTTTATGGCAGGACAATATCTGCCAGGTCAGCTAGTTTTTTTATACATTAACTTTATTATAATTTTCTATATAAATCTTGCGACAAAATTAAATTATTTTACCCGAACCAACATGTTAACAAAAGTAAATAAAAGCTTTATTTACTTTTACGTTAGCGTCAGCTTAATCGTACGTTTTTATACGAAATGAAGAAACCCGACGGAGTAAAGAAAGGAATTATAGAATAATCACTTACAGTAACCTAATTCTGTGACCCATCCACATGCGGTCGACTGCAGCTTTAAGGATAGATCCCATTAATTTATTATACAGAGCGTATTGAGATATGGGTCAGTTAAGGGACCTCCGGAACAATAAGCGATAGAAATTATAATGTTCTATGGAACATGTGTAGAACCATGTTGTCGAATTTAGAGATAAGAAAAACTGCATTCGTCGATTTTTAGGGTTCCGTACCCAAAGGGTGAAAACGGGACCCTATTACTAAGCCTACGTTGTCCGTCCGTCCGTCCGTCCGTCCGTCCGTCCGTCTGTCCTACCTATTTAGGGCTATAACTTTTGAACCGTAATAGCTAGGTAGTTGACATTTTCTCAGATTATACGTTATTACGGCGGATTTATTAACAAATAATAAAAATGCCAAAAATTTCAAAATTAGGGGGGGTTCTCAACAAGAAACTAGTTTTTATCAACGTTTTTTCTTCACGCTCTATCGTAAAAATGGTAATACATACAAGCGTCAAACTTACTGTGATTATAGAGCAAACTCTACAGAATAACAACAAATACTAAAAACCGGCCAAGTGTGAGTAGGTCTTGCGCTAAACGTCCCGGACAAAAAAGTTTTTTTTTCTAAGTTAGTAATGTTGTGTTCTGTGGTGGTGTGGTACGGAACCCTCGTTGAGCGAGTAGCCCGACTCGCACTTGACCGGTTTTATTTTTAAAACACAAACTACTCGGGAATCTAACCAGCATTTAAAAACCTCTTCTGAGCCATGTGGGCATGGCTACGGAACCATAACACATGGCTGGTTTTTTGAAAAATATCTTCACTGTACCTACAGATACACTTCTGTCACAGTTTTATAATAGTGTACGAGTAGACAATGTAGATTCTCCAAGTTGTTTCCTTAGTCTTGGAACCCTATACATGTTTTACCATTTTAAACTGCATTGCAAGGCTGCAGGTAGAAGTTCGGAGGTAAATACAATTTTATGGGTCACTAGTGACTCCTACCAGCTTTTCTACGCACGTGCTACATACGATGTTATCACCATTTTATTCCCCAGGTTAATATTGCGGAAGAGTTAGGAGTACTGAACAGAGAGCCCGGTTTCGCCTGCACTCACATCGCTATTGATATTGTTTTGGCAGTGTGGTGCTCTTTTCCATACTTAATGTACGAAATCACTCAAAACCTTTCCAGGTGACTCTATGGAGGATACTACTGGGAATGTTCCTCTATTGAAAAGGGAAGTACCTACTTCCGCTAGGCTAGGTATGATGCCTGGGGACCGGCCGTGGTCCAACAGTTCTTAGTTGGACCATGACCGGTTGGATATATATCGAATCTCTGTGATTATTTCTCTTGCGCGATTTATGTCTCGCATTTGATTTTAAACCTTATGTGTTATAGGTTACGAGTCACGTATTTAGGATGAACGTTGTCTTTGTATGGAGCATATTTCCGAGAGCGACGGTATCGCCATCTGCTGGCATCTTTGCTGTAACTTGTGGGTGTTGACATCTGTGGCAAGTCCCCACAACTCTTTAGTAAAACATCATTTTAATTCCTATTAGTTTTTCTGTCCTTTCTGTAATAGTCTTTGCACCAAACCTGGTTTATCTTTTGGTGCATTTTCATAAAGCATTCAGAGATAGACCACGCTTGTCATGAATTCCATCATATTTAGATGAAAGTGTCTCAAAGGAGCCTCTACATGTTGGACCTGTCCCCATGCAACAATCACCCGTGAAATGCCTTTTGAGATACAATAATAATAATTTAATCATTTAATTTAACATGGAAAGACAAAGCACCGCGTTGCTAACAAGACGCTGAAAACACTGCGTGGGAAAACGGACGTACTCACCAAGTGTGGACTCGTGATACCTAACAAACAAACGTACAAACGTCATGCGCCCATGCGCCACTTGCAGGGCGCAAGATAAGGGGCGCGGGCGCCGGGCGGTTGAAAGAGATTCTAGAGGTTTACATCTGTGGCTTGGAATAAATATGGACCTGCTTTTCATGTACTTACGAGTGAAAAGTAATGCTGTGTGATTTCTTTTTGAATGATTTGTAAAACAATTTTTAAGCATGCGAAGGCATTGTGGTAAATGTTTAAAGTGTCTCAATCACGCAATGCCGCTCTAAGTAAATTAGGCGATGGTGGCTCAATTTATGCGGTCGATGCCCTATACTATAGCTATAGGCTTGTCACCTATCTTAAAGTATGAGTGAGTAATAAATTGCTCCCTAAAATGAACTGAGAAAAACACGGAGCACTTTCGATCTGTCAGCTAAGTTTCTACGATCATCCGTCCAGTGTCTTTCAAGAATGTTTTTTTTTAATTGAAAATGGCTCGTTGGTTAGTGATGGTGGTCTAATTACTGTAATGTTTCCTAATTATTCCGGAGAGGTCACGTTACAAGCAGTATAGTATTGGTATAAAAGTCAAACAATGTCATCGATAGCATTCTAATTTATTTTGAACTTAAATAATATTTATTTACAACTCTCCGACCACTATTTAATTGTACTCATTGTACCTCTTCCCCGAGAACATTTGAGGAGGCATCATCATCACAGCGTTGCCATATTTCTTCATGAACTCAGCGTTAAACACTTCCCGCCTCTGATCATCCGGTTCTGACGTCGTCGAAGTCTTTGACTTCGCCATATTCTGTAGGTAAGACTCGTAAAGACTCATACGAGGTATCACCGAGTTATCCCGTCCTGGTTCTAAAGGCACATTTATAGTATCAAATGGTAAAGTCAGCATGAATTGACGTGGATCGCCGAAGTAAGGACTTCGATTTTCGACGGCGATTTCGGTGGCGTTTACTTGTTGCTGCGTTGTGATTTTTGTGCTTGTTGGTGACTCTGTGGTGGGGCGGTTGTCTTCGTCCCAGATGACTGAGTCCAGCCACCGGGCGAAGCTGGAGACTTTAGGGAACGCGTGGGTTCTGGAGTAGAGGGCGCAAGTGTGCAGGTAGGATGAGATGCCGATGAGGGTGTTGTTTTGAATGATTGCTCCACCGTTGTCTTTCTGGAAAAAATTAGACCTTTGTTAATAGCAATTTCTTGTACATTATAAAAGATGTCAGGGCAGGTTCAGAATAGTCCAGAAATTTGTCAAAATTAGTTGTTGGTCTCTTAGACAAAGTTGGTCAGTTTGATGGTCTAATCGTCCAGTGAAAAAAACCGTCAGCAATAGTCAGCATATTACGAAAGAAGATTCTGTTATGGTGACTGCAAGCACATGTGCAGTTTGAAACAGTGCAACCCTTTCATACTGCACACGAGCACGCAGGTCAGTACTCAATAGCTACACAAAATTGTTATGATTGGCCACAGGTGAGTCGACCCTCCGCTCGACACGCTTTCTATCTATCTCAGCAACTATGTGTAACATTGACTTACAAACTAATGGACGCCGGGACTCATACAAAATTCTCGAAAAAAGTGTCCCAGACTGACTTACGTAAAATAAACAAACTCAAAACATTGAAATTTGTTTCTCATTTTGCTTGTGTATTTTTCACAAATTTTACAGCACAGCGGCACGGCACCATAGACTTGTGCGTAGTCGTTCGATCTAACGAGGACTGGCGCTTACTTGTTACTCTTTATGCGCTTTGACATTCTTTTAGTACATACACATTTGAGCGCGGACCCGACGTGACTTTCTACCAACAACTTTTTATGCTAATAAGCAATAAGCAGACCAATACTTACTCTGCAGAAGTGCCTGTTGGGGTCTTGCACGCCTCCCATACAGATGTAATGGCCAGGCAGGAGCTTTGTGTACGTCTCACAGATGATGGCTTCTATGACTGGTGCGTTGACCACTCTCATGTGCTGTGGACGACAATTTTATGTGAACACGAGCATTTACCCGCGACTTCGTCCGCATAAATTATATACCAGATTTTAAGTCAGATCATAAGTATATTTCATTCATTCATTCATTCATAAGCTATCAAACAAAAAAAGTTTCATCAAAATCGGTTCAGTAGTTTTTGCATGATGCTCGAACAAACAAACAGAGAAACAAACAAACAGACAGACAAAGTCAAAAAAATTGTGATTTGGGATCAGGGACACCTAAAAACCATATCGTAATCTTTTTTTTTTTGTAAATATCTTCAATGTACAGACACACTTCTGTTACAGTTTTATAATAGTTTAGATGTATTACAGGATTTTCAGGTATAACGCTTTACCTGAGTAGGTCCCTGCGGTATACATATCTTCATTAATATTAATCACATGTGTTGCACGATAGAGCTGTTACGTTATACAGGGTACCTCTGGTAGGTACAGCAGTTTTGTATGAGACAGCTGATTTTTTTCGCGTATCCTGAGGTTATCTCCATAGTGAAAGTTGTTCAGTTTGATGGTCTCAGTTCACCGTTTGAGTATTTGCTAGGCTGTTTCTTACACCCTGTATAGTATAATGTCAGCTCTCCCACACCGTTTCGGCACAGTATAAGAAAGAGTATCTGGTACTATATACAGTGCGGATACTCCCCGCCTCACCACAAAGTTTTTGCCTCACCTCCTCTTGGTTAGAATATATATTTTTTTGACAGTATAATAATGTAAGTACAAGGACAATAATAGTTATATATCACACGCACTTAGTCAGTATAGCACATGCCTACCTCTTCTTGTCATTTTTTCCCATTTCCGATCCCATTGAGTCACGTCAGATCAATCGAGCGCGGTATGCGGAGGACGGGGCCCGGCACTGCGCTTTTTTGGTACCGCGCTGCGCGCGGGTAAGTCAGTACAGGGGACGCCCCCCCCCCCCCCCCCCCGGCTCCCGCTCACCGCTCTCGATTGGCCTGTCGCATCCGCTGAGCTCACCAGTATATTGTTTTTACTGTCATGGGTTATCATCTTCAGCCAGTTCTAGACCACTGCTGGACCTATGCTCCCACCCCAATACACATTACACGTCACCGCATTTGGACATCCCTGACATTACTACAACCCGGGCGAATGAACTTGGCACCTGGCTCGCACATGGCTCGGAATAAAAAACTCGGAAAACTCGGAAAGAATAACTCAAAAATGTTGAGCGCAGGGACACGTGCAACGGTAACTGTCCCGCGGGGGGTAGCAGGAGGGGTGTCGAATTCCGAGCCACGTGCGGCCAGGTGCCAAATTAATTCGCCTGAGTATACTCATTATTTCTACTAACCTTGAAATTGTCAGTTGCGCGCGCGCCACCGTCGCGTGAGGTCGAAATCGTGAATTGCACTAACGTTAAGCGCATCCTTACGTACCTATACCGAGTTTCTAAATGTTAATCGCGTTGGATTTAAATGTGCCAATATGACGAATCAGAACAATCTGATAGTAAATGAATTGTTGTGCTTTGTGCAGTGTAAATCGGAGGTTATGGACGAACAAAGTTTATTACAAATATGTGAATCAAACTTTTCGGAAAAAGACGTTGATGTAGCCAGGGATATTCTCGTTCAAGCTTCACTTTTGCGTAATTTGAGAAAAGGTGAGGGGAAAAAGAAGAGGATCCTGCAAGACATCGTCAACGTCATCAAAGAAACCGACTCGACCCTGCTGCCCGTGTTCGTCGCGAAAGATCTGCATCGCCTTCCTCCAGTCACTTTCGACCATATCGACGCTGTATCGCTACTGAAAGACATAATTGCCCTCAAACAGGACGTTCTGAAAATTCGGTGCGATTACGTGAAGACGGCGGATATAGCAAACCTTCAAGAGGAAGTTCTTAACATCCAAACGAACTTATTACAGCAACAACGACCTCTTAATACAAATACTGCTGCGAACAAATCCAAAAATTACAGCAGGAAAAGCGATTTGTATGAAGGCAGATCAAGATTGAGAAACCTAGAAGAGGGTAGTGTGAGTGAGTCCCTAACGGTCACCGCTGCGTCGACCGCAGCGCCACCGCCGCCTCAGCGAGTTGCGCGGCCGCGGCCGCGTCAAGCCGGTGGCGCCACTGGGGCTGCGGGCCGTCCCCACACCCACACCGCTGCGTCGACCCCGCCGGCGCCGCCGCCGCCGACGCACTCCCACAGTGCGACGCCCGCGCCGCCGCCGCCTGATCCGCCTACGCCGACGCACTCCCACAGTGCGACGCCCGCGCCGCCGCCGCCTGCTCCGCCTACCCCGCCTACCCGATTCGGCCCTGAAAATAAAAGAAACTCGCGCGCAACTAGTAGCCCAATAAGAAAATTTGACCAGAATACATTTAACGATACAATCCTTGACGAAAGTTTCAAAACTGTTGTGCACAGGAAGACTAAATACAGGGAAATAAAAAGGAGGAAAAATTACAATAAACAAGGAATAGCTACACTCACGTCGAACAAAATCAAAGTAGTGCCTAGATTTTCCTATATCTACGCATCTAGATTCCAACCGGACACGTCTGAAAAAGACATTCAAGAATTTATACAGGAAAGTGGCAAAGCTGCACTGAAAGTTGAAAAACTGACTTCCTACATAAAGACAGATTTTTCGTCATTTAAAATAACGATTGACCAGACTCAGACAAATCTATTTTTGAGCGAAGAATTTTGGCCCAAAGGGGTTGTGTATAGACGTTATAAAAACAAACGTCAATCAAAGGCTTCCCCCGCTAAGAACAATAGCACGAAATGAGGAAATCAACCTTAGCTTCCTTCAACTGTAAAGGCCTAAAACGAAATATACTACAAGTCCGTGACTTATGTAAAACAAATGACATAGTTGTTCTACAAGAACACTGGCTTATTCCTGACGATGTGGATTTTCTACAGAATATTCATCCTGACTTCAGTTACCACGGTGTATCCGCAGTGGATACGTCCGTGGGCGTTTTGAAGGGCCGCCCTTATGGAGGAGTCGCCGTGATGTGGAGGACATCGTTGTTTCCTTGCGTAACGCCGATCGACACGGGGTCGACTCGTGTGGTTGCCGTGCGCGTGCAACTAGCGACCGACCGGAGCTTCATTCTCATGACAGTATACATGCCTACTAGCTGTGAAGATAACGTACCACTGTTTACTGAGTGCCTGGCTGTCATTAGTGCGGTGATTGAAAGCAATAGTGAAGAAAATGTGATATGTGTTGGTGACTTTAATGCGGATGTGTTAAAAGTGCATCACATATTTGGACGAGAGCTAACTGCATACTGTGAGGACCAGGACTGGGTATGTGTTGACATTTCTATCTTAGGAGCGGCTTCTAATACATATACGTATCGCAGTGACGCACACCATACGACTAGCTGGATAGACCACTGTGTCGTAACGCAGGCAGCTTGTCGCATGTTTACGGGTGCTCGCGTTCTGAATGATGTTTACGGTTCTGATCACTTTCCTCTTGTACTTGACTTTAATATAGATGTAGTTCTGCCGAAAATTGTAAATCAGAGTGAACAGAGAGTGAACAGGATAATATGGGGCGATAGATCATCAGACCAGATACGTTGTTACGCTGAGCTATGTGATAAATATATCAAATCACACACATGGCCTGTGTTATCGTGTTCACAAGGTGACTGCACAAACTCTTACCATAAAAAAGCAATAGATGAAATGTATACTCTGTTGATTGAATGTATAACCAAGGCCGCCATTCGATCCTATGTGGGTAAGGATAAAAAATGTAAAAGGTATGTTACAGGCTGGAACTACCATGTAAGGGACTGCCATGTTGACGACAGCACTGTTGCTGACAGATATCTGTCCGGTGCAGGGGTCAAATTGGACGTTACTCAGTCTTGTCGAGAGGCCATGGTGCAGCGATTAAACTTGGCCCTTGAATCTGTGTCCGACTGGGGTGATACTAATCGGGTCAGTTTCAACGCAAGCAAAACACAGGCGTGCCTTTTCTCCACAAAACGGAGTCCCTTCGCTTTGGCCCCGACTTTCCGAAATGTGTCCATACCGATAGCTGATCGCCTGGAGCTCCTTGGCATTAACATATCGTCCGATCTGAATTTCGGACGGTACATTGAGTCCATGGCGAAAACCGCAGCGAAAAAACTGGGCGTCCTCTCGAAGGTCAGACGGTACTTTACTCCGGGACAGCTTCTACAACTTTATCAAGCACAAGTCCGATCGTGTATGGAGTACTGCTGTCATCTCTGGGACGGGTCTGCCCAATACCAGCTGACCGCGCTGGACTCAATCGACAGGCGTGCCAGGAAGCTCATAGGTGATCCAACCGCGGTGGCGCAGCTACAAAGTCTTGAGCATCGTCGCAAGGTAGCCTGTCTGTCTGTTTTTTATAGGATACATTTCGGAGAGTGTGCGACTGAATTACACGATCTGATACCACCGTCTCCCTTTCATCTGCGGGGGACGAGACGCAGGCTGGGTTTCCACCCTTATGTCGTTGACTTACCAGCAATTCGTACGAAGAAGTTTGCTTCCTCTTTTATAATGCGCACGGCTAAGGAGTGGAATGCCCTGCCTGCGGACCTGTTCCCTGAGCAATACAACCTGGGCCTCTTCAAGGCGAGAGTGAATAGGCATCTTTCTAGGTAAGCATGCTACATCTTCGGCCTCATCATCACTCAACATCAGGTGAGATTGGGGTCAAATGCTTACCTATCACACATAAAAAAAAAAAAAAAAAAAAAATGTGGCTGCTAGGCAGGCCTACCAGACCTGGCTCCTATATGGTAGCCCCTCGCAGGGTACATTGTTTGATGAAATGTGTAAAACAAGAAAAGACTTCAAAAATAAACTTAAATGGTGCCAATCCAATGAGAATAAGATTAAAATGAATATAATAGCTATGTACAGATATCGAAAGGATTTTGCTAATTTCTGGAAAGAAACTAACAAGCTTAATTATAAAACAAAAATACCGGTATCAATAAACGGTAGTCAGAATCATTTCGATATTGCTAACATGTTTTCCAGTCAATTTAAATCTGTAAGTCGGCTAGATAAGCCTAGCGGTAGTGATAAAACGAGTGTGGAGTCACCGGGGCCGGGAGAAGCGGCCGCCGCTGCCCCCGCCGCGCTCCCCCACTGCGCCGCCGCCGCCGCCGGCGCACTGCATCTGCACGTGACCGCGGATCAGCTGTTCAAGTGTGTAAAGAGCATGAAGCGCGGCAAGTCTCCCGGCCACGACGGCCTCAGTGTTGAACACATATTGTATGGCAGCCGTTTATTATATGAGAAATGTACTATTCTTTTCAACTCATGTATAGATCATGGTTACTTACCCGGGGAACTTATGAAAACGATTGTAGTTCCGATCATAAAGAATAGGACTGGTGATGCTTCTAGTATGTCTAACTATAGGCCTATATCGTTGGCAACAATAATTTCAAAAATTTTTGAAAGAATTTTAAATGTACACCTAAACGAAGACAATATTCCATTGCATTCCGCTCAGTTTGGCTTTCGTAAATGTCATTCTACTGACATGGCAATCTTTAGTCTGAAAAACACCGTTCAATATTATGTCTCAAAAAACACAACAGTATACGCATGTTTTTTAGACCTAAGTCGCGCATTTGACACTATAGACTACAACTTGCTGTGGGGTAAACTTAGTCTAAAAACCAAAGTTCCGCAGAAAGTTATTAATCTACTACAGTATTGGTACGATAACCAGGCAAATCAGGTTAGGTGGGGAAACTCGCTTTCACACACATACACGCTTAATTGCGGCGTAAGACAGGGTGGACTTACGTCACCAGTCCTATTCAACCTTTACATGGACGAACTGATCGAGGAGCTCAGCAATACCAGGGTCGGATGCCACGTGGGTGGCGTGTGCGTCAATAACATGAGCTACGCGGATGACATGGTATTGCTGAGTCCCTCTATCTCAGGTCTCCAAAAACTCCTGTCAATATGCGAAAAGTATGCGTGTGTACACGGCCTAACTTACAACGTTAAGAAAACCGAAGTTATGATTTTTAAATCCGGGAACGGACCTATAAGTACCATACCGCTAAAACTCTGTGGTAGCCAGCTAGCAGTAGTCGATAAATTTAAATATTTAGGTCACTTTCTAACGAGTAATCTCAAAGATGACGATGACTTGGAAAGGCAGCGGCGTGCCCTAGTCATCAGAAGTAACATGTTGGCGAGGCGGTTTACACACTGCTCCACTCAAGTAAAGGTGACCTTATTCAAGGCGTACTGCCAGGCGTTCTACACCAGCCAGCTGTGGAGTAGCTACACGAGGGGTACCTTCAATACCCTTCGTGTACAGTACAACAACTCCCTCAGAGCTATGCTCGGTCTACCATGGCGGTGTAGTGCGTCTGGCATGTTCGCTGAGAATGGGGTCGCTGACATTAACGTGTTATTAAAAAGGATAAGATCCTCTTTTCATAAACGGCTATACTCCTCGACAAACCCAATTGTACAAGTTGTATATAGACATATATATCAGTTTGAGACGGGCTATGCTACTTATGTACCATAGCGGGTCTCAAATTGATGTACTTAACATACAATATATAGAATGAACATAGAACTATGTTAATATTTTATAATATTAATCATTGTACCTATAATTATAATAATTGACGAATTGCATTGCAAGGATATATATGGGTCGCCTGTACTTATAGGTTTTATGTGCCTGAAATAAACAATTTTTATTTTTATTTATTTATTTAATATAACCTTTATTTATTTAAGCAATTAAGTCGAAAACCCACAATCCTCGGCTGTGAGAATACACACTTGAATAACGATAAGATGTCGAGTAGATGATATTAATGAATTGAAGATTCGGGACTTGGGATCGTCAAGGGGAATCAGTTGGAGATTAAACTAATCCTACTTGAATTTGATTGAACAAATTATTGAGTTACATTTATTTGATATCGAAATATTGATCGGAATTTATGAATCAGTTACATTAGATGTGATAACTTTTAAGAACCATATTAAAATCATTCTTATTGAATGTCTAAAGAACATGATTAATTTATTTGTGCCAATCAATTTGTATAATAGGTTTCCCAGTGTATCGGTTTCATGTCGAATGCTTTAAAATTGTTTGTATGAAAACTGTATTTTTATTTTAGTTTTTTTGTCTGATAGAAATTACCAACACACACGATTTTTATTGATCAAACAGCGCATTAAGAACGGATTTAACATATTAAGAAAGGACTTATCGTCAAGAAAGGCCTTAACGTTAAGAATGGATTTCACATGTTAAGAAAGGACTTAATATGTTAAGAAGGGACTTAACATGTTAAAAAAGTACTTCGTTACTAAAGGACTCAATGTTAAGAATGGACTTAATATGTTTAGAAAGGACTTAACGTTAAGAAAAGACTAAACATGTACAGTCCTTACGTAGCACAAAGACTTACGCCAGTGGGTGTCCAAGCGATGATGGTTGCCAGGTAGCCCAACGACACCTCCTCGTCGAAGCTGGGTAGTCGCACGGCACGGACCCTGGCGTTGAACTCCAGTGGACTGTCCAGCTTGACGGCTGATACCTTCAGGTCGAAGTTGTTTATCAGCATTTTTATCTGTGAAATTAAATTGAATACGTATTAAAGCAGATCATACATGACAACATCATCATCAGTATGTATGACATCCTGCTTCAGGACACAATCATATTATTACATTCTATACATTAACGTTGGAATCGGGGTCGTTTTAAAGCCGAAACAGGGTACTTCAGACTATTAAACTGAACAACTTTCACTATAAATCGCGAAAAAAGAAATCAGCTGTTCCATAGACAATGTCAATAGGTTATACAGGGTGTTAGTGAAAACAGTTGTACAAAGATTTTTTTTAGTCTAAATCTTTGCAGTTGTACTACTTTAAGGGGTGATTGTACCCAAGATAATGAAAAACTTTCCCAATGAAACCTACAGGAAATTCGCAAAACAAAATTTCGACTTTTCATACAAAAGTTCGATCAGCTAATTGCATTTAGTATGGAAAGTCGAATGTTTTTTTGCAAATTTCCTCCCTGTAGACAAAAATGTATTTTTTGAGAACCTCCACCGTTTTTTGTATTGTTTTCGTCGGTTAAAAATAGGTTGTTTCATTCAAAACTGCAGTAGTTACTTGACTCAAATGTTTGGGACAGCAGATTATTTTTTCAACTTTTTTTATAGTGAAAGTTGTTCAGTTTTATGGTCTAAACCACCCTTATAAATATTACCTAGGTACTAGGGTCAAATTAAAGATTGAAAAATTAAGTCTCGGGCGGGACTTGAACCCGCACTCTTCCAAACCGGGGAATTGCGTTATCCAATTTCGCCACCGAGCCCACTAGCCAGAGAACGAAATAAGGGTAATTTGTGTTTTGTTACACCTTGTATAAGTAATCCACAAATTGTTTTAGAAATAAAAGCTTATTTACGTCTCTTTTCTAAAATCCTCTATCTCAAATAATCCCTAAACCTAACCTAGAACAACAAACACAATCTTACACGAAAAAAGCCAGCAAAATAAGTGATAACTCGCCGCCTAGTGGCCTTGCCAACAAAATTTTACGACGCCCCAGTAAGAAGGGAGACATTACGAGAAGCCACACGTCTCGTAAGGAATTCCGACCCGTGTGGAACGACCCGCTATATCGCTACGTGTGTATTTTTCCACCTGTTAACGCAATGCTTTGAAGCGTGATGAAATTCGAGCTTGAATTGAATGTTCTGACGATTCTCATTTTGTTTCGATATTGTTTTTGATTGAGTTTAAAATTTTATTGGATATTGTTTGTTGTGTATTTTTTTCTAACTTAAGGCTGCACCGAGCCTATGGTGCTGCCCCAAATCGTTATTTTTATTATTTCTTAACAATTAAACATTATTTCCAAAAAAACAAGAATGTCACAGTGTAGTCTTGATTGGCTTACATTTTATCGAAACATTACGGATTACTATGTTTTATGCTTGTAGCTATTATCGTGGAAACTTATAAAATGTATCAATACAATAAAATACCTTAACCACAGTTCCTCCTTTATTGTTATACGAACTGCCGACTCTCATTGTGTAATTCTTTAGATTCTTGTGCGTCACGTACGACGAAATGACGTCCCTGAAACAAACAATTTATTGAAGGTTTATTTGAAGAGAATGACCAAAAAAAAAACATTAAAAATACCGTAATTTCAATTGATTCGACTACATTCTTTAAATTAACGAAGATTAAATCCTGTGACTAATTAACATGGTGATAACGCTTTAAGAATCCGTTACGGCGATTTCCAATTAGTGAATTGGGGTCATCATCATCATATCAGACGATAGACGTCCACTGCTGGACATAGGCCTCCCCCAAAATGGGGGGGATTTGCCATAATCGCCACGCTTGGCAGGCGGATTGGCAATCGCAGTTGGATTGAATGTGTGTACTCAGAGGATGCTGCTGCCCATCCTCCGGTAGATCCCTTAGTCGCCTTTTACGAATTTCAAAATTTTAGTATGCAGTTTCCGGGCTGTGCCAACGTTGAAACGTTCCCAACAAAGGAATAAAGGGAAATTTGCAGAAAAAAAATTAGCTTTTCATACAAACGTTCGATCAGCTGATTGCGTTTAGTATGAAAAACCAAATATAATTATATTTTTTTGCTTATTTCCTATATACACCACTAGTTTTTAATTACTAATATAACTTTAAGGGTGTATTCAGACATTGAATCTAAATAACTTTCCCAAAGAAACATGGGTCGAAAAACGAGAAATTTTTTTGGACCTTCCATAGAAAATCGATCGGCCGATCCGCACTTTTGTATGGAAGGTCCAAAAAAATTTCTCATTTTTCGACCCATGTTTCTTTGGGAAAGTTGTTCAGATTCATGGTCTGAATACACCCTTAAAGTTATGTTAGTAATTAAAAACTAGTGGTATATAGGTTTCTTAGCCAAAGTTGTCCAGTATCATAAGGACAATCACCCCTTAGGGTAATGCAACTGTTTACGCGAACACACTGTATAATCGAAAACTTTTTTGGTAGTTTCTTGTTTTTTATTGGTTCAGAAGAAGTTTACTTCATTCCAAATAAGGACGACAAGATTTTCCGATTCCTATTTAGCTTTCTGGAATTCAGATTACCAAATATAATTTATTATACTATACTAAATATAATTTATTATACCATACTAAATATAATTTGTTATACTATACTAAATATAATTTATTATACTATTGTTTGTGTTTCAAATCTCTGTTTCTGTCATGCAAAGAAGCCTTAAAATAGCTTTAAAATTTCGTTGCTATTTGGAATGGAGTATAGACCAAACATATTTTAAGATAACGGTCGCATTGTCTCATACCATCTTTTAACCCTCGCATTTCAACTGACCCGTTTCAAGAAGCGACATGTTGGTCCCAGATTATGTCCGAATGGCGGAAAGATATCTTGGGTTTCGGATCTTTGCCTTATTGTTGGATTTTCAAGTATTGCTTGCTGACCCATATCACTTGTATGGACGGTTTTAGCATAAATTTGTAATGCCGTTTAGTCAGGATACATTTTGATATCCTATCCTGGCTTAAACGATTAGGAATTATTTTATTCACCGTGGAATTGGAGTAGTTTTGAAGCTGGAAGAAGGTGATATGACACCAGTAGTAAAATCTATTGGAATGGAGAAAAAAAAGATTTAAAAAAGAAATATATTTTTTTTAGAAAAACTCAGAATGTGTGAGAACCATTAGTAAGCTTTTCCATAGAGTAAATAAATTATACACAACAGAGGGTCAATGCCCATACTGAGAAAGTTGCCACCTTCTTATATGAAAACTCGTGCACAGCGCCGGTGGTGAGTAACGGTACTACAGAAATGTTTAATTACGTTAAAATAAATGTTAAACACATTTGTTATTAAAATTTTTAAGAAAATGAATCTATATAATTTATTTCTGTGGAACAAAACTCAAATAATAGTGATCTAATAACGTTTAATTAAGATTTATCTCTCGTTCAGGCCAGTAGCGACATCTGTTTGCGCCAAGACTATACTAAATCTAAAATGTATCCAGACATGACTTTTCTTATCGCGCTGACAAAATGCCGGGTTTACACGCTTGCGCAAGCTCGGGGAAGTTCACTGTACATCGACTCGTCTGTAAAATGATTGTTACTATTTAACTTTATAGAAGCGTCAATTTACAGCGACCTTCCTACGCTTGCGCAAGTGTGTAAGCCCGGCAAAGCAAGCCGACTAATAAGAGTTAATCCTCCATTAAATCTCTTGCTAGTTTTAACTACGTCAACAAGACAAAAAGTGACAGCAAGAGATTTAATGGAGGATTAACTTTAATGAGCGTTTCTGCAACTGAGCGTCAATGTGTTGGCATCGCGCCTGCCTACGTTAATTGTGCTACTACGGGTTCAAGACGTTTTCGAACACGGCTTTCTCTTATTTTCCTTTTTTGGGTTCCGTACCCAAAGGGTGAAAACGGGACCCTATTACTAAGCCTACGTTATCCGTCCGTCTGTCTGTCCGTCCGCCCGTCCGTCCGTCCGTCTGTCCTACCTATTTAGGGTTGTAACTTTTGAACCGTAATAGCTAGATAGTTGAAATTTTCTCAGATTACTTTATTACGGCTGATTTGTTAACAAATAATAAAAAGGTCAAAAAGTTAAAAATTAAAGTTCTCAACATGAAACTAGTTATTATAAACGTTTTTTCTTCACGCTCTATCGTTAAAACGGTAATACATACAAGCGTCAAACTTATAGTGTGATTATAGAGCAATCTCTACAAAATAACAACAAATACTAAAAACCGGCCAAGTGTGAATCGGTCTTGCGCTAAAGGTCCCGAACAAAAAAAGTTTTTTTTTATAAGTTAATAATGTTGTGTTCTGTGGTGGTGTGGTGCGGAACCCGAGTCGGGCTACTCGCGCACCGGCGCGAGTAGCCTGACTCGCGCTTCACCGGTTTTATTTTATTTTTTTAACGACTTTCATACAATTTTATCATCGTAATTAATTCTACTACTGATGGCATATCCTGATGGCTTCAAAACTAACCCGATTCCACAGTATATAATTACTGTGTACTCGATTTCGTTGCAGCTTTAATAACGTGTATTTCTTTATTTTGAGTCAATGTACATAAACTCTTGACTTGCTCATTACTTTTAATGGGTAAAACAGGAGTCTCCTGTGAACACCGAAGCGTACACGGAAACCGTAAATGCAAGCTATCTAAAAACATGTCTTTTATGTCATGATATCCTATTAGATGAAGATAGATATTACTCACTAAGCTGTTCAGTATGAGAGCGCTGCACATGTACGTATTGTTTTTCTGTATGTCATGACCACCTAGTAGATGAAGATATAAAGGGTTTAACAAAACACCACTCACGCGTCAAAACACTTTGCCTCTGTCAGCGTCCAGTAGCTTTTCAGTATGACAGCGCTGCACCGTGTTGTCTTCTGTATGTCATAAGTTCATGACCTCCTAGTAGATGAAGACATATTATACTCACGGGTCAAAGCACTTTGACTCTGTCAGCAACCAGTAGCTGTTCAGTATGACAGCGCTGCACATGTACGTGTCGTTCTTCTGCATTGACGCGGCGTAGGGCCGTTGTGTGACCTGAGTGACAGCTGCACCGATGTGTTCCTCACTGTCTTCCATGTCATGGTCTCCTGGTACAAGGGGAATGAATGTTTAGTCATCGTAGTAGTTTAAATTCCATTGTCGCGACATGGACCATATTATGAATAAATAACCAACAGAGACAAAGCTTAGAGCCCGTGACGATCCGACTTTCGTTATTTTATAAAACCTTGAAAGTTTATCTGTGTATGTCGTCCCTAATACAGGTAAAAACGATCCATGACTTTGAAGTTTGAGTCATGGTGGCTTTGGCAGGTAGCAGGTTAAAATTGTCTGGCCAGGGGTTGGAAGTATCAAAACTGTCGGGCTTATCATTCCTACCTGTGTTGGGAGCATGCGCTGAGAAACTTTCAGCTTTTAAAAAATAACGAAGGTCTGATCATCACGGGCTCTTGGACATCACGCTAGTGGCACGGAATATTTAAGAGTACAACAAGAGGACAATTAAGGGGAGACATTGGGCAAGCGGGTTACGTGATTATTTTATGCGCTTACGCTATGGCCAGGCCAATCAAAGGCCAGGCCAGCAATTTGGTGCGCTCAGAGCTTTGTCTCAACAAAGCTCTGAGCGCACCAAATTGCTCAAGTGACGCGTCCGCCCAATGTCTTCCATAAGATTGTCCACTAGCGCGATTGTTCGAAGCTTTGTTTGTGTAGAATATTTACTCATGTCGTCACGGTTGATTAATGATTCAACAAAACAATATATATCCATCCATAACGACATATCTCTTTCCCAGTGGGGTAGGCACAGCCTAGGTAGGGCGCGCGAGCCAGGTGCTTTTTTTTTTTTTATTGTTCAGTACAGTTGTTCCATTAACTACGATCTTATAATACCTTTTTCGTCTCATTCATATCAATACAATCTTTACACATGCCTGTCGGGCTATCAGACAACTATGGAGAACCACGAATTCAGCCACTCTTAAGGCCCTATGGTAGGGTAGGACGAAACACCTTGGCGGCATCTTTAATTTTTCATGTTTCGACTAGATTTATACAATTTACCGAAACCAAAGTATTAGTGTAGTAAGTAAGTAAGTATTCTTGGATAGTTTATCTAGTGAAATCATCAATTGAATAGACGATTGGAATTACTTCACTCGATAGAAAATCGTAACAAAGATGACGTATTTTCTTATATTTTTATACATTTTTCTCGTGTTCTTCAAGTTCTTCTAGAACTTAAAATAGTTTCCGATTTTATATTTACACTCACATATTCACCATTAGTTTATCTAGTGAAATCATAAAAAGATCGATAATTAAAGTATTTTTGTTAACTCTTTTATATATAGGGTGTAACAAAACACCCTAGTAATACTTAAAGGGGATGCTTCAGACCATCAATCTGAACAACTTTCACTGTGGAGCCAACGTCGAGAAAAAATAAAAAAAATCTGCCGTCCCATACATTTGAGTCGAGACAGTACTGCAGTTTTGTATGAAAGTGCGGATTTTTTTTCGCGATTTCGAAGTTGGCTCCATAGCGAAAGTTGTTCAGTGTGATGGTCTGTAGCACCCTCTTAAGTATTACTAGGTGTTTTGTTACACCCTGTATACGGCACGCGCACGCACTTTTCTTGTCACGCGCTGTAGGAAGTAATAACAAAGCTGGGCAACAATATGGATAATCAAAGCGTGAGAATTTATCGCTGGAAGTGATGTTACGAAGTAATCTATGGCGACGAACTAATTATTAAAATTTTTATGTATTCAATATCTATCAGAATCATTAACGAAATACGAAACAAGGCTTTTATTATAGTAAACTCTAGAGAACCAATTTAATAAATCCCAAACTCTCAAATTACTCAAACATTTTAAATCGACATGGAACATTCATAAACAAATTACGTTCAATCCCCGAAATAGGATTATCTACAACACAGGCTTTGAAACCACGCAGTTCTACTAACACCAACTAACCAAATTTGACATAGTTTCCAAGTAAATATTGTGGGATAGGGTTTCCCAAACTTTCGTGTAGTATATGAATACGTGGGGTGTTAACGGTGCAATTCGGAATTCTGTAACACTGTTACATACTATAATGGTACCGATTCGGACTGTGCCACGACTTAACTAAATTTATTCCTGTCACTTTCTAAAATAAGATTATGAAAAGAGACAGAAAACCAACAACTGACTTTAGTGCTGTCAAAGTGACGTTACACGCCCAAAAACGCCTTAAATAAGATGGCGTACATTAAGATGGCATCTTATTTTGGGCGTGTAACGTCACTTTGACAGCACCTAAAGTCAGTTGTTGGTTTTCTGTCTCTTTTCTCAATCTTATTTTAAAAAGTGACAGGAATAAATTTAGTTTAGTTAAGTCGTAGCACAGTCCGAATCGGTACCATTATAGTATGTAACAGTGTTACAGAATTCCGAATTGCACCGTTAACACCCCACCCCACAGAACTGTCCAATTCGTGTGTATCGGATTCGCATCAAAGAATTGGCGATTGGTTTAGTTCATAATGGTCGTACGGAACCGTCTCGCACTTGGCCAGTTTTTTATCGATAGAGCAGGCGGTTTTTTATCGATAGTCGATATAAGTACTGCTCGTAACGCATACAATATTAGTTTGAGAACCAATGTAATGCTATAGAATAATTTATATTTACATTGTTTAGTAGCTGGATATTATTGATTGTATTCGTAGACTGAATTCGTACAATATCAAATAGTAATTTATTCATGAAACTGTAATACCTATTTGGATAGCGTAATGGATAGATTAGGCGATACGGCGTACAAACCATTTGTGTAATAAGCTCTTTTTAAATTACTTTTTGAAATAAGTTCCAAAGCGAAGGGAACAAAGGGATACATTTTGTGAAACGGGTGTTTTGCGATAGGTTAGAAGATCAAACCTTAGACAATTTATATAGGGACTCGCCTTGTGGTAGCATTTCCCCTCTTCCACGGTATAAGAACAATTGATCTTGCGCATTTACACCTAATTTTATACCTTATCAATATACAAGACAGCCTATAATAGCAAAACAATAATTTTGAACTTAGAACGTATCACACGAGACTACTTTTCATGATTTTTAACATTCAAAATTAGAATCTAAACTAATGGGGAATAAAATCCAAAGTTGCGGATTTCATGTTACCTCGCCCCTCGCAAAAAGTGGCAGAAATGTTTCTTAGTAGAATGACACGCGTAACTCGTCCCTATATAAATTGTCTAAGGATCAAACTGAACAACTTTCACTGTAGGTGGGTTTTCGCGATTTCGATATTGATCCCATAGTAAAAGTTGTTCAGTTTGATGGTCTAATCCACCCTCTTAATAGTTTATTTGTATTTTTGTATCACCTTGTATTTCTGAATACATATACTTTATTCTTTAGAATATCTCTGATTATTTATCCCCATAGGGAACACAGACGTAAGCATTAATATCATGCTAGTAGACTTTATTATTTTTCACACCACCCGCTCGAAAATGGAACATTATATGTCATGTAACTCGAACCTAAAGCAAGTCATTATAGCCCTGGGTCGAGCCGGGCAATAATATTGTACTGAATTTCATTATAACCCGCTGGTCAATAATGAGATTTGAATATGGAACCGCATCCACAGATTATTTAATAGTTACTACGATCCTTACTTAAAATTCGTATGAAAACCTGTGATGAAAACTAATTATGGAGACAGGCACCAAAAAGAACTTAATTCGAAATTTGAACTGGCCACCACGAGTATTGAACACAAAAAAAGAAAAAAAGGCGCGGATCATAAAGGTATCATCTTTATGGCGCGAATACTGCATATCTCTGTACTTGCTCTGTACCTATTATTGCCTTCCTATTGCTACGAACAAAGTAATAAAAAAATATTACATTGTCTTTCCACAACTGGAGTGCGATTTTTGAATCTCATTCGCTGAGTTCAGCAGTTGAAAATGTCAAAATTACTATGGAAATACGCATCTTTCTACTGCTGATTTGACTTTCAAAAATCGCACTCCTGGAGTATGACTTTTTAATGTCAAATCAGCAGTAGAAAGATGCACGTCTCCGTAGAAATATTAACATTTTCAACTGCTGAGTTCAAAGAAAGTTTCAAAAATCGCACTCCAGGAGTGCGATTTTTGAATCTCATTCGATGAGTTCAGCAGTTGAAAATGTATGGAGATGCATATCTCCATAGTTACTTTGACATTTACAACTGCTGAACTCAGCAAATGAGATTCAAAAATCGCACTCCTGGTCTAATGTTTCAAATGTCTACTTTCACTTTTAATTTAATAAAATAGTTTTTCTAAATACTATACTATTGAACACTAATACTTTGTTATAAACTCTAATAAAAGAATTGGTTTCTAACCATAGAGAATTTACACGCTCCCCTGGGTTTCTAACAGTATTGCTTTTTATTTTCTCGCGGAGGGTGTGAAAAGTAGAGTATGGTCCTCGGGGATAAACGTGTTTTCATCTTGGGCGAGCTTGAACCCCTCGCTTCACTCAGGATTCTAGTCTTAACTCCCTCGCTTCGCTCGGGAGTTAACTCTAAACTCCCTCGCTACGCTCGGGAGTTAACCCTAGATTCCCTCGTTACGCTCGGGATTCAATATCGCGCCCGTGATGAAAGACACTGCTTTATCCCCTTGGTACATAATCTACTATTAAATACTATTAAAAATTCAAGACTGAAAGCAAGTAAAAAGTGTTCGTTGTTTTGCTCCAAAAATAATCGAATTTTTAAAACCTAAGCCACAATTCAAAAGACTTATCATACTGTAAGCAGTTGATAAGTTTACGTAGTGTTTGAACAAGACAGGCCGGAAAATCGAATCAAAACTTTGGAAGCTTCGGCATTGCGATATGAATTATAATGTTCTCTCTTTAATGGGCTTGGTAACCAATCGATATTGGTATTTTTAGGGTTCCGTACCCAAAGGTTGAAAACGGGACCCTATTACTAAGCCTACGTTGTCCGTCCGTCCGTCCGTCCGTTCGTCCGTCCGTCTGTCCGTCCGTCTGTCCGTCCGTCCGTCTGTCCTACCTATTTAGGGCTGTAACTTTTGAACCGTAATAGCTATATAGTTGAAATTTTCTCAGATTATGCGTTATTACGGCGGATTTGTTAACAAATAATAAAAATGTCAAAAAGTTAAAAATTAAGGGAGGTTCATCACGCTCTATCGTAAAAACGGTAATACATACAAGCGTCAAACTTAGTGTGATTATAGAGCAAACTCTACAAAAAAACAACAAATACAAAAAACCGGCCAAGTTTGAGTCGGTCTTGCGCTAAAGGTCCCGGACAAAAAAGTATTTTTTTTTCTAAGTTAATAATTTTGTATTCTGTGGTGGTGTGGTACGGAACCCTCGGTGCGCGAGTAGCCCGACTCGCACTTGACCGGTTTTTTTATATATTTATAATTAATGTACGTACGCTTGTGCGTTAGCACTCCATTTCCGCCATATTTACTGTATCATTCTTGCTTCCCTAGGAATCCTCGGTAAGATCTACCTTGTTTTAGTACCGGGGATTAAAAACACCAACATTGAAAGATTAATTTTCAATTTACGAAGGTAAACAGAGAGACAATATGCTGTTCGGGGCCGATAGCGCTTCGACAACAGTTCGATCAATTCTACTTGTTATTGGGAACTTTGTCGATATCTTATTGAACTACCAGGGCAGCAGAGCTGCGAAGATTGTTTGCGTGGTAGGTATAATAAGTTATTGATGAGGCTGCGGAGGAAATCAATGAATGATTTAGCTTGGCTTAACATGGCTGAAATGACCTTCTGAAATCAGAGACAGAACTAGTACTCCGAGAGATAAGTGTACTTTTTGCAACCATCAGCAGCAAGGCTGATTCAGTGTTTATGGGGTGTAGAGCTTTTCTGTGATGGGGATGGACCAGGTCTGCCTGCATAACTGCAGTCGGTTTAGGAGTTACTGATGATTAAAGGTCTGTAAAAAATTCACGATCAGCTGCAAGGCTGATCGTATATTATTGTTGTAATATGCACTGTAGCTATGTGAACAGTACAAAAACTGACATGGTTCATCAGTCGGTTTAGGAGATACAGCCGTTCAAAGGTCGGAACTTTGACTGGCTGTATCTCCTAAACCGACTGACAGAACTTGACAGTTTTTGTACTGTTCACATAGCTATAGTGCAAACTACAACAATATAATACGACCAGCCGTGCAGCTGATCGTGAATTTTTTACAGACCTTTAATCATCCGTAACTCCTAAACCGACTGGAGTTATGCAGGCAGACCTGGTCCATCCCCATCACAGAGATGCTCTACACCCCATAAACACTGAATCAGCCTTGCTGCTGATGGTTGCAAAAAGTACACTTATCTCTAATACTATAGGGTATTTGATTATGATTTACCGTTTACGTACGTGTTTACAATCAAAAGAGGATGTACCAAACAATAAAGATAGAAATAAGGATGACAAAACAGATAAGATTCCGGAACGAGTGTGCTTGCTTCTACAAAAAGCAGACGATCAAATTTTGCTTTTTTGAACTCCGAAGAACTCTCTCGATATTGAAGCTGCTACTTCAAGAATCTCAATATTGAAATTATTAACGAATGCTCTGACAGTTCTTACACTCTAACTTCTTATTAGGAACTTTGCCAGATATCTTCTGAAACTACCAGGGTAACATAACCGCTAAGATAACAAGTCCACGGCTGACTGGATTAAGTGATATTGTTTCTAGAGCCAATTGTGATACCTTTTCGAACTATGGAACTTATTCGTGGAGTCGCAAACAGTTGGTTGCTTCGGGAGTTTCTGTTGGAAAGACTGATGGGCTAGTATAATCAATTACTTATTACATATTTTAGAAAGTGCTTCAGACCATACAACTGTCTCACTGCGGGACCAACATTAAATATTAATTAATAGCACCGAAAATATCAGTTGTTCGTTTCATTTGTGTCAAATTAACTCTATGAATTGCAACGCCTACTCGACTCAAATGTATGCAACAGCTGATTTCTGTTTTGCTCCGATCGGTTTGCTCCCATAGTAAAAGTTGTTCAGTTTGATGGGTAGACTCTTAGTTTAAAAGGATGCTAATGATATCAATTTCACCCTGTATTATTGAGATACAAAACTTTAAGTTGGAGTTTGAAATAACTATTGAAATTTTCTATAGAACAACACATTTTTATATCAATTTCGATGTTGACTCCATAATAAAAGTTGTCCAGTTTGATAGGCCAAAGCATCCCCTAAACAATATGGCATTCAACTTGACACCCTGTAGAACACTCTAAAACCAATCACGCTGGCCATTAATTGCTGAAACTGCACGAATCAAACGATACAATTAACGATGACGTCACTACACTAGAATGTTAGCAAACCAATCAGCAGCCAGCACATCAAATCAACTAGCTACCATTGTTTACTGTTTACTGAGTCAGTAACACCTTGATTAGGTAGTGCGATAAACATTTTGTTGCTTAACTATGAAAAACGTAGCATTTCAACAACTGCACGTTTCAAAATTAAATGGATCTTCCATACAGCACGCTCCATACAAACGAAGTTTTGTTGTACAGTTTACAACTTAATCAGGGTTCGAAATTATCAAGATAATTATTTTCTTTTATTTTCTTTGATAAAAGAAAATGGTTGGGTTGGTTGTTTGTTTTTTTTTTTTTCTTTTTTATTCTCATGAAAATTATTCCAAGCCGATTCTTAGTTTTGAATAAAATTTTTAACTAAAAGTTCTAAAATTGCTGTTTTTGTTTTAATACATTCGTATCCAGACTATTCCAGACCAACCAGCTCACAGTTTTCGGCGTTTTCGTTTCGTATCACAAAGATAAACAAATAATTGAGAAAAGCAACCGAAAACAGTGAGAAGAATTATTTCATGACGAGCTTTTACCCGCGACTTCGTCCGCATAAATTATATACCAGATTTCAAGTCAGATGATAAAGCTATCAAACAAAAAAAGTTTCATCAAAATCGGTTCAGTAGTTTTTGCGTGATACTCGAACAAACAAACACCCAAACAAACAAACGAACAAACAAACAAACAAACAAACAAACAGACAGACAAAAAGTCCAAAAAAAATTGATTTGGAATCAGGGAAGCCTAAAAACCATATCGTATTCTTTTTTTTGTAAATATCTTCAATGTACAGACACACTTCTGTTACAGTTTTATAATTATTTCATGATTGTGAGCTTCTCTTTCGCGAATCGTAATCGGATCATGATCGGATACACATGTCGTGACAATGCTAGCGCAAGCTTTTTGTTTTTTTCAATAGTTTTATAATTAGCAAGATAATTATCAAGATAATTATCAAGATAATTATCAAGATAATTATCAAGATAATTATCAAGATAATTATCAAGATAATTATCAAGATAATTATCAATGATAATAATCAAGATAATTATCAATGATAATTATCACTTCGAACGATAATATGCCTAACAGTTTTTAAGAGGATGATCAGAACATCAAACTGAACAACTTTCTCTGTGGGATCAAAGTAGAGATCGTGAAAACTAATGTCTGGGAAATTACATAGTCGAGTAGGATCGCAATTTCGTATGGAACACTTTTCGTATTTTTTTTCGCGATTTCAACTTTAAATCGCTTAGAGAAAGTTGTTCAGTTTGATGGTTTGATCATCTCCTTAAAAACCGTTAGCATATTAAGAAGGACCCTATATTTTCAGTATTAACCAATTATAGCCAAGGAATTTTTTTAAACACGATACAGAAACTAATGTCTTTGATTTGTCAGATTTTCATTAAATACTCGTACTATACAACGTGTTAATGAATTAGCGCAAAACCTCATACACCCCAACTGATTTATAACAAAATAATTAGATTGAAACAATAATTTCATTATTTTGATAGTTAAAATTTAAAGTTATTCGCATTTTAAGTTTTGAGGCAAAAGTGATTTGTTATCATTTCAGCACTGAAAGAAAGCGCTAACGTACTCATGGATACATTTTTATAATCTTGTTTTGGTAGTAAGTAGGGTGAGTGTGCCCATGCGGTGGGTTGACATCGGGTTCAGAAAATTTTAAATTTTGCAAAAAAATTATTTAATAATTTGAAAAAAATTACCTATGTTGAAACCATGATAATTCGATTCTGCTCTCGATTCTAAACAAACTACTTTCTAGTTTTGCGTTAATTCATTAACACGTTGTGTATAGTACGAATCTTAAATTAATCATACAGTTTCAGTGATTAATTTAAGATTCTATTGGAATTTATTAACGTAAGGTCACTCTTATAATAATTATAGGTTTCAAGGTGAAGAGATGTATTTAGTGATGATAACTTTCTAGCTGTTTTCTATAAAAATAACTTCAAAAGAAACCCTTCCCCATAGTCACCTTGCACAAATGATACCAACAGTAATATTGGGGTCGAAAATAACAAACACACTTGTATTTGTCTGTAAAGAAAATTCGTGTGGAATCTTTGGTGACTAACCAAAAGTTTTAAATTACACAGAAAAATAGTAAACGGAATGTAAAAGTAAAAGTAAATTATTACTTATTTTAAACAAACATCTGGGTCAGTCAACCATCTTCAATTACTGTAGGTCTTATCATCGAATAAATAATTCAACAGGAATTTGTAAAACCTTCATAAACCTCTCACCCAATTCTAGAAAGGAACTTCATTTAATTTGAAGACGGTACGTGTACAGTTTACAAGAAAACACAAGGGAATTTGTAAACATTCTTGAGAGCATATTGTACAATAAGAGTAAGTACTTATTCAGCGTTTTGTCAGTTTTTTAACATGGGTCGAAGTTATTTGTAATTTGTACGTTAGTATTGTAAAATATTTCGTATTTGCTCAAGATATAATTTGAATTTGGAGAATACATACTTCTTCTTCTTTCTTAATTACTATAGAACTTAGACAATTTAATAGTAAGGACTGGACTTGCGGTAGCATTTCCCCTCTGCCACGGTAATAGACTAATTGATCCCGTGCATTTACGCTCAATTTTATACCTTATCACTAAACGAGACAGCCTATAATTGCGAAACAATAATTTTGAGCTTAGAACGTTTGGGGTTCACACGAGACTACTTTTCAAGATTTTTAACATTCAAAATTAGAATCTAAAGTTATAAGGAATAAAATCCAAAGTTGCGAATTTCATGTTACCTCGCCCCCCGCAAAAAGTGGCAGAAAATTTTGATAGGAGAATGACACGCGTTTCGCGTCCATACTATTAAATTGTCTAAGCTATAGAAAGACCCCAGAATAGATAACGTACCAGAAAACAACTCCATACCTACAATTACTTGCGTAGGCTAACCTGAGGGAAATTTGCAAAAAAAAACCACTTATTTAGGGTGTTAGGGTAAACGATTGTACCCATGATACTCAACAACTTTTCCAAAGAAACTTATACAAATTCGCAAAAAAAAAACGAATTTTCTAAAGCTGGTCAGTATTATGGGTACAATCACCCCTTAAAGTAATGCAACTGTTTACTTTAACACCCCGTATAAAAACGTTCGATCGAACGATGCTATGATACCTGTCAAGTCCAGTCCAATATAGTCCAAATGAGATTTTTGCTATTTTCCTATAGTTTCCTTGGTTAACGTTGTTTAGTATCATGAGTACAGTAACCACCCTTTAAAGTTATGTAACTGTATACTTTATACCCTGTACAAAAGATGCAATAAATTATACACAACAGAGGGTCAATGCCCATACTAAGAAAGTTGCCACCTTCTTAGTTGCCAACTCGCGCAAGTACAGCGACGGTGGTGAGTAACGGTACTACAGAAATATTTAATTACGTTTAAAATACGTGTTAAACACATTTGTTATTAGAATTTTTAAGAAAATGAATCTATATAATTCATTTCCGTGGAACAAAACTCTGATCTAATAACGTTTAATTAAGATTTATCTCTCGTTCAGGCCAGATGATACTTGTAGCGACATCTGTTTGCGCCAAGACTATACTAAATCTAAAATGTATGGAACTGACCAGACATGGTTATACCAAAAGTTTTATAAATCCTCACCTGATTCACCAGTATCCTCTTCGCTGTCAAGCTTGCTTTGAACGTAGTAAACTCCTATAATAAGTAACAGTACTCTTAAATGCAGCCACATCTTACTAGCAGATTGTTACAAGTGTGCTCAGCTCTTTTAACTTTGTACTGTTAACGTGTTTGGGTTTAGATCGTAGGGTTAGAACGTTTTAGAAGTGGCTAACTGTAATTATACCGTTAAAGTTTATGATTACACCTTTTTGTAAGCAGTTTTGCCTGTAGAAAATCCATTAAATTTTTCTCTAAATAAACAGCCTTTGTTTTTTAAATTAACCCCACCTCACCCACCACACCCTCCTCACCACCTCTACCCCACTGCCAAAATTTAACGAAATCGGAACTGTAAGGACTGAAGTAATGGACAAATAAAACACTTTTTAACCGACTTCAAAAAAAGGAGTAGGTTCTCAGTTCGACCGTATATTTTTTTTTTTTTTTAATGTGTGTTCGCGGATAACTTCTTCATTTATTAACCGATTTTCATGATTCTTTTTTTGTTGGAAAGGAGATATCCCAAGGGTGGTCCCATGATAAAGAAACCAGGATCTGATGATGGATCCCAGAGAAATCGAGGGGAACCTTCGAAAATCGTAGTGCCGATTAGTGCGTTTGTTAATTTGAAGCACTACTGTTAAATCAAACTAATGAATTCGTTCGCATCATAAGAACATTAATTTGTTTTATAGAAGTCGGTGTCAAGCCAAGCCAAAAAATGCAAGCCCTGTCGTGAATCGTACCGGCTTGACAGCGACTTCGATAAAACAAATTAATGTTCTTATGATGCGAACGAAAAAGTCATCGGCTGCAATATTATTTTTTAACTTTTTTGTTTTTTTTTAGTTTGTTATACAGGCTGAAATTAATAACCCAGTAAAATTAGATAAATCAGAAGAAATAATTTCCGGAGTTTTGGAACTTTTTTAAACGTTCCTTTGGTACGTAATATTGAAGAAAAAAAAAAGTCCTGGTGAGGGGGGGGTGAGCTCGAGGAAGGGGGGGGCTCTAAAGGTGACTTTTTTCAGTTTTTCGCTTATTTCTCGAAATCTGAAAGTCGTATCGAAATACTTTGTAAGGACAAATTAAACCTGACAAAATTTCCTACAAAACAAGTAGTATGCATTTCTGTCATAGGACTTAATCTTTGAGGGCTACGGGGCCGAGAAAGTAACAGCATTTCAAAAATTATGAAATTTGTATGGCGACCCTCATGAAAGTTGAAGATAAAAACAAAATGATTTCATATTCTTAATCAGCAGTCCCGAAAACCCCCACATACAAATTTTCAGTCGGTTCGGGGAACCCTTAAAAGCTGCATTGGCGTTTGAAATTTCCATGGTAGCCATCTTGGATATCGCAATTTTGTTTTTTTTTTTACCGCCAACCAAATCTGACCAGGGTCCTCTATGACATTTGTTCGAGGTCCATAACCCTATCTGTCATAGTTTCCGCGGGCCGTTGACCTCATCCATCAGGAGTCGACCTTCCGAGGAAGTCAAAGTTTTCCCTGTATCACCAAGGCATCCATATGATGATCCCCAAATGTCATCCTTGTACCGTAAGGGGAACCCGGAGATAAATTTGAGGTATCTGGTTGACTCCCCCTCCCCCTCCCCCCACATAGATATTAGATAAATACCCGTATAATTGTTCACCGGGATTCCCCCATTCAACGTATAGTAAAATGATTTTAGAGCTCATCATAAGGATGCCCTAGCGATAAAAATAATATTTCGACTTCCTCAGAAGGTCGAGTCCTGACGGATGAGGTCAACGGCCCGCGGAAACTATGACAGATAGGGTTATGGACCTTGAACAATTGTCATAGAGGACCCTGGTCAAATTTGATTGCCGGTAAAAAAAAACCAAAATTGCGATATCCAAGATGGCAGCCATGGAAATTTCAAACGCCAATGCAGCTTTTAAGGGTTATCCGAACCCACAGAAAATTTGTATCTGGGGGTTTTCGGGGTTGCTGATTAAGAATATGAAATCATGTTGTTTTTATCTTCAACTTTCATGAGGGTCGCCATACAAATTTCATAATTTTTGAAATGCTGTTACTTTCTCGGCCCCGTAGCCCTCAAAGGTTAAGGTATATGGCAAAAATGCATACCACTTATTTTGTAGGAAAATTTGTTAGGTTTAATTTGTCCATACATAACATTTCGATACGTCTTGCAGATTTCGAGAAATAAGCGAAAAACTAAAAAAAGTCACCTTTACAGCCCCCCCCTTCCTCGAGCTCACCCCCCCGTCACCAGGACTATTTTTTTTCTTCAATATTACGTACCAAAGGAACGTTTAAAAAAAGTTTCAGAACTCCGGAAATTACTTCTCCTGATTGGTATATTTCAGCTTAATTTTACTGGGTTATTAATAATTAGGCATTGGCATCCTTTTAAACTAAGAGTCTAACCATCAAACTGAATAACTTTGACTACGGGAGCAACCCGAGCGTTGCAAAAAAATCTGCCGTTTTATACAGTAAAAAATCGTCAGTTTTGCGTCGAGTAAAAATTTCAGTTTAGTATGGAACAGTGAATTTTTTTGCTTCAATCGGTTTGCTCCCATAGCAAAAGCAGTTCAGTTAGAGTCTGAGTAGACTCTATTAAAGTTTAAAAGTATGCTAATTATGTCAATTTCACCCTGTACATTTGAGAGTTTTTGAACAAACTAAACCACAGACTATTTCATAGTTACAGAGAGGTTGAATGGAGCGATATCAGCACGTCACGAATAACTTTTGTAGGGGACACATTGTATTTCGTAATCTGTCAATTATGCAGTTTTGCATTAGTCCTACGGAGCGACTGGAATGTTCGCCAGTCGTTCCCATACCACCGATCCGCTAGGTCAAATATTTAACTCCGAATAAGTGCACTTCAATAAATATGTAAATCAAGAACTCTTTTCTATCATCCCACGGCACAACATCCGTCACCCCCACAACTTTAATCTCTTTTTTTTTGCATAACTGTCTACAGAAAATTCTATCTCTCGGCATAAGAATGTAATCTTTCAAAAAATATCTTCGTTTATTGACGAACCACTATAAACCACGAGCGTAACCCGAGTGATCTGAGATTTTATTATTATAAATATAAAACATTTTCTAACAGAATTTAATGTTCCCAGTAATATTACAGACCTCGTAAATATGAGACCTCCCGCAATATCCCTCCATCCCGGCTACTAGGCGGACATAAATCATAAGATATGAAAAAGAAAACAGATGCTATCTGAGTAAATAATTAAATTATACAGTTTTGCCTTCATACGATGAGGCTAACGCGGTCAGTCTGGCATTGTGATATTGTATGAATTGTAATCAGAATCTATACATGGAGGAAATATGAACCGAATTGACTAGTTTTTTTTTTATTTTCTTTTAATAAACAAAGTAAAATAATTATAACAGTTTAGGTAAAAAAGTCAGACAATCATAATAATTGTATACTTTGTAGTATCATTACAGAGAGAAACATTTAGTTTAATGTAACGCATTTTGGTAGGAGCGTTTGTAGGTATAAGCCAACTGGATCGGGAGTCCCGGAGAGGGGAATAATACTCCAGCAGTGTGGTTGTAGAGTATAAAGGATCGTCTTTATTATAGGCAGCGCAGTTTATAGTTAAGTTGTTCAGTTTGATGGTCTGAAGCACCCGCTTAAGTATTACTAGGGTGTTTTGTTACACCCTGTATAGTCTTAGCTACGTGCTATAAAATTACATTAGTTACTCATTATGCTACGTGAGAGACTGCTTGCTTAAATATCCCTTACATTTTATCGTAGTTATTAATTTTAGCAATGATATCATTTTGATTGAACTTGCTAAGAAATTCATTGAATTTTTTTGTTTCCCTCTGAAAATCCCTGGCTGTGAATCGTTTCAAAATTTTAACTACGGCAGTACTAAATAATGCATAAGTCTACCAGGCGCACAGCGCGCGCAGGATGTTTTCATCACGCGCCCAAAATATTTGTATCAACATCGATACGCGTTTCGAAGTAAATCTCGCGAAAAAGGCAAGCCTGTTTCCCCTTTCATGTCCGTTTCACGTAACAAGCTAATTTAACACCAATGGGTTGAACATACGAATTGTGTTAAGAGACTTCACTGGACACGAGGTTCATTTGAATTTGTAGGCTTTGACGGGTTCCAACCAATTAGAACTTAGATAATACCGTAATGCTTTTGGGAGCGATTTGTGGAGGCAGTGTAGTGTAATACAATGTTTATTAATATTATACATGATGTTAAAAACTAAGCTGACTTTATAACTAAAAAAAACACAATGTTTCTCATTAAAAATAGCAAGACTTTTTTTTTCAAATTTATATAAGTATTAAATCCGACTTTCTCAAGATACCTATCGATTTTTGACGAAATAGTTTCAGGTTGTTCCTTTGTTATATATAGCTAATGGATGGAGGAACGTCTTGCTGCCATTGGATGCTTCAAAGCCAAAAAGGTTCACTATTTCAGCAAAGTATCTGCCAACTCCGGTAGGGATTATGGTCGTAATTTTTATATTGTGAACAACTTGTATGTTGCTATGAATGGCTTCTGGATAATCAATCTTTCCATATAATTACAGTTTCTTACTTTTTTCACATTTGACTTTTTTCTTTAGGTAGGTAATAAAGAAGTAAGTATAGAAAAGATTATTAGGAACTGTCAATGGGATGGCAATTTCTTTTATTGTTGTTTCTAATTATTTTTTAGATTTTTAGAGAAAAATCAAAATAAATTACAGCAAAAGCATGAAAAAGATTCTTACGTCGTCATATACCCAAGTTTCAAAAAGATATATTTTTTAAATTTAATTTAAATGCCACTCACTCCTGTTTTGTGCAACGTCTGGCCATTTCGCGTCAAATTTACCAAGATCATCTCGCCATCTGGGTCAACTTGGACGCCGGCGACCGTTAGGAAAAAACCAATCAATCAAAAAGACCTTTGCTTCAAAATATCTATTACGTTAGTACCACAAAAGCACATAAACCTAGAGAGTTAATTAGTCCTTCACTTTGCGGGTAACTAAGGAGCTTGTGGTAACGGAAGTTCGAGGCACAGGGGACTGGAAGCTCTTAACTTTGCCCTCCTATTCAAAAACCATTGACAACAATTTCTGAACGCGACCTTCAACACCGGAAACTGATTTCCCTTTTGTTTCAAAGTTATGGAAGCTGAATATTGCCGCAATATGGTACTTTGTGTTTGTCAAAAGACAATGGTATTCTGTCCACAGGTTATAAAATAAGGTATAGAATTGGTTAGATTCCTTTTTTTTTCTCTATTAATTTGATGCTTGTAGAAATTGGTGTGCTTGTGTGGTGCCGGCTAAGAATAGCACCACCCCATTTCCTCCCGTCGTCTACGAGTCGTCCCGGAGGATGGGCAGCAGCATCCTCTGAGTACACACATTCAATCCAACTGCGATCGCCAACCCGTCTGTCAAGCGTTGGCGATTATCAAATCCCTCCATTTTGGTGATTTTGGGGGAGGCGTATGTACAACAGTGGACGTCTATCGGCTGATATGATGATGATGATGATTGCAGAAATTATGCCAATTACGTTCCTTATTTCTGAAGTTAGCTTGCACGTGTATTCTTTAGCTGTTTCCAGTTTGCAATAGACAGAAGTTGGATATTTGTCCTATCTTCTTTGATCAAATTCATAGGCGTTTCCAGACAGATTATTATAGCCCCGCGAGCTCGCTGGACTTCATTGTCTAGTGTTGTGTATGGTCGACGCAGTTGATCCTGGTTTGGATGAATACCTAGTAAATAGTATTAATACGTAAGAGTACACACAAACACATACGCAGTGATTTTTTTAAATATATTTGATCAGAACAATGCTACAACTAAAAGTGTTTTATTAGCAGATCGGCGATTCGACCAAAAGTCGCTTAAATAATATTTTGGCACAAGTCATCTCCTTTATAAGGCTATCTGGTATCAATGGGTTCAGTGCGTAGAGAATCTTACGTATCTGGTATCAATATTATTATTGCACCATATATGGTGCAATCGTAAGATTCTCTACGAATATTTACAAGCTTTTATTATTATTTCAGCGCGGAATTGGGAACAATAAATACTTGTTTAGCTAGACATGAGCCTTAGCATATCTAAACTATTATAAAACTGCAATAGAAGTGTGTCTGTACATTGAAGATATTTACAAAAAAAGATTACGATATGGTTTTTAGGCTTCCCTGATTCCGAATCACACATTTTTGGACTTTTTGTCTGTCTGTTTGTTTGTTTGTTTGTTTGTTTGTTTGTTTGTTTATTTATTTGTTTGTTTGTGGGTTTGTTTGTTCGAGTATCACGCAAAAACTACTGAACCGATTTTGATGAAAGTTTTTTTGTTTGATAGCTTATTATCAGACTTAAAATCTGGTATATAACGAATGGCGGACGAAGTCGCAGGTAAAAGCTCGTAATAAATACCACTAGAACCTCTAACATGTTAGAGGTACTCACGTAAACATAAGTATGAAGATAGATAAAACACAATTTCAGTTCCGTCAATGATATGACCCGTTTTGGACAAAATGGCGGTGGATATGGTGACTGCCATCGACTTAATGGCCACTTGCGAAAGTTAATGGGGATATGCTATCTTAACAAGTATCCACTTACTTGCCAGTGAAATTGATCTACCTCAGAATTAGTGGGTTTATTATATCGTCTCACAATTATCCAAACATTTAACACTCACGCCTATGTAGGATTGGAAGAGCTCTTGTCTACATCATAATTATTATGATGGAGGCAATATTTAGCTTGTTGCTTCTGTAATCCTGACAGTACGTAGGTACAAATATTCAATAGGCATAATTTTTATTTTATTCACGGTACAATTTGGATAACATTTTATTTTCTTTTATTGTATAAATTCTATAAGTCTTTTTTAACCGTTTTATGCAAATTTTTGTTCATCATTGTTTGTAGTAATCATTAAAGACAATTGCAGCGACGTTTTCTTGCCACTTCCTACACTTATTGATGTTTTTTCAACAATACCGTCCCTCAAAATTATACATACAACTGAGTTAAAACCGTAATTTGCATAAAAGTATAGTAGTTTACTTAAATTCCTAAGTTTTTTTAAGACTGGTTTCTTATTTGGTAGCTACCGATAACAGTTTTATTTTAGAATTTACCTATTTTACTAACAAAGTCGCCTTTGTTCCGTTATCTTTGAAGGGGACCGGATTATGGTACTCTGAATAAAATAATGACTCAATTACATGGTTAATGCATGCAAACACAGCATGCATTTTGGAATGAAAACGAACGTAAAATAACATCGTTTTGAAACCCATTAAAAATTTGTCCTACAAATAATTCTGCGAAAATAAGAAAAGCTTGGTCAAACAAAGTGAAACGTTACAACAATAAGGAACCGTTTGGGGCCTCAGTTTGGGGCCCTTACGTAATTCTTATCAACCCGCCCCTAGGGTCCCTTGGCTCGGGGCTCGACCGATCCAGTTAACTTTCTACCCTTCTTTTATTGAGAGAGAGGAAATAGCATTCGTGAACGTTTTTGTTATAAATACACCTTGTCTTTTTGACATCAATTAAATTACGTATTTTGTAACGTAGGTGTGAGGACTATGTAGATGTGAAAGCAAGTGCAAAGAGACACATTTTTATAAATAACCCAAATATACAGGGTGTAAGTGACATCCTAGCAAATACTGAAACGGTGAACTCAGACCATCAAACTGAACAACTTTCACTATGGAGCCTACCTTAGGAAACACGAAAAAAAACCAGCTGTCCCATACAAAACTGCTGTACCTACCCGACTAAAATGTATGGGACAGCTGATGGTTTCTTCGCGTTTCCTGAGGTAGGCTCCATAGTGAAAGTTGGTCAGTTGGATGGTCTGAGTTCACCGTTTCAGTATTTGCTAGGCTGTCACTTACACCCCGTATACAGGGTGAAATTGATATCATTACTATCCTTTTAAACTAAGAGACCATAAAACTGAACAACAATTACTATGGGAGCAAATCGACCGGAGAAAAAGAAATCAGCTGTTGCATACATTTGCGTCGAGTAGGCATTGCAGTTTAGTATATGGAAGAGCAGATTTTTTTTTTGCTCCGATTTGTTTGCTCCCATACTAAAAGTTGTTCAGTTTGATGGGTAGACTCTCGGTTTAAAAGGATGCTAATGATATCAATTTCACCCTGTATATATTTTTAAACCTACCCTGAGAATAATTTATTCACCAACTTTCTTAAACCTACGAGAGACGGTAGGCTTATCGGTATGCCTATTTTGACCATGAACACATCTAGCGCGGGAGTTCACTTCTCTATGCAAGCCGCAAGGTGTAACAAAATGCCCTAATGTAGACTATGGGGGTAATATCCAAAAAAATACACCCGCACCTGACCCGCATACATCTACACTAATATTATAAAGAGGAAAGATTTGTACCTATTTTTGTATGTTTGTAATGAATAGGCTCAAAAAGTACTGGGCCGATTTAAAAAATTATTTCACCATTAGAAAGCTGCATTCACCCTGAGTAACATAGGCTATATTTATTGCTAGAAAAGATTAGACGTCCACCCGTGCGAAGCCGGGACGGGCCGCTAGTAATTAATATAGTTAATAGTGCAATAGAAAAAGTGGTATAGTTTGATGGTCTGATCGTCACATCAAGCTTAGCAAACCAAACATATAAGCTGACCGCGCGACGGTATACATTACTCTACCTACGCGCGGCCAGCTTATTTTGGTTTTGCATAGCTTGATGTGTCGCCGTGTGTACATTATTTCAGAAGCTATGTTAATGTATGTTGCAATGTGAATTGATTATTTGCCTTTCAGAAATACCTTATGTAAATGTTATCCCAGTTCTGATATAATTAGTAAATGTCAAGTCACACAATGCTACTACCCTTTTTGTTCAGTGTGTGGATACAATATAAGCTGTACAAAATGCTCAGTCACTGTCTTACTTAACACTTTCTCAGACACGTCTGCAATAGTGGCCAAAACAATGTTTCAAACACGTAGGCCTTGTAGAGTTGCTGCTCGATAGTCGACTATCGATAAAGTATTTACAATAGTATCGATAGTTAAACATGTGGCAATACGAGTATCGATATTATTGTTACTCATCGCTAAAATATTTAACAGTGTTGCCAACATCATTAACTGTCGATTTTATGGGTACTAACCAATGATATTTGGTTTGGTATATAATATCATTGGTACTAACACAGAACATTATAAGAGGGGTGAGAAATGCAAAGTAGCGGTTTTGCTACGGAGACGACTGTCGCCACTTGTCTTCCCGCTCACGCTGCTACAACTACTTCAATAAATATAATATTGAATGGATACTATAAATAGAACCGCTATCGTCCGATACTATCATCAATAATTTCTTCCAGTTCTTCCATCCTATGGTTGTATGGAAGAAATCGCTTTTAGGGATAAGACCGCCATTTCTACCGTTTTTGTTTCCTTTTAATTTTGTTATTTTATGTGTTTGGTGTGCAAATAAAGAGTATTGTGTTGTATTGTATTGTAATAATTTTAACTTTCGAAAGCATCGATAAATCAAAGTATCGATAATTTGGCAATGCTATAAAATACTCCACGCTTTTTGTTTCAATAAAACATTGTCAAATCTCATTCCCGGAACGTAATCAGCATGTTTAACTTTTCCGAGGTATAACCGAATTTATCAATGCCAGAAATGTCGTTTTGTATTATTAAATTGGGAACTTCGTTAATGTTTGTTCTGTGAACGTTTCATAGGGCTCTGAAGGCTCTTATTTATTATGCTAATACAGTTCTGTTATATTATTTTAAAAAAAAATACTTGCAGTGTAAAGAAGGATGTCCACTTGTTACCTGTCAAATAATTTAACAACTATTAAGTCTATTAACGTGTATACATCGTGTATAACTTTTTTCCTCATTGTTAAATTAAAATAAATTATTAATTAATAACTATAGTTTTCCCATATCAATATTAACTGTATACCTTTGAGTATTATACGACTTCAACGAAATAAATAAAGACAGGTTTTCGAATGTATGGGAAGTGGTCGTTCTTCTTACACTCAGTATACGTTTCCTATTATAATATTTATACTCCTTAAGTGAGAAATGCATCACACACTTAAATGGGGGTGTTTCAGACCATCAATCTTGTTCAGATTTAGACTATTGGACCAGCATTAAAATCGAAAAAAATCTATTGAGCTGTTCCATACATTCGGATTGAATAGGTAGCTATTGAAATTTTCTATGAAACAACCAATTTATTATGGCGATTTTAATATTGGTCCCTTAGCAAACGTTGTTCAGTTCGGTAGTCCTTTAGTTTACACCTTGTATAAACTTAATATTTTTTTACTGCTGTATGCTAACAGTGAACCATGCAATAAATGCACACTTAAAAAGGTATTACTTCCAGCAAAGTGTCTGACAGCTCTAAAATAAAATACGTAATTTATACGTTCATCATTCTGAAAAAGCTGAAATTAATATTGAACGAGACGAATCGATTCCTAAAAGACCCTGACACATGCATGAATGAGCAGAAATATTACAATTCGGGAGGAGTACGTCCCGGCAATTGATCATTTCGCTTCAACACAGCACAGGGTACTACGGAGAGAGCCTGGTGATATGACCCCCCGGAGGGACCCATTCTTTGAAAGGGAAGGATTACTAAATAGGCCTGAACTTTGAACAGCAGTGCTGCCAATTCCGGGGAATTTCCCCTATTTTCGGGAAATGAGGGGTGCGTGCGGGGAGAGAGCGGGGAATGATTCAAATCGGGGAATTTCGGGGAATCGACTAATTATAATAAATGTCGAACAAAGTATGTCTAAAGAAGAGGAATTGTTAAAATTCGAACCGAATCAGACAATCCTTAGACCGAAAGTGTAGGAGAAATATAAATACCATCAAAAACATAACTTGTAAAAAACCCAAGTCTCGCAACTCAGTTCTTCTACCGTAAAAAGTTGTGAGATACATGTAATACCAAGTCGGTTAATATATTCAGTCCCTACTTAAGAGTCCTTCTGTCTTAAGTTGTTACGTAATTAGCTAAGCAAACAACATCTTATAGTGACCATATCAATATTAAAAATCTTTTATGTTTTAAATAAATAGATTGACTTGGCCATCGCATGAAAACACAATGTATCTCACAAGTTATACATATTATATTTGCGATTGCCAAGTCAATCTATTTATTTAAAACATAAAAGATTTTTAATATTGATATGGTCACTATAAGATGTTGTTTGCTTAGCTAATTACGTAACAACTTAAGACAGAAGGACTCTTAAGTAGGGACTGAATATATTAACCGACTTGGTATTACATGTATCTCACAACTTTTTACGGTAGAAGAACTGAGTTGCGAGACTTGGGTTTTTTACAAGTTATGTTTTTGATGGTATCTCATTTCTTTTTGTAGGTAGTCTTCGTCTTTTTCTTTTCCGGTACTACTTCTTGAGCTTCATCGACACTTCATCTATGATGAACAACACTACTTCTTTCAAATCTGATCTCAGAACTTGGAGCACTTCATCAAAAAGTGGCTTGTACTTTGATATTTGCTTACCAACCAATAGTAAACCAATGAATAAGCCTTTCATGTCGTCAAACTAATATTATAGGAATCGAAATTATGAACGAAAATCGCTATAGGTAAGATTTCCAGGTGAATCTGAACAGTAAGAGCGTTTGAACTATGCTATGTTATGCTATGCTACAGCTTGACCAGAAAGAGTAGAAATTAAATGAGGGCGCCACTGTCGCTTTACATGGCAACACTACACTACGACTTAAACTATTTTGATACTTACTGTATTTTCTCCAAAAGGTTATGCAAAACTTTGTCTATATTTAGCGATTTTTTTGTTTGACAGCAGCTAAATTTTACACCCTATAGAAATTAAAGTTTTCGGCAACAGCATGGCTAGCATGGCAGCGTGATATAGCGCTATCATACTTTCGCTCTCTATTTCCGCGCGAACGAACAAGATAAAAGGCGTGATGATATAGCCGTATCACGTGCAACATGCTACGCCTTCTGTATTCTAGTTCTAGAATAAAATAATGAAAACGCATATGAAAGTAATAAATAAACTCTATATTGTACTTTCAAATTATTCGTTTCTGAACTATATTAGTACCTACCTATACGGTTGTCTTATTTTTGTAGGTCCGATATTTACATTTCTTCTTTATAAGATTTCCATTTATTGGCATGGCAGTTTTTTTACCGAAACATTCCGGGCGGAAAAATTTCCAAAGCAACATTAGAGAAAATAGATATCTAGCATATTATCAGTAAATCGCTTGTAAAAAACATCCAATCAGTTCCAATTTTCCCCGCATGATATACCTCCAAACATAACAGAAAATAACACTGTAAATCGCTAGACTTGCACCACTTTTTGTTGCTTTATCCATTTGAAATAATAATAAGGACATATTCAAATATTTTATGCTAAATTTTAAATAATTCGAAATGCATAAAACTGCATTTGATGTTTTGTTGATTGACAGTTTGACGATAAAGTACTCTTTGGTTTGACGTTTTCCATAATGTTGTCATCTAGACTTTACGGTCGTACCAAGAAGCTTACAAACATAAGGTATGTAAGCTTCTTGGGTCGTACTGTACGTTATCTTAGTACAAAGTAAGTGGAAAGCAGATTTTCCATAGACAGCTTCCGCCATCTGTCGGTTACGTTTCGAAGCACTATGTGTTGAACTAGGGTTCATAGGGTAATGTGGTTGTGGCGCCCCCCGGTGCTAATAAGCGGCAACGCTATAATAGGACGTCTTAAAATTCAAGGTGACTTACCTATCTACAACCAATAATATGTATACATATTAATTTATGGTATGGTATGAGCGCGGGGCTGTAGGTATTATAAACTTCTTGGCGCGGGGTAATTCATTTACTGCAAATGTAACTTTGTAATCTTATATATTTATATGGGATTACAAAGTTACTTATGCAGTAGTTTTTCTTTGATAGACTTAACACCATAGACGAAAATTGTTTCGCTTACGCTTAGCGATCTCCTTTTTTAACTAGAGCGAATTTGCTATATGCATCTCTTAATGAGTGAATATTGACAAGACACGTGCTTCCTTCTCCTAGTTCCTTCTAGTAACTTATCTTTCTACGTAGCGATCTCCTTTTTTAACTAGAGCGAATTTGCTATGTGCATCTCTTATTGAGTGAATGTTGACAAGACACGTGCTTCCTTTTAGTACCTTCTCTTTCTACACTTAGTATTCTAAATTTGAAGCGTCTATCTGCTAGAAGTTATACTTGTTCCTAGGCTAGAGAGTTTTGATGATCGGTCAGTGAGTGAGTGACAAAGTACCTTCTCTTTCTACACTTAGTATTCTAAATTTGAAGCGTCTATCTGCTAGAAGTTATACTTGTTCCTAGGCTAGAGAGTTTTGATGATCGGTCAGTGAGTGAGTGACAAAATTAAGAAACTTTGACTAGTTATAATTCTTAAACTACTGATTCAAATTAAATGAAATTTTAAATATACCGTGTTTATACAATGCCTGCTTGGTTGCTGAAAATTCAGGCTTCTAGTTTTATCCACTACGAAGTTATAGGGGGTCGAAAATGGCCTGAACTGCTTCGAGAAAAGGATGGTACGGCAGTTCCGCTTTTTTGCTCGACTTGGCGGGGGCACTGCCGTGCCCCCAGATAATAAATAAAACTCATTGTATTCTACATATTTAAGTAGATTTTTTGATAAAAAATAGAAGACAAAGAAGCGGATAAACTAATTTTGTCAAACATTAAACTACATTTTCCATGAAAAAATGCTTTATTTCTTGAATATTACAGTGCCGGGGAATTTTCGGGGAATGCATGATTGGAAATCGGGGAATTTCGGGGAATGGAGCCTACCTAAGCGGGGAATCAAGAAATTTACATTGGCAGCACTGTTGAAGAGTTAAATATTTAATAATGGTATAGCTAAATAGTTTATTTTGAATGGCTAATTGTTTTAAGGTTCTCTTGTGGGATATTATTATGGATAAATATTAGGATGGGGTCAAACAGTTTGGTTTTCACCCAAAAAGGAACTAACAGTTGTCTGGTATCCAAATAATGTAATAACGAGAAGTTTATAGGTATTATAATTATGGTATTCGTAACCAAACGGCATGTAAAAAAAGATAATAATTGTCGTTTTCAAATTCCAAATCCCCGTCTGATTATTATTATCAAAATAAATGTTTAAAAAAAAATGTATACAGTAATACTGTTTTATACTTATAGTGTGCTATAAATTATAATTGAATTGAGTAATTAGGAGTTATAGACTTGCGACTTGCGCCTCGATAGACTTGCGCCTGTACCACTGCGACCATCGCTGGTCTTCTTTGAACGCCCCTTTTTAACCCCCCGACGCAAAAGAGGGGTGTTATAAGTTTGACGCCTATGTCGGTCTGTCTGTGGATCTGTTTGTCTGTGGCATCCTAGCAGCCAAACGGGTGGACCGATTTCGCTGCGGTTTTTTTAAATAGTAAGTTAATTTTTGCGGGAGTGTTTTTAGCTTTGTTTCATTAAAATCGGTTTAGTAGTTTCTTAATAATTTTAAAAATTATGAAATAACATTAAATTAAAAATTTAGAAAACCCCGTATGCTAAAAACAAACATTTAAAAAGTAAAAAATAATTCGGTCACCTATTGTTTTTGATGTAAGCAAATGTATGTTTTACTTTTCAACTCTCTTTACGATATTTTAGGTCAAATAATGTGTCGGGGACCGCAAGTGATTGACGAATAAAAAAACTATGATCATTTCAGATCATTTCATTGACCTAAAATATCGTAAAGAGAGTTAAAAAGTAAAACATGAGTAAAACATACATTTGCTTACATCAAAAACAATAGGTGACCGAATTATTTTTTACTTTTTAAATGTATGTTTTTAGCGTAGGGGGTTTTTATAGTTCCCTATTAATCCTCACCGAAGTCAGGAATCGAAGTATTATCTAAACTATTATAAAACTGTAACAGAAGTGTGTCTGTACATTGGAGATATTTACAAAAAAAAGATTACGATATGATTTTTTGATGTCCCTGATTCCAAATCACCAATTTTTGGATTTTTTGTCTGTCTGTTTGTTTGTTTGTTTGTTTGTTTGGGTGTTTGTTTGTTCGAGTATCACGCAAAAACTACTGAACCGATTTTGATAAAACTTTTTTTGTTTGATAGCTTATCATCTGACTTAAAATCTGGTATATAATTTATGCGGACGAAGTCGCGGGTAAAAGCTGGTATTATATAGATTTGCATCTTATCCTGAGCTAATATTTAATTTTCGTAGGTGAGTAATTCGTTTGCACATCTGTGGGCCACATTCACATAGTAGATGTAGGAGTATTGCCATCGTTCTTTGACAAATCTGCAACAAGACCCCCTTAAGGCATTAGTAGAGCAAGCCTCTCTTTCTAACAAACAAACTTTTGCAATTAGCCATCCCATCCCGCTTCAATTGAAAGTAAGATCGCAAAAAAACGTATTTTTCAGCAATATCTTTTCTCTTGGGTGTTTGGGGAAAAATCCATCGGGTAGAAGCCCTGCTATAATTATTTACCTTTCAAATGATGGTTATATTCAGAAAAAATGGTGCAGGGTGATTCTTGTAAAACTGGTTATAAATCTGAAATCGAGCTTACTTTGCTCCTCTTTTCTATCGAGAAAATTTAATAGAATCGTGTTTTCAACGGTTAGATGCCCTGCAGAAAGAACGTATCTACACTGTTATGTGAACTATTAAATGTAATAATTTGGTTATCAAAAATCGGTTCGAAAACAGACAAAATAGGTATGACCCCTTCTTAATAAAAGTCCTGATTACAAACCTTCCCCTAGCAACCCTTTATTGCACGATCGTGACATCGACGAATTTACGCCTAGTCACAGTTTTTTCTCAACTATCCTTTAGACCTTTGAAACTTTTTGTTCCTTAAGCTTATGTTAATAGGATAGGAAATTTGTGAGGGTCGATTTGTCCTTTCCCTTACGTGGTTTAAATGGGCTTTTGAGTCTACAGATAGATCCAGAATAGATTTAGCTATAGACAAAATTATCTGCAGGGAAAGGGAAAATTTTCCGATCTATAATAAGTTTTTGTTTTTTTTATACGATCAGAGGAAGATATAGCTATAGATGTAGTAATATATACTTTTTCTTATACTGTTGATATAGACTATATATTCCTCTAATCATATAAAAATGCATTCTACAGGGTGTAACAAAACACCCTAGTAATACTTAAGGGGGTCCTTCAGACCATCAAACTGAACAACTTTCACTACGGAGCCAACATCTAAATCGCGAAAAAAAAACAGCTATTTCATACAAAACTGCAGTACCGTCTCGACTCAAATGTATGGGACGCAGATTTTTTTATTTTTTCTCGACGTTGGCTCCATTGTGAAAGTTGTTCAGATTGATGGTCTGAAGCACCCCCTTAAGTATTACTAGGGTGTTTTGTTACACCCTATATAATAAAGGGTCTATAATATTATAGAGTGATAATGATGTATGTATTTGATATAGGTAGTTGAATGTTGACGATGCTGTAGCAGCCTACCTCCTTGGTGCTGGAATTGCTGCTGGCCCGCAAGAAATGTATAATTCGAAATTAGAGTTCGATTTTGTTTGAAGTAAAAACAAGTAAAATCTCAGATCTGGTTCTTTTGTTTACCCATAAACATATTAACTTAAGTGGGCTATCACAGTCCAGTGGCGCCCTCATCACATTAAAGAAGATTTCTCAATAAAGAAAGCCTAAATTAAAAAAGTGATCAACATCAAAACTACAAAAGCCTTCAAGCCATTGTTATACATTACTTTTATAGGTTCTAAACATTCCACTTTCAAACAATTTCGAATAAAAACAAAAGCGGCCTTTAAAAAGCCCATAAAAGTATTCTATGAAAATAGCTTGAAGGCTTTTGTAGTTTTGATGTTGATCACTTTTTTAATTTAGGCTTTCTTTATTGAGAAATCTTTTTTAATATGATGAGGGCGCCACTGGACTGTGATAGCCCTCTTAATACCGTGTACTGAAAATTTTTCTAATAATACAGTCGCTGTAATCAATAGAAGGATAAATAATTTATTTGTATTTATGCAAACTGTTGCAAACTTCGATTGCGTGATTCAGGTCGCTGTCGTTTGATGACGGTACCTTGTAACTGTTGTGACAAGCCCTGTCTCTAACATAAAATATTTAATTTTATCTACATCGCAACGGGGCATCGACTTGATCAGGTTCGTTTTGTTATGCTATGTCAGCGTAACAAAACGAACGCTATGGCAATGATATACCTACATATTAATAGTAAAACAGTTACGACATCATTGCAATATAATCATAGATCCTGATGTTCAATGCCTGAAGAAATTGAAATTATTTATTTGCATTGAATAGGTAGGTACAATAGGGTGTTACAATAACAGGTAGGTACAAAGTTTCTTCTATCCAGCTAAATTATAATTGGCATGCAAATATTCACTTGATTAATAATGTCAGTGAGATCTAATTATAATGCAAAAAATTCATTCAAATCATAAAAACTACAGTCAATCAACCATTTGTACAATTTTTTAAATAATAATTTATTTGGCAAAGTTTTTATTCTAGCTGGTATTTTGTTAAATAGCAGAAGCGGTAGCGGTAGCGGTTTGTTTGTTTTGTTTTGTTTGTTTTGTCTGGTGTTTTCTTAATACACATACAATGGCAATGATTTTTATATAACTTAATTCTAGATCTGTTTTCAAAAACAAGGTCATTAGGTCTTCGCAGGTTTCTATGGCGGACGTTTCCAGCTGTTTTGAAAAATTCTTGATGCTGAATTACAAATTAAATCATTTCAAAAATGTTAGTTTCTATGATACCAGCCTTCTCAGTCTACGGAGAACGTCTACAAAGCGATTTACACAAACTTTTTTACATGCTTACCCAAATTTACAAGGTTCAAGCTATTACGGGTTCCAGGTTCTGTCTTGTCTCCCTGACTCCAAATCACCTACTCTCTTTGAAGTGAAACACTTTTTATGTAAGGGCTTTGAAATTTGGATCCGCAACATTTTCATGTAACGGAAGTTCGAAATTTAAATGTGAGCTGCGGATGTTCTTTTCTTTACTTATATTCCCCTTCCTGAAATGTAAAGACAACCGCTTCCTGAAATGTAAAGACAACTTGATTTTAAATTGAAATGACGGTTTCAAATTCGATCTTTCAAAACTTCAAAACAGGGCTGCCAGATTGGGGGTTTTCCCGCGATTTTGGGGAAAAATTTGATCTTTTGGGGAAAAGAAATTGTTGGGGAAATTGACGGGGAAAAAATTCAATTCAATTTTGGGAGGTCTTTGAAATTCGGATCGGCAACCTTTTACTCGAAATTTAAATTTGACAGCTGCGGAAGTTTCACTTCTATCGTATGTCTTTACGACAGGCTACTTTTTTTTTAATATATAACTTTAATTTTCGTTAAATATAACCAAACTATCAGAATCTGAGTTTGGCTATTTTATTAGTAATATTTAAGGGGGTGCTTCAGACCATCAAACTGATCAACTTTCACTATGGAGCCAACAACGAGAAAAAATAAAAAAAAATCTGCTGTCCCATACATTTTAGTCGAGTCGGTACTGCAGTTTTGTATGGAACAGCTGATTTATTTTTATTTTTTCTCTATGTTGGCCCCATAGTGAAAGTTGTTCAGTTTGGTGGACTGAAGCACCCCCTTAAGTATTACTAGGGTGTTTTGTTACACCCAGTATTTAACAAACCATTTTTTCAGTGTTTCTGTTTATCGTTTCGTTTGTTGATTCGATCATCATTCATCACGCAAAAACTACTGAATAATGAAATTTTTTGTGTGAAAAGACGTAACTGTAATATTCTATAACGCTATACGATCTAGTATACCTATAAGTATAACATTAAGCAGTATAAAATATCTAAGATAAATGAACGACAAGATAAAATCCCAAACATCTATAAAATTTTCCACTTATTCCAAGCATCAGATCTCTTAAAAATTCCCGATCATTTTCGTAATACCTTGAATTTCCTAAACCCATCAAAGATTAAGCCCGTTTGGTGCAGATTTGTTTTTGCGTCGCGTTGCCCTGCTGGTTGTGGATTAAGTATGTAATCTCAGTTGATTGGTCTGTTCATAAGGAGGATAAATCGTCTGGATTTTAAACTCGTTATACAGAGTGTTACAAAAATATAAATAAACGTTTAAGGGGGTGGTTAAGACCATCAAACTGAACAAATTTCACTATGGGACCAATATGGAAATCGCGAAAAAAATATATCATCATCATCATCATCATCATACCAGCCGATAGACGTCCACTGCTGGACTTTGGCCTCCCCCAAAATGAGGAGATTTGCCATAATCGCCATGATACGATGCGTTTGCGATGTTCCATACTAAACTACAGATCTACTCGAGCTAAATGTATGGGACAAACGATTTTTTTTTCGCGATTTCGATGTTGGTCCTATAGTGAAAGTTGTTCAGTTTGATGGTCTTAACCACCCCTTAAAAGTTTTCAATTTTTATTTCTGCTTCTGTAACACCCTGTATAATGGTTTATCGTTAAACTATATTATCATCAAAAGTCAAACACTTTTGATGATAATATAGTTTAACGATAAACCATTATACAGGGTGTTGGAGTTGATCTCTGGTGACGAGGTAACGAGAAAATTTCTCGTTACCTCGTCACCAATTATGTAAGTTGACTAGCCTGCCCTTGGTTTGGATAATAATGATATACATTCGATATGCAAAATGACACAACGGCATTTTAAGGTACGCGAAATAACACATTCGTTATAATTTATAACCATTTTTTACACAGGATATTTTTTAATGATTTATTGTATTATTTAAGTCGTGTCAAATCATGTATCTGGTAAATAAATAAATACAATACAATATGCCGAAACTTTTAAGGGGTTGATCAGATCATCAAACTGAACAACTTTCTCTATGGGTCTAATATCAAAATAGCAAAAAATAAACGTCGTCGTCGTCGTCGTCGTCGTCGTCGTCGTCGTCGATGATCTGATCATGTTTTCTTTCACTGTTAAATAAAATCACGGGTCAAATTAAAGATTGAAAAATTCAGTCTCGGGCGGGACTTGAATCCGCACCCTTCCAAACCGGGGAAGTGCGTTATCCAATTTCGCTACCGAGCCCACTAGCCAGAGAACGAATTTTTCAATCTGTTGCGTCTTGAAGGGACGTGAAGTGACGTAGCGAAATTGGATAACGCACTTCCCGGGTTTGGAAGGGTGCCGGTTCAAGTCCCGCCCGAGACTGAATTTTTCAATCTTTAATTTGATTCGAAATAGTACAACATGGCTGTAACATGTTCGAAATCAATAATATTTGTCAAATTAATCACGGGATCACAATATCAGTTTTACCGTAACTAACGCACTTTATTTTATCGATACCGACATATCAAATTACTTACGCCACTTTTGTTTATCAGCTAAGCTTACTGGAGAAAAAAGGTCCTTTTTGGGGATAGGTATTTTTCGACATAATTTGAACATGATCGGACCTTGGTATTTATCTCTAAAAATTCAAGTTGGGCTCAACTTGGACGGGCGTTTAGGATATTCGGGGACTTTTTTCTTCTCTATTAGAAAAATGTACAAATATTTTGTAGACTTTTCTTTTTTCAAGTTTCAATTTTCATAAAAACAAGCCAAAAGCTTGTCTATGATAGGGTTCTGTAGCTATTTTATAATTTTTGTTTAACTATTTTTTCTCTCTGTCCTTGTCCATGTCTGTTAATTACCAAAACTCTTTGTTCGAAAAAGATTTTTCTTTACAACTGACAGTATGAGGTATACTGTATACCAAGGAATATAATACTCCCTGTATACTGGAGCGATGATAGACCATACGGAAGACTCGGAAGAGAGCTAGCGACACAATTATGAGGCGGCGGTTCGATTCCAAATTTATTACGGTTGTATTTATCATTATCACTAGCTCGGCGGTGAAGGAAAACATCGTGAGGAAACCTGCAAACCCGATGAAAAGAAAATACCTTAAGTTCGGAACTATGCGTAAAATATAGGTGAGCATGGGACGAACACAATAGACCAACGATGGTCGCAGTGTTACATATCGATGCAATAGCCCAACCAACAATCAATGGGATTACATACCAAAAGATTTTGACAAATAACTATAAAGGTGGACTTCCGATGCTAGCGGCCGACGCGTCTGACGCGCGCGGCTCGCGGCCGACGGCCGATGCGGCCATACTAGTTACTATGAAAACGTATGGCGCCGCTTCCGATGCCAGCGACTGACGCGCGCGTCAGACGCGCGCGGCCGATGTCTATCGCATCGGCCGCGGCCGCGCGCGGCTATGCGCTGACGTCACGCAGAACAAGAATGTTTGCCAGAAATATTACGAAGATTTTACCGAAAATTTGCTTAATTTTTACTATTTTATTTGTATTTTATTATCTGCAAGGTCGCTCATCCACATTGCTACACACATCTCTCTTGCCTACATAATTATTAGCTAGACAGCAAAAAAATGCATTCATATATTCTCTAAACCTATCAATCTGTCAATCAATTAAATATTCTTTATTAAAATAAACAAAATTGGTTTTTTTTGTTTGTGTTTTTATGTTTTTGTTTAAACACCAAAACATAAAAACATACCCCAAATTTCGGGGAAAATACCCTAAAGTGATAACACTCTGCATAATAGGCACGCGTCAGTCGCTGACCTCGGAAGTGAGGTCTGTCGTCGGCCGCGCGCGTCTGACGCGAGGTTCTGTCATATATGACAGAACCTCGCGTCAGACGCGCGCGTTAGACGCATCGGCCGCTGGCATCGGAAGTCCACCTTAAGGGTTTCTTGTTTTACTACGAAACCTTAGAAAGAAAAAAGGTAAGAAAACTCCAAAAAAAGTAAGTTTGTACGTAAGGTAGGAGGTACTTATTGAGAACCTTCTACCACCTTTTATTTAAAGTTGGTTACTGAAGGTTTAAAAAACACCACGTTAATATACCAGGTTAACAGAAATGGGCAGAGCTATTTACTGGGATTTTGCCATTTGTAGTCCATCGGGAAAACGATAAATCACTGTTTTATTTCAATTTCAGGGATGTAAAGCGATTTGTGTTTAATCATCTAATCCCTTTGGATTTGTGGACGTCACAAATATTATTGTATGTTCAAATTTAATACGTAACATTTGAGTAAATACAGGATGTCAGGGTAAACAGTTTCATTACTTTAAGGGGTGATTGAACCCATGGTACTGAACAACTTTCCCAAAGAAACTTATAGGAAATTCGCAAAAAAAATTTTTGACTTTCCATACTATATGCAATGAGCTGATCGAACGTTTGTATGAAAAGTCGAAAAAAAATTAGCGAATTTCCTATAGGTTTCTATGGGAAAGTTGTTCAGAATCATGGGTACAATCACACCTGCTACTAATGCAACTGTTTACCCTAACACCCTGTATAAGTAAAATTCTGCTTAAAATGATACATTGAAAACAACGTTTGACATAATGATGACGTAAGATCGTTTGACATATCTTTATAATGCGAAATGTGTCGAATGATCTGTCAGATAAGCTATTAACTTATTAAGAAGCCCAAACACAGGCCCAAATTTTTACCCTCTCTCATTCTTATTCGTGAGAGGAGAGCCCTCCTCTCACGAATAAGAATGAGAGGGAGTGGATCCATACAGTGTGTTAGGTTAAACAGTTGCATTACTTTAAAGGGTGACTGTAGCCATGGTATTGAACAACTTTCCCTAAGAAACCTATAGGAAATTCCCAAAAAAAATTTGGACTTCCAATACCAAATGCAATCAGCTGATGGATCGTTTGATCGTTTGTATGAAAAGTCGAAATTTCTTTTTGTTAATTTTCTGTAGGTTTCTTAGGGAAAGTTGTTCAGTATCATGGGTAAAATTATCCCTTAAAGTAATGCAACTGTTTACTCTAACACCCTGTATAACTTTTTTACACTGTAGTAAAAAATTAAATAAAAATAAAGATATAAAAATATGTATCTATTGTTAGGACGACATGAAAGTAAAATTAACTAGGTACCTACGTATCGTATTTCGTTATCGTTTGGGCAAGCATTTACGAGGATAATAGCGGCAATTTTGGCGGGAAAATGCCTTTGGGCGCGTCATATTCTCTATTAGGTTTCCTCGGGCGGGCATAGAGAAAAATATATTTGGCTTTTTCTTAACAACATTAGTACCTATAGTTTCTTATTTCATCGTCATTGTAACTTTTAATAATATTTTACATGAGCACAAATTTTGAAAAAGAGGCATTTGGTTAACAAATAGGCTTAATAAAGTAAAAACGTTTCAAATTAAGTTACGTAATTTAGTTCTACATTCATAAGGCAAGATGAAAAGCTGAATGTACTACATGAATAAATTACTGTACCTACTAGTTACTAAAGTTTGGACCGCTACATCATATTTTGCTAAAATATTATTTTATTATGACCCCTGCGCTGCCGCTGTACCAATTTGTTTATTCTTAGTAGTATTTTATTTATAGACGAGCATTTACCCGCGACTTCGTCCGCATAAATTATATACCAGATTTTAAGTCAGATCATAAGCTATCAAACAAAAAAAGTTTCATCAAAATCGGTTCAGTAGTTTTGCGTGATGCTCGAACAAACAAACCCACAAACAAACAAACAAACAAACAAACAGACAGACAGACAAAAAATCCAAAAATTGGTGATTTGGAATCAGGGACATCTAAAAACCATATCGTAATCTTTTTTTTGTAAATATCTTTAATGTACAGACACACTTCTGTTACAGTTTTATAATAGTTTAGATATAGAAACTAAATTTTGCTTGCGACTTCGTCCTTATCGGCTCCCACCGGTGTAGCGTGTTACAATATTTACCAGTTTGTAAGTCTAATTTTATGCTTTTAAACAAAATAAATTGCATCAAAATCGGTCCAGTAGTTTTGCGTAATTCCAGAACAATCAAATAAACGGAAAGACGGATAAAACAGTATGTTACAGTTTTATAACAGTGTAGATTAGGTATCTGAAAACCTATGGGGCTGCGAGTCGGGCTACTCGCGCACCGAGGGTTCCGTACCATAGAACACAACATTATTAACTTAGAAAATAAAAACTTTTTTGTCCAGGACCTTTAGCACGAGACCGACTCACACTTGGCCGGTTTTTAGTATTTGTTGTTATTCTGTAGAGTATGCTCTATAATGACACTAAGTTTGATGCTTGTATGTATTACCGTTTTTACGATAGAGCGCGAAGAAAAAACGTTGATAAAAACTAGTTTCTTGTTGAGCACCCCCCTTTATTTTTAACTTTTTGACATTTTTATTATTTGTTAACAAATCCGCCGTCATAACACGTAATCTGAGAAAATTTCAACTATCTAGCTATTACGGCTCAAAAGTTACAGCCCTAAATAGGTAGGACAGACGGACGGACGGACGGACAGACGGACAGGCGGACGGACGGACGGACGGACGGACAACGTAGGCTTAGTAATAGGGTCCCGTTTTCACCCTTTGGGTACGGAACCCTAAAAATAAATCATCTTCAAACCGGAATCATGAGAATGTGCTTAGTACAAGTTTTTAGTAGATTACACACAGAGGGCAGGAAAGTAAGAAACGTCTCAGATCTCATGTAATCTGAGGCTTTCTTATTTACTGCCCGAGGTTAGTACACTATTTTTCTCCCCGACGGAGTCGGAAAGTGGCAATTTCGTTTAGCGCAGCGGGACGAAACTTGACGCTTTCCGACCGAAGGGGTGAAAAATAATTTACTTGTATTGTATACATTTTGTATTTATTTATTTACCAGAATCAAAGATACATAACATGAGTTCATACTCATGTTATGTAAAAAATGAATACTTTTACTCATGTAAAAGTATTCATTTTTTAACAGTCGCCACCATAGAGAAACACGTACCTACTCCTTGACAGGAAGGAGCGGGCTTACGCATAATTTCCCATACTTTCCCCTCTGTCAAAGCCTCACCCCCGCGACGGCCCCGACCTAGACCCGATGGGCTACTTAATTCGATGCATTTTACTGTTATGGTCATAGCAACGGTCCCTCCCCCCCCCCCCCCCCCCCCCCCCCCCCTCCCGCCGAAAAAAATGTTCTATGGAGAAATAAACAATACTTACTCCTCTCCGGGCGTTGACAGGAGACACGTTTTTCTCTACGGTCACCACCAATGAAAGTAACCAATGAAAGTATTGTATAATTATAGTACTTACTATAAAAAAAAAAACATATTTTGTAATGGCAACTACAGTCAACAATATATAAAACACATTACGCTAGTTATCTCATGCTAATGGTAGGCTAATACACAAAGCATAATAAAACCATCTAACGACTATTTATTCAATACATTTGCTTATCTTTTGTGAAAGGTTTCCAACCCGGTCGGTGTGTTTACAATACCTACCTTCACAAAGTCACGTCCATTTACCTACAACAAAACACCCAGCAAATATTATACATATAAAATGGGCACAGGGACGCAATTAGGTTTCAAACTTAGCCAATTTAATAGGGACTCGCCTTGCGGTAGCATTTCCCCTCTGCCACGGTATAAGATCAATTTATCTTGTGCATTTACACCCAATTTTATACCTTATCACTAAACGAGACAGCCTATAATAGCGAAACAATAATTTTGAACTAAGAATGTTTGGGGTTCACACTAGACTACTTTTCATGATTTTTAACATTCAAAATTAGAATCTGAACTTATGGGGAATAAAATCCAAAGTTGTGGATTTCATGTTACCTCGCCCCCCGCAAAAAGTGGCAGAAATGTTTCTTAGTAGAATAACACGCGTAACTCGTCCCTATTAAATTGTCTAAGGTTTCAAACCAAGCCAAACCGTAATATTTTTATCACAAGTATCGAAATAAAACTGGTTGAATCGCTTACTTTGAACTTGAACAAACCTTTGAACGTGGGCCTTGTGATATTTATGCTGTCTACAATTGAAGTCTTGTCGAATCATAATTATTATCATTATTTAGGACACTACATCCTTATTAAACTTTTCAAAAAATCACTCATCATCATCATCAGCCTAACGTAAGATACGTCCCACTGTAGGGCACAGTCCTATCCTTAAGGCTATTCTACCGTTGGCGCGCTCCATACAAACGTAGTATGGTGATATTTTCAATACTATCCAATTATAGTCAATGAAATTTTTCAAAAACAATCTAGTAACTAATTTCTATGTCGGTATGAAGTCAGATTTTCGATAAAATTTATAGTTTTAAAGTTACAGTGCCACAAATATTTCCATACAAATCTTAAATTAATCCTAGCATTGAAACTGTATATTTTAACGAAAATCTGACTTCATACCGACATAGAGATTAGTTAATTTATGGTTTTTGAAAAATTTCATTGACTTTAATTAGATAGTATTGAAAATATCACCATACTACGTTTGTATGGAGCGCGCCAACGGTAGAATAGCCTTAAGCAGGGTGTATGAGCGTTAGTCCAACACGTGTCCTCATAACGGATTGGAGGACTACACTTTTGCATCAGAATTTCTTCTTCAGCATATGCAGGTTTCCTCACGATGTTTTCCTTCACTGTTTGAGATCAGTTGGTATAAGTTAGAAAAACTCATTGGTACCTGTAACGAACGTGAATGTGGACTGTATGATGATGAAATGAGAAGAATATGATGATGTTTAGCTGGGTTTATTGAACAATTAAAAAGCAAACTTTAACTCTTACACTCGCTCTGACAAAGTCAAGAATTGGGTATTTGACTACATTCAATATATTTTATTTTTATCTACTCAATAAAAAAAGGGTTAGAAAATAACGCTAAACTCCCATTTTCATTGAGTTTTTAGCTTGAATACTATTTTTAATAACAAGATAAACTATAAAAAGTAATGAAAATGTTGATGACGTCACAACTCAATATTTAGTACAAAACTTCATACAAAGCGCATGTTTTGACGTCCTATAAAGAGTAGCTGATTTGACTAGTTGTCAAGTAGCCAAAAACAAAAGCTTTTAAAAACATTTCAAAAATATTAAAAGAAAAAGTAAAATAAATAATATGAAATCAAAGAGTTTGCAACAGTACCTACATGGCATGTGGTCCGTGCGGATTGCACTTTATGACTGAGTGTCATAGATTCTTTATTGTACACAAAAACATAATTATGGAAAAAATTCATACATCTCCGTATCGCGCCACCGATTGCTCTCAAAATCAATAGAATTTCGTTGTTTTTCCATACCACTTAGCGTCAATCGACGGCATTCGACGGAGCGAAGAGGACAGGCGTCGTATTTCCACATGAAACCGTTCCCTGCTCGCTGTACTCCAGTTTCAGCACGCCAACGCCGCTAGGCTTTGATTATCAAAGTCGCATCTCGTGACGGTCAAACTACGGTTGTGGTTCCATTGAAACGAGCATCAAAGTAACGAGACTAGGCTTGTAAAGGATTCAAGTAGACAATTTGAGCTCGTATTTTTAAATACCATGCATTTTAAATTAAATGTGTACACAAAAATAGTATAAACGAAAACCATACGCTTTCGACACATTTGTATTACAATTTCAAACATAGCCCTAGATACTCCTATTTTAACTATAGGTACAAGGTGTTAAAATCAAATGTGTTACAAAGTAAAAAGGGTGCAGTTTTAGACCATCAAACTGAACAACTTTCACCATCGCACCAACATTGAAAACGCAGAAAAAAAATGCTATTCCACAAATTCTAGTCGAGTAATCATTGAGGTTTCTCTGAATAAGCTGTTTTTTTCGTGATTGCCATTTTGGTTCCATAGTGAAAGTTGTTGATTTTGATGGCTATTTTGAAGCACCTCTTTAAGTATGTAACGTATTTAAGATTACAACCTGTATACCTAGCTGTTTTCTCCTCAGTTTACGAGGAAACCACAGAATTTCTTCACTCGTACTCATAGTTACTCGCTATAAAGTTCTACACATCTCCGCTTCGATGGACGCCGAGCCTATGTACTATATGAATAGAATAGAATAGAATAGAATAGAATTATTTATTTCATATTATCAAATTCATAATTACATGTTACATAAAAATAAAAATGTCAAAGGATAATATGATCGTCAAGAATAAAAAATAAAAAAATAAAATAGAACAATAAAATGTCAACATCACTAATATAGAGAGTAACAATGTCAAATAAATAATGTAATACATAAGAAAATACAATTCAATTTAAATAAAATGTCGCTACAATTACTTATTGTAGTCTACTTAAAGTCAAACAAAAGAAATTCGTTTACAGAATAAAATTCACCATCCAGCAAAAGACTTTTTAGTTGGCGATAAAATGATTCGTCATTGGTTACATTCCTCAGATGTTCAGGAAGTCGCTCATAATAAGTCGGACCTATTATTCGTGGGTTTTTAGAAGCCATTTCTGTACGACGGGACACGCTAGCCAGTCTTCCCGCGTTGCGTAGTGAATGGCCTCCACCTACACGACGATTGAAATGGGTAATATTCCGACGGACATATGAAATAATTTCAAATAAATATAGACTGGGCATAGTCAAGATATGCTTTTCTGCAAAGTGAGTCCTACAAGTTTGATATGTATGTATGTATAGTGTATACTCTTACTATATGTACTATATGTATAGTGTATACTGTGCCTATGTTAAGAGTGCTCTCGGGAGCTCCTTACGTGTAGAATAGATGATAAGAGTCCCTCAGGATGTTTTGTGAATCATAAATTAATACAGAAACGTGCCAAAGAATAAAGTCGAAAGCTAAATAACTTGTTTAAACAATTCTTTTTTCGTTTGTTTTCTTTAATTAATTTCAGTGTTACGAGTATGTTTTTGAGTCTTTGACAATAAGTTTACTAACTCATTTCGGAATCTTCTTCCTCTTTCTTATATCCTAGAAGGATTTAGGGCCAAGATCTTTCAAATCAACCTGTTTTTGGTTGAGTCTTAAGGCATGAAATAGTCGTTGTTTTAATCAGAAAAAATATATATTGTCGTATGAACAACTATAATGAAATCTAAAATAGTTCATGAGAACTGTTCTTGATTTTTTTTAGGCTCAAAATTCAATAATTGTTACTTCTGTCGCTCATAAAAACATGCAAAAATTGTTACTTCTGTCGCTCATAAAAGTTTATGCAAATATTTCAAGATTAATTTAACACTATAAATAAATAAAAAATACACTGAAAAATTTAAAATGACATTGTCTACATTATTTTGAGGCTAGTTTTTACCTCTAACACCCAAGAGAAAAGATATGGATGAAAAATACGTTTTATTGCGATCCTGCTTTCAATTGAAGTTGGATGGCTAACTGCAAACTTATGCTTGTAAGAAAGAGACGCTTGCATTGGGATAACCTGCCTTAACCACTATCTCGTATGATAATCACATGCTGTAGTAAGGATTAGCCAGTCGGCAATGGTCGTGTCGAGGCTGACTACCCAGGGTACGCCAGACCAGGTTTCGTCACTCTGGGAGGCTCTTTTCTTGACTATTAAAAAAACCTGCCTGCTGAGACTGTCATAGATCATAGACTAGATAGTAATGACTGATAAGGTATAGATAAAAACCTTCTTTTTTAAAGAGGTTGTCAGAAAAGCTACCCCAAGATCAAAGTAAGGTTAACACTTGACCCGAGTTTTATTAAATTAAGAAAGACACCTATCAAACGAAAATAATTTAATTATCACCGTCCATTAATTTCAATCAGTGTCTTCTAACAGATTTAATAAGGGCCGTCCTCGAATCAATTACGTGCTGCCTCTCACAGATCCGCCCCTGGTTTTTGGTAACTTTAAAAGGGTTTTTAGGGTTCCGTACCCCAAAAGGAGTAAACGGGACCCTTATACTTATAGGATCAATTTGTTGGCCGCCTGTCTGCAGTCTGTTCGCGTGTCAAGACCATTTCTCTAAGGAACTGGTAGCAGTATCACGTTAAAATTTATATCAAATACTAAGGTCTACTCGTAAGTACGTCTAAGGTACTACTTAGAGGTGTAAACAATACAAGCTCCTAAGTCAACGCAATCAAAAGATACGGCCATTTATGACACATATTTTTTTGATACGTACTAAAGATTATGAAACGATGATGATGATGAATGAGGATAACTCAACAAATTAAAATCTGCTTTGGTTCTTCACATAGACCTATTATATAATCATATTTGGCAAGAAGCAAGATTTCACGGCACAAGGAAAGGAATAAATTCGAAAACCGTTCATTAATAGTTGTATCGTATAAAAAAAGCGATTTTACAAACTTACATTTTCAATTGGAGACCGTGATGTAGCATGGGAGAACATTTTTTCCACTGTTTGTCTTTCATAATTAAGTTGTAATGCAAGTAAGTTGTACGGAACCGTCAGGGCGCGAGCCCGACTCCCACTTGGCCAGTTTTTTCGACAGTACTCTCATTGTACCCAGCCATGATAAATTGACTGCTTCCTGGATATGTCAAGGCTATATCTCGCTTACTCGCTGAACGTTCGATTAATGGTAGATTCATGGACTGTGAGGCATTTATAATATTCAGTTCCATTTTTGTGCTCCATCAAAATTGATAGCGACTTTTTAAAGGGGTTTTTCTACACCCCATTTTAACGGTCTCATAATTATACCTGAATGACCATCAATTTTGATTTGTCTGAGTAATTGTAAATCATTTATTTACCTTACGAATGATCAACCTCCTTCTTTGTGTAACAATCGTTGGGCAAAGTCCATCGTCCACTTCCATGGATTTTTTATTTTGACCAGCTTTCGCTACTTCTCATCGAATGAAAAAAAGATTTAATCAGTTCAGTTTCTTTTTTCTATTTCTAGCATGTTCTATCCCTTTGCAGGGTGAATAGCACTCTGAACACTTACTCGGGTTCGCACTGATAAGAAGAGGTACGCATGTATGATACTGAGTACGTGCGAGTGGGAGAAGACTACAGCATTACCTACTGTCGTCTTCCACGTAGGGGTAGACTATACTGTGTTTAGGATCAAACTCTATCACGAAGCTACAACCAGGAGCTACATGAGCTCATTCCACCTTCTCCATTTTACTATCGGACATGCAGGTGCACCGCGGGATATCATCCCTACTTGGTTGACATTCCACATATTCACACTAAGCGCTTTTCGGCATCATTTTTAATGCGCAGAGTCACAAAATCGAATGCCCTGCCTGCGTCAGTATTTCCGAACGCTAACAACCCGAATTCCTTTAAAGGACGAGTGAATAGGCTTCTTCTGGGTAAGCTCGCTACATCTTCAAACCCATCTTTGTCCTGAGGACTGGATTGAGGACAAGAGAAAACCCAAATGTAATAAAAAAAAACCAACTGAGGCGAAACTCTTTTGCATATCCATCGATGTGTACGATACATCCAGTTCCCCGCCACATTTTCCTAGAAATTTCTAAATAAATCTAACCAACACCTTCGTTTCAGAAGCTGGTTGTGGGGAGCCCGAATCAGCGCAACTGGCGTGGTATCCTCATAGCGTTGCTCGTCATCGTGGCTGTTCTGGCGCTCATCGTGACGTCGGTCGTGCTGCTGACCCCACCCGATGAGGGCCCCAGGGTCAAGGGGAGGCGGCTGAGAGTCCAGGACTTGCTTAGTGATGAGCTGGTGCCTATCAGGTGGAATGGCACGTGGATTTCTGGTGAGTGCTATTTGATAATTTTAGTATTTATTACTGCCTGAGGGTAGGCCTGTGTACTGCAGTGGGACGTTTATAGGCTGATGATGATGATTGATTAATGTTACATGGCCTTTACTTAATAACAAGTGTACAACCCGGGCGAATTAACTAGGCACCTGGCTCGCACGTGGCTCGGAATTTGACACCCCTCCTGCTACCCCCGGGGGAACCCGCCGTCGCCGTACGAGGCCGTAGCATAGCATTTCAGATACAGTTGCACGTGTTTCTGCGCTTTAGCATTTTCGAGTTATTCTTTCCGAGTTTTCAGAGTTTTTTATTCCGAGCCACGTGCGAGCCTGGTGCCAATTTAATTCGCCCGTGTTGTATTCAAAGGGTATGACCACTGTCATACCCTTTTAATACAACAAAAAAAAAGTATGACGAGGGCGTTTTGTTACCCCCCGTATACATATAATTATGCTACATCATATTTCAAGAACCGCCTTTTAAGAAGAAGATTTGATGAATTGCATGTTGGCTCAATGATTTCATCAAATCTTCTTCTTAAATGGCGGTTCTTGAAATATGATGTAGCATAATTATATGTATACGGGGGGTAACAAAACGCCCTCGTCATACTTTTTTTTAATTCATAATGGGTTTGCGCTTTGCTTCAGCTCACCTGATGAAAAGTGTAGATGAAGCCGAGGATGTAGCGCGCTCCCCCAGAAAAAGCCTGTTAACTCTTCTTTTAAAAATATCTTTATTTTATTTGCTTGGAAACCGCACCGCGCGGATTTCTGTGTGGCATATACTCGTAAACTAGAACATTATAAAAAATCTTGCCCCGGTCACAGTATAAGACAGTAATCCATCTTCATACAATGGTACCAAACGAGGCGTACACCTCGTAGCACGCACACACTGACAATATCTCCGCGTAGCCCCGTCTGCTGCTGCCTTGGCCGCCTTAGATATCGTCAGTGTGTGCGTGCTACGAGGCGTACGTACTTGCAAGCACACATACAAGCCGCGTTTGGTACCATTGTATGAAGGCGGATTACCTACTGTCTTATACTGTGCCCCGGTCCACTCCCGGTATCGCCTCTATGTGGTCTAATCTTAAATGGCCTGTCCATATTTTTTAGAATAATCAAACAATATTTTTTTCTACTGGAATACGTATCATGATTTTTTTTTTATTTTTTTTTTATTTAGGTATAGAAAACTACTAAAAACGGGATCTGTGAATAATATTGCTCTTTTCACCCACAGAGTGACCTTAGAAACTGCTAAGTAGTCGTCACCGAACTACGTTTGCATCTTGAATCGATGCATTAGATTCAAAGCCAATACGATGAATAACTACTACTTGATCTACCGAACTATTTGCCTTTGAATAACACCTCTTACTTTTGAAAGCAAAGAGCTTGACAACTGATATAATTCCTGGCGACATAGAAATATCATTTATCTGGAGTGTTTGTTCTTTATAGAAAATCTAAAGTCCCGTATACCAAACCGTTTTCGTACTTATAATGTGGACATAAGTGTTACGTAAAGTGACTTTGGAAGTAAAGTTCAGTGTTCGCAAAGGTTCACGCGGCTGTCTACAGAGGAACATAGACCCGACTTGAAATTTTAAAGTGGCCTTTAGTGCAGGTACGTGAGGGAAATACTCGTTTCGAGGGTAAATGCGAGCTTTAGTGTTAATGTTTCAAGAAGGATGGATTTTGAAGTTATACTGGTTTTGGCCAGAAAGACTGAGAAAGAGATGGCGCATTGACTTAGATCTGTGCCTAGATGCTCACGAAGCAGAATGGCAAATGATGGCACGGGAAAGGGAAGGCTGGAAAGGCTTGGGGGGAGACCTTCGACCAATACGTAAGGAGTACGTACTCAGTACGCCAGTCATGTTATGTGTATAAATAGTCTATATTATTGCGCCTATGTAATGCGAGACTGATTCTCGGTTCCTACAGCCAAACCGTAAAATACGGTTTTGTAGGACTACAACTAAAAGCATGTAATTTTGTAACTTATTATAAAATAAATTAAAAAAAAAAATAATGGGACGAAATCGATTTAAAAACTTCTTTTGGCGCGTTTGAAAATATTATGCATGAAGCCGACTGCTAAAATCTCTTTATTTGTGGCCATGACGGTCAAAAGAGTGACAAAAGTCCTAAATTCCAGAAAAAAATTAAAAGTCCAAATATCTCCAAAACCGTGACACTTGTACTGGACATGAAAGTCCATTTACTGAAAGGGTTGAGGAAAGGAGGGTCTTCTATCGACAGCGACAGTTACAGGGTTATCCATTACTAACCGGACACCCTGTATAAATCCCTTCTTCCCTTTTTTTCCTGTCTTCTTTTCTTTTAAGAATATTAATCCTTTCTAAAAGTGTGAATGTATTTAGTGAGTAAGCCTTGAAAATAAAAAGAAATGGGTAGGTATTACTTTTCACATAAATTGGCCATGTCAGTTTTAGTTTTTGTATTAGAAAGAGTATTAATTAAGGGTAAAAAATTTGCTTCTCCAGAAACCCTAGGAGAACGAATTTAAAAAACAGATCCATGATAATATTTATTTATTTATAAATTATTTAAATACATTAATAAATTTATTGTAGCGAACCCATTATTATAAAATACCTTAATCTAAAATATTCACAAATACTTAACATGTATCGATGAACGACTACCAAACAATTTATTGTTCACCCAAGGCTATCATGTTTACAACTGATCGAAAATTCCCTTGTAGGTATTTACATAAATTACTCGCTTTTACGAATTTCGACTTAGCATCTGATTTACATTATATTACCTAGTAGTACCACAGAATAAATACTAGTACTAGATCCAGAGCCACCAACGGTCTAGGGCCTAAACGTATAGGAATTCAGTCTAGCTCGAAAATAGACGCCAAAGTACATCATTTAGTCTCGGTCTTATGACTCAAAGCGGTCACTGAATTTTTTTACAGCGGTCAGACAATCGCGAAAAAATGGGGTCTGGGCCTAAACATATAGGAAACGAACTGAATGCATTTTAAGAAAGAATCCTCTTAGGAGAATACCACAGCATATTTAGTTTTTTCTCAAATTGGTCACCGTTCAAAATCAGACCGGGGTTGAAAATCGAAAAAAATAGGTCTTGGGCCTAAACATATAGGAAATCTGAAACCAACTTGGATCGAGAGAACACACTTTATCCATCACGAAAAACCTGGTCTTACACGGCGGATCGGTCACCTTTCCAGAATCAGACCACTTTTATAAGATACCAAAAATGATAGATATCTCGAGAATGGTTAGTGACAGAAAAAAATTGTTATGAATAAAATTGTTGGAAATTTAATGTTCTTCAAGTTTGTTATAGCTTTGTTTACTATTCTATGCATAGGAGACGAGATATTTGTAAAAACTGAATAATTAAAATAGTAATAGACAGATATCTCGACGACGGTTGATGATAGGAAAAGTTTGTGTAAGACACAATTGTAGATAATATTATGTTCTACAAGTTTTGTTATATCTTTGTTCACGATTTGATGCATACGAAACGAGATATTTGCAAAAACGAATTAATTAAAATAGTAATAGACAGATATCTCGAAAATTGTTGATGATAGGAAAAGTTTGTTTTGCATACAATTGTAGATAATGTTATGTTCTACAAGTTTTGTAATAACTTTGTTCACAATTTGATGCATAAGAAACGAGATATTTGCATAAAAATAACTTATACGACCTTTAGGTCACAAAATTGTTTTTTTTTTCAACAAAATTATCCAGTGTAAGAAAAAATATTCGTTAACTCATTTGTCTAATACATTTGCCTGTTGTGTAGTATTAAGAGTTTTTGTTTTTACCGGTACCAATGCAAATAAATAATTTTATTCCATTCCTATTTATGAATCGTGAACAAAGTTATTACAAAACTTGTAGAACATACAGTTTCCTACAATTTATTTTGTACAAAAGACAAAGCGGGTTTTGTATGGAAGGTTGGCGCCTTATTTTTCTACGTTGTTTTTAGCCATCAACCAAACTAGAATATTTTAGTTTAAAATAACGTAGCAAACAAAATCGTTATTACATGTATATCCCTAAACTCAGTCTGAACGGAGATATAAAGGCTTGAAGTTGACAATAAATGTATTACGTTTACTTCAAGCCTTTATATCTCCGTTCGGACTGAGTTTAGAGATATACTTGCTATGAAGTTTTGTTTGTAACTTTATTCTTTATATTCAAGTTTTATTGATGGCCGCGTTAAAAAAATAAAAAAGGCGCCATTTTTAGTAATTGGCTTTTCTTATATCATTGACCGTTGTCGAGATGTCTATCTATTACTATTTTATTTATTTAGTTTTACAAATATCTCGTTTTCTTTGCATCAAATTGTGAACAAAGTTATTACAAAACTTGTAGACCATAACATTGTCTACAATTTGTATCCTAGACAAACCTTTTCTATCATCAACCGTTGTGGAGATATCTGTCTTTTACTATTTTAATTAATTTGTTTTCGCAAATATCTCGTTTCGTATGCATCAAATCATGAACAAAGTTATTAAAAAACTTGTAGAACATAATATTATCTACAATTGTATGCTTAACAAACTTTTCCTATCATCAACAATTTTCGAGATATCTATCTATTACTATTTTAATTAATTCGTTTTTGCAAATATCTTTTTTCGTATGCATCAAATCGTGAACAAAGATATAACAAAACTTGTAGAACATAATATTATCTACAATTGTGTCTTACACAAACTTTTCCTATCATCAACCGTCGTCGAGATATCTATCTATTACTATTTTAATTGTTCAGTTTTTACAAATATCTCGTCTCCTATGCATAGAATAGTAAACAAAGCTATAACAAACTTGAAGAACATTAAATTTCCAACAATTTTATTCATAACAAATTTTTTCTATCACTAACCATTGTTGAGATATCTATCATTTTTTGTATCTTATAAAAGTGGTCTGATTCTGGAAAGGTGACCGATCCGCCATGTAAGACCGGGTTTTTCGTGATGAGTAAAGTGTGTTCTCTTGATCCAAGTTGGTTTCACATTTCCTATATGTTTAGGCCCAAGACCATTTTTTTTCGATTTCCAACCCCGGTCTGATTTTGAACGGTGACCGATTTGAGAAAAACTAAATATGCTGTGGTATTCTCCTAAGAGGGCTCTTTCTTAAAATGCATTCAGTTCGTTTCCTATATGTTTAGGCCCAGACCCCATTTTTTCGCGATTGTCTGACCGCTGTAAAAAAATTCAGTGACCGCTTTGAGTCATAAGACCGAGGCTAAATGATGTACTTTGGCGTCTATTTTCGAGCTAGACTGAATCCAGCTTTCCTATACGTTTAGGCCCTAGACCGTTGGTGGCTCTGGATCTAATAGGCGGTCTAAAATGTTTAGCAGCGTGTTAATTTTGATTTGATTTTCGGATTAGAACTAATTCTAAATTCACTGTAGCACCAATACCACGGAATATACATTTATAGGGTCCTTCTTAATACGCTGACACTTTTTTAAGGGGATGATCAGACCGTCAAATTGAACAACTTTCTCTAAAGCACCAATTATTTTTGTGAAAAATGTGGATTTCGATGTTGGTCAAAAAACCTGAACCAACCAAAAATACCGTTTCGTTCATCAATTAATACAAAAGAACGATTTTTCATCAAAACGAAGCTGGCCAGTTTATGAAACCATTAGTCAAGTAAACAATTGACGAAAGCTTTTAAAATCGACTGTTTTTTCACAAAATTAGCGGCGCATTTTGAAGGTATTGTGTAAATGGCTGTTCTGTTATCAGTTCGAATTTTTTTAAAATGTGTTACAAAGTACTGGCTGGTTCGGTTTTTTGTTTTGTGTTCTTTTAACAATGCTAGTATTTATAGGAATATGGAATTACTAGCCTTGAAAGGTGTCTGTGTAATGTATACAGGCTGTAAAAAAACCTGTTGGAGCCTCAGATTATCAAACTGAACAACCTACGCAAATAAAAAAAAAATCTGTAATAAACCCCCTTTCAAACGTAATATGCCACTTATAGGGGGCTCTTCGACTACTCCTGCCCACTGTCCTTTAAAAAAGAAAAGAAAAATAGTCTTTGTTATTAACAATGTTTTAAACAACAATGTTTTTCAGATTTTTCATGTGTTCTATTCTATTCTTTAAATAATATAAATTAGAAAATGGTTTGAATAAAAGTAGGAAATTAAACTTTGTTTCGCTCGTGTTTGAGTTGACACGAATGAAACAACACGAAAATTCGTGTCCGTATAGCTAGCGTACACATGAAAGGGTAGAACTTTGCATCGATTTTTTATATTGTTTCACTACGACTTTACATAACATATTAGTACTTGCAGAGGCACTATTTCAGGAACTATTTATTTGATGTAGTTTTAATAAAAAGAAACGTCTCCTTCTGTAAGAAATATTTTGTGAATTCGTGTGTACGTAAGCGCAACGCCAGCTCCGTGGTTTATTTAAAAGACTTATTGATATAGCCGTTTTAGCCACAGAAAATGTGTACGCTACCTTGACGTCAAGCCAGCGTACCAGGTAAAAAAAATCGATATCTCGTAAAGTACAGAGGCACTATTTATTTGACCTAGGTACTAATTCGGCACTATTTAGGAACTATTTATTCGCATTAATTCCAGCCAGATCCCTTTCATGTGTACGCCAGCTATACGGACACGAAAATTCCGCAGTAAGATTATTTTGTATTCATTGCGCAATGCGTAATACTACGTTTGACACTCAACTTTTGAATACTTGTTTACGATATAAATTGTTATCCCTATGCAAAATATAATAAGTTAAAAAACAACCGTTTTTGAATACAACGTAATTATAATATTTCTTTATTGATAAGTATCAGTAATTCACAATCATCATAACGTATGTAAAGAAATTAAACTCCGTCTGACTTTCTAAACACTCCGTTTTATTTTCACTTTTACTGTCTAATTATTATAATTTTATTAAACTATTTTAATTTGAAATATATCACAATCATTTCACAAATACTAGTTATCACTTCGAGTGCTGACCGAGAACTGACTGTCCGATACGTTTTGACCCACCTCGGTCGCACTCCCCACTCTTTCAGTCTACTTTACCAACCAAACGCGCCTGACGTTTGATTGGTCCAGCGACAGCCAATCGCAGAAGCAAGTATTGCCATATGAATGAATCGTTAGTAATATATTAAACGGCTCTGGATACAAGTCCTTTTAAGCCATTCGTTATTTAATTTGAATGTAATATTATATGAAAGGTGTTGCTAGTACAAAATAAAGATTGAGTTACAGAATATCAATTAATTTAGTAAAGAATCACGACATTCGGCCATCCGACCCTGTGCAACCTCCTGGTGCACAGCCATCCAACAGTCAGCTCTCATTACCATTTAGTCAAAATTACTCAGAATAATCTTTATACAATCACAACATTGAAACATTTCTCAGCAGGTTTTTCAAAATCATTCATTAAAAGTATTTGGATTTTTTTATTTCTATATTTTATTTTTAAAACTACCACCGCTTCGTAATGTGTTACGGCTGTAGAGAAGATGCGGCCAGAAACTCTACAGCAACACAATGTTTTTTCAGTTATACACTCGGTTACAATATCAGGACCAAACATTTTAGTATTCAGCGTTTTTACTTTTGTATTTAGTCTTATTATGTAAAAAATTATTTAAGAATGCCAGCTGGTACACAAAAAGTAGGTACCTATTTGAGTTTAATTTTAGAGATTAATTTCTTGCATCTTATCTTCATAACTGGTTACATTATTTAATGTCTTCTAAATTTGAAGGACATCTGGCACATAATATCAAAAACGTACAACCGTACTTCCATTCCTATTATGGACCATGGAACACTAGAAACTGATTGCAGGCATCAGATCATTTTTATATTTAAAAAAAACATTGTGCTTGCCTCACCTCCTATCGAACAATATTGACAGCCACTTCGGTGCTGCTGCCTTATTATAATGTACCAGTAATAAATTACAAAACAACTCGTTAAATAAAAATAAATTATAAAATCTAATTAGTTTTTATAAAACCCCATAATCTATTATAAATATTTACTACAGTCCAAACTTTCATAAATTTTCTGGCATTTCGTAAAGGGGATGTGCTGGTTGTCCTTTATAATAACATTTAAGTAATAAATTATATGAACAAATTATGTCCGTGTGTACAATTAAGTGTTATAATAATAACAAATCACGACATTTGGCCGTTTACACTAATATCAATATTTATCAACTTTAATGTTTGTGAACGTTGCTGCAGTTCTAACAGAGGCAGCTCTAATAATTGTGATCTTCCTTGTCTAATGATTTATTTTGGAATAGCACCTTCCGATTTTAGAGGAAGAAGTATTCAATATTAAGAAGGTATTCAAAGTTTAAATGTATGTAATAAACATAATAACAATTCTTGATTTTTATTCTATTTGCGGCCACAACGTTCTCAACCTTACTACATTTTTATGCTTCTTATGTTTATAAAATACAACAATACACCTTATTTGCATACTATAACCATACCGTCCCCGTTTATACTGTTTTTAAATTGATTCAATATCCATAAATTAAAACAGTGACAAAAGTTATAACGGCAGCCGGATCAGTCACTGCATTCAGATATTTAGCATTTTCTTAACCTGCTTCTTTATCAGGAAGCGTATCGCGTATTATTATGCGAGGAACAAGAAAATTACAATTTAGTTTATTAATTTCGTAAATCCATTCTTATTTCTTACAAATAGACAGATGAACGTGAATAAGTATATAATTATTTGCGTTTTAATATTTACTTCATTAGAGAAAAACAGTATCATAACATATAGTATTATCTATCGATTAAATCTGGTAGTCCCAAAACAAGACATCTGATAACAAATCCTGCCTTGAGCTCACTTCAATTTTCTGCCATGACTATCAGCTAGTTAAACTGTCTGCAATAATTCATGCCTTTCGCACAGCCCAACTTACTGGGATTAACTATAAAACAGTTACTTGTTACAGTTGCTAAATACTGTGTAATTTGTGAGAAATATACCAGTAATAATGGAATTAAATATATTACAACTTGAATACATATATACCATATACAGTAGCAGCATTGCTTTTATTACATTTCACATAAAGTAGAGCTTTATCCTCATTTTGGACAACAAAAAATTGATTTTGAACACTTTCTAATACAAGTCCAGGCTAGATTCTGGTACCTCAAATGTGACCAGATAATTTGTGTGACATTGTCTTTATTTATTTATTTATTCTAATCTTAGAACGTCGCTCGTTTCGCTCGTCGTTCGCTTTAACTACGTCCGAATAATGCAATAATTATAATAGTTATGAAGTGATTGCATACGAGAGTTTCTTTTTAAAATAAACAAATCTACCGCACTTTCTAGATGGCATTGTCCAACTCATCGAGTAAGTATTGGTTACGAATCCCTTCTACAATTAATATGATTACGATCGTAAATTTTGAAGATGGTTATAAAAATAATTATGATGACTACTGCAACTAACGCCATCTAGCGTCTTTGCCAATAATATCTATTTATAATTGTAATATTTATAGATATCTAAATACATTCAAGCTTCGATCAAGTATAGTAGGTAGATTTTGAAACGCCGCTCGAAAAATGGCACCATCAAAGCAATGCACAATCTGGCAGCGTGGCTTGTATCGCTCTCAGTCGCTAATCGACCGTGCCTGCAAAAACAACTCACGAAAAGTGCAAAAAACAAGACGGAGTGTCATACTTTCAGTAAGTATCGCTTTGTAATCACATTATCTTCAATATTTTTTATATATCATGGCATTTAATCGCTTTTTTTCTAATATTTTTGTTCATTTACAACCTCGCGGCAAGCACGCAACTATCCCTTTCACTCTCGCCTACGCGAGAATAGTGAGAAAGAACCGAGGATAATGCCTTAGAACAAGGTCGAAGGAGTCGTCATTACTTTTTTTTTTTTCGTTCTTTTTAATGTGTTACATTTTATTGACTTATTTGATTAAATGTTTCGATCATTATTGTTTTCCGCAAAATGAAACTTAACTCTAATAAATTAATGTTGAAGTTGAAAATATGCATTTATATCTGTATAATGGCCGGTTCACACAGAGGCGGTTTTGCGGGAAAGCGGGCCGGCGGCGGTTTTGCGGAAAGCGAAGGCGTTCCGGAGCCTGCCACACAGGGTCCGCGCGGCGCGGTAGCGGCGCGGAGGCGGCCGGTATGACATCCAAAGCGGCGGCGGGGCGGCGCCGCTTTTTTTTAACGGCTCTGGAATCGATGACTGAATTTTTTTGTTTCTCAACCGATTGCTTCCAAAATCGATATCTGGCGGTCCGCGTGGACTCCGAACACGAATCCGATGTCAGATTTGAGAAAAATGGCCGCCATCTTGAACTTTTTTGATTCTCAACCGATTGCTTCCAAAATCGATATCTGGCGGTCCGCGTGGACTCCGAACACGAATCCGAAGTCAGATTTGAGAAAAGTGGCCGCCATCTTGAAATTTTTGTTTCTCAACCGATTGCTTCCAAAATCGATATCTGGGGGTCCGCGTGGACTCCAAACGCGAATCCGATGTCAGATTTGAGAAAAGTGGCCGCCATCTTGAACTTTTTTGTTTCTCAACCGGTTGCTTCCAAAATCGATATCTGGGGGTCTGCGTGGACTCCCAACACGAATCCGATGTCAGATTTGAGAAAAACGGCCGCCATCTTGACCTTTTTTGTTTCTCAACCGATTGCTTTCAAAATCGATATCTGAGGGTCCGCATGGACTCCGAACACGAATCCGATGTTAGATTTGAGAAAAGTGGCCGCCATCTTGAACTTTTTTGTTTCTCAACCGATTACTTCCAAAATCGATATCTGGGGGTCCGCGTGGACTCCGAACACGAATCCGATGTCAGATTTGAGAAAAGTGGCCGCCATCTTGAACTTTTTTGTTTCTCAACCGGTTGCTTCCAAAATCGATATCTGGGGGTCTGCGTGGACTCCGAACACGAATCCGATGTCAGATTTGAGAAAAACGGCCGCCATCTTGAACTTTTTTGATTCTCAACCGATTGCTTCCAAAATCGATATCTGGCGGTCCGCGTGGACTCCGAACACGAATCCGATGTCAGATTTGAGAAAAGTGGCCGCCATCTTGAACTTTTTTGTTTCTCAACCGATTGCTTCCAAAATCGATATCTGGGGGTCCGCGTGGACTCCAAACGCGAATCCGATGTCAGATTTGAGAAAAGTGGCCGCCATCTTGAACTTTTTTGTTTCTCAACCGGTTGCTTCCAAAATCGATATCTGGGGGTCTGCGTGGACTCCGAACACGAATCCGATGTCAGATTTGAGAAAAACCGCCGCCATCTTGAACTTTTTTGTTTCTCAACCGATTGCTTTCAAAATCGATATCTGAGGGTCCGCATGGACTCCGAACACGAATCCGATGTTAGATTTGAGAAAAGTGGCCGCCATCTTGAACTTTTTTGTTTCTCAACCGATTACTTCCAAAATCGATATCTGGGGGTCCGCGTGGACTCCGAACACGAATCCGATGTCAGATTTGAGAAAAGTGGGCGCCATCTTGAACTTTTTTGTTTCTCAACCGGTTGCTTCCAAAATCGATATCTGGGGGTCTGCGTGGACTCCGAACACGAATCCGAAGTCAGGTTTGAGAAAAGTGGCCGCCATCTTGAACTTTTTTGTTTCTTCAACAGGTTGCTTCCAAAATCGATATCTGGGGGTCTGCGTGGACTCCGAACACGAATCCGATGTCAGATTTGAGAAAAACGGCCGCCATCTTGAACTTTTTTGTTTCTCAACCGATTGCTTTCAAAATCGATATCTGAGGGTCCGCATGGACTCCGAACACGAATCCGATGTTAGATTTGAGAAAAGTGGCCGCCATCTTGAACTTTTTTGTTCCTCAACCGATTACTTCCAAAATCGATATCTGGGGGTCCGCGTGGACTCCGAACACGAATCCGATGTCAGATTTGAGAAGAGTGGGCGCCATCTTGAACTTTTTTGTTTCTCAACCGGTTGCTTCCAAAATCGATATCTGGGGGTCTGCGTGGACTCCGAACACGAATCCGAAGTCAGGTTTGAGAAAAGTGGCCGCCATCTTGAACTTTTTTGTTTCTTCAACAGGTTGCTTCCAAAATCGATATCTGGGGGTCTGCGTGGACTCCAAACACGAATCCGATGTCAGATTTGAGAAAAATGGCCGCCATCTTGAACTTTTTTGATACTCAACCGATTGCTTCCAAAATCAATATCTGGCGGTCCGCATGGACTTTGAACACGAATCCGATGTTAGATTTGAGAAAAGTGGCCGCCATCTTGAACTTTTTTATTTCTCAACCGATTACTTCCAAAATCAATATCTGGCGGTCCGCGTGGACTCCGAACACGAATCCGATGTCAGATTTGAGAAAAATGGCCGCCATCTTGAACTTTTTTGATTCTCAACCGATTGCTTCCAAAATCGATATCTGGGGGTCCACGTGGACTCCGAACACGAATCCGATGTCAGAGTTGAGAACAGTGGCCGCCATCTTGAACTTTTTTTTTCTCAACCGATTGCTTCCAAAATCGATATCTGGGGTCCACGTTGACTCCGAACACGAATCCGATGTCAGAGTTGAGAACAGTGGCCGCCATCTTGAACTTTTTTTTTCTCAACCGATTGCTTCCAAAATCGATATCTGGGGTCCACGTTGACTCCGAACACGAATCCGATGTCAGAGTTGAGAAAAGTGGCCGCCATCTTGAACTTTTTTGTTTCTCAACCGATTACTTCCAAAATCACTAACTGACTAACTGATAACTTCTCAAATCTGACATCAGATTCGTGTTCGGATTCCACGCGGACCCTCAGGTATCGATTTTGGAAGCAAACGGTTGAGAAACAAAAAAGTTCAAGATGGCGCCCACTTTTCTCAAATCTGACATCGGATTCGTGTTTGGAGTTCACGCGGACCTTCAGATATCAATTTTGGAAGCAATCGGTTGAGAAACAAAAAAGATCAAGATGGCAGCCACTTTTCTCAAATCTGACATCGGATTCGTGTTTGGAGTCCACGCGGACCCCCAGATATCGATTTTGGAAGCAATCGGTTGAGAAACAAAAAAGTTTAAAATGGCGGCCACTTTCCTCAAATCTGAGATCGGATTCGTGTTTGGAGTCCACGCGGACCCCCAGATATCGATTTTAGAAGTAATCGGTTGAGAAACAAAAAAGTTCAAGATGGCGGCCACTTTTCTCAAATCTGTCATAGGATTCGTGTTCAGAGTCCACGCGGACCCCCAGATATCGATTTTGGAAGTAATCGGTTGAGAAACAAAAAAGTTCACGATGGCGGCCATTTTTCTCAAATCTGACATCGGATTCGTGTTCGGAGTCCACGCGGACCCCCAGATATCGATTTTGGAAGTAATCGGTTGAGAAACAAAAAAGTTCAAGATGGCGGCCACTTTTCTCAAATCTAACATCGGATTCGTGTTCGGAGTCCATGCGGACCCTCAGATATCGATTTTGAAAGCAATCGGTTGAGAAACAAAAAAGTTCAAGATGGCGGCCGTTTTTCTCAAATCTGACATCGGATTCGTGTTCGGAGTCCACGCAGACCCCCAGATATCGATTTTGGAAGCAACCGGTTGAGAAACAAAAAAGTTCAAGATGGCGGCCACTTTTCTCAAATCTGACATCGGAATCGTGTTTGGAGTCCACGCGGACCCCCAGATATCGATTTTGGAAGCAATCGGTTGAGAAACAAAAAAGTTCAAGATGGCGGCCACTTTTCTCAAATCTGACTTCGGATTCGTGTTCGGAGTCCACGCGGACCGCCAGATATCGATTTTGGAAGCAATCGGTTGAGAATCAAAAAAGTTCAAGATGGCGGCCATTTTTCTCAAATCTGACATCGGATTCGTGTTCGGAGTCCACGCGGACCGCCAGATATCGATTTTGGAAGCAATCGGTTGAGAAACAAAAAAATTCAGTCATCGATTCCAGAGCCGTTAAAAAAAAAGCGGCGCCGCACCGCCGCCGCTTTGGATGTCACACCGGCCGCCTCCGCGCCGCTACCGCGCCGCGCGGACCCTGTGTGGCAGGCTCCGGAACGCCTTCGCTTTCCGCAAAACCGCCGCCGGCCCGCTTTCCCGCAAAACCGCCTCTGTGTGAACCGGCCATTAAGTAAGAATTGACGCGGCGCGCCGCAGATTGGGTTTGGTTTAAGCGAGCGCGCATGATGGTTTTCTCGTTTTGTCGCTTTGTCGTGCGTGGAATGCTAGCCCTACTATTTATCTACCCTGTATTTGATCGCAGCCTACAACCGTTCCTTTAATATTTGAGAGTCAAAGCAATATTACTTCAAGTTTACTATTCACCCTCAGTGCCGGATTAACCATAGAGGCAAAGTAGGCACGGGCCTATGGGCCCAGCGCCGCCTAGGGGCCCCGCGGCCTGAGAGAAAAATAAGTAAAAACTCGAAGATATAACTTACCCCAAAATTTAATCGAATTATTAAAAAGTCTGTGAAAGTCATTAAAAAAGGTATTGAAAATATATTTATTGCAAATTTGCGAGTTGTTTTATTTTCGGCTTTAAAACAGACTTCTTGCTGTAATCGAGTTATTATATCCTGTTTAATATACCGAGAGCTATTATTGCTCGCTCGATGCTTTCGTCTCATACACAAATCAAGTCCATTTTGATATGAATGAGCTCTAGGTAGGTGCAATAAACATTATATGTAGGAAAATAATGAGCTGACCTAGTCGTATTGTAGTAAAATCTCGAGTTCGCTTCGCTCGGTCCTTGATTCAGAATTCAAATCGCATTGCGCAACGACTTATAATATTGCAGTAAAATCTCGAGCTCGAGATCGCTCCACATTTTAGTGGATTATATTATTTTGTAGTTATGTTACTGCGACCACCTAGCCTGTATATGGCCCCCGGACACAGAGACAAATCCATCCCACGGCCCACGGGGATAGGGGCCCCGAGGCTTGAAGTGCCTAGGGGCCGCTATATGGCTTAATCCGGCCCTGTTCACCCTAATCAATTGCATAATAAGTACAAAACAAAGGTAGGTACTTAATCAGGTAATCAGGGAAGCACCATAATTCTTCACCCCAAGAAATACAAGGTTTTATAGGGAACGAGCTTTTACCCGCGACTTCGTCCGCATAAATTATATACCAGATTTTAAGTCAGATGATAAGCTATCAAACAAAAAATGTTTCATCAAAATCGGTTCAGTAGTTTTTGCGTGATACTCGAACAAACAAACAAACAAACAAACGAACAAACGAACAAACAAACAAACAAACAAACAAACAAACAGACAGACAAAATTTTTGATTTGGAATCAGCGAAGCCTAAAAACCATATCGTAATCTTTTTTTTGTAAATATCTTCAATGAACAGACACACTTCTGTTACAGTTTTATAATAGTTTAGATAGATAGGGCTAAAGATGCATTCAGTGTCATCCAATATTTTTTCTTTACATAAAATCTTATCACAAAGAATCGCTCTTCTGATGAGATTTGTTTAATTCAAAATTCAAATTCAAAATAATTTTATTTCAGACAAAGTCCATAGATTGTTAGTATACATAAACTTAAAAACTATATTAGTACAGTATTATCAACTTGTAGTCCTATACCTACATAGCCTATTTTCTGATAGAGGGGGCAGCGGAGAGGTGTAGTTTCGTCCAGTGCCTCCAGATGGGACAGTGTGGCCGGTTTGAAATGGTGTTCAGGAGACTGTTGGCGCTACTTTGGACGCGACGCATCAGGGAGGCGACTCTACTGCGTATTATGGCGTGAAAGGAAGTCACACTTGCCGCCGCGAACATCCCTGATACCTACCCCAGTGTGAATACCTACACCAGTGTGGTGTAGGTATTAGCGACGGTTGAAATAATAAACCAAGCACTATGATACACCAACAGTTTATTGTGGAAGACACAATTTATAGTTTTATATAGCACACGTAAGCAGTAAAGTTCACAAGCACAGAAGGATTTAAGAGTAAGCGGAAGAATGAAGTTAAAGAGAAATATGAGATGAGAACAAGCGTAATTGTAAGCGTAGGTTGGTAGGTATACCAAGCGACATGCGAATAGTCTAGCGTCTACCGTCCGACTGGCGGGAGGCGGCAGCCGCGAGCGCATCCTTTGTTTGCTAGGTGAAAGGAAGACAGTTATGCTATGCGACATTGATGCGACCGCCTCACGACTTCGGCTATCAGGTAAGTATATTTATATTAATACAATATTTATTTACAATTATTATGAGGTGATGAATGAATGTGATGTATGTATCACTATTGTATGTATGTATGTATGTATGTATGTTTGTCTGTCTGTAAGTATTATTATATGAATAGATGTATGAATGTGAGTATGAATGTATCTGTATAGATGTATGAATGCACGAATGAATGTGGAGTAGGGTGCCCACATCACTCCCCCCCAGAGACCTGGTTAGGGGCGATAAAAATCTGGAAACCTAACTTGCCGGCCGGAACGAGTTGTTCTGGCTTTTGGTTGGGCTTCCGTTTCTTGATCATCGCTGTTCATATTTTTAGAGTCACACAGTATGTAGGCTGGCTTTAATCGGTCTATCGATACTGTGGTTTCTTTGTTATTTTTAAGGATTTTAAATACTTTGTCTCCACGGGACAACACTTTGTGTGGGCCGGTATAAGCGGGTTGTAAGGAGCCACGTAAAGCGTCTTCACGAAGGAAGACGTGTTCACTGTTGGCTAAATCCTTGAAAACGAACGTTTTTTGTTTGTTGTGATGAGATGCCGGTACGGGTTTCAGCCTTTCAACAAAATGTCGCAGGCGACAAGTGAAGTCGGTGGTGTCTGTTGTACTTGGCGTGCTGGGTTCAAAAAATTCACCTGGCAGTCGCAACGGTACACCGTAGACGAGCTCAGCTGATGTTGCTTGGAGATCTTTTTTGAAGGCGCTCCGAATCCCAAGCAATACCCAAGGCAATGATTCGGTCCAACTGTTGTCGGCGTGGCACATTATCGACGCTTTGAGCTGTCGATGGAATCGCTCGACTAAGCCGTTGCAACTAGGATGGTATGCGGTTGTGCGTTTGTGTTGGAATCCGGCTATTTTAGACAAATGGTTGAATAAAGCCGATTCGAATTGCCGGCCGCGGTCAGTTACTATGTCTGTGGGGCAGCCGAACCTGGATATCCAACCAGACAGCAAGGCTTGGGCTACTGTTTCCGCGGTCATGTCTGATATGGGCATAACCTCTGGCCATCGCGTAAATCTATCTACGGCCGTTAAACAGTAACGAAAGCCTTGCGATAAGGGGAGTGGGCCCACGAGATCTATGTGAATTGTCTCAAAGCGTCCGCGTGGTACACCGAAAGTACCTATCGGAGCTGATACGTGGCGGCTCACTTTAGACCGTTGGCAGAACAGACATGACTGTGCCCATTCCCGACAGTCTTTCCTAATGCCCGGCCAGACAAAACGCTCTGCAACAAGTTTGGCAGATACATTTGGACCGGGGTGACTTAGAGAGTGCAAACTGAGAAATATCTGTCTGCGAAATCGCTTAGTGACTAGTGGCCTTGGAGTCGGTGTACTGACATCGCAGTACAAGTACGTGCGACTCCCAGGTAGTTGCCGTTTTTCCAGACGTAGAGAGGTACTCGTGCTTTCTTTTAAAAGTTGTTCCAGTTCCGTATCTGTGGTTTGCGATTCGGCTAAGTCTTGAAGGCTGATCGGTAGTTCTAGTTCCTCAATCCGAGATAAGGCATCGGCTACGACATTGTCCTTGCCGGAAATGTGCCTTATGTCGGTGGTGAACTGCGACACGAAGTCGAGGTACCTGTACTGCCTAGGCGAGCAATTGGTTTTACGTTCGTGAAAAGCAAAACTGATGGGCTTATGGTCGGTAAAGATGATTAATGAAATTGTAATTTTATCACGTATTATTAGTTTATTACAAACTAAAAAAAAAAAATCTCAGCGACTCCACACCTCCTATAATCCATGTTCCAAGCCACAGTGACAAGCACATGGCGCCAGTGTGACCAGATACAATTTTACGAAAATACCGAGCCACCGAGGAAAACATCATGAGGAAACCTGCATGCTTCAATTTCGATGCATGTATTGTACCTGCTGTCCGTTACAAGTGGCGACGGGCTCACTCCCTGTCGCACTGTACAGGGTTTCGGTACTACTAGTGAAACGTGGATGTTCTGATGTTTCAGAATATCTCTGACTACCATCGGGGAATATAGTCGTGAGCATATGCATGCATGCATGCCGAGGCACCTCAAAAATACTGAAATATACCAACTTGCACAGGGAAAATATACCAATAACAATACTGATTTGCAAATCAAGTTTTATTCATTTAACATCACAATAAATGTTAGAATGGATATTTTAACATTATATTCGGTTCGGAGGATTAAAATGACAAAAACGTAGGTACTATAAATTTGGGGATCTTTGCTCCAGAATGAAAATGTGGACTAAATCCGGGATTCCCTGAAAATGTTCACGAGGACGATCGCTACGGTGCTGCTATAACTTTTTATGCAAAATATACCCAAAAATACTGACTTCCGCCACTACATCTACAAAAATACTGATGCTCGGAAAAGTCGATAAAATATACCAAAAAAGTATTAAAATACAGAATCTGGTCACACTGCATGGCGCGGCGGCACGGATTCCGGCGGCGCACTGCCATTTTGCCGCCATTGGCTATATATCGCCTTACTATTCTAACGCACGTCCAATAAAATGAGCACGTCTCACTCCTGCGTGTGCACGGTTTGGTAAGCAGTTCCAAAATGACGTTACACGCATATCCTTTGTGACGATTTTGTACTTTATTACTTTAACCGTAAAGGTCATTTCAAAATGAATATTTTTTAATAAGTAAAAAGTGAAACAACTGGCTTTCGACGTTATCACTGCGCATTAAGGTCTATGTTAAGATGAAAGGCTGACGAGGTATATACCTGAATAAGTATGAATTGACGCGGCGCCGCAGATTCGGTGTGGTTTTGCATAAGACTGTACGTCTATCCTATATTTGGTCGCAGCATTCAAGGAAACAGACTATGGAACATCTTTCCATTGTGAAATGGAATGAAGTAGAATAATTAACTTCATATACCTATAATGCCTACTTATATAACGCCTACTCCATTGTCAACGTTCATTGAATTTACACATCTTTCATTAAGTCACCTTGGCCAAAATGGTTTTAAAGTGAACACTTTTGCAAATTAAGTAATTTAGCTATCCTAGATAACACTAAATAAGTTAATGGTTCTTTGGATGTAGGTACCTCAACAAATTTGACTAGAAGAAAATACGCTTCTACCTTTTATTTTTCTTCAACATCTAGAGTATTCGATCCTGTTCATAATGGAAATCTTACTTTGAACGGTTGTCCTACAAGGCTTAGGCTACATACCTATTTAGCCAAAAATGCAATGTAATGCAATGAGATTGGTGAAAAACTAAGCAGCATTTGCGATAAGATACCTACAGGGGCGTTACACAGTCAACCAAATCTGGATCTAAAATTGTCAAACACGTAAAAGACAAACGAAAAGGCGAAATCTTGTCTTCTAAAAGCTATAACTGCACACTAATATTCTGATCTTAAGCATCTGTACGGTCGCACTACCGTGCAGTTTTTGCCTCCGCACGCGCGTTTACTTTAGTTCTTAATATTTTACAGTATAATTAGCGAGTTCGCATCGAACCGTCCTACGGTCGACATCTAAGAGAAGGAAGCGCCATCTTACCTTACTGAAATTAAGTAATAAATTTATAAACTTTCCAACATATTTCTCTGCGAGTAACATCAACTCTACAATTTAACTACAACTGTAATGAACTGAACCCTACATCATCGTTACTTTAATGATAAGAAATAGAACTTCCGGAAGTCGTGAGTATTATTCGACAAAGTAATCTACACCCATTTTGTAAACAACAAACAATTACACTAAATTTACCCAGTGGTTTCCTGGAGGAAATCTCGTATATAAGTTATGCTAGCTTCTGTTTACATAATTGGGATGATAACTGATCCTGGAAATTCAAATCTTATGAAGAAGTCCAAAAAAAAAACTAAATGTAACAACAAAATGTTATAAGCAATTGAAATACGTTTTTGTTATCATCCACATATTATGCCAATATTATGAGTAAAATAAAGAATCTAATTCATTAAATATCAATATGTCTACTAGTAGGTACATTACTTAATAATGTATTTAACATCCGACAATTGCTTATCACAGTCATAACTAGAAAGACTAAGGTGCATTTGATAAAGTATCGTAAAATTTCGACACTAATAGTATGATAGTCAAGATTTGCTGCAGTACTGCCGTGAACATCTCGGGAGATAAATAACATAACCATGACGGATCTCAAACATACATGACGGCACGTGGTAGCATCTCTGACAGCGAAGGCGACCTCCTTCAGATTCACAAGTACCTCGGAATAAAAATGTGCATTAAGAAAAATTATTGTAACTTAGAATATTAGCTCGCTAAAATTTCTCAACATCTCTCAACAACTCGCAGCAACTCTTAACATCTCTCAACATCTCTCAGAATTGTTAAAGATCAGTATTTTAAAATTTGTTTGAATTAGAGACAATTTAACAAAAATAAGGCCTCTTGTAAGTTTGTAATAAAGTAAAATTAAAATTAACTGGCATGACCGTTATTAAAGGCTGCACGGACCATGCTGATGATGATACAATTTATCGACCGTTCGACACGATCTGTTTTGTCTTGGCCAACCTCGCAAAAGTTTCGTTTGAACTCGCTTATTATTCAACGAATGCGATAAAAAATTAAATCCTTGATCGTCCAGCCATCATCATCACCATCACCATCATCATCATCACCACCGTCGTCATCGTCGTCATCATCATCACCACCATCATCATCATCATCATCATCACCACCGTCGTCATCGTCGTCATCATCATCACAACCACCATCATCATCATCATCGTCATCATCATCATCATCATCGTCGTCATTGTCATCATCGACATCATCGTCGTCACCATCGCCATCATCATCATCATCGTTAGTATCATCGTCATCATAGTCAACATCGTCATCATCATCATTGTCGTCATCATCATCGTCGTCATCATCATCATCATCACCATCGTCATCATCATCATCATTGTCATCACAGTCAACATCATTATCATCATCATCTCAGAGGACGGACGTCCACCGCTGTTCATCCAATACTTTAGGTAAATTATATTCAATAAGTAAAATAAATACAGAAAAAACAGCGTGAAATATACCCACTCCATAATCCAGCGAGACAAATACCGACTCCATAATCCAGCGGGGAATATACCCACTCCATAGTCCAGCGGGAAATATACCCACTCCATAATCCAGCGGGAAGCATACCCACTCCATTATCCAGCGGGAAACATACCCACTCCATTATCCAGCGGGAAACATACCCACTCCATTATCCAGCGGGAAACAAACCCACTCAACAATCCAGTGGAAAACATGAAACAAACAGGAAAGAGATAGAATAAAAATGTACTTCGTAAATTCTTCTTATCATGTGGGCAGAGCCCTGGTGTCAGCCTTTTTCAGATCGCCCCACGGCCTCCAACGTGGTTTTTATGTAACGAAGTTAGTCGTTACATAACCAGAGATAGTAGCCGGGACCAACGGCTCAACGTGTCATTCGAAGCACGGAATCCCTTCTCTTTTCAGACAATCAGCTGATTCAACCGGAAAAGCCGCGACCAACGGCCCAACGTGCCATTCGAAGCACGGAATCCCTTCTCTTTTCAGACAAGAACAGACAGACAGCTGATTCAACCGGAAAAGTCCCAACCAACTGGGGAAAAACGCACAAAGTGACACCCCACTAGTCGTCCCCCGTGGGAATCGAACCCACGACCCCCTTGCCGAGAGCCCAATGCTCCTAACCATTAGACCACGGAGTATAAATTGTAGAACATACATAGCTCCTAGGCATATATGGATCCTGAACTGATTGAGTAACATACATAGCTCGTAACTCCTAGGCACACATGGCCCTGAACTGGTTGAGGAACATACATAGCACCTAGGCACATATGGCCTAAATTATGTGACACATCTGGCCACTATACAATGGCATATAATAGCGATGGACCGACATGGTCCAAATTATATGACACACCTAGTCAGGATACATATAAAACGATGGACATATTATTTTAGCCCAAACTGCGTGACACATTTGGCCACCATGCATAATAAAAGATATGAATTCGATTTGTCCACATGACTTTCTCTGCCAGTGATTTCATAAATTCTGTCAATATTAAATCTGCGGCTTATTTTCTTTAAGTACCGATCAATGTAGGTATAAAAGTATATATATCAATTAACTAAATCATAAAATAATTGCAAGCAATTTAGCTCGAATACTGTTTTATCGCACAATAGCATTATCAAGGAGTAGCCTTGACCAAATGGTTATATACGATCGCACAGCATCGTTTTAATGCCAGAAAAGCGGTGTCAAAGAGTAGCCCCGACCGAACGCTAGTCTGGCAACTGATCAAAATGCTTGCAATTTCAAATTCGGTGGTTAACGGTTTATGAATAAAATCGGAGCACAATGCCAGGGAGTTGCCCTGACCGAATGGTCTCCGAAATATAATCAGATTTAAAATTGTGGGGTAGGCTGACCAAATGATAAATCCGACGTAACAATCAACCATCACGAATTTCTTTTTTTTAAAATCCACAAGAAAGATTAATCTATAACTCAGTAGGTACTTAAGGAAAACAATAATCTTTCAATAGCCAAAGAATATCAGTGGACTTTGACCGAATTCACGTACCTTGCGGGCTGAAGGTCTTGATACCGCTGCTGAAGTGTAAAGAAATTAAACTCCGTCTGACTTTCTAAACACTCCGTTTTATTTTCACTTTTACTGTCTAATTATTATAATTTTATTAAACTATTTTAATTTGAAATATATCACAATCATTTCACAAATACTAGTTATCACTTCGAGTGCTGACCGAGAACTGACTGTCCGATACGTTTTGACCCACCTCGGTCGCACTCCCCACTCTTTCAGTCTACTTTACCAACCAAACGCGCCTGACGTTTGATTGGTCCAGCGACAGCCAATCGCAGAAGCAAGTATTGCCATATGAATGAATCGTTAGTAATATATTAAACGGCTCTGGATACAAGTCCTTTTAAGCCATTCGTTATTTAATTTGGTGTAAATAAAGTATATTTGTTGTTGTTGTTGTTGTTAATATTATATGAAAGGTGTTGCTAGTACAAAATAAAGATTGAGTTACAGAATATCAATTAATTTAGTAAAGAATCACGACACGTAACATTCATAATGTTTTAGAACTTCATATTTTTTTAATGCTTTAAGTAGGTACAGATCGATACTGCGAGCGAAGACGTTTGGACTTATTTTGAATAGCAATGCATTTTTTTAAACACGTCACCAAAACTAATATCCGTGTCTTATGTTTTATCAGATTTCCGTTAAAAAAAAGTTACGATTAATCTACGACTTGTATGGAAATCTTTGAACCATTATGTGTTTTCATTGAAATATCAAAATAGAATCTTTCGTTTTTACAGGGTGTTAGGGGTAAACAGGTGCATTACTTTAAGGGGTGATTGTATCGTAATACTGAACAACTTTCCCTAAGAAACCTAAAGGAAATAAGTACGCATATTTTTTCGACTTTTCATACAAACGTCCGATCAGCTGGTTGCATTTAGTATGGGAAGTCCTTTTTTTTTTTGCGAATTTCCTGTAGGTTTCTTATGGAATTATTATGGGTATTATGGATACAATCACCCCTTAAAATAAAGCAACTATTAACCCAAACACCCCGTATAAAGTGCGGTTGCAGGAATACAGGGTGAGCGCATATTATGGCGCCCTAGCTAATTATTACCTTATGACATAGTATAATCCTGCTAACTTCGGAAGATATGTTTACGTATTCCCTTTCGTACAAAAGACTTTTAGACTCTTATCTGTATTATTTGCTGAGACAAAACTGTTTGTTGACCGACTCACCGAGTTAGGGTAACCAAGTGGTACCCTTCTTGAGGACATGCCCATTTCGTTGAATTGAATTGAATAGAATTACCAACCTCAGACACCAGTACTAGTGTGTAGTCACTAAGTTGTCAAAAAGTGAACATTTGTTTTCTACATTTCCTTGATTATGATCAAATGAAGTTCTTTTTTAAAAATTCTTTTTTAGCGCGGCCATCAATCAAACTTGAATATTATAGTTCAGAATAAAGTTAAAAACAACACTTGGTATTACAAATATCTTGGAACTCAGTCCGAACTGAGATATAAAGGCTTGAAGTGTACGTAATGGTAATATTTTCAACTTCAAGCCTTTATTATCTCCGTCCGGACTGAGTTTAGGGATATAGATACATGCTAATAAGTTTTGTTTGTTACTTTATTCTGAAATAAAATATTCAAGATTGGTTGCTGGCCGCGCCAAAATCAACGGCGAAAAATAAGGCGCCAACTAAACTAATATTCAGTAGGTAAAAAAAATTGCCTGTCATCTAGTGCAATAAGATATCGTTATTATAAAACCACCATAATTAAATATTATGCGCATATAGGCATGCGTTGCAACGCAAGCTCTAGCACAAAAACCAAAATTTCATCGCAGTCATAAGAAATTAGATATGGTATAGAATGCATAAGGGACCGAGAGACAGATATAGATTTTTATATACATATGCTATACAAGAACCAGAAGAACGCAGAACGCAGAAGAACCAGGGTAACTGACATAGCCCAAAGAGTTGCTAAACTTAAGTGGCAGTGGGCGGGGCACATTGCTCGCAGAACCGATGGCCGGTGGGGCCGAAAAGTTCTCGAGTGGCGACCGCGTACCGGAAAGCGCAGCGTGGGTAGGCCCCTCACACGGTGGACCGACGACCTGGTGAAGGTGGCGGGAAAACGTTGGATGAGGGCAGCGCAGGACCGGTCGTTATGGCGATCCTTGGGGGAGGCCTATGTCCAGCAGTGGACGTCCATCGGCTGAGATGATGATGATGATGATGATGATGCTATACAACGTGTTAATGAATTAACGCAAAACCTCATACACCCCAACTGATTTATAACAAAATAATTAGATTGAAAAAATAATTTCATTATTTTGGTAGTTAAAATTTAAAGTTATTCACATTTTAAGTTTTGAGGCAAAAATGATTTGTCATAATTTCAGCACTGAAAGAAAGCGCTAACGTACTCATGGACACATTTTTATAATCTTGTTTTGGTAGTAAGTAGGGTGAGTGTGCCTGTGCGGTGGGTTGACACCGGGTTCCGACAATTTAAAATTTTGCAAACAAATTATTTAATATTTTGAAAAAAATTACGTATGTTAAAACCATGATAATTTGATTCCGCTCTCGATTCTAAACAAACTACTTTCTTTTTTTGCGTTAATTCATTAACACGTTGTATAAATAATTAACATAAGCATAAGCATGTGCTCACGACTATATTCCACGAGGGGGTAGTCAGAGATATTCTGAAACCTCAGAACATCCACGTTTCTCTAGTACCGAAACTTTGTCCAGTGTGACGGGGAGTGATCCCGTCGCCACTTATAATGGACAGTAGGTATAATACATGCCTCGAAATTGAAGCACGCAGGTTTACTCACGATGTTTTCCTTCACCGAAAAGCGAGTGACGTTACAAATCATACATAAATTCCGAATTCGTGTGTAAATAATGTCTATGTATATGAAGTCCCTCCTAATTGTAAGCGAAATGCGAAATCTTCCGTTTTACAGACTTTATCCTCCCTTTTCATACTGTCTGGTAACCCTACATTCCACTATACTTTTCACTTTGAACCTCTGAACAAAACAAACTGTTATTAACGTCGTCGGCTAATAACTGGCACACAAACAAACAAAACTTTTACTTTTGCTCTTGTTCATAAAGTTTATTTTGCTTTGACCTCGTCTGGTTGCGTCAGATTCTGTTCCGTTTGTCTTTAAAGAGGTGTTCTCACTATGAGCTTACGTTATGAAACTATCAACCTAAAATGGAAAAGGTATTTTTCAGCACCTACTTACTGCGCTAGCTAAACCAAAATAAAAGCCTAATCTTGACAATGATACGCTATGTAATTTAATGTTGTATTTATTTTGTAATTGTACTTTGTAATTTAATTTTTTATTTGTCTTTCTTCATTTTTAATATTCATAAGATGTGTGTTGTAGAGTTTCTGGCAGCAAAAATCAAAATTCAAAATTTTTTATTCAAAATAATATCATATAGATAGCTTTTTGACGTCATTTTTTGACTCTACCACCGCGTCGGAAGGTGTTCCGTTGAGAGAAGATGCGGCCAGAAACTCTACAGCATCTTAGGTATGGCGCAGCCATCTGGTTAAATCTATCATTTGATTGAAAGGCTAGCCCGTTCATTGAATGGCAACAGTCAATTGAATGACTAAAGGATAAATGGCCAAGTCGTTGAATGTAACGTTCGACGACTTTGCTGAATGTCATACTAAATACGCCATTCATCTTTGATATTAGGGTCTGCCTACCAAGCGACAACGACTCCCCCAAATACGCTCTGAATCTATAGGTACCTACTACCTCATCATCGTCATCTCGGCCGATGGACGTCCACTGCTGGACATAGGCCTCCCCCAAAGATCGCCACAACGACCGGTCCTGCGCGCCCTGATCCAACGTTTTCCCGCCGCCTTCACCAGGTCGTCGGTCCACCGTGTGAGGGGCCGCGCTGCGCTTTCCGGTACGTGGTCGCCACTCAAGAACTTTTCATCCCCATCGGCCATCGGTTCTGCGAGCAATGTTTGCACCCACTGCAACTTTAGTGTAGCAATTCTTTGGGCTATGTCAGCTTTTCTGGTTCTTCTGCGGATCTCCTCATTACCTACCTACTACCCACTAACACATAAAAAGAATCACGAGATCTCCAGAACCATTTGGAACTTTTATTTAATTTATGATGTGTTAAATGGAATCAGAAGATTAATATGAAAATGAAACAGAAACAGTAACGAAGCACGGACTGGTATAACTATAAAAGTAATTAATAATACAGCTTGCACTCAGCCATGTTTGACGTTTGCAATCATGAGTTGGATTGAAAATGAATAAATTAAATAACATCTCAATTCTGCATTCACACTAGAGTTTAAATTAGAATGCAGTGAACAATTTAATCAACTAGGAAGCCAGCAGTACCAGGATCTCATAACACCGCAGCACATAAATTTATAGTAGGTAGTTTTAGCGTCGACACCGTGCCGCAGTCCTCGGGGATACTCCGCACATGTGGCTCACATACATGCAGATTAATACGTGTTATTTATGTGAACTGGTTGAACAACATTTTGTGAATTATCGAAATATGGCTTTAAAGCTTAAGGAATAAAAGCTACATTCATATTTACACGTTAGCGATTTGGTGCAGTGAGATAAGAGAAAAGAGATGTGAGTTATCCACAAGTCAGTCAATATCAAGAGGAGGTGCAGGAAACATAAGAATGCGTTTGGTGTATGACTAGGATAACATAGCTACCTCTGTAGTTTGCGGGATTGGAAAAAGTTTACAACCTATTTACAACCAACAGCGAGTGGATGAAATTGTTTCGCTAGGTTATCTCATTCTTAATACATCCTATAAAGAGATCTGCATATTTATGTGTGCTTTGGGCGGGGCCATGACCTGATACCCGATGGGAGATAAATGTTCTTGTTGCGAAACTCAGTTGCCATCGCAACTGGAGCGTTCTCGAGTGGAGACCTCGATCCAAAAAGTATTCTAGTGTCTAGCTCCTCACAAGGTCTGTCAACCTAGTGAAGATAGTGCGCAACCGATAGAGGAAAGCTGTGCAAAATTATGTGCTAACGACGACCATCTCTGAGATATATTTATTTTCACACCACCCGCTCGAAAATGGAACATTATATGTCATGTAACTCGAACCTAAAGCAAGTCATTATAGCCCTGGGCCTAGCCGGGCAATAATATTGTACTGAATTTCATTATAACCCGCTGGTCAATAATGAGATTTGAATATGGAACCGCATCCACAGATTATTTAATGGTTACTACGATCTTTACTTAAAATTCGTATGGAAACTTATCATGGAGACAGGCACCAAAAAGAACTTAATTCGAAATTCGAACTGGCCACCACGAGTATTGAACACAAAAAAAGAAAAAAAGGCGCGAATACTGCAAATCTCTGTACCTATTGCTACCAGTGCTACGAACAAAGTAAAAAAAAATATTACATTTTTAACCGACTTCAAAAAAGGAGGAGGTTTCTCAATTCGACCGTATATATTTTTTCTTTCCACAACTGGAGTGCGATTTTTGAATCTCATTGGCTGAGTTCAGCAGTTGAAAATGTCAAAATTACTATGGGAGATACGCATCTTTCTGCTGCTGATTTGACTTAAAAAAATGGCACTCCTGAAGTATGATTTTTGAAATTCAAATCAGCAGTAGAAAGTTGCATATCTCCATAGTAATTTTGACATTTTCAACTGCTGAACTCAGCGAATGAGTTTCAAAAATCGGTCTCCTGGTCTAATTTTTCAAATATCTACTTTCACTTTGAATTTAATAAAATAGTGTTTTCTAAATACTATTATACTATTGAACTCTAATACTTTGTTATAAACTCTAATAAAATAATTGGTTTCTAACCATAGAGAATTTACACGCTCCCCTGGGCTTCTAACAGTATTGCTTTTTATTTTCTCGCGGAGGGTGTGAAAAGTAGAGTATGGTCCTCGGGGATAAACGTGTTTTCATCTTGGGCGAGCTTGAACCCCTTGCTTCACTCAGGATTCTAGTCTTAACTCCCTCGCTTCGCTCGGGAGTTAACTCTAAACTCCCTCGCTACGCTCGGGAGTTAACCCTAGAATCCCTCGTTGCGCTCGGGATTCAATATCGCGCCCGTGATGAAAGACACTGCTTTATCCCCTTGGTACATAATCTACTATTATATCTTTACATCCCAAAACTTAGAAAGTTATATGAGTATCATCTAAAGACTCGTAAGCGTGATAAATTAAATTCAGGGTGGAAAACAAACATAACGCCAGCAAATGGCAGTTACTTGACTTGACAATGTGTCATAAGGGTGCCGCAGATGTTCTCAGCTTGCGGTCAAAGAGCCAAGACGCGTGACAACTAACTTTGTACAGCTGCACGCTTATGAACGCCTGGTACTTTAGATAAATTACGTGCCGAGTCTTTGTTGTTATTTTAAGGTTCTTCAGGTTCCATTTAGCACAGAGTACCTACTATTTAGTGTGAAACCAAAAAGAGTATTCAGAAACAGCGCACATCCATTTTATCTACACTAATATTATAAAGAGGAAAGATTTGTACCTATTTTTGTATGTTTGTAATGAATAGGCTCAAAAAGTACTGGGCCGATTTAAAAAATTCTTTCACCATTAGAAAGCTGCATTCACCCTGAGTAACATAGGCTATATTTATTGCTAGAAAAGATTAGACGTCCACCCGTGCGAAGCCGGGACGGGCCGCTAGTTAAGTATAATTTTAAAATTATGCGCTGAATGTAATAAATTATCGGTAGGTATTTCTATGGTATTTCTAAAGGGCATTCATGCAACCAAGAACACTGGTAAACAAGTGAGTGGAAGCAAACTGCTAGATATTTTGTGCACGTCTGCGATTCAGATTCTTAAATTCCTGGCCTTCGTTTAAGAGCTTGTCGTCCTGATGAGGTGTTGTTCGCGCCAGTTACAATTTCCGTGTTACAAGGTGTGAGGGCTAATTTTAAACAAAAAAAAAAAAATATATTCCCTGTTTTTTTTTATTCACAAGCGCCATATTAAAATAATATAGCCTATGTCAATCTCATGATTTTTACGAATCCGACACCTCAATACGTTTAAATCCATCAAGCCGAATTTAGGCTGTAGTATAGGGAATGCCAAAGAACTACTGCGACTTATTGTAATTTTTTTCGTAACTATGTTTTTGTGTACAATAAAGAATCTATGAATCTATGAAAGAAATAGAAATACAGTATACGCTCGAAAAACATAACCCTCCTTCTGGCGCAGTCGGATAATATGGCGGTCCTACCTCTAAAAATGAATAGGTATTTTACGTACAACCTCATAGGGTGAATTTGTAAACGAAGAATATTCCCGTTTCAAATTATAAAGAGTTCTATCTACTATCCAATTAACACTTTAACTGCTGACGACCTACGTCGTAGGTCAGCAATACATGGGCCGCAGTGCGCACGACTCGCCCGGTGAGTCAGAATTGTATAGCATTCCACAGTGTTAGCGCTGCACGAGTATCATTGTTTTGAGCTTTATACTCATACTTTTATTTAGACCATACACTGATAAACTAAATTGATTTACGTCTTCTACGCTACCTTCATGAACACGTCGTAGCCTAATTAGTACGTATTGGTAAAATTTTTAATAAAAACTATTGTTCATGAGACTAAGCAGCGCCATCTAGCGTGGAGCATCGGGCCTCGGCGGCGCAGGCGACGGCGGGGAGAAGACTGCGGCGGGGGGCTCGACACCGCCCCGTCACTTCTCTCTCGGCTACGATCCTTAGCGCATACATATTGTCAAAAAATACTAAATCTATAAGTGTTTCTGTAACAATCATAATTAAAGTTATATCTATACTTATAAATCACGATACTTCATTGAAGAGCACCTCAGCACTTTCCTCACCCAAAAGTAACGGGAAAAAGGGAAGCGGTGGCACCTACCTACCTGCCTGAACAACTATTTATTACCTTCATAAAAACATTCGTATTTTCATCTACATAAAATTGGCCTGCGATCAAACTTTTAAATGTACACTATTTTTGCGAAAAATGATATTTCTTTTCTGGGAAAGCGTTTCTGTTTTTATAAGCGGCAATTTAAAAAGAAATGTTGTTCAATTTTTCCCATTATACTTTTATTTTATCTGGTCTCCGAAAATAATCAAACACAATCTATTATTTGAACGATGATTCTGTATAAAATTGACGACGCATGTTGCTGAAGGGAGTTTTGTAGGAAATTTGACGACGCATGTTGCTGAAGCATTTGAACGATTGTTTAATAGCGTGAATGAATTTACTAGGTAACCTATAACACGAATAACTGAGGTCTCGATAAAAGTCACGATTCTGAGAATCGATCCATTTTTGCTTTGTTCATAAGTACATTACTTATACAGGGTGTAAACTTAAATAACACACACACATGTACATGTACATTGTACATGTACATTTTTTTTTTTTTTTATTTTTTTTTTTATTAATTTAAAAGAGTTATGGGGACAGCAAACTGAAACAGTGAACTCATACCATCAAACTTTCATCTGTGCTTTCACTATGGAGCCTATTATAGTACTGTAGCCCCGGCACTTTTTAATTACAAAAAAGATTACCAATTGCTGTTTTGATATTGTTGTAGGGTACGAAATTACCCAAGTCTTAAAAATTAAGATAGCAAACCGCAGAAGCAAAAAATACAAATTGTCCTAAATGTTTAAATTTCGAGGTTACTGTTTTTTCTAGACTGTCATGTTCTCCACCTTAGTTCAATAACCATACGTAATATTAAGATTGCCTAAAGTTGCCATACAAAGCTTGACCAGATGAAAAAGTCAATTTTCATGGACCTCTCTTTCTCACTGCGACATGTTGTACGTCGCTCTCGCTTGCGCTCGTGGCAATCGAATAGAGAGGTATCTGGCACTGCCAGAAAGAGTGCCCTAATTAACGTTTTCGTTTCGTCTTTTGTTTCTGAAAATCAAATAAATAGCGGTCCGTCTCAACTCGTCTAGCTCATTGTATTGTCTAATGGGTTTATTCTTTATTGCTTTACCTTCTAAGTCGGAAATAAATTGCAATTAGTTCGTGAAATATTGTCTGAATAAATCTTGTTACAAGAAAAGCTCGCTTAAGAAATAAGCTTAGCTGTTTAGAACAATCATTGTTTGCGTGATTTGCAAAATTTTAGAAACAATTTGTTTTTGCCTCTTGGGCTGCCGATGCGAATGTTTGAATGATTAATTTTAAATTTGTTTAATAACAGCGTAAGTCTAAAAGTTAAGAGCTACAGCCGTTCCGTATTGGCAAAACGGAACACTTATGAAATGAGCTCGGTGTTTGTCCGTCCGTCCGTCCGTTTGTCCGTTCGTCCGTCTGTCTAAGGCATTTTTCTCAGAGACCGTAAGACAAACGAAGTTAAAACTCGATACGGATATAGCAATTGCTGGTCCAATATCATAAATGAAGTAAAAAAAACTTAATTTTTATATTGGGGGCAATTTGGGGAGGTAGAAAGGGTAAATTAAAAAATTAAAAATTTCTACCCTATGGTGTAAAAGCTTATGAAAATACGAGTCCAAAAATATATTTTTCAAATTTTTTATTAAAACTTTGTTTAATAAAATTTTCAATTAAATCCGAGAAATTGCTCTCTCCACCTCTATTTCAAAAAATATAGCCGTATAAAATCTGAAAAAATCATGAAAATCATAAATAACATGTAGATGGCAGGAAAATTGTCAGGGTGGCTCTAACTTGAATAGTTTTTTTCTATACCCAAAAAACTAACAACATTGAGACCAGTGTAAAATGATCTTCAGTTACTATGTGACCACACACTTACTTTCTATGTGACCACTTACATACTTTTGTTAATCGAAACAGCAAAGTATAAATCTTCACATAAACAGCCACATCGAATGAAATGGGTGTCTATTCAAACCAAGAACCACAGAATGTTTGTTAACACCTAGTATAGTGTTCCACCCTTAGGTTCCACCACCACCACTACCACCTGGGCAGCGTTCGGGAAGCTACGTAGTATCTTCACGTCCCAAATACCGCAATGTCGATCAGTGTGTGTTGCCAGTGATGACATATGGAACAGAGACGTGGTCGCCCACTCAAGGCCTCATAAAAAAGGCTGATGATGATGATGATGACCTCGTATAGTAAGACTGACTGATCGTTGTTGTTCAACTTACTTGTAATAAAACATTATTTAGCTATTGACTTTGAAAGTATAGGTATTAGTCTGGTAACTTGTAAACTCTTGACCTCTTGTGGTCATCAGAGTTAGTTTTCTAACTTATCTTGTATTTAAGATCTTTGCTCTGACGTGGCTCTGACACCCTTTTGGTAAAATGTCCATGTGTTTGTGTTTTGTGTTTTGCCTTATTATACGAATTGATTCTCTTACCTTTTTATGAGTCCTTTTCTAGCTTCTTTATGAGTCAATTTATGAGTTTGTTGAGTTGTTTTTTGCGTTTTTGAGTTTGATTTGCTATTTCCCAACCAGCATTAGAGTCTTCCTTTTTGTCCAGAGTGTTCGAGACGTATTGCATCGGGGGCTCAGTACATCACTCGAAAAGGCTTTTTATATCACTGAATCCTATAACACATCATGCTAAAGTTTCTAGTACTGCACGAATAATAAAAAGGACCCAGTTTCCATATTCTGCAATGTTTCAGGCCCAGTACCCGGACTTTCGATGTTCAATATAATGTTTCGTTCCGCACTTCATTAAGTTGACATTAGAACGAAATCGTTCACGCAATTGCGAAGTTCGAATGTGCGGGTAGAGGCCCTGTTTCTGTACACAAAATCTAACTAGATTTTGTGTAGGTATAAGGTCCAGCATGGATTATTAACGTAACATTTTAATTAAAAAATCCGATTTAAAAAATTTGGTTCAATTGATTGTATTCGGCTTATATAATACCTAAGTACAAGTGTGTGTGTGTATATGTGTATGTGTGCGTGTGTGTGTATCTATGCTAGTTTTGAATACAGACTCATTCTTCGTCAAACAAAACTAAAAATGACTTATTTTCCCGTCAGTTTTTGAACTAGCACTTGCGATTCAATTGCTGTGAAAACGTTTTCCTATTTACGTTTTGTAGCAAAATACAAAGTACCTTTTCTACTATGAGCATACGTTACATGTTCTTGTGCACAAAATAAATGTCAAAATATAAATGATTTGTGTGCAGTTCCCGCTGCGCGTTGCATTTGGGCGTATGCCAGATCACAACTTTATTCCATACTATTTTCTTTAAAAAAAGTTTCGGTTGTATTTTTAAAACATATTTTGGATCTTTGGCTGTTCGCTGAATTTGTTTTGATAAGCTTATGATAATCAACATTGCTATCTATCTAGTTTCACGGATAATGTGTCCAGCAGATAAAATGTCAATTGTCTGCTTAGCTGGTAAACAGGTTGAGGAGTAGAGTCGCACTGCAAGTCTGACGGGGACGGTCGCTTGCGTATCGGCGCGCTAAGCTTACACGTGGCTCCGCCATTTTGTAAAGCTCTTTTGTGTTTTATCGTGTAAAACAGTAACTTGAGATTATAAACTACTTGACATTGGCAGAATTGCCGCGCTGGACGCAAGCAACAGGCCATTGATTAAGGAAATAGAAAAAGGTTGAGCTCAGATTGTATAACTACCCGATCCGATTTAATCGGTACCTACCAAATCGATTATGGTATTTTTTATGCAGTGCTTAGCGATTCTGCTCCATAATATTTAGTTAATTTATTTCAGACATTGAATATGATGATCACAGAAAAACATTATAGCTATTGCTTAAAAATTTATTAGTACAGCCATAATACGTTACCTTATAAGCGATATAATCAGAAACGTACACAATAATCCTGCAGCTATTTTAAAAATAAAAAAACGGTCTACTTACCTAACAGGCAAAAGATAAAATATTCACCCACGAAACTGTCGTCCTTTGCCAGAAAAAAAAATATTAATGTTTAAAAGTGACGCCGAAATTAGCAAAGTTGCTGACAGTCGCCCCCGCGTCGTTATTTATTAAACTCTATGGTAAGTAGGTACCTTGGCTCTTTTAATATTAATTAAAACGTTTAACAAACTAACTCCGCACCGAAATAAGATGATGCGTCAGATAAGTTCTGCATCGCTGTCAAAAGCATCGATGAGCTCACAAGAGTAACATCCTTCAAATCGTCGACGATTTCATAACTAGCTGTTGCCTGCGACTTCGTCTGCGTTACCCAGATAAATAGTACCCTATGTGTTAATCCAGGCCATGGTCTATCTGTATGCCAAATTTCATCAAAATCCGTTTAGCAGTTTTTGCGTGAAAGCGGAACAAACATCCATCCATCCATACTTACAAACTTTCGCGTTTATAATATTAGTAGGAAGTAGGATTCCGTTTGCATTTTTACCAAATCTTTCGTTCGATTACTACAGTAAATTAAATTATGTTTTTAGAGTGTAATACCATCAATAAACGTAACCGTTTGTGGGCCCACAGTAAATTGACTCCTTTCACAGTTAGAAGTGACCCCTTTTAAAAGTGACCTGTGTCGCTCTCACCCCTGTTGGAGCAGGAGCACAATTCACTAAGCGTCACATCGCGGTAAAAATAGCGACTAGCTGACAAAAGTAACATCCTTCTTGCAACCTTCAAATCGTTGAAGTTTTCATATGCATTTGACACATGACATACCTTAGCGAATACCAAATTTCCCGCTCACCGATGTTTCAACGATGAAGTTAAGGTTGTGCCGATGTTTGCGCTTAGAGAATTGCATTGCATGAGTGCAATTCTCTCTCATTTATGATATTGGACCAGCAATTGCTATATCTGTACTGTGTCGGACGGACGGACGGACGGACAGACACCGAGCTGATTCCATAAACGTGTTCCGTTTTGCCAATTTTGGTACGGAACACTAAAAAAGATGTGGAAATGTGTTTGTCATAATCTGCCGAATAACTGATGACAAAAAAACCTGACAAGTGCGAGTCGGACTCGTGACCGAGGGTTTTTATAGGGTTCCATACCCAAACTATGGAACTCTAAAAATGATTCTAATAAAACTGTAACTAAATTTATAATTTTTTTAAAACTCCGCACTATATTATACTTAATCTATGCATCCCAATCTTTGTTAAATTCTAAATATAATACCTACCAATTCATTTCAATTCTTCAGAGATATAAATAGCTCTCAGCATTTATAAAATAAAGTTTATAATAAAAAGTACCGAATTATCCTCAAAAACTTTTTATAAATGCTTAATTTTGTCTGCCCCAAGAATGTTGGTGAAACACATTAAATTCACTAGAGAGTTCGGGAGAGGGGCGCAAACTTTGCATTTCTCTTTTTAATTTCGCTTCGTGTCGCTTGCCGACGGGTTCTGTCCAGCCGGTCTGGTTCTTTTTTTAATTCAGCCGAATTGGCATGCTCGGTTTACTTGTTTTTTTTTCTTCAGAGTTTTTTTGCTGTCAGTTAAGTTTTAGATTCGGTAAAGTTTTTGGAGCGCGCAATAAGTTAGTAATAAACCAACAAATTAAACATAAATGCACATCTTTTAGTTATTACTTATGAGTTATTGTCTCATAACTTATCATTATCAGTCAATAATATTACTTGAAATCTTAAACTTGAAATAAATGTTATCATTTTCCATTTTGGAGTGGCCATTTTGATACCACTACAAACTAGCTTTAAGAACCCAAATTGTAGCAATGTAGTGTACCTACATTGATCATCATAACGATGCTAATACAATGATGAAGGCTTCACCTGGCTTCACGATAAAATGACGCCTCTTTGTGATATACAGGTTGAAAACAAAACACCCTAGTAATACTTAATCCAGATCATCAAACTGAACAACTTTCACTATGGAGCCAACTTCAAAATTGTGAAATAAAAATCTGCTGTTTCATACAAAACTGCAATACCTGCTTTGACTCAAATGTATGGGACAGATGATATCTTTAATTTTTGTTTCGATATTTTCTCCAGAGTGAAAGTTGTTCAGTTTGATGGTCTGAAGTATTACTAGGGTGTTTTGTTAAATCCTGTATATATTGCGATGCTAGAATACGAATACTTAGTCAAACCATTTTTTTCTTATTTCCCTCAATAAAATGCATCGGCATAGCGTAAGTGTCTTCTTTTTTCTTCTTTTATCTTGCTATCTCCTCTTATTCATGATTGTGGCTACACCTAAGCGTTGATGACATTTTCAGAATCTGGCCAAACTGACTTACCTACTCAGAATCTGTCCTAAGAATCGAACCTTTACAGCCTAATCGACCGACCTCATCTTTACGATGATGTTGTGGAAAACACACTATTAAAATTTACCTCGATTTCACGTTTGAAAATCTGTCGAAACCACAAAATTTTTTACTCTTTAAGCAAACCATTAGTAACTAAAACCGACTGCCGTCCAAACAGGCAGGGGTAACCAACTGTAAATTCTTTTGACATACAAACCGGTCAGACCATGCATGAAATCTGCACTACTTTATATTCAGTTTTCTCTAAGCTTTTGCGGTTTGCGGAATAATAATATAGTTTCTTATTGTCCGGTCGTGCATTCAAACTGTTTGCGACCCCTGACTTATGTAGCTAACTTCTGACTTAATTTTAAAGTTAAACATTTGCGTACAATTTTGTTGTGGTACAATAATATTGTGTAAACTGCTTGTGGCTAATGTACCTTTTTGTTTGAATATTTATGTTTGTTTTGGCACACATTATGGAACTCAATACTGTAGAATGTATAGGTGTAATTTGGGGATACCAACAACTATTTTAAATTCGAGTCTGATTTGATTAATCCTCCAAGTGAGCTTCGGAAGTAAATTAGTCGCCTATGACCATCCAGGTGACCTGACAGGTACTTAGGACCTACCTATGTGATCAAAGTGGAATAAACTACAGTATAATAATTATATCCAGGTTTTAAGTCGCAATTGATAATGTTTCCGTACATGCATCTAGATTTAAGTTATATGTTCTTTCGTTATTATTTCACTGATTGTTTCCTGTTTTGTGTGTGTGTCTAATAAATAAAATAAAATAAAATAAAATATAAACCTAAAATCGACGGTTGACAAAATAGTGAACGAAACATAAATAAAAAATAAACATTGTTAATCTAGGAGTTAAAAAACTGGGCTTATAGTTTTTTGTTGTAAAAAAAGCCAATGCCTAAAAATGGCGCCTTTTTTCTTTTCGCCAATTTTTTTAGAGTGGCTATCAATCAAACTTGAATATTATAAGTTCAGAATAAAGTTACTAACAACACTTATTATTACAAGTTCGAACTGAGATGTAGGCTTGAAGTAGACGTAATAAATATATTTTCAACTTCAAGCCTTTATATCTCGGTTTGGACTGAGTTTAGGGATATACATGTCAACAAGTCTTGTTTGTTACTATATTCTGAAATAAAATATTCAAGTTTGGTTTCTGGCCGCGCCAAAAAGAGCCGTGAAAAATAAGGCACCAACCTTCCATACAAAACCCGCATTGTCTTTTACCAGCTGATCAAGTTTAAAAAAAGGTGCTTGAAGGAAAATCTAACTATTTTTGTCTAATTAAATTCAAATAGCTAAAGGAAAAAATGCATTGAAACTGAAACAAAATGGCTAAAAAATTTAAAAATGTTTAACAATTATTGGTAATAGATTAGAATAGAATAGAATAGAATTTTCTTTATTTGTCTTACAAAACACATTGTCACATAATAATGGTTAGAATTTAATTGATATAAATTAGGTACTTGATGAATATATTTTTTTGGTTTTGATTTATTCAATTTAAATTTTTTAACAACAACCGCATCTGCTCCTTACAAATTGATAAACATGACCTGTTTCGTCGTAAAAGTTAAAGTAATAAAAAGCGCCGATTTCTATCAGATCTGCAGTAAAATAAACCATAGCGGGCTTGACGCGGTACATCCGGGAGACAGTAAAGAAGAATATAAAATGTTATGGGAGCTATGAGGAGGTATTGACTGAGATGTAGGGGCTATGGGACTAGAGGGTGTACTATTATTATTGTCTATTCTAGTTACTTTAATCGAAGGTCGATGGTGCCTGAACGCGCGTGGATCTCTTGCAGCTTGCTTTTTATCGAAAGAATATGAAAATGTTTGTTAATCTTCTTTACAAAACAAAGTAGAGTATATGATTTGGTTATATAATTTTTTTAGAAAATTCATCTCTTTCTTCAAACATTACGGCTAAATTCCTACTGGTATCGTCCAATATAGGATAGTAGAGCAAGTCGTGTCCCTAGACGAGTAACGAGTACAACAAAAAAGTTAACAGACATAATTCGAAATGAGTTTTACTAAAACGCACAAATCGTGAAAGAAACCCACTAGGAATGTTTATGTCCCTTCCCATGCATTGTAAATGAGACCGCTCGTGATTTAACAGTAAATCACATCGAAGAAAAAGCTGCGTTTTATTTAGCATAGCATATGCTCACGACTATATTCCCCGAGGGAGTAGTCAGAGATATTCTGAAACTTCAGAACATCCACGTTTCACTAGTAGCACCGAAACTCTGTGCAGTGTGACGGGGAGTGAGCCCGTCGCCACTTGTAATGAACAGTAGGTACAATACATGCCTCGAAATTGAAGCATGCAGGTTTCCTCACGATGTTTTCCTTCACCGAAAAGCCAGTGGTGTTACAAATCGTACATAAATTCCGAAAAACTCATTGGTACGAGTCGGCCTGGACGGGGATCGAACCATCGCCTCCTGCACGGCAGGCAAGGTTACTCGCCACTGGACCACCACGGCTTCGTCGTGCGTTTTATTTTAAAGACGTTATTTGTCCTCGATGATAATTTTTAACATTGCCTCGAGGTCCGTACAATTTTTTTTTAAATATTCCTTTGTACATGGGCAACATTTTATTATATATTAAAGATACCAAAATTCAAGTCGAATCGATTTTTATATCCATTATTTCTGGAGTTGTTTGAAAAATGCTGAAAAATGTTATGTTAAGATTAATGAGATGATTAAGTGACTTATTTTCAACCTATTTTACTTTTTTCAATACAAAATTGAATGGTGTCCATTGGGTGTCCATTTTAATTGATAACTCATTCACATTCTTATAAGTTTCTTCAGTTTTTGGTATACCCAAATCACCTGTAAATTTTAGGTGACTATAGGCGACCTGACTTGAAAAATGTCGTGTCCTCAAATCACCTACAAATCCCAGGTGATTAAAAGCGACGCGACTTCACATAAATAGTGTCCCCAAATCAACTTTTATACAGCAGTTGATAAACCATAATGTTTTTCCACTTTTATAAAACCCGTTGAGAAAATCCTGATAATTTTTCGGATCTAACCTACAATAATTCAAACATCAAACAAACAAATATGACAAATAGAGGTGTCTGACTTTTTTTAGTGTTCCATACCAAAATTGGCACAACGGATCACTTATGGAATCAACTCGGTGTCTGTCCGTCCGTTCGTCCGTCTGTCACAGGCATTTTTCTCAGTGACCGTAAGACATAGGAAGTTGAAACTCGGTACAGATATAGAAATTGCTGGTCCAATATCATAAATGAAGTAAAAAAAGCTTAATTTTTATATTGGGGGCAATTTAAGTTTTAAATTTAATTTATTTTTGTAGAAAGGGTAAATAAAAAAAAAAGAAGCTTCTACCCTATGGGGTATCAATTGAAAGCTTATGAAAATACGAGTCTAAAAATATACTTTTCAACTTTTTTATTAAAACTTTGTTTAACAAAATTTTCAATTAAATCCGAGAAATTGCTGTCCCCACCTCTATTTCAAGAAATATAGCCGTGTAAGATCTGAAAAAAATCATGAACATCAAAAATAACGTGTAGATGGCGGGAAAATTATCATGGTGGCTCCTTGGATAGTTTTTTTCTATACCCAAAAAACGAACACCAGTGAGACCAGTGTAAAATGATCTTTCGTTACTATGTGACCACATACTAAGTAAGTGTCAATTTATAGTGGTTTTATCAATGACCCATGTTAAACAACTGGTAGTACGGAACACTAATTGCCCAAGTCCCGACTCGTACTTGGCCGGTTTTTTTACTTTATTGTAAGAGACAGTTCCAGTACATCTCTACATGGACGGAAACGAAGGAACAAAACGTAACGAGCGAGGCAAGATGTAAAGAAAATTTTATTACAACGTGTAACGTTCGGCCTTATTCGTTTTGGTTTCTTTTACGTTTCCTAGTACGTTTCCTACAAGATGGCTTACATGATTTGGTATGAAAGAATAGTGACTAAATTACTAGTGTAATAATAATATCCAAAAACTTTGCTACAAATAGGAACAACCTTTTAAAGAGTGCGGTTTTAATAAGGACGAGCTTTTACCCGCGACTTCGTCCGCATAAATTATATACCAGATTTTAAGTCCTATCAAACAAAAAAAGTTTCATCAAAATCGGTTCAGTAGTTTTTGCGTGATACTCGAACAAACAAACACCCAAACAAACAAACAAACAAACAAACAAACAAACAAACAAACAAACAAACAAACAAACAAACAAACAGACAGACAAAAAGTCCAAAAATTTATGATTTGGAATCAGGGAAGCCTAAAAACCATATCGTAATCTTTTTTTTGTAAATATCTTCAATGTACAGACACACTTTCTGTTACAGTTTTATAATAGTTTAGATATTTCGATTTTACGAAGAATGAAATAACTGACGTGATGGCCTTTCGGCCATCTTAGCGCCCACAAAAATTATGGGAAACAGTAACTTGTCCCATAGTTGTCTCGATTTTGTCGTTCTAGAGTTGCGACACATTAATCATCGTACGACGACGTTATTTAGTCTGGAAAGCCATACGCATCCTTTCGCATCGACGCGACGCGACGTGGCGAACGGTCCCATACCTACATGCATACCTACTAATCGTGCTTTTTGTCGACAAACCGTCGATCGTCGTCGATCAATATATCGTAACCTTCAGTTAAAACCCATTTCCTGTTGATGATTGGTAGTAAAATCATCATTTTATGTCATCATCATCATCACAGCCTATACAACGTGTTAATAAATTAGCGCAAAACCTCATACACGCCAACTGATTTAGAAGAAAATAATTAGATTGAAAAAATAATTTCATTATTTTGATAGTTACAATTTAAAGTTATTCGCATTTTAAGTTTCGAGGCAAAAATTATTTGTTATGTTTCAGCAATGAATGAAAGCTCCAGATACATTTTAATAATCTTGTTTTGGTAGTAAGTAAGTGTGCTCATGCAGTGGGTTGACATTGGGTTCAGTTTTTAAATTTTACTAGCAAATTATTTGATATTTTAAAAAAATTACTTACGTTGAAACCATGATAATTCGATTCAACTCTCGATTCTAAACATACTACTTTCTAGTTTTGCGTTAATTTATTAACACGTTGTATACGTCCCACAGCAGGGCACAGGCCTACCCTTGACCAAGGTATTAATTATTTTATGTAAGTACCTGTGACTAAAAAAATTGAAATGTCTTAAAAGTAGCCCCGTATCCACAACACTAGTAACTCTAATTCTTGCGCTTTCAAAACCCGTAAAGTGCGTCAGAAATTGAATAAATGGCCCGTGAACGTCCTCAAGGCCAGCCGGCATAACGTAGTAACCACATATAACTATAAAACGCGTACAATATTGTAACTCAGAACAACTAGACTTTTATTACAATTTAGCTGTTATGAGGCTTTGTCGGTGAAATGAATGTAATTGCGTGTTATGTGTGGATTGTTTTGGTGTTTTATAATAAGATGTTTTTTCTATGCCAGATGTTTTTGGTTAAAATGCATTGTACTGCAAATCATAGAAAAAAGTTGGTTAAATACAAGGTGTTACAAAATTAAGTAAAAATTAAAATTAAAACTTTTAAAGGGGTTGTTTTAGACCATCGAACTGAACAACTTTAACTATAGGACCAACATTAAAATCGCGAAAAAAATCAGTTGTCCCATACCCATCCCATCCCACCCATTTAGCTCGAGTAGATTTTGTAGTTTGTATGGAACATCCGTTTTTTTTTTCGCGATTTCGATATTGGTCCCGTAGTGAAAGTAGTTCAATTTGATGGTTAAACCATCCCCTTAAATGTCTATTTGTATTTTTGTAACACCTTGTATACTTAACCAAACTTTAGTTATTTGCAAACTGTTTTGTAGCTCGTAATGCAAATGTTTGTTATAAGTTGCAAAATGTTTTGCTGTTCAAACTTCCGTCTACAACGAGAGTCACGTGACGCCCGGAGTCACGTGACACTCTACGTTTTTAACTATAAAAAACCATAAAGCATAAGCATATTAAAGTGCGAGCATATTATGCTCACGACTATATTCCCCGAGGGGGTAGTCAAAGATATTCTGAAACTTCAGAACATCCACGTTTCACTAGTAGTACCGTAACTCTATCCGGTGTGACGGGAAGTGAGCCCATCGCCACTTATAATGGACAGTAGGTACAATACAATAATGCCTAGAAATTGAAGCAAAAAACCAAATTGCTCGAACACCGAAATATCAAAAAGGTAATAACTTAATTTCACTTCCCAAGCCAAACCGATGGCCCCATTAGCAAGCAATTTAGACTACCTTATATCAAGTCGCAGCTTCAAGCCAATGCAGTACAGAATCATATAGCGGAAATAGAAGCCATCTAGAGCAACGAGTCTACTACGGCGTAGCGAACCGTAGCTATTTACTACGGCGTAGGCTCTCTGGAGTGTGACTTATTAGGGCTGCTATTGGTTTGTTAATTTATGAAGGTTCTGGTTTACTCGGATTTTTGTAAAATTCACGACTATGTATAGGGTGAAAATTTAAATGTGTTACATATTAAAAAGGGTACTCCAAACTGAACAACTTCCACTATGAGGTCAACGTCGAAATCACAAAAAAATCGGCTGTTCCATACATTGGAGTCGAGCTGTAGCCATTGACGTTTTCTAAGGAATAAAATGTTTTTGCTGTTTCGATATTGGTTCTGTAGTGAAAGTTGTTCAGTTTAATGGTCTGAACTCTACCCGACCCTAGGTTCTTTTGTTGCTTAGTTCGATGGTCTAAGCTTCAGACCATCAAATTGAACAACTTTCACTATGAAGCCAGCATCGAAATAAAATAAAGAAAATCTGCTATTCCATACATTGGAGTCGAGTCAGTACTAAGAGTATAGTTTTTTTTATGAAAAACTACCAACTTTCTGTTTAAAAATATTGTCGCAAAAATGCTCACATTTAGCAATTAAAATTGAAGTGGCTCACATAAACACTGCATAAGAAACCTTGAATCCCTTCGCCTCGTACGAAACCCATAGGAAGAAATGTATTGGTCCATTCTAGCCGGAACCACACGGCTTCAAAAATCAATGCGATTTTCCAATATACGACCATCGCTGAAATGGTACTAAAGCGTAAAGTAACAAGAAAAGTGATCATAAAGGCAGTACTCTTGCTCGTAATCCATTGAGTGCATCTGTGCGTCGACTCGGGAGTAACAGGGAAGACATGATCACGAGTTTAGTGATCATAAAATCTGTGTTACTACAAGGTGGTCGTTAGTTACAATTTCGTGGTCATTCTTGAGATGGGATTTATTTTATTGTTACTTTACTAGATCTTATGATGATGGATTCCTGCTTTGATTAATTTTATGTCAAGAAGAGTTTAGGGATCGATTTTCAAAAAATCCTTTCTTAGTGCACCCTTACATCCTCTTTCGAATATATATATTCCAAAGAAGTTTGGTGAACAGCCATGTAATTTGAGACCCAGACTAAGAGGTCCCGTACATGAGTGAAACTTAGTAATACGTGTAGAATGAAATAAAACTAACAAAAAAGTAAATTGGTTGTAACCTATAGAAGTTAGGGGAAAGGTATTTCTCCTTATAATACCTTTTGTATCAAGTGTGTGAAACTCATAATCTTTCTTATTAGATAGTCCACTCAATTTTCTACGCATTCATTCTTCTTCTTATGGTGCCATCTCCTATCGGAGGTTGGCTATCAATAGGGCTATTCGGACCCTGGAGACTGCAGCCCTGAACAGTGAGGTTGTGTCCACTTCGAACCATTCACACAGGTTTTTAAGTCAGGACGTCCTTCTTCTACCAGGCAGCCGTCTTCCCAAAATTTTCCCCTGCAGAATAGTCTGGAGAAGCTGGTATTTATCACTTCTCATAATGTGACCGAGGTACTGAAGTTTCCGAGTTTTTTCGCATTCATTGTGTTTATTTTAATGAAAATTCACGATAACCGTCCAATATTATGATAATGGAAGAAAACGAATCACACACACTATCAGTTCAACCAAGCCAAATACGTTCCGCAACGTCAAAAAAATACCTCAGTGATAGATAATAGATGAAAATATCTGTCGTGGTTGCGCTTTGCTACTGCTTTTTGGATGATTTGTCTATTTTACTTCTAATTTCTACTTTTGAATCCGGACTTCTGGAGATGTGGAAGTTTTTTAAAAAAATGCCTTAATTTTTTCTGTTTATAATAATTATGACCGCCGCCTTGAAGAGCTTTTAGTTTTCGTAAAAATGGCTGGGTCCAAATTTGCCAAACTTCTTTCATGTTTCTATCTTCAGCGGTTTAGGCTGTTTGCTGTCTGTCAGTCAGTCAGTCAATCACGGAACTCTTTTAAGTATAGAAGATATAGGCCAACTTTCTTGCGTGAGCGTGAACTTTCACTATGAAGCTATGACTGACTGACTTACTGATAAAGCACAGCTTGCTATAATCGCTAAAAGAAACAGAAAAAATTTTTGAACTTATATTTTGCAGATAATGTATAGGTATAATCAGAAAGGTTTTTTTTCGAAAAAAAAGTCCCTAAGGGATCAGCCCTAGTAACTTGTAAGATTTCGAAATGATTCTAAAACGTAAAACCAAACAATGAACACAAAGAAAGTAACTGTGAATGGAAATAGCTAATTCAAATTCAACTTGCATTTAAACATAACACGGCAATAAACTTCAACGGCAGTTGTTTGTAAGACTAGTAAAAAACCAGCGAAGTATGAGTCGGTCTTTTGAATGTAAGATAATGGTTATACAAGGTAATAAACAAACCAAAAAAACCTTTATAGCTCTTTCGCTAGCGTTGTTATTTAATATGGATGCGTAACTGAATTAAGTATATTTGAAATGTTGAAACTTTTGAAGCTCAAAAATTATATTTTTGACATTTAATTCAAAACGAAAAACGATGCGAAATGTTTTTAAATATGTAACAATGTTTATTCTACTTGCCTCGATACGGTATGGTAACATTATCAATGGATGCTTCTAATGCATCTTCTGATTGTATTTGTTTCCCGTTCATCGCAGAGATACTCATTGTATTTAGAAAATATCTCCCGTTTTTTCAGGCATAGAACCACTCTCACATCCTGCGTACTTCGTAGGTACTTTTAAAAACAACAAATAAACGGTCACTGTAGTCAAAATCAACTATGGGAAATCACTCATTCACTCGCTCACTCTGTTCCCCGAATTCATTCAAAATTCAAAATTCTGTTATACAGGGTGTGACTGTATATATTTCAAACCCACAAACTGAACCACTTCCACTATGGAGCCGACATCGAAATCGCGATAATCTTCTTTTTAGTGTTTCGTACCAAAATTGGCAAAACGGAACACTTATGGAATCAGCTGGGTGTCTGTCCATCCGTCCGTCTATCATAGGCATTTTTTTCTTTAATTTATTAACACCATGTATTAGATAACACAACAAATAAGCGACAAGAGGATCAGATAAAAAAAGCAGGTAAAAACGTAAACTAGAACAGCTTTTTTTAAGCTAAATAAACGTACCGTCGCATCGTAGGTCCTAAAGTCGGACGGTGATACTGCCTTTATTTAGAGTTAACCCGGCGAGGTAACGACGCGTGAGTTAACTTGCAGATTCCTCGCTAACCACTCTTAATTATTCAGCTTGCCGGAGGTTAACGGTCTGTATTTTTGTAGGACTTTAAAATCGTGGAAAAGGGGGACTTTTTAGCGACAGTATTCGGGTATAATCTCGATTCACAGAGCAATGTTTTTAGGTACCGTACCCAAAGGGTGAAAACGGGACCCTACTAACTAAGCCTACGTTGTCCGTCCATCCGTATATTCCGTCCGTCTGTCTGTCTGTCTGTCCTACATATTTAGGGCTGTAACTTTTGAACTGTAATAGTCAGACAGTTGAAATTTATTTGCTAAAAAGTTATAAAAATTTCGATAAGTTAAAATTTAAGGGGCTACAAGAAACTAGTTTTTACCAACGTTTTTTCTTCTTGCTTTATCGTAAAAACGGTCATACGTGCTAGCATCAAACTTAGTGTGATTATAGAGCAAACTCTACAGTCTAATAAAAAATAATAAAAACCGGCCAAGTGTGAGTCGGTCTCGTGCTAAAGGTCCCGGAGAAAACAAAACTTTTTTGTATGTTAATATGTTGTGTGGTACGGAACCCTCGGTGCGCGAGTATCCCGACTCGCACTTGACTGGTTTTCATTTTAGGTTAAAAGTTACTTAATCTTCAATTGGTAACTACATCTTGTACTATAATTAAACTTTTAAAGTATAGTAGTATTATGATCGTCAGTTTATGTATGTATGTAACATACAAACATACAAAAACTAGCGGCATTAGCTAGTGAAATATAAAGGATTACTCTACAGGGTGTAACAAAACACCCTAGTAATACTTAAGGGGGTGCTTCAGACCATCAAACTGAACAACTTCCACCATGGAGCCAACATCGAAATCGCGAAAAAAAAAATCTGCTGTCCCATACAAAACTACTCAAGCCAAATGTATGGGACAGCTGATTTTTTCGAGATTTCGATGTTGGCCCCATAGAGAGAGTTGTTCAGTTTGATGGTCTGAAGCACCCCCTTAACTATTACTAGGGTGTTTTGTTACACCCTGTATAATCGAATAGCTATCATAAGAGAACCGTTGAACCAACATTAGTTTGATAGATAGTCTGTAAAGCCATTAGTGCTAAACCTCGGAGCTGAGTAGATCTTAACTAGCGTTTTATGACACACTGCTCTTTAGATTTTATGGCTCTTGCACTATCTGCCAGTTGTTGAACGCAGTACGTGTTGATAAATGATTTTGCCAAGAACCCCCCCCCCCCCCTTCCCCCCACCTCTAGTTTTCATGTAGTAATTCATAAATATGGTTTTTAATAATATTTTGCAAACAGAAAGGTAAGAATAAAAAAAATTGGCTCATATTTGTCTTTATTAGCGCATATAAAGGCGATAGTATAGTTCGTTCAAGTGTGCGAAGCCAGGACAATAGATCGAAGGCTGGTTGACCACAAATAAATCACGAAGGTCTGGGTTCGAATCCGCACGGATGACATGTCATGTTAGTCCGAGATCCGACCGTAAAATTATGCACCTATTTCATAGGCGAACGAAATGTGATTCTAGTGTATGTTTACACAGGGGCAACTTTAGGGTTACCAGGTTCAAAGAAGTAATTTTTTTACCTGGCAACCCTATAGTTGGGGCAGATTGAGAGGTGGCTGCTTTAATTCGTAAAACACCGTATTTTATAATGTAATATTTAATTGTAAAGAATCAACTTTCACGCGTAAGACGTAGCATAAAACATAGAGCAAGAACATAGATAATAAAAATAGATTGGATAACATAACATGCCCCTCTTAAACAAAACAAAAATACTTAAACCACTTTAACTAACCTAACTACTTAATACACTATTTACAACAGTAACGCTCGGGCTTTCGTACAATTCTGCCAGATCTAGTTCTGACCAGATTATCATTCAAATTAACGCTATCATTAAGATCGTCTGAACAAACTTTACGATCATTATTATTAGTACAAAAATAAAATGAATTATCTACATTTGTAAAATTGTAATCACTCTGAGTAGGTTGAACATATTTAATATGCTGAATGTTTCTTCGGTATAATCTCCCCTTTCCATCGCGAACAACATAGGATAAAGGAAAATTGCTCAAACTTACTATATTCCCCTTATGCCACATCCTATCTCTAGGATCTTTTTTGAAGTAAACTGTATCATTGATTTTAAATTGATAGTTACTCTGTTTCGAATGCTGATTGTAGTAATGAGTTGTTTTTCTTATATTGTTTAATTTATTCTGCAAATGATCTGAAAATCTGACTATCTTGGGCTTGAAATTTGAAAATTTAGCTGGTAGTTTGGTTCTTAGCTGACGAGACATGAGTAATTGAGCGGGAGAACTCAGGTTCCCTCTAGGTGTGCTACGATATTTCAACAAGCCTATGTAAGGATCAGTCCCTGAATATTCACACTTTTTGAAAATATTTTTTATAATTCTGACAGATACTTCTGCAAGACCGTTTGACCTGGGCAAGTATGGACTTGTTGTAATATGTTGAATACCCCAATCAGATAAAAATAGATTAAAATCTTTTGAATTAAAAGGGGGACCATTGTCACTGACTAAATCCATTGGAATCCCATGACGGGCAAATATAGATTTAAGATGTATTATAACAGTACGAGTACAGCTGTTATTATTTAGCAATGCGATTTCTATATAGTTGGAGAAATAGTCGACTAGAAGTAAGTATTTTTTGCCATTATAATCAAATAAATCGACAGCTACCTTTTGCCATGGAAATAAAGGTTGTTCGTGGGACATTAAAGGTTCTTTAGTTTTGTTATTCATGAATGTTAGACAAGTTTCGCACTGTTTAATTTTGTTCTCAATATCATGATTAATGTTAGGCCAGAAAACGATACCACGAGCTTGACTCTTCGTTCTTTCAATACCTAAATGACCTTCATGCAAAATGGACAATATTTCTGACCTCATTGAGATGGGAATGATTAGGCTTTGATTTTTGAAGACCAAGCCATTGATGACATGAATTTCATCTCTGATATTCCAATAGGGAAAAACTACTGGATCAACCAATTGTTTACAATTAGGCCATCCATTTTTATGATAGAATATCATTTTTTGTAAACTGCTGTCTTGACTAGTGTGTAGTAAAATTTTGTCTAACTTTTCTTTGGTAATAGCTAAATTAGAAGTAAGTAAGTTAACATGTAATTCAATGTTTTTATCCAAATCATCTAAATTGTATATATCCGTTTCATTAAAATCATCGACTGGTGCACGAGACAAAGTATCGGAAACATACATTTGTGAACCCTTGGTATAAGTAACAACTAAATGGTATGCCTGCAAGGTAATCATCATTCTTTGTAGACGCGTTGGAACATCCATGAGTGGTTTTTTGAAAAGCGTGACTAAAGGTTGATGGTCAGTCTCAACATGAACAATCCTGCCATAAACATATTGATGAAACTTCTTACATCCGAAAACAATAGCAAATAATTCTTTTTCAATTTGAGCATAGCGCTCTTGGCATGGCGTTAACGATTTTGAAGCGTAAGCAATAGGGTTTTTGTCATGAAAAATAACCGCACCGACTGCAGTTTTTGATGCATCTACTGACATTCGAATCGGTTTTTTCATATCAAAGTTTGTAAGAATCGGTGCTTGACAAATTATTGATTTTAATTTCATAAATCTTTGTTCATGTTGTTCTGTCCATTGCCATTGATTTTGTTTTTTGAGTAAGTCCCTGAGAATGTCTGTCTCAGAAGCTAAGTTGGGTATATATGAACCAAGATAGTTAACCATTCCAAGGAATCTCTGAAGTTCTTTAACATTGGTAGGAGTAGGCATCTTATGAATAGCCTCTATTTTGGACTTGTCTGGCGAAACACCGTTTTTGTTGAATACATGACCGACATAACGGACTTCAGATAGAGCAAATTGGCACTTACACTTGTTGAATCTGATATTTACCTCAGAAGCACGCTTAAAAACTGCCTCAAGACGTTTGTTATGCTCTTCCAATGAATTAGCGAATATAAGAATATCATCAACGAATACTGTTACTCCTGGAAGGTCTCCAAACGATTCCACCATCGTTCTCTGAAAGATTTCACTACTTGAGTTAATGCCAAATGGAAGTCGAAGAAATTTGTACCTACCGTGGGGTGTATTGAAAGTACACAAGTCACTGCTTTCATCATCTAATGGAATCATCCAGAATCCTGAACTGGCATCGAGCTTAGAAAATATTGTTGCACCTGCAATCTTCGAACGTAAATCATCAAAAGTTGGCAATGGATAATGAGGACGTCTTATAGCTTCATTTAAATTACGAGGATCTAAACAAATTCGAAGTTTCCCATTTGGCTTTTCGACAATCACGATAGAATTGACCCATTTGGTAGGTTCTGTTACTTTTACAATGACTTTGAGCTGAACCATGCTTTCCAATTCATCTTTTAAACGAGACTGTAATGAAAATGGAACTCTACGTACCGGACATACTCTCGGTTGAACATTTGGGTCAACATCAAGATGGGCTTTATGAGGAAGACATCCGAGACCTTCGAATAGGAAAGCGTAATTTTTTAATATAGACTGTACTGACTCTGGATATGACTGAGACTCTGGTTTTTTGTTTACATTATGACATGACTTTTTTAGAATAGACCTTGTTGTTGAGGTGGAAGGAGGAGATTGTTCTGATGGTTTTTCATTATCTAGTCATAAGTTGAAAATACGTTTCACAATCCCAAGTTGATCACAAGTTTTTCGGCCAATTATCGTTTGACATAGAATATCTGCTACTTCGAAATATAAATCTGTCATAATACCATTGGTGAATTTACATTTGATATAACAGCCACCTATTACTGGTATTGTCGTTCCGGAAAATGAAAATAACTTGTTATTCGAGTTGAGAATTTGGATATTTTTGTTGTGAAGTGTCTCAAGAGTATGCTTTGAAATGACATTTATGTCAGCACCTGTGTCAATTTGACAATAGATATCCACTCCTTCGCAATTTATTTTAATTTTCCAGTCATTTTGCAAAGGAGAATTAATTGTCCCTATGATAAAATCTTTTCCGACAGGATCCTCAGAATTATCGATGACGTGTACGTTGTTGTTTGTATTTTTGAAAAAACAGTATTTATCAAAATGATTACGTCGACCGCAATTTCTGCACGTTACTCCTTGTGCTGGACATCGAAATCGGTGTATTTGACCACAGCGTTGACAAGTAGGATTATTGGACAATCCTGTATTATTATTCCGGTTAAATCTCTTGTTGGATTGGCTTCTTGGAGACTGTGGAGCATCTGGCCTTTGTGACTGGCTTCGAATAGAATGGTTGTCTTTTGGAGTGGAATTTGGATCTGAAGATTGTCCCTGGCGTTGCTTGTTTTTTATATATTGTACCTCAATAAAGTCTGAATTGTTTTCAACTTGCTTCATTCTGTTGCTCCTTTCATGAGATAATTCCATACTTTTAGCAATTTTAAGTGCCGCATTTATAGTCAAATTTTCTTCTTGTAGGAGCTTTTCTTGTACATTTGAATTGGCTACGCCAATCACAAACATGTCCTTTATGAGAGAATCTTTGAGCGAATTGAATTCACATGAATTGCTCAAATTAGTTAAAACCGTAATGTATTCGTCAAAACTCTCATTGTCCTTCTGGTATCTCGTGAAGAAATTAAATCTTTCGACGGTAACATTTTTATAAGGATTGAATTTCTCGTCGAATTTACGTATGAGTTCTTTCAAAGTAATGTCTTTTCGAGCAATATTAAATGAATTGAAAATTTCAAGACAATCATCTCCGATTAAATTCAGGAAAATAGCCACTTGCCTTGCGTCGGATATTTTTTCCAAATCATTCGCATCAAAGTAAATTTCGAATTTTTGTTTCCATATCCTCCATTTTTCCGATATGCAACCGTCAGTCGGCATGGGACGCAAGCTATTGGATTGCATTATTACGCCTTGCGCCTGTGATGCACTTTGCATTACTGAATTATTCATTCTAATTTTTATTCTGACACCATGCTTTAATTCGTAAAACACCGTATTTTATAATGTAATATTTAATTGTAAAGAATCAACTTTCACGCGTAAGACGTAGCATAAAACATAGAGCAAGAACATAGATAATAAAAATAGATTGGATAACATAACAGTGGCAACCCTAGTTTTTCCAGTACATTCGATCAGTCTCCTTCCGATGGCACCTCATTAATTTCCCTAAAATACAGGTGGAAAAAGTTATACCAAAAATCATAATGGAAAAGGTACTTGCGGCAAGATTTTTCTACGCAACTTGGAAGCGTTGAATTAAATTAACCCCTGTGTAAACATACACTAGAATCACATTTCGTTCGCCTATGAAATAGGTGCATAATTTTACGGTCGGATCTCGGAATAATAATATTTTGATGATGATTCAAAAGAAATCTGTGCTGCGTAAATTATTCGAAAAACAGAATTGTAGGTACTACGTTACTTTACCACCAGCAGTGTTAAACTTAAACACCGTGAACTGAAATTAAACTTGTTTTACGACTGAATGACTGCTATAAACATACTTTATTGGGCTCTTCGGTCGACGCCACCGATTTATTGTAAACCGATACTAAAGCGCGATCTTTTGCTATTACATTTTAATGCGTATTTTGTCGTTAAATGAGGGCTAAGTAATTAGGACACCCTAAAATGCTTTTGAAATAAGGACGCAAAGATTTTCCGATACCTGTTTAGCTTTCTGACCAATTCTGGTTAGCAACTAGCAAATATTATTTATTTATCACTATCCGACATAGTTATCTTGGACTTCACTAAAGCCCTAAAGCTATTCTACGAATAAGTGAGAGCAAAAGCACCCGTCATTGTAGCGTCGATAAATATACCAGATGATTATTTTTACAAAACTTTCAGGGTTGGTTCAGATCATCAAACTAAACAACCTTTTACTGTAGAAGCAAAGCTGAATTCGTAAAAAAATTATCCGATATAAGTATATCTAATCATACGTGATAAAATATACACCTTATTTAAAATAATTTCTAATCCAAACACAAAAATTTCATCAAAATCGGTCCAGTAGTTTTTTCTTGATTCTAGATCAAAGAAACAGACAGGCAACAATTACAAAAAAAAATATTTGGAGTCAGGACAGCTACTCACAAAAACCGTATCGTTAACTCTTAATACATATAATCTTCAATGCACAGACAATAGTGTAGAAGATAAATAAATAACGTTCACATTATTCTGATCCCAAAACGAAGCTACCTAAAGCTTTTAATTATGGAAACCAGAATACAGCGGCACAAACAACCTTGATTGGATTATTTAGTTACATAATCAAACAGATTATACTTGGCATTTGAAATGAACATTTTGAAATAGGTAAAAACATTCTTTCCATTCCTACAAAACAATCAAGATTTTCTCTTTATAATTAGTATCGAGTATCACAAACTTTGTACCAGGGTAACATGAAACATAAGGTACGATTGAACCAACGCGGTCTGCGGTCGCAAACACTGAGCATCGTCATAATCAACCAACAAGCTCATAGATGTTTCTTTCCACTGTTACTTGGCTCAATGATATGATAACATTCTTCATCTACTACAGTCACTGTCAAAAACAGTAATTTTGATTTTCATGAAAACAATTCAGTATCTAAGAATAAGGGGAGGGGATAAAACGGGCTATTGGAATGATTGGAATCGCAGTCCAACTATTCTATGTTGAATCCATGTTAAATCTTGCATTAATGTAAACTGTCATACTAATTTCAATAATATTATTAGGCTTTGTCTGTGCTGTATGCCTCCACGCTTCGGTACTGTTGTTTATCCAGGTCTTTAAACTGAAAAAACACAGCTTCTTTATTATGATTATTCTTTTGGGATAAACTTAGTCTAAAATCAACATTTAACATTGACCGCAAACAGCGTTGACTTGAATACCGTCAGAAACGTCGAAAGCTTACTAAAGATGAAACAAAACAAATCTTTATTTAATAGCAAAGTATCGGGAAACAGGTCACGGGCCATTTTGACTCGAGTTTTATAGCACTACTGCCGTGTTGCCAGTACTATTATATCTCATTCGTTTGTCGAACGGATAAATCGAGTCATTCTGTTAGAATACAAAAAAAAAAATTATTTAGATTCTACTTACTTCTGGATAAAGAAAGCCGAGGACATAGTTTTGTGTCGTGTCTTGAGAGAGGCATAATCATGTATAGTCAGCAGCAATAAGTTGTAACACTTTTGTTCTACGTAGTACTGATGTGTATACAACTTATTATAAGACGTGGGAAATAATACGGCGATAATAAGGATGATGTCAAATAGAACTGATTATTGCATTTTCTTTCTCGCCCCACAGATCCATCAGGCTAAGGACAAGAGGTGCATCTGTGTGACTGACTGCTTGTAATAAGGCACTATAAACATTTTACAGTCATTATACTGCGGTTTTCAATTTGTTCCTACTAGGTTCCTACATACGAGTATTTCTGTCTAGCCTCAGTACCTCATATTACTTAAGTATTAGTTTGGTACCGAAATTTTGAGACTTTTATCGACTCAGTAGTTCGGGCCTCAACTGCTATTGAGCTACTAAACCTTTTTGTCTAGGATCGAACATTTCAGACTTTTTATCTCAGATGTTCGGTCCTGAACTGCTGCCGAACAGCAATCAGTCTAGTAACAGTACAAACTGAGATTTTTTGACTTGGCAGTTCGAAATCGAACTATTCTGTCTTGTTTGTCTCTGCATTTCGGTCCTGAAATGCTACTGAACAACAATCAGTCTAGTAACAGTAGAAACTAAGATGTTTTGTTTTAGCAGTTCGAGATCGAACTTTCTGACGTGTGTCTCTGCTGTTCGGTCCTGATGCTACCAAACAACAATCAGTCTAATAACAGTAGAAACATTTAACATTTTTATAATAAACAAATTACTTTCGAGAATGAAAACAATGGTAACAAAATGCGGTACGCTGTGAATACAAAATATCGTATGCAAAATATTAAAATGTAATTATTTCACTGCTCGCACACAATCTCGATTGATTCTCGTTTTAATTTCATTCCGGCTATCGGTTTTATTAATGGTTTCCTCCAAAGGGAACTAGTTAGGGAAACAATGCAAGAGCTGATTTTAATTACTAACACACACTAACAGTAGCAAGAGTAGAATCATGTTACTTATTCCTTTGTGATAAAGCTTGTATTGGACTGAACTTGGACCGAGAGGGTCGATAGAGACCGGGGCAGTGGATTTTTAAATAGCGAAATTAGCACTGCGGTTCCGGATTGAAATGGACCACCCTATTTCTAACCGTGGGTCTCATATAAGGCGACTAACGGCGACGATACGGGATAAGGTTTCTTATGCAGTGATTCAGGCGAGAGAGAGGTGAGAGCGACACAGGTCACTTCTAAACGTCAAATTTGAGTGAGATACTATGGAGATAACCGCCAATTTGACGTTTAGAAGTGACCTGTGTCCATAGAGAAAATAACGCGCTCCCCTGGGGTAGAAATGTTGTATCGAACTGTGCACAGATACTCAACTGGGCCTGACGTCATATCATACACATCTAGCGGGAAGTAGCGTATTTAAATGTTAACCCTCCCCTCACCCGTTTTTCACCCCCTTTGTTGGCGACAACATTTTCTATAGAAACAAGCCGATATGCCATCTCTTCTTACTCTATGCCTGTGTCCCTCTCACCTCTGTCATGTTACGCAGGGGCTGGATAATGAAAGATGACATTAAGCCGAAAAGCCTCTGGCCTGGCTTAGCAAATATAGGTAAGTATACTTCTTTGATTAAATTAAAATAGAGGAAGATAGGTACGTTCTTGCATTATGTACTCGAAAAATTGATCTGCTTTTCACATGAAAACGCTTAAAACTCGTTACACAAACCATTCAAAAAAGCACATATACCTACTTTAGGCTGCCTGTCCATTGACGCGAGCTGGCTGTGCGAGCTGTGTAGCTGTGTAAATATTAACCAATCAGAGATCCGACTGAGATCGGCCGAGCTCCTGATTGGTTAATATTTACACAGCTACACAGCTCGCACAGCCAGCTCGCATCAATGGACAGGCAGCCTAGTAAAGTTATGCCTTGTGATTTTTTCTTTTTTGAATGATTTGTAATTTTGTACAAAGAGTTCTAAGCACGCGAAGGCGTTAAAAAAATTATGTATATCGGTTGCCGCTCGGGTTGCGACATAATGTCATTGGTTGCGACCATGTTAATAAAAGTAAATAAGGCGAAGGAGGCTCAATTTATCTTGCTATTTTAATTTAATTAAAGGTATACCTCTATCTAATAGCTAGCTCTAGCCGTTACTAAAGCTAAGCATTTCGAAGCATGAAACTGCTTTAAATGAAATACTAAAACGTTCACAAATACAAAGCTACTGTGATATGAAATGTAATACTTACAGAGTCACAAGAATGTAATAAAAGTTCAGGAGTCGTTATATTCCTGAACTTTTATTACGTTCTTGTGACTCAGTATTAACTTTCATTCAATATAGGCAAGCAATCAAGTTTCAATTTACAATTTTTGTTGACTCTTATTTGTTAACGTATATTGATGGTATATTGTAAAGGAACTCGGTTTGCGGTGGCGGTCTTGTAGCTGACATAGCCCAAAGAATTGCTCAACTAAAGTGGCAGTGGCACATTGCTCGCAGAACCAATGGCCGATGGGGCCGAAAAGTTCTCGAGTGGCGACTGCGTACCGGAAAGCGCAGCGTGGGAAGGCCCCCTATACGGTGGACCGACGACATGGTGAAGGCGGCGGGAACGTTTGATGAGGGCAGAGCAGGATCAGTCGTTATGACTATCCTTGGACGAGGTCTATATCAAGCAGTGGACGTCCATCGGCTGAGATGATGATGATGAAGCGATTAAAGCTTGTTTGGAGTTCTCGAATGAGAACGTGTTTAATACTCCTTCATATGAAATAAATTTTACGTATGGTTGCACGCGCTACCTTCACCTCACTTGAGGACTCTCTTGGACAGTGACTCACTGAGGATGGCAGTTGCTATGAAGCTCGGTTGCAATGTGTGTACACTCTCGTCCTTGCGGTGCTTTGGTGGAGTCCAACGGATATCACGAATTGAGTTGCATGAGATAACCACGGGGTCTAAGGTTTAGATTAGAGCATTGTGTTCTCGACACGGAGGTCGTGGGTTCGATTCCCACGGGGGACACCTAGTGATATGTCAGTTTGTGCGTTTTTCCCCAGTTGGTTAGGACATTGCAGGCTGAATCACCTGATTGTCTGAAAAAGAAAGATGATTCTTGTCGGATGGCACGTTAAGCCGTTGGTCCCGGCTACTATCTCTGGTGGTAGTAGTCGTTACATAAAAAATACGTCAGAGGCCGTAAGGTGGTTAAAAAAAACTCGGACACTAGGACTCTACCCACACGATAAGAAGAAGAAGAAGACGTTGTGTGAGAAAAGCTGGAAGATTTCCATGACAACACGCACTCAACAAAATTAACCGTCGTGCGACGTTTTACGCAAACGTACCACGCCAAAGAGATGGAAAGAGGCTAGATGGATTAACTTTGGTTCCATGGAAAAAGGGTCATTGCTACTATAGGACGCAACTTGTGTCAATACTTTCGCGGCGTCGCATTTAAAACAGCAGAATGCGTGTGGCCGGTTCAGCAGCGAAAACAGCGGCAAGACTTAACACGACATATATTTGGAGCTGGAGCATGGCTACCTATTCGTACCTTTCGCTGTAGAGACAGCAGAGCTATGAGGATTCGAAGCCAACGCTATCTTTAGGGTCCTGGGGCGTTGTTTAAAATATAAAGGTTGCGATTCCCGTTCTAGTTCATATTTGGTCCAACAAGTGTCCTTAGATGTGCAGCGGGGAAATGCCACCAGCATAATTTTGGTCCAGGTATGGCCAGAAACAAACTTTTAGAATTAACCTCCTGCGTATACATTTGTAGTTCTCATAGGACATAAGAATGGTGTTTTGGTTGGCAACTAAAACACTAACAATAGATTTTATTATTTCTTATGTCCTATGAGAAGTACAAATGTACGCAGGAGGATAAAGAAAAACATTTTTTTTTTTTTGTTATTTGCGTCTTGTTTATATGAAAAGGTACACAATTTTATAGCATGGCGCTTTAAAATTATTTGCCTTTTCTTATAAAAAAGAGGAAATTGAGCCAGATGAATGTATACCCAGTAGTACCATACTCTTTCTTAAACTGTGACTAAAGTTTTATTACTATGCCAGCGACTCGATCGTAGTAAAACAATAAAAATTAGTTCCACCGCTGAGTAGACTTGTAAAATTAATAATAGCAGTTAGTATTCTATCGACAAACGCGACCGATCTAAAGCTCCGGCCATTAGTATAATTACACGGAACTCAAACACTCAAATTACCGGCGCCGGCGCCTATTACACCGTGACGTGACGTAACGATGCGGTTTCAACGTTTCGCTGCTGAACGATTTGTTGAGTAGGTACTGGAGTGCAATTCACTAAGCGTCGCTGTCAAAAACATCGACAAGCTCACAAACGCAACATCCTACTTGCATCCTTCAGATCGTTGAAGTTTTTATATGAGTTTGGCACGTGACATAACCATAGCGAATAGAGCGTCATACATAATGCTGCGATAAAGCTCTTCAACGAAAAAAAACAACGGGTTGCACTCCGGGAGTGCCGACAGAAGTAAAAACTAAGGGATCTTACGTCTTAAGAATTGTCACGTGACGTCACGGTCCTGACGCGAGTTTAACATTTTTTACCCATCCCAAAAAGTGCACAACGCCACTAAAGAAGTTTTCACTTCAAAAATAACAACGTAAAAAAATACGCTGAAAAAAAATCTGCTCTACGTTTTGAGCAAATCTAAACTATTATAAAACTGTAAGTGTCAATTCACACGTACCACAACCACACCACAGCCACAACCACACCACAACGACGCCATGTGGTTGGGCGTATATTTTGTATTAAAAATGAATATTACAATTTACACGTACCACATTTTGCCGTTGTTATCGACCACCTGTGTAATACCGCATCGCAACCACATCGCGACGGCAACGCCACCACCGGCGGCGGCACCGCGGCCACATCGCCACGACATGCCGTCAAACCGTGTTTCCTCTACGAAAGCCGGAGTATAAGTGCACATGACCACGTGGTTACCACATCGCAACGACAGCGACAACGCAACCACATCGACATTTTGTCGGTACCACAACGCAACTGCAAAAAGCCGCTGCGACACTATTCACACGTAACCACAGCTTGACCACATTTTGTCGCTGCGACGTGGTGTGGTTGTGGTACGTGTGAATTGACCCTTACAGAAGTGTGTCTGTACATTGAAGATATTTTCAAAAAAAAGATTACGATATGGTTTTTAGATGTCCCTAATTCCAAATCACTTTGTTTGTTTTGGTGTTTGTTTGTTCGAGTATCACGCAAAAACTACTTAACCGATTTTGATGAAACTTTTTTGTTTGATAGCTTATCATCTGACTTAAAATCTGGTATATAATTTATGCGGACGAAGTCACGGGTAAAAGCTCGTATATTATAACTTGAATGTTAAAGGCTTTAACAACTTACAAAACATACCTATTTGGATATTGGTTTATCCGGCCTCCTTGTCAATCTTACTATTTATTTTTACTTTAATGAAAAATGTGTTCCAATAACTTTTACTGTACAGCCAACTAGATAAACAGAATAAAACATTGACTCCCCGAGTGGTTTTCTTGGAAGCTATGAAGCTATACAAACTTGTTCAAGTGTAGGTATTGTTGTTAAAGCATGTAGCTCTTCCGTTGATTGGATTGAATATTTTATTGGCTGAATTCGATTAGAGTCGGGTTCTACTTTATTGCTTGTAACAATGACCGATATTACTAAAAAAAAAACAACGGTTTGCACTCCGGGAGTGCCGGCAGAAGTGAAAACTAAGAGATCTTACGTCTTACGAATATCACGTAATCTTACGTCATCGTCTTATTACTAATTTTGTCTTACGAATTTTCTATCAGGGTGACGTCACGGTCCTGACGCAAGTTTATCATTTTTTACCCATACCAAAAAGTGCACAACGCAGCTAAAGAAGTTTTCACTTCAAAAATATAATTTTATAGCTACAAATAATTCTACGCCTTAGAATAAATAAATAAATAAATAACGCTCACAGGCACATATATTGTAATGATCCCAAGAAAGCACTATTTATAGGCTGTTTATTATGGAAACCATACAACAACGGCACAAACATATAAACATCCATGACCGAACCGGGATTCGAACCCAGGACCCTGGTTTGGCAGTCCGGCGTGGTAACCATTACACCAACCGGGTCGTCGAAATAACGTATGTGTCCTTTAAAAATTTAAAGATAATACGACGTTGCGTTCGATTCTGCTTCTTTCTCGTGTTAAGGTGATCATGATCACACTTCTACTCACTCTCTCTCTCTCTCTTCTCTACTTCAATTCTTTGCATTCGACTATAAATAAATAAATAAATAATGCTCACAGGAACATACATTGTAATGATCCCAAGTAAGCCTCAGGCTTTTTGTTATGGGAATCATACAAATAAATAAATAAATAAATATCTTGGACAATGTCACACAAGTTATCTAGTCACATTTAAAGTACCAGAATCTAGCCTGGACTTGTATTATGATGACTAGACAACGATATAAAATACATATATAGATACAAACATCCATGACTCGGGTACAAATATAATCATCAATTTTCATCATACAAATATTTGTCCCTTACGGGATTCGAACCCGCGACCCTCGGCACACCAGGCAGGTTCACTACCGACTGTGCTACCGGGCCGCCATACAACAACGGCACAAACGAATCATATAACATCCATGACCGAACCGGGATTCGAACCCAGGACCTTGGTTTTACACCAACCGGGTCGTCGTCTTTTCTTTTAATTTTTTTATAAACCTTTTTAAAACTAGAAGAATGATTCCCACTTTGTAAGTTACAAATTACAACAATGTATAAATTGAGAGAAATTTGTCATCAAGGAAAATTTTTTTTCTAAAACGTCTCAAATGATATAGTATACAGGTGAAATTGATATCATTAGCATCCTTTTAAACTAAGAGTCTACCCATCAAACTGAACAACTTATAGGTACTATGAAAGCAAACCAATCTGAGCGAAACATCTGCTGTTGCATAAATTTTGAGTGGAGAAGGCATTTCTGTTAAATATGGAACAGCAGATTTTAGTTCTTTGTTTAAAAGGATGCTAATGATATCAATTTCATCCTGTATAAGTAGCTCTTTATTTTTAGAATCATCGTACTATCTTTTCGAAATAGTTGTGTTAAAATGTCATGTTAAAATGTTCCGTCTGGTTGTCGACAGGTGACGAGTTCATGTACCGGGACGCGTGGGGCGGGATCAGCCTCATGTTCGCCGCCAACCACACCTCCAAGACTTTGATGGCCAACACCACCTATGTAAGTACAAGTCACTTTTGCACAAGCTTAGATTATTACTAGACTTCTTCTTATTAGTGCCCATATTGATATAAATGGTAGCCGATTTAAAAGCGGACCACTTATAAGAAAATGTCTAGATACTAAAACCCCCCATTAACTTCACTTTGACTTCACCCTGTCTACTACTACGTCTAGTAGTTAGTAAGTCAATGTCCTCCCCATATAATATTTATAGCCTTTCGCAATATAATTTTATATTTGAAATGATAATTCTGTGAAAGAGGTCATGACCGGTTATTTTGGGTGATGCACCGCGACGTGCAGTAATTAACGTCATCTCTTTGCACAACACTCTTTGAGTCTTCAATATGCGACAGTGAGGGCGCTATTCAGCACCAAAATAGCCGTTCTTGACCGATTTTCACTTTCTTTACGACTCACAACTTTGTTGCTCTACTAGTGGTGTCACTAATTGACTCATTATTATCAGTATGACCGCGGGTCAAGTTATCGTAATTTATGTGTACCTCAATACTCAATACTCAATATTATTATTGCCTTCCATAATTACAGCATTCATTAATTACTTGAGATGGTTATTAAAAGCTACGAGATCATTATGGACCCTGTATTGTGTAGGGCACTGCAAACAAGTAAAAGAGAGGAGCCCTTATTTTCATTAACAAAATTAACATTATTCGTTCAATATACAAAAAACGTTCATAGTACACAAGCATGCATCTCTTCATAGCATAAGCATATGCTCACGACTATATTCCCCGAGGGGGTAGTCAGAGATATTCAGAAACATCAGAATATCCACGTTTCACTAGTAGTACCGAAACTCTGTCCAGTGTGACGGGGAGTGAGCCCGTCGCCACTAAGCATGCATGTCTTAAAACATTAAAAATAAAAAAATACCTCTCTCTACATACAGGGTAATTTTTATATCATTGCGGATAACTTCAACATGTTCATGTTCATGTTCAGTAGAATTACTCATCAAACTGAACAACTTTCACTATGGAGCCAACTTCGAAATCGCGAAAAAAAATCTGCTGTCCCATACAAAACTGCAGTACCGACTTGACTAAAATGTATTGGACAGCAGATTTTTTTTTCGCGATTTCGAAATTGGCTCCATAGTGAAAGTTGTTCAGTTTGATGAGTAGAATACATGCTAAAGTTATCCGCAGTGATATAAAATTAACCCTGTATACAGGGTGAAATTGATATCATTGGCATCCTCTTAAACTATCCTTAAATCCATCCTTTTAAACTAAGAGACTACCCATCAAACTGAACAACGTTATACTATGGGAGCAAATAGATCGGAGCAAACAAAAATCTGCTGTTCCATACTAAACTGCAATGCCTACTCGAATCAAATGTATGCAACAGCAGATTTATTTTTTGCTCCAATCGTTTTGCTCCTGTAGTAAACGTTATTCTGTTGGGTAGACTCTTAGTTTAAAAGAATGCTAATGATATACATTTCACCTGTATAATCGATGAACGTAATAATATTCAAATACAAAAGTAACTGTGAGTTGTGACTCACATTCGACAGCGTCGATTGTATTGCTATACATACACATACATACTCTATAGAGACGGACACACTGTCTAATCAAGCGGCAATGCTACTGTACCACGGTACGCCACTGCATCTCATTTCCATTTTGTAGCCTAATGAGCCTAATAAAGCAGTGGGCCTAGCATTTCACCTCTGAGAAAACGAGAAAAATTTAAGATTATAGTAGACGACAGGTTTTTACAAAATCCTTTATGTATGCATTTCGGCATACAAATTAGATGCCCATTTACTGTATGCACAGCAAAACTGGGTGAGACGTGCCTTTATTTCTTAGCGTATGCGAAAGCGAGCGCGCATGACGGTTTTCTCGTTTTGTCGCTTTGTTGTGCATGCTAGCCCTCCCTCTAGGAACTCATTCATGCCGAGGGCAGATGAGAAAGGCCAAGAACGAGAGTGTGGACACCCTTTATCGTGAACCGCAGATTATTTTCCTTAGAAGTTCTTGACGAGAATTCTCGCCGAGAATTTCTCGCGAGAGTGTAGTGCCAGCTTTAGCTATTTATTAAGTCAAAAGTAATTCTCTGTCTCTTTGAAACCATAAAGTTTTACAACTAAATTGAGTTTTAATATCTCTTCCATAGCCGTGGAATCAAAACCTCGTCTTTCACGACTTTCAAACGACTGTTCAAGTGTGGATTGAAAAAGTTTACTTTGTGGAAGGCATTTGTATGTAAATAAAACTGATTTACTAACCAGAGTGATTATGTAAATGATAAATGGAAGGAAATAATCAATTCAGACAAGGCTTTTGGGGTGGATCGAGATTAGATTTGAGCTTAGATATTTGATTTTGTTTACAATTTGTTAGTATGCAAATAACAAAAAATGTCGTGGCTAGCATGCCACCCACGACAAAGCGTTTAAACGAGAAAAACGTCATGCGCGCTCTTTCTGGCATACGTAAAATAATAAAGATGGAGGCACATCTCGATTTTTATCGTTTTCTCGAGGGTGGCATGCGAGGCCTACAGAACTGATTAAAACGAAACTCTACGTTAGTGAAATGAAATGAAATTTATGTAAATAAAACGTTGATGCACAAATATCTATTGAATTTGTTATCTCAACATTTAGTTAATAGGACATTACAAAATTAAAATAACGAACAATACTTTGCAAGCAAAAAATTATTAAACTTTTCTATTAGGTTTTAGTATTGTGTGACAATGGAAAAAAATATTTGCTAAAATGTAGAGTTATAATGTAGATTTTAGATGGCGATCTATTATTTATTTTTCACATTGTTGTGAAGGTGCTCTGCCTATTGACGTAACTCCGTCCCATATTTAGCTACCATTATAATCCTAAGTATACTTAATAAAGAAACAATATATAACTATCAAGAAACTTTGAGAAGAAACTGTGATAAAAAACATTATACCTACTTCTAAAAAGAAATAATAAAGAATGGAGCTTGTAAAAGAGAAATAAAGTTTTCGCACGTTCACACCGCTCGCTCCGTTTAGTAGTTTGAAGTTAGCACTAACTTCAGTCTACGGATACTATGACAGTTTTTAGTTTAAAAGATTTACCCTATTTTTTTGTTAAGCCTTTGTGTGCCTGTGGCTTGCCTGTGGCAGCGACACACAAACCGGCAAAATCCACATTACTCGTACTGCAATACGTGATAATAACGAGTTTATTATGTTTTTACCAAATATTAGATCTATTTCAATCAATAAAATTGAAATTCACTGGCACAGACGTGTCTGTGTTGATTACAAAGTTCATTACGATATTCTACGACACCCTTCTTTTTTAGGGTTCCGTACCCAAAGGGTGAAACCGGGCCCTATTACTAAGCCTACGTTGTTCGTCCGTCCGTCCGTCCGTCTGTCCTACCTATTTAGGGCTGTAACTTTTGAACCGTAAGAGTTAGATAGTTGACATTTTCACAGAATGTGCGTTATTATGGTGAATTTGCTTATAAATAATAAAAATGTCAAAAAGTTAAAAATTAAGGGGGTCCTCACCTCATACAAGGAACTAGTTTTTAAAAAATCTTTTCGCTCTATGGTGAAAACGGTAATACATACAAGCGTCAAACTTGGTGTGATTATAGAGCAAACTCTACAGTATAACAACAAATAATAAAAACCCGCCAAGTGAGAGTCGGTCTCAAAAAAATGTTTTTTTTATGTTGGGTGGTATGGTACGGAACCCTCGGTGAGTGAGTAGCCCGACTCGCACTTGACCGGTTTTTTAAAATAAGTTTCTAGCCTGAATACGAGTCCATTGGCTGAGGAACCCCATAATTATTAGTGTTGCATATTTTTTAGGATCCTTAAAGTACGACATTTCCACTGGTATATTTGTATCATTGCCTAAACAAATACTGTTGAAAACTTGCAGTGCGATCTTAGTCTATCACGAATCGATAACCAATTTATTAAACAAAATCCTTTAGCCGTATAAAACAGTCTAGTCAGTCCTACACATATCCCACGGGCATCATTCACCCGCTGTCTTGGCAAAGAAACGAACGTCACACAGTATTTTCTGTAAGTAACCACTAAACATATATCCCTTGAAAGATTGAGTTTGGGATATGTGTGTCTTCTCTATGAGAATGGCATTACTCGTAAGGGTCTTCTATAAGAATTGAATTGAATTTAAACAGATTTATTGTCACAGCACAAAAAGTTATACAACTTAATGTCATCTAATTATATAAATGAAATATATCATAAGTACTATGACAAAGGCTTCAGCGTTTGCTGGTAGTGTGATAAAACCTCAAAGAAAGGATCTCTGCCTTTAGGTATAATCACTTTGGATAAAAGACGTGGCTTAATATGCTGAATTATTTTTCAAATCCGAACATAAATTATAGTAACAATCCATAAGTAATATAATAGCAGAACGCACAACACTGAACTGGCAGAATATTAGATAAACACAATACAAACATTCTTCATACTAAAGACAGTTTATTATTAGACTGATTTTTATGAAAGGAAAGCACGAACCCATTTTTCTAATGGGACGTTCTTTAAATAACAATAACAATTTGATCGTAAAACCACTACAATTCGTCTGCTGATACGTGCAGTTGTAGCAAGGCTCACTTTTAATATAGTGAAGGTTTCAGGATGGAATAACGTTTCAAGTGATATTAGGTGGGTATCCTATTGCCCACAAAAACACTGCATAAGAAGAAACTATGCTTTAGTCGCCTCATACGACACCCACAGAAAAAATGAGGTGGTCCATTCTAAACCAAACCTTAATCATAATCATTGTTTCAACGAAATTACGTCCACTGTTGAGCATAGCTCTTACCTAATGATATCCACAACAAACGGTTTAGTACAAATCGTATCCATTCATTCGCTATAACATCTTTTACGAGAAACGCAATCTAACAAACAAAATAAAAATACATGTATGTATATTCAGACTCGTCCACTCTGTTCTGCGTCAACATACATAACGTTTGTTTACTCCCACTTGTTGGCTGGACATCAATCCATCCCGGACGGTGACGTCACAATATTGAAGGCAGTGGAACTCTTTGTGTTGTTCGTTCGTTCACTTTGAGATTCTTGATGGATTGGACTTCGTGTTTTGTTTGAAAGTAATTTGTGAAAAGCTGGATTGGGTCTATATGTACATATCATATATTGAACTGCCTTTGGCCCAAAAGAGTAACGGCTCTTTACATTCGTGATTTTTGTTAATTAATAATACTCATATTGGATAACTACCCTTTTCTATTAATGGTCATGGTGTTTTTGACACACCTTGGCGATACTGCTTAATAATTCGTTAATCAAAATAGGTATTTCCTAGATTTTTTCCTAGTCGTCATAAATACACACCAATCTTATACCGATCGTTAATCGAATCAAAGAGAATGGAATCACTAATCGGGTACTTATTAACAATAGCCAATCGAGTCAGTTTCTGAATATGTTTTTGTTTCTAAACAAAGTTTTTTTCAGGCATTCCTTAAAAGAAGATAATCGACTATGAAGTTTTGATATAAAAAATTAAAAAAATCGTATTGTTTTTGTTACGAAAATATATCTTGTGCCTGTCTTGTGCACTCTTGTGAAATCTTTGTAGTTTCCTTGCAGAATAACACAAAAACGATACGCAATAATGGTTCCCTATAAAGGGTTAAAGGTTAATTTTAAAAGTGTGGGTGGTACTAAGTTTTGAAGGCCAGTGTAGTTGGGTAGTGGATTATTTCAAAGGCACGTTATTAGCACAGAGATAGCAAAGATTGGTACCTCCGTGGAAACTCCATAATTTCCGCACGTCGTCGACAACGCAGATAATAAATTACCTGTTTCTAAAGTTGAGCACAAAAAATGATATCTAATCTAAACTATTATAAAACTGTAAGAGAAGTGTGTTGAAGATATTTACAAAAAAAAGATTACGATATGGTTTTTAGGTGTCCCTGCCTCCAAATTAACCTTTTTTAGAATTTTTGTCGGTCTGTTTGTGTGTTTGTTTGTTTGATCGAGCATCACGCAAAAACTACTGAATCGATTTTGATGAAACTTTTTTTGTTTGATAGCTGATATCTGATTTAAAATCTGGTATATAATTTGTGCGGACGAAGTCGCGGGTTGACTCTAGTATTTACTAAAAGAGTAAACAAAACTCGCATTGGATGCAGTTGTCGCGAATCACATCGCGAATCCTAAAATATTAAAGCTATAATGTAGACACGCATAGTGTGGATGTAGCTTAATTCATGTTTGACGCTTATGTTACCATCAAATGAAAAACTAGTTTTTATTCACTTACCTGCAATGAAGCTGTCTTGCGAGTGAGACGACAGAACGAGTAAAAACGTCGAGCAGTGCGCAAGGGTGTTTTTCTTGAATCCCTTTTGGTGAGTGTTTTTAGGCAATACGTGCTTTTAACTTACCTGTGTGTTCACCCGTTATTCAATTCATTAGGTGTGGGAACATCCCTGCCATTCAGTGCTTTGTCTGGAGCGCTGGCGGTAAAATCAGTCGTTGGCGGTGGAATCAGATCCACGCACGTGAATCAGTACCAATCAGCAGTGTGTGTGGTATATCAGAATACCTACACGCAGCGAGGTGAAACAGGCACCTCATCGTCAGGTCAGAACAGCTGGCTTATTGTGTGGTATATCAGAATACCTACACGCAGCGAGGTGAAACAGGCACCTCATCGTCAGGTCAGAACAGCTGGCTTATTGTGTGGTAAGGGGTGGCTATAAGGGGTTGGTTGGAGGCCACTGCCGAGGGAACAACCCTCAACTAAATAATATTCCGAGGGAACAACCCTCAACCCAGAGTTTGGGTCAAACAGATCAGATCAGACAAGAGATGCTTGTGCATGTAGGTACTACGTGCAGCACGTACCTATGTATAATACAATATTCACATACAAATCAGTTTATTCGCTACCGCAGAAATATTGTGGTTTGCGACATGCTTGTGCATGTAGGTACTACGTGCAGCACGTACCTATGGATAATACAATATTCACATACAAATCAGTTTATTCGCTACCGCAGAAATATTGTGGTTTGCGACATGGTGGAGATTGCTGGGATATGTAATGGGATTATTGTGTATATGTTTTTTTTTTATTCAGCCTAGCATCATTAACAATAATAATAGATGGTGGTCAAATTCTTAACAAAAGAAGAAATCAATCAATCAAGCCTCAATCAAATATTCTTTGTTTTATACCCATTGATTTACCAACTACTGGACGTAGGGTTCGCGCTCAAAAGTGTCCGAACCAAAAGAGCACCAAAACGTAAAATAGAACCAATTAAGCGAAAGTCTTCGTTTGATCGGCTGACTACACGCACGCGCGCCGTGCCTCGGTGGGGGAGTGGGACGGAAAAGAATTTTAGCATTTTCCATTGTATAATTATGTATGAGTTCTACTATTGAAACGCGGATGTTCTGAGGTTTCGGAGTGTCTCTTACTGCTCCCTCGGGGAGTGTAGTCGTGAGTATATGCTTACGCTTGAATGCTGTAATTATGTATAGAACAGACAATGCGAACAAAATCTGTGCACCACGATCAGCAGTGCGGGGCGCATGCTGGGGCGTCGCGGTGCAGCACGCGCCCGGCACATGCTGAGTAAGGTTGAGCCAATTAGCTTAAACGAATGTTACAAAGCATTTTGTCGGGGTATCGCCTCTAGTAGGTACCTCAATGGCATTTTCAATGTTTTTAGTTGGTTTATGTAATTACATGTACTTAGGTTTGTGTGATGGTTTAGTCTCTGACACTTTTTCGAGAATTTTGTACTAAACCCGGCGTCCATATTATTCTTTACGTCAATGTTTATACCAAAAATAAACAGTAAAATACAGATAAAAATACAAGAGGCACAAGACGAGGCGGTCTTAGTCGTCAGTGGTGTAAAATCAATATGATTTGTTTAATAAAAGTACCTACCAAACTAAAAATAAATTTAACTTAATTTTTCAAACGTAGGGTAATCGCTAAAGTCGATCACCTTTCGCCATCAAATACGATGATAATTGTAATGAAAGTGTTCCTAGGTGTGTTGTTGTGATACTGTGATAGGCAGGCTATGTGCTACTATCACAATGCGAAGAGTCCTCTGCCTCCGTGGTCTAATGGTTAAGAGCTTTGGCTCTCGACACGGAGGTCGTGGGTTCGATTCCCACGGGGGCCACCTAGTGATATGTCACTTTGTGCGTTTTTCCCCAGTTGGTTAGGACATTGCAGGCTGAACCACCTGATTGTCTGAAAAGAAAAATGATTCCGTGCTTCGGATGGCAAATTAAGCCGTTGGTCCCGGCTACTATCTCTGGTGGTAGTAGTCGTTACATAAAAACCATGTCAGAGGCCGTAAGGCGGTCTGAAAAAACTCTGACACCAGGGCCCTGCCCACACGATAAGAGAATGCGAAGAGTACGCGTCGGCGCCCGCGCCGCCTCCGCCAGCGTGGCGCCGCCATGCGCCAGCGCGTGCACCCGGCGAGACGGCCGGCTTACTGGACCCGGCCCTGCTAGCAAAATAGATCTTGTTGACTCCCAACAAAGATTGAAATACTATATGAATCCAATAAGTTGCTTATAACGTTTTAACAGTTAATAGAATTCAACTTTATGAAAAATGGAAACAAATCGATATAACCTAAGAAATTAAATATATACTATATGCTTATTTATTTACAAAATTATTACAAAGTGCGTAGGTACGTTAAGTAAAAGATGGATGGTCGGTATGTTTAGATTTTGGTGGAAATACGATGAGTACGATTTTTATTCATATGGCTTACGTAATAAGAGTGCATTCTAAAATCAGGAAGATTTTTTGTCTAGTGTGTTTTAGAAATTTGATGCTATTTGCGGATAATTTAACAGAATTTAAGTGCCTTATAAAATAATTCTTTCTTTGATGCATGGGGTGTGCCACCAACCCTCTTTACAGAGTGTGTACATGGTTTTAAGGGGATATTTGTGTTTCGAAAGACAATCTCGCTGTTGCAGTTGAGGAGGCTTTGGGTGTGTGAGTCTCGGCTTGGGTCAGTTTGTGGCCATGTTGGTACGCCTTGTCGTTCGGTCTGTGAGATTGAGCTGAGTAGAAAGAGTTGGAGGAACAAAATTAGAGCACGGTTAAAGTTATACACAAATCAGTTGTTTCATTAGTAAGTTCTGCTTGTGAACCATGACAACGTTTATCAGAAAATAAAATTACCATAGAAAAAAGTGAAGTGGTTTCCGAGATGTATATTATTACAGAATCATACAAAATCCTTGCGCGGATGTAGCAACGCGATCAACAATCTCAAATGCTGGCAATCAACATTGGTTATCAGGTCCAGACTTTTGCTTCATAATCCAATTAAATGGCCGGTCACTTCTTTAACTAATTTAGAAGATCTTCAACTACCAATTTCTCTTCCGATTGAGGAGGGTCTGTCGAACTCTGCATCTCCCACTCAAATTAATGATACCCATCTAGAAAAGAATAAGGAACAAGTAATCCCTGAAAAGATACATCTAAAAAAAAAACTGAAATATTTTACAAAAGAATTAGAAGGAAAGAACACCGATATATTAAGGTTTCAACCGGAAAAACGATGGATTTGCCTGTACACGTGTCTAGTCAAGTGCATACATGGGGAAGTAGTTAAAGACCTAGCGGCAGAAGAATGCCTTCTGATAGCACGCAGATTTATTGCTGTAAGAGGTCTGCCACACCTTATCAGTATCAGTATCAGTATCAGTATCAGTATCAGTATCAGTATCAGTATCAGTATCAGTATCAGTATCAGTATCAGTATCAGTATCAGTATCAGTATCAGTATCAGTATCAGTATCAGTATCAGTATCAGTATCAGTATCAGTATCAGTATCAGTATCAGTATCAGTATCAGTATCAGTATCAGTATCAGTATCAGTATCAGTATCAGTATCAGTATCAGTATCAGTATCAGTATCAGTATCAGTATCAGTATCAGTATCAGTATCAGTATCAGTCTCAGTCTCAGTCTCAGTCTCAGTCTCAGTATCAGTATCAGTATCAGTATCAGTATCAGTATCAGTATCAGTATCAGTATCATTATCGGAATCGGCATCGGCATCAGCATCGGCATCGGCATCGGCATCGGCATCGGCATCGGCAACGGCATCGGCATCGGCATCGGCATCGGCATCGGCATCGGCATCGGCATCGGCATCGGCATCGGCATCAGCATCAGCAATCAGCATCAGCAATGAGTATCAGCAATCAGTATCAGCAATCAGTATCAGTAATCAGTATCAGCAATCAGTATCAGTAATCAGTAATCAGTATCAGTAATCAGTATCAGTAATCAATGTCAATAATCAGTAGCAGTACTTTATGTCAGGAAATTGTTAATGATTATAAAATAATATCAGCAGAAGAACTCTGACACCAGCACGTCGGTCGCGCTAGTTTTGAACGATGCTGCCAAAGCAGGGCGACGGCCAGGAGCGTTACGTTGTGCACAATTCGTATCGCGCGGGTTATATTAGCGGTGGCGATTTGGCTTTGTTTCGGAGGATGCGTTGGCGTAGCGTTTGATGTCCGTTCGATCGAATTTTCTGTATATTGTGAGATTCAACCGATTTTTATTTCAGCTAAACCAAATCTAAACCAAAACCAAAAACGTTCCGTCCTGAACGGTAAAACCGTAAAAAATAGCGCAATTGATGCCCAGGGCTCTGCCCACACGATAAGAAGAAGAAGTAGAAGATTATTGAGTTTTCTTTCTGTGTTGGGGAATGTCGCGAATCACATCGCGAATCCTAAAAAGCTAAAGCTATAATGTAGACACGCATAGTGTGGATGTAGCTTAATTCATGTTTGACGCTTATGTTACCATCAAATGAAAAACTAGTTTTTATTCACTTACCTGCAATGAAGCTGTCTTGCGAGTGAGACGACAGAACGAGTAAAAACGTCGAGCAGTGCGCAAGGGTGTTTTTCTTGAATCCCTTTTGGTGAGTGTTTTTAGGCAATACGTGCTTTTAACTTACCTGTGTGTTCACCCGTTATTCAATTCATTAGGTGTGGGAACATCCCTGCCATTCAGTGCTTTGTCTGGAGCGCTGGCGGTAAAATCAGTCGTTGGCGGTGGAATCAGATCCACGCACGTGAATCAGTACCAATCAGCAGTGTGTGTGGTATATCAGAATACCTACACGCAGCGAGGTGAAACAGGCACCTCATCGTCAGGTCAGAACAGCTGGCTTATTGTGTGGTATATCAGAATACCTACACGCAGCGAGGTGAAACAGGCACCTCATCGTCAGGTCAGAACAGCTGGCTTATTGTGTGGTAAGGGGTGGCTATAAGGGGTTGGTTGGAGGCCACTGCCGAGGGAACAACCCTCAACTAAATAATATTCCGAGGGAACAACCCTCAACCCAGAGTTTGGGTCAAACAGATCAGATCAGACAAGAGATGCTTGTGCATGTAGGTACTACGTGCAGCACGTACCTATGTATAATACAATATTCACATACAAATCAGTTTATTCGCTACCGCAGAAATATTGTGGTTTGCGACATGCTTGTGCATGTAGGTACTACGTGCAGCACGTACCTATGGATAATACAATATTCACATACAAATCAGTTTATTCGCTACCGCAGAAATATTGTGGTTTGCGACAGCAGTTTGTACACTGTTAGGTGAAATGAATCTGACTACCCCTTCGTTTAGTATAGTGGTTAGGATAAACTTAGGCTGTAAAAAAAACCCCAACGCCAAAAAGAAACATTTATAAAGTAATAAATAACTCGGTCATTTTTAATGTAAAAAATGTATGTTCTACTTTTAAACTCTCTGTAAGATATTTAAGGTCAAATAATGTGTTGGGGACTGAAAGTGATTGTAAAAAATTAATGGCCATTTCATAGCGGTCCCCTACGCATTAACATAACATGAGTGCGATTTTTGAATCTCATTCGCTGAGTTCAGCAGTTGAAAATGTCGAAATTACTGTCGAGATACGCATCTTTCTACTGCTGATTTGACTTTCAAAAATCATACTTCAGGAGTGCGATTTTTGAAAGTCAAATCAGCACTAGAAAGATGCGTATCTCCACAGTAATTTCGATATTTTCAACGCTGAACTCAGCGAATGAGATTCAAAAATCGCACTCCATAAGCAATAATAAACTCACGACTATACAGGGTGTAATGTAAGTGACAGCCTAGCAAATACTGAAACGGTGAACTCAGACCATCAAATTGAACAACTTTCACTATGGAGCTTACCTCAGGAAACGAAAAAAAAACAGCTTTTTGTTTCAGTATTTGCTAGGCTGTCACTTTTACACCCTGTATAGTCGTGAGTATATTATTGCGTGTGTTGTGTTGTCTTTTTTTGCCACATTGCCACACTTTTTGAAGCCAACTTTTTAACAAGCGTTAACTTTAACAAACAGAATGATGGATGACATAAAGCAATTGCAAAATATCACAAACGAAATTTTTCCGTTGTTTGATGATTATTAATTTGTTTTAATTTGTTACCTACTACGCCGTAGTAAATTTCAGTATAGTAACATATTATCATTGCATAATTTAGTATTTTTGAAAGCACCGTGTCGATATCAGTACCGTTATCGACCAGGAACTATTTTGGGCATATTTGTATTAAAGCTATAAAGTTTACATTTTTCCGTAGTCAAAATACCAGTGTTTGCTTCAGATCAACAATCTGTACAACTTCCACAACGGAGCGAAAATTCACATATTGAAAAAAAAAATATTGTTTTTCCATAGACACCGCCAACAAGACCCAAATGTTCGGAACATCATTATTTTTATGTTTTGGCGACATCAAATTGTAGCTCCATAGTGAAAGATGTTCAGTGTGATGGTGTAAGGCACGTAGATATCAACACCATCCTCTTCAGCCTATAAACGTCCCACTGCAGGGTGTGCCCTGCAGTGGGACTCAGGCCTCAGGGCATAGTCCACCACGCGTGCCCAATGCGGATTGGTAGACTTCACAAATAACAAATCTAAAAGATATACAAATCAGAATTTCTTCTTCAGTTTATGCAGGTTTCCTCACGATGTTTTGAGAGCAGTCGGTATTACGTACATAAGTTCGAAAATTATTGGTACATGGCATGTTGTCCGCGCGGATTTGAACCCGGACCCCCATAATTGGGTGTCCATACCTCTCCGCAACGCACCACCGACGCTTAGCGACGCCATAGAGTACATTTTATAATCTAAATACAAAATTTACATCGTGATTTGAAACATTGCCTTAATTACAAACATAATGATGACTTATGAACTAATTAAAAGTTATTTCATATTTCTAAAAGCTTTCATTTCGTTTAATTACTCGAATTCAAAGGTAACGTACTCTTATTTAAAGGTTAACAATTCTCAACTTTAATTAACTGAGAACAAAGTACTATATATTTATTGCCTGCGTCTACTTCTTAATTAAGTTTCATTGTGTCACTACACTAGTAGGTATATTTGATTGTATGCAAAGGTTAACCTTAATTTTTTATTTCATGTTTGTCAAAACATTTAGGAAATAATGGCAAAATCATAAACACTAATATGGATGCCATGTTTTTAGAATTTGTTTAGAATAGGAATCGGAGTACTTGGAATTAGTCCCTGTCTAACAGAAAAATCTAGAGTTTATACATACATAGGAGAGAAATTATAACGTTCCAAAACCGAATAAACATTTTATGAATTGTAACCTATAAGTATAGGTTCTTTTTTTCCTCGTTTCCCGAGTTCCCGAGATTTTTTTGCTATATTATCAATTTATAAAGCTTTAGTGAATCCACCCTACTCTCTCTGCCTACCCTACTGGGAAAGAGGCGTGACGTTATAGATAGATAGATAGCGAATCAAAAGTGAAACAATATTTTTTTTCAAACACATGATTTTGGCCCTGCTGACCGGGCCAAGGGCCCCGGTTTCCCGCCTCCTAGATCCGCGCTGTATTTTAACATTTACCTGTACTGTACACTTCACTGTCACTTCTATAAATGGAGTCGCACTGACAAAAAGAGGTAAGCATAAGCATATAAAGCATCCATCTTTCATGATATGATTTCATTAATAACAAAATTGGTGTTATTAAAAATAATATTAAGAGAATCCTTATGTAACATTCTTATCACTTTGTTATTAATAACTAGTGTTATATGTTCAAATGTTTGCATATTTACTATATTTAGGTTAAATTACAATAAAATACTACATTATGTCTAAGTTTCTAAGTCGCAATTTTTACTGTTTCTGTACATGCATGTTTAGGGTTGCAATCTAGATTTGTTATTATTTCATTGATTGTTTCCTGTTTTGTGTGTCAAATAAATAAAATAAAATAAAATAAAATGAGTTAAAGTCGGTAAGGGGCTGGGATTGTCCAGTGTCCCATTTTATTAACACAGTGAATGGTACCGATTCGGACTGTGCCACGAGTTAACTTAACTAAATTTATTCCTGTCACTTTCTAAAATAAGATTTAGAAAAGAGACAGAAAACCAACAGCTGACTTTAGTGCTCTCAAAGTGACGTTACACGCCCAAAATAAGATGCCATCATAATGTACGCCATCTTATTTAAAGCGTTTTTGGGTGTGTAGCGTAACTTTGACAGCACTGAAGCAACTAAAGTCAGCTGTTGGTTTTCTGTCTCTTTTCTTAATCTTATTTTAGAAAGTGACAGGAATAAATTTAGTTAAGTTAAGTCGTGGCACAGTCCGAATCGAGGCCAATGTCCTGTACTTACAACAAAAAGCTATGAAAAATAATGTAGGTTATGAATATATATATATATATTATGGTACTCGCTCGATAGATAATTCGAGGTTCAATACCGAGGTTCTTTAATCACTCACTAAATAACTTTTTTGACAGTAACAACTTTTAATTAAACGAGATTCCCAATTAAAAAATAATGTTCAAAACGTGCTAAAAGTTCAACCAGTCACGTTTGAAATTCTAACGATTATCCTCAACACAAAAACACCCCTTTCAAGTTAGAAACACAAATAAAATAGTAATTAAAGTCTAGATTCAGTCTGAACCTATTATGTTGAGAATCTAGGCAACGTTGGAAATTTAGGTCGGTTAGTTACTAATTGTAATTGATAGACAAACTTTTGTTTTATATTCTGTTTTATTACGAGTAATTATGTTCAAATTGTATGATCATCATCATCATCATCATCATCATCGTATCAGCCAATAGACCGTCCACTGCTGCACATAGGCGTCCCTCAAGAATCGTCTCAATGACCGGTCCTGCGCTGCCATCATCCAACGGGTTTCCGCCGCCTTCACCAGGTCGACGGTCCAGCGTATATGGTTCACCCACGCTACGCTTTCCGGTACGCGGTCGCCACTCGAGAACTCGTGGGCCCCATTGACCATTGAATCTGCGCTGCGAGCAATGTATCCATTGCCACTTCAGTAGTTCAGTTTGCCATATTGTGTGTTGGCTCTGGTTAATTTCGGTATAGATACTCGCTTACTACCTTTATACTAAAGCACATACGTTGACGTCATAGACTAATTATATCGGGACGCGTAACCACGTGTCATTCTACTAACAAACTTTCTGACACTTTTTGCGGGGGGCGAGGTAACATGTTATCCGCAACTTTGGATTTTATTCCCTATGACCATAAGCCTATGACTTATTTTGAATGTTCAAAATCATGAAAAGTAGTCTCGTGTAAACCCCAAACGTTCTAAGTTCAAAATTATTGTTCCGCTATTATAGGCTGTCTCGTTTAGTGATAAGGTATAAAATTGGGTGTAAATGCGCAAGATTAATTGATCTAATACCGTGGCAGAGGGGAAATGCTACCGCAAGGCCGGTCCGGATATAATTCAATCAATATAACATCAGCCTATACCTATATACGAATTGAAAGGCACAGCCTACCCTCAGAGTGCGTGTATGAGCGTTAGTCCACCACGTGTGCCCAATTGGTAGACTTTACATACGCGTCAGAATTTCTGCTTTTAGCGTATGCAGGTTTCCTCACAATGTTCTTTCCACCATTTGAAAGCAGAGTAGAAAAACTCATTGGTCCATGGTATGTCGTCCATGCGCATTCGAACTTGGCCTCTCATGATTGAGTGACCATATTTTGTACATTGTTAAAGTACAAATTGTGTTATCGAATATTGAGTAGATTTTGATTTTAACTTCCTTTATCTATTCTGCGATTTATACAGGGTCCTTCTTAATATGCTGACACATTTTTAAGGGGATGTTCAGACTATCAAACTGAACAATTTTCTCTATGGGAAACAAAAATCAGCTGTCCCAAACATTTGGCTCGAATAGGTTTGCATGATTTTTTTCGCGATTTCGATGTTGGTGCCTTAAAGAATGTTGTTCAGTTTAATGGTCTGATCATCCCCTTAAAAAATGGCAGCATTATTAAGAAGGACCCTATATATAGGGTGAAATTGATATCATTTTAGCATCCTTTTAAACTAAGATTCTACCCATCAAACTGAACAACTTTCACTATGGGAGCAAACAGATCGGAGCAAAAAAATAAACAGCTGTTGCATACATTTGAGTCGAGTAGGCATTGTAGTTTAGTATGGAACAGCTGATTATGTTTTTTCTCCGATCGGTTTGCTCCCATAGTGAAAGTTGTTCAGTTTGATGAGTAGACTCTTAGTTTAGAAGGATGCTAATGATATCAATTTCACCCTGTAGATCTAACATTTTGGTCATAAAATTCAAAATCATGTAAACCAGAATAAAATATTATGTGTAGTAAGTTATTATTTTCACAAACACAATCCTAAATGATCCCACTTAAATAGGGAAAAGAAAAATGTCCAGTCCAGAAGATTCCCTTTATCCAAAAGTCTAATTCAATTTGTCAGACGAACGAAATCGGCTGTCACAAACAGTAGCAAAGTAATCAGGGACTAAATTTTTACATTTGCGGTCGTTTTCCCGTTCATTTGCGTAATTCTGTTCGGTAAATCGCAACCTTTTCCGAATCGAAATGTAAACACAGGCTGTTCATATATTGACGTGAAAACAAAAACCGGCCAAGTGCGAGTCGAACTCACGCAATGAGGGTTCCGTACTAGAGGGTTAAGTACGCATATTCTGTAAAAATTTTAGCCATCTAACTATTATAGTTCAAGATTTTATAGGTAGGACAGACAGACAGACGGATGGACGGACGGTCAGCGCAGGCTTATGAATAGGATCCTGTTTTCACCCTTTGGGTACGGAATCCTAATAATAGTATCATCATCATCATCATTTTCAGCCCGTATCCACCCACTGCAGGGCATAAGCCTCCTCCCTATTTTGCCATTCTTCTCGGTCCCGTGCCAGTCGCATCCAGGTCTTGCCAATACTTTTCCAGATGTCGTATAGTATACGTATAGTATAATAATAGTATACGTTTCTTATATTATGTTTCTACCCGCTTGTAACAGAAATCGATTGAATAGAGTCTCGCTAACTCGTTGCCTGCTATTGAAGGGTTATTAAAGGCAGTCTCGATACTGGAACGTCGATCATATTTCTTGACAGGGCGGTTGAAGATCAAAAAGCCTTTCTCATTTAAAAGCCGACAGACTGACACAGGCGTACACAACATTAACCATGAATAAAATAGGACTCTAGAGCATCGTTTCTCAACTTCAAAATCGAAACTTGGAAATTGCGACCAGCAGTACTAGTTATGAAAGCTTTCAAAAATAGTACTGCTGCTATTTTTGAAAGCCACGCGTTCATGTCAGCTGTAGAAAACGTCAATATTACTGTGGAGATATTCCACTACGATTTTGAATCTCACGATTTAAAAATAGCAGTCAGCAATAGCTTCTGCAGGGGTCGCGAAGGTGCGAGTTGGGTCGCAACATGTCCAAAAAATTGGATGTGTCATATACGGGATACGTACGACACATCCTTTCACTGAATAAAGTATTTATAACATTTTAAATGAGAGCGTTACAAAATTAAATATTAGTATAGTTGGGGCTCCCATGCCGCAAGGTATTAAATAAATTTTTTGCCTAGTTCTCGAGTCGTGACACTAAAAATGTTGAGAAACTATGGTCTTGCTATTTCAATAAAGAAAATGTTACTTGATGCTCCCGAAATCCGGCCTAAAGGTGATAGACATTTACCTTTATTCCACGTTCATTTTACCGGCCTATGCTTCACTGAATTACGACACAGTTCATCTGTCAATTTCGTGGCCTATGATGACGTCGGGAGAAGTTGGAACACGTTTTAGCATTTTTTTGTGTAGTTGCCGTATGGATCTACTCGATTTTATAATTATTACGTTTCTAGCTTAGAAACTTTCGATACACAAAGTTTTCGAAAGAATAAATTTTTCGTTACGCAACTTTTCGTGGACAAATCCTTAACCTAAGACATTTATCTCGTTCAATAACTTTCAGATTTTATACATCCTGCTCTATGTATTGTATCATTATGGTCATCAGCAGCCTGTTACTTATAGTAGGTGAACGAACGAAGTGTTTGAGCGCAGCTAAAAAAATATGGATGTTCTGAATATGGTGCATTTAGAGTATCCTCGATACTTGAGGAACAGCCGTTATTATAGCATATGCTATGCGTATGCTTATGTGTAGAACATAAGACGCTACCAACGGATCGGAAAAAACACTACGCTTGCCAGTTAGTGGTCTTCTCTCGATAACTCTGACTCACTTTATAACCAGCCGATTTTCAGTTGCTTATTCAGAGTGATGTTTCTTTAGTTCAGTTGGTTTACATATGAGAAAGAGCTAACTCGCATGGTGTGGTGCAGCGCCATAGCGCAACGCAGCTTTGCCACTGAGTTGCAGGTGGCTTGGTTGGACTAGTCTCATAGGTCGCCTTCTGACGCTCAAACGGTTACAGTTGCGAAGTCAAGTCTCTTATCACATTCCCGTCTTGACTCGTTGAAAGCAACATTGATGTGCATGAATGCAATGAAAAACTGAACTTGGGTTGTAAGTACGACTGTTAACCAGTCCTGCGAGGCTAGTACGCCAACCCGCGATAGCGACATTTAACAGATCCATCTGTCACATTTTATCCTTTATCTCGTTCGCTCGCGCGCAAATAGAAAGAGAGTGGAAGCGTGATAGCGCTGTATCATGCTATCGCGGGTTGGCGTGCTAGCTGGGCTGGTATATACAATTCCATATATTTTAAGAAAACTTAAAGTACTATTTTTTTGTTACAGAGAGTACTGGAGCCAGCTTCGTTCTCGGTGTCGGCCGACCGTCGGTTCCTGCTGCTAGCCCAGAATGTGCACAAACTGTATCGGCACTCGTACCTCGCGCGTTATACCGTCTACGATATACTTACCACGTGAGTGCTCAAGCTTCTCTCATTTCTGTGCTCCTGGTACAATACTGTGACATGCTTTATGTGCTACGAGCTTATAACCCGCGACTTCGTCCGCGTTTATGGGTCGATTTTCCAAAAATCCTTTCTTAGTGCACCTCTACATCCTCTTTTTTCAGTCAGATTGTTGCTTTTTACTAGGGCGTCAGGCCATCTTGATTGAATGCTGATTCCAACCGAAAAAGAGCGAAAATAGGTTCTCACAAACGCCTGAACCGATTTGGATCGGCAATGTGCCTTTTGGTGCCAGGCAGCGTAGTGTTGGTCATGTATGAAAGCTTTTACCTTTGACTACTTATGCTTTTACACATACTGGCGTAATTTACCCGGCAGGTCACTATATCGCTACCCGCTACCCGTCGATCGGGACGTGTGAAAAGAGACTACAAGACTTTACAATCAATCACATACATAGGCACGTAAACTCTTGACTGTATTCAAATTCAATGTGGTCAGAAACTGTGTTACAACGACTACAAAACAACTTTTCAGGTTTTAGTTGGAGCACGCATACTATTTAATCATAATAGGCTATTTAACAACTAGTCAAATCAGAATCTCTGTATCGGACGTCAAAATTGTACCATGTCTGGTCAGTTCCATAAATTTTAGATTTATTATAGTCTTAGCGCAAACAGATGTCACTACTGGCCTGAACGAGAGATAAATCTTAATTAAACGTTATTAGATCACTATTGTTTAAGTTTTGTTCCACGGAAATAAATTATATAGATTATTTTCCTAAAAATTTTCATAACAAATGTGTTTAACACGTATTTTAACGTAATTAAACATTGCTGTAGTATCGTTACTCACCACCGTTGCTGTACTTGCGCGAGTTTTCAACTAAGAAGGTGGCAACTTTCTTAGTACCTATGGGCATTGACCCTCTGCTGTGTATAATTTATTTACTCTATGATTGTACTAAATACTGCATTGTGACGTCATCTACATTAATACTTTGTATAGTTTATCCTATAAAGAAGAAGTACTGAAACTGTCAGTTTAGTGTTGTTTTCATACGCCTTTGTACTGAAAAGATAAAAATGTAATTATATCTATTTATATTTATAGTCAAATAAATACCCTATTACCTAATAATACTAACAACAAGTTTATTGAACTTGTTCCGTGACTAGGTCAAAACACGTCACCAGATAAATGCGCCAATTTGTACTCTATCAAAAATTCATGAAGCATAAAACATTCCCGCTCCAGGCTATGGAAATAACTTCACTTTTTTCATCACGTTCCAGTAGTTATTTTGAATGTAACCGATATATTTTTTGCGGTACATTTTCCTTAGACGAATACGATATTTCCCATGAGAAAAAAAAATATTCAGGCAAGAATACAGCGAAACTTACATAGTAACACGTACAGAAATATACACGACTTATTTTTGATGTTGTTTGGTGATATGACGTCAGAGCAATCGATTTTGTTTATTTCTTGAAACTTAGCATGGCTTCGAGCTTTCAAAACACTGACATAAATTAAACTAAAAAAAAACTCGACTGCGTAAAAAATTATTAAAATCAAAGAAGTTGAATAGGTATACTACTTACAGAACTTTTATTCAAATATCATTTCAAATACAGGGTGTAAATTTTAATGCGTTACACATAATAAAAGGGAGTGCTTCAAACCATTCAAACTGAAAAATTTTCAACTTCAAAATCGTGAAAAAATTAGCAGTTTCAATATTAAGATCGGCTGGCCATAGATGTTTTCTATGGAACAACCATAGAGAAATGATACGGGAACAACAAATATGTTTTTGAGATTTCGATGTTGGCTGTTTCATGGTCTGAAGCACCCTGTTTAATATGTAACGCATTTAATTGTACACCCTGTATTACTCATGTACACACGGCGACACATCAAGTTACGCAACAAACAAACATAAGCTGGCCGCGCGACGTTATCCATTACTCTAACTAACTCTACGCGCGGCCAGCTTATATTGGTTTTGCGAAGCTTGATGTGTCGCCGTATGTACTGTATAGCCCCATAGTGAAAGTTGTTGTTTGACGACCTGAATTACCCCTTTAAGGAGTAAGAGATGTGGGGGGGAGGCATACTTAAGTATGTAACGAATTTAAGTTTCCAACCTGTATAACATTTTTATCACCGAGATGAAACTGAAAGAGCAAAGGTTTTGTCTCCCAGGTAATGTACCTACACTGAAAAAAAAAATTGCTTACTTCAACCAACATCATGAATCCATATGAGCCTGTCAACATCATGACTTCTCCGACTAAGAGAACTTTTTTAAACGAATTCGGCTTGTTGTTACAACTAACCATCTTTTGTTTTTAGTAAACAATAATAACGTCATTTCAATTATTTTGGTGCTAATTAAGAGTCTTAGTAGGCTCGCATTTTTTTCAGTGATATGTAAAATGAATACGGAATCATAAATCTAGTCTAATATACCTATGTACTTGTAGCTGCTTCATAGAAACAACAAAACATTATAGTATAATTTAATATGCATAGCCTTGAGTTCACTAAACGTTAATCTGTCGTTTTATCATATCCGAGTAAACTTCGTCCGAGTCGCTTAGTTCATCCCTTCTACATTATCCTTAGAATATTTAAAGACCTTTCTCTTTACATGAATTTTCTTGTACTTTTTCGGGTCTCTATTATAATTTAATCTCTAGATTATAGTGGTAATATTAGCTATACCTCATCTAAACGGAGTGAAGTTGTTGGTTTTTTATTTTTATTTTCGTACTATCATCTAAGATGTTCCTATACGTACGTACGCATTGCTTTATATGTGCCGTTTAAAAGAAAAAAGAGTCTTAGCAAAAAAATTCAAAACTGTTCATCCTACTAATCCTACTAATATTATAAACGCGAAAGTTTGTAAGTATGGATGGACGGATGGATGTTTGTTCCACTTTCACGCAAAAACTGCTGAACGGATTTTGATGAAATTTTGCATAAAGATAGACCATGGTCTGGATTAACACATAAGGTACTTTTTATCCGGGTAACGCAGACGAAGTCGCGGGCAACAGGTAGTTTTTTATATTTATTTCATAACTAGCTGTTGCCTGCGACTTCGTCTGCGTTACCCAGATAAATAGTACCCTATGTGTTAATCCAGGCCATGGTCTATCTGTATGCCAAATTTCATCAAAATCCGTTTAGCAGTTTTTGCGTGAAAGCGGAACAAACATCCATCCATCCATACTTACAAACTTTCGCGTTTATAATATTAGTAGGAAGTAGGATTCCGTTTGCATTTTTACCAAATCTTTCGTTCGATTACTACAGTAAATTAAATTATGTTTTTAGAGTAAACGTAATAAACGTAACCGTTTGTGGGCCCACAGTAAATTGACTCCTTTCACAGTTAGAAGTGACGTGTGTCGCTCTCACCCCTTTTAAAAGTGACCTGTGTCGCTCTCACCCCTGTTGGAGCAGGAGGTCCATTCTAATCTCATGCCTAAAAACTATTATCGATGTTTTTTTCCTATAATTTTAATTTTATTATATATTAGTAATGTTATTTCCAGACCACAAAACAAGAAAAAAATCGATATTTCTCTCAGCAAGTGCAATAAAATTATTGTCTCTAAGCGTCATCAAACTAAGATTCTAGAATTCATCAAACGAATTTAAAACAACTTGTAATCGCAATATAATACCTACTTTAAATTTCATACGCCCAAAACCAGATGGAATTTTTTTTTTTATTAATGGGCTGTTTTTTTTTATTAATTATAATTTATTTTGTAGTTAAAAATTAACTTTTTAAGAGTTTATTGTTATTTGTATTCCCAATTTTAACGTTAAATTCATTTGACTGATATAGAGATGCTATAGTTTTGTTTTTAATATGTTCTAGCCGTTCTTATCGTTTTTGAAGGTTGATTTTAGGTACTGTATTAGGTACACAGAAATGATAAACATTTCTGTGTATAAAAGAAAACATTTTTTTTTAAGCCGTTTGTATTTTTTCGTTAAGTATTTATTTTCATTTCCCTTTACGATTGACGTAGTTAATGTTGAAATGGAATTAAGTGTTTTCAAAAAAGTTTACTGTATTTCTTGAAAATAGAAAATATGACATTTCTGTGTATATTTGTATCATTCCTGTGTACCCCATTTTTTTAATTATACCAATTTTCTATTAAAATACTACAGAGTGACCTCTGTTTTATCGTTTTTTATAAAACCCTACATATAAAGCATGTTTTAGACTAAAAATATTACTAAGAAAGCGACTTTTTATTTTTTGTAAAAATAAAACGTCCAAATTAGAATGACCCAGGAGCACAATTCACTAAGCGTCACATCGCGGTAAAAATAGCGACTAGCTGACAAAAGTAACATCCTTCTTACAACCTTCAAATCGTTGAAGTTTTCATATGCATTTGACACATGACATAACCATAGTGAATACCGAATTGTCAGCTCGCCGATGTTTCAACTACGAATTTGTGGTTGTGCCTATGTTTGCGCTTCAGCTTATAACCCAGTAAAATTAAGCTGAAATATACCAATCAGGAGAAGTAATTTCCGGAGTTCTGAAACTTTTTTTAAACGTTCCTTTGGTACGTAATATTGAAGAAAAAAAAAAGTCCTGGTGACGGAGGGGTGAGCTCGAGGAAGGGGGGGGCTCTAAAGGTGACTTTTTTCAGTTTTTCGCTTATTTCTCGAAATCTGCAAGTCGTATCGAAATGTTTTGTATGGAAAAATTAAACCTGACAAAATTTCCTACAAAACAAGTGGTATGCATTTTTGCCATAGGACTTAACCTTTGAGGGCTACGGGGCCGAGAAAGTAAAAGCATTTCAAAAAATTTTGAAATTTGTATGGCGTCCCTTATGAAAGTTGAAGATTAAAACAAAATGATTTCATATTCTTAATCAGCAACCCCGAAAACTCCCAGATACAAATTTTCTGTCGGTTCGGAGAACCCTTAAAAGCTGCATTGGCGTTTGAAATTTCCATGGCAGCCATCTTGGATATCGCAATTTTGGATTTTTTTCACCGGCAACCAAATCTGACCAGGGTCCTCTATGACAATTGTTCAAGGTCCATAACCCTATCTGTCATAGTTTCCGGGGGCCGTTGACCTCATCCGTCAGGAGTCGACCTTCTGAGGAAGTCGAAATATTATTTTTATCGCCAGGGCATCCTTATGATGATCCCTAAAATCATTTTACTATACGTTGAATGGGGGAAACCCGGTGAACAATTATACGGGTATTTATCTAATATCTATGTGGGGGGAGGGGAGGGGGGGGGGTCAACCAAAAACCTCCAATTGATCTCCGGGTTCCCCTTACGGTATAAGGATGACATTTGGGGATCAACATATGGATGCCTTGGTGATACAGGGAAAACTTTGACTTCCTCAGAAGGTCGATTCCTGATGGATGAGGTCAACGGCCCGCGGAAACTATGACAGATAGGGTTATGGACCTCGAACAAATGTCATAGAGGACCCTGGTCAGATTTGGTTGGCGGTGAAAAAAATCCAAAATTGCGATATCCAAGATGGCTACCATGGAAATTTCAAACGCCAATGCAGCTTTTAAGGATTCCCCGAACCGACTGAAAATTTGTATCTGGGGGTTTTCAGGGCTGCTGATTAAGAATATGAAATCATTTTGTTTTTATCTTCAACTTTCATGAGGGTCGCCATACAAATTTCATAATTTTTGAAATGCCGTTACTTTCTCGGCCCCGTAGCCCTCAAAGGTTAAGTCCTATGACAAAAATGCATACCACTTGTTTTGTAGGAAATTTTGTTAGGTTTAATTTGTCCATACAAAGTATTTCGATACGACTTTCCGATTTCAAGAAATAAGTGAAAAACTGAAAAAAGTTACCTTTAGAGCCCCCCCCTTCCTCGAGCTCACCCCCCCCCCCCCCTCACCAGGACTTTTTTTTTTCTTCAATATTACGTACCAAAGGAACGTTTAAAAAAAGTTCCAAAACTCCGGAAATTATTTCTTCTGATTTATCTAATTTTACTTGGTTATTAGTGAATTGCATTGCTATTCGTACGTCATTTAACGCGCGCTTAGTATGAGTGCACTGACAGATCGAGGCTACTTGTATGAAGCTTTCGTTCTGTAAGGATATTTATTCATGTGCTTCAACTACCAAATACCTAACTTTAAACCGTGCAGAAACAAAATGAAATTTCAACATAAAATCAATAAATCCCTTAAAATAAACCCGGAATAATTTAACAAAATGGTTTAACGAGCATCGCTCCGCTTCTCCAATCTTCAAGCAATCATCTCGAGTTAAGGAGCTATCAGGTGTAATTAAATAACACTTTTACTGAGAGAATTTGAGAGCTACTTTAACCAACTGAAATTGCGAAGTTAACAAGCAAAGAATTTTTTAGGTATTCGTACAGCATGTAATAAAAACCCTATCCGATTCAAAAGGGGTTACTTCAGACCATCAAACTTTACAACTTTTACTATAAATAGTTAAAAAATATTATTGATACGAAGAGATAGTTTCTATCGTAATTAATAATGCAAAAAATATGAAAATTCAATGAAAAAAAATGAATATGAATTTAATTTTCGTATATTAAAAGGCTCCTACTATGGTAGGTAATAAATTAATCGAAGAACTAAACGCAATGATCACAAGATATTTGTAGAATTTGATGCTGCAAAATTATAATAAACATTTGCGACTTCCATTTAAAAAAAAAACAATATCTCTACTGTAATAATTGTGCGTGTAGGTGTGGAATCGTAGCAGGTGAGTCGGTAACGTCGTAAAGCGATGACCAACACGTGAATTTTCATTAAAAAAACGGTTCTATGCTATATTCAAGACATTTTCCGGATCCGGACCGGATCCGGCTAGCTGGTCCCGGATTCGGTAGACCGTCAAATGGTGCCGGATCCGCCGGATTACCGGATCCGGAAAACCGGCTTGCAATCCCTATTCTCGACTCATAGGTATGTCCCATCAGCAGACTTTAAAAAATAGACTTTGACGAACATAGTGAAAGTTGTTCAGTTTGATAGTCTAAACCCGCCTTTAAATTTGATTTGGGTTTTTTGTTACACCTTGTATACTGGCGGGCTATACTTCTCAACGCTGACCGTCTAACACTTCTAATTCTAACCTTCTAACCTTCTAAACCTTTTAAAACCATGTTTTAAATCATTGAACGCCTTAGGCTACAAGAATCTTCCAGACTTTCATTTTCTTTTAATTTATTCAGCTCAGTATCCTACGGAACATTAAAAAAAATAAACCGCTCCTAGTTGGGTCTAAAAACACCTTAAGCCAGCATTAAAGTAGAAAATCTTAATCCCTTTATGGCAACACTAAAAATAGGTATCTTTTATGAAACAAAAGAGGTTTAATGAAGTTTTTTTTTAAATAAAGCGCTTTAATTTTACCTTTTTTTAAATTTAAACATTTACCTTTGGAGACTTCATTTTCTCACTGACGTCACAACAATTTATTACTGTTATTATGTCAAATATAAATAAATAACGCTCACAGGCACATACATTGTAATGATCCCAAGAAAGCACTATTAATAGGCTGTTTATTATGGAAACCATACAACAACGGCACAAACATGTAAACATCCATGACCGAACCGGGATTCGAACCCAGGACCCTGGTTTGGCAGTCCGGCGTGGTAACCATTACACCAACCGGGTCGTCAAATGTTTTTGTACAGTTTTGTAGGTAGCATTAGTTATTTAAATGAGAGTACATGCAACATTTATCAAGAAAGATCAAAAGGTACACTTTAAAAAAAACAACGAATCATACCGCGATGCCAAGAATAAAAGAGATAATTTCTCCAGCTATGGGATAAAGCGCCCCAAAAAATGTTAGCGTATAGTTGGCATATAGTTAGGGAACTCATGTCAATTTGTTTCTCATAATCTCTAGATTATAGTGGTAATATTAGCTATACCTCATGTAAACGCAGTTGGCGCACATCTTGTCTTGGTGAAATATGTTAGTTTTTCATTTTCGTATGAACATCTAAGACATTCCTATACACGCATTGCTTTATATGTGCCGTTTTAAGAGAGAAAAAGAATCTTAGCAAAAAAGACAAAACGGTGTATTTTTAATATTGACTTCATAATTCCGTTTGCATTTTTACCTAATCTTTCGTCGGATTACTATAATAAATTAAATTATGTTTTTACAGTGGTAGGTAAATACCATCAATAGGTAAACGTTACCGCTTGTGGGCCTGAAATAAATTGACTCCTTTAGCGATGACGGTTGAAATAAAACGTACTGGAAAATGTTTTGCTTAATATTGCATATCGTGACCTATTGTATGTTAGTACCTTAGTACTATACTTACATTTCGTGACATTAAAAACAGTCTACTCTCTTGTTTACCTACTGTTTTCTCAGTACTTTCTTTTAAGGTTAAATGGTTGTTAAATAATGAACCTTAACGCGACGGGTCAAATAATAATTTTGTATTCCGCCTCTTACACACGTTTTGTTCGAGGCATTAATTATTTAAACTTAAATTAACCAACTTGAACTCCGGCCGTTTTAACCCTAACGAGGGTCAAGTAATCCATGACATTTTTAGCGTTCCGCGGGAAAGTTGCACAAACGGACGGACACAGTTTGGGGTAACAAGTTAAAACCACGTCAGAGGCCGTAAGGCGGTCTGAAAAATCTCTGACACCAGGGCTCTGCCCACACGATAAGAAGAAGAAGTTTGGGAACTATTATAGGAAAACTATCTTTTGACCACACCTATAGGGTGTGTAAAATTAAATGCGAATTGCGTAGTTATATGCGTACATATTGAACAGGGTGGTTTAGTTAGACCATCAAACTGAACATCTCGATGGGACCGACATCGAAATAGCGAAAAAAAAACAGCTGTTCCATAGAAAATTTCACTAGCTACTCGACCACAATGTTTGAAACAGCTGATATTTTATTTACGATTTTAAAGTTAATCCCATAAAAAAAAACAGTTTGATGCGTTTGGAACATCCCATAAAGTATGTAACGCATTTAAGTTTACACCTTGTATAAGTTACACCGACCGACATGTGGACCGACACCGACATCACATTTGACAACATTGGCATGGGCTGACAGGTTATCAAAAACATACACGGACAGGTTGTCAGCCTGTCGCTTACACTAGCTGATTTTGTAATCACTTTTTAGGGCCGGTTCAGACCATCAAACTGTAGGCCTACCATGAGTTTAGTTACACTGTCCAACTGTAGTAAACTACAGTATTTGTATTGAATTTCGTACAGCGCTCCTAGCGGTTACCTTGAGAACTAATTCTGTCACACAAAATTGGCGTTGCAACTACAGTAGTAACGTACAGTGAAAACTCATGGTACTGAGCAACTTGTACTGTGGAAGCAAACGTGAAATGGCAAAAAAAAATCAGCGGTTCCATAATAAACTGCATTTATTTGAGTAAAGTAAGATACGGCCTATTCAAATGGATGAAAAATTTTTTTTTTACTATTTCAAGTGTGCTCCCTTATCCGTTGTTCTAATTTAGTTTGATGGTCTGAACCACCCCTAAAAAATAAAGATCCACTTTCAAATTATAGGTAGGTAGGTACTTGTATAATTTGGAAGTAGAACTTTATTCTTTTTCAGTCAACTTTTTACGGATTTCGTTATTTATAAGATAAGACAAAAATAAATATTCTTTATTTGCTCGCCAAAATACACAAAAAACACAACATTTTCAAAAGTATCTTATCTCTTAAAATTTTATGTATCTTAGGTTCGGCTTTGTAACATAAAAGCTATGACCGTATTCAAAATATCTTGCTGACTGAAGCGCAAAAGTGGAACAAACAAAACTTTCATTTTTTTATCATAGACAAAGATAAATTAAACATATTATGACATATTGTATAATTAACGGCGACACATCAAACGAAACAAACATAAAGCTGGCGCGACGTTATACGTTACTCAACCTATGCACAGCCAGCGTATTTTGGTTTTTACGCCGTGTGTACAATCTAGTTGGGAGAGTCCGTCATGACCTCCATCCCCTATGACTAGGGGCAAGTCCGTCTTCTATTAAATCTCGGAAAAGATTTAAGTCTGAGTATCAAGATTTTTTTTCTATTAGTTCCAAAAGCAATTGCTACTTTTCAATATTCAATACTTTCCGAGATATTGAAAGTAGCTTCCCCCTATGACGGAGTTACCCAACTTGACAATACACTGAATAAACAAAAATAGTTGTACCGCAAACGCAGCAAAATTTCCTTTTGTGTGTGTATGTGTGTGCGCGCGCGTGTGTCATATATGGCATTAAACATACAAAATAAGAGGACGTATAGTGTGTATTTGTTCCCATATTATATTTGACATCTGACGCTTCCTTTGTCATATTATATAGACACAGGGTAAGTGACAAGTTGATTTCGAAGGCCCAATATTTGTAACAGACGGGAAGATATAAAATGTTGTTTTTATTTGTTTTTTTTTTTATTTGTTTGATTAGATATGAATATAGATTTATAATATGGCGATTGAAAGCAATGCAGTCCGTCGTTAGATGCAATTAAAATAGCAAATTATGGTGCTAGGTAAGAATAACCATACTATTATTTTTCTGTGCTAAGCGAACTTTTCTTTCTTCCACAGAATGTGTTCACACTTTTTATGTCTCAAGAACCCTTTCCCTTTGCAGCGTTAAAATTTAACAAGCCTTTCCACTAAGCGTGTGATGAATTATTCGCTATTTTTATCTTTCGACTTAGACAAGGGGCTTTAGTGCTCTGGACCCTTTCTTTCCGTATTCTTTGACCCAAACAAAAGATAAATTACACACTTAAATATAATTCTTAATTAGACCATACGAGGCAGATAACAGCTACAGTTAATCATTTTAACTGATTCTTACCGCGTTTCTTATTCTTTTGGAGTTCCCGATAAGAACCCGAGAAAATGATTACTTTAACTAAATTAATAAACGCGTAGGTAACTCTTAAAAACTCTACTAGATAAAATCTTTCACGAAAGAGGTGAAATCTTCCTTGTAATTATAAAGATAATTTCTCCAGCTATGGGAAAAAGCCCCCCAAAAAATGTTAGCGTATAGTTGGCGTATAGTTATGGAATTCATGTCGATTTGTTTCTCATAATCTCTAGATTATTATGGTAATATTAGCTATACCTCATCGAAACGGAATGTCGCGTAATCGCAGTTGGCGCACATCTTGTCTTGGTAAAATATATTGGTTTTTTATTGTTATTTTCGTATGAACATCAAAGACGTTCTAGGAACGCATTGCTTTACATGTGCCGTTTTAACAGGGAAAAATATTCTTAGCAAAAAGTTAAAACGGTGCATTTTTAACCGACTTCAAAAAAGGACTTACCTACTCAATTCGACCGTATATATTTTTTATTATTTATTTCATAATTCCGTTTGCATTTTTACCAAATCTTTTATCCGATTACTATAATAAATTAAATTGTGTTTTTAGAGTGTAATACCATCAATAAACGTAACCGTTTGTGGGCCTAAAATAAATTGACTAATTGACATAATTCGATCATTTAAGTCATTTTATAACACTCGGGATATGAATCGCTCGATTCAACTGATAGTTGGCGGTATGCACTACGAATGGTAGGTACTATATGGTGACTGGGAAAACCTTTATACATAATATGGTAGCCGAGATCAGGAAAAAGAATGGGTCGTCCAGCATGCACCAGTAGGCCTCGCAAGCCACCCCCGAAAAAACGACAAAAATCGAGATGTGCCTCCATCCTTATTATTTTACGTATGCTAGAAAGAGCACGCATGACGTTTTTCTCGTTTAAACGCTTTGTCGTGGGTGGCATGCTAGCCGTGCTGGTCATAGATACTCTTTCTTATACTGTGACCTGCACGGCTAGCATGCCACCCATGGCATGCGAGGCCTACGTGTGATTGTTCGTCAAACAGTTGGAAGCGCGAAGAGAGTTGTAAAAACTACTGTGACACTTTCGTATCTTAAGGACCTAATAGCGAAACCTGTGCAAAACTATGAAGTTAAATCGTTCCAGAAAACGACTTTATATGACTTTATATTTATTTGCTCATAATGGCAAAAAGCCCTGATAGTAATTATGGTCCTAATTTCAAAATGTTCATTTATATTTAATGAAGATTAAAGTTCATTTCATTGATGGAAGATTCTGTACTCTTATGGTACGAGGTTTAACAAAACACCCTAATCATATTTAAAGGAGGGCTTAGACTATTGGGGTTTGCTCCCATAGTAAAAGTTGTTCAGTTTGATGGGTAGACTCTTCGTTTAAAAGGATGCTAATGATATCAATTTCAACATATTTATGCAAGAATTTAACATAAAGTAGACCTGGTAATTCAATCCAAAATCCACTACCTACCTATCTACCTAAATCGACGTCATGAATATTAATCACCAAATTACAGCATCTAAATGTAGCATACGACTGTCATTAAGATACCTACAGATATCTTGTTCTGCGCAAATAGTCCCCGAGATCAGATAAATCGTCGGAGTTTAATTTAAACTTCGCCTTTAGTTAGTTTGCGGTGAAAGTGTAGCCGGCTTTTGATAGCATCGTTTATTAAAATTACGCGAATTAATTCGCGCGAGCGTAGCGTAAGCGTAAGCGCAGAACTCTATTCGGGAGCTTAAAGGTCAACACACACGGCCGCTATAATATGTTGCTGTACTCTTCTAACGCACGCAAATTGATATCGGTTCCTCTCACTCACACGTAGGAAAGAGACGCGCTTATGTAATTTGGCGTGCGTAAGAAGAGTACAGCAACATATTATAGCGCGTGTCTGTGACGACCGTAATGCAATTTGAAATCTAACTACTGTTCAAGATAATATTAGTTTTTAAATTTTAATTATGCCTGCGCATGTATTTCTAGAACATTATAAATTTTGTAACAATTGTCCAATTGAATGCCGTGGTTACTTATAAGTGAGGTGGCACCATAAACATATTATACTTCCGAGTAGACCGAGGAACTCCTCATTATTGCATCACCGAAACCGAAATGTCAATATGCGCGAAATTGATAAGAGTGTGAGTTCTGGTGATGTGACATTGACATATTCGCGATTATCGATATCAAAATCATCGATATCAGATTATCGACTACTTAGTAGTCGATGGGATTTTGATACCGATAATCGCGAATACGTCAATGTCACATCAATAATTATAGTACTACTATTATATTTTTATATTATGAAGTCTAAATCGGCTAGGCTACAATCTATCTACCTACACTGTTATAAAACTGTAACTTAAGGTAGTAAACCATAGGTTCAGACGAATATTTTCTATGAAAAACGCGATTGCCCAGCCTCACGAAAAGTGCGTGCGTGTGCCGTTTTTTCGATTAAAAAGAATGAATAAAAGTACTTTTTACAGATTTTTTTATGATTTCACTAGATAAACCAATGGTGAATATGTGAATATAAATACCAAAAACGGGAAACTATTTTAAGTTCTTCTTTTTAAAAAATACGAGTTCAAGAAAATACGTCACCCTTTATGTAATTTTTAAAGATTCAGTGTTCTGTTCAAATTATAATCAAAAAGATCTCGTCTGTTATTTTGTTAGTTCTTAAATAGAGTAAGAATACAATTTACTTAATTTTGCTTTTTTATTTATTGCATTATGTGGTCGTATTTACTCACTTTGTACTAAACACCGACAAGTGGACCTTTTTACTAAACTTTGTATCAATTCTTTGTTTAGATCGTAACTTTTTATTTTATAAAGTTTCACATATAATTATATGTGGATTTCATGCAGAATATCTACATTAAGAAATCAAAATCTTTGTAACATATAAGTAGAAGTGTGTTTTTTATCGATCTAACTTTAAAAATGCTTTTTCTCAAAACAAGCTTTTTCAGAGTTTCAACTACAAATGTCAGATAAAAAAAAACTATGCCAGTTTTTGAAAATTTTATTAATCCGTATTATCAATTGACTATTCTAGATTCCGAATCTAGTCTTAACTCTATACCCCACTACTGGACCCTTTATGTTTGGACGCCCACATATAACGAATAAACACCTACCAACACCGGGACAAATTCAGTAGGTATAGATCCTTTCTATTAAAGACGCCGATCGGTGATTTCGTGGCACGAAACAGTTTTCTTTGAAATGTCGACTGCATACCATATAATTTTTTTAGGCTCCTAACGTATTCTATTTGACATTCGTACCCATTTTTTGTATCGTTATTGCATATGCAGGAAATCTGGAAGTTATAATATTAAGCATTATTTTGGCCCGGTCGCATAGTGCACAAGTGCGCAATGTAATATCGGACCCTAAAATCAGACGTGGTCCATTTTTTGCCAGAAATATAGTTAATAACATTTTGAATACAAGATTGAAACTCCCGATTGTCTGCGATTTATAGTTTAAAAGACAAAAAAAAACTGAAAATCGCCTACTTTTTATGCCGGATATCAGAAAATTAAAATATCTAAACCTGTTACTACTTTGCTGCATTGGTTTGGTCTTTCGACATGTATATGTCGAAAGACCTTTAATTTACACGTGTTTTAAGAATTGTTTGAGACTCGTGCAGGTCGTAGAAATTTAAATATTAATTATTTAATATTTTTCTTCTTTATTTTTTCACTGAAGTCAAAAGATGAGTCTGATATCGGGTAAAAAAACTATCAACCAATTCCGTGGACTCTCTAAGATAATATGATAGATTTAAAGTTTGGGTTAGAGTTGTCACTTTTAATTCCTCAGAAAATATCAGGAAATCAGGAATATTTCTTAAAGGACTTTAGTTCGCTTTAATTAAATTCGGATTTCCAATAGGGAATCGAAAGTTTCACTATTTTATTCAAATTGTATTTATTAACTATCTATTTCTGGCAAAAAATGGGCCACGTTCGATTTTATGGTCCGATATTACACTGTGCATTGTAACAAAATATCGCTAAATTATTATACATTTTATTGTGTCGAAAGAGAGGAATAATGATTTTTGATCAATCTGTCATTCTGTCAGTATGTATCATGGGTTATGGACATGCTAAATAGTAATATTATAATGTCGCATTAGTATAACGAACCATTGCGTCAAAATCGGCGTGTAATAATTTTTCTGACAGAGATTTTCTGGCAATATTTGGCCGGGCTAAATCCGCCTTTCAATAAGGTAAAAAAAATAACAGAATATCTCACGTGACATGAACGTAGGGAGCTAGGTGGTAGATTAGAAAAATAAATTTCAAAACTATCGACACATCGATTAGATTTTGGGCAATCTCTATGCGAAACGGTTTCTTTTTCACGTACAAAATATTTTTTTATCTTACACACAATTATTTGAAATGACATATTATTTAGAAAATAGGACGTTTACATCATATAATTAATGTATTACGAAATAATTTTAAGAATAAAATATATGAGAAAAAGTGTTGTGAAAGTAGTACTGTACTAATCCTATTTACCTTTGAAACGTCTCTTTATTTGGGTTGTTGGTGGAATTTACACTGCATCCCATTACAGAACATGATACCATAATGTTTTTTTTATATTCGTCTTATAAAACACAAAATGAATTTAAATAAAATCAATAAAATAACGAGAGATAATTTGTTGACAGGATACCGACGGAGACCAGATTGTTTCAAAATTGTTTTATGGCAATTATATTATAATCTCTTTCGCACACGTAGCTTTTTTCATTATGATCGGAATCTCATTCACACACTTACTTGGTCTACTACGGTAGGTAGTATAATAATGTCTATGGGTGGCACATGCTTATTGTATTACCTTTAGAACTGTGATTGAATCTGTGTTAACCTTGTTAGTAATCCTAAATCTGAATAAATAAAAAATAAAATAAATAAAAATAAAATACTGTTCAATAAAGTACATATTATATAGAAAGAAATCTGACATTAATAATACAATAAAATCTATAATTGAATGGCTTGAAATGAATAATTTGAATGTAAATCTTAATAAAACGAATTATGTACAATTTACAACAAAAGGACGTAAACAAATTGATATTATTGTAAATTATAAAGGACAACTTTTGACTAGAAGTGATGAAGTGACATTCCTAGGAATTTTATTAGATAAAGATGTAAATTTTGGTAAACATGTAAAAAAAGTTTGTGGTAAGGTAAATTTCTTTGTATATGTTCTCCGTAGACTGAGAAGGCTGGTATCACAGAAACTAGTGATTCAAAAAATTCAATTCAAAAATTTTTATTCAAAATAATATCATATAGATAGCTTTTTGACGTCATTTTTTGACTCTACCACCGCGTCGGAAGGTGTTCCGTTGAGAGAAGATGCGGCCAGAAACTCTACAACACACATCTTTTAAACAAAACAAAATGTACAAAGTACAATTAAAATACAATATTGCATTACATAGTGTAAAATTGTCAAGACCAGACATTTTGGTCATTCAAATAATCATCGAGTTTATAGTAACCTTTTTTACAGAGGACTTGTTTAACATGAGACTTAAACTTTTTGTCTGGTAAGTTTAGAATATCCTCTGGCGATGCCAGCCCACCACGGATACGTAGCATCCGTCCTCAGATACGGCCTTATAATTTGGGGAAATGGTCTAGACATTAAGAAAGCCTTCATAATCTTCATATCACAAAAAAAGTGTGTTAGAGCAATATGTGGTATTGGTCCTAAAGATACTTGTAAACCATATTTCAAGAGACTAAGAATTTTAACGCTTCCCTGCATTACATTTTTGAAATGATTTAATTTGTAATTCAGCATCCAGCATTTTTCAAAACAGCTGGAAACGTCCGCCATAGAAACCTGCGAAGACCTAATGACCTTGTTTTTGAAAACAGATCTAGAATTAAGTTATATAAAAAGCATTTTCTCAAACATGCTTGGAAATGTGAGCATTATTTTGACAACCTTCTTCGAGATAAATCGAAATTGCTGTACTGGCCAAATACATGCGCGCAGCGGCCGGCAATGTTTGTATGAAAATCCATATCTATCGTGTTTAGCAGCCAAGTAACATACATACATAGTAAACTCATATCTGTCGTGTAATTTAAAGATGGAACGATCTTTTTCTCCGAAACGTGGCGACCAAGGAGGTAACTCATCAAAGGTTTTATTTAAATTTCGTACTGGCTTGCAAATAGAAAGCTGTTTATTGCAAAAAAAACAAATTGTTGTTCGTTGTTCGTCATTGATTTTGAAAAGAGTTTTAATATTCGCGAATTATTTGAGAAAATTTACTGTATTAATTTCCGCGCATTATTTGAGAAAAGTACTATACAAGCCATGGCCACAACAAGGCATTGATGGACTTACGTATGTGTGCCTCGGTTTCGCCTCGGCCCACATTTATATACGTTCGTCCATCAATGCCTCTCTGTTGCTGGCCGCTGCAGTAATGTACAATTCCATTGTATGTGTATCAAGCTATTTAACAAAATACCAGATAGAATAAAAACTTTGCCAAATAAATTATTTTTAAAAGAATTGTACAAATGGTTTATTGACTGTAGTTTTTATGATTGAATGAATTTTTTGCATTATAATTAGATCTCACTGACATTATTAATTAAGTGAATATTTGCATGCCTTATAATTTAGCTAGATAGAAGAAACTTTGTACCTACCTGTTATTGTAACACCCTATTGTACCTACCTATACAATGCAAATAAACAATTTCAATTTCAAAGCAACCGACCATGCGTATAGTACTTGCTCAGCATACCTACGCATCGCGTTCGCGTCGCTAGATATTATTTACTAATTATTAAACAGCAGTTTAATTTCAAATTGCAGTTCTGGCCCTGTACCCGAACTTTCGATCTTGGTTATATGGCGACTGTTTCGGTCCGAACTTCATTGTAATAGAGTTGACATTGGAACGAAAACGTTCACGTAACTGCGAAGATCGAATGTCCGGGTAGAGGCCTTCTAACGCGATGCACAAATCGTGTCGTGTGAATACTCACTAATATCTGACAAACTTTGCAAAATAAGTAAATTATTCACTTCTAATACCATTTCCGTTTTTCCGTGTCGTGTGTCCTTTGTGGATCAGCAGTGAAGTCATTATTAAGAGTCTTTTCATGGTTCGGTGGCGCCTGATACAAAGCCAAAACAGCAAAGATGAAAATTTCATATTCTGACACCTGACACCTATGATAACTGACCAAGTTATCTTAAGTTTACATTTACCACGGAGTTTACTGTAGGCCTAAAACATGCCTAAAATGAGTTTTCACTGTACGTTACTACTGTAGATGCGGCGTAAATGTTGTATGAAAGAATTAGTTCTCAACGTAACCACTAGGAGCGCTGTACAAAATTCAATACAAAAACTGTAGTTTACAACAGTAGTTTTACTGTAGTTTACTGTTTGTAAACTCATGGTAGGCCTACAGGTCGTCGAGTGACGTCACTCGTTTTAACGAAAAACTACATTATTTTACTAACAAAATGAAAATGAAATTATAGATTTTTTAATAATGTCTGTTATCCAGAACTTAATCCTTTCATTTTAAAATCTCTAGAATAGAAAACAATATTGTTGAGACAATTATCTCAAAATGATTTTCGATTCAGCCGTCCAAAATAGACTTGTCATACCGAATTACGATTCAAAGTGCGGTCTGTGCTCTAACAGTCTTTTTAAATTACTTAATCGATTCACTTTGTATTTTCAAACGTACTTTCCTAGACTAGACATCGTTACGAATGACCTACAAAGTCTTGGCACAACCTCCTCCAATCAACTAGAGTAAGATTAAAGTTGTTAGTTTGAGAAACTATGTGAAAATACGACCAAAAGTTTCATGTCTAGCGTTTTTACAATCAAGTCTTATACAGGGTGTATAATAAAATGGGACAGCTGCTTAAAGGGGTGCTTCCGACCATCAAACTGAACAACTTTCTCTATGAGACCAATATCGAAATCGCAAAAAAAAAATCTGCTGTCCCATACATTTCAGTCGAGTTATGTTTGCAGTTTTGTATGGGAGAGCGGATTTTTTTTTCGTGATTTCGATATTGGTCCCATAGAGAAAGTTGTTCAGTTTGATGGTCTGAAGCACCCATTTGAGTAGCTGTCCCATTTTATTGTACACCCTGTATATGTTAAGTTATAGTGGAGTTCCTGAAGTTTTTACTTCGGAAGCCTTCGAAGCCGAAGCCGAAAAAATTTTTTTAGATGTACGTAATTTAAAATACTACAACCTTTACAGTTAAAAAATTTACGCTTTTTTTCGCATAGAAATCTTTGAGCCAGTGTAACTTTAAACTATATAACACAACGGAAATCTGACAAACCACAGACAAGGATATTAGTTTCTGGATCGTGTTAAAAAAAATCATTAAATTTATTTGGTTAGTATTCAAAATAGAATCAAACTTCGTTTGTATGGAGCGCGCTCATCAAGGTTTATTCATCAGCCAATCTCAATTAACATTGCCTCAATATAAAGACAATGTCATGTTCTTACATGAATTCGCAAGTTAGTATTTATTCTTAAAAAATTTATTTTTTGGGTTTCAACTTTTTACATGACTAAGAGCGTCAATTTTTAAGTTATAAAGGTTGTAGTATTTTAGATTACGGACGTTTAAAAAAACCATAAACATGGGAGTAGCTTTGACCGGTTCCGAAACAATAGACTTTTTAAAGCTACAGGTACTCGGTTATTAAGATGAGACAGGTGTACCTCAAAAATATACCTATTTTTATCAAACGGTGGAGAATTTCGATAAGAATGAAATGATTTTTAACCCCCGATGCAAAAAGAGGGGTGTTCAAAGTTTGACGCCAATGTCTGTGTGTCTGTCTGTCTGTCTGTGGCATCGTAGCTCTCGAACGGATAGACCGATTTCGATACGTTTTTTTTAAATAGAAACCTAATTTTTGCGGGAGTATTCTTAGCTTTGTTTCATGCAAATCGGTTGAATAGTTTTCATGTAACTTTAAAAATTATGAAATAACATTAAATTATTATTAGGTAAGTATCTAGGTAGGTTAGGTTTAGGTTATTATCTTTCCGTTATTGGGCAAACAGCCCCCCAATTTTTGCTCAATGAGTCCATGATTTGCGCTTCGATAGGCCTGTTATTTAATTTTCTATTTATTCATTTAATGAAATAACACCTTTGTAACATTGTGATGTTATATAGGTTTTACATTCCAGTTGTAGAGTATATGGTTAGAGAGAGGACCATTATGTAAGTATCAATAATATCATCGAAGTATTCATTTACTTATTATATTGTAAGTTAATAGGATTTGATAAGCAAGAACTATTTGAATTTTTTTAGATTTTTTGTTATCTCGTTTTTCGTCTTTTGAAAGCAATCTGATTTTTTATACAAAGGAATATAAGAATTCTGTGCAATTACCAATACCATTTATTCATAGACTGTACCCAACCCTTTCCAACGAAAATCCATAAACCGGCCCATTAACACGAGTAAATAAAGATTCCTCTTAAGTGAATGACGTCATGACCATCAAATCTGAAAGGTGGGCCACAATCCACTATTTACCCAGCCTTACCCAATATTGGGCCACAATTCAGCTCCGGCGGCGTACTAACAGCCCAGTAAACCGTAATCACAGGTACCAGGGGCCCATAAAAACTAATACGTACATAGATTGGCTGTTTAGTGCCGGCCATTTAGTAACGAGGGGAATTATATGAAAAGCGCTGGGAGGTTGCTAAGGAATATTGACTCTTAAAGGAGCTTGTAGCCTATTTTTGTTATTATACGATGGCTATAATCTAAAATGCTATGTGTTTCCCGGCTGTGGACCAAAGCTATCTTCCCGTGTATCCTTAGACAATTTGTATCGTATGCTCTAGAACGGTACGATTCGAAGTGTCTAGGATTGCAGGGTTCTTTCCAGGTATTTTTGTCTACTAAAAGATAGCCAACTAATACCATAACGATCCGTCATTTATCGAAATTTAGCCAACCACACTCCTTTATAATCAATTAATCAGGATCAACAAAGGCAATATGTTACGTCATTCTATCATGAAACCTAAATTGATCCATTGCACGTTGGTGTACGTAATCCTAATATTATAAATGTGAATGTAAGTTTGTTTGTTAGGCTTTCACGCGAAAACTACTGAACCGATCCTCATAAAACTTTGCACACATATTCTTGAAGGTATTAGAAGTAACATAGGATACTTGGGGTTTTCCAAACTCCACGCGGACGAAGTCGCGGGCAAAAGCTAGTAAACTAATAAACTATTACATCCATAAACATACTTTATTATGTTTATGAATCTATCTCTATATATAACATCACGCCTCTTGCCGAGTGGGTCAGGCAGAGTCTAAGTCGCGTATCTTTAGTACGATCGTTGCTGTATCTCTTTCGCCTTATTTACAACCTTACATTATTAACTTGTCATACGTTTTGAGTACTCCGCACATCACCTTTCTGTAAGACGTAATCAGCAATTAGAGCTGAACGCCATAGTAATGTCAAGATTATTTATTTCCCAAAAATTAAGTAAAATCAAAACGTATAAGTACACACGGCGACACATTAAGCCACGCAGTTGCACAACCAAAATAAGCTGGCCGCGCATAGGCAGAGTGCTAGGACGATTTCGTCCTAGGCAGAGTGTAATAAGGTCGCGGGGCCAGCTTATGCTTATGGAGGTGCTACTTGGGAATGTTCCTCGATTGAAAAGGGAAGTACTTCCGCTAGGCTAGGTGTGATGCCTGGGGACCAGCCGTGGTCCGACAGTTCTTAGTTAAAATTCATTGTCAGCGCCATCTAGTAATTAGCAGTAGAACTAGGTAAGAAAAGTGGTAGAAGATTCGACCACTGTGCCCCAAAGACTTAAACTAAGAGTCTTCCCATGGAACTGAACAACTTTTACTATGGCAGCAAAGCGATCGGAGCAAAAAAAAATCTGCTGTTGCATACATTTCAGTCGCGAACCCGCGCGTCGACATTGCAGTTTAGTATGGAGCAGCAGATTTTTATTTGCTCCGATCGATTTGCTCCCATAGTAAAAGTTGTTCAGTTTGATGGGTAGACTCTTAGTTTTACCCGGCGGGAGTCTGGTGAAAAATGTTACACTGAGGGTGTGGTAGGGTATAGGATACCCATATTTAAAAATGACTGTTAATATGTTATATTTTAATTAATCACGATAAGTAAAGATGTTTTTATACAGAAACGAATACCTATTAATCCATTTCAAAATAAAAACTGTTCATAACGAAAGAGTTTTGAATTAGTAAATTTATGAAACTCTAATCAGTAAATTTACAAAACACAACATAGGCTTTTTCAAAATGGCCATAAAAATTACGAAAAAAATGTTATTCTATAAAAAAACTTTAAATATTTAAAAAGCACACTACAGTGAATCATATTGACTAAAAAAAACTTCCGATTTTATTCTAGAACATCTTAGGAAATTATGTTACATTCAGTTCAGTTTACGCAAAAAATATAATAGCATGTTCTATTATGAAATAAAAAAGACAGGAAGACTAAAAACACATGTGCTGGATGTGGAAAGTCATACTGTCATAATAATCTCTGAAATTGGCATTTATTTCACCTCCCTTGACTTCCCTATGATCACTTACCCCCCCTTTTCTGCCTCAGATCGCAGTACATGCTCAATACAGTATGCTTGAGTGACACGGTTGAAGATTCATCTAAGGTCTATGTTTTCGCCTTTCTGACTTTGCATATCCATTTCTGATCGTCAACTACGATATAAACTAAAAATAAAGAAAAAAGAACAAAACTATGCATATATATTTTTTGCACAAATCCTATACGCCAGCTGTGTGGCCGGGTATAAGATGCCCGAACGATAATCCGCGAGTTTCCAACTAGTCAAATTAACAACTCTTTATCAAACGTCAAAACGCGTGCTTTGTATGAAATATTGTACTAAAATTTGGAGAGTGACGTCATTGTTTTTCGTCGTCGTTTTGATACTTTTTATAGTTTATCCAGTTATTAAAAATAGTATTCAAGCAACAGAATTACTGAAAATATGAGTTTAACGTTATTTTCAAACGGTTTATTTACTGAGCAGTTAAAACTAAAATATATTGTATGTAGTCAACTCCCCAATTAAACGTGTATTACTCAAGTGCTGGTTAACTTATTACTGCAAACAAGTCGCTATCCCCTCTAGTAACTCTTTAACTCCAGCTACCGAAAGCCACAAATAATTAGGGTGATAATTTTGTGAAATGCTGTCACTTAAATAACTAGGTGGGTATGACATACCCAGCCAGACTCCCGCCGGGTTAAAAGGATGCTAACTATTTCTCTTGCTATTATTTCTCTTGCGCGATGTATGTCTCGCATTCGATTGTGAACCTTATGTGTAGTAGGTTACGAGTTACGTATTTAGGATGATCATTGTCTTTGTATGGAGCATATTTCCGAGAGCGACGGTATCGCCATCTGTTGGCTTCATTGCTATAACTTGTGGGTATTGACATCTTTGGCAAGTCCCCACAGCTTGTTTTGCGTAGCTTTATGTGTCGCCGTGTGTACACTTCAGTGTAAAACGTTTTTACGTTTAAACGTTTTCGTTTCTTTTATGGATATTGCATTTTCATAATTTTATTGCTTCACGATCCTCTTAAAATAGAATGCAAATTAAATTAGCTCATAAATGGAAGATAGAGAAAGCTCTCTAATATAAGTTAGAATAGCTCCATTTTCTTTTTATCTTTTATATTACAATTTTTAGTCTCCCGATAGGGACATACGAGTAGCTTCGCCGGGAAAGTGCTAAGACGAGGCACTAACGTATGATGATAATGTTTGTAGATAGGCACACATATAGCTAGTCATTTTTCTAAGAGATCATAAAGAGGGTTTATTACCATTAGTTTTTATTATGCATATATTAAGCATGCACTGCTAGGCAACTTTAAGTTAAGAAAGATGTCTGCTGAGGAGCTTTAAAATACCCTGAAAGCAAGTTCACTTCTAATTTGCCTCCACCAATACACATTAGCCAATGGTCGCGTATAACCCTCTACCTCGTGACCACAGACTTTGGTATTCAAATTCTCAAAGTCTGTGGTCGTGACAGACCAGCTGTGCACTGCCCTGCTCTGCCACATAAAGCTACAACTTGGCTCTCTATTGTATTGATACCTTAAAGTTATTATACCTGTCCGAATGGAGTAACTGACATGAGTTGTCAAATGAAACCGTTTTTTGTGCATTTGTCGGCACTTATCGGCACCCTAAAACTTCGAGTTCTGTGTATAATTGTGAATCTAACGTGTAATCGTAGGTAATTTAATGAAATAGTGTTAGTATATTTCACAAAATAATCTACGACTTCACTTTAGATTCACTAATTATTCACAGAGCACGAATATTTACCCAGTCGATTGTGCTGACAAGTTCCCAAAAACGGTTCTATTGCCTCGCATCACGTATCTCTTTCTATTATACAGTGGCGCCGATAGGTACATCTCGCTCTCTCAGCTGTCAGTTCCTCTATATGATACCTTTATGATTGATACAGAGACTGAGTTCAGTGCCGTTTAAAAACTATTCTCAAGAACAATTTTTACCGTTCTCATTACCGATTGTTATTCTATTTTCTAGTTCTGACACATTTAGTCAGAAGTTAGAATAATAATGTTACGAGCTACGGGTTCCGGGATTGGAGTGAAACGCTAAGTCTAATTTTACAGAGTTTATTTGGGATACACTTACAAACGGTCCACCTCGCAGAGGTTCCCCTAAACGGTTCACTTCACCGGGTCCTCCTCGCAGGGATTCCCCGTGCACCACTTACTGTCACTGTTCACAGTCCACCACGTCACTACTGTGACGACACGACACGCGTCACGGCTATGACGTCACGACATACGACACTATGACGTCAAGACGTACGACACTATGACGTCACGTACTACACTGACACTATGACGTCACGTACTACACCGACACTATGACGTCACGCACTACACTGACACTAGTCTACTCACTGTTCCACTCTTAGCACTTTTCTCTTCACTAGTACTTTTCCACTTTTACTTTTCTCCCTTTTGTTTCGCACTATTCACTGTTTAACCAAGGACTGCCGCCAGTCGAAATTCGCCGCCTTTTTATATCCCGCAGAACATTCCGGAATACCCTTTTTTCGATCTTCTTTTCTTTACTCGATTGTTTTCCTCCAGATAGTTCTAACCCCGCGTTCCTTTTTCGAAACCGATCGAAGACACGCCCACTTTTCTGGTTCTTTTCAAATATTCGTAATTTCGCCTCCTTTCTCGAAGTTCCTAGACACGTTCACCTTTTTGTCCCTTTTTAAATATTCCTCCTCTCTCTTCCTTCTAGAACATTTCTAAAAACACAAAAATCTAGAAATATTTTTGGCGCGGATCGGATTCGAACCGTCACCCCTTAGCATGGGAGGCGGAACCTTAGACCGTAGGACCACGGCGATTGTTAATGAGCCGGCCGAATTTTCGAATGCCTTCTTTACGTTTGACGTTAGACAGCGGCCGTAACACTGCCCCTCCCTTAGTTCTGCTCGTCCCGAGCATCATTACTGCTGAAATATCGAGCCAACCGGTCAACGTGCACTAACTTCAACGGGCTCTCTGGCGGACGCCGGAATCGGTATTGGCCGACGTTCATCCTGGTCACTACCTCATATGGCCTTTTCCAACTTGATTGTAACTTCGGACGCTTCTCCTTCTTACGAGCAAACGGAATGCGCCTAAGCTGCTGATTGACTGGCGCTACGTCTCCTGTATTGTTCGCATGCTTCACCAGGTCTATTTTACCAATATGTGCGCCGTTCTTAGAGAGCGAGTTCTTCGCTATCACAGCCTGTGGCTTTGCCAGGTCCTTGCTGGAGTCTTCTACAACTTTCGATACGACATCCCCCTCAGCCTTCTGCTTCCTAGGAGGATTATCTCCACAGTGATCAACAATCTCCCCCTTCCCAATCGTCAGGTCCATATCTCCAACGTTAGGTATCAGGACCGGAGCAGAAGAAACTGGGCCAACAACTTTCCTCACCGGAATCCAACAAGTCCCAGCTTCAACCTTTTCCATCACAGCACAGCTCCCATCGTTACTCTTGGGCAAAACAACAGGTACCAAGTTCTGTGATCCAGGCTCGAGAACCATTCTTCTCACATGGTAGACCTTTTCCGATGATCCACCTTTCATCGGAACCTCCTCTGTATCCAACATGCTAACGAGAGTCTGCAACAGTGGTCCTCCTCTGTACAACGTAGCACTCCGTTCTTCATGTCTATGTTGCACTGGTGGTTTTGTAAGAAATCCAAGCCAATGATGCAATCGTCCACTATCTCAGCTACAATTACCTCATGTTTGAAAAGAGTCTCACCGATCGTAATCGAAACTCCCAACTCCCCCTTAACTGGTATGCGCTGGCCGGTCGCAGTCGTTAACTGTAGTTTGGTTCGCTGCAGAAGTCGTTTCTCCTGATAACTTTCCATTTCGCTTATCAGTCGAGCATTGACCACCGTCCTCGAAGCTCCGGTATCCACAGCTAGTTGACAGATTCTACCATTGACCTCTCCTTCAACTAGCAGACTATCTCCATCCGATATTTGCCTGACTCTAATGATTGGGTTTGCAACATAGCCGGCCAACGTCCTCCAGTTCTCCTGCTGCTCATCAGTCGAGACCCCTATGTCCCGACGACCTGTACGCTTCGGGCAGGAACTGCGAATATGCCCCCGTTCACCACACTCGTAGCACACATAACGACGGCCTGTGCGCCCCGGGCAGGAGCTGCGAATATGCCCTCGTTCACCACACTTGTAGCACACACAACGGCGGCCTGATCGGTTCGGACAGGAGCTACGAATATGCCCTTGTTCACCACACTTGTAGCATAAATAATTGTCACTCCGATTTCTCGGCGCTGACGCTCCAGTCACCACAATCTCCCTGCGTCGACCGGAACGAGGATCCTGACGTACAGCTTCCACTTCCAATGCATGAGCAACAGCGTCCCTGAGTGTAACATGGTGCCCAAGTCGCACTGCAGCTCGCACCTCCGGGTCCCGTATCCCATCCGTAAAGGTCTGCAGGAGCATGTTATCGATGACTGCCGGTGACGACTGAAAAGCCTTCCGCACGAGCTTCTCCACTTCCACGGACCACTGTTGCAGACTCTCGTTAGCATGTTGGTTACGTTCCTTCAACCGCGCCCGATACACGTGTTCCATATGTCCATCGCCGAATCTAGCCTCTAGAGCTCCAAAAAGATTGTCGAACGACAGGTTTCCTCCAGCACCCACGGCCTCTAGTACTGTAAGAGCCTGTCCCTGGAGTGCTAATATCAACGCAGGCTCCGCCTCCTCCTTGCCCCAGCCATTAACTTTCATCGCTGTCAAAAACTGTAGCTTGAAGGTGGGCCATGACGTCAGTCCATCGTAAACCGGAGTCTTGACACCTTTCGGTTGAATGGGTGAGTCAAAAACAGCAGCGACACGACTATGAGATCTGCTCTGCTCAACCTCTCGCCGGATCTTGGCGAACTCACCCTCTACACGATCCAGCCTCCCTCCGAACTCACCCTTTACATGATCTAACCTCCCTTCGAGCTCTCCCTTCACACGATCCAACCTCCCTTCTACGGCTTCGACTCTCTCTACCGCCTGTTGCAAGCCTTTCGTGATATCTTTATGAAGCGCCTCCTGCATTGTGCGCATTTGGTCTTCCTGCCGGCGTGCCTGTTCTTCCTGGCGTAGAACCTGTTCCTTCATCATGCGAGCCTGTTCCTCCTGGCGGCGAGCTTGCTCTTCTTTCATTGCGCGCAGTTCGTGAACCTGTTCCTCCATCATACGCTGAATTTGACAGAGGAAATTTCCTGGGTTCTGCTCCGGAGTGCGCTGCACTTCACCCCCCTCAGGTCTTCTCTCTGGGGTTCGCTGCACCTCAGTTACAGGGGCCGCACCTTCCTGCCGCGCTTCCAACATAGCCCGGGTGGTGACTCCCTTTAACTCTTTTGGCACCAGCGGCGTCTTACTCCAATCCCACTTCTGACACCAAATGTTACGAGCTACGGGTTCCGGGATTGGAGTGAAACGCTAAGTCCAATTTTACAGAGTTTATTTGGGATACACTTACAAACGGTCCACCTCGCAGAGGTTCCCCTAAACGGTTCACTTCACCGGGTCCTCCTCGCAGGGATTCCCCGTGCACCACTTACTGTCACTGTTCACAGTCCACCACGTCACTACTGTGACGACACGACACGCGTCACGGCTATGACGTCGCGACGTACGACACTATGACGTCAAGACGTACGACACTATGACGTCACGCACTACACTGACACATGACGTCACGTACTACACCGACACTATGACGTCACGCACTACACTGACACTAGTCTACTCACTGTTCCACTCTTAGCACTTTTCTCTTCACTAGTACTTTTCCACTTTTACTTTTCTCCCTTTTGTTTCGCACTGTTCACTGTTTAACCAACAAAGTGTTAACCAAGGACTGCCGCCAGTCGAAATTCGCCGCCTTTTTATATCCCGCAGAACATTCCGGAATACCCTTTTTTCGATCTTCTTTTCTTTACTCGATTGTTTTCCTCCAGATAGTTCTAACCCCGCGTTCCTTTTTCGAAACCGATCGAAGACACGCCCACTTTTCTGGTTCTTTTCAAATATTCGTAATTTCGCCTCCTTTCTCGAAGTTCCTAGACACGTTCACCTTTTTGTCCCTTTTTAAATATTCCTCCTCTCTCTTCCTTCTAGAACATTTCTAAAAACACAAAAATCTAGAAATATTTTTGGCGCGGATCGGATTCGAACCGTCACCCCTTAGCATGGGAGGCGGAACCTTAGACCGTAGGACCACGGCGATTGTTAATGAGCCGGCCGAATTTTCGAATGCCTTCTTTACGTTTGACGTTAGACAGCGGCCGTAACAATAATGTGATAAATATTTTTTTAAGCAAGGCCCCCTGCAAGTTGAGAAAAGGGAGCGGTAACAATTTCCATCGAGATTCGGTTTTTAACGGCACTGGACCTTCTCATTACCAATCAAAATAGCTTTCTGGAACTCAACATGTTTCTTCTTTTCATACAAAGTCTGAAACTCTGTTTTATAATCAAATTAAAGATTGAAAAATTAAGTCTCGGGTGGGGCGTGAACCCGCACTCTACCAAACCGAGGAATTGCGTTATCGAATTTCGCCACCGAGCCCACTAACCAGATAAAAATCTCACTATTCTGAATTTTTGTTCCTTAGTTGTTTTTAGTCCAAACAAAAGAGGTATCTTACAATAAGATTAACTACAGCTCCCGTGCGGGTCATACCTATTCAAAAATTAAAAAGAAACGTCTCAAAAAGTAGAAAAGCGAAAAAATAAAGCGCACATTGTTCTCTGTCTGAGCTGCCACTTTTCATTTCCTTTTCAAAAATAAAACGGTTTCGTTTGGTTCGGTACCTGCGTCTAGTAAAGATGGAGGTTCAACAAAAACAAACGTTCCACAAAATAAAACGGTTCTACAGGGTGTAACAAAACACCCTAGTAATACTTAAGGGGATGGTTTAGAACATCAAACTGAACAACTTTCAGTATGGAGCCAACATCGAGAAAAAATAAAAAAAGTCTGCTGTCCCATACAAAACTGCAGTACCGACTCGACTAAAATGTATGGGGCAGCAGATTTTTTTTATTTTTTCTCGATGTTTTGGCTCCATAGTGAAAAATGTTCAGTTTGATGGTCTGAAGCACCCCCTTAAGTATTACTAGGGTGTAGGGTGGGTTTTTACACCCTGTATACAATACGAAGTTGTCAGAACCAAATTTGTTGCGTACTGAAAAGTACTAAAATAAAACCGGTGAAGTGCGAGGCGGTCTACTCGCGCACCGAGGGTTCCGTACCACACAACATAATTAACTTACAAAAAAGTTTTGTCTTCTCCAGGATCTTTAGCGCGACACTTATTTTAGACGATTTTTATTATTTGTTGTTATACCGTAGAGTGTGCTCTATAATCACACCAAGTTTGACGGTTGTATTTATTTACCGTTTTTACGATAGATAATAGATAGCGAAAAGAAAAAACGTTGATTAATACTAGTTTCTTGTTTGAGGACCTCCCTTAATTTTTAAGTTCTTGTCATTTTTATTATTGGTTAGCAAATCTGTCATAATTACGGACATTCTTTGAAAATTTCGACTGTTTAGCTATTACGGTACAAAAATTACAGCCCTAAATAGATAGGACAGACAGACAGACAGACGGACGGACAGACGGACAACGTAGGCTTATGAATAGAATTAAGAAAAAGCATACAATTTTATAGCGCTGATTTTAAACACCCAGGAGCATCATAGCAGTTTAAAATGCCTTTTCTTGGCCTTTTCTTATAAACAAGATGAAAATGTTCGGCGATATAAATTTGGGCGTTTAAACGCTCTAAATTTTCACCCTGTAGTGTTTTACAAATCTTACCTTACTTACCTACAAAAATAAAGTTCATATAAACTCCGAGCCGCTCTCATAATAGCTTTTGTGTACTGTATATCTGCTATCCAGTGCTTAAATGCAGTACCCATTACTCTTCCAGTACAAAAGAAAATTAAATTCCTTTGTACAGTCAGCAGCATGCACGACACCTGAAATATGAGTCCAGACCAGAATCCTTCACAAACAAATGCAACAGAAAGCAACATAATAAAAGAAGATTTCGTCTGCAGTTTTCTACTTTTGTTCTCTTTGCAACTGTCTTATATCTCTATTTATGAAACTGGAAAGATAAAAGCTTAAATGAATAAAGTGGGTACGTATGTTTGATACATGAGAACTCATCAAAGGCAATGCGAACAATGGAGTCGAAGCGGTAGCCTGGACCGAAATAGGTCAGAACAGTTTTTTTATTATTTCATACTTCCTAATTCATACACGTATAATGCATAAATTCCTTTGAGTTTGAATTGTTTCAATTGTGTGACTTTCAAAAATAGCACACCACAATATCATGTGTCGAACGGATGAAAGAACTTTGGCGAATTTGGACCCAGCCATTTTTACGAAAAAGCCCTTCAGGACGGCGGTCATAATTATTATAAACAGAAAAAATTAAGGCATTTTTAAAAAAAACTGTCATCTCTAGAAGTCCGGGTTCAAAAGTAGAAATTACTAGTAAAATAGACAAATCATCCAAAAAGCAGTAGCAAAACGCAACCATAACAGCTATTTTCATCTAATATTATCACTGAGGTAGTTTTTGGACGTTACGGAACGTATTTGGCTTTATTGAACTGATAGTTTGTGTGATTTCGTTTGATATCATAATATCGTACGGTTATCGTGAATTTTCATTAAAACAAACACAATGAATGCGTAGAAGATTAAGTGGGCTACCTAATAAGAAAGATTATGAGTTTCACACACTTGATACAAAAGGTATCATAAGGAGAAATACCTTTCCCCCAACTTCTACAGATTACAAACAATTTCCTTTTTTGTTAGTTTTGTTTCACTCTACACGTATTACTAAGTTTCATTCATGTATGGGACCTATATGTCTGGGTCTCACATTATATGGCCTTCCGCCAAACTTCTTTCCGAGGAGATGTTCTGTCAATCAATGTTCCTCACTCTACATAGGTAAAAAAGATTACTTGAAATAAGAAAATTACATTTTCTTCGATATATATGAGAGCGCATATTCTTGGTTCAATGCAATTTACTTTCACGCAAGCTTGCTGAAAGTCTTGCTGAAAGCAAATTGCATTGAACCAAGAATATGGCGCTCTCATATACAGGGTGTAACAAAACATCCTAGTAATACTTAAGGGTATGCTTCAGACCATCAAACTGAACAACTTTCACTATGGAGCCAACATCTAAATCGCGATAAAAAAATCCGATCTTTCATACAAAACTGCAGTACCGTGTCGACTCAAATGTATGGGACGGCAATTTTTTATTTTTCTCGACGTTGGCTCCATAGTTAAAGTTGTTCAGATTGATGGTCTGAAGCACCCCCTTAAGTATTACTAGTGTTTTGTTACACCCTGTATATCGAAGAAAAAGTAATTTTCTTATTTCAAGAAATCTTTTTTACCCGTGTAGAGAACAATGTTTCTGAAAGCCAGAAAAGGGTAAAGAGACAGTCAGCTCTAAAACTACACCTACAACTACACAAACCAGTCATTTTGTAAACAGATATTCCATCTTTGCATTTGCAAATCAAATGCAATGTAAATGTCTCGTGCCATCAGCCTCGTCGTACGATGTCACTGCATCTCGTAATGGGATGCATCATGCATCGTGTATCACGTATGGCATAACGAATCACAACGTTGCGTTGTTTGAGCACACCGGCAGACGTGTTTTGTGTTCCTATGCGATCTGTACACATGTTTTAAAGACGAATACAGTTTATGATTCCATCATAGCTAGGTATAGCAAGTTCCTTTTAGCATTCCTTCCGAAGTACAGGATTGAATAACGTGTCAAGTGAAGGATTAATAGTTTTGATAAGATGGCTTAGGACGGCATCGAATAGTGCACGAAAACGTCTTACCAAATGGACTATAGTTCCCCAAGTCGTCTAGTGTCAAAATTTCTAAACAACGACACTTAGGAGTCACGTTGCAGGTACTGACCCGAGCACTTGTCTCGCCTGGTTTTCGCACGTCGCGTTTTTGCCTGCCACGAGGCTTTGCAATCCTCAATCTCTTCTTGTTCTTGACCAAAAACAATACCTGAGATTGGGATAGATTCTCCCATAACATAAACTACTTGACATTGGCGGAAATGCAGCGCTAACGCACCAGCAAATAAATAAAAAAACTACACTTTATACAAATTCTTTTAAATACCTCGCACCGCGGACCACAATGCGGAGAGTAGGACCTAATGAACACATCAGCTAGCGAGCGCGAAAGAGGTGACACGATACTGGAAATGGACGATCTGAGAGAGTCATGATGATGCCACAAGAAAAGAAGATCGATAGATAAGATACCTATAGGTTTTCGCTCACAAAGACACTGCAAAAGTTACCATAGCCCTTTGTCCAAAGTAAAGACTCGTAAGCGGCCGGCAGTTTGGCAACTTTTTATCGTGCGGGTTTTCGTAACATTTTCTGAAGTTCCGTAATTACATTAGTACCTACTACATTCATCATCATCATCAGCCTGCATCACTGCAGGGCACTGGTCTACCCTCAAGGGTAGTGCCCAATGCGGATTTGGTAGACTTTACATATGCATCAGAATTCTCTTCAGCGTATGCAGGTTTCCATACGATGTTAACATCGTTACAGGTTAACCTGCACCGTATCAGACGCGATAGGTAGGTACATTAGTACATCCCCATTCAGTAATCAAATCCTTTACGGGGTGGTCGGAAACTTTGCTACAACTACCAGCTGTCTTACTTGCATACCAGCTGCATTTGTAGCAAAGCTCAACTTTACTAGTTTAATAAAACATTAAAAACCTACAAAAATAACGTACCTACCTACATTGCGCTTGCGCCTTTGTCCGTCGCTGTCTACCTACCACATAACTAAGATATTAATAGTGTTAGATGTTATTGTTTAGTAAGTATTTTAGAACGAACATTGTATAACTATTGATTTTTTCCTATTATCTTAAAACTGTTCTCATGTAAGTGACTGTATTTTTTTAATGAGAATAAAATTCTTTAAACCTAATCAAAATTCTTCAATTACGTCCGGTTTTGCCTAAAAAGATTTTCCTCGATTTTCCTCGACGAGCCTTTTTAAAAAGAAATAATCTACTGGAAAAAGGAGTAACTTTTTTGTAATCTCGAAAGACTTTTATACCAGCTTTAATAAAAATAAAAAAATTACTTTCACCACCCGAGTATCTTTCTAAAGAATAAAGAGCGAGGCTTCGCGAAGTTCATCAAAACCTTCATCAAAACCTCATAACTCTGCGTGTAATAAAAACCCTGTTTCCGAGTTCACTGCAGTTCATTCCACATGACGTGAAGTCTCTAACAAACTTCTTATGAACAACTTTTTAAGGATTAATATAACTTGATTCGTTGGACTTTCTATGTAAAATTTAGACTTAACTTCGTGTAGAGTTAAGTACCTACTAGGCCTATACTTGCTTATCTGCCCACACGGTATGTGGGCAGAAATAAAATGCGATGTGGTTTCCTAATAAATATATGTACATACTGATGACAGAAGGGGAAAAATGTTTCGTTGTTTAGCGTATAGGTAATCGCATTGCTGAGCAAAGATCATCTCCATTTTCAACTACCTTCCCAGCTCTGGCCTTAATTGGAAGCATCATCGCCAAAATAATCAATTATTCGCATCCGCATCTATTGCGCATCTATATTATCTTATGCTTGAGCATAAGATCAAGTAGATAGTTCGTTAAAGTATACACAAAACAAGCAGTCAGCATGATTGCTCCGTCAATCAACATACATACATATTATACATTAAATATTTTGTTTTTGTAGCGATTTAACTTTCGTTTCAAAATGTAGATATCTAGCATATTTCTGTTTTGAATTCGCACAATCAGGGCAACCACAGCGTACACACGGCGACACATCAAGCTGTACAAAACCAACATAAGGTAGCCACGCGACGTTAATACGCTAATGGACCGTTTATACGATGATAATTTCTAGGCGCCAATTCTGTGGCGCCTAAAATTAGCACCGTGTAAACACTTTATGGCACGACAATTTTAAGGCACGGCGTAAAATTGTCGTGCCTTAAAGTGTTTACACGGTGCTAATTTTAGGCGCCGCAGAATTGGCGCCTAGAAATTGTCATCGTATAAACGATCCATAATCGACCTACGCGCGGCCAGCTTATTTTGGTTTTGTATAGCTTGATGTGTCGCCGTGTGTAAATAACCAAGGAACCGCCCCGCCAAGGAAAATGTGGTTATCTGTATAGCTTATGCCTTTAACCTTGTATTCTGTCATCTCAACTTTGCAGAATAATGCTATATTATACTATTGCCACTCATTAGTTTCTATGTAGCCATTTATGTAACCAGGCAACAGAAATTGTTTCATAACACTAAACTTCTCGATAAGTGGAAATTCGCGTGAGTATCGTGAAGTGGATAAATGTGAAATTACTCGGAATTCTATAGCTTTGGGTAAATATTATTTCCAAATAGGTATTTTTATCGTTTCTATGTATTTACATAGGAATGGACTTTGGAAAGAGCACGTCGTTTCTTTTCATGAAGTTTCTAATTCAGTGTTTTTGTTGATGATAGGTAAACTATCACCAATAATTGACACGCCATCTAAAAGCACTCAAAATACAGGGTTTAAGTGACAGCCTAACAAATACTGAAACCGTGAACGCAGACCATCAAGCTGAACAAGTTTCACTATGGAGCCTACCTCAGGAAACGCGAAACTGCTGTACCTACCTACCCGACTAAAATGTATGGGACAGCTGATTTTTTTCACGTTTCCAAAGTTGATCAGTTTGATGGTCTGAGTTCACCGTTTCAGTATTATATTATGCTAGAGTCTAGCATGTTTATACAGAAGCATGCATGTTTAATAGCTGACGAAGTATGAATGGGTGATTTGGGGATACCAACATTTATCAAATCAAGTCACCTTAAATCACCTGGAATTTAAACCTGAAAGACCTTTGACGACCCGGTTGGTGTAATGGTTACCACGCCGGACTGCCAAACTAGGGTCCTGGGTTCGAATCCCGGTTCGGTCAGTAGTGCTTTCTTGGGATCATTACAATGTATGTGCCTGTGAGCGTTATTTATTTATTCATCAAAAATTAAATTAGCAGAAAATTGTAATCCGCAACGTAGGCTTCGTCATACCAGAATCACATTAAATTTTTATGCGTTGCAAACTTCCTCAAAACATAACTAACTAAAAATAGAATTGAAAACAAGCAAGATTACTTCCCACTTCTGTTACAATTTAGCGATCGTCAAATAAAGTCACCAAAAAGTTCACATATGAAACTAACCATTCCCTTTTTTCCCAGGGAATCATACCCGCTGACCCCACTGCCGGACGAAGTAGGCGGCGTGATCACAGAAGGCCCACAGCTGCTCCTGGCCACCTGGACGCCGAAAGGCCACGGGCTCATCACCGTCCAGGACTACGACATATACTACCGGCCGGCTCCGAGGTCATCCACCGGGTATCGGGTCACAGAGACCGGTGTTCCGGGGACTATACACAATGGGGTGCCGGATTGGTTGTATGAAGGTTAGTGTACATTTCATTTTGTTTATATTTTTATACCAAAAGAAATCATCTACGTTCCGTACGGTACGGATATCGACGTTCGAGGCTGTATAAGCCAATTCTGGAGCAATAAGACTTGCAAGATTTGCGGCACTTATAATGCTGTGTCAGTTGGTGCAGAAGCTACTGGTACTTTAGGTGTCTTGCGAGCCAAAAGTCCAAAAGATACAGGAACCAAAAGAAATAAGCTACAATGTGTTTAAGAGCTAGAATGATCCACCCTATCGCTACTCCTAGATGTACGAATAAGAACTTTTAGCCAACTACTGCTGGATACTGCAGGCACCCAGTCACCCTATAAGGATGTCCCAACCCGTTAACTTTGCAAAATGAAATGAGAATGAAATAGAATGCTGGATTGTAGTAAACATCACTTGAAATCAGAAATCAGAAATCATTTATTGTCACAAACTGGTATACATGTAGGAGGTGGTTGAAGCTCTGAGATGTCAGGATGATCCGACACGTCAAGTGGTTAAGTAGGTATCCACTTTCAAGGACAAACAAATTAGTAATACGATTTTATCATTAGAGTTACCAATACCAAACCCTTCCGAACCCTTAGATGAAAGTAAAATTAATACCCAAACCCCCCAAATAACACTAAACAAAACAAAAGAAACCGCTAAAAATAATGTTAAGCTTGAAACAAGGAGTGGTACAAGACGTTTTAATTTCGCAAGTAGAAGGCGAGAGGAATGATCATTCTATTCTGTTAAGGCGTGTCCTTAATGGAGGAACTCAACCTGGGGTTTCATCTATTAAGATGAAACGGCGGCCATTAGGCCGCACCCTTAGCCCGGTTCATTTGGGGTACGGTACGGACGCAGCCAGATTTTTAATATTATTTCAGCTTATATTTAGTGAGGAACGCTGAAGGAGATTAAGCTGGTTTTCCTTATGCTATTTTGGAAACATTTTAATTTATTAATTTCTTTTAGAAACTTAAGTAAAAAAGCAATCTCGTTAAGGAAAATTTACATAATATTAAAATGTTGCTGCATTAAGTATATTACAGTTATTATTATAAATATTAATTACTTAATTGATTGATTTAAAAGCTCACTTTTTTCTTTTCTTTTATGTTGCCACCCATATGAAGACAATTGCTTGTTATTTACTCATGTACAGTCGAAGAGCACGTCAAGCTTGACACTTTGGACTTTGTACCGTTCTTATTTAGTGCGCCATAAGTGTTACAATCGAACTGCAAGTGTAAAGCTTGATGTGCTCTTGACTGTACTTTTATTTACAATAAATATAATACAGGAATAATCAAGAATTAAACATTTTAACGGGTTCTTACCGCTTTTTGATAACCGTGTAACTCGCTAAAACTGCATTACAGGAATATTATTAACATTACTAATAATTATTATATTTAATTTTTTTGAAGTTACGGTATTGAACGTTACTTTTATTTATAAATAACATTTGGTTGAGTCGACCGATTGCAATAAAACAAAGCTTAAATATTAATCCATATTAGCCCTGTTTTTAAGTGATGCGTGCAAAAACATTCAGACACAAATTCTACAAATAGACTAACTTATTCCATTCCATATTCTAAATCCCCAACAATTTTTTTTTTTGCAAATATCTCAAATGTACATCCGCGCCCAATGTAAAATTTTATTATTATGTATTAGATAAGACATACATTAATTAATAACAATGTTAAGAATCAGTACAATATTTCAGTAGAATCAGTAGAATATTTATGTTATGTTATGTTACAATCTCTTAATAAGCTCGCTTTATAGTACCTAATTTTTATATTTTAAAACCCAGTTTTTTATATATTTTAAATTATAAGATTGCTTGATCTGCTACTTATTTTAAAACATTAAGATCTTTTTTCTTCAAGCTATCTTTTCAGAAATCTCTCTGAAGCAAACCGAAAGTAGCACGTTATCTGTTAATGCTGACTGTATAAAATACTACATCCATCGGACTTGGTTTATTCAACATTAAAATGTGCTGATATAGTTCTTAATGCTTATTTCATAAGGAAGAAAACGGCTCGATTCACGGGACTTAGAATAAAGAATCTTGTATTACAGTATCTGTGAAAGAACGAAAGAGAAATGTATGCGGCGCGCTAGTAAAAGTATTATGCATGCCTGAAAAATGTAAGGCTTTCCTGGCTTTATGTAGAGTAGGCTTTTATGCTAAACAGGCTAAGTTCAAAATGGGGAAGTATTTTTAAAGAACCTAATGAACATAACGAACTAGCCTGGAGGCATAATTTATACCTACTACTAAAAAGTAAGTTCACTTAAGATCTCACTGCAGGGCAAAAATGTCTCACGAATAAATGTGGGATGCAGTGGAAGTGAAAAATAGTTCACCATTCGGGCCCAGTGCCAAGGCAAATTTAGTTTTTAACTTGATTGCAGCTAATTTTCTAGCCACCTTAAAGTAGTGCTCATACCCGGGTGACTGCGACGCGGGACGCGGGAAGCGAAGCGGGAGCGTCTAAGACGCGAAACTCGGCCTCCAACCCGGCGCTACTGCGTCGCGGGACGCGAACTTCATTTGTTGATGAATAGTTCACCAAGACAATTGACTTGTGTGAAAGCAAATTGCATGGAACCATGAATATGCGCTCTCATATTTATCGAAGAAAACGTAATTTTCTTATTTCAAGAAATCTTTTTTAATTATAAAGTTATTTTTAGTATCGTCTAACAGATTCCTCAATATCTTATATCCGTTTTCAGTAACACCGTTGCCTGAACTTGGGACGTAATGAAAAATTATCATATAAATGAGGCCATTATACTGGGCGAAGCCTCAGTATCCAATGGAAGTATTAGACCATTATGAACTCTATTACAATGCACATAACGATTATAGTGTTCCAATACTCTTGGCTATGAAGAAAATATAGAGGCTAGAAATAGATGATTGAATCCATGATTCTGTTTTCATTGAGGCGTTTTTGTCTGCTGGTCTTTGAAATGGTTATTAGGAGGATAGGAGGGCTGAAATGTATATTAGAGTGCGAAAGAGACAACTGCAAATCGGACCGATTTTATCTTTTTTTTTTCCATACCCAAAGGGCGATAAAGGGCCCTATTACTAAGCCTACGATGTCCATCCGTCCGTCCGTCCCCGTACATCTGTTCTACCTATTTAGGGCTGTAACTTTTGAACCGTAATAGCTAGATAGTTGAAATTTTCTCAAGTTAAAATGCGTTATTATAGCGGATTTGTTAACAAATAATAAAAATGACAAAAAGTTAATAAAACCGGTCAAGTGCGAGTCGGGCTACTCGCGCACCGAGGGTTCCGTGCCACACCACCACAGAACACAACAATATTAACTTTAAAAAAAATTTTTTTTTGTCCGGGACCTTTAGCGCAAGACCGACTCACACTTTGCCGGTTTTTTGTATTTGTTGTTATTCTGTAGAGTTTGCTCTATAATCACACTAAGTTTGACGCTTGTATGTATTATCGTTTTTACTATAGAGCGTGAAGAAAAAACGTTGATAAAAACTAGTTTCTTGTTGAGAACCCCCCTTAATTTTAAACTATTTGTCATTTTTATTATTTGTTGACAAATCCGCCGTAATAATGCACATTCTGTGAAAATTTCAACTATCTAGCTCTTACGGTTCAAAAGTTACAGTCCTAAATAGGTAGGACAGACGGACGGACGGACGGACGGACGGACGGACGGACGGACGGACGGACGGACAAACGGACGGACGGACGGACGGACGGACGGACGGACGGACAACGTAGGCTTAGTAATAGGGTCCCGTTTTTACCCTTTGGGTACGGAACCCTAAAAATGAAGGGGGGCTCAACAAGAAACTAGTTTTTATCAACGTTTTTTCTTCACGCTCTATCGTAAAAAGCGTCAAACTTAGTGTGATTATAGAGCAAACTCTACAGAATAACAACAAATACTAAAAACTGGCCAAGTGTGAGTCGGTCTCGCGCTAAAGGTCCCGGACAAAAAAAGCTAATAATGTTGTGTTCTGTGGTGGTATGGTACGGAACCCTCGGTGCGCGAGTAGCCCGACTCGCACATGACCGGTTTTTATTTTCTTATAAATTGGATTTAATGGCTTATAAAATATGAATAAAATAGTAACACGATCATATTCTGTGATTTCAACTCGCTACGCTACCTATTACGGTTCAAAAGATACAGGGCCCTGTAGAGTAAGGAAGGACGGACGGACTGACAGCGAAGGCTTAGTAATAGGGTCCCGTTGTAACGCCTTGGGTAGATTGGTACGAATTCCTGAAAAAAGACATTCCGAAAACCACCCAGATTATTGTCCTTCTCAGAAACCGGGTAATAAGTACCTAGCAGTGGATTTCCGACGGATATGCCCCAAGCCTGAGCTTCATTGCTCACTGCAAATTTATGCTTGCCACTGTCTGTACGCCAGGAGTACCAGGCACTCATAAAACAAGAGAGGTCTCCACAATAGGTACCTAATAGAATTTTATAGCGGGTTTGAATAGCTCATATATTTTAGAAAGACTCGCTATATTTCTCGCTGAAGTTTCTATCTTCGAAATGTCGAAGTATTTTCTTTTAAGGGGCCATTATGTTCAGACGAATATTTTCTGTGAGAAACGCGATTGCCCAGCCCTCCGAAAAGATTAACACATTCGCGGACACTTAACGAGACACAGTATATAGAACTTTTATTGTTATCACTGCTACTCGGCCGGTGTCCGCGAAAGAGTTAACAAAAGTACTTTTTGTAGATTTTTTTAATGATTTCACTAGATAAACTAATGGTGAATTTGTGAGTATAAATACCAAAGATCTGAAACTATTTTAAGTTTTTCTAACACGAGTAAAATGTTTAAAAATGAAAGAAAATACGTCATCTTTGTGACAATTTTCTATCGAGTGAAGTAATTCAAATCGAGTACATTCAGTTGATGATTTCACTAGATAAACTATCAAAAAATACTGAGGTATGACTTTGGTTTCGGTAAATTGTATAAATCTAGTCGAAACATGTAAAATAAAAGATGCCTCGAAGGTGTTTCGTCTTCATCTTTGATGTCCTAGTAATATAATGCTCATTATTTTATTTAACACGAGCTTTTACCCGCGACTTCGTCCGCATAAATTATATACCAGATTTTAAGTCAGATGATAAGCTATCAAACAAAAAAAGTTTCATCAAAATCGGTTCAGTTGTTTTTGCGTGATACTCGAACAAACAAACACCCAAACAAACAAACGAACAAACAAACAAACAAACAAACAAACAGACAGACAAAAAATCCAAAAATTGGTAATTTGGAATCAGGGACATCTAAAAACCATATCGTAATTTTTTTTTTGTAAATATCTTCAATGTACAGACAAATTTCTGTTACAGTTTCATTTTTTTTTCTGGTATAGTTTAGATAGTGTAAGTATTTTATCGAACTCTAGTAATAATGAAGCTTGAAATATTATGGTAATGAATAAGATCGTAAAACAAAGTTAGTAGGTAAATGAATATTTTAGTAGCATCGGGTGATGTTTATGACAAGACTTGAATATCTAAAGCGGATTTACTGCCTACTAAATCTGTTCTTACAAAGAAAACCACAATGTTTAGCATACATAACTAACTAAAGTAAATTCCTAATATTTAGAAAATCTGGTTTCCTCACCCGTAGACATTATTTTATACTTAAATTGATTTGTCTTTTAACTTTTTTTACTTTCCATACTAAATGCAATCAGCTGATCGAACGTTTTGTATGAAAAGCCGAAATTTTTTTTTGCGAATTTCCTATAGGTTTTTTTTTTGAAAGTTGATCATTATAATTAGTACAATCACCCCTTAAAGTGATGCAACTGTTTACCCTAACACCTTGTATTGCTAGCAGGTTTTGTTAAACCTTGTATGCAAGAATTTCTCACTAAAGTGATGAATTTACAATTTGCAAATACTGAAATGCAACGTAAAACTTATGTCCTGGCCCGGACTTTCGATGTTTGATATATCGGCACTGTTTCAGTCCGCACTTCTTTATAATAAAGTTGACATTGAAACGAAAACGTTCTCGCAATTGCGAAGTTCGAATGTGCGGGTAGAGGCCCTTGACATGTGACGATATAACATCGGGTCGGAGTCGATGACCTGCGGATGGATGTGGGTGAACATCTGCAGCTGCCGACAATATTATTAGACTAGAGCACTTCACAGCGTGCTCTGTGAAAACATGTACGCATGTGGCTAGGGTTGCCAGGTCTTAACACCGAATAACCGGACAGATCTGCCAGTTTAGCCGGACATTTGAGTGAAAAGGCCGGACACCCTTAATTATTGAATTTTTAGAGGAGTAATACGCGTAAATTTTTTTTATGCAAAACCAGACCTTTTTTATCATTTACCATAAAATCTTTCTTAATTCTAATTCGTTCTTATCGTGTGGGCAGAGCCTAGTGTCAGAGTTTTTTCAGACCACCTTACGGCCTCTGACGTGGTTTTTATGTAACGACTACTACCACCGAGATAGTAGCCGGGACCAACGACTTAACGTGCCATCCGAAGCACGGAATCATTTTTCTTTTCAGACAATCAGGTGATTCAGCCTGCAATGTCCTATCCAACTGGGGAAAAACGCACCAAGTGACATATCACTAGGGTGTCCCCAGTGGGAAACAAGCCCACGACCTTTGTGTTGAGAGTCACTGCTCTTAACCATTAGACCACGGAGGCAGTTAACAATAAAATGAATGAATCTGTCTTCTTTATGAATCATTCATTAGTTCATTACTTACGTACTAATATTGTAATTTTCAATGGAATATAAAATTAAACAAAACAAAACTGCTTCACTTAACTAAACATTTTAAATAAAATTAAGGATTATTAGAAGTATGTACAAAAGATAAATAAAATTAATTGCAACCAAATTAATTAATATTTTTGGTTGCTGCTTTAAAAGCTCAGATTCCTTTAAAATGGAGTAGACAGGTCAAATGTAAAAGCGTAACAAAAACCGGACAGGCCAGACACCGTCTAATTTGGCCGGACACACATCCAAAAAGCCTAACTATGTCCGGCTTTATCCAGACGCCTGGCCCTGTACCCGGACTTTCGATGTTCGATATATCGCCACTGTTTCGGTCCGCACTTCATTGTAATAGAGTTGACATTGGAACGAAAACGTTCACGCAATTAGAAAGTTCGAATATGCGGGAAGCGGCCCTGGAAACGCTACATGTGGCTCACGTGCTATGGACATTTTCATGATGGCTTGTAGCCCAGTCATTTTACGCACTTTTGTTAGGAGAGGTGGGAAGTAATTATTTTGTGTATTTAGTTGGAAGGACTTTTAGTCTGCAACCGGTACCCTGGAAACGCTACATGTGGCTCACGTGCTATGGACATTTTCATGATGGCTTGTAGCCCAGTCATTTTACGGACTTTTGTTAGGAGAGGTGGGAAGTAATTATTTTGTGTATTTAGTTGGAAGGACTTTTAGTCTGCAACCGGTACTATTTAATGACAAAAAGACTATCAGAACACAAATTTAAAAAAATCGCTACTCTACATAGAAATCAAAATTGTGAGTCCCAGAAGGCTTTTATCGTAATAATATTAATACCATGCACTCATTTGAATAAGATTTTACAATATACATTATTTTTAGCAATAAAATAGGCATTGAAATTAAAAAAAATTAGGTTTTTATTAGAAAATACGAATGTATTTTAAAAAACCATCTTTGAAGTACTTATGTATAATGATAATGCCTTAAATATGCGCAAAAAAAAAATTACCTTCAGTTTTTTTATAACGAGATAATACAAAAATTTTAAATTTGGAACTGTTGCTGACGAGATTTTTTTTTTAATGTTGGTACATTTCTAAGCTCATATTGGCTCTTAAATACTGTACCGAAAAAAATATTAGGACAAACAAAACCACACAAAACTGACGTAAACCAAACAGAACCAAACCAACGCAACCAAATGATGGTGAAGAGGAATATTTATACGTCAATCGTTATACAAAAAATGAAAATCTGCTTACTACTAAAACCTTTCAGAAACTTTGGGTTTGGGTTTTAGTCTCTCCTATTTAATTTCTTGTATTATACATTATACATTTGATATATTAGGATAAACAAAACTGACGTAAACCAAACAGAACCAAACAGCGTAAACAAAGGGTGGTGATGAGGAATATTTATTCGTCAATCGCTATACAAAAAATTAAAATGTGCTAACTAATAAAATCTTTCAGAAACTTTGGGTTTGGGTTTTAGTCTTTCCTGTTTAATTTCTTGTATTATACATTATAAATTTGATATTATTAGGACAACAAAACTGACGTAAACCAAACAGAACCAAACGCAAACAAACGGTGGTGAAGAGAAATATGTATTCCTCAATCGCTATCCAAAAAATGAAAATGTGCTTACAAAACCTTTCAGAAACTTTTGTTTTGGGTTTTAGTCTTTCTTATTTGTGTGATAAATTATAATTATTATACTTACTAGTAGCACATTTCATGTGCAAAACGTCAAAACGTTATCGTTTAGCACATTTTGAGTTTTAAACTCATCAATTAGGTACCCTTTTACCACAAGAACGCGATGCTTATTTACCTTTCATTACATCTTATTTATTTATTGGTGCATGAGAATATAATGTTTAGTAAATTAACAAATGATCTCTTCTGTAAAAAAAGCTGCACCGAATATATCTATAGACAGGATATCTTTTTTATTCAGCTACTAATGCTGAAATTAAAACATTTCTATTTTCAGTTTCGTTAGTGATTCATTCATCGCTAACTGAGTAAAACATGATTCATTCCAATTCAGATCCATTGAATTATCTCAAAATGGATTTGTGTTTGTCTTGAATTAGAACTGACACAATATGATGCTATATTTTGTTCAAGTGTTAATAGGTACCCTGTACGAGGGATCCGTTAGCAAAATATTAAGCTTTAAAGCGAAAATTTTGGTTAGAGTCAAGTGTCCCCCCCCCCCCTCTCCCAGCTAAACGGTTGTAGTTGGAGATGTAAAAAAAATCACGGCAATAACAGACATAACGAATTTGAAAGGAAAACTATCACGGCTAAGTAGGCTTTACAAGTTTACGAGTAATAGTCGATCAACTTATAAAATGTACTTTTTAGACTTTATTAGCTGTTAAACCGTATAGCATAAAACATAAAAAGCCCCCTTCTAAGTCCATATTATATTGTGACGGACAACTACGGAACCCTACCCTGCGCGTGGCCCGACACGCACTTGGCCAATTATTAGGCATTGGCTTTTTGTATAGAGATAGCCTGTGCCCTGAGGAAGGACATAGGTGGATGTTTCGTTTTGAACGCTGCCAATAATGGCAGCGCATAAGCTCTACAAATATTTTCGTCTTGTTTGTAAAAAAAGGTTTAGTTTTTAGCGCTGCCACAAGGGTCCAGCGAACTTTATAACTGCTTTATAAAATTGTAGACCCTTTCTTACAAAAAAGGTAAAAATATTTGGTATGGATAGTAACAGCGTTCAAACGCCCACAATTAACCAAGGTATAAAAAATCCATGTAGACGAAGTAGCGGGAAACAAATAGTAGGTAACATAATAAATGTGATGTATACCAATTTTTTTTATAAATTATAATTTTAGACTAATAAAATATATAAAAATATATAACCGTCCAGCTATTGCTTACGCCCGCCGCACCCCGGCGCCCTTACCTACTTTGAGTTTACTTACGTTATTTCTATATTCATAAACTTGCGTTCACTGATAAACTTAGCAGCATTCACCCAAACAACTTGTAACTTTTATATTACAATATACTTTTACGTGTTTACGTATCGACTTCTAACTTCATTCTAAACTAACTACTACAACTTCAACTACTTACAACTTTACTTTTCACTAGTAATACCCCGAAACTCTGTCCAGGGTGACGGAGAGTGAGCCCGTCGCCACGTATAATGGATAGTGGGGATACATGCCTCGAAATTGAAGCATGCAGGTTTCCTCACGATGTTTTCCTTCACCGAAAAGCCAGTAGTGGTGTTACAAATCGTACATAAATTTCGAAAAACTCATTGGTACGAGTCGGCCTGGACGGGGATCGAACCATCGCCTCCCGCTTTTAAACATGCAGATTTTTTTTAGAAAATGCATGTAAATAAGTAATCTAAATAGAATCATCTTGTATGCAGTATTGGCACGCTGCGAAATGCACTACACAAAACTCGATGCACTCAGTGCAATGTTTATACTCGTACGTAGGGCTGCCACCCGTCCGAGTTTCCCCGGATTTGTTTGAATTTAATTTATTTACACCAAATAACATAAACAGTAAAAAATACATATAGAAAATACTAGTATATCAATGATCTTCCACATTCCGGCTTTATTTGCCATGAAATATATTTTCTTATTTTTCTACAAAATACATATTGAAACCTGTGTTCAAAGGAAATACTGAAAAAATTTAAAAATTAGTATAACGTGCATTTACTTTCAAGTATCAATTGTTATTTTTAATTTTTTAAGACCAGATATTTAAGTTAATTAGATTATTTTAAAATTTGGTGCGAATTCTTATAATCTTTGAACTTGATTTCCTTGGATTAGAAGGGAAATAATGAAGGACAAGCCAGTCAAAAATAGGTACACCTACTAAAATATGATGTAGTTTAGTAGAAGTGAGGCGGCTCTGAAAAGGTCAAGGTCGTTCGGTCGGGGATACCTCTTAGGGGTGACTGATTGCTGCCTTAGGCAATCGGCATAAACGGCAGGCGAGGAAACAGGAAGCTGGCATGGGTATTGTTGAGGGAATAAACGGGGGAATAGAATTTGACAGCTCCAAACCAAGTGCACAGTTAAACTTTAAATCAAAGATTTTTTTGTCGTATAATCCAAAAAAAAATCTTTGCTGTAAATCATCATAAAATATAGTTATAACTAGATTTGTTCTCGTTCGGAGGGTGTCACGAAGGGCGGGACTTTACAGTCTCGATTTCAATTTAATACCATGGTCGGGAATGATCACATGGTGATCCATCAATCCTGTCTCTTTTCCACTAGTCTCTTGAGTTCTTGATACGGCACGACATCAACCTTTTCCTTCACTTGGGACCGACTGACAAGAGCTTAGACGTATGTATGAAAATAGCCTCCCTCGCCATCGGAGGTTCGATCCCCACCCAGGTTGACCAGTACCAATGAGATTTTAAGAGCAATATAAATATGTATCATACATTTGTGCTGCACTTACTTTTTTGTAAAGGAAAATATCGTGTAAACCTAGGTACCTAAATTGAAGCATTATGTGGAAACCTATAATACTTCTATTGTGCCCACTGTCACTGAAGTAGACAAAGTTCACACAGGACTGAGTTTGGCCTATAGATAAATTACACGCTCTTTGGCTACTGCTAGTGTAATGTGGATATTGATAGTACCTATATTTAGAATATGTATCGTAACTTTATAGCTGATAGCAATAAACACAGAAGCCGGGTTCTTATGTGGCACTAAACAAGACGTCAAAGTGATGGAAATGAGACAAAGCCATTACAGACATCTACCTATCTTATCTACCTATTTAATATTCTCTTGAGTGGTTCCAGACTTAGGTTACTCCAACATGTAATACCCCCTAGATTTTCCACTAACAAGAGCATAGCTCCTAAATAAGATAGTTGATGATGATGAATTGATAATACAGGGTGTAACAAAACACCCTAGTAATACTTAAGGGGATGCTTCAGACCATCAAACTGAACAACTTTCACTATGAAGCCAACATCGAGAAAAAATTAAAAAAATCACCTGTCCCATACAAAAGTGCAGTACCGATTCGACTAAAATGTATGGGACAGCCATAGATATATTATACCTACAGAACGGGACAGCAGATTTTTTTTATTTTTTCTCGATTTTGGCTCCTCCCTCCTTAAGTATTACTAGGGTGTATTGTTACACATTAAATAATCTGTGGTTACACCCTGTATAATGCTACCTAAAATGTTAACGCCAAAAGTAAAATGTTGTCACACATTCGATTTGCTAAAAAAAATTGTCTATATCTACGTTGAGTAAAATTCAAATAGAAAGGTGTGCAAAGCTATTCAGGAAGTCGGCATACATACAGAAACGTCCCACGTTATTGGACATAGTCCGCTGCGAGCTGCGAGCTGCGAGCGGCGTCTGCAGTTGAATGGTTTATTGGTATTGCACACATGCCGCACTTGACCTGCAGTCGGCCTTTTAGTAATGCTCTTTCAAAAGCCTATGCCTAAAAATGGCGCCTTATTTTTTAGCGCGGCCATCAATCAAATTTGTATATTATAGTTCTGAATAAAGTTAAAAACAACACTTGTTATTACAAATATCTCGGAACTCAGTCCGAACTGAGATATAAAGGCTTGAAGTGCACGTAATGGTAATATTTTCAACTTCAAGCCTTTATATCTCCTTCCGGACTGAGTTTAGGGATATACAGTGTTATAAGTTTTGTTTGTTACTTTATTCTGAAATAAAATATTTAATACAGTTTTTGAGAGTTACGCGGTTATTATTTAATCTAGAATTAAACATTTTAACGGGTTCTTACCGCGTTTTGGTAATTGTGAGTTCCCGATATTTCGGCAGTGTTACAACTGCCATGATCACGGGATGACTCCTCCCGTGATCCCGTGATCATGGCAGTTGTAACACTGCCGAAATATCGGGAACTCACAATTACCAAAACGCGGTAAGAACCCGTTAAAATGTTTAATTCTAGATAAAATATTTAAGTTTGGTTGCTGCTGCGCCAAAAATAACGGCGAAAAATAAGGCACCAACCTTACATATAAAACCCACATTGTCTTTTAACGGTGGGAAATGAAGGGAATTATTGTACCAACAGCTGCGCTGTATCACTGTTTGGTAAAGGCCTCCCTCGGCTCATATGAAGGGAATGAGAAGAAATTACACAGTTGAGTAATAGACACTCATGCTGAGTTCATGATTATAAAATTGACGTATTGAGTGCAAAAATCTTTATACGAGAATTCGTTTAATTTTGGGATACAAAGTAATCTACTGCCTGCCTGCCTGGATCTACTACAGAGTATGTTACTGTCAATTGCTTCATTGAAGCCGCAGGTCGAAAAGATGTAGTAGATAAGACTTGAAGCTAGAATAGAATAATAAGATCATAATGTAAATATTTCATTGTCTCGAAGGCCGAGATTCAGAGACATTTTTTAAGCGTAAGTTGATCCCTAAGTAGGTTCGAAAATCTATGGATTTGACATAGGTACGGGAGTTTGAACTCAAACTTATAAAACGTCTCTGATTCTTAGCTCAAGAGTGTGACAAAAAATACAATTTGTAAATGCTAAACAGCACAATTTTCTTTTGTCACAGAAGAGATCCTGAAATCAAGAACCGCGTTGTGGATGTCGGCGGATGGACACATGGTGTTGTACGCGACCTTCAACGATAGCCTGGTCTTCGAACAGAAGTATCCGTGGTACGGAGCTGCCTTAGAAACTGATGACCCTGCCAAGGTAAATTGGACTTTGGACATTTCGTAGTAAGCTTTACAACAATATGAAGAAAGAAGATATCTGTAGAGACGAATTTAGCAGGCATTTCGTTAACAAATATTGTGGTTTCTCTCCAGACATACCCGGAGATCAGAAGCGTGAGATATCCGAAGCCAGGCACCAACAACCCAACTGCAACGCTGACAGTAGCCGACATTGCTGATCCTAAACACATACGAACTAGACATCTAACACCTCCTAAAGTAATACTCGAAGAAGGGTAAGAATCTTTAAAAATCGATAGAATTCAGTTGTGCTCATCAGCTATGGATGTTTTACGAGGAACTTCTTGATTGTTTCAGTGATTACTACTTTACGAGTGCACAATGGGTGTCACTTACAGAAGTTTGCGTAGTTTGGCTGACAAGGACTCAAAATCTTTCTGTCGTATCAGTGTGTAAAAGCCCTATGTGGTATTGTCAGGAGGTAAGCTAAAAATTTTTATATTTTCCTGGTACTTGGAGCCTATTTAAAGACACACTTCTTATACAACTTTTATCTTTACCAGGTATACAGGATAGCTTCAGGAAGTGATAGCTGGGTGGAATCAGCGCCAGCTCCGCTTTGGTCGGCAGGCGGTGGTGCCTTAGTAACCTTAGCACCCATCCGGGATGGACCCGCTGGTCTATTCCGGCACATAGTGAGGACAGAGCATAATGCTCACGGTCCAAGAGCGCTTCCGTTAACACACGGCAGTTTCGATGTAGTAAAACTACTTGCGTGGGACCATGCTAATCAACACATGTAAGTTTATGAACGCCTGGTAGTATTCACACATAGCCCTGTTACTTTATGCTGTTCAATTTGGGTATTTAGTGTGATGAATCGAAAGAAGTTTGGCGGACGACCATGTCATTTAAGACCCAGACTTAGAGGTGAAACAAAACTAACAAAAAAGTAAATTGGTTGTAACCTGTAGAAGTTGGGGGAAAGGTATTACTCCTTATGATATATTTTGTATCAAGTGTGTGAAACTAATAATCTTTCTTATTAGATAGTCTACTCAATCTTCTACGCATTTATTGTGTTTATTTTAATGAAAATTCACGATAACCGTACAATATTATGATAATGGAAGAAAATGAAATCACATATACTATCAGTTCAACCAAGCCAATTCCGTAACGACCAAAAAATACCTCAGTAATAATATTCGATGAATATAGCTATCGTTGTTGCGTTTTACTACTGCTTTTTGAATGATTTGTCTATTTTACTAGTAATTTCTACTTTTGAATCCGGACTTCTAGAGATGTGGAAGTTGTTTTTTTAAAATGCCTTTATTTTTTTCTGTTTATAATAATTATGATCGCCATCCTGAACGGCTTTTAGTTTTCGTAAAAAATGACAGGGTCCAAATCTGCCAGTCTTCTTTTGCATATTATAAACATTCGTAGTATTTTACAAGGTATTTTATGTGAAACATGTCAACTTTATTTACAGATATTATATGGGCATACCTGAAGGTAAACCAGGACAGCAACATCTATACAGAGTGTCATCGGAAGCACCAAGACCAGGTTCACCGCAAAAGTTGCCTTATTGTGTCACGTGCAATTCTCAGGTAAATATCATACAGATAAAGATATCAGATTTTAGTATGCACCCTGCTACTCCTTGCTTCTTCAACATTCATAACGACGCCTTAGAGTGAAGAAAAAAAAATTTTCAAGATTTTATTTTACACTTTGTCGGCGTGATAAATATGTATTAGGGATGCAACGATTCGGCCATTACGATTACGATTACGATATTAATCGTTATTTATTACGATAACCGATGCATTACGATTAATTAAACAAATTTTGTTGAGATTATTCTCAGAATAAGTTCTCTTAGTGTTTCTTTACATTCCAATGAAGGATAAAATAATTAAAAAAAACTTTTAAAAATTCCAAGATTTTTTAACTTTTTCTACTAATTTGAGATCGAAGTTAAAGGTCAAGATTCTGATTTTTCGATGAGTTGAGGCCAATTTGCTTTCAAAAACACAATATGGAACATGATTCTGCATAACCTTGTTAATCAAGCTATATGTCATCAGATTTACGTGGGAGATTAATCTTTTAAAATGTGGATGTGATATCGCGAGAACGAGAATGCATGTAATAAAAAAAAAAAAAAAAAAAAAATTTTTATTTCGGATTACTTGATCCATATTACATATACTTCAAACCGAAAATCAAATCATAGACCTCAGAAAAATTAAAAAAATGAAATAAAATGAGAGTCAAATCTGAGCAAAAAAAGTCAGATTTAGCCACGATTTAGTTCGAAATGAGCTAAAATGGCTTCGAGAGATCAGATTTTTCTAAAGTTGCTTTAAGGCTCTTGAATCTAAGTATTCAGGTCTGGTATTTGTCAACAAGTGCAATCCGATTGACGTTTTCAATTCGATTTAATAATCGTACGATTCCTACTACGGTGCATTGCATCGTTATTAACCGTGATTATTACGATTACAGATGCAAAACGATGCACCGCTTCGTAATCGTTGCATCCCTAATATGTATACATATGCCAAATTACAGTTTTCTAGTATGAAGCGTCTCTGAGCTAAGCCGCGGACAGACGGACAGACAGACGTCCGTCTGACAGACGGATGGACATGGCGAAACTATAAGGGTTCCTTTTTGACTTCGGAACCCTAAAAATACCAAAATTTAATTCCCGAGGTGTTCAGTCTTCACTCTAAGGCGACAATAAATAGCTTCCTAAATGCACGTCGGCTTCGAGTATATTTCATTTGATCTGATCCTTGTTACCTACATAAGTCCTTTAAGCTTCTATCACTATCACTCTGGCGCTGTCCTATTACTATCGCTCGCGCGATCATGCGTTCGTCCGACGAAAATCATTGTGCCATTGATCACTGTGCGTTTAAACATACCTACTTATATCTGCGGAATATCCTATAGAAGGTCGTGCTATCATGAGATGCGATCGAATTTTTCTATTTTTATTCAGATATAAGTATGTTTAAATGCACAGTGGCACAATGAGATGCGATCGAATTTTTCTATTTTTATTCAGATACAGGGTGTTAGGCGCATCGTGTGCCAAATCGAATGGGATGATTGGAGGGGTCTTTAGGTACCTCAGAAAAAAAAATAAAAAATCCTGGCCTAAAGATTTTTTTTTAACTGACTTTCAATGGTTTTGGGTGAAAATTGCCAAAAATCTACATTCAAATTTTTTTAAAAAAAAACCTGTTGGGTATAACTAACTTTTTTTGTTAAACCTTTAATCTGTGATAGTGTGCGCTTCTATCGAACCCAAAATTACTCGCCAGTGACATCTACTTTTTTTTTTACAGCCCCCCAAAGTTTTTTTTTTACGTTAAAATAAATGTGATAGTCAACTTTCGATCTCAATAAAAAAAAAACTAAAAGTGATCATGCTCTTCCAATTTTTTCAAAACATCTCTGGACTGTCCCCATTCTAATGGTATGCAATACGTTATGAAATAAAATGAGTAACATCGCAATTTTTTTTTTTTCTGTAATAAGTCGCAATTTTCTAATATTCAATAGGTGACGTAAAAACTAGTATTTCCGGTAATTACACTCACAGTCAGGTAAAAAAATTAAATTTTGAAGGGTTTACTTGAAGTAACCGCCTCCCGTTCTTTGTTTGATACAGGTAAAATTTGCTTTCTCACTCTAACGTAGTGAAATCTATCTTGTATCCCTTTCTCCCGGGGGCTGTTTTTTTGAATAGACCCAGGGGGATTTGTAATACTGACTGAGTAATGAGTATTACAAATCCCCCTGGGTCTATTCAAAAAAACAGCCCCCGGGAGAAAGGGATACAAGATAGATTTCACTACGTTAGAGTGAGAAAGCAAATTTTACCTGTATCAAACAAAGAACGGGAGGCGGTTACTTCAAGTAAACCCTTCAAAATTTAATTTTTTTACCTGACTGTGAGTGTAATTACCGGAAATACTAGTTTTTACGTCACCTATTGAATATTAGAAAATTGCGAATTATTACAGAAAAAAAAAAATTTGCGATGTTACTCATTTTATTTCATAACGTATTGCATACCATTAGAATGGGGACAGTCCAGAGATGTTTTGAAAAAATTGGAAGAGCATGATCACTTTTAGTTTTTTTTTTATTGAGATCGAAAGTTGACTATCACATTTATTTTAACGTAAAAAAAAAACTTTGGGGGGCTGTAAAAAAAAAAGTAGATGTCACTGGCGAGTAATTTTGGGTTCGATAGAAGCGCACACTATCACAGATTAAAGGTTTAACAAAAAAAGTTAGTTATACCCAACAGGTTTTTTTAAAAAAAAATTGAATGTAGATTTTTGGCAATTTTCACCCAAAACCATTGAAAGTCAGTTAAAAAAAAATCTTTGGGCCAGGATTTTTTTTTTTTTTTTCTGAGGTACCTAAAGACCCCTCCAATCATCCCATTCGATTTGGCACACGATGCGCCTAACACCCTGTATAAGTATGTTTAAACGCACAGTGGCACAATGATTTTCGTCGGACGAACGCATGATCGCGCGAGCGATGGCAATAGGACAGCGCCTCATTCTGTCCACCATTCTCTCATCTCTCATGCCAACATTCCGCAATCCATGCCACCATAATTCACTTTAACCACATCCATCTCTAATAATCTTTTTTACACAAAATTTTAAAAGGAAATGTTGATTCACCGCAGTTGGTGAGTTGTGTTGGTCTAGTGGTGCCCCGGAAAAACAGTAGACTTGTCAATTATGTACCACTTAAAAATCGGCTGGCAAGAACCAATTTGGGAATTTCAGCCCCATTGGCAAGAATGTTGAAAACTTATAATACTATTAGTAAACAAATGGATGTGGACATTTTTCACGACTCTTTAGCTGTATTTAAAAATAAGTTAAAAAAGTATTTTTTGAATAGTTATAGTGTAAATCAATAATATGTACCTGTATTCGGAATTGGCGCGACAACCATCAGTCGTCACGTCGCGTTGTTTAACAACAAAATTTAAAAAAAAAACAAGAAATGTATGCACCTTCTTTTTAAATTAAGCTTTTTATGCATTCTGAGTTAGCCTATAAGTATGACATGTATACACTCAAAATTATCATGTACCATTGTGAATGTAAAACTATATGTGTCATGTTGGCTTCCTAATAAACAAATCAAAAATCAAATCAAGCCTAATCCTGTCATTCAAAGTCACATACACCACACGTACAAACAATGAATCAGGTATTAGGTATAATGGAACGACAAATTGAATTCTTTCCGAAGAATCCGCATCCGTCGTTATCAATAATTTATCTATCTCATAAAACTGCTAGAAACGAGTGGGTTATTCATTTTGTTCCAGTCGTAAAAGTGCAACGTGTTCAGGATATAATACGTAGAATTCACGTATAAACGTCAAGATATAAACGGTAGACAAATCGGTTTCATTGATCACTAAAGTCTTGTAATACTGTGCACACTAACAAGTAGAATTATTGGCCAGATGTTTCACCAGGTATGAAATAAGTTCTTTGCTGTAATGTTCAATGTTAGCGTCTAACTGCGGCCAACCATTATAATACATCCTAGGCCTGCTCACTTCTGCGCTGCTTGCTGAGAGTGTGGACGCATATTCTCTTAAAAAATCGACTGCGCCAGTCCCTTAAGGGGTGTTCATGATCATGTATTCATGAACATCAACTGAGGAAGGTCGTGATAATAATGAAGTATTGAAAATGATAGTATTTAAAGAAACTAGGTGGTGCAATTAACACGAGAGAAAAAATTTCCTAAAAATTCCACTGGATCTTGGATCTGGAGAAGACAGGATTGCCGATCAAAGAAATTGGCTGTTAAATGAGACGATGATTGACCAGTTAGTAAAATGTTAATAGCGAAAAAAATTCAATAAATTCACTGAGACTCAGTTGCAGAAACGCTCATTAAAGTTATTCCTCCATTAAATATCTTGCTGTCACTTTTTGTCTTGTTGACATAGTAAAAGCTAGCAAGAGATTTAATGGAGGATTAACTCTAATGAGCGTTTCTGCAACTGAGTGTAAGTTATTAAAGATTTAAGCATCACTAATTAGATCCACTGGACCTGATCTTCCTGATACTTTCTGACTGCAGTAAATATTATTTTTTTTATTTTTTTTATTTTATTTATTTGGAAAATCTACAGCGTTACAGATGTGATTATGCTAACTTACAGTCTAACAGAATGGCCAATTACAGATTTTCACTTTTATACAGTCAAAAAATTCTCGGTCTAATTGGTATACGTAGTATCAGTTAAACAATCAATGCTATAGTGCTAGTAATTATACATTAGTTAAACAAAAATTATCTAACTTTTTGTGTTTGTGTGAATGTGTGTGTGTGTGTGTGTGTGTGTGAATGTGTGTGGGAGTGTTTGTGTGTGTGTATACATCTTTTTGTTGGCAATGAGGGAAACTTGGGAGGGAAGGAAAGGGACGAGTGAAAGGGAAAGGGATATGTGAAAGGGAGGATTATGGCTATTTTCCGTCCAATACAACTTTGATTTTAGATTTAAAATATCAATGAAGTTCTGTTTTAATTACCCAGTATTTAACATGAAACTAATATTTCTTTACAGCCGTCACCTTCAATAAACCTAGAGTACTATGGGAACCTGGCATCATCAGGTGACAGTACTTGGGACAACGACTGGATGGACGAGGAGCTTCCGGTCACCTCGCCCTCACCCACCAGCAAGAAGAAGAAGAAGAAACATATAGGTAACATTTAGAACATAGCTTAGACCTAGACTCTAGGTTCTATAGAGCATCGTCAGTCCTATGTTTAGCAGTGGACGATGATAGATTATTTATACATGAATTATAATGATATTATATATTTATAATGAAGAATTATTTATACAGTCCCTAAATGATAGTCTTCTTTTGTCGAGTCAATTTCTCTAATCAAAGTAGGTAGATAATTTCTTGTGTGTGCATTCAAAAGATAGAGCCTGTCCTTGCTTTAATATACAGGGTTACTTCGGAGACAGTGCACAAATTTTAAATAAAAAGCTCATTCAAAATAAAAAGACTTTTTATTTTATCATGTCTCATAAAACAATATTAAAAGTCGAGCGTAAACAAGACGCGTGCGCACGCGGCACGGAGGGTTGCGCTCACTGACTCACCCTCGAGAGAGGCCACGGGACGCGTACGCCGGTCGCCCCCGAGCTACCCTCGCACTACCTAACATACCTACCTACCTACATTGGTGAATTCTACTTGTAGTCATTTTTATTTGTGGTCCAAAACAGCCGAAAGGAATTTTCGGGTGGACAAATTGACAAAATTAACAAACAAAAATTTTTTTTGACTGCATGGAAGAAAAATGCACACCGTCTCCAAAGTAACCCTGTATGTTTCCTAGACATGACCTAACATACTTTTTGTTTAGAAGGTCTTCCACAAAACCTGCCGTGCCTGTACCACGAAGCGCACTTCAGTCCTTCATCAGCGTACTTCGTACTAGAGTGCCTCGGTCCAGGGGTGCCAACATCAAGTCTTCACAAGACGGCGCTGCCTGAGCCAAGACTCATCATGCACTTGGAGAATAATACTGCGGTCAAGGTAAGAACTAATTTACTTCAGTTATTAGGGAAGATCTTCCGCGAGTATGTTGTAAAGCCGAGGACTACGATCCGATACGATGGTATTTCACGTCCACCACGTCCGATTTTAAAATCATTATTGTTTTCGTAATCAGCGACCCCATAAACCAAACAAACAGTACCCATCTTGATTTTCTGACTTTGTCACCTAATTACCCACTTTCAGGGGTTGAATTCTGAAAAAACCTGAAACACTTGTTTACTCATTTATCAATAGTACTCCTGTGCAGTTTTGAATAAAATAGTCTAGATATAATCTTGTTTCCCCACACAAACTTTGGACCCCCGTTACACCTCCTTAGGGGGAACATTTTGAAAAATCCTTTCTTAGCGCACCCCTAGACCTCATAAGGAAACTACGTGCCAAATTTGGAATCTCTAGACCCAGCGGTTTTGGCTGTGCGTTGATATGTCAGTCAGTCAGTTTCTTCTTTTATATATATTTAGATTACGGTTCAAAAGATGTTCAGGTAATGCTCATCGCGCTGAATAACTTTAATTTTTACTTTTCCGGAGCGTGTAGCTCGAAAACTATTGGGAAATAGGAAAAAGTGTATAGAATAAAAAGTGTACAAACCGGGCGAATTAACTTGGCACCTGGCTCGCACGTGGCTCGGAACAAAAAACTCGGAAAACATAACTTGAAAATGCTAAAGCGCAGGGACACGTGCAACGGTAACTGAAATGCTATGCTACGGCCTCGCACGGCAACGGCGGGGTCCCGCGGGGGGTAGCAGGAGGGATGTCAAATTCCGAGCCATGTGCGAGCCAGGTGCCTAGTTAATTTGCCCGGGTTGTAGAGAATTTTATGAGTTGACCACTTTTCTGTACGACGCGATGACGCGACGCACCGTTTTGGATATATTCGTGAAAAACCCAAAAGTGAGAACTTTAAACCCCTCCTCCCATTCCGGCGGGACTCCTAGAGGGGGGGATTTTTAGTATGTTTACTCCCTAAGAACCCTGAACAGCTTTCAGAAGAAATCGCTTAGGTCCCAGTTCACGCACTGTAGGTACAACTCCTTTGTTAAATAGACTATGAGTAAGAAAAAACACAAAAAATAGGGTCCAAACAAAATTTTATTAATTTCAATTTCAGTTAACAAATATTTTACTTTTTAAATAAATTAATATAAATATTATGTACGTATACAAACTCATAGATTAGAACATTTATATTTTCGAAAAGTAATGAAACCATAACAAAATTTAAAAATTGGCTTACAATACATTACAAGATTACAATGTTATAGAACAGAATAGAATTTCTTTATGTCCTAAAAAAACACATTACAAAAACAATATATTACACGGTTAGATATCAATATTAATGGCAAGGTAGGTCTGGTTTGCCAGGTGGGCCAGGTAGACCATGTGGGCCAGGTGGGCCGGGTGGGCCACGTGGGCCGGGCGGGCCAGGTTTGCCAGTTAGACCATGTGGGCCACGTAGGCCAGGTGCGCCAGGTAGTCCAGGTGCGCCAGGCAGGCCAGGTGCACCAGGTAGTCCATGTTTGCCAGGTCGGCCAGGCGCACCATTTAGGCCAGGTTTGCCAGGTCGGCCAGGTGGGCCAGGTCGGCCAGGTGGGCCAGCTGGGCCAGGTGGGCCAGGTGGACCAGGTGGGCCACATGGACCAGGTGGGCCAGCTGGGCCAGGTGGGCCAGGTGGGCCTGCTGGGCCAGGTGGGCCAGGTAGTCCACGTAAGCCCTGTAGACCACGTAGGCCCTGTAGGCCCTGTAGACCACGTAAGCCCTGTAGGCCCTGTACGCCCTGTAGGCCACGATAGCCCTGTAGGCCACGAAGGCCCTGTATTCCACGAAGGCCCTGTAGGCCACGAGGGCCCTGTAGGCCTTGTAGTCCCTGTAGGCCACGTAGGCCCTGTAGGCCTTGTAGTCCCTGTAGGCCTCGAGGGCCCTGTAGGCCACGATAGCCCTGTAGGCCACGTAGGCCCTGTAGGCCACGTGGGCCAGGTGGGCCAGGTAGGCCAGGCGCGCCAGGTGGGCCAGGTTTGCCAGGTTGGCCAGGTGGACCAGGTCGGCCGTGTTCGCCAGGTCGGCCAGGTGGGCCAGGTGGGCCAGGTGGGCCATGTTTGCCAGGTCGGCCAGGTGGGCCAGGTGGACCAGGTACGTGCACTATCACGGGATCTGGATTAAAACAGAATAAATACTTTTTTAAGCTAACGCAGACGAAGTCGCAGGCAACACGCTAGTTAGGGTGTTATTTTTTGAATTGAACCATGGTAATATTTAGACCGGTAAAAATTGGATGAGACTAGCGTGGGACCGTTCTGGTTGGCGTGAAAATGAAGAGGCCTATACCCAGCAGTGGGGTTTACCAGGCTGATGATGATGATGATGATGAATATTTAGACTATGAATTGAATATATTAGCAAGGTGTCTTGAGGAAACAGTTAAAATATTTTTTGTACTTTTGAAGTTTTAAAGTCCTTTTTAGTAGAGATGCCAATTTGAATAAAGTCGTCATATAAAGATTTTCGTAGGACTTAGTAGTTTTATACCGACATGTGATATCGTTGCATTCAGTAGAGTAGTTATGACGTCATTTTTCGTATCGATTTAAAAAAAACTGAAACCTATCGTGTGGGGTATCAAATGAAAGGGCTTCATGAGCCGGTTCGAAAAATATACTATACCATTACCTTTCAGCCACTTATTTTCAAAAAATCCAAAAAGAATTCTCAAAACATACCATAAGTTTGTACTCCACCAGTGCGATTTTTGAATATCACGCGAGCAACTCGGCAGTAGAAAATGTCAAAATTACTATTAGTTCAATCATCGAGGAGATTTCTTGTATGGACACCCTAACAATAAATCATCTCTTGCTGAAACTTTGCAGTGTGATAAAGTGAAGTTTAAAAATAACGGTTGACAAGTATCTAGGTTTTTTTAAAATTTGGAAGTTAGGTATTTATACCTAAACATAAAAATCACTTATAGTTCTCGGCGGAAAAAGTTTCTCTCCAAAATTCCTTTGGTATATGTTAGTATATACTAATTACCATAGAGGTGATCGGTATCTAGGAATTTATCGATTTCACGAAGGGAGAAACATAAAAATACCGTTTTTAATCCATAACTTCTGCAGGAATAATAGTCTCACAATTGTTGTCTTTTTGTGTGTATTAATTTCATTACATGTATCGTCTTGCACAAGAAGCTAGAATATTTTCGTTTCAATTATAGTTTTATGATTTTTGGGCAATAACTTACTTCGGAAAAGTATTCTCTTCCTCTTTTTCCATTTACAAGTTACAATACACTTTAATACAACAGGATTACTAAGAATCTATTAAAATTTCGCCCTCATTAGTATATTAACATTTTTTCAATAATATTCTTCCCGCGCTAGGCCCCGATCTACGAGCGCGGGGTGCGGAAGGGTTGAGGGGAGTGGGCGGCGGCGGGCACCGCATCATCGCACGTGCTCACAGGCTCACTGCTCAGTGCTACCCGCGCCGCGCCGCTGATTTATGCCTTTTTTGTACCTACTGTAGCCCCGGGACTATTTAATTACAAAAAAGATTACCGATTGCCGTTTTGATATTGTTGTAGGGTACGAAATTACTAAAATAAAAACCCTATTCCTGCGAAATTACTAATATAAAAAAAACTTTTTGTATACTGTCATGTTCTTTGCCTTAGTTCAATACTGTAATAGTAAGACTGTCTAAAGTTGTCATAAAAAGCTATGGGACTAGATGAAAATGTTTACTTTGATAGGTCTTATAGCTTTGTATGGCAACTTTAGACAGTCTTACTATTACGTATGGGTAGGTGTTGATATTGAACTAATAATTACTATAATTTACAGTGCATAATCACTTAATCACTGAGATAGAGACTCTTTACTAAAAAGTGCCATATTTAACCTCAAATTTTACGTAACTATTTTTGAAAATCCACTTTTTTGTCTGTAAGTTCTTAACATTTTTAGCCATTCTATTCTTTAGTCACTAGTCTAAAAATAGTTTCTTCGAAAGATTTGTGTACCTGCATCTGTAGTTTAGCTTTTATTGATTATTCTCTGTTGTCCTGTTGTTTGATCATAACTTCGGACATAAGTGTAAGAAATAGCTGAAAATCAGAATTTACATGTTTCAATTTATGCTTTATTTTAAAAGACGATAAAAAATTTTGGTGGAAAAAAAAACAGAATAATCGGTCAGGGTTGCCTCTTGCCTCTCATTTTATTCAAAATTATTAGATTTTTTTTCTTTTTTTCAGTTTCTTTTAGTTCACTATACTATTACGTACATTCATTCAGCCTCTCGACCGAATTCATATTTTAGCTTCATTTTTACGTAAATAATTTTCGAAATCCAACTTTTTTATTTATAGTTTTTAAATTTTTCCATCAATTTTATCGTGTTGCTGGGTACACAAAAATAGGCTCAGAGTCAAAATTTCTCTCACAGACCGTCACAGTTTTGGTTCTATAAGGGTTTTTATTTTCCACTTTTCAAATTCTAATTGTTTTATTCTCGCTGTACAACTTTGTAGGTTATCTATATGACCATAGATCCTTTAAATTTCAGAATGGTTGAGCATACTGAAAAAATATTCTAAATTATTCTTGTATTCTCTTTTATTATCATTTTAACGATCTAGTCTGTCTTGGCATCAACCATAGCTTCATATCTCTTAGTTTAACAACTCACAAATTTTACTGAGCATCGAGAGTGCATAAGTTTATCCTACCACTATCCATCATCTCCATTCATCATCAGATCAGCTCTTGGCCACCCTAATATTACATTGTCATTAGGTTTATCTATTTGTACCACATTGCAGTGAATTCTTATAACGGGAACTGGTTTTTAAAACACAACAAATATTATCAAAATCGGTCAAGTAGTTTTTAGGTGATGCTATAACGAAAACAGGCATTTTCACTATTTTAATTAGTATTTGTATGACTGTCACGTAAAAACTACTGAACCGATTTTGATGAAATTTATTGTATCTTAAAGCATAAAATTTGACTTAAAACAAGGTATATTTTTTATCTTGCTACAATAACGGGAACCGGTGCTGACGAAGTAGCAGGCAAAATCTAGTTTTCTACACTATTATAAAAACTAGATATCTGTGTTTGTTCGAGCATCGCGTAAAAACTACTATTTGGAATCTCTAGACCCAGCGGTTTGGGCTGTGCGTTGATATGTCAGTGAGTCAGTCAGTCATTTTCTTCTTTTATATATTTAGATTAAGATATATAAAATTTAATCTATTTAGACAGATTTTCATGTCCACTTTGTTAAATTTCAAAATCGATGCTATTTTCGTAATTGACGTCCCCAAAAACCATAAAAACGACATCCATAATGATATTTAGACATTTCAACCCCATCGCACCCCCACAGGGGATGATGGTATTTCACGTCCGCCACGTTGGATTTTAAAATCATTGTTTTTTTCGTAATCAGCCGATAAACCATACAAACAATAGCCATCTCGATTTTCAGACTTTGTCACCCCATTTCCCCCTTTCAGGGGTTGAATTCTGAAAAAACCTGAAACACTTGTTTACTCATTTATTAATAGGAGTACTCCTGTGAAGTTTCGAATTAAATAGTCTAACTAATCTTGTTTCCTCATACAAACTTTGGACCCCCGTTTCCCCCTTGGGGGATGAATTTTGAAAAATCCTTTCTTAGTGCACCCCTAGACCTCATAAGGAACCTATGTGCCAAATTTGAAATCTCTAGACCCAGCGGTTTGGGCTGTGCGTTGATATGTCAGTCAGTCAATCATTCAGTCAGTTTCTTCTTTTATATATTTAGATATAAGTGAATTTATGGATTGCTTTCATTCTTGTAAAGACCATATAAGTTGCTGTTATTAGTTTGCTTGATAGATATCTTATAAAATGCTTCTGTAAGTTCAAAAGCATCGTAGTGACCTTGTGCACTACTTTTAAAAGAATAATTGGCCTTATGAAAAGCCTTTATATGGCATTGAATATTATACGGCTAAAAAGCAATGTAACTAGCTTCTAAAAGAAGACAAAATTTTGAACCATTATTGTAGCCATATTAATCAGATTTATTAGCGTTTAACCAGCCAAATTATAAGAATAAAGGTAATATTAGCTAAATCTTCTTATAATGTGCCTTTATAAGGTACATTGGCATAATAAATGCTCTTTTAAAACTACTAATAGAGTTTAGACCTTATAGATTCAATTTTATAAGGTTAACTTGTTAGTTGGGAAATTCCTATTATGTAAAGTATGTATTATCAATATCAATATTGTAAAATTACCACACCCAAAATGGGTAAAATTACGTTGAGACTGAATTATCAATGACATCTACCTATTGTAAACATGTATTTTATCGCAATAAATATAAATGAAATGAACTAACATAATAATATAAACTTAGGTACTAATAACTAACAAGACGTTAAATGAAAGCTTGTAAAAAAATGCACATGAACTGGAGATGGATTACGGAATATTAACGTATTTGGTGGAACTTGACTTGCTCAGTTCAACTTTGCCACAATTTCACTTGCGCCGGCGCGCCGGCCTCAGTGGTCGGCGCACCGGCGCAATAGACATCGTGGTGACGGTGGTGCGCTGGCGCGGCAAAAAAATCCTGGAAGTAGGTAAGAATCGTAGCGTGTGGCAAGTGGTAGTCTCTATCTACCCATTTTGTATGAGTTTTAGTGGCAAGGTACAGTTTTTAAAGAAAAAATTTAGAACACGGTAAAGTTTTTTTGGTGCTACTTTTTGAGCTTGATTTACATTTTGTTCGCGACATCGAGCTACCAGATTCGCGCGTCGACGCGGGCCGCTACGGTTTTTCCTCGCGAGTTCAGACACCCAACGTGATCAGTGCAAATTCCAATTAGATTATTGGTTTTTTAGTGTTTATTTGTAGCTTATCGCTTGTGGAATGCACAGGTCATGTTGGGGGTAACGTATTTGTACAGTTCGTTATAGTGTTGTATAGTTTATTCACGTGTTTAGAGTCGTAGTTTTAAGTTTTCTTTATTATAGTTTTCTGTTATTGTTTTATAAGTTATAGGTATAGTTATAGGTTTTCCTAATAAAATTGATCGTTTCTCATAGTTAGAATAGGTTAGAATAAGTTTTTGCATTGTTTAGAGTTGTTTTTTAGGCGTTTCATTTCTGATATTTTCATACCCTTATTTCTCAAGATAGGTGATAGGTGGATCCTATCTAACAGCTTAGGTACACAATAGTAGATGATCCTTACCTATTTCACACACAACATATAGACTAGAGTAGTTAGATAGTAAAATATAACAGTTTTAAAGTTCAGTTTACACCTTGCACTTTGACCCCGTATTTTACATAATAGATATATAGATAGAAACATAGAAATAGGTAGGCTAGGTGAGGATAACCCAGGTGCACTTAGTCAGAACCCTAGGTCATAGATAGAGTGCCTAGAATAGTCTAGAAATAGAATAGTTTGCAATAGCGCGGCAAAAATTGTGATATTTTTCCGCTTTTTTCTGACTAGGAAACCTGGGTATCACACCTAGTATAGATTGTTATATGTCAAAATACGGGTAATTGTAAGCCCTTTCTGTAGAACATCGTAGCTTTGAACTACCTCTTATAGTTTTTAAGATATAGCCTAAAATGTCAGAACTTTGTAATGAAAATGTACAACCAATTTGAACAATAAAAAGCGGCTGTCCTTACGGTATTGCGCTAGGAGGGACATGGCGCGCAAAACAGCGCAGAATCAATCAGTCGCAACGAGTCCTCCAGCGCAACATCGGAAGGGAAAATTAGCGAAGAAACCTGAAGCCTCTTTCATTTGAAGAACCCCTGCTCCTGCTCACTGAAGATCAGCTGCCTCAGCCTGCTCTCTGCGGTCTATGATCTGCGTCCCACTCTCACAGTACCGCCGTAATCAGGGCGTCATCCGGCGATAGTTAATAGTTAGTTAAATGTGCTAGACCAGGTCTGTCATATCGAAGGTGGTCGACCACACATTTCTATACATTCTTATTCGTAGATTATTATTAGCGCTATTGCGCCAGTGCACCGACCACTGAGGCCGGCGTGTCGGCGCAAGTGAAATTGCGGCCGAATTGAACTGAGCAAGTCAAGTTACACATGTACATAAAAATGCACATGCACACGGAATATTAACATATCCCGTAATCCATCTCCATTTCATGTGCATTTTTTTACAAGCTTTCATTTAACGTCTTGTTAGTTATTAGTAAGTTTATATTATGTTAGTTCATTTCATTTATATTTATTGCGACAAAATAAATGTTTACAATAGGTAGATGTAAGTGATAATACAGTCTCAATGTAATTTTACCCATTTTGGGTGTGGCAATTTTACAATAGTGATATTGATAATACATACTTTACATTATAGGAATTTACCAAGTACAAAATAATTAATACAATGTCCATTGAAATTTTTACATTAAAACACACGAAGAAAGAAAGAATAATAATTAAATGGATTTCAATTGGTACATTATAAAAATAGAAAAATGTCATTTTATAATATATATTGAATTTATTAGTCAAACACATTTAAGCGAGATTTGAAAACTGTCTCCTTGCAGGCCACAATTTGTTTACTCTAAAATCATCTAAATGCTCGTTTAGGTCATTAGGGAAATTTTGATACTAAAAAGGTTTTAAGGTCCTTGAGAAACTTCTCATTCGGAAGAGTCTTCATTTCGTATGGCAATTTATTATATACTTTGACCGCATTTATTTTTGTGCTTCGCTTTAAGAGTTACTAGTTAGAATGTTTTGTACAAATCGTGTTCCATGTTAGCTACATGCAAGATTAAAAACCAGTTCCCGTTATCAGAATTGACTGCAATGTGGTACACAAAGATAAACCTAATGACAATGTAATATTAGGGTGGCCAAGAGCTTATCTGATGATGAATGTAGATGATGGATAGTGGTAGGATAAACTTATGCACTCTCGATGCTCAGTAAAATTTGTGAGTTGTTAAACTAAGAGATATGAAGCTATGGTTGATGCCAAGACAGACTAGATCGTTAAAATGATAATAAAAGAGAATACAAGAATAATTTAGAATATTTTTTCAGTATGCTCAACCATTCTGAAATTTAAAGGATCTATGGTCATATACAGGGTGTAACAAAACACCCTAGTAATACTTAAGGGGGTGCTTCAGACCATCAAACTGAACAACTTTCACTATGGGGCCAACATCGAGAAAAAATTAAAAAATCTGCTATCCCATACATTTTAGTCGAGTCGGTACTGCAGTTTTGTATGGGACAGCAGATTTTTTAATTTTTTCTCGATGTTGGCCCCATAGTGAAAGTTGTTCAGTTTGATGGTCTGAAGCACCCCCTTAAGTATTACTAGGGTGTTTTGTCACACCCTGTACATGACAATTTGAGATACATTAGGAACGTAATTAATGTTAGGCTTAGGACACATGTTGTTTAACACCATAAGTTGTGTATAATTTATTTACCCTATGCCATAAGTCATAAGCAATAAGTAACAAGCAATGTACCCTGTAATGTCATTGTAAATTACAATAGTTGTCAAGGGTACATTAAAGTTATCAAGAAGAAGATTGCTAACTACATGACACTACATGGCTTGTCTACTGATTGTTGAGATTGTAGATAACCTACAAAGTTGTACAGCGAGAATAAAACAATTAGAATTTGAAAAGTGGAAAATAAAAACCCTTATAGAACCAAAACTGTGACGGTCTGTGAGAGAAATTTTGACTCTGAGCCTATTTTTGTGTACCCAGCAACACGATAAAATTGATGGAAAAATTTAAAAACTATAAATAAAAAAGTTGGTTTTTGAAAATTATTTACGTAAAAATGAAGCTAAAATATGAATTCGGTCGAGAGGCTGAATGAATGTACGTAATAGTATAGTGAACTAAAAGAAACTGAAAAAAATGAAAAAAAATCTAATAATTTTGAATAAAATGAGAGGCAAGAGGCAACCCTGACCGATTATTCTGTTTTTTTTTTCCACCAAAATTTTTTATCGTCTTTTAAAATAAAGCATAAATTGAAACATGTAAATTCTGATTTTCAGCTATTTCTTACACTTATGTCCGAAGTTATGATCAAACAACAGGAGAACAGAGAATAATCAATAAAAGCTAAACTACAGATGCAGGTACACAAATCTTTCGCAGAAACTATTTTTAGACTAGTGACTAAAGAATAGAATGGCTAAAAATGTTAAGAACTTACAGACAAAAAAGTGGATTTTCAAAAATAATTACGTAAAATTTGAGGTTAAATATGGCACTTTTTAGTAAAGAGTCTCTATCTCAGTGATTAAGTGATTATGCACTGTAAATTATAGTAATTATTAGTTCAATATCAACACCTACCCATACGTAATAGTAAGACTGTCTAAAGTTGCCATACATAGCTATAAGACCTATCAAAATAGACATTTTCATCTTGTCCCATAGCTTTGTATGACAACTTTAGACAGTCTTACTATTACAGTATTGAACTAAGGCAAAGAACATGACAGTATACAAAAAGTTTTTTTTATATTAGTAATTTCGCAGGAATAGGGTTTTTATTTTAGTAATTTCGTACCCTACAACAATATCAAAACGGCAATCGGTAATCTTTTTTGTAATTAAATAGTCCCGGGGCTACAGTAGGTACAAAAAAAGGCATAAATCAGCGGCGCGGCGCGGGTAGCACTGAGCAGTGAGCACGTGCGATGATGCGGTGCCCGCCGCCGCCCACTCCCCTCAACCCTTCCGCACCCCGCGCTCGTAGATCGGGGCCTAGCGCGGGAAGAATATTATTGAAAAAATGTTATTAATATACTAATGAGGGCGAAATTTTAATAGATTCTTAGTAATCCTGTTGTATTAAAGTGTATTGTAACTTGTAAATGGAAAAAGAGGAAGAGAATACTTTTCCGAAGTAAGTTATTGCCCAAAAATCATAAAACTATAATTGAAACGAAAATATTCTAGCTTCTTGTGCAAGACGATACATGTAATGAAATTAATACACACAAAAAGACAACAATTGTGAGACTATTATTCCTGCAGAAGTTATGGATTAAAAACGGTATTTTTATGTTTCTCCCTTCGTGAAATCGATAAATTCCTAGATACCGATCACCTCTATGGTAATTAGTATATACTAACATATACCAAAGGAATTTTGGAGAGAAACTTTTTCCGTCGAGAGCTATAAGTGATTTTTATGTTTAGGTATAAATACCTAACTTCCAAATAAAAAAAAACCTAGATACTTGTCAACCGTTATCTTTATACTTCACTTTATCACACTACAAAGTTTCAGCGAGAGACGATTTACTGTTAGGGTCGAACCCCTCCGGTGATCGGACTATATGGAGATTATGCATCTTTCTACTGCCGAGTCGCTCGTATGATATTCAAAAATCGCACTGCAGGTGAGAAACGGCTGTGTAAATTTTTGTAAAACATACGCTAAATGACTCATAAAATCCTCATTATCAAAGACCAAAAAAGCAATTTTAATTTAATTTTTTTAAATAATTTTGCTTTAATTTTATCAATCACATATAATTCAAAATAATTAATAAACAAATATTTTCATTTATGTAACGACTACGGAACCTTATCATCCGAGTCCTACACGCTCTTGGCCGATTTTTATTTTTTTTCGACATTGTCTCCATATTGACAGTTCTTCAGTTTGATGGTTTAAATTAAACCACCCTTTAAATATTACTAGGGTTTTTTGTTACACCTTGAAAGTTTGTGAAAAAATTATTAATCAGCCACAACGCCACAACTTATAAAATGGCTACGGAATGTCGGTATGCGCCTGCCCGACCTGCTCTTGGCTGGTTTTTCATTTTGGATTTTCATTATTGAGAAATCTTTACTATTGTGATGAGTACGCCACTGAACGGTAAAAGGACTCTTAAGGAATCAAGAAGAACTAATAGGGTCTGATAACGGCATAGATATTCTTAACGTTATTGTCCTGATTAGGGTGGCCATGATACGTCACATGATCATGACTAGAGATCGGATATTCGGATGCATAAGGGAATACATAACTAATCAGATGCATAGTATGGAAGCAACTTCTTAAAATTATTTAATTTAAAAATGAAAAAACGTTTTTTTCGGAAAAATAAATCCCGGGATTTCAGGAGTGCATAACTGTTTAACGAAAACCCGTTCGTCGCAATCACGGTTCACATCTGTTTCGTGTGTTCGACGAAACAAAGAACTGTTAAAAGAAAGCACGGTTCATCCGTCCGTCCCTATGCATTTCCGGATTTCAGAAAGTTCGGGAATGCATAACTAATCGGATGCATAGTATGAAAGCAACTTCTTAAAATTATTAAATTAAACAAAAAACATTTTTTTTTCGTTACAAAAGTGCACTCCATAATAGCCAACACCTCCGATCCGATTATCCGATCTCTAATCATGACAGTACCAATGTTTATAGCTCAACAAACTACAAATACCCGCTGACGATGAAAAAGTTAAATCAAGGTATTGTGTAGGTACAGTAGGTACAGAAGAATGTCACTTACCTTTGCACTCATTGTCCTCAAATGCCATGTCGCCGGACACAAGCGCCTGTAACAAGACCAGGTTAAAGATTACAAAAATCTATTCAATTTCGAATTAATTATTATAAAATATATGATATTTTTGATTGTGACCAATTTTAATGTATGTATGTGGGCCAGGTAGGGTTGGTAGGGCAGGTAGGGCTGGTGTGCCAGGTAGGGCTGGTGGGCCAGGTATGGCTGATGGCCAGGTAGGGCTGGTGGGCCAGGTATGGCTGGTGGGCCAGGTATGGCTGATGGCCAGGTAGGGCTGGTAGGGCTGGTGGGCCAGGTAGTGCTGGTGGGCCAGGTAGGGCTGGTAGACCAGGTAGGACTGGTAGGGTCAGGTAGGGCTGGTGGGCCAGGTAGGGCTGGTGGGGCTGGTAGGTCAGGTAGGGCTGGTGGGACCTGGTAGGGCTGGTAGGTTAGGTCAGTATTGTGGGAAAGGTAGGGCTAGTGGGCCTGGTAGGGCTGGTGGGGCTGTTAGGGCTGGTAGGCTAGGTCGGGCTGGTGGGTAAGGTAGGCCTGGTGGGCCAGGTAGGGCTGGTAGGTTAAGGCTAAATCCAAAGAGGCCACGCTGCCACCTCATAGTCTCACTGCCACGAATAGGCGCTTTAGAGGACATTATAGGTGTTTTTTTTTTAATCTTTCAGTTGGTAAATTGTATTTTTTTATATATTTAAAACCTGTCATTAGAAACTTATAATAAATAAACAGTAGGTATAATATAATAATTAATACGAAAAAACGGAATTGTTAGTTTTTTTTTTACTGTAAAAACTTACCGCGATAATACACAGGAATATCAGAGACCTCATGGTTAGATTCAGTGAATGCAAAACCTTAATGATTCTAGAGGCTAGAAAAACCCTTTATATAGTAGGACTTATTTAGATAAATCGACAACTGAACAATAATCAATTAATTCTCAGTTAAACATGTTTACAGAGATGTTCATTTATTGTATTTTTATACATTGTTTATGTAAAGAAATCAGCGAAAGAAATATTACTTTTTAAGGTTTCGTATTTCATAATGGTAAACCTTCTTCTAGGAGGGAAGGACAACTAGAGCTACTCCCCGGGCGCGGCAGTCTAAGGGGTCGCCAAAGTCGTGTGTTTGAAAAAATGCTAATTTAACTTGATAATTATTATTATTAAAGGAAAATCTGGAGCTCGCTTCGCTCTCTCCTGGTTATAACTGTATCGCAAATACCTAGAGGCATTGGATTTCGCTGGTATTGCGGGTTTGCAATAACCTAATAATATTATAGTAAAATCTGAAAGTCGTTTCGCTTGCTCCGGGTTTATATTTTATTGCAACGACCCAATCTGGACCACCCCTGGCCAGTTGAAAAAAAACCGGCCAAGTACGAGTCGGGACTCGGACAATTAGTGTTCCGTACTACCAGTTGTTTAACATGGGTCATTGAGGAAACCACTATAAATTGACACTTACTTAGTATGTGGTCACATAGTAACTGAAGATCATTTTACACTGGTCGCACTGGTGTTAGTTTCTTGGGTATAGAAAAAAAAACTATCCAAGTTAGAGCCACCCTGATAATTTTCCCGCCATCTACACGTTATTTCTGATGTTCATGATTTTTTTCAGATCTTATACGGCTATATTTTTTGAAATAGAGGTGGGGACAGCAATTTCTCGGATTCTGAATGAAGATGAATTGAAAATTTTGTTAAACAAAGTTTTTATAAGAAATTTGAAAAGTATATTTTTAGACTCGTATTTTTATAAGCTTTCAATTGATACCCCACACCATAGGGTAGAAAAAAAGTTTTTTTTAGTTGCGCCTTCTTACTCCCGAAATTGCCCCCCAATATAAAAATTTTGCTTTTTTTTACTTCATTTATGACATTGGACCACCAATTGCTATATCTGTACCGAGTTTCAACTTCCTATGTCTTATGGTCTCTGAGAAAAATGCCTGTGACAGACGGATGGACAGACACCGAGCTGATTCCATAAGTGTTCCGTTTTTCCAATTTTGGTACGGAACACTAAAAAAACACCAGAAAAGGGGCGCCAATTTTAAGTTTTTGCCCCAGGAATGCCATTTTTGAATCTCATACGTTGAACTCAGCAGTTGAAAATGTATGGAGATACGCATCTTTCTACTGCAGATTTGACTTTCAAAAATCGCGTTCCTGGAGTATGATTTTTTATTTTCAAATCAGCAGTAGAAAGATGCACGTCTCCATAGTAGGACTGCGATTTATTAAACTCATTCTTTGAACTCGGCAGTTAAAAATGTCAATATTACTATAGAGACGTGCATCTTTCTACTGCTGATTTCACATTAAAAATCATACTCCAGGAGTGCGATTTTTGAAAGTCAATCATAACTAGAAAGATGCGTATCTCCATACATTTTCAACAGCAGAGTTCAACGTATGAGATTCAAAAATCGCACTCCTGGTCGGAATAATCGTAGATCCAGAGTTGTCGGGTTACTTTATTAATATCACTGGAGGTTGCAGTCAGCCCTGCATATCCCTGCCTATCTCTCGCCAAATTAAACAATTCAGACCCTGGCGACGCCTGTCTACTCTTTCAGGTTTGAGAGCCACGAAATTCGTGGCCTACCGACGCTTCTTTTGCCACCGGTAAACCGTTGAATACATACACCAAAGTCCGTTTTAAAATAAAACCCTTTTATTAGGGGTGTATTTACAAATATTGCGTCCCTGGGCTTATATATTTGGTCGCCCTTCATAACTGCAGCTTACCGGCGGCGGGCGGGCCCGCCCGTAGCTAAGATTTAGGCTAGCTAAAGTCCTAACCGACCGAACCGAGTCCGACAGATGTCGGTTAACTATTACACATTGCCACGATTTTCCATCCAAATCTAGAGCGAGCAGAGCAATCTCAAAATGGGTAGAGCGTGGTAGAAATGTGATCAGAATTGTGTTTTGCGAAAAAAGCAGGTGCAAATAAAAATGTAGGTACCTAATAAAACCAAATTAAACGTACAGAACCCTCTCGTTCACAGATCCGACTCGCACCTAATTGTTATTTTGTTTGTGAATCATAAAGGACGCTGACATGAGGTACATGTCCCTCTCGTGGCATTTCCCTACAATGTCATATTCTATTCATTTTTTTCTTCACCTTTGGTATGTACAAGCTCGTACTTGTAAAAGCTTGTACATATTAAAGGTGAAGGAAACCTACCTCATAAGTCATGACTCATGAGTTTCATGACCTCATGTTATATGAAACATTCTGAAACAGTATTTTTGTGAAAAGTTTACTTCTATTCTGTACATAACGTCACGCCTCTTTCCCAAGGGGGTAGGCAGAGACGCTCCACTTACTACGAGATCCTTACACCTTACCAGATCTTGAAATGCCGCTATTTTTGGAAACCGGTATCATTGGCCTGATGTGATACCGGTACCTACATACATACATACATACATATTGTCACGCCTGTCTCCCACTGGAGTAGACAGAGACAACGGAACGCCACCTGCTACGATCTTGACAAATCTCTCTAGCTTCCTCCACATTCATTAATAGTCCTTTCATGCATGCTCGTCGAGTGAGATTTTTGAAAGTGACTGTCTGAGTAAAATACTAATATAAAATGCTTTATTTTTCTCACCACAAACACATAATTAATAAAAACAATAAAAATATTAAATTAAGTACAAGAGTTTGTGGATGGTGGTGGACTGGTGCTTGGTAAGCATGTGTACTTGCGTACACATACCTGTACTTCAAGTCACCAGGTCTTCTCCCGCCAGGAGTAAGAAGTACACACGGCGACACATCAGGTTACGCACCCTATATACCCAAACACAAAATAGTGCGGTAGAGAGCCTGCAGCTGCCGGCGCGGGCGCCGCGTGTTGTGAGACGAAACAACAACAACATACCGCACCCTCTCACGATTCGCAGAGTTCTACTTCTAATAGTTCAAAGTCCAAACAGGGTAAACCTGACCTGTCGCCGTGTATTTATAAAAAAAGATTAAGCTAAAGTTAATTTACAAAACAAAGTAACAGGATATAGGAAAACCGTTGGATTAAAAACTTGATCTTATTTCATTATTGTTTTTGACATTTATACCTACTAACGTTTTTAGACAAATCAAGTGAAAATGAATTTAACAAAATAGGCTACATAAATAAATCAGTACTTACAATAACATAAAGTGTCACGTACATTACCTACAGTGTCATAAGAACATGAAAACAATTAAGTTCTATACCAGCCTATCCGTTTTAGTTTCCACCTTTATAAAACAAATTAATGTAACATTATATCAACCAATTTGAATCATAATCATAACTCATCGTAGTACCTTGTCACGGTCACGTGTATTTTCAACTTCCATCAAACTTAACAGCAAGTAGTTTGCTGTGAAAAGGTTCTACGGTGGGTCATGGTGCAAATTGGTCGATTGTAGGTAGGTACATCTTGAGTTTAATTAGGTATTAGGTATGAAGTTATTAAGAGCCATATCATACAAGCTATTTTTGAGCGTATAGTCGTTGCCGAAACGATATTCTCGCGATATATGTAAGTATACCTCGGCTATCCGCGGTATTTGTGAGATCAATCAGTGTCGCAGCGGAACCGCCGGGCGATACTGCGGCGGAATCGCAGCGATAAAGTTCAGTAAAATTCAGCGGCTATTCAGGGCCTCTACCCGCACATTCGAACTTCGCTATTGCGTGACCGTTTTCGTTCCAATGTCAACTCTATTACGATGAAGTGCGGACCGAAATAGTGGCGATATATTGAACATCGAAAGTCCGGGTACAGGGCTAGTTCCGACGTTGTTGCGGTGCAGTTGCGAAATGGCCGACGGCGACGCTCAAAAATCACTTGTGAGAATTGGCTCAAAAATGTGTTACTAAGACATTTATCAGAAAAATAAAATTTACAGCGACATACCTTACCTACTACCTGTTCCAATAAAATGACGTTCAATTAAAGTTTACTCAGTTGTTTATTCAATAACAATAAACATTGATAAACAATCAATAGCGGTGACCTACGCGGTTACAAAGCCTAGGAACAGCCACGGTCCTTTGATCTCGTATTTATGCGTATTTATTTATTTATGCTATAGAGGTGGTCTTCCACGTAGTATTGTTGGTATTGTTGCGTAGTGTTGCTAGATTATTGGAATTGATCACAGAAGCTAAGCAACGTCAGTTCCTGAAGTGTAATTCACTAAGCGTCACATCGCTGTCAAAAACATCGACGAGCTCACAAATGTAACATCCTTCTTGCATCATGAATTAGCGCAAAACCTCATACACACACAACACCTAAATGATTTATAAGAAAATACAAACAACATAAACAAACAAAACAAAACAACAACAAAACAATAATTTTTCATTATTTTTATAGTTAAAATTTAAAGTTAATCGCATTTTAAGTTTTGAGGCAAAAATGATTTGTTATCATTTCAGCAATTAATGAAAGCGCTAACGCGTACTCATGGATACATTTTAAGAATCTTGTTTGGGTAGTAAGAAGGGTGAGTGTGCCCGTGCGGTGGGTTGACATCGGGTTCAGTAAATTTTAAATTTTACAAACAAATTATTTAATATTTTGAAGAAATTTACCTATTTTGAAACCATGATAATTCGATTCTGCTCTCGATTCTAAACAAACTAGGTACTTTCTAGTTTTGCGTTAATTCATTAACACGTTGTATAAGTTTGACACGTAGCTAATACCGAAATGACAGCTCGCCGATATTTTAACGACGAATTTAAGGTTGTGACGATGTTTGTATGAATTGCATTGCTGTAGAGTCAGAGCTCATCGATGTTTTTGACAATGATGTTGATCATTGTCAAAAACATCGATGAGCTCGCAAATGTAACATCCTTCAGATCAACGATGTTTTTATACAGGGTCCTTCTTAATATGCTGACACTTTTTTAAGGGGATGATCAGACCATCAAACTGAACAACTTTCTCTATGGCACCAACATCGAAATCGCGACAAACAAATCAGGTGTCTCATACGTTTGGTTCGAGTGGGTTCGCGGTTTTGTATGGAAGACCTGATTTTTTTTCGCTATTTCGATGTTGGTGCCGTAGAGAAAGTCGTTCAGTTTGAAGGTCTGATAATCCCCTTAAAAAGTGTCAGCATATTAAGAAGGACCCTATAATAAGTTTGACATAATTATGATATGACATTAGCGAATACTGAATTGACAGCTCGCTGTGACGATGTTGGTGCTTAGAGAATTGCATCACAGGTCCGGTCAGTCTTTGGATGAAGGACCCCGGTGCTTTGAAAGACACGTTTAGCAGTAGATCCTGAAGAATTCAGTCAAATGGTGGTGTAACTATAACTAGCCAGATCAGAGGTCTGAGGCCCCATCAGAGGTTTGAAATTCTGTGACAGCATGTTATCTCGGGTTCACCCCAATCCACGCTGGCGCCCGTGGCAAGGAACCCACCCCACTATAACTACCTACCATTCACCCTTCTTATTCGTAAGAGGCAATTTGTCCTGCAGTAAATTCCTACGTTCCTATTCGCTATGTGCACGACATTAGCGCCATCTAGCGCAATACGGCCTCGTGAATTATTTGTACATCAAATGTTAGGATAAAATATTAAAATAAAGTAAAAAATAAATAAATGAACAATATTATCGATATTAAAAATATTTTAATAGCTAACTAGCTTGGATTCCCATTCTTTGTTACAAAATTCTCATACAAACTTTCACCCCCGTTTTCACACCTTTGGGTGTTGAATTGTGAAAAATATTTTTTTTGTGAATATCTAGATGCCAATAAAACATCCCTGCCAAATTTTTAGCTAGTAGTCTTTGTAGTTTTGGATAATTTGAGTGTTGAGTGAGTGTGCGGATTTGCATAGATTCAAGCAAATCTGACAAAGCTTTGCCGTCCATAGTACAAATTTCCGCCACAGCGTGCGCTGCGATCGACTTGACAGTTCCCAATACCCACTTCGCACATAGCCAATAAATTGCGGCTATAACTTTGCTACTACCACGTAGACTACCACAGATTACTACAAGCCTCACAGTATGGCAACGCTCGGCGGTGCCGTGCATGTACTTACGCTGTCATGCACAGATATGCTAGGCAATCCCAACGCCTTCATCACAGAGTACTATAATCTTCATACAGACCCGGTAATTCCACCTTCGCCGCCCGCCTTCCCGCAAGGCCCTCGCCGTTGCTCTGCGCAAGTACACATACATCCGTTGCCGTACTGTAAGACCCTAGTAAGACCATCAATCTGAACAACTTTTACTATGGAGCAAACGACGAGAAAAAATAAAAAAAATCTGCCGTAACCAAAGATTTTTTTTGGTTACGGCAGATTTTTTTTATTTTATCTCGTCTCGACTCGAATGTTACGACCAAAAAAAATCTTTGGCCGTAACATTCGAGTCGAGACGGTACTGCAGTTTTGTATGAAAGAGCGGATATTTTTTTCGCGATTTCGATGTTGGCTCCATAGTGAAAGTTGTTCAGTTTGATGGTCTGAAGCACCCCCTTAAGTATTACTAGGGTGTTTTGTTACACCCTGTACAGGGTGTAAGGAAAAGTAAAGTATGCTCTACCCATCAAACTGAACAACTTTTACTATTGGAGCAAATCTGTTAGAAAAAAAAAATCTGCTGTTCCATACTAAACTGCAATATCTAGATACTCTATTCAAACTCTATTTTTTTGTTTGTTCTGATGTCTTTGCTCCCATCCATAGTAAAAGTTGTTTAAAGGTTAATGATACTTTTCCTTGTATAGTTATGCTGTGCTATTATTTACTTACTTATTTATGCAAAATGAGCGTTTTTCTAGAGGATCGCTAGATGGTGCCACGGTATTCGCGAATAGAGGTCAACATTATGTGTTTCTTTAAAACAATGAAGAGGGAAAAGATGATCAAAAAGATGCCGACGCATCTTTTAATAGATTATACATACAGACATATAACTCATGACCGTAATCCCTTTCGGGGTGATCAGAAACATTGCTACAACTACCAACTTTCTGTTTACGAATGTAGTGTCTTTAATATAATATTTGAGCATTTTTTTGTTAAACCGGCCAACTGCGCGTCGGGACTCAGGCAATTAGTGTTCCGTACTACCAGGTCCCTATTTAAAAAGCGTGACAATTGACAATGACAATTCAGAGTACATTGCTGTACATTCTGGGAAACATGAAGCACTGCAAGTTTAGCGTCATTAATAAGCAGCAATGTACTCCGAATTGTCATTGTCAATTGTCGCGTTTATTAAACAGGGCCTAGTTATTTTACATAATATGTCGTAGGTGGTAACCAGTATAAAATGATACTTACTACATAACTAACATGTAGGCGCTAAGAAACTAGTTACAATGGATGCATAGGAGCGCTAACGAAATCTTCAAGTCATAAATTAGCGCTAAACTAAGATTTATAACAGGGGTAGGTGCTTAACACCGTTAAAATATAGGCTCATAGTAACTCAACATCAGTTTACACCTGTAGGTAGTACCTACTTACTTTTTTGGTAAAGCCTTGAATGGCTAGTTCCAAGCTGATAATTTTCCCGCCGTCTACACCTTATTTCTAATGTTCATGACTTTTTCAGATTTTACATTACTCTAGTTTTTGAAATATTACCGTTTTCTTAGTTGAATTGAAAAAAAAAAGTATTTTTAATCTCTTTCTGCCCCCCAAAACTGTCCCTCTATATAAACATTAAGCTTTTTTGACTTTATTTATGTCATTGGACCAGGAGTGCGATTTTTGAATCTCATTCGCTAAGTTCAGCAGTTGGAAATGTCAAAATTACTTTGGAGATACGCATCTTTCCACTGCAGATTAGACTTTCAAAAATCGCACTCCTGAAGTATGATTTTTGAAAATCAAATCAGCAGTAGTGGTCGATATCGGTTCAGTAAATTTTAAATTTTACAAACAAATTACTTAATATTTTGAAAAAAAACTTCCTATGTTGAAACCATGATAATTCGATTCTGCTCTCGATTCTAAACAAACTACTTTCTAGTTTTGCATTAATTCATTAACACGTTCTATATGGTGTGTCTACTTAAATAGGGGTTTAGTTAGCACTTTCCATAGTACAAATATAATACCAGATAGACCCCTGCGACCAGGTCCACCGGGTTCCTGGGAGGGGCGCTCCGTTGCTTTATGCCTAGGTATGCGGAGCTCGGCTCTGTGATCATAGGCCTTCACAAAAATGACTCGGGAGGTGGGGTATTATAGGTTACCCCTCCTGGGTTCGGCCTTGGTCTCCTGGCTCGCCCAACGAGCTTGGCACCCCTCTTGAAAGTCGAAGATAGAAACAAAAAAATCTTAATTTCTAAAACCAAATTTATTTACTCTGAAAAAATTTTTTTTTAGTTTATTTTAATTTAATATAACAATAAAATATAACTTCATAACTAACATATAACTAACTAAAATATAACTAAGTAAAAAAAATAAAATATTTACAATAATACTTACACTCAGTCAAAGAGCCCTCCCCGGGTTATACCGGGTGCAAAGGAGCCCATGACGCTTGTGGCGTTTCCGCGTTGGATGGCAATGGACAACCTTTGCAACAAGCAGTTCCCGAAGCGAGCGTCGTTCCCCATCTCCTGGAGTCGAATTCAAAGCCCCCCCAATTTTATTATAGTTCAAGTACAAAAAATGCTTTTCCTTTTTCTATAGGTTTCTTGAGGGAACTTCGTTTCTTCCACGGGATTCATGAGAACAATGCTGATCATCGCTCCCTACCTGTCACCATTAACATTGGTAATGTCATATTGTAAAGCATTCTTCTCATGAACTGTTATATTTTTATCAATAAAGTCATGAGAATTAAAGTTATAGATAAATTTATGCACAGTCAGCAGCAATAATTTGTACGTGTGCACTTTGGTCTGCGTCGTAGTATTAAAGTTTATACAATTTATTGCTGCTGACTGTACAATATATTTTTCCTACGATGTTTTTCTGTAGCATGTTGTTTCTGAGTTATACTTAATAAAAATAATTAATTCTCGAAGAAAAAAAAAACATTTCAACTGGCCGTAATTATTTTTAAGTTATGTTTGCAAAAGCATAAAAATCGGCAAAAATTATGAGGGACATGGACAGTAACAAAACTGACGGCCACGAAATTTTTAAGAGGGCTATCGGAGTCCAGTGGCGCCCTCTTCACAATAATAAAGATTTCTCAATAAAGAAAGCCTACATTAAAAAAGTGCTCAACAGATAAACTACAAAAGCCTTCAAGCTATTTTCATAGAATACTTTTATAGGTTTTTTAAAGGTCTAAAAATACAAATTTTGAAAAAAGAAAAAAAAACAATGGCTTGAAGGCTTTTGTAGTTTATCTGTTGAGCACTTTTTTAATTTAGGCTTTCTTTATTGAGAAACCTTTATTAATGTGACGCCACTGGTGGGGCGCCACTGGACTCCGATAGCCCTCTTAAGCTTATTCTTTAATATTATTACTTTTTTGTGGGTTACGGTAGTAATTATAGTATCTCTGGTGTGGATGTTCCACCTCCCACCCCACCCAAAACAGAGGGTTCTTCTCAACAAAATATTTTCTTATAATAAATCTATTGAAGTTAACTTGTTTTTAGTCCTGCTTGCCTTTCGAATCAAATTAAAATCAAATCAATGATCTTTTCCGAAAAGGACAAGTGCGTAGCACCCTCAATCGACGGAAGTGCATGAAAAGATGTATGAATGTCAATGAGGCTAAAGAGGTATGTCAGAGTCGTAGCGTGTGGCGGTCCGTGGTCTCTGCCTACCCCCTTGGGACAATAGCGTGAGCTTATGAAAATTAAGAGTAAAATTTCGAATAGCCCTGCCTGTTTATCCCATATTGAGTCGTCAACGAACCATTATGCGACAAAATTATACGGTCACTTTATGCCCGAATTTGGTAATCGACCTAAAGTAAACACAGGGAAGTGAACCGTATTTAACAGTAAACAGACAACTCCACGACAACCAAAAAGATAAAATCATGAGTAAGAAAAAACACAACAAAATAGAAACCAAACAACATTTTATTAATTTCAATTTCAGTTATCAAAAAATTTACGTTTTCAAATATTATCTTAGCACAATATAAATAAACTTATGGAATAATTGCGAATATGGTTAGGTATACAAGGTGTAAACTTAAATGCGAATACAAATACAACATTATTTATTCGTGAACATAGGTAATATAAATGGTGTTACGGTATTTATGAACTCTCAGAGAGTCACTCTCTGTATTTGTGGCGGTCTGCCACAGTTGGCGTACGAATACGTTGCTACTCTGATACTTTAGTTTAGGCCATCAAACTGAACAACTTTTAATATGGGACCAACATTGAAATAACGAGAAAAAAAACAGCAGATTCATATATTTTGGTCGAATAGCTATTGAAGTTTTCTGTGAAACAGCTGATTTATTTTTGCGCGATTTCGATTTTGGTGAAAGTTGTTCAGTTTGATGGTCTGGAGCAGGTTCTATATTATCTAAAGCATTTAATTTTACACGCTGCAGAGATTTTACATTTTACATTAAATTGTTCCGAACATATTCTGCCATTTGCGACAACATGTGAATAACAAAGTTACATAATGAAGGCATGAAAACTGCACAAAATTTAAAAGTCAACAAATAAGAATTTTAAATAAATTGAAATTATTAAGTATCACAAAGGAACCTTCAAAGTAATGAAACATAGTTAAAAAAATGGCTTACAGTACTTAGGCCTGATTCGACCAAACTTTGATTTATAGAAGAGTAACTGTACAAGGAACAATTTTACTCCTTAGTTTTTAATCCGAAAGAATGAATGTAGGTATAATCCACCTAAAGAAACAGTACGTTGTATCCGTACTTATTGCAAAGTGAGGTTATGCAGTTTTATTTCGTTCGGTTTCTTTTTATTAATTACTTAATTTTTTTTTAATTATGTGACATTGACATTTCATTAGTCTCGGTATATAAGCTTTACACCGTCAAAATTGCCCGTTTAAAATTTACTCTCAACTTATTCATAGATTAGCAAAATCTGTTTACTCTAGAGTAATCAGCAAATTAAATAAGAATAAACCTCGAATCGGAACTAAGATGAAATTTCAATGTCCAAGAAAAAAATAAAAATATATATACATCAATATTAACGGCAAGGTAGAGCAGAGCCTTCTAGCCTACTGGTAGTTTTGGTACGCCTGGCATATTTGGCAACTTGGGCACTGGTGGTCCTGGAATAACACATAGGATACTTTTAAAAGTTAGTGCAGACGAAGCCGCAAGCAATAGCTAGTTTTTTTTTTTTTTTTTTTTTTTATTGAATAAAGAAATTTACAAAACACAACAAGGACAAAAACCCACGAAAACCTGTAAGGGTTTATCTGCGGAAGGGGCGTTCACATTCGCGGACCAATTAGGTATTTCTACTTTTACATAGGTATGTTATTACATAGGTATGTTCCAAAAGTTAAAGTATCTACAGGGTGAAATTGATATCATTAGCATCAATTTAAACTAAGAGTCTACCCATCAAACTGAACAACTTTTACTATGGGAGCAAACCGAACGGAGCAAATAAAAAGTCAGCTGTTCCATACTAAAATCACAGAGTACCTATAATATAATTGCTAAACTTCAATGCCGACGCGCGAGTCCGCGGCTCAAATGTATGCATTGCAACAGCTGTTTTTTTTTGCTCCGATCGGTTTAGTCCCATAGTAAATGTTGTTCAGTTTGATGGGTAGAATCTTAGTTTAAAAGGATGCTAATGATAATATCAATTTCACCCTGTATAAGTTCAGCAAAACATGTTCAATTTAGTTTGATAATATTTTTTTTTAATTGATCTAATTAACGAGGTGTCGTGACGAATGTTTTATGCTTATAGTTAGAAATCGTTAAAACCGCCAACAATGGCTACTTTTGGCGGTTTTAAAGATAATAAAATACAATCAATACAATCGTTATAAAAACAAAACCGCAGTGACCCGATAAATTGAAAATCAGCAATGATATTTATTATTTTTCTTTTCTCGTAGCTAAAATCTGACATTCTTGTGTTTTGGAAATGTTGTTGCGTTTTAGAAATCTTTACTATTTTGATGAGCACGTCACTGAACTGTAAAAAGACTCAGAAGAACTTATAGGGTCTGATAATCATTGTGCTTATTAGGTTGGCCATCATACGTGCCATGACAATGAAATCTTTTTAGATTATACTTCAGCTCAACAAGTTGATTTTACTTACCACCACACCTTGATTTTTAGGGTTCCGTACCCAAAGGGTGAAAACGGGACCCTATTACAAAGCCAACGTTGTCCGTCCGTCCGTCCGTCTGTCCGTCTGTCCGTCTGTCAGTCCGTCCGTCTGTCCTACCTATTTAGGGCTGTAACTTTTGAACCGTAATAGCTAGATAGTTGAAATTTTCTCAGATTATGCGTTATTACGGCGGATTTGTTAACAAATAATAAAAATGTTAAAAAGATATAAATTAAGGGGGGTTCTCAGCAAGAAACTAGTTTTTATCATAGTTTTTTTCTTCACGCTCTATCGTAAAAACGGTAATACATACAAGCGTCAAACTTAGTGTGATTATATAACAAACTCTACAGTATAACAACAAATACTAAAAACCGGCCAGGTGTGAGTCGGTCTCGCGCTAAAGGTCCCGGACAAAAAAAGTTGTTTTTCTTAGTTATTAATGTTGTGTTCTGTAGTGGTGTGGTACGGAACCCTCGGTGCGCGAGTAGCCCGACTCGCACTTGACCGGTTTTATTTTTCAAATCATCAACGGGTGATGATGTAGGCACTTACCCGCACACTCCGCGACGAAGCCGGACAAGACCGCCTGTAAATTCAAATAAAATTATGTACCTACCAAATTTTATTTGAATAGTATTTTTTTGAAATGTCTAGAATGAACCTCACGCTTCTTAGTACGGGAATTTTAAGTAAAGCTATAAGGGCGACGTAGAAATAAAAAACCGAAATCTAATTTTTTTGTGAAAATGTTCCTTAGGATCATAGAAGTATACCCTTAGAATTCCTAGGGTGACGGCTTCCCCCCCCCCCCCCCCCCCCCCCCAAATATGACCCGATTTTCAATATTTTTAATTTTACTCGAAAACATTTATAGTTAGGTGAAAACTGTCAAAGAAGCAAATAATTCTCATTAAAGTACCTATCAAACGGTACCAATTGGAATTGTATTTTTCGAGATATGCTTGAAATAAGAAACAGAAAAATTAAAAATAACCAAGTTTTAACAATTTCTGTATTTACTGAAAAATTGTAAGACTATTGATAAAACCTTGTGATTTATCATTATTTCTCTAAACATAATAATAATGAAAAAAGAAATCGTTAGTTTTTCTTTAATTGGTGAAATGGTGCTTGAAATGGTGAAAATACTTACCGCAATAATACACAGGAATATCAGAAACCTCATGGTTAGATTGGTTAGATTCAAGTGAATGCAAAACCTTAATGATTCTAGAGGCTAGAAAAACCCTTTATATAGTAGGACTTATTTAGATAGATCGTTAACCGAACAATAGTTGAGTGCAATCCATTCATTCTCAGTTAAACATAACAGATGTTTATTTTTAGGGTTCCGTACCCAAAGGGTAAAATGGGACCATATTACTAAGCGTACGTTGTCCGTCCGTCCGTCCGAATCGTCCTACCTATTTAGGGCTGTAACTGTTTTATTGAATTTTTTTGTGTTGTGTTTTTATTGAAAAAAAAAATTACTTACTTTCAAGGTCTCGTATTTAATAATGATAAACCCTCAATTTAAATTACGAAACATTACATAACGGAAAAATTACTTAGATCTATGTAACATTTCTTCTATTTTTATACATGAAAACGATTACCTAATATAAGATTTGACCTGCCTCAGAGGTCAAATCTGAATTTCCTCTTCATTATAAAATAAACCTTCTAGTATGCGCACAGCCAAGGAGTGGAATGTCCTATGCCTACATCAGTATTTCTGAGCGGTTTCAACCCGAATTACTTTAAAGTAAGAGTGAAGGCAAAAAAGGCAAAATGAAGGCAAGGTGAATAGGCTTCTTCTGGGTAAGCTCGCTACATCTTTGACCCCATCTTTGTCCTAAGGACTGGATTGAGGTCAAGAGCAAGACCATCAGTAATAAAAAAAATCGAATTACGCTTCACACGAGATTTTTTTTACTCCGATCTCATAGTAAAAGTTGTTCAGTTTGATGGGTAGACTCGTAGTTTTAAAGGATGCTAATGATATCAATTTCACTCTGTATAAGAAAGACTTTTAATAATAGGCTGGCAAATGTAGTAACAACCCTTGCAAATAAAAATGTAATAAAACATATTAAAGGTAGAGAACCCTCTCATCTAATTGTCATCTTGTTTGTGAATCAGAAAGGACGCTGGGTGACATGAGGTATTTGTCCCTCTCGTGCTCTCGTGGCATTTCTTTACAATGTCATACATAGCATAATACTCTATTGTTTATTTCTTCACCTTTGGTATTTACAAGCTTGTACAAATACCTACCTCATGTTATACGAACAATGCTATATCAGTTTTTTGTGAAAAGTTTACATCTATTATATTATACATAATGTCACGCCTCTTTCCCAGTGGGGTAGGCAGAGACACGCCACTTACTACGAGATCATTACACCTTAACAGGCCTTGAAGTACCGTTATTTTCGGGAACCGCTAACCGGTACCATTGGTCTTGGTGTGATACCGGTACCAGACGTCTTACCTGTACTCTTGGTACCGTTACAAGACGTAGTACCTTTACTAATTACTTTTTAATCGGTACCGGTACCAAACAAATATTTACGTTGGAATGGAATGAGAAAACAGATGTAGTAAAAAAGGATAGTTAATTGGCATTCTCATACGCGGCAGGTACCTGAATAGGGTACCGGTACTTATCAGGTGGAGTACCGGTACCCAGGTACCGAAATGACAAGAACCGCTATGTACCGATACAGTACTTGTAGTTTTAGTATTGGGTCCAAGCCCAACTTACACCTCTTTCGCCCGTTGCAACCGTTTCGCATTATTGTTCTTGATACGACAAATGCCGTAATACGTATATTACGGCAATTGTCGTATCAAGAACATATACCGTAGTACACGGCAGCACTTCTAGAACTCTGACACCAGGGCTTGCCCACCCGATAAAAAGAAGAAGGAATTGTAAACAGTGTAGGTATTTTTAAAGTGCTACCTTTCCTAGAGGTTTCCCAAAAGAATATTTTTGGTTGTTTCCAAAGGTGTATATCAACCTATTCTGTTTTTTCTATGTATATTATTATGAAACTACTTAGTACGTACAGGCGGTAGTTATTACTAGCTAGTACCTATGGTAGTATCTATGATATCCATCGCTTGTTAGTTTACCGTCTTTCTTACCGTATCAGTTCTGCGTTTTACACTGTTCAAAATTCGGATTAAATAAAAAACCGGCCAAGTACGAGTCGGGACTCGAGCAACTAATGTTCCGTACTACTAGTAGTTTAACATGGGTCATTGATGACAACCATTATAAATTGACACTTAACTTAGTATATGGTCACATAGTAACTGAAGATCATTTTACACTGGTGGCTATTTTTTGTGTATTGAAAAAAAACTATCCAATTTAGTGTCACCGTGATAATTTTCCCGCTGAGAAAAATGCCTGTGACAGACGGACGTACGGACGGACAGACACCGAGCTGATTCCATAAGTGTTCCGTTTTGCCAATTTTGGTACGGAAAACTGAAAATCTCTTTTTAGTCAAAATCCTAATAAATAATAGGAAATAACGGTCAGTAAAAATCACGGTGATTCAGTTGCGACGTCTTGCGGTGAAGTTGCGAAATTGCCGACGCTCAAAATTCACTTGTGTGATATTTATATTGCTCTAAAATGTGTTGCTAAGACATTTCCCAGAAACATAAAAATTACTGCGACATACCTACTAACTATTGCAATTTAATGACGTTCAACGTTCAACGATTGTTTACTCAGTTGTTTATTCTATTTATACCTATTGATAAACAATAACAAATAGGGGTGACCTACACGGTGACAAAAGTTTTCTCAGTTTTTTCTCCTGTTGTTTGCATTAGGTATCTTGTTTTTATAGAAATAAATTAGGTATGCCTGAAGCAATTTATTATTTTCTACAAATACTATAAGATAAAAGATTATAACCGTCGGGGCACCCGAGCTCTCTACATATACAGGGTGTAAGTGACAGCCTAGCAAAATAATACTGAAACGGTGAACTCGGGAGTGCTATTTTTGAATCTTATTCACTGAGTTCAGCAGTTGAAAATGTCAAAATTACTGTGGAGATACGCATCTTTCTACTGCTGATTTGACTTTCAAATACCGCACTCCTGAAGTATGATTTTTGAAAGTCAAATCAGCAGTAGAAAGATGCATATCTCCACAGTAATTATGACATTTTCAACTGCTGAACTCAGCGAATGAGATTCAAAAATAGCACTCCAGACCATCAAACTGCACAACTTTCACTATGGAACCTATCTCAGGATCAGGAAACGTGAAAAAAAATCAGCTGTCCTATACATTTTAGGCGGCATTTCAGGCATTTTACACTTGAGAGGTACAGCAGTTTTGTAGGCAGTAGGCTCCATAGTTAAAGTTGTTCAATTTGATGGTCTGAGTTCACCGTTTCAGTATTTGCTAGGCTGTCACTTACACCCTGTATACAAACGAATCGTCTTATTTTCAATATGAACCAATTAAAGTCATGCAATTGTTTAAACACGATCTTGAAACTTTAATCTATGTGTCTGTATTTAATCAGACTTCCGTTAAAATACTTACTTTAATGTTAAGCCAATAATTGTTCAAACGATGCCAAGTTTAAGCTTCCATGTCTAACTGTCTCGGAGAAAAACGCGTGTGACAGACGAATGGACGGAAGGACAGACACCGAGGTGATTCCATTAGTTTTCCGTTTTGTCAATTATTGTATGGAAACTAATAAGTTACCAATATGACTATCACTTGATTCATGTCATAAATCTAGTGATATTTTGCACATTGGCAAGCTCTAAGTATCACATACATTATGATAGCGAACATGACATGGCATGGTCATTGGGCAACGACCTCATTACAAAAGTAATGAGCTAAAAGATATTCTTATGTCTTCGCAACATATATATACTACATAATGAATGGGATGGATACTTCATTCATTATTCATACAGATAAATGAGATGATAATGATTCAAATAAGCGCAGTGACGTAGGCAGTAGCTTACTCATAGGCAGGGACTAGCTCTCTTGAAAGTTACCACCAAATTAAATTATCATAATACGCAGGATATTTTAAATGCATAAGTGTGTACGCTAAACACAAATGCACTCTCTCGTGTTTCTAATAGCCTGGTTATTCCATTGAGTCTTCGACGAACTATTGTGAGTGTTATTATATATGCGACATAATTAATCAATGCTCGAATTTGGTTAACAACCTCTAGACCAGTGTTGCTCAAACTTATTATAGCTCCACGTACCCCTATTAGACTTTCAAGACGACGGCGAACCCCTTAAAAAAAACTTACTGTAGATAGAACAAATAAGGTATTTTATTAATAAAAAAGAAATTCAAAAGAGCAAAAGATATTTTATTTTTATTAATTAATGTGATGGGTCGACTTGTTTTGTGTCGAAAATGGAGTCAATGCTCGGAGCTATCTTGCTCAATTAAGCGATCAGTCGATTCTTGTATTTGTCTTTATCATGACCAGCGCCCACGGCATGATGGCGCGATGAAGCGCAATCACGCCCTAGCTCTCATTATTTTTGTGCGCGAACAAACGAGTTAGCAGGCGCGAAAAAACGTTTATCGAGGCGTCACGCCGCGGGCGCAGGTGTGAAAACCCATTCTCACATAAGTAGATAAGTTGTCACGAAGGGCAAGGGAATTTCACCGCTTTCATTAAAGCCCCGGATATTCTTTTTGTCTTGCTACCGAAAAATCTAATATATAGACATCTCAGACATTTCCAGATTTAATAGCTTTTTGTGCTTAATGCTCTAACCAACAGTAATGCTTGCAGTTGTGACCATAAAATGGGTTTCGAATCCAGTCTTCAGCATTACTTATATCGGGAAAGTACATTTTCAGTTTATCAGAGAGCTGCGCAAGATGAAGAACAATTTCAGTTCAATTGTTATTTCGGCATGATAAGGCCACCATTAGGTTAATTTTCTCGCGTACCCCCTTCGATTAACTGGCGTACCCCAAGGAGTACGCGTGCCCCACTTTGAGAAACCTTGACCTAGACTATAATAGAGTAATCACAGGGAAGTTTCCACATTTAAGACTGCGTGGAGCCTATTGTGCTGCCCCCAATCGTATTTTCTTTATTTATAAACAATTAAACAAATTTCCAAAAATGCAAGAATGTCACATTGTAGTCCTTTCAATTTATCGAGACATTACATATTATGTTTTATTCTTGTAGATATTAGTATCGTTAAAATCGCCAAAATTGTCCACTTTTGGCGGTCTTAAAGATAATAACTACAAACATTATAAAAATAAATCCGCAGTGACCCGATAAATTGAAAATAAGCATTGACTACAATGTGACATTCTTGTTTTACGGCAATATTGTTTAATTGTTAAGAAATAAAAAAAATACGATTGAGGGCAGCACAATAGACTCGACGCAACCTTAACAGTCGATTTTTAAATAACTCCACAAGCGAAAATTCTTGGTTAAAGACTCCACGACAAAAATAAAAGATAAAATTATGAGTAGGTAAGAGAAAACACGCAAAAAAAAATAGGAACCAAACAAAATTTTATTAATTTCAATTTCATTTATCAAATATTATACTTTTTCAAACATTAGCACAATATAATTATTATGTACCTACGTTATATAAAGTTATAGAACATAATATGTATAATTATTATTTATATTTGCGAATATGGTTATACAGGATGATAGGGTTATATACAGGTAGATAGTTGCCTAATTGTACTCATGATACTGAATATCTTTTGAAATCTAAATTTTTTTTGTGCGATTTCCTAAAAGTTTGTTCAGTGTGGAAAGTTGTTCAGTATCATTGGGTTACAATCACCCCGTAAAGTAATGCAACTGTTTACCCTAACAGCCTGTATAGACGTCAATTGTGACGTGCAAGTTCAAAACAAGGTTACCAACATAGTAAAGTAAAAAACTAAAAAAAATTTGCAAGTCAACAAATATTAATACTAAGTATTTAAATAAACTGAAATTACTAATGTCACAAAGGAGTCTTCAAAGTAATGAAACCTTAACAAAATTTTAAAACAAGTGGGTTACATTACAATGTTACAATGATCTCAATATTTCAGAACTTGATGAATAAAATGGTTCTAATGTTCTACCACATAGGGCATACAAAATATTAATTGCCAGGTGGGCCAGGAGGGCCAGATTGTCCAGGAGGGCCAGATTGTCCAGGAGGGCCAGATTGGCCAGGAGGGCCAGATTGGCCAGGAGGGCCAGATGGGTTAGGTGGGCCAGGTGGGCCAGATGGGCCCCACCCAGATCCGCCAGGTTGGCAAGGCATTCCCTCGTTCATTTGTCTGGATTAAAACATATAATACTTTTTAAAGTTAGCGCAGACGAAGTTGAAGGCAACAGCTAGTTAAGTATCTAAAAATCGATGTCAGGCAAGGCACAATGTAAACCCCTCGCAGGTTTAAGTGCCAGAACACCGATGTTACCCATGTATTGTTTTTATGATGAATAAAATTATTTAAAAAAAAACATGCTCAATCGAGTTTGATATTTTTTAAATTGATCTATTAGGAAGGTGTCGTGAGGAACTAGTTAAAATATAATTTATTATTTTGAAGTGTTGAGGAGTCAAGTATTTAGAGTTTGATAATCGCATATAATTTCTTAACGTTATCGTTATTGTGCTAATTAGGTTGGCCATCTTACGATGATGACGATAGATGTGTGACGACACATCTCAAAGTCAAAGTCAAAATCATTTATTAAATATATAGTAGCTTGAAGCCAGCTTAAAGCCCTCTTATTAAACATCAGATCTTTTTTGAAGCTACCACCGCGTTGAAACGTGTTGTCGCTATAAGAGGAGATGCGACCAGAAACTCTACTGTTGCACATGACTTAATAACGATTACAATGATTATGTACACACTTACCCGAGGCGAAGTCATTGGACACAACGGCCTGTAACAAGATCAATAAAGTTGACAAAAATCTTTTCAAATAAAATAAGTAACGATATTTTCAAATTATTATAAATACATGATGAAATTGATATCATTGGCATCCTTTTAAACTTAGAGTCTAATTTGAAAAGGTGTAAAATCTTACCAAAATAATACACAGGAATATCAGAAACCTCATGGTTAGATTCAAGTGAATGCAAAAGCTCAATGATTCTAGAGGCTAGAAAAACCCTTTATATAGTAGGACTTATTTAGATAGATCGTTAACCGAACAATAGTTGAGTGACATTCATTTTTTCTCAGTTAAATATTGTTAACAGAGATGTTCATTTATTGTATTTTTGTTTGTTTTGCATTGTGTTTTTATTGTAAAGAAATATATAATTTTTTATTAAGGTCTCGTGATGCATAATGGTATAACATCTTCAATTAAAATTCGACGAAACTTAACATAGCGGAAAAACTACTTAGATGTAACATTACTTCGTATTCGTAGAACAGTTATTTAGACGAAAGTTTCGGTGAAACAAATATTGTCTAAACGGATTTAGATGTCACGTAAGTATACACCTTCTACTTCGGATTCCTCTCTATCACTGGAGGTTGGCAGTCAACTCTGCATATCCCTGTCTATCTCTCGCCAAACGAAACAGCTCTTGGACCCTGAGGGTCTACCCGCACATTCGATTCGAACTTTTGCGTGAATGTTTTCGTTCCAATTTCAACTCTATTACAATGAAGTGCGGACCGAAACAGTGGCGATATAGTGAAGATCGAAAGTGCGGGTAAGGGGGCTGGTGATGCCTGTCTACTCTTTCAGGTTCGCGCCCAACAAACATTTTGGCGATGCATAACGCTTATTTTATAACTCCAAGGGGGAAAGGGGTGCTATAGTAGCTGTGATTATAGTTGATGGCGATATTTAAGCGATTGTGTACAACGTTATCCCTTAGCGATATATTAAAAGACGATAAGATTTTGAGTATAAAGAGAAAAATCCAGGAAAAAAAATCTTGGTACTTATCTTACCCTATAGATTTTTTAAAACAATTTTAATCATTTTTAGGTAATTAGGTAAGCTATAAGCCCCTTAACGTTGGACCATTATTTATGGGACATTCTGTATACAAGATTTTACAAAAATACAAATAAACATTTAAGGGTGTCGACCATCAAACTGAACAAGTTTCATTATGGGACCAATATCGAAATCTTGAAAAAAAAACTTATGTTCCATACTAAACTACAAATCTACTCGAGCTAAATGTATGGGACAGCTGATTTTTTTTCGCGATTTCGTTGTTGGTCTCATTGCTATCGTGAAAGTTGTTCAGTTTGATGGTCTAAACTTGAGGGGAATGTTTAATTCCCCTCAAAAGCTTTAAATGTTATATTTTCTTTTGTAACACCCTGCGTTCACAAAGGACCAGCGATGGTCTACGTGGCACAGGCTTAGCAAGCCTGTCAAGGCCCAAAACTCCAAATAAACACCCTGCATATCTACAATAAAATTCACAACCGCAGTAATATTTCACTAAACAAACATTAAACTAAATCGATAATTGTAATGTTTATACCACTACTAGTATAAAATGATGAATGAATGATCTTCAGTTACTATTGGAACACATACTTAGTAAGCTTCAGTTTATAGTGGTTGTTATCAACGACCCATGTTAAACAACTGGTAGTACGGATCACTAATTGCCCAAGTCCCGACTCGCACTTAGCCGGTTTTTGTTTGTGAATAAGATAGGACGCTGGGTCACATGAGGTACTTATGTATAATTTTATTATTGTGCGGCATTTCTTTGCAATGTCATATTCTATTGTTTTCTTCTTCACCTTTAGTACCTGTAAACAACCAAGTGGTTAATTCGTAATTACAAAGTTATGAACTTTTGAACATAAAAGGGTCGTGTTTTTTCGATATCCTAAATTTTAATTTTATTGTTTTCTATGGCTTGAAAAACGATTACTACTAAGCCGATTTTGATGAAACTTTTTTTTTCTATCTAATGATTTGACTTAAAATTTGGTACCTATACAATTTGTGCGGTCGGGTCACCGGAACTCTAGTATTTTATAAATGGGTTTTGCCGGTGGAGGTCATTTCTTCATTCTTATTTTGTCATGTTCGGGATGAATCATGTTTTATTCTGGTTTTGTAATGTTCTGTTTTCGTCATATCAATAGTCAAACGTTTCGACCATGCGGACCAGTTAAAATAATAAAATTTTGGATGTTGGGGATTTTTCTATCAGGTCATCATATCATTGATTTTGACTACCATCATGGTGAAGAGATTTGCCAATAAGCGTTTTTTGATTATTTTAGCTGCGGATTTATTTTAGCTGGGAAAGCCGTGGTGGTCCAGTAGCGCCTTACCGCGTGGACCTTGCCTGGCGATGGCGATGGTTCGATCCCCGTCCAGGCCGACTCGTACCAATGAGTTTTTCGGAATTTATGTACGATTTGTAACACCACTGGCTTTTCGGTGAAGGAAAACGTCGTGAGGAAACCTGCATGCTTCAATTTCGAGGCATGTATTGTACCTACTGTCCATTACAAGTGGCGACTGGCTCACTCCCCGTCACTCTGGACAGAGTTTTGGTACTACTAGTGAAACGTGGATGTTCTGAAGTTTCAGAATATCTCTGACTACCCCCTCGGGGAATATAGTCGTGAGTATATGCTATGCTATGATATTTATTTCAGCTGCGGATCATTCTTCTTCTTATCGTGTGGGCAGAGCCCTGGTGTCCGAGTTTTTTCAGACCGCCTTACGGCCTATGACGTGGTTTTTATGTAACGACTACTACCACTAGAATAGTAGCCGGGACCAACGGTTTAACGTGCCATCCGAAGCACAGAATCATTTTTCTTTTCAGACAATCAGGTGATTCAGCCTGCAATGTCCTAACCAACTGGGGAAAAACGCACAAAGTGACATATAACTAGGTGTCCCCCGTGGGAATCGACCCATGACCTCCGTATCGAGAGCCAATGCTCTTAACCATTAGACCACGGAGGCAGTAAACATTGCGGATCATTAAAGCCCTTTTTTTGCCTTGTTCACAGGAGAGACTGTCGTCTGTAGCCCTGCCGACGCCGAGGACCTTCTCCGTGCAGCTGTCCAGCGGCCACGCGGCCAGGGTGCGGCTGTTACTGCCGCCAGGGTTGAGGGAAGACGAGGTCACCAAGTATCCTCTGGTGCTTAAAGTGTAAGTTGTATTCTCTGGCTACAAGTTAACTAACATGCCTTTAGCTAGAGTACAAATACAATACAATTACAATACAAATCATTTATTTTCTCCACAAGCAGAGTATACTTATTTGTGAGAGGATGTAGGTTGATTTATTTTATTTATTTAAGTTTATTGATTCATGCCATAGGTTCGAACACGACCATTTAGAGTATGGGCACAACTTGGACACTTGGCTGTCACGACAATAAGCTTTTAGATAATTTTAAGCCACCTCAGAAGGCCTGTAATTTCAAGAAATTACAGGAAAACAGAATTTTCAAGAAAACATAGTGCGAAATCCTGCTTGCTTCTTGAAGCAAGCAGGGTTTCTAACAAAATTACAGTTGGGCATTGTTTAGAAATTACATCTCCATTTTCTTTATTCAAGGATAAATTATTTATTCATTGTTCGTGTGCCTCAAAACCTATCTGTAGGTTAACCAGAATCTGATCGAAATGGAGCAAAATTAAATTAATGATTAGATACAAGAAAGGTAAAGCAGTAAATGCAAAAAAGAAGATCTGAGTAGCTTAAGTTTTCCTCACACTCATGAGACTGTGATCGAGCTTTTAGATTATTTTAAGCCACCTCAGAAGGCCGGTAATTTCAAGAAATTACAGGAAAACAGAATTTTCAAGAAAACATAGTGAGAAACCCTGCTTCCTTCAAGAAGCAAGCAGGGTTTCTCACTATGTTTTCTTTCAAAGTTTATGCGATGTAAATATACAGGGTGACATTGATATCATTGGCATCCTTTTAAACTAAGAGTCTACCCATCAAACTGAACAACTTTTACTATGAGAGCAAACATATCGGAGCAAAAAATTATCTGCTGTTGCATACATTTGAGTCGAACAGGCATTGCAGTTTAGTATGGAACAGTTGGTTTTTTAGTTGCTCCGATCGGTTTGCTCCGATAGTAAAAGTTGTTCAGTTTAATGGATAGACCCTTAGTTTAAAAGGATGCTAATGATATCAATTTCACCCTGTATAGGTAAAGGTATATTATCTAGGTACAAAAAAAAACATTTTCAACGTTTGTCTGGGACAAACGTAATTTTCGAAGCTTATTACAGTTGGCCAACGAACTCGATTTGCAATTCTTATCGCATAGGTACTATAATAATATTCGTAATCGGAATGAGGGTGAAAGGAGAGAACGTGACTGGACATCATTTATTCAGGAAATTTAAATCTTTTATTCACAGTGCGCTTTCAGCGCTCAACACTAGGTACCTTTATGATTTCTATTGTTCGGAAAGAGCAGAACGTTCGCAACTGTTAAGCAAATTTGATTTTTGCTTTGAATATGAATGTTTTTAATATATGGTTTTGGAGGAGAAAAATATTATTTGAGATAAAGTGAATAATCCGACTAATAATAGATCAGATTATACCTATCTACCTACCTATTGTATTATATTTGATCTACCTAAGTGTTTTACGCTGGAGGGAATTTTTTTAACCCTCACAGGCACATACTAGTCATTTGCTTCGAGTTGGCCGTTCCCTCCCTTCCCGCTTCACCGTACCGCACCCCTAAGAGACCCTATTAAACGCAATTTTATAACCTTTAGCAACGCAACCACGTACGGCACGTCCGTCCCGATCACTAATATCGCTTTTAATTTTAAATTTTTATTTGCTTGTTATATTATTTTTTGTCGACGGGACCAGTTAATGTGCCTTTTACGATATTTCGTAACGGTCATCGACGGCCAACTCCAAACAAACGGGTAGTACATTGTAATGAATCTAAAAGAATCCTGAATCATGAAGAGTCCTGAATTTTTAAAGTACCTAATATCTATTAGAATGTTAGGTTAGGCACTAGTATACTTAGCTATAAAATATCAAAATGTCGCCAAACAATGACAAGAAGTAAAATAACAAGATCTCATGAAATGAAATAAATGAAAACATTTCCACGCAAAACCAAAATAAGCTGGCCGCGTTTAGGTAGAGTAATGTATGAACGTCGCGCGGTCAGCTTATATTGGTTTTTCTTAGCTTGGTGTTTCGCCGTGTGTACATTGGATATCCATACACATAAATTTAAGCTTACAAACGCAGTCGTCGTCGTCGTCGTCGTCGTCGTACTGCTAGAACTACAAAATAATACATAAAGGTTTCACAATATTAATGAAGCGTCAAGTGGTAAGCGGTGGCTAGCTTGTAGGCTCAAAAACACTGCAAAATAAACCTCAAGTCTACATGAAATCATGATGATCATAATTTCCTTTGCAACTCTGATAGACCTTTTTGGTTCAAGGCGTTTTCATTAAACTCCTACCTCAAATCTTTTCTTGTTCAACAGTCATGGAGCACCAGGGACGCAGCTCGTAACAGAGCGTTGGAACCTAGACTGGGGCTCATTAGCAGCAGGAGCGGGGGCAGTGCTCGCGTCGGTGGACGCGCGGGGAGCAGGGGGCAGAGGACTAGGAGCACATCACACGCTGCATCGACGGCTGGGGACCGTCGAGCTGGCTGATCAGTTGGAGGTCGCTGAGTAAGTTACATCAACAGTAGACCAAATACACGACTTCGAGATTGATTGTATCTCTGTGCTAATTTGGCGCATGATAAAATGAGCGCACAGGAAGGCTTTTTCGTTTTATCAATTTGTCGTGCACCTAGGGGGCATAATACTGGGATGTATAGTAACAAAGCGCTGAAACTTAATCAAGGGCTTTTCAGCTACGTCGCGGATATAGAATCGTCGCTCTAGCTTGGAACGGTCGAATTTGAAGTTGCAAAATTAAGCTCAAGTTATTGCTCGGCTCCTCTAAATTCTCCCCTGAAGTGTGGGGGTGACATGCGGTATCTGAAGTTTGTGCGGGGCAGGGAGTGGTCATTCTGTATGTAGAACACATTTTCTGTAACACTGATGCGTTTGGGGCCATGACCCTATATGGTGTAGGGTCATGGCTCCAGTCGCATCCATCCAACCATGACTTTTGTCCGAATCCTGAATCAGTGCCTAACGAAGCTACTACCCCCAGGTACCTGCGGGACTCGCTCCACTTCATAGACGCACGTCGGGTGGCAGTGTGGGGCCGGGCACATGGCGGGTTCCTGGCAGCGCTGGCGCTCGCCTCGCCCCTCAACGTGTTCCACTGCGGGATTGCGCTGACGCCTATCGTGCGTTGGCGGTATTATGGTACGTGGCATTGAACTTTCAATTTTGTTAGGATGGATGTTTTTATTGTAGTGATTCCATTCTCTTTGTAATTTCGATTGGTTCAGTTCAGACCGGGTGGCATCGATAGTGATTTCAGGGTTCTCAAAAACTCGATGATTTCAAATGGATTTTTTACCTACGTCCTTTTAGTTTATGTAGGTAATAATTATAAAAGGCGACGGTACGTAGGTAGTTCATTCAGCAAAGAAATAATGTATAAATGTAAATTTTGTTCCCCATCGTAGTATTAAAGTGTATTACGTCGTTTCATTTATATCTGTCCAGAAGAGTCTGAGCGATCTTCTGATATCATAGAAGAATTAATTTTGTCTTTTTTAATATCTGCATTCTCATCCCTAAATCCACAGCGTCAGCATACGCGGAGCGTTACATGGGCTTCCCGAACGCGACGGGCAACTACAGAGGTTACGCAGATGCTGACGTCACGAAGCAGGCCTCAGCACTGCACGACAAGATGCTGCTCCTGGTCCATGGGACGGCGGATGATAACGTCCACATTCAGCAGACGATGGCCCTGGCGAGGTCGCTGGCCGACCAGGGCAGCATGTTTCGACAGCAGGTTAGAATCTTAATATCATCGTGGATAATAATGTCCAGATTTACCATACGATGGCCCTGGTAGATTCGCTGGATGACCAGGGCAGCATGTTTTGATATCAGGTCAGAATCAGTTATGACATAGATACTTCCTGGTAGATGATAATGTCCACATTTAGCATACGATGGCCCTGATAGGTTTGCTGACTGATCAGGTTAGCATGTTTCGACAGCAGATCAGAATCAATTTGTACTCTATAGTAGCTTTTGGACGCTGAGAAACAGTTATGCTACCTTTGCCTATCGTGGTCTCTCCCACAGTCCTCCCGTCTATAATCATAATGGTAATAATAATATGATGTTACTGCTTTTGAAAAAGGAGCTATATAAATAGACAAATAACCTGTAAAGTGCAATTTCTTGATGTCTTCGGTCGGTATGGTCTACGGTTTGTTCCACTGTAATATACAGGAGTGCGATTTTTGAATCTCATTCGCTGAGTTCAACAGTTGAATATGTCAAAATTACTGTGGAGATATGCGTCTTTCTACTGCTGATTTGACTTTCAAAAATCGCACTCCTGAAGTATGATTTTTGAAAGTCGAATCAGCAGTAGAAAGATGTAGTTATATCTCCATAGAAATTTAGACATTTTCAACTGCTGAACTCAGCGAATGAGATTCAAAAATCGCACTCCAGAAATCCCTAATATTATAAATGTGAATGTAAGTTTGTTTATGTGTTGTTGTGGCTTTCATGCGAAAACTACTTAACCGATCATCATGAAACTTTGTACAAATATGATACTTGGGGTTTTCCAAACTCCACGCGGACAAAGTCGAGGGCAAAAACTAGTAATAAATAAGAATAAAAAAAAAACGATGCATATGCAATTATGCATACATACTTACCTCTCATGTAGGTTTATGGTCCTCCGGAAATAGTGCTAAATATTTTCAGGATCTGATCAGACCTTCAAATTAAAAAAAAATTTTAGTGGACTAACATCGAAAACGCGAAAAAATATTACTATGATAGTATGAGAGAATTTATTTTAGTTTGATGGACTAATCACCTCCTTAAAATATTGTTTTTTTGGTAAGACGTTGTGTATTCCAATAACCGTTTTCTGCACCAGATCTACCCTGACGAGGGTCACAACCTAGAAGGCGTGAAGCGGCACCTGTACCGCACGATGTCCTCGTTCCTGGACGACTGCTTCCGCAAGCAGGTGCCTCCGGAGACCAAGGCGGGCCTGAGGAACGGCGGGAACCTCGACTGAGACACGTGGAGGGATGAGGAGTTGTACTCTTGGTGAGAGCCTAGTCATGACTAGTTCTTGATGATTAACTGCTCTAGCGCAGCAACTCAAAGTCGGCCTAGACCTCCGAAACGAGTGTCACTTTTTTTTATTCTGCGCGACCTCATGCCTTTATCTGGCTTCAAATTCACGTAGGTCAGCACTTAGTTGTTTTAGCGACCCTCTGGACGAGAAAATAAGAGACAGCTTTCTATTAGTGAAAGAATTTTTACAATCGCTTCAGCAGTTCCAGATATTAATACTCCCTTAGCTCCCTACATACAAACAACTAGACGATTTAAGAGAATTCAATCGACGATAAGCTTCAAGAAAAAATTTAACTAGGAATTTTAAAAATGTTTTCTCCTCAAAGATATTTTTAATTTGGGGTACTATCAGTTTAAAATAACAATGTGCATGACCTCGCTCGCAAATGTGACGTCATTCAATCACACGAACTTCACTCGAGTCATTCAAATGATTGTTTCCTTTGCACAGAGTCTATTTTCCTTTGTCAACCGAGTGTAGTTATCCAACGGCCCTTCAAGGTCATGCACATTGTTATTTTAAACTGATAGTATGTACTGGTTGGTATGTACTACTTAATTATAGAAATAAATCGTTTCCCATCTTATTTTCCTCGAAATACGAGTTACTAATACACGTTTTTCTTTCAGGTAAATCATAGCAAAAGAATAACACAGCACAAAATAGAAATAACCTTTTAATTCAAATAATCCTTAGTACAATATGTTCCATATCCCCTTCACGGCTACTGCCAAAGAGTGGACTGCTCTATCATAGACAATACTTGATAAAATTCGGTAGTCATTTAAATATAAAAACATGTGAAAAAAATGATTTTTTCCAATTTGTAACTATGTATCTATGAATCTATATGAAGAAAATGTCAGCTGTGTACACAATGGCAAAAAGTCTGCTGTGTGGTAAAGTGTGTTAGCGGTTCAGTGCTACCTCTATTAAGAGGATATGCCCTCTAGCTCGCATACAAATGAAGTCAAAAAATTATGTTGCTTAAGTAATATGTGATGTTTTAAAGCACGATCTAGAAATATCTCTTTGCTTGTGGTTTGTCAGATTTTCGTTTCAAAGTTACAAGTGTGGCTGAAAGATTTCCATACAAATCTTTAATTAATCCTAGCATTGAAATCGTTTATACTTATTTCAATTCAATTATACTTTATTCCACACATAATGATAAAGAATTACAACGGAAAGGAAAATATTTTACCAGAAATCTGAGGCCATAACATGTTGCGTGTGTTACGGCTATATCATGTCTTTTATCTAGTTCGTTCGCGGGCACATTGAAAGAGAGCTAAGGCGCAATATATAGCGCTATATCACGCTGCCTTACTACGGCCGCTGACAAACCACAGGCACAAAAATTTGTTTCTAAATTGTGTTAAAAAATTGCATTGACTTTTAATTGATTAGCGTTGAAAATAGGATCAAAACTTCGTTTGGTGCGCGGTGGAAGGACTATCCTCTTAACATTTGGTAATTTAAATAAGAATCAGTAGGTTGACGCCGAATATGGCATATATTGGTATTTTGTTTAAAAAATACTTGCAACTGACTAAATATAAATCGGAAGATGTGCATGAGACGTCAATAGTTTCGATATAAATTGTCGCATTGTCGTCTCGCCATCTGTGTAGATGCTGTTAGCAAAGTCGACGGAATTTAGATCCAGTTTAAAGTCATTTTGAAAAAGAATGCGATGTAAATTGCTAGACGTAAAATCGAGTTTTAATACTAAAGTGTTATAAAGTTGTTAAATCGATAAAGAACCAATTTTTATTTTCATGATTTAATATAGGTACCTATAGGTCATTTATTGTGTAACAAAAAGGGTGAAATAAGTGTAAAATAAATACCAATTTCGTTACGTTTCGTTTCGTTCCTTCCTTAGGAATATAACTTTTTCCACGTAATTTCAAAAAGTTGTCTGAGTCCATACAAACTCGGTGGTTCGTACAACTACGGTGGCTTCAAAACAAAGAGATCTGGAGTGCGATTTTTGAACTCATTCGCTGAGCTTAGCAGTTGAAAATGTCAAAATTACTTTGGAAAGTTAACGATTAAATAAATTAAAATAAATTAAAATAACGCTCACAGGCACATACATTGTAATGATCCCAAGAAAGCACTATTAATAGGCTGTTTATTATGGAAACCATACAACAACGGCACAAACATGTAAACATCCATGACCGAACCGGGATTCGAACCCAGGACCCTGGTTTGGCAGTCCGGCGTGGTAACCATTACACCAACCGGGTCGTCGTCGGTATTTAATAAGTTAGGATATTTACAACAATATACATCTTTCTACTGCTAATTTGACTTTGTGGGTGTCATATTTCAGGAATGCTATTTTTGAAAGTCAAATCAGCAGTAGAAAGATGCGTATCTCCATAGTAGGTAATTTTGTCATTTTCAACTGCTGAACTCAGCGAATGAGATTGAGATGCATTCACTGAGCTTAGCAGTTGAAAATGTCAAAATTAGGTACTAAAGAGATATACATTGACTTTCGAAAATCGCACTTCAGGAGGAGTATGATTTTTAAAAGTCAAATCAGCAGTATAAAGATGCATATATCCATAGTAATTTTGACATTTTCAACTGCTGAGTTCAACGCGTGAGTTTCAAAAATCGCATTTCTGATGTTTTCTGGGTGAAGCTGGCAATACATTCTCGCCAAGAACAGACGATAAGGGCTCAGAACGAGAGTGGGGATGTGTGAAGTTCTTGCCGAGAATTCTCGACGAGAATAAGAATATTCAACCCACGTCTTTGTCTACACTAATATTATAAAGAGGAAAGATTTGTACCTATTTTTGTATGTTTGTATGTTTGTAATGAATAGGCTCAAAAAGTACTGGGCCGATTTAAAAAATTCTTTCACCATTAGAAAGCTGCATTCACCCTGAGTAACATAGGCTATATTTATTGCTGGAAAAGATTAGACGTCCACCCGTGCGAAGCCGGGACGGGCCGCTAGTCATACATAATTTACAATCAGACTGAAGTCAAATGCAAGCTATAAACAGTAAAAAAAATGAATTCCGTGAATAAAACTTGCATTTGTATTATTACAATTGTTTACCTAAATCATGGTTTCAAAAAACTCGATTTTACTCTAATTTAAATTGAAAAAGTGACTATGAGTGAGAAAAACGTTTTGAACGACCCACAGTAACAAAACTGTAAGTATATTTGAAAAAAAAAGTTTGAGTGTATTTATTTTCACTATTTGCTACATAATATATTCGCAAAATTACCTCATTTCACCGGAAGCCTGTGAAAGTTAGTCAAGATTTAATTATATTTAGTGACAAATAAAGGAATTGATCATTGTTCTTTAGTCAATATGTTTTGTGATCTTAGAAAATAATTCGTAAGTACCTTGGCATAATATCTTTAGATTTAATCAAATCAGAAAGTAAATCGAAATTAGATGTATATAGATACGCCTTTTTAAACAATACCTAAGGTATAATGGCCTGCAAATATTTCGAACAAGGCCTTGACTCAGAACAAAATTTTCAAGCTTTCAAGGGAGGATGTAGGATTACTATTTTGCACTGTAGTAAACTACAGTAGTTTTACTCCCATTTAAATATATTACTTTGAGAACTAATTTTGAGATTATTGATTATTTGTGGTTGGGCTATTGCAAGCAAGGGTCGTTGTAACACGGAGACCAGCGCTGGTCCTTTTGTGTTCGCCCCAAGCTCACCCATATTTACGCATACCTCCGAACTTTTGGTATTTTCTTTTCGTTCTCGGGAATGCAGGTTTCCTCACGATGTTTTCCTTCACCGCCGAGCTAGTAAATGATAAATACAACCGTACATAAATTCCGATGAACTTAGTGGTACAGGCCAGGAATCGAACCGCGGCCTCAGTATTGAGGCGCTAGCTCTCTCCCGTATGGGCTATCATCGCTCTCAAATTTTGAGATACAAAATGCGCACGTAACAGAACTGAAGTACTCGTAGTAGGTAATACTATAGTTTACCTATTCTGTGCTATAGTGTCAAGTCAAGTGTAGTAATAGATACTCTTTCTTATACTGTGGTCAAGTCACTGTAGGCCGACGGAATTTCTGCATTAGATGACTCTCCAGTATACGTCCCCGTGCAGCAGTACACAAACAGAAATTTGAGCAGAGTTAGCGACGCTGATTCCTTGGTTGAGGTCACTGGTGTCAGCTCCTGCTAGCCATGTCCACCCCCACTTGATGGGCTCTTTCTCTACCCCCAACCACATCTGCACCTGGTGGTAGGTTTTGTGGGACAACTCTACATTTTCGATCTTTTTGGGGAAAATTGGCAATGTTTGAAGTGCTGTATCTCAAGTTCTATTAGACGTACAGAGCTATGGTAGCACTTAAATTGTAAATATGTTGTCTATTTTATTATTATTTTAGTGACTTTTCCGTAGGATGCACCGATTAGAAGTTATAAGCCAAAACTTGAAAAAAGTTGGAAATATCGAGGTTTTCCAAGCATCGCGCGATTAGCATAGGCTTTTCGAAGCTGCAAACTTGGTTTGACATTGACACTATTGGTACCTATCTAGTGTAATAAAATCCCAAAAAATCAGTGCAGCGCAATTTTTTGCGACCTGGAGTGCGATTTAATTAATTTTCCGATCTTTTGATGAAATCTACAAGAGGCCTAGAAGTATTTCCAAAGTCTACAAGATTAATAGTAAATAGTTCTAAAGGGCGTATTCTATATCATTTGATATCGATTATTTCTATCGAATAAACTCAATCGGTTATTCGTGAAAAATGTATCGCCACTGTTAATGGGTGAGAAATTTTTTATTTGAAATTGAAAGTGAACCACTCTCGAAGTTTGCTTTAGATTTTATCACATTCGAAAATGGTAAAGTGTAATTTCTAAATGACAAATAATTGTACAGTTGTAAGAATATTTCAATTTAGGTAATGTTCATTCGTCTTACAAAATGTGTTATATCTATTGATTTTTGTTTTATCAAAAATGAGAAATCCTGTTTCCGGGTTTCCGGATGTAGGAGTAAAGCCATCCATCCATGTCATTCCATTAAGCTCGACTCATACCGACGCGTCTGCGACGCGGGAAGCGGAAAGCGAAGCGGGAGCGTCTACGACGCGAAACTTGGCCTCCAAACCGGCGCAACTGCGACGCGGGAAGCGAACATCATTTGTTGATTAATAGACGTTGAAGCAACACCTCTCTAACTATTGTTATCGTAATGTTATTTCCGTTTAAACATCAGAGTCTAACTAAATTGAACATCTAGAGTACTTTGGTACTGTTTGGTAGATATTTTAGTTTCTAAAACCTACAGTTCTGTTGTTTTTGTTAGTTTTTTTTAGTTTTTGGTAGTTTTTAAGTTTTTGTTGTCTTTGCTACCAAAATCTACTAGAAATTACCAAACACTAGCAAAAGAAACAAAAATTTCTAAAATCTACTAAAAAGAACCGAAAACAACCAAAATCTTGGAAAAACTTACCAGAAACATTCCAAATCTACCAAAAAGAACCAAAATCTACACACAAGAATAAAAATGTAATGAAAGGACAACCGCCGCTCTCCCTTGAAAAAATACCTTATAATGTATAGAAGTTTTGACTGAAGTCAAATGTGTAATAAATTATGAGGTTTTATGAAAACGACTCAAATAGTATCATTTATTTTTATTTAACGAGTTATTTAATCATTTATTATTAATAAATTATAAAAAAGCAACCCCAACATGGCTGTCAATGTTGTTTAGTAGCAGGAGGTAGGAGGTGTTGCAAGCACAATGTTTTTTTTATATAAAAATGATAAAAACTAATAAATCATTATAAAATAAACTAATGCCTGCAGTTAGTTTCCAGTGTTCCATAGTCCATTATAAAAATAGAAGGACGGTTATACATTTTTGGGTATTATGTGCCAGATGTCCTTTAAAATTCGTATTTTATTTTGTTACGAGAGCGTAGCATCGAACACGTCTGACCACTTGACGCGCGTGTCCGCTCCGCTGACGCTGCCTTCCCGCGTCGTGGTCGCGTCGTGTGGGCGACTTAGCGGTACGCCATAAGATTACATGGGCAGCGACTGCCGCGCGGTAGACGCTCCCGCTTCGCAGTCGCTTTGGTCGTGTCGGTGTGAGTCGAGCTTTATAAAGAATGGGATGGACTGAAACAAAGACAAATAGTAAAGTCGTTTTTTTTCTTTGCACTTTCTTCTCCTACCCGCGCGATTCAGCAGCGATGACAGCGAACCGAACAATGACAATTCAGGCTATGATTTAGGTAAGATTATTGAGTCAATTTAATCTTTGATTCAGGTTACGGTAGTAACTAATAAATAATATGTAATTCAGGGTAGGAACTTACATTGCTGGTTACTAATGACGCTAAACTTGCAGTCGATAACATTTTGTCCTAACATTCTCAGCAATGTACTCTGAATTGTCATTTGTAAATTATAACTGTTATGTTTATTAAATGGGGCCCTGGAGTGCGATTTTTGAATCTCATTCGCTGAGTTCAGCAGTTGAAAATGTCAAAATTACTATGGAGATATGCATCTTTCTACTGCTGATTTCACTTTCAAAAATCATACTTCAAAACAACTACAAAAATAATAGGTACTCCAGGAGTGCGATTTTTGAAAGTCAAATCAGCAGTAGAAAGATGCGTATCTCCATAGTAACTTTGACATTTTCAACTGCTGAATTTAGCGAATGAGATTTAAAAATCGCACTCCTGATCGCTGATGTGTGCAAGACTCATCCTTGTAAAATTGTAAAGAAATGACAATATGTATAATATAACACATTTTGTGAGATATAAATCAGATTTTAGATCTCGATCCTTAATTAAAAATTGCTCATTCTCATCTTTAAAAAGTTTTGCATGTTTCTAGTCACTTCATTTAAACATTAAAATAGTGTTTAAAATTAAACTTTATTAAAGACCAATAGTACGTTAAAAATATTACAGAATATAAATCATTCAAAATAATTAGAAAAAAAAAGTATTGAATTTAGTAAGAATTAGTGCATTAATAAAACTTAGAATGTTCGAAATCATAAATTTTTAGATAAAATGGAACTAAAATAGCAATAACTTATAGTGAAAGTACCTCTTAACTTAAGTAAGCACTCTTCTAATGAGCACAATTGTAAAAAAAAAAAAAAACAATAAATCATCACATTTTCAAGTTTTATATCAATAAGTATTACCGCATGCGTGATCGATTGATTGTTTTGAAATTTAATGAAAATATACCAAAAAAAACACAATGTATGAGAAAATATAATGAGTGCAAGGATTAACAAAATACCTTTTGTCATAACTAACTACAAATACACTTTGACCTTAGAGCATTTCTCTAAACTAAAACACGAAAACTTTTCCAGTACCACCTATAAAGTCATGCTACCGATAATAATGGTGAATTTACGTGCACGTTGCTATAAAATAAAGAAGGTTTGATAAAATCTGCTTTTTTATTTTATCTCTTAAGAATTCTTAAAACAAAACGTGTGACAAAAATCCATTGAGTCGAAAATCTGACGATTTGAATGGTTTTTTGCCTATAGTTTTAGTAATAGAAGGTATTTTGTGTTTCCTCGTACTCTCGGTTGAAAATAGAGTAAAATGTAAGAAATAATAACCAAAGACCTAAGTGCCAAAGCGTCGATAAAATCTTCTCTGTAGGTATTGTAAGTGCGTTAAGTCATATCGAAGATTCTCTGTATTCTGTTGGCTATAGGAACCGCACATTTTTGACATTTGACTAGTCTTTAGGTTAGACAGGCAAAATACTTTTGTTATTGTAAATTCTTTTCTAAACATTACAAATTAAGACACTAACACCCGTATTCTTAGACTTCCTTGAGACTTACTCACTCGAGTCGAGGAGGTTTTTGACATTTTTGTCATATAAATTATGTCAAAAACGTCCTCCACTCAAGTGAGGAAATGTGAAGAAAACAACTAAGACTACGGGTGTAAGCCCCACTTGCGTCACTTGGTATAAATCATGGATTACCAATTTAACCTATATGTAGGTAACCAATAAACTCCGGTAAAAACAGTTGCTTTTCTATACTAAAAGTCATTGGTTACCTACCAACTTAACTTATAAACCCTACCTGAGTTGACTGCAGTATACTACAGTAGTTTTACTCACATTTTAGTATAGAATTTCGTAAAGTTTACCCGCGCGCTCCAGGTTACATTGATAACTAATTTTGACATAAAAAATATGCGTCGTAACTACAGTAGTATACTACAGCGGCAGCGTCAACTCATAGTAGGCCAAAGTTAGTGTGCGACACTCCCGCGGGGAATAGACGTTGGGGGAGGTGAGGTAGCACTTGTGACTATCTTTGAGCGGCGCGCTCTTCCTTTCCCCGCTACACCACCCGCCCCCCGCTAACATCTAGAGAACGCGGGATGGACGGGGTTGCGCACAAGCTTGTTTGACTATTTTGGCGCCGTACTTTATAGCGATACTCCTTATCACAAAATGTAGCTATAACGGAATGGATTTAGTTAAAAGGATTGCTTGTGAAAGTGTAACGCACTTGATTTGTGATCATTGCCTTATTGATGTTCATCGTGTTTTGATTTCATGTGTCGTGTTTTTTATATCGATTTATGCACGTGTGTTAAAAAAAACGGACAAACTGTATTGACGAAGTTATGAGTTATGTTATCTTCATTATTAGTACAAGATTAGGAGTTGATAATTATTGAGAAAGTAGTACTTGTTTTAGGGGTCTGTCATGTTATCATTTACTATACCACTTCTAACATATTTTAGTGGTAGGATTGGCTAAAATCTTGAGAGGGAAATTCGTGACAAATTTCCAGTATCTATAGCTAATATTACTCTGAGGTTGATCGCATAGTACAGTTTGTCTATTCTCGTCAGGATTCTTTTCTTAGGATAATTATTACCTGTAGATAATTACAATTCTAGTCCCTACGAGTAGTTCTAGATTTTAATTTTAAGGGTCCAAAATTTGCTTTGTTTCATAATTGAGCAATATGTATAATATTTACAAATTACCTACTATCTTATGTAATATCGATCTTAAAAATAATTTTTTTGACACATTCTTGTATATTTTCTAAATTCAGATCTTTAAAAAAATCTGTAAAATATCTAATAATCGGGGATTTGTTTGATATCAAATTTTAGTATAAAAATTAAAATCTTGTTATATTTTGCATGCCGTTACAAGTTTTAGTAGCTTGAAATTAGATGACTTTGGTTAATGATTAGTTGTAGCAATAAATTTTGTTAAAAATATCATTAAAATTAAATTATCTTGTTGATCACGTTACATTTAGCTATGATATATTATACTATACTTACTTAAGTCTTACTAGAAAAAATAAAAACCGTGGCCATATTGCGGTTAAAATATAAACTAATTGCAAAATGAAAGTATCAGAAACTGGTTGGACAGTTTTGACGACTGGATCCCGGGATCGTAGAAGTCCCGTAGGAGAAGAAAAGAAAGCTATTGGTAGGTAAGTACGTAAATTTATAGTCGAATGTAAACCCGAATACTATAAGAAATCTGTTCTAATGTCGCATTTCCTAAGTCCCTTACTAATTTTTCGGGGGTCAAAATAAAATAATTAGGAAGAGTCCACGTTTTTGTAAATTTTTTGGTGGCTAATATGGACCACTGGTCTATAAACCACTCTTTGGTCTTTAACTCTTTAACAATAATAAGAAGTACTAAAGGGACACTTAATTGTCTTACTCAATTGTAACAAAGTGAAAACGTAAAATATTAATCTAAAACATCAAAGTCAACCAATTTGAAATGTAGGCCACCAACCTGTGGAAACCTTGTCACAATCACCTGTAATAACGTTACCAGGCTTCTGACAAACATAACTGGAAATATTACAATTGTGACAAGGTTCGACAGGGGCTTACATTTATTTTCAAGCTGATTGACGGTACCTAATCGTAACATTACAATGGTGTCCTTTAAAATGGACCACTACTCGAAGTGGGAATGCCTTGCAGTGATAGCAGGGATGGGGGAGGATAGTTCGACCCACGTTGAATTCTGGTTCAAATCTCTGGCCGTCAAGCGAGCTGTTTCAAAAATCTACTTAGATCAGCGTTTCCCATTAGCCGGGTCGCGACCCGGTACCGGGCCATCAAAATAAAATACCGGGTCGCAACATTCCCACCTTGTTTAAAAAATAATCAACACTACTTTACCATAAACATAAATATAGAAACCGACTTGAAATGGAACCAGACCTTAGGATAAAACTGTCGTCATTTTCCGCGATCTTGGATTTTTTGGTAAAAAATAAGCAGCAGCTCCATACTTCGCACTAAAATTTAGTCACTAAATAGGCGATACCAATATATGTAGTATTAATAAAACATTTTTACTATTAATAAATGTGTATTATTTTACCTACCTAATGGAACCAGCTTGGGTTTAAAAATATTAAGTGGGTCACGAAGGGGCAGTGTGAAAATTACCGGACCATGGCAGAATAATGTTTGGGAAACACTAACTTAGATGGAATAAAGTTCATGCTAATTAGGTAGCACCTATAGTCTCTAGCGATAGTACCCAGTCACTGATACATCCACCAGGCAGTTCTTATTTTTCTAGTAAGGCTTATTAATTAACAAATTGTCAACAAAAGTGTTAAATTTTCAATGTAAAAAGTTATTGTTCTACGCTGTTATTGCTACAAATTTTATTTAACTGTTATCTAATAATTGTAATACTTCACTCATTTCATCGAGACTTAAACTATTGTATTATGAAATCAATAAATAGATAATCATGAAATCGTTTGGGCTTTTATTTTATTTTGTCCTTTGAACTCATTGTTAAACAATCAGCAAGCCTGTAAAGCAAGTAAATGGTTTACAACCAGCATTCTAAAGCTACCCCACACATGTAGAACTTTAAGACTATTGCCTATCTGTGTCTAGACAGAAGCTCGGTGGCGCGTTCTCAATGGACTTGCAATTTTATATGCACGTTAAATTTTAATTGAAATAACTATTAATTATTTTAACCATAATCATATACCTAATTAAAATAAAATCAATAAAATTACGATTAAAACAACTTTTTAAAAGCAGGGATTTATTTACTAAAATGAAAAAAATAAGTAAATTATGATTCTTTGGGGCAATGCTGAATTCTATTTGTAAGTAGATATATTTCGTTTTCGCATCAAAATTCAAAAAATTTTATTCAAAATAATATCATATAGATAGCTTTTTGATGTCATTATTTTACTCTACCACCGCGTCGGAAGGTGTTCCGTTGAGAGAAGATGCGGCCAGAAACTCTACAACACACATCTTTTAAACAAAACAAAATGTACAAAGTACAATTAAAGTAGGTACAATATTGCATTACATAGTGTATCTGTTCAATATCTAAAAAGCTTATAAATATACAGGGTGTACGTAAAAATAAACATTTCAATCTTTTATGGGGGGGGGGGGTTGTTGAGACCATCAAACTGAACAACTTTCACTATGGGACCAACATCGAAATCGTCCCATTTTGGAGGAGGCCTATGTCCAGCAGTGGACGTCTATCGGCTGGTATGATGATGATGGAACAAAAGATTTCTTTTTCGCGATTTCGATAATGGTCCCATAATGAAAGTTGTTCAGTTTGATGGTCCTAACCACCCCCTAAAATGTTTATTTGTATTTTTGTAACACCCTGTATAGGGCTCTAAGTACCTATAAATATTTTCATAACTCGACTGTACTATAATTAAATTATACTAAAGATCCTGTTCGACGAGTCCAAGCCGGAAGACACCGCGTGCGATGTGTCAGAGCGGGGGCGCTCCCCGCGCTCCTCAAAGTAGTATGATTTAGAATAAATTCCTCGCTGGTAACACATGTCATGTTCAACTACGCCGAAGCGCCGAACTTGGGTGCAGAGTCGGGTGCGGATGGCTCCAGCAATAGGGGTGGAATAACTGTAATTAATAATATTGCATCATACTATCAGGGTCGATTCACACCAGAAGAGCATCTAAGAGCATTTGCTAGCAGCGCCAATTTCATCACTAGTGAATAAAGGTCATTTGGAGCGATACGGGCACCGCGCGGCGAAGTGGATTTAAAAGCCAATGCCTAAAAATGGCGGCTTTTGTTACTCGGCCTATTTTTTTGGCGCGGCCATCAACAAAACTTGAATATTTTAGTTCAGAATAAAGTAACAAACAAAACATGTTATTACATGCATCTTCAAACTCAGTCCGATCCTCCGATCGGACTGAGCTTGCTATATATCTTGTTGAGCTTTTATATATTTTTTTTTTTTTTTTTTTCGTATGTGTGATAGGTAAGCATTTGACCCCAATCTCACCTGATGTTGAGTGATGATGAGGCCGAAGATGTAGCATGCTTACCTAGAAAGATGCCTATTCACTCTCGCCTTGAAGAGGCCCAGGTTGTATTGCTCAGGGAACAGGTCCGCAGGCAGGGCATTCCACTCCTTAGCCGTGCGCATTATAAAAGAAGAAGCAAACTTCTTCGTGCGAATTGCTGGTAGGTCAACGACATAAGGGTGGAAACCCAGTCTGCGTCTCGTCCCCCGCAGATGAAAGGGAGACGGTGGTATCAGATCGTGTAGTTCAGTCGCACACTCTCCGAAATGTATCCTATAAAAAACAGACAGACAGGCTACCTTGCGACGATGCTCAAGACTTTGTAGCTTCGCCACCGAGGTTGGATCACCTATGAGCTTCCTGGCACGCCTGTCGATTGAGTCCAGCGCGGTCAGCTGGTATTGGGCAGACCCGTCCCAGAGATGGCAGCAGTACTCCATACACGATCGGACTTGTGCTTGATAAAGTTGTAGAAGCTGTCCCGGAATAAAGTACCGTCTGACCTTCGAGAGGACGCCCAGTTTTTTCGCTGCGGTTTTCGCCATGGACTCAATGTACCGTCCGAAATTCAGATCGGACGATATGTTAATGCCAAGGAGCTCCAGGCGATCAGCTATCGGTATGGACACATTTCGGAAAGTCGGGGTCAAAGCGAAGGGACTCCGTTTTGTGGAGAAAAGGCACGCCTGTGTTTTGCTTGCGTTGAAACTGACCCGATTAGTATCACCCCAGCCGGACACAGATTCAAGGGCCAAGTTTATTCGCTGCACCATGGCCTCTCGACAAGACTGAGTAACGTCCAATTTGACCCCTGCACCGGACAGATATCTGTCAGCAACAGTGCTGTCGTCTGCATACCCAAAGGTTCCGGGCACAAGCATGTCGTTTATATGCAGCAGAAATAAAGTGGCTGACAGAACTGACCCCTGAGGAACACCGGCATTTATAGCCATTTGATCCGATGAGTATCCATCAATGACTACTCGAATGGATCGTTCGCTCAAGAAGTCAGCTATCCAGTTGCATAGGTCAATCGGAATTCCATATGATGGAAGCTTGCTTAAAAGGCTTGCATGCCAGACCCTGTCAAAGGCTTTGGATATGTCAAGAGACACGGCAAGTGCCTCCCCGTATCTCTCAACAGCCTCGCTCCACAGATGAGTCGCATACACAAGAAGATCCCCCGTGGACCGTCCTGGGCGGAACCCATACTGACGGTCACTGAGGAGGTCGTTATGTTCCAGGTATGCCAGGAGCCGGTTGTTAAGTACACGTTCCATAGTCTTGCAGAGTATGGAAGTGACTGATATTGGTCTATAGTTGACAGGGTCGGCACGACTGCCTTTTTTGGGCACGGGTTGCACGTTGGCAAGCTTCCATGACCTTGGGACTACCGCAGTCTTAAGTGAGAGGCGATACAGGCGTGTTAAAACAGGAGACAACTCTGGAGCACAGGTGCGTAGGACAATCGCTGGGATTCCGTCGGGTCCGCTAGCCTTGTTCACGTCTAGAGAACGCAGGATTTTAAGAACCTCTTTTTGGCGAATGTGAACTGATGCCATTGAGCATTCAGTACGAGGAATGGTAGGTGGTGTTTTATCTGAGTTCTCCAGATGCGAATTCCCGGCAAAGAGATTAGCAAATAAATTTGCTTTCTCCTCCGCCGAGTGAGCTAGCGATCCGTCAGGTTTTATTAGCGGTGGCAGGGAGGGACGGCCGAAGTTTGCTTCCACTGCTTTGGCAAGCGACCAAAACGCTTTACTGCCAGCTGGATAGGAGGCAAGCTTAGCCCCTATACGACCTATATGGTCGAACCGGGCTTTTCGCAACACCTTTTTGCAAGATTTGGCGGCTTTGTTGTAAGCTTTCTTCAGTTTTTCTGTGTTCGGAGCTTTCTGCTTTCGAGCATCAGCCCAGGACATATACGCTGACTGTTTCTGTGCCTCAGCACGAGAACAATCAGCGTTGAACCATGGGCGAGCTTTGGCGCCGGTTGACACGTCAGAGTACGGAATAAAGTATTCCATACCCTGACGTATCACTTCGGCAACCGCGGTCGCAGCGCTCGACGATTCCCCTGAAGAAAAGCAGGTTTGCCGCCAAGGATAGGAAGCAAAGAAGTGTCGCATCTCGTCCCAATCTGCTGACCTGTATCGCCACACCCGTCTCTTACCATAATGGCCCTGATCAGGTGGGGAGTATACGGATACAGTTTTCACCAGACAGTGGTCGGAGGTACCTAAAGGGGCACATACCGACACAGAATATCTGTCTGGATCAGTTGTCAGCAGAAGGTCCAAACAGTTGGCCGTGTGAAAGTCAACATCAGGTATCCTTGTGGCACAACTGACCAGCTGGCTGAGATCTAGCGATAGTGCAAGTTTGCGCGCCTCTCGTCCAGCGTGATCTGTCTTCTGGTAGGGAAACAGCCATTCTTGATGGTGAGCATTAAAGTCGCCCAGAAGGGTCAGTTGCGCCACAGGATACCTAAGCTGAGCCTCCTCAGCCGCCTCTCCAAGATAGTCGAACAACCTAGTTGTCTCCTGATCTCCACTGTGCGAACGGTAGACACAGGCGTAAACAATTTGTTCGACACCTGTTTCCACCAGTATCCACAATACTGAGAAGGAAGGGTCTTCAAGGTTTTTGAGACGCTTGATGCAGATGTCATCGCGAGCGTATACACAGAGTCCGGCGTGCGGAACGAACCTATGCTCCAGAGAGTACCCAGGGTAGCTGAGGTACGCCGCGTCTGCCGGACATCTGATCTGCGTCTCGGTGAGAAACAGCAGTTGTGGTTTTTCAGTCTCTAGGTGGTGGTGGACTGCTACGAGATTTGAGTGCAATCCGCGGATATTGCAGAGGTGCACTTTTAAAGGGAGAACGTGCAACCGCTGTTTAACTTTCTTCCTTTTAGAACCTTTCATTGTTTTTTTCGAAGAGCGAATAGGCAGGAGGACGGTAGTTGAGCGAGGAGTCGCATCAATCGAGCCAGATAGTATACTGAAGTCTGCCACACATTAAGATAGCTGGGTTGGAGACCGCGGGGACGCCCGAACCCCCCCGGGATTGCCCACCAACTTCTCCCATCCGGTCGCCAACCGGCATGGTGGAGCAACCCGGGATTTTTCGCTAGGTGGCGGGGCAGCCTTTCACGGGTGGCTTTCCCGCTAATTGGGCCCCCTACTTCCTGCGGTCGGCCAGCGGAGCACCGTGCTTCGGATCCCGCTAGCCTCCAAAACCAGCCAGCCGGTGTAGCAGAGTTCAGCAGCCTGTGAACGGTCTTCTGACGCGACACTACTGCTCAGACCCATCCTCCATGGGGCAACTCCGGACTTCGTGGCGAAACATGGTTAATACCACTTGGCGACACGGCTCAGTCCGGAGGGTGGTAACCAGCCTCGGCCGAAACCTACCACCGGTAAGTTGTCACTCATTTAGCACCACCCAGGGGTCACGTGTAGGGTCTCGAGGGTAAACCTACGGACGCGAGTGACTCCAACCCCCAAATAAATCTCCATATAAAAGCTTGAAGTTAAAATAATGAATAAATGTTCAAGTTCAAGCTTTTATATCTTTGTTCGGACTGAGTTTAGAGACACATGTAATAACAATTTTTGTTTGTTACTTTATTCTAAATTAAAATATTCAAGGTTGGTTGCTGGCCGCACCAAAAAATTTGTCGAAAAATTAGGCGCTACCTTCCATAGAAAAATCCCGCATTGTCTTTTAACCTTTATTCACTAGCGATACGATTGCTGCTGTGCGCAAATGCTCTTCGATGCTCTTCCGGTGTGAACTGACCCTTATTATAATCCTAATAAGTAAGTAAGTAAAATGCAAAATTTTGTGAAGATGTTTGGATGTTTATGATCACGCATTTTGATTCGTCTAAGTCAAATGGACACGGTACCTAATGTAAAGGTGAACAGTGTTTTAGATAGAGCTCTGTGATCTGTCCATGGCTGAAGGGATTTGATGAAAGGACAGTGGACAGAAGTGGTCCAAGAGCCCCAACCTAAGTGTCATAACTACGTTTGAAAGGAGGTTTAAATATAATTTTTTTATGTGTCACCATTTCACCAATATCTTTTCGAGAGAAAAAAAGATACAGGGTGATTGGTTTAGCGGCTTTTCATACTAATGTTAGCATTTCACAGCTATTTTTATCTGCTGGTTGAATTCCTTGTTTAATATGGTTAGTATTATTGATTTTTTATTATTAATATGCAAAATAATCTTTAAACCTAAGCATTTTGTAAACACAAAACAAGAAAAAACTTATTCCATCCTGAAATTGCCATAGTACACGAGGGCCTTCTTACTGTTGCACGCTAATCAGCTAAGTGTCTGATCACCCCAAAAGAGATTACATCTTTTGGGCCATAATGTAAAAATAATTTCTTCCTAAAATGACCACGTAAAAATAAAACAACATGTATCTTTTTTTCTCTCGAAAATATTTTAATGCCCGTTGAACACCACGTTAGTTAGGGTATCCTCTAACTGTCCCTACCTGTGCCATAGCATACATTTTTGCCCAGTGTCCTTTGGCGCACAAGTAGGTAAAATATGTTCTTGATTAGGTATTAATAATACATGTGATTATTTTTTGAAGTCAAACAACAAGTAACAACTACAAATATTCAAATGGTGACGATAAAAACGAAAAATGTAGGTATGACGTTGGAATCAGTAACCATTTATGTAGCTTTTTTAAATAGCAAGTAGGGGAAAGGTGTACGAGATGATGATCTTCACTTCCCTCGACCCAAATAAAGGAACTGGTAATGATAATATCCCGCCTATTTTTATAATTAATTGTTCTGGCTCTCTGGCTTATCCTTTATCTATTATTTTTAATAATTCCATCTCTAAAGGCATATTTCCGGATATATGGAAACAAGCACGTATTGTGCCGATCCATAAAAAGGGGCTTACCAGTCGAGTAGAGAACTATAGACCCATCTCGATACTCAATGTGTTTAGTAAGACATTTGAAAAAGTCGTATACAATTTAATATATCCCACTTTAGCCAAAGGTATTCCTAACGAACAGCACGGGTTCCTGAAGGGCAGGTCTACGGTTACAAATTTGACTGTATTCTCTAAGTTTGTTCGCGATAATATGGAAAAGGGGAGGCAGGTTGATGTGATCTACACGGACTTCGAAAAAGCATTCGACCGAGTGGACCACATCATCCTCCTGTCCAAGCTAAACTCTCTTGGCATCCACGGTGACCTGTTGAGATTGATAAAATCGTATCTCATGAACAGATCACAGGCGGTGGTCATGGGCAGTTACAAGTCTGACTATGTAAACATTCCCTCAGGCGTGCCCCAGGGCTCACATTTAGATCCACTTCTGTACAACACTTTTCTCTACGACATTTACGCCTGTTTATCTTACTCAAACTTCCTTATGTACGCAGATGATACAAAAATATTTATTGATATTGGCTCACCAGAAGATGCATTCAAACTTCAGCACGACCTCAATAGCTTGTCCGCATATTACGATCGCAATAGAATATCAGTCAACACCGATAAATGTCACATTAAGTTTTACACGTAGCCATCACCCCACCATTTACAACTATAACATAAAAGGCAAAAATTTAAGTCGAGTGGAAAAGATACGTGATCTTGGCATTTATTTTGATACGAAATTTGCATTAAATAGTCACATCGATCTTGGATTTGTCATGCGCACTTGCTCACCATTCCGTAATCCCTTGTGTATCAAAAGTGTTTATTTCGCCTATGTGAGAAGTGTTCTTGAGTTCGGATCATCCATTTGGGCCCCACAATACAATAAATACAAGGCCGCAATAGAGAAAATTCAAAAGATACAATACCGCTCCATCTTAAACCTACTTCCACTAGTTTTGTGATGATTCTACTTACCAACCTAAATACCTACTTGTAATGTACTCCAATAGATCCGTAAACCTGCACGTTTTGGTATTTGTTTTGCCACGATTATTAAACTTTTTTTAATTTAGCGTAATCTGTTATTGGCCTTATTCTAAGCTCACTATTTCTTTGTAAAATTTGTTTTGTAACGCTGTCGATTACTTCAATAAACTTAAAACTTAAACTTTTCATTTAATTATACCAAAACTCAAATTTTCCCAAATTAGGGGTAAAATCATCTTGCCCATTCCCAAGGGATCATCGTGGACACCGGGGCGGGGTGTCCATATGATCCTTTGATAGGGTTTTAGAAAAAGTTGAATATAATAATGAAAGATCAACAAATTAAACATTTTGAGTATGACAACAAGTAGACAGATAAATTAGCTATCATTGAACGCTTTTAATACATCTGCATTAATTTGAATATCATTTAAAGTACGAGCATTCTTCCTTTAAGGGGACCATCTCGAACACCTCTCCCCTTGAATATTTACCTGTAAACTGTGAAGAGATGCCGGCCACAACCGCCTGTAACAAGATTTGGTTAAAGTAAATATTAGCATGTCTGGTCAGTTCCATACATTTTACATTTAGTTTATAGTCTTGGCGCAAACAGATGTCGCTACTGGCCTGAACGAGAGATAAATCTTAATTAAACGTTATTAGATCACTATTATTTGTGTTTTGTTCCACGGAAATAAATTATAAAGATTAATTTTCTTAAAAATTTTAATAATAAATGTGTTTAACACGTATTTAAACGTAATTAAACATTGCTGTAGTACCGTTACTCACCACCGTCGCTGTACTTACGCGAGTTTTCAACTAAGAAGGTGGCAACTTTCTTAGTATGACTATGAGCACACAACAGAGCAACGGGCAATTATACACAACAGAGGGTCAATACCCTCTGAGGTGTATAATTTAATTTACTCTATGGTATTAGGTACTGTAGCCCCGAGACTATTAACCCAGTAAAATTATGCTGAAATATACCATTCAGGAGAAGTAATTTCCGGAGTTTTGAAACTTTTTTTAAACGTTCCTTTGGTACGTAATATTGAAGAAAAAAAATAGTCCTGGTGACGCGGGGGTGAGCTCGAGGAAGGGGGGGGGGCTCTAAAGGTGACTTTTTTCAGTTTTTCACTTATTTCTCGAAATCTGCAAGTCGTATTGAAATGCTGTCCCATACATTTAGCTCGAGTAGATTTGTAGTTTAGTCATAAAGGTATCATATAGAGGAACTGACAGCTGAGAGAGCGAGATGTACCTAGCGGCGCCACTGTATAATAGAAAGAGATACGTGACGCGAGGCAATAGAACCGTTTTTGGGAACTTGTCAGCACAATCGACTGGGTAAATATTCGTGCTCTGTGAATAATTAGTGAATCTAAAGTGAAGTCGTAGATTATTTTGTGAAATATACTAACACTATTTCATTAAATTACCTACGATTTCACGTTAGATTCACAATTATACACAGAACTCGAAGTTTTAGGGTGCCGATAAGTGCCGACAAATGCACAAAAAACGGTTTCATTTGACAACTCATGTCAGTTACTCTATTCCGACAGGTATAATAACTTTATGAGTTTAGTATGGAACATCTGACTTTTTTTCGCGATTTCGATATTGGTCCAGTTGTTCAGTTTGATGGTCTAAACTAAACCACCCCCTTAAATGTTTATTTGTATTCTTGTAACACCTTTTATAATGCGGAAAAAGTCTTAGGAAAAAAAAAAGGTTATAAAAAATAAAGGTACCACCATTGAGAAATTACGCGCTCCCCTAGAGTTACCACCAATTTCTGTGTTGACACTTTAGTAAGATACGAAATTACTGATATAAAAACTCAAGTCTCAAAGATCACATTAACCAGCCGTAACCGTATGTGACGGCAATAAACATAAGCATATGCTGACGACTATATTCCCCGAGGTGGTAGTCAGAGATATTATGAAACCTCAGAACAACCACGTTTCACTAGGTACCGAAACTCTGTCCAGTATCCGCATACTGGACAGAGTTTCGGTAGAGTGACTCCCGCGGAGTGAGCACGTCGCCACTTGTAATGGACAGTGGGCACAATATATGCCTTGAAATTGAAGCATGCATGTTTCTTCACGATGTTTTCCTTCATCAAAAAGCCGTGGTTTCGTACAATAATTCCGAAAAACTCATTACTAGCGGGCCTGGACGGGGATCGAACCATCATCGCCCCCTGCACGGCAGGCAAGGTTTGCCACTGGACCACCACGGTATCACAACATAAAAAACAAGATTATTTAATTAAATATGATGTAAGTAATTAAAATATGACTTGAGAGGGTGAAAAAGCTTACCGCAATAATACACAAGAATAGCAGAAACCTCATGATAAAGTCTGTGAATGCAAAGCCTCACTGATTGTAGAGACCAGAAAAAGCATTTATATACAAGTGATAGTTGAATGCAATACATTCATTCCCAGTTAGACATGTTTACCTATATGTAAATTTTTATTTATTTACCATTGTATTTATTGTGAAGCGATACAGAATTGTTAGAATAAACAATTGCATTACTTTAAGGGGTGATTGTACCTATGATACCGATCAACGTTCCCAAAGATAGGACTACTTGCTACCCACGCTTCCCCTACATCCTTCTTAATATGCCGACACTTTTTTATGAGGATGATCAGACAACTGAAAAACTTTCTCTGTGGGACAAAGATCGAAATCGCGAAAAAATCTGCTGTCCCATATATTTGGCTCGAGTAGGTTTGCAGTTTTGTATGGAAGAGCTGATTTTTTTCGCGATTTCGATGTTGGTGCCACAAAATTTTGTCAAGCGGAAGCCATAGAGTTGTGTCCAGACCATAGAGAATTCACCGCTCCCCCTGGGTCCAGACTGTGTCCAGAGTTGAAATAAGTAAGTATGTTATAAGATTAGCTCACTTTATTCGATTATCTGTTACAGAGGAATTTGTCAGAAAATTAAAAATTACAGTAACATACTGTCTTGTGATTAGCAGCATTTTCGAAGTGCGTTGAACTACCACTAGGCAATGAAACAACTCAACAAAAGCTTGACTCTTTTTTTTTTATCTGTTGTTCTTGCATTATCTTGTCTTTCTTTTTATTATAAAAATTAAGTATAGAAACAAATTAGGCATAAAGCATTTCATTATTTTCTATAAGTAAGTATGTCTAGTTACATACATAAAAAAAATACACATAGGTACTATATTGTACTTAGAATATTTATTTACAACAATACAACATAATAAACAAAACTTATTATATTAAGGGAGACAAAAGAAAGAGAAATAAACCCTACAAATAAACTTAATATACAACTACCCGCCCCGTACCGATCCAGGTGCAAAGGTGTCTCATAACGCCTATACACTAAGTTTATATTGTATTTGTACTTAAGTACATCGAAATTCAAAATACCTATATACATTCAATTATAAGAGCTAATATTCACACAATATATGTACGTATGAAATATTCAAATATGTCAAGCATCTACACACGGCGACAGATCAACCTACACTATGTGAACTCATAGTTGAACCACAGGGTTGTTTTATCTATCGCAGTGTGCAAATATATTGTGATTATTGTGATAGGCGGCACACAATACAGGGTGTAAGGGACAGCCCTCCGCAAACTAAAACGGTGAACTTAGACTATCAAACTGAACAACGTCATACAAAACTGATGTACTATCGGTTTAAAATAACAATGTGCATGACCTCGCCTGCAAATGTGACGTCACTCAATCACACGAACTTCACTTGAGTCATTCAAATGATTATTTCCTTTACATAGAGTCTATATTCCTTTACAACCGAGTGAAGTTATCGAACGGCCCTTCAAGGTCATGCACATTGTTATTTTAAACTGATAGTACTTACCAGACTCAAATGTATGGGACAGTTGATTTATTTTCGCGTTTCCTGAGGTAGGCTCCATAGTGAAAGTGGTTCAGTTTGATGGCCTGAGTTCACCGTTTCAGTTTACGGAGGGCTGTCCCTTACACCCTGTACAGTTTTCACGAAGCCGTGCAAGTCAAGCCACTTTCATATTTACGTCGTATAGGTATAAGAGCTGTGACAGGGGAAATTTATTGTTTGGACTGAAACATATCTCGCAGCCTTGAACTTGTGACAGCTGTGTTTCATTTCAGCACTCTCGCTATTTCTCAGATATGTTTGGCTATGTACGGTTAGCAGAAGAGGAAATAATAATGAATAAAAATACTTAATACGTAATAAAAAATAATATCAAAACACCCTAGTAATATAGGGGTGGTTTACACCATCAAACTGAACAACATTAAAAATATTTCTTTAAACACACTCTTAGCCCAAGCTAGTAGGCCTCGCATGCCACCCCCGAAAAAACTATAAAAATCGAGATGTGCCTCCATCTTTATGATTTTACGTAGGCCAGAAAGAGCGCGCATGACGTTTTTCTCGTTTAAACGCCTTGCTGTGGGTGGCATGCTAGCCGTGCAGATTCAGAGATGTCTTCTGAGAGTAAGTTGAGACTAAGTAGGGTCGAAAATGTATATAGAATTGATGATTTTGAGATACGGAAATTCTAACTCAAACTTAAAAAAACTTTAATTTATTTAACAACAATATTACATTCAGGGCCGTAGCTAGAACTGGATTGAAGGTAGGGCATATGAATTTTAAGGTAGGGCGGGAGCAAATGGCTAGTTTTTTGGATGAGTAACATAATTCAGTGTCTGTGAAATTTCCAAGACTCAAAACTATATGGTGATACTGATTTCCGTTAGGCTACTTACTTCCAAAATTTCACACTATAAGACTCAAAACGGTGTTGGTATGAGTTCTATTAGCTTTTCTATGCTCACAACACCATTAAAACGCTGGAGCGAGTGGAGCGAGCTCGAAATTTCACTCACCAAGACTCAAAACAGTGTCAATTCGAGGTCACTTAAAACACCAGAGTGAAGTGAGACCGTTTCAGAGCACTGTACATTTTTTAAGGGAATTTGCCCCACTTGCCCATATTAAAACTAAAAATAAAGACTATAAAATTGGTTGGGTAATTTTTAAGGTAGGGCATTGGAATTTTAAGGTAGGGCATTGCCCCACGATGCCCCCCCCCCCCTAGCTACGGCCCTGATTACATTGCATTACCAGCTAACATTTACAGCTATACGTCTCCGTCCTGCCGTAAGTAGCATCTACAGGGTGTAATAAAAAATACCTTAGTAATATTAAAATTGGTAGTCTAGAATCTAGACTTTCACTATCGAGCCAGCAACGAGAAAAAAATTTAAAAAAATTGTTGTTTCACACAAAACTGCATTGGCCTCGATTCGGAATGTACCACGACTTAACTAAACTAAATTTATTCCTGTCACTTTCTAAAATAAGATTAAGAAAAGAGACAGAAAACCAACAGCTGACTTTAGTGCTGACAAAGTGACGTTAAATGCGCAAAATAAGATGCCATCATAATGTACGCCATCTTATTTAAAGCGTTTTTGGGCGTGTAACGTCACTTTGACAGCACTAAAGTCAGCTGTTGGTTTTCTGTCTCTTTTCTTCATCTTATTTTAGAAAGTGACAGGAATAAATTTAGTTTAGTTAAGTCGTGGTACACTCCGAATCGAGGCCTTTTTATTACCTACCTACTCGATTCAAATGTATGGGACAGCAGATTTTTAGTTTTTGAATTTGTTTCCATAGTGAAAGTTGTTTAGATTGATTGTCTAAACTAGACCACTCCTTTAGATATCATATTACCTACTACATACTACTAGTGTTTTATTTTATTTTAGTTAGTTCGTGTAGTGTCGGCTAAGAATAGCACCATCCCATTTCTTCCCGTGGGTGTCGTAAAAGGCGACTAAGGGATCTACCGGAGAATGGGCAGCAGCATCCTCTGGGAACAACAGCGATCGCCAAACCGCCTGCCAAGCGAGGCGATTAAGGAAAATCCTCCCGTTTTGGGGGAGACCTATGTCCATCGGCTATCGGCTGATATGATGATGATGATGTGTGTTTTATTACATCTTGTATAGGCCTGCCCCAGTTAATTTTCCTGCTGACGGTACGTTTATTCTCGGTGCGACGCCCCCGTAAAGCCCGTACTGACATTCGTCGCGGGTCAAAGCCAAGTTATTCGCGGCCGTGTCACGGGCACATCACAGACTTGCAGTTATAAACATTTAGATATACACCTTTTGGGGGAAAGGTTGCGCCGGGAATAGAATCGCCAATGCCAGTCGACGAGAATATTTAGTTTATATTAAAATTTTAATGCAATTTCTGTTGGAGTTGGAAGAAATTGCTATTTTGAGTGGTCGGCCATGTTCATCAATAAAGCATCATTATAGAAATGAGAAGTGTTATTTTTACTTTCACACTAGACCTTTCAAACATAGGTTGTTGATAAAGGGCCCAAAAGATTTTGTTTAGGGTCTAAACTTTAGACAATGTGCTATCTTAAGAATATGATATTTTGTGATTACTATTACTTAGATTTTGCAGTTTTGCGAATGATATACAGCGACGGAGGCGTTTGAATCATGTCATAGCCAGTTGGAATAGCTGAGGGGCTAGGGGTGGTGAGAGATTACCGAAAAAGTAGGTATCTGAGAGGTTTCAAAGAGTGCACAGAGGGGCGAAAAATTTCAAAATGTGCTGTCCAGCGCCAATGATTTTCATACAATTGGATGGGACTTGACACGTAATGGCAATAACAAATTGCGGGCTTTCACTAAATCTGACCAGTCCAAAGAGATTATAGCAAATAAAAAGATCATTCCTCTGAGGACCAGTCCAAAAACTAAGATTTGGACCATTTTTAGTGTTCAGGGCGAATGAGTGTAACATGTCCAGTTAGTAGACATAGGTGGAAAAATAGGAACGAGCTTTTACCCGCGACTTCGTCCACGTAGATTAGATCTGGTATATAAATACCAGATTTTAAGTCAAATTATATACTTTCAAACAAAAAAGTTTCATCAAAATCGGTTCAGTAGTTTTTGCGTGGATGCTCGGTCAAACAAACAGACAGACAAAAAATTTGTGATTTGGAATCAGGGACAGTATCTACCTTTAAAACCAAATCGTAACTTTTATTTCAAATATCTTTAATGTCACACATATCTAACATTTTTATAATAGTTAAGATTACCTGTAGGTATAGGTAATAAAATTTTAATAAAATTTATTTTTTTGTCATATTTTCCAAAAGGCCCCACCATATTTAATTTATTGATGTGGCAGTAAAGTAGGCATAAGCATATGCTCACGACTATATTCCCCGAGGAGGTAGTCAGAGATATTCTGAAACTTCAGAACGTCCACGTTTCACTTACTAGTGACCAGAGGTGGGTGGAGAGGTGTTCGGTACTACTGTACCGAAACTCTGTCCAGTGTGACGGGGAGTGAGCCCGTCGCCACTTGTGGCAGTAGGGTAAGTACCTAAGGACACCTAAGGTAACGTAAGGAACATCGTGGGAGTAAAATAAAATACCCAAGCTCGTTATAACATTATATTTGTCAATGAAAAGCTAAAAGTAAGCATTCTATACAATATAAATTTTCAATTTCCATTCAGTGGTCATAATTACCATACATTCATCATATACGCAATATGAAAATACAATGTAAAATATTATTATAAAATCTATCATGATATCTTTATTCCGTTGCCATAAAGTACATAATTGAAGACATGTGTGCGGAATTTTTTTTGTAGAGATCTGACACAATTCATTTCAACTCCCGCGGTTTTGTTAAACCTGTAGACAAAAGAGATCCAAATGTTATGTGGGGTAAAATAGGCGCTATTTGCTGCGGTCGCTCGGAATGCACCAGAGGCCATAGCATGCAGACCCGCAATAGCGATATCACATCTATCTATCATACCGCGTTCTGAGGTTTTACAAAAACAACAAACAATTATTAGTAATGTCCGTCACAACAAGAACTTTGATCGTGAAAACATGAACTAGGACAACATAAACAACATACAGGGTGTAAGAAAACACTCTAGTAATACTTAAGGGGGTACTTCAGACCATCAAACTGAACAAATTTCACTATGGAGCCAACTTCGAAATTGCCAAAAAATAATCAGCTGTACACATCGTTGTTTACATTTTAGTCGAGGTGGTACAGCAATTTTGTATGGGAAAGCTGATTATTTTTTCGCTATTTCGAAGTTGGCTCCATAGTGAAAGTTGTTCAGTTTGAAGGTCTGAAGCTCCCCCTTTAGGCTGCCTGTCCATTGACGCGAGCTGGCTGTGCGAGCTGTGTAGCTGTGTAAATATTTACCAATCAGAGATCCGACCGAGATCGGCCGAGCTCCTGATTGGTTAATATTTACACAGCTACACAGCTCGCACAGCCAGCTCGCGTCAATGGACAGGCTGCCTTACTAGGGTGTTTTGTTACATCCTATATACAACTAGAAGGCCGTAAGGCCGCCTTTTGATTCCTTCATGTTCGTGTGTTGTTTTTTGTGTATTTTGGTGTGCAAATAAAGAATATTTATCTTATCTTAGAACATGAACAACTTGGACGAACTTTGGATTTTTAACCGACTTCAAAAAAGGAGGAGGTTTCTCAATTCGACCGTATATATATATATTTTTTTTTTATGTGTGTTCGCGGGTAACTTCGTTGTTTGTGAACCGATTTCGATGATTCTTTTTTTGTTGGAAAGGAGATATCCCAAGTGAGGTCCCATGATAAGGAAACCAGGATCTGATGATGGATCCCAGAGATATCGAGGGGAACCTTCGAAAATCGTAGTGCCGACTAGTGCGTTTGTTAATTTAAAGCACTACTATTAAATCGAACTAATGAATTTGCCACTGAAAATTGTGAAATAAACAAAATTTTAACAAAAAAATTAAAACCGCCTTCAAAAAACTAAAAAGTTAAAAAATAATATTGCAGCCGATGACTTTCCCGTTCGCATCATAAGAACATTAATTTGTTTTATAGAAGTCGGTGTCTATGAATATTATATATGTGTGTATGAATGTTATGATATGGCGGAGCATGTACTGACGCTTGGTTTGTTTAGACTTTAAATAATTGTTTTTATTATCAATAAAAAATACTTGTTTAACTTGAACAACATGAACACAATGAACAACTAGAACAACATGAACAACTTGGACACAAACTGACCTTGCAGTGCGGACGCTAGCTGGCTTGCTGCGTGTTGGTAGCACTCTTGCTCATCAGCTTGGCGACCATCTCCTGCACGCGCTTCATTTCCTCCAGCTGCGTGGTGAGCTGGTACAATCTGTTCTCGCGTTCTAGCACCGTTTTCTCTAGTTGTTTTATTGTCTGTGGACAGAAAAACGTGCTTTACGTCACGCATGTTTTAACATTGAAAATGTTCTTTTTTGTTGTCACTTCGGTATAGGCCCCGATTTTCAGCGAAAGTGCGACATCACCGTGGTGTGGATTTTGGGGATACGTTAAAAGACGCGTCTCGAACAGGGCAAAAAAATATATATATAAAAAAAACTACATCTTTTTTTTAAATCGAAAAAATGTGAAACCTGCGTTCGTTTTTCAGGAAAGGTTATGGTCAGAAAAAAAATCATATCTCGAAATCCGGATTGGTCAATATAATTTCGCGCGCTATTAAAATTTGTGAACTGTGCAGGTACATCGGTGATACTTATAAACCGGGTACCACTGTACTCCTTAGCGGATACCAGCAAATCGTAGGCAAAAGATTGAAAAATTATGTATCGTATGGGACTCCAAGCAGCAACCTGCCAATTCGGGGCTTTGCTTTCGTCCAATTGAGCAGCAACCTAAATGTAGGTACATAATAATGATGTTCACATTTCTTAAAGACGCATGTGATGTAAGAAAGAAATTAAATTCCGTCCGATACTGAATTTTTCAATATTATAGCTATCGGTTAGTGTTTATGTTTCTTCAAGTGGTACTTACCATATCTCTATGGTCTAACTCCCTTTTTAGCGCGCTTTCCGCTGCCGCGGCCTCTTCTAGCCTTTTATCGCGCTGTTTGACCCTCTCTTCGAACTTTATCAGCACGCCAGCCAGTTCGTTGTTTTTGTTACTCTGTGTACAGTCAAAATAATGCTAAGTTAGGAACACACAACACTTGGGCACTACACAGATGACAAGCTTGAAGTAATGAAGAGTTTTTTCAAATCAAATCCCGTTTCGGTCATGGATGATATCATGTTTGTGTCGTTATTGAACGGTTTCCATAATAAATAGTCTCTTAGCTTAGGGTTGCTATACACATAAGTGGGTCGGCACTGTCGGTTCGGCAGTATTTGTCGATCAACAAAGCCGACTCGAAGCAATCACTGCACTTGTTCGGCTTAATTCGGCTTGTGCCGATCTTGTGCCGAACGGGTAGTTCGTACGAGTAGACGCATCATTCGAACATTCATCTGCATACTTGATTTTACCGCCCGGCTTTGCCCGGCCACTGTAGTCGTGCGGCAAAGACGAGCGGTTTTTTCCCGAACATTCATCTACACATATTCGATTTTACCGCCCGGCTGTCCCGATTAATGCCGGCCCGCTTATCTGTATAGCAACCCTTACGTTAAATTTTTTTCCTAACTATGTACCTATGTGTCTATTATTTATTTCAGATCAATGATCTTTTTTTTTCAAAAAGATCAACTGATTTGATCTTTCAACCCTATCTACAAAACCGTTTATTTCTTAGTGTTATCACTAACTATGCTAAAAGATCCTGCTACGGGACGCTGCGCTCCCTGCTCGTACCCGGCTAGTTGGCTAGCCAAACCAGTCAACAAAATGAACATGTTTAAAACATTAAAACTTACGAACATTAAAAAACGTTTACATGATTTTCTGCTGGATAAATGTTATTACTCAATAAATTAATATTTGAATGATGTATTAATTTGATGTAATTGCATGTTCAGAAGAAAATCTTTGCTATTTTATCAAAATTTGTATTGTCATGTAATTAGAAGATGACTTAATTTGTAAATGTGTTGACCTTAAAATTTGCACACCACCATGTGTGGCAGAATATGTCTGGCTTCATGTTATATATTTAAGACCTTAATGTACCATATTCTGGCAAATAAATCAGTTCTATTCTAAATACAAATAAACAAATCAAACCTGTTGTTCAAGTTTCTTCTGCAGCGCTTTGTACTCGGCTTCGGCGTGCTTCAAACGGTCCTCATTTTCTTTTTCGCGCACTCTCATGTCACTCTCCATGTTCTGAAATTAATTATAGGTAGATACATAAAACTTATGATATACTAGAGCTAACCCGCGACTTCGTCCGCACAAATTATATACCATATTTTAAGTCTGATCATAAGCTATCGAACTGCCTCCGTGGTCTAATGGTTAAGAGCATTGGCTCTCGATACGGAGGTCGTGGGTTCGATTCCCACGGGGGACACCTAGTAATATGTCACTTTGTGCGTTTTTCCCCAGTTGGTTAGGACATTGCAGGCTGAATCAACTGATTGTCTGAAAAGAAAAATGATTCCGTGCTTCGGATGGCACGTTAAGCCGTTGGTCCCAAGTTGGTCCCGGCTACTATCTCTGGTGGTAGTAGTCGTTACATAAAAACCACGTCAGAGGCCGTAAGGCGGTCTGAAAAAACTCTGACACCAGGGCTCTGCCCACACGATAAGAAGAAGCTATCGAACAAAAAAGTTTCATCAAAATCGGTTCAGCAGTTTTTGCGTGATGCTCGATCAAACAAACAAACATAAATAATCAAAAAATTGGTTATTTGGTATCAGGGACACCTAAAAACCATATCGTTACTTTTTTTGTAAATATCTTCAATGTACAGACATACTTACGTAATTATGTTACAGTTTTATAATACTTAAGTTTGAGTCGACCTGGATAAAGACGACCAGTGGCCAGAACAGGAACGAATGGAAGAGCAAGGGAGAGGCCTTTGAACAGAAGTGAGATGAAATGGGCTGATAAAAAAATTTACGAGAATTATCTCGTAAATTTTTAAGACAACATACGACATCGAAGACATCATCGGATTTGGTCCAAAATGCGAAAGTAGCTAAGGCTATATTCTGTTAAAACTAGTCCGTCTCAGCATTTTTTAGTAAGGCACCAAAGCTGTAGGGCCATTTTCCCTGGTTTTATTAAGGTTCTTTTCTGTCTTTAAATCTTTTATATATTTTTTTTTGAATAAATAAAATGTTTAGACGGACAAGTTCTACAAGAATATAGCATTCGTTTTTGTTGGCCGGCACTTTCACAATTGGACCAAAAATGTATGAAACACCTGATGTCTTTTTGTCGAAATAGCCAAAAAAAACACAGCTCTTCCATACAAAACTGCAAACCTACTCGGGCCAAATGTATGGGACAGCTGATTTTTTTTCGAAAGATGTTCAGTTTGATGGTTTGAACATCCCGTCAGCATATTAAGAAGGATCCTATATGTATGTAATCACGAGAATAGTATCGTTATTCTGTGCAGCTGGTAAAAATATAAAATGAGACTAAAAACGAAAATACACAAAAAGTAACTAACAGCAACTTGAGCTCTAAACTCCTTATGAAGGTTTTCCCTCTGGTTTTCCTTGTCCATTCTCTCGGCGGCCAGCTTGGCGCGGAAACCTCGAAGCGTGTTCTCTGCATCCTCCAGCTGTTTGTGGATCTGGTCTATTGTCTTTTTATGCCTGTAAGAGAGGGCAATATTGTAATCATCATCATATCAGCCGATAGACATCCACTGCTGGACATAGGCCTCCCCCAAAATGGGGGGACTTGCCATAATCGCCACGCTTGGCAGGCGGGTTGACGATCGCAGTTGGATTGAATGTGTGTACTCAGAGGATGCTGCTGTCCATCCTCCGGCAGATCCCTTAGTCGCCTTTTACGACACCCACGGGAGGAAATGGGATGGTGCTATTCTTAGCCGACACCACACGAATATAGTAAACCGCCGCGAAATATCACTCACTAACTGACTCATCACGAAATATTTATTATTTATGAAATTTCTTACTACTGTATTTATTAAAAAAATTGCAAATAATAAAGTTTTTGTTTAGTTTCATTAAATAATGTATGTATAAAACAAAAAAAAAACAAAAAAAAAATACAAAAAGAGAATTGCATCGGCCGGGAATCGAACCCGGGCCGCCCGCGTGGCAGGCGAGCATTCTACCACTGAACCACCGATGCTCATACCGTTTGTGGCGAATTTAGCATACAATACTCGTTGGTGAATGTCATGTTGAAATATTTATTATCTCGCGTTTAAGGCGTAATGAGTTTAGGGACTCGTAAAAAATCGCTTTTTCGATTACATTTTTTCCATTCAAAATGTAATAATTTTGATTTGAATGAAATATATATAATAGTTGGGGATATTTCCTAGGCAGGAAGGTTATTCAGTACACGATTGGAACAATTTGGCTAGATAGAAAAACATCCCGAAGTTACCCCTCTTTCTTACTTTTAATATCATTTTATATCTAGAAGAAACTGTATTTACGCAAATAAAATATACTATTATCTTGGCCATAACATAAGCTTGGCAGCTAGGTATATTTCGTTTACTTTACTTTATATACTTCAACACAATTCCAAAATATCTACGAAATTTCGAGCGTCTCGCCATTTTGCCGATGCGATACGCCATTTTAGAAGCGCGGCAGCGCTTGTAGAGGTAAGACCTATGTCAAACTTTTCTTCAAATTTCACGTCTTATTTTACAACATTTCCGGCTTTTTTCTGTATTAATATCTATATAAATATTTCTAATATTGCTCAAATTGTAAATAATAGCTGTGATTATTGTAGATATAACTAATTTGTAAATATTTTTTTGAATTGTAAATTATGTAGGCAAAATGACAGTTCCATCATAGTGCCACAGTTCACGAATATAGCTTTCAGTAGGACAACACCAAAATGACTCCTGGTGCTACGAATTGCTAAACTGATGTAGGTAAAGTTGTTTTTGTAGCGCATAGCGAGGCATCCTAAGAGGTAAGCGGTTCCCAAAGTGTATCTTAGGGTTTCGTGGAAAACAGTAGGGTTCCTTGAATCCAAGAGCGGATACTTACATTTTCTGAAAAGGGATCGTCTTGCGAGTTTAGCTTAGGTATTTTCTCATTTTATACTTTTATTTCCCACTGTACAAAGAAAGTACACTACAATTAAAAAAAAATACTGTAATAAAAATTGCTTTAATGTTTACGATTTAGACTATTTTATTTAAAATATACCATCAGATTTTGTACTGAATAAAAATTTTTTAACAAAAAATTAAAATCGACTTCAAATTTCAAAAAGTACCTAAAAATAATAAATATTGCAGCCGATGAATTTTACGTTAGCATCTATAAGAATATCATTTTGTTTTATCGAAGTCGCTGTCAAGCCTGTACGATTCGAGACTGAGCTTGCAATAATTTTTTGGCTAGGCTTGACACCGACTACAATAAAACAAAATGATATTCTTAATAGATGCTAACGTAAAATTCATCGGCTGCAATATTTATTAATTTTAACTTTTTGAGTTTAGAAGTCGGTTTTCATTTTTTGTTAAAATAAAATTATTTCAAAATTTTCAGCGTTGGTGTTATATTGGGTTAACATATCCGTTGGACATGTAAAGGGAACATGAACACGAATCTTTTATTTCAATCGTCGATGATATGCTATAGATCTTTTAGGAGTCTATTGTGTATCTCCGAAGCCCTTTACCAGATCTTCATCAAATTAAAATGGGACCACTTTTGAAGTATGACCTAAAAGAGAACATGAACACGAATCATTTATTTCAATCGTCGATGATAGGCTATAGATCTTTGAGGAGTTCTATTGTCTATCTCCGAAACCCTTTACCAGATCTTCACCAAATTAAAATGGAACCACCTCTGAAGTATGACCTACTAAACAAAAAAAAATTATCAAAATTGGACTACTCCGTAAAAAGTTATGCGTACATACATAAAAAAAAATATATATACAACGTGTTAATGAATTAACGCAAAACTAGAAAGTAGTTTGTTTAGAATCGAGAGCAGAGTCGAATTATCATGTTTTCAACATAGGTAATTTTTTTTCAAAATACTAAATAATTTGTTTGCAAAATTTAAAATTTTCTGAGCCTGATGTCAACCCACCGCACGGGCACACTCACCCTACTTAATACCAAAACAAGATTATAAAAATGTACCCATGGGTACGTTAGCGCTTTCTTTCAGTGTTGAAATGATAACAAATCATTTTTGCCTCAAAACTTAAAATGCGAATAACTTTAAATTTTAATTATCAAAATAATTAAATTATTGTTTCAATCTAATTATTTTCTTATAAATCAGTTGGGGTGTATGAGGTTTTGCGTTAATTCATTAACACGTTGTATATACAGGGTGTAACAAAACACCCTAGTAATACTTAAGGGGGTGCTTCAGACCATCAAACTGAACAACTTTCACTATGGAGCCAACATAAAAAAAAAATAAAAAAAATCTGCTGTCCCATACATTTTAGTCGAGTCGGTACTGCACTTTTGTATGGGATAACAGATTTTTTTAAAAATTTCTCGATGTTGGATCCATAGTGAAAGTTGTTCAGTTTGATGGTCTGAAGCACCTCCTTAAGTATTACTAGGGTGTTTTGTTACACCCTGTATACGCGTCGACTTGAAAACCTCCTCGGTTTTTTGTTTTGTTTTCATCGGTTAAAAAAAGTGAACAATTTGGTGCGGTGCCACAAATGGCAAAACAATCAAGATTGTTGATTTACGGGTGCGTTTTCGCGCGGCAAACCATCGAGCATTGGCTCGCGCGGCAGCCGCGCACTATGGGTACTGTGCCGACGCGCGAGCCAACTCGAACATTGGCGCGCTCGAACGTGCCGCGCGACAAACCAGTTCATGTGGGTTTTTGACGGCGCGGCAAAGGAGTGTCAGTGCGTTGTGTTCGCGCAGTTGGGACGTATTTTAGTTGATGCGCGCGGAAAAAACATGGATAACGATAAGTGTCGTACTTTAATTAGATTATATGGCACTAAACAATTTCTATGGAACAGTAAATGTAGTAATTATCACAACAAATCATTAAGTAAAGATGCATGGAATGTCATCAGTGCAGAAAACGTTTATGGTTGCCGCGCATAAAATGAACACTCGTACAATAAAATTGTGCACTAAAAACGGCTCGCGAGCCAAAACACAGGTTTGCCGCGGTCGAACAATGCTCGCGCGGCGGCCGCGCGAAATCGATATACACCTAATGATTTTTAGCGTTATGGTTTCAAAAAAATTCCTGTCAGATCTAATAGGCCAGTCATTTTACGGAGTTTTGTTAGGCGGGGTAGGGAGTAATTATTAATTGGACTTTTAAACTGTAACTGGCACCATTTAGTGACAAAAGTGCTATCCTGGACCTTATTAAAAAAAATTGCTACGCAACATAGAAATCGAAATTTCGTGTCCCAGAAGGCTTTTAAATTAATAATATTAATACCAATGCACTCAATTTAATTAGATTTAACAATATACATTATTATTTATTTTTGATCAATAAAATAGGCATTAAAATTTAAAAAATGAGGTATTTATTAGAAAATACGAATGTATTTTTCAAAACCTTCTAAGTAGGCAAAAATATTTACACCATGTTTGAAGTATGTATGATGGTAAAGCCTTAAATATGTATGTGCAAAAAAAAATTATCATCAGGTTTCATAGAACGAGATAATATCTATATTTTAAAATTGGAACTGTTGCTGACATAATTTTTTTTAATTATGGTACATTCCTGAGCTCGAATTGGCTCTTCAATATTATAGCGAAAAAAAAATGTAATTAGTAATTAGTCCCGGCTCAAACCGTAAAATGGCTGGGCTATAAAGTGTTTAGGTGTTTTCTTGATTCCCTAATTTTAGCGAGAAAAAAGAAGAGTCGCCGAGAAGGGCCGGCCCATACAAAATTTACCCAGGTCCGACAACAGAGTGACGTATCCTAGTTTGTTTTTGTTATATTTAGGTATCACTAAAATATTTTTTTTTTCAATTTGTACCTTAAAATATTGTTTTGTGAATTTCTTTAGGCCCAGTCAGTACTAAAACAATACTTTTCACACACCTATTAGCAATTATATCTATTAAAGACTCTGCAGGTGCATGTGATTCTGATGACAATACAATAATGTGGTATTATCCAGCTGATCTGGTGATGGAGCTGGAAGGTGGAACTCTTGGATGGCTAATAGTATACTCATCGAATTTCAGCTCGTTAAAATCATCTCGATGAGTGCTTTTCTTTGCAGTTTTGTAACAAGTACCTATTTAATGATGGAGCTGAAAAAAAAAAGTTCAAGATGGCGACCACTTCACTCATATCTGATAATCATTGGTTGGGATGTTTTGAGTCCACGCGTACCTTCATTATATTTATCGAATTTAGGAGAGCAAACGGTTTAGTAACTAAAAAGTTCAAGACAGCAACTGGGTGAAGTGCAGAATAGATGTACCGTAACGAAATCGTAAGTAAACTGATATGTAAAAATCTGTAACGAAATAGTAACGAAACTGATAAGTAAGGCGTAGGTCAGATATGCTTAAATATTTTTTTAAACTATACAACTTTAAATGATTTGGTAAATTGTATTAATAAGTTTAGAATTTCGCAAATTGAAACATTAGGTATGTAGGTCAAGAAAATTTCGGTGTATTATTATTATTATACAGGGTGTAAGGGACACGATGTCAAAAAAGAAACCACGTATAACCACTCTTCAATATGAACAAATTTTACTATAACTAATTTTCAGGAACCAAAAAAAATAATTCGAATTCTTCATACAAATTTCACAAATTGTCTATAAAATACTTTTTATTTGAATAAGCTATCATTCTTAGTTTCCGAAATATTAAGGTTTATGTTGTTGATGACCCGTTATTTTTGGAACCGTGTGTACATAAATTTTTAAAAAGGAAATTAAATTAACGCACGATTAATTGGAATTTTTTTATAATAACTGCTTAAAAACATTAAGTAATATTTATAGACACGTTATATTAAATTTAAAAATGACGACTGTTCTTTCTGGCCCTTATGAACTTAGTTTCCCTTAGTTTCTCAGTTTAGTAACGTAACAGAAGAATAACTAAACTGAGTAACACTCGTTACTAAACTGAATAACGAAACGCAACGAAACTGATAATAAAATCTGAGAAAATTTAACTTCAAAATAACCTCCTACCAATACTACGATCACGAAATTGAGAATTATTCGTGTTTAAAAGCAAATTTGACAATCTTCCAATAGAATTAATAAAGGACAGTTTAATAAACTTACCGATATGAAACAGATATGTGTAAAGCTGATAATTTTTTTGCACAAAAATCCGCACTGCCTTAAATTCGTGAATATTGCAAATTTAAAAATGGCTGGACTTTGACGTCTATCAAAACTGTCATTCAGCTATCAGTGTTGCCAATCTCGAAACGGAATTTTACCGAAATAATGTTTATTTTAATCATAAACGTCGTTATTCAACCTGATGTTACGAAACTACAAAAATATGGTGGTAGCTTTAGTACGTGCCGTGTTCATAATCAATTCATTATATAAGGAATGAAACCTATTACAATGAAATATTAGGGTATTTTCTTATAAAGTTTAACGGAATACAAAGAAATAGATACAAAAAAATATTTTTTTTTTTACGATTTAATATTTTTAAACATAGTGGGACATAGACAAGGTTCATTCATTTTGAATCTCACCCAACTACGTGATTCATACATGTGCGTCATGAGTGTGTGCGAGGGGGGGGGGGGGGGGAGGGGCGGGGGGAGTGTGTGTCTACCCAGCCCTTGTTTTCGGTGGATTCTTGGGTTAATTTAGAAAGACATGGTAGTCTTAGCGGGACGCCCCCGAAATTCAGTAAAATGCTGCAAATGGTGTTAAAGTCATGAAATTCGGAGCGATTGATCTTTGGTCCGCGTATAAATCAATTTGACCCGTAGCGCCAAAAAAACAGAGAGGAGTTATGACGTCATGTGAAAGAAAATGTTTTTTGTTCTGAAACCTAACAAATGAAAGGGATTTTTGAGCTGGTTCTAAAAATATATCACATCGTTACATTTAATTCACTTGCTTTTGCTAATAGGTATCATTTGAGATCGGGGGGCACGGCAGTGCCCCCGCCAAAGTCGAGCGCGAAGCAAACACTGCCGTACCATCCTTTACTGGAACCATTTCGCCGCATTTTCAGGCCCCTATTTGAGAACCTCTGGATAAGACCAGAACGCAGAAATTTTCGTCAAATAAATCAATATGCCCACGTTTCTACAAAAAGAAGTGAAATCCCACCAAAACAATCTGTAAAAAACTAGCCATTGTTAAAATGTTATACTAGTCCCTTATTTTGTTTATTTTTGTTCAATGACACGGTTATAATAAAGTACTCTTTGAATGACACAATGACACATAATAATCTTTTTCTAAAAATTAAAATAAAAGGCTCTGGCCCAAAGAAAATTACTGACCACAGAGATCATTATTTTTTTTTTATTTATTTAACTTTTACAAAAAAAAATATAATCTAGAATAAACAATTTCTCTCCAAAACTCCTTAAAGAGTTTAGCGGGAGATCCACAGTTGCTGCGTGACGTTAACTAATTCAAAAGTACAGTTACAGGTCTGATTTTAATTGTTGACTACAAAACAATTTTAATTTAAACAAAACAACATTCCTTTAAAAGAAATTAGTTTAAGTCTTAATCGATAACAATACCAACAATAACAACAATGAGGGCATGCACAGAATAGATTTAACTTTCTGATATTAATTTAACCTCCTGCCTAGCCCTTCGACGGAGTCTTGGGTTCGGATTACACATTCGTTCGTTCGTTTTCGTTCTTGAAAAGCAAAGTTCTAAATTCGAAAAAGCGCTCAAAATCGGGTCGAGTGGTAGTAACTATTAAGTAATCTGTGGCACAGGTAGGTGCGTACTGTGTCCAGTCGAATTGTTTTTCTTAAGACATTTTTGCGTAGTCATATCTCAATATTTTAGTACTGAGCGATACTAAAAGAAAAAACACGTATCGATTTTTTTCATAAACAAACATTTTATTAAAAGGATGGTGATAAAAAAAATTTCCTGTATAGGGTCCTTCTTAATATGCTGACACTTTTTTAAGGGGATGATCAGACCGTCAAACTGAACAACTTCCTCTATGAGACCAACATCGAAATTGCAAAAAAAAAATCATCACTTCCATACATAACTGCAAACCTACTCGGAGCCAAACGTATGGGACAACTGTTTTTTTTCGCGATTTCGATGTTGATTCCATAGAGAAAGTTGTTCAGTTTCATAGTCTGGTCATCGCCCTAAAAACGTGTCAGCATATTAAGAAGGATCCTGTATACATACCTACCTATATAGTAGGTACATGCCCACAACTGCCTGCATACATACGTACATACATACATATAAACCTAGCTACCTGCATACCCACAACTGCATACATACATATCTACATACATACTTACAAACCTACCTACCCCTACCCCTTCATAATTTGCCCTTTTCACAAAATCCGGGCGGGTCTACCACTACTTACCTTTTTTTCTGAACGTCAAACTCGCCCTGTATGGCATATAATTGAAGATTTCAAACAACTTATTCAATTGCCAATGATTTGTTTTCAACTGTTGAGGAGTTCCATTTACCTGTTTCTAAAGCCATTCATCAGATCTTCATCAAAGAATTACTTAGGCCAATACCCTTCAATAATACCTATAAATAACTAACTTTGTTATTGGTGTTGTTCAACTGGTATCAATTATATGACATGTTAGTATACTGTGGCATCTTGAAGAATTATTGAACACTCTAATATTTAAATTCAAAATTCGAACGAATTGCTCGCGATCTCCCCTCAGACCCCGCACCTCACCCCCTTTATCGGAGCTTTGCCCTGCCTTCACGTTGCCTTAACTCAAGTTTTACGCAAAATTAAACCGTCATCAGAAATACCGATAGCATATCGGTATTTGATGACGTAAGTTTATTTGTCTTGGCCTGATGCGATAATGAATCATACGATAAGTATAAATTGTATTTACAATACCTTTTTTCTCTTTTTACCCGACTGCCCCAAAAGGAGGGTTATGTTTTTCCAGGTTCAGAATAGACCTCCACAGTACTTTCTATAAGTGTCGTAGGAGGCGACTAAGGGAATAGGTTTCTTTTAGTGTTTTTGTAGGCAAAAACTAGCCAACTAGCCACCCGTCATTCCATCTTAAAACCTCAAAAATGAGCCTTAACCTTTCACGGAAACAATTTAAATTATAGTGTCTGTAATGTTGCCGTGTGACGGTTTAAAAGTGACAACTGGAAAACTAAGGATTGAACCTCATTTGGCAGCACGAAATCGCATTTTTTCACGCTCCATCCTTTTCTGTCAATCAGGAACGTGATTTGCTAGAGCGAAAAAGACAGCGGAAACGCGACAGCAAGCGTCAGCACTGGCAGTGCTGCGACCTTTCTCGCTTTAGCAAATGACGTTCCTGAGCAACAGAAAAGGATAGAGCGCGAAAAAATTCGATTTCGTGCTGCCAGATGAGGCTCAACCCTAAAAAGGAAGCCGAAACATTATGGTCATTAGTTTATGTATGGTTAAAACTTTTAACTTAAAAGTATTCCAATATTAAATACCAGGTTAGAAGCAGCTAAAACCAACAAGAATGCATGACAAAATGTATGGATCTAGTTCTAGACGAAGCGAGAGAGGTATGTCAGAAGTTCAGGACTGTCCAAAGTGGATGTCCAGTCTCTACCCTCTGGGACAAAGTAGTGAGTTTATGTACAGGGTGTAACAAAACACCCTAGTAATACTTAAGGGGGTGCTTCAGACCATCAAACTGAACAACTTTCACTATGGAGCCAACGTCGAGAAATAATAAAAAAAAATCTGCTGTCCCTTACATTTTAGTAGAGTCGGTACAAAGTTTTGTACGGAACAGCTGATTTTTTTTTTCGCGATTTTGATGTTGGTGCCATAGAGAAAGTTGTTCAGTTTGACGTTCTTGAGTGCGATTTTTGAATCTCATTCGCAGAGTTCAGTAGTTGAAAATGTCAAAATAATATGCATCTTTCCTCTGCTGATTTGACTTTCAAAAATCGCACTCCCAAAGTATGATTTTTGAAAGTAAAATCAGCAGTAGAAAGATGTATATCTCCATACATTTTCAACTGCTGAGTTCAACGAATGAGATTCAAAAATCGCACTCCTGATCATCCTCTTAAAAAAGTGTCAGCATATTAAGAAGGAAGGACCCTGTATGTATGTTTATGTATTGAATAGCTTACTTTTCGTTTTGCATCTGTGTGGTGTATAGGACGTCCTGCTGCGAGGAGTTGGTCGCCTGCAGCATGGCCAGTGCGTGTTGTAGGGACGCCATATGCTCTGTCGCCCCCTGTAAACATAATTATTTCTCATATATGTTGCATGTAGCATGACACCCCCGAGAAAGCGACAAAAATCTAGTCTTTATTTTGTGTATGCGAAAGCAAGCGAGCGCTCATTTTGTCCCTTTGTCCTTCGTGACATAGTAGCCCTACACCAAACTAAAATATATCAGAGATAAAAAAATAAGCTACCACGAACCACCTGACCGAATATTGGCTTCTTCTTCTTATCGTGAGGGCAGAGCCCTGGTGTCTGAGTTTTTTCAGACCGCCTTACGGCCTCTGACGTGATTTTCATGTAACGACTACTACCACCAGAGATAGTAGCCAGCCGGAGCCAGCGGCATAACGTGTCATCCGAAACACGGAATTATTCTTTTTCAGTCAATCAATTTAGGCTGCAATATCCTCACCAACTGGGGAAATACGCACAAAGCGACATATCACTGGTGTCTCCCGTGGGAATCGAACCAACGACCTCGAGAGCCCAATGCTCTTAACCATTAGACCACGCGGATAGGTATTGACACCAGACCCTCTAGCATGATTTATCTACTTGCGCGCGACTCGGCTTTTTTCCCATACTACAAGTCGCGGCAAGCGCGGCTTTCGCTCTCCGAAAAGCGCGGGAACAGTTTATTTTGAATGCAGCGAAAGCGCGCCGCGCGCGTGTAGTGAAATCATACTAGACCTACAGATGAGATACAATCCATCCCGATAAAAACCTACTAGGATTTCTGGCCACAGTATGGATTAGTAGGGGAACTTTAAAAAGGGCATTCAAAAAGGACCAGCGATGATCTAAGTGGTACAGGCGCAAGCCTGGTAAGGCCCCAGACCCTCAAATAACTATTTACCTGTAACGCGACGGAGTGTGAATGCAGCCTCTGCTCCAGGCAGGTCATTTTGTATCCGTAGAGCTCCATCACGCTCGACGTCGCGATGTCTGATATCTAAAAAAAAACAATAATTACAGATAGAACTATGAAGTTTCGGACAGGACTCCAAACCGGAACCAAAAGTATCGGTAGTATTTTTAGCATTTTTTTAGTCTATATCATCCCACTGCCGCTTGGCAAAGGCCTCCCTTAGGGGTGGACTAAGGTCCACTAACCATCTGTTCTTGGCACTTGTCATCGAAAGCATCCAGATCATCCCGCTACCTCTTTCTATAACGACTTGGACGCTGACGTGACGACCATTTTCTGGTATCCAGGGAGTAACAATTTTTGCCCACCTTTCGATCCCAAAGCCCCAAATTTGATTAAAAACACCACAACATGGCTATCATTATCATAACCTTACTTTATTATTATTACTTTATTATCAAAAGTCGACCGCCGTCCCACGCCGAGTCGCCCTCGCCGGCCGCCTGATATCATCTCCTAGGTCGACTATACCGTACTGTACCTTGTTATTGTGCAGCGCCGCGCCGAGCTGTGCTATTAGAGCGTCGACAGCTCGCTCCTGCGCGGGCGCAAGTCGACCGCCGTCCCACGCCGAGTCGCCCTCGCCGGCCGCCTGATATCATCTCCTAGGTCGACTATACCGTACTGTACCTTGTTATTGTGCAGCGCCGCGCCGAGCTGTGCTATTAGAGCGTCGACAGCTCGCTCCTGCGCGGGCGCAAGTCGACCGCCGTCCCACGCCGAGTCGCCCTCGCCGGCCGCCTGATATCATCTCCTAGGTCGACTATACCGTACTGTACCTTGTTATTGTGCAGCGCCGCGCCGAGCTGTGCTATTAGAGCGTCGACAGCTCGCTCCTGCGCGGGCGCAAGTCGACCGCCGTCCCACGCCGAGTCGCCCTCGCCGGCCGCCTGATATCATCTCCTAGGTCGACTATACCGTACTGTACCTTGTTATTGTGCAGCGCCGCGCCGAGCTGTGCTATTAGAGCGTCGACAGCTCGCTCCTGCGCGGGCGCAAGTCGACCGCCGTCCCACGCCGAGTCGCCCTCGCCGGCCGCCTGATATCATCTCCTAGGTCGACTATACCGTACTGTACCTTGTTATTGTGCAGCGCCGCGCCGAGCTGTGCTATTAGAGCGTCGACAGCTCGCTCCTGCGCGGGCGCAAGTCGACCGCCGTCCCACGCCGAGTCGCCCTCGCCGGCCGCCTGATATCATCTCCTAGGTCGACTATACCGTACTGTACCTTGTTATTGTGCAGCGCCGCGCCGAGCTGTGCTATTAGAGCGTCGACAGCTCGCTCCTGCGCGGGCGCAAGTCGACCGCCGTCCCACGCCGAGTCGCCCTCGCCGGCCGCCTGATATCATCTCCTAGGTCGACTATACCGTACTGTACCTTGTTATTGTGCAGCGCCGCGCCGAGCTGTGCTATTAGAGCGTCGACAGCTCGCTCCTGCGCGGGCGCAAGTCGACCGCCGTCCCACGCCGAGTCGCCCTCGCCGGCCGCCTGATATCATCTCCTAGGTCGACTATACCGTACTGTACCTTGTTATTGTGCAGCGCCGCGCCGAGCTGTGCTATTAGAGCGTCGACAGCTCGCTCCTGCGCGGGCGCAAGTCGACCGCCGTCCCACGCCGAGTCGCCCTCGCCGGCCGCCTGATATCATCTCCTAGGTCGACTATACCGTACTGTACCTTGTTATTGTGCAGCGCCGCGCCGAGCTGTGCTATTAGAGCGTCGACAGCTCGCTCCTGCGCGGGCGCAAGTCGACCGCCGTCCCACGCCGAGTCGCCCTCGCCGGCCGCCTGATCTCATCTCCTAGGTCGACTATACCGTACTGTACCTTGTTATTGTGCAGCGCCGCGCCGAGCTGTGCTATTAGAGCGTCGACAGCTCGCTCCTGCGCGGGCGCAAGTCGACCGCCGTCCCACGCCGAGTCGCCCTCGCCGGCCGCCTGATATCATCTCCTAGGTCGACTATACCGTACTGTACCTTGTTATTGTGCAGCGCCGCGCCGAGCTGTGCTATTAGAGCGTCGACAGCTCGCTCCTGCGCGGGCGCAAGTCGACCGCCGTCCCACGCCGAGTCGCCCTCGCCGGCCGCCTGATATCATCTCCTAGGTCGACTATACCGTACTGTACCTTGTTATTGTGCAGCGCCGCGCCGAGCTGTGCTATTAGAGCGTCGACAGCTCGCTCCTGCGCGGGCGCAAGTCGACCGCCGTCCCACGCCGAGTCGCCCTCTCCGGCCGCCTGGGCGCCGCGGGGCGATATCATCTCCTCGGTCGGCTCTATACCGTGCAGGGTTTCACCGAACACCTGTCGACGACACAGTCGACACATCATCATCAGCCTATAAAAGATCACTGCAGGGCATGGGCCTAGGCAGGGTGTACGGGCGTAAATCCACTACGCGTGCTCAATGCGTATTTGACTTCACATACTCATCAGAATTTCTTCTTCAACGTATGCAAGTTTAGACAGACCTCCGTCACTCGGCCGTCTGAATCGAGATAAGTACCTACACTTTGGCGCATCGTTAGCAATGCATTTGTATGATTTCTGCCACTCGCTCCAGACGCCGACATGCATACGTCGCGCGCTGTACGAAGTAACAACAACGCCGAGTCAACCGCCATTACATACATTTTCGCGCGTACCGTCTGGCAGTAAATGATTAAAGCGTTATAACATATTGTTTTCTAAGGAACTGATGTAATCTATGGTTTAACTTCTTAAAAGACCACTTATTTTGTGCCTCTTGTATTTTCCACCACAGTCCACCCCATTTTTTTTCCTGACTGTTTCGTACGAGGCGACTGGCGACGAGAAATAAAAATTTCTTATGCAGTGTATTTGTAGGCGATCGATTAGCCACCTATGACTACTTTACACGTCATTTCATCATGAAACATTCAATGCTTAAGTATATTTGTCTATTCTTGGTGTCCAAATAAATAATATTATGTTATGTTAAACCTGTGTATCGCAATAACTGCCTAACTGGCTTTATAACTGCATGCAAGACAGTTGTAGCAATGTTGTTGACCACCCCAAAAAGGATTATAGTCGTGACGTGAGTTTATGTATGTTCTATCCATTCACGTTTTTCTCCACGTCAATAACGTGAGTCGAAAAGAGTTGTTACTAAGGACATGTGATAACAATTAAGTAATAAATTTGCGTTAAAAATAGTAATTTAAAACACGAACCTGGTTCATTTGATCAGCTGGGAAGTAGTGATGTTTGATGAGCTGCAGAATCTGTCTGCGTCGCGACCCGTTGCCGCTCGTCAGACCCGCGCATAGCAGCTTGCGTACCTGCAACCGAAAACAATTTAATAAACATTGGTTATAATTATTTATTTATTTGTATTTTATAGGAAAACCAACAGCAATAAAATATGTGTAAAATAAAATTTAAAAAACTAAGTTTGATAGTTTTCGAGATTTGACATTCTTTTTCACGTGAAAATCGCTACCCTGCGCCTAACTTTTCGATGACTGCAAATTTGTATATTTTACCATGAAAATACTTGTTACGCAATCCTGAATAACTATGCCAGTGGTCCCAATTCAAAATAAAAGCAAAAGTGGCAAAGAAAACACAAACTTCAGCAGTGATTTTTTTTCTTTGGCAAGTTTGAGACTACTTCCTGTATAAAGAACACTAAAAAATGTATGGCGCTCACCTGGCGAAAGTTGTCCCATTTAATAAAGTTTTCTAAATTGACACTTAGAATTCATTTAAAAAAATATTGTATCGTTTCCTATACAAAGCGCCATAACAATGATAAATAAAAATAAAAAGTAGCATATTACTTGATGATACACTAGGAGCCTGTTGAGAGCGCGCTCCCACTCTGTCGCCTGGGGTGCGAGTGAGAGAGCAACACGGCACCCCACCACCACTGCTTGTTGAGCCTGCTCTGAACCAACGGGACCATTCTGTAACCAAATGTTTTACGTATCTTATACAAAAACCTAACCATGTTTCGACTGAGTTACTGGCTCATCACTTTCTATCTAAACTATTATAAAACTGTTACAGAAATGTGTCTGTTCATTGAAGATATTTACAAAAACAAATTACGACATGGTTTTTACCTGTCCCTGATTCCAAATCACCAATTTTTGGATTTTTTGTCTGTCTGTTTGTTTGTTTGTTTGTTTGGGTGTTTGTTTGTTCGAGTATCACGCAAAAACTACTGAACCGATTTGATTTAACTTTTTTTGTTTGATAGCTAATTATCTGACTTAAAATCTGGTATATAATTTATGCGGACGAAGTCGCGGGTAAAAGCTCGTAGTGTATGTTTGTGATAACAATGTCCTTCTCAAGTAAAGTACCTATAGGTACTTGACGACCCGGTTGGTGTAATGGTTACCACGCCGGACTGCCAAACCAGGGTCCTGGGTTCGAATCCCGGTTCGGTTTATATGTTTGTGCCGTTGTTGTATGGTTTCCATAATAAACAGCCTATAAATAGTGCTTTCTTGGGATCATTACAATGTATGTGCCTGTGAGCGTTATTTATTTATAGGTCGACCAGAATCTCATGAAATGAAAAAAAGTTAAAAAATATTGATTTTCACATGGTAGTGTCAAAATGTCATCTGTCTAGTCAAAGTAGGCCCTGTTCAGACTGAGCCTTTTTGCAGCGATTAAAGACGTGCTTTTGTCCATCGCGTGCTTAGACTAATTATATCGGGACGCGTAACCACGTGTCATTCTACTAACAAACTTTCTGCCACTTTTTGCGGGGGGCGAGGTAACATGTTATCCGCAACTTTGGATTTTATTCCCTATGACTTTAGATTCTAATTTTGAATGTTCAAAATCATGAAAAGTAGTCTCGTGTAAACCCCAAACGTTCTCAGTTCAAAATTATTGCTTCGCTATTATAGGCTGTCTCGTTTAGTGATAAGGTATAAAATTGGGTGTAAATGCACAAGATTTATTGATCTAATACCGTGGCAGAGGGGAAATGCTACCGCAAGGCCGGTCCGGATATAATTAGTCTAAGATCGCGTGACTTAATCGTTTTACTAGCAATTAATAGGCGTTTGTATCAATTCAAACGCAATGATTGTAGCGATGCACACACATGTTTATATTGATGCACACGCGCGTGTGCATTGTGGCAAAGGGTGTCGACAAATAACTGATCAAATATTACAAAGTTTTTCATCGTGGCTGTACCGCATCTGCATCGATGCTGCATCGCGACTCAATCGATGCTTTTTGCAGCACTTCTGCGCTGCAAAAAATCGCAGTGTGTAAAGGGCCCTAATCTAATTACCCCAGTGTTGCTTACTCTAAATTTGATTTCCCTATTTTTTATCAGATTCTGGTCCACATATACCTACTCACTAAATCGTCACTTAGTCTTAACAACTACTTGGAAAGTCAAAAATGATCAATGCACCGATGCACAAACAAACACAGAGGAGCACGCACGACACGTCACTAGCCCTGGAGGTCCCGCACAAGAGTCCCTCACTGGCCATGATCCGTCGCCTGCGACAAGGGATGTTTACATTCTACGCCGGGGAGGAGAGTCGTGAGAGGAACCTCCTTCGCCATCATTCTCCATATAGTAACATACCTGTGTGGTATACTGCAGTACACTGTATAAAGTATCCTCGAACGCGTCCGGCGTCACCTCTAGTAACACTCTCTCTTGCGTCTCACTCGACTCACAAAGCGCTCCCACTGCCTGCAGCTGGAATCAATAATCATTCATTCATCAATACACATTGTGGAGCATCGTCAACGAAAATTATATCCAATAATAGATTACCTATGCCTTATTATGTGTGATATTACTTTGCTAGACAGAATCAAGAACAGTGAGATAAAGGATTGGTGTAAGTTGAAGGGTGATGTAGTAACTAAGATTGATATAGGTATGCTTATTATGATTCGGTCGCGTAGAGAGACTGAATGAAAGAAGACTTTACCAATGAACTATATCAATTGAAGTTGAGCGGAGTTTGGAAAGGCCGTTCAAGGAAAACATAGCATGATCAAACCAATTATCTTTTCCGAAAAGGACAAGTGCGTAGCACCCTCAATCGACGGAAGTGCATGAAAAGATGTATGAATGTGAATGACGCTAAAGTGGTGTGTCAGAGTCGTAGCGTGTGGCGGTCCGTGGTCTCTGCCTACGAGGACGAGACAATGATGTGAGCTTATGTATGTATGAAGATTATGTCGACAAATAAAATAAAATACCCATTGTAAGCCAGCCTTGCCGGGCTCCAGTGAGGGTGGAACCAGCAGTCCCGGCAGTCCATCGCTGATCACCGATATCAACTCCTGGGGCAATCGACCATCATCTGCAAATAAACAAATCTTAAATTTTATATACACACGAGCTTTTTCCCGCGACTTCGTCCGCATAAATTATATACCAGATTTTAAGTCAGATGATAAGCTATCAATCAAAAAAAGTTTCATCAAAATCGGTTCAGTAGTTTTTGCGTGATACTCGAACAAACATACACCCAAACAAACAAACAAACAAACAGACAGACAAAAAATCCAAAAATTTGTGATTTGGAATCAGGGACATCTAAAAATCATATCGTAATCTTTTTTTTGTAAATATCTTCAATGTACAGACACACTTCTGTTACAGTTTTATAATAGTTTAGATATCACAGAGTTTCCAGTGGGATAGAATAGAAAGATAGTTAGGCCTGGAATAAACCAAAACGGAGCGGAGATGTGTAAAATCAACCAACCGCACACCTGACGAAAATCAGCGCAGAGGATTTATAACAGCCAAACCATTATCGACTTCACATACATTGGAATAACATCGAACATCAATTAACAACTACTCCTATTGTAAACATGCAATTTACACCAATAATAAAAATGAAAAAAATGCATCGAAGCGACGTGCGAACGTTGTAGGGAAGCGAATTTTGAGCTTAGCAGCGAAAGTGCACGTGCGCCATTTACGATCATGGACTACATTTACACACTCCTTTCTTCATTCAAATTCCGAAGTACATCGGTAAAATTGAAAGGCAATACTCACCTCTGTATTGTGAAACAATAGCGGCGAAGAGCTCTAGTGCCTCCGGTAAGCAGACTCGACTCGCCTTCATGCACAGACATACCACCTGGCAGTGGTGACTCCGAAGTGCATACAGATCTGTAAAGAATAGGTTTTGTTTCAAGGACATCTGTAGATATGCAATATATTATCTTAACAGATGAACGCAAAGCCTAGAAATAGTTTGTAAGCAATGGAAGGACCTTAAGAGTATTTATAAGCAAGGTATAAAGCACACTCCTAATCGAGTATGAGCAGTGAGTACATATGAACAACAACGTGTCAATTTCTCGTTAAATTCGAACCAAAATATAACACGTACTGCACGGCTAGCATGCCACCCACGACAAAGCGTTTAAACGAGTAAAACGTCATGCGTGCTCTTTCTGGCATACGTAAAATAATAAAGATGGAGGCACATCTCGATTTTTATCGTTTTCAAGGGGGTGGCATGCGAGGCCTACTGATTGTGTAAGCGAGAATATTCAACCATCTATATTTTCGCATAACGTCTGTCTATCATGCAAAGAAAATTCTAGACTTTATTGAAACACTAAGAAAATGTAACAATGAAACACTGTGAAAATGAAAAAGGACATCATCGGATTTGGTCCAAAATGTTAAAGTGCCGGCCAAAAAAAAATAATGCGATATTCTGTTAGAACTAGTCCGTCTCAGCATTTTTTTGTATGGAACCAATGCTGTAGGACCGTTTTCCATGGTTTTATTAATGTTTGAATAATATTATTTTCATACACTTTTGATGAAATAAAACTTCAGCTACAGCTTTCATGACATAATAATAAATGCCTAGATACAAGGACAAGTTTTAACTGAATATAGCATTAGTTTTTGCTGGCCGGCACTTTTCACATTTGGACCAAAAACGTATGAAACGCCAATGATGTCCTTTGCTCACGCCGTGACACATGCGCGTGCAGTATAAAGACTTTCTGGTCAGTTTTCCTATTTCTATGAAGTGACAGCCAAGTGTCCAAGGTGTGTCTGAACCGTAAAGGTAATATACTACGAAAGAGAGGCATTGACAGCTGAGAGAGCGAGATACTGTATAATAGAAAGAGATACGTGACGCGAGGCAATAGAACCGTTTTTGGGGATGTAGAGTCCTGGTAAAAATTCGGTTTCTGTGAATTAATCGTGAATCTAAAGTGAAAACGTTGATAATTTTGTAAAATATACTAACACTATTTCATCAAATAATGCACGATTTCACGTTAGATTGAGAATTATACACAGAAATCTAATTTTTACCCTGCCGAGGACTCCTGAAAACGTCCAAAAACCGTTTTATATGACAACTCATGTCACTTCCTCTATTCCGTAAGGTATAATATCCTTATTGTACCCACTGTCCATTACAAGTGGCGACGGGCTCACTCCCCGTCACACTGGACCGAGTTTCGGTACTACTAGTGAAACGTGGATGTTCTGAGGTTTCAGAATATCTCTGACTATCCCCTCGGGGAATATAGTCGTGAGCATATGCTATGCTATGCTATGCTATAATATCTTTATAGTCTGAACTCTATGGAACATACCTAAATTGACGAGTTCAGTGAGGAACTTCATCGCGTAACGCAGAGCGTCGGTGGATACGTCAGGTTCGGCGTCGTCCGTCGTTTCAGCCGACTGGCAGAGAATTTCCACCTCCTGCCAATTATGCAGAATTTAACGGCCACTTCTTCCCGAGATTGCACATCATTACTACATTCCAATAAAGAATGAACGTATTTTAAATAAAAAATAAAATTCGAAGTTTATTTTTCTAGCAATAAATGAAAAGCTCTATACAGGGGTGTTACAAAAATACAAATAAACATTTAAGGGGGTGGTTAAGACCATCAAACTGAACAACTATCACTATGGGACCAATATCGAATTAGCGAAAAAAAAACTGGTGTTCCATCATCATCATATCAGCCGATAGACGTCCACTACTGGACATAGGCCTCCCCCAAAATGGGGAGATTTGCCATAATCGCCAAGATGCGATGCGTTTGCGATGTTCTTTACTAAACTACAGATCTAGTCGAGCTAAATTTATGGGACAAAAATTTTTTTTTTCGCGATTATGTATTTGGTCCCATAGTGAAAGTTGTTCAGTTTGATGGTCTCAACAACCCATAAAAGATTTTTATTTTTATTTTGTAACATCCTGTATAGCAAACTCAAACTCAAAAATAATTTATTCCATATAGGAGCTCAGAGCCCACCTATTAAACGTCAAATTAGCACCAAAGAATTTTTTTTTTTGCTTGCTCATGGATACATTAGATATTAGAACCTTTTGTTAGTAAGTAAGTAGTATGCCTGTAGGTATGCCTGCCACAGTATAAGAAAGAGTATCTATTATTACATACCTATGCGGTGAGTTGACATCGAGTTGAATCTTAGACTAATTATATCCGGACCGGTCTTGCGGTAGCATTTCCCCTCTCCCACGGTATTATATCAATTAATCTTGCGCATTTACACCCAATTTTATACCTTATCATTATCACTAAACGAGACAGCCTATAATAGCGAAACAATAATTTTGAACTTAGAACGTTTGGGGTTTACACGAGACTACTTTCATGATTTTGAACATTTAAAATTATAATCTAAAGTCATAGGGAATAAAATCCAAAGTTGCGGATAACATGTAACCTCGCCCCCCGCAAAAAGTGGCAGAAAGTTTGTTAGTAGAATGACACGTGGTTACGCGTCCCGATATAATTAGTCTAAGAGTTGAATACATTTTATATTATACAGGTAAATTAATATTTTGAAAAAATGTTACGTTGAAAACTTGGTAGTTCGATTCTGCTCTCGATTCTAAACAAAATATTTTCTAGTTTTGCGTTTAATCAGTAAAAAGTTGCATATTAATCATTTCACAGCTTTTGGTTACTCCGAATGATCAAGGTCATCATTTTAAGTCTACAGTTGTTGCTTTACCTTCAGGCCATCATTGAGCGCATTACAGAAGTTGTTGTAGCTCAGTACGTAGTTTCGTAAGTTGGCGTCCGAGCACAGATCATTGATGAACGTGTAAGCGTGCAGAAGTTGCGTCGCGTCTTTTTCACTGAAACGAGAAAGTGTTGCTATAGGTATTGAGTTCCTTTGTACAGTATGACCATTATTCGGCAAAACGAGCTTCTTGTATGAGCTTCCCGCAGACCAGAGACTTTATGAAGTCCGATTGTACACACTCAAAATTATCATCACCTATATTCGTTTTTTTTTTTTGTATCTGCCGTCAGTCGAAAGATTAACCACTATTCGGCTAAACTAACTTCTTGTATGAACTTCCCGCAGACCAGAGACTCGAGACCAGAGAAGTCCGATTGTACACACGGCGAAAACCAAAATAAGCTGGCCGCGCGTCGGCATAGTAAGGTATAACGTCGCGCGGCCAGCTTATTTTGGTTTTGGGTAACTTGATGTGTCGCCGTGTGTACACACTCAAAATTATCATCATTCTATTTTTTTTTTCTATCTGCCATCAGTCAAAACACAATCTGATGTGTTGATAAATTATTTACTGGCTTTTAGGAGTGAAAGGGTCAACGCGGCAACGCCATATCTCTTTTAGTTCAGAAGCATTTGACTCCGCGTCAGCCTTTTAATGTTGTTGGCGGTCAGCGGCGAGTTGACGAGTTTGGGTGACTTCTTAACTGCTGTATTTTAATTTGTGCCGCTGGTCTATTTTTTGGAGAACGGTAGATGTTTCCAGGTATTGTATTTCGGAGTTGCGAGAGAACTAGGGAGCGCTGGAAATGGAATAGAGTCTATATTATAAGTGTTGACTCACACAATAGCCTTATTGAAGGTGCGCATGGTGCAGCAGAGGTAACTGTGCACGTCAGACTGGCGCGTCACGGCGGATCCTCGAGTAGCCCCCGACAGGCAGAGCAGTAGCCTGCACACTTCCACACCCCCGTACCCTCCCTCCTGCAACACACCACAAGTTGACACTATACTTTGGAGTTACGACACGCATTTTATAAGTCAACATTAGTTACTACGGGAGCTATGTACGAAAACCAATAAAAATAGTAAAAGAAACTTTTTTAAACAAGATTTAAGATAACTGTGTTGGCCATCCAGCTCTATCATCAGACCCTGAATCAAAATCAAATCTGTCACTACTATGTCACTACCTACTGGCTCCATCATCAGATCAGCTCCTAGACACCATAATATGAAGCAACAAATGATAAAAAAAAAAATTGCGTTGTCATCGGGTTTATAATATGTACCAAATTTCAATTCCAATAAGGAGAACTGGTTACTTGCAAGATTTTTACCAAAAATACGAACTAAAAAACTAACTACCAAGGCAAGATAAACAAAAGCCTAATAATGGGAGTAAAACTACTGTAGTATACTACAACTTACAGACAGAATTTGCATACAATATCGTCAGCTGGAACTCTATAACGCTGCTGTAGAAATTCCACCGTTACATCACCATTCCCGGCTAACATCTGGAGTATTTTGCGTGTCCCAACGTGTGCCGTAGGCTATGGTCACGCACGATCTTGCCTTACTATAGGCCATACCTTACTTATCATCTTATTTAAAAGCTACACTCGTGTCGGAGTAGTTTTGCCTTAACTTATAATAAAACAATAAACATACCTTCAAATTTATAAGATGAACAACAAAATCCTTAGTGTCAACCGTCCTCATCAAGGCGTAAATAGCAGGTAAGTTTCCATAGCACATGTTGACAAGTACAGTGAGGGACTTATGTCCTATAGTGCGTATGTCTGGGTCCACCAAAAGCTGAGTTATATAGTCTGTCAGTTGCTTCATAAGATCTGATAGGTAGGACTCTTGCCAACTGATTTTGATGCCATATGAGATGTCCTGGAAAAAGCGAATTGTGTTGTTTTACTATTTGCAGGTTTGTGAAACAACCACACACTCAACCCAGGCATGCGATAGAATAAAACTAACGCACGGATATTGATTTTCGATGTTATTTCAACACAAACAAAGTTGATAATGGTTTGGTAGTGAAAAATGCTCTGAGCTGCGCTCTGCTGGCGTATGCACTAGCGCCTTCAACATTCAAACGCGCATGCCTATCTCTTAAGTGCGGAGTGAGGTGCGGTATCTAAAGCTAGTGAGGGACAGCATGGCAACTCTTCTGTTGTAGTTATTATAACTATATTCGGTATAACTGCAAAAAGTTTGCAATGACTAGGTTTTTAGGTAGCTTAGATTTCAAATTCGTTGACTAAACAAGACACCAATTTTACTTACCTGCATTACAGAAAGAAGTTTTATTTTTTTGCTGTTTGTTTGTGAATCTGCCAATAAGCGACTCAGGATTGGCATGAACCTGAAAAAATTATACAATTAAAATAAATACTTATTCTTCAATTTTGTTAATTTGGTTTCAAAGCAACTTATTTATCTATATCATTTCATAGACATTAATTATTTCTTATTTATTTTTGAGATACTAATTAGTAGTAAGTACATAGTTCCACTAATACTCAATGATCGCGCCACAGCAAGCAGAAGAACGCGCAAACATCTGACTGACCTGGGCAGAACACTGACTAGTCACGTACTGAGGTTAACGATGATCAACTTATCTTATCTTATCTTGTTGTGGGGGCTGGCAACCCAGCAACACTTCGACCCAGTAGGATCTTTTGTGTTAGCCCCAATACTTTTTGCTTTCTTCACCCTTCAAATACAAATACATGGTCAATGAAGGAGGCAATACCATTGCGGGGAAGAAGCCTAAGATCACCCGGTTTTGGATATCCATCACCGAGGAGGCGCATGCGTTTTGCCGCCAAGACATCACAGTCACAAAGAATATGCTCCATGGTCTCCTCATCCTCTCCGCACGCTCGGCGGCTGGGAGGCGCGCTGTAGCACAGACACGCCGGCGCCGTGCGGGGCGCGCCGGTCGCTCATCACACGCCACAGCGAGCTGAAGAATGCGCACACCTCCAACCAATCCGAGGAGAACACAGACTGGTCACGTACTGAGGTTAACGATGATCAACTTACTTGTAAGTGTGTGTGAGGGCATGCCTCGCGCTGGGGTGCGCTGTAGCAGGGACACACCGGCGCCGTGCGGAGCGCGCCGGTCGCTCATCACACGCCACAGCGAGCTGAAGAATGCGCACACCTCCAACCAACCCGAGGAGAACACAGACTGGTCACGTACTGAGGTTAACGATGATCAACTTACTTGTAAGTGTGTGTGAGGGCATGCCTCGCGCTGGGGTGCGCTGTAGCAGGGACACGCCGGCGCCGTGCGGGGCGCGCCGGTCGCTCATCACATGCCACAGCGAGCTGAAGAATGCGTATACCTCCGACCGACCCGGGGAGAACACTGACTGGTCACGTACTGAGGTTAACGATGATCAACTTACTTGTAAGTGTGTGTGAGGGCATGCCTCGCGCTGGGGTTCATACAGGCGCGCTGTAGCACGGACACGCCGGCGCCGTGCGGAGCGCGCCGGTCGCTCATCACACGCCACAGCGAGCTGAAGAATGCGCACACCTCCGACCGACCCGGGGAGAACACTGACTGGTCACATGCTGACGCTATTGACTTGAAAATAATGTTTAACTTATTTGTTGGTTCGGTGGTTCACTTTATAAGACATTTAATGCATGGATGTATTTCTTTCCATAGATATTGTACATGGCAAATAAGTATGGCATAGACAAAAAAAAAATCACTTACGCTAGTAGACGTAATATCAGTGTAACCGTGTATGAGATATTCATAAAATTCTATACAATTTATATTAACCCGGCGGTACTCGCTAGGTCTTTACAAACGTGAATACTCGCTACCGGGTAAAAAATACCACGAGAGTTTAATTGGCATTATTTAAGAAAAGAAGTTTGTGTTTGAATGTTTGACAATGCATTTGTGTTATTGGTATTATTGTCCATAAATAAAACAACAAATCCAAGTTGTAATGTTCATGTATTTAAAATAAAAGCTCATCCAAAAAAATCAACATAATATTTAGTTTTTACTTAGTAACCTTAGAAAAATCAACAAAATTATTGTTTTTTCATAAATTATACAAAATTGAGATCAAAATCGAAAATAAATTTAGTACACTAGTAAACCAACAAAAAATAATTATCCCTTTATAATAAATGAACACAGACATAATCAACATCCAACATTCTGTTCTCGATTTACATGTACGTCGTCAACAAACGCTGCGCACAAACGGAATGCCCCGTGGGGTGCGGGTGTGCTATCTACTGGTTCGAAGGTACTGAGAACCTTGGGTTGCCAGACGGCTTAGAAAAAAAAATACAACCAAATTTAGGTACTCTGTGGTATTTTTTACCCAGTAGCGAGTGCCGCCGGGTTAAGTGACTCCGGAGACAGGCAGGCCTTTGTAGCACAAAAAAGTGGTTAAGTCGATAAGGACAGCAATAAGGTAGTGATCTCCTTTTTTAACTAGAGCGAATTTGCTATGTGCATCTCTTATTGAGTGAATATGACAAGGCACATGCTTCCTTCTATTACCTTCTCTTTCTACTAAGTATGGGCACAGTGAATCCAAAACATAAACAGCCCAGCCCGCGTAGGTACTTCGCGGCACAACAGTACGGAAGAACCTTGGCTGTCCATGTGTATGCTTGTCTGTGTGGATGAGTCAATTTGAGCGCTTGCATGAAGTTGCTTTACTGTACATCTCTTTTCTTTGGTATGAGTGTTGATTGGTTTCTTTCTCACGATGTTTTCCTTCACCGTTTGAGAGCAGTCGGTATTACATACATAAGATAGAAAAACTTATTGGTACATGGCATTTTCTGTGCGGATTCGAACCTGGACCCTCATAATTAAGGTGTTCATACCTCTCCGCAACGCGCTACCGACGCTCTCGGAAGGATCCAGGGTGTGATGATTTAAAATGACACTAAAGAATAGCTATTTTAGCAGTGCCTTGGTGATCGTAAAAAATTGGGGCTGCAAAAATGTTATAAAAATCTGTCAATTAGTTCCTCAGGTTTTAGTGGTGATTAGTGCTATTCACCCCTAGCATTGACCCTGAAGTAAAGCCAAAGAGAAAGGAATCACTACGTGATAGAAGGTAAACCTATATGGTAAAATAAAATAAAAAACTAGGAAAGGTTGCGAATTTACAAGTAGTACTTACACTTAGGGAACGTATCATCAAATTCACCGAAGTTTCACTATGTGTAGCCTCAAATTCACGTGCAGCGTTAACAAAAGCCTTCAGGTCAGCATATTTTCCCCCATCAGCGAGGATGTTCGGATTTTCCACTCCGTCAACTTCCATCACAAATGAAATTTCTTCAGCACGTCACAAAGATTGTAGTTACTGTTAAAACACCAGTATTGCGTTTCGGGATTGCCAACTATTTACAAAAATGATCAAAAAAGCTAAAAACTATGATTATAATCGATAAATAAAGTTTCAATTTCAACTGTTTTCTACGTCAGGCCGAGTCAGGCGGCCATATTGAATGTTTATGAAATGCCTTCGTCTGATTGGTCACTTTGTATTGATTGCTATTGGTTACTTTGTATAACCATAGACAGAGCAGTTTTTTTTATCTGAAGGATCACTTATATAAAACGATTTTTATCATACGGCATACAAAACAAAATCGATCGTTTTAGAAAATACTGGCAGCTGAAAACTTTAACTGCAGTGTTGCCACCTTAGACCTTTTTGGTCTAGATCTAGCACTTTTTAATGTAGGTGAACCCGTTGTTTAATGATTTAGCCCGGAAAGGGCTATCTAGCCATTTTCATTTTCTTAAATATATTGCATCAAAATCTGAAATTTGCGCCATGCTAACATCGCGATAACATCGAACTTTCGTAATTTGTGTCATAGATATTGATTTATTTATATTTTTGTGGTATACACCATTTGTTCGATTATGGCAACATACCGCATCTCTACGCCGCGCCGCCGGTCCGGGTGCATTAGTAGAGTTGCTAAATAATAAAATAACTAAATGAAATATTTTTAATTTTTGAATTCAGTTTTATTTTGAAAAATGCTATTGTGATTCAAACTAAAAAATAAATACATAGTTGAAATCATTAGTAAAGGTTTTTTTTAGCCTTTTTTTACAGCAAGTCTTTTCCGTCTTTGCTTGGTAATTTGTGCTCCATCTAGCTAGCCCTTTTTAGCTAACTGCCTCCATTACTAAAACTAAGGTGGCAACACTGTTTAACTGTCAGTTTTGACCAGTGTTGCCAACTCAGTGGATTCTCCACTAAAACTGGTGGTTTGGATCCCCTTTTAGTGGAGAAATTTTGCGTTTAGTGGCTGGTGGTTTTTTCTAGTGGTAAAAATGGTAAAATTTAATTTCAAGAGAGCTATTTTTGAATCTTGCACAGCCTAATGAATACTCGAAAATGTGTTAAGCTTTTAAGTTTATTCATTATTCGATCATGATTTTGAAAGTGTATGATTCAAAAATAGCACTGCAATGGGGAACACAAAAGGGTCAAAATATTACTAAAAAATACACTTAAAATCTTAGCGTAGATCATGTACATTACATTAGTTTTTATTTCACTTCAATACATGCAGTATTTCCGAAGTTATGACGACGAGAAGTTTAAGCGCTTTTTAAAATTTCCGAGTTTACGCGCGCTCACGCTTTGACGTCACACCCCCCGCTCAGCCCGCGACCGCGACACAGCGCGGCGCTCGGTCCGGTGCATTTTGTTTCGTTTGTTCGTCAAAAATTCGTTTAATTTCGTTTATATGCTAGTATTTCAAGGAAATAATAATTTTACATTAATTTTATAACCGATTACACTGAAATAAACCGTGTGGTGTGTAGAATGGATGAAGGTTTTCAAAAAGGTGTGTATGTTTTATGTAAGCATTACCTACTGTCGGGTAGGTATTTGGGATCAGCTTTAGTATCCTGCGGCATGAATTTGGGGGAGGGATGGGTGGGGCGGGGGTGGCGTAGGGGGGGGGGGGGGGGTTCCCACATGCACCCCCTAAAGGGAAAAAGTGAGGAAACCCCCTTTTTTTTAAATATTTGAAGTTTGTGGTTATAATTAGCAAAAAAGTGAAATTTTTAGTGTCCTGCAGTCCAAAAATAGGTGGTAGGGAGCGTGGGAGGAGGGGGAGCCCCCCTCTGCCCCTCCCCCCCCACACCCACGCTGGGAGGCAAAAAAGAAGTGAATAAACGAAAAATTAGGTAGTAGGTTAAAGGTAAAAACCCATTGTTTTCTTGGTTAGTGGAAAATTTAGTGATTATGATTTATGAGAGTAGGGCCACTTTCTGTTAGTGGTTTTCTGGTGGTTTTAGGAGTTGGATCTGGTGGAGAGCTAATATAACTGTTGGCAACACTGGTTTTGACAATTTGGTTTGACTTTGACGTTACCTTTATACCTAGTTTTTACATGCGATTTTCTTTCAGATTTTCACGAGTTTTCCCGAAAATAATATTCACTATCCTATCTAAGTGTGATTTTCATTTTTAGTTTTATTTAATTTAACACAATGGGCGTCGAAGTCGAAACTATCTCCCCTGGGAATGGTGAGTAAATTTTCCACTAACATAACCTAAAATTTTTCGTTTATTATCATAATATTCATTGAAATTAATTATTTATACAGGCTCCACTTACCCTAAACCTGGTCAGACGGTGGTAGTCCACTATACTGGAACCCTTCAGAATGGCAAAAAGTTTGATTCCTCAAGAGATCGTGGACAGCCTTTTAAATTTACCCTCGGGAAAGGCGATGTTATCAAGGGTTGGGACCAGGGATTGGCAAAGGCAAGTATCTACTTATTTGTTTTCTAATTTTTCCGGCTCATAGGCTTAAAATAAACCCGGTCAAGTGCGAGTCGGGCTACTCGCGCACCGAGGGTTCCATACCACAACACCACAGAACACAACATTATTAACTTAGAAAAAAAAACTTTTTTGTCCGGAACCTTTAGTGCAAGACCGACTCACACTTGGCCAGTTTTTAGTATTTGTTGTTATTCTGTAGAGTTTGCTCTATAATCACACTAAGTTTAACGCTTTTTTGTATTACCGTCTTTACGATAGATCGTGAAGAAAAAACATTGATAAAAACTAGTTTCTTGTTGAGAACCCCCCTTAATTTTTAACTTTTTGACATTTTTATTTGTTAACAATTTCAACTATCTAGCTATTACGGTTCAAAAGTTACAGCCCTAAATAGGTAGGACAGACGGACGGACAACGTAGGCTTAGTAATAGGGTCCCGTTGTCACCCTTTGGGTACGGAACCCTAAAAAGATGTTAGTGCTAGGGACAGCCCCACAAACATTGCAATAATTATATTTAAAATTCCCTATACCGGAATAAAGTTCATAGTCCGAGATCCAAACGTAAAATTATGCACCTATTCCTTAGGCGAATGAAATGTAATTCTAGTGTATATTTATACAGGGGTTAATTCAATGCCGCCAAGTTGCCTAGAAAGATCTTGCCGCAAGTGCCTTTTCCATAAAAATTTTTGGTATAACTTTTTTCACGTGTTTGTTAGGGAAGTGAATGAGGTGCCATCGGAAGGAGACTGGTCTGAAGTACTTTAAAAACTAGGGTTGCCACCTCTCAATCTGCCGCAACTATAGGGTTGCCAGGTCCAAATATGTCATTTTTGAATCTGGCAACCCTAGTCTTGCGGCACATTGAGAGGTGGCAACCCTAGTTTTTAAAGTACTTTAGACCAGTCTCCTTCCGATGGCTCATTCATTTCCCTAACAAACACGTGGAAAAAGTTATAGTAAAAATTTTAATGGAAAAGGCACTTGCGGCAAGATTTTTTTAGGCAACTTGGCGGCGTTGAATTAACCCCTGTATAAACATACACTAGAATTACATTTCATTCGCCTAAGTAATAGGTGCATAATTTTACGGTCGGATCTCCGTCTATCATGACTATGTTGTGTAATGCTATTAGAGTAAACAGAGCTATGAGAGGCTGAGCAAAAAATTTACCCCCATATTGGGCAAAATAATTAAGTAATCTTATTGTTGGGATGTTTCCTCCACTGGCACGTATAGTTTTCGTGCTATGATGCCCATGGCATTCAGTCTCAATAGAACCATTGCAGATTGGCTAGTCTTAAGCTCTGTAAAGCAGGCACTTGACTCTTGCGAGTACTTCTCGGCGAGAACTTTCAAGGAAAATTACTACAGCTTACGCGGCGCTACGAGAACAATGAAGGGCATCTACACTCTCGTTCTCGGCTGTTCTCAGCGAGAGTGTAGTGCCAGCATTACACTTTTGTAATTATCATGATCAACAGCCTAGTAAACCCTTGACTATGTTTGTATACGATCCAGAGCGCATGCGTGTGTCACTGCCTCTGACATCATGACACCATCAATTACGCTAGTCTAGGATTTTCTTTAAAATTTCCATGATAGATACACATTTGTGCAAAAGAAAACATAGATGGCTCAATAGTGCTCGAATATTCTCGCTGACACAATCAGGACATGTTTTAATTTGGTACTAATTGAACAAGAAATTGACACATTTCATTGTTCATACACATGCTCACAGTTCATACTCAATTTGGTGCACTCTGTAGCTTACATAATCAAAGGGTAAACCCCACTGCTGGGTACAGGTTTCTATAATATTAACTGGGGGCGTTTAGGATACTTAATGCAATGTATGCACGCCTCCGTGGTCTAGTGGTTGAGAGCATTGGCTCTCGATACGGAGGTCGTGGGTTCGATTCCCACGGGGGACACCTAGTGATATATCACTTTGTGCGTTTTTCCCCAGTTGGTTAGGACATTGCAGGCTGAATCACTTGATTGTCCGAAAAGAAAAAGGATTCCGTGCTTCGGATGGCACGCTAAGCCGTTGGTCCCGGCTACTATCTCTGGTGGTAGTAGTCGTTACATAAAAACCAAGTCAGAGGCCGTAAGGCGGTCTGAAAAAACTCTGACACCAGGGCCCTGCCCACACGATAAGAAGAATGCAATGTATGCAATGAAACCATTTTTAGAATTATTGTGTTTATCTAAAACTACTGAACCGATTTGGATGGGGTTTTCACAAAAGCATAGAGCTTAGTTTGGATTAACATTTATTCTTTATTTCATCACGGTCAAAAGTTAGGTGAGCAGGGCACCGCTAGTAATATATTAATTTTATATTCATTTACCCACAGATGTCTGTAGGGGAGCGAGCTAAGCTGACATGCTCTCCAGACTTCGCATATGGCGCCCGAGGCCACCCTGGTGTCATCCCACCCAATGCAACATTAATTTTTGACGTAGAACTATTGCGAGTTGAATAATTTTGCTCTTTATTATAATAGAGTATAGATGTTCTTTTAATACTTAACATGTTATGTGTAACTTGTACAAATTTTAAGTACTCATTATAAACTGTGTTATGTACAAATTGAAATTGTAATATTTTACTTATGTTCGTTTTATTGAAATGTTTCTGTTGACGGAATGTGAAGAATAGCTCCTTGAAGGAACCAGTGACAGTATTCTTGGTTAGAGACTTAAAAATGTTATTTACTTGTAAATAATTTTATAATAATTATTAGATTTATAGTTTGTGCTTAAAAATAATAATTATGTTTTGGAACCCCTTCACAAAATTATAATACATTTTTAAACATTTTATGCAGTGCATTTTAACTTAAAACTAACGCAATACCATGTTATTCATGGTTAGAAATATGCATTTGACTATAGCATTTGTTTGTTAAGATATTTTTGCATGTTTTAACATTTGATGTTATAATATTTAGGCATTTTTGGAATCTCAGTTGCATAGATTAATTTCTTGTGAAGTAAAGAAACACAAATATGACTGATGTACTTTAAAATAACTATAAGATCTATGTAGACATAGTAAATTGTCGAGATTTAAAAATAATAAATTTAACTTGCATGTTATTTTATTTTTATTTTATGTTAAAATAATAAAACGGGATTTGTGTAACAACTTGTTTTATTTATATTTAAAATATTTACCGAACCCTAGACAAATAAATGATTAAATAACAATAACAACATAGTTACCAATATTAAAAACACAAAATACTTAGGTATTACATTTATTCCTATTCTCATTTTAAAATTTATTAAACTTTCAATAATAATAATACATACAAAAATATAATACTTGAATAAAAAAATCAGCATACGGGTCGAATTGAGAACCTTGCTTTGTTGAAGTTGGTAAAAAATAACCTTAGACCTTTTACAGTTGTTTCTCTCCTGTTATGCTTCATACAAACTCCTATGACCATTTTATTGTACCATTGTAATTATGGTCGAGCGAGACACATTGACCTATGGCGGGCCCATACAAAAAGCATGTTAAGTATGGGAAGCCTCCCGCCGAATGCGTTCCCATACCAATAGTTGTCACATATGCATCTCTGAGAATTTACATATTACTTTAGAGTACGCTCACTGCTGTCACCTGGTGCCAACATTATTATAATAAAATTGCTTCAACATCACCTCATCAATACCTAGTATCAAAAAGGATTTGATGTTTAATAAGTGTGCTGCAAGCTCCTAAATTGAATAAATTATGTTGACTTTGACGTTGAGTCCTGTGTACTTGTAATAAAAGTGTATATTAACCATAAAGATATTAAAACTTACCTTATAAAATTATCTACAATTTCACTTAAGGTTCACGATTATTCACAGAAACCGAAGTTTTAAAAGGACTCTAAATCCCCAAAAACGGTTCTATAGCCTTGCATCACGTATCTCTTTCTATTATGCAGTGATGCCGCTAGGTACATCTCATTCTCTCAGCTCTGTTCCTCTATTCTGTAGTATAATACCTTTATGATATTAACCATAACAGCATACTTGACAAGTTCTGTTACTTCGCCTGCGATTCACCCGGATAATAGTTCATTAGAGGCACAACAGTGTTCTTTGTAAACGGTGTACGACACAGCGCACAACTCTCCAAAGCTCCGTAACAGCATTGCATACAGAAAACGTGGCCGCAATGCAAGACGCACGGCTGTATGATCTCTTCCAAACATGCCACACATGACTTACTACTATCTACTTCGTTGGGAAACTCTCTAATTTGATCCATGTGTTTTTTAGCCTGATACAAACTCTGACTGCATGAAATAAAAGCATGTAGTAACGTAACAATGCCTAGTAACCTTAAATGGGCGTAATAAGCCGCAGCTGCCGGTCTGACGTGAACATAATCTATACCGGTCATAGACTTTCCTATCTGTATTGGACCTCCGCTAATGTAACTCAAAGCACGATGTATACTTTCGATTTGCGGAACCATGTTGTGAACAGCCTTTAAGATAACTAAAAGTATGTTCTGCGCTTCGGGGGTTAACGTCCCATTTTGCTCGATATTCTTCTCCGTGTGGCGGAGAAGTCTTCTCGTGAGATTTTCTCCAAATGCAGAAAGAAGAATGCTTAAAAGTCGACTGTTGAATGATGGTAGTTTATGATAAGTTTCGTCGACTTGTACTATACCAGAGTACTCTTCTCCGAGAGTCTGAAGGTCCCTTAGAGTTGTGAAGGATTTGTAGACGACGGAAGACAAGGGTGCGGCTTTGGAGGCGTGTTGTGAGGGTAAAAGGCGTGCCAATGATTCGGCCAGTTGTTTTTCGTATTCGTCGTCCTTCTGCCACGCTCGGAGCACTTCGGCTGGCTGCGCGGCGGGTAAAGCCATCGTGGAACGTTTGTGGGATGTACTTTTGATATTTGCTTAAGGTATTTTCACGCAATAGACTAGTTTTGTGTTTTGATAACACCTTGATAACACTATCGCAAAATAGTATTTTTTTGACATTGACATTGATTGACATACGTGAAGTGACAGAAGAGTGAACTTTTTTTGTGGGAAACATAGTCGATCGATTTAAAGAAATGTTTTGTTGAATATTGAAAATTGTATACAGGGTGTAACAAAACACCCTGCCGCACCGCGCCGTGTGGTTCGGCTCTAAGACGCAGGCAGTCTGAAAAAACTCTGACACTAGCCTAGCTAGTACGCCAACCCGCGATAGCCGTGATACGGCTATATCACGTCTTTTATCTCGCTCGTGCGCGCGAACAAACGAGATAAAAGACGTGATATAGCCGTATCACGGCTATCGCGGGTTGGCGTACTAGCTAGGCAGAGCTCTGACCACAGAATAATGTTCGGCCAGAGAACATTATTCAGTGGTGACACACAATAAGAAAGAAGAATATGATTCAGTTAGGATTCAGTGCCATCTCATCTTTCGGTGGCTCGAAATCAATCAAGTCTCGTCGTTTATTCGCAGTAGGCAGTTCCGTGGTAGAAGTTCTGTTGCGGAACTAGTGATTGCAACTTTGGTAATCAAATAGCAGAATAATATTTGTATTTTCTGTTCTTCTTTATAGTTTATCATCATCAGCTGACTAGGCTGGGCTATTTATAGGTCGACCAGAATCTCATGAAAAATGAGGAAATCGAATTTTAGAGTAAGCAACACTTGGGTAATTGGATTAGAGTCCTTTAAAAGTTTAAACATTAAACACTGCGACTACCTATACAGGGTGTAACAAAACACCCTAGTAATACTTAAGGGGTGATTCAGACCATCAAACTGAACAACTTTCACTATGGAGCCAACATCGAGAAAAAATAAAATAAATCATCTGTCCCATACAAAACTGAAGTACTGACTAGACTAAAATGTATGGGACAGCTGATATTTTTTATTTTTTCTCGATGTTGGCCCCATAGTGAAAGTTGTTCAGTTTGATGGTCTGAAACACCCCCTTAAGTATTACTAGGGTGTTTAGTTACACCCTGTATTCCCTAGGCAGCTATGAGCACTAGCAGCTATCTGGATTTTTTTATGAGCAATTCAAATAAATAATTTGAGTTTTATCTTTCATTTCCTAATTTTTTTGCAGAACATTGTGTTATGTTATGATTAAAAATAAAAGAAATGTTTCCATCATAATAATATCATATGTTTATTTTATGACATATTTAATGTACTGACAAAATATCTTACATGCTACAGCATTCAGACAAAATCACTTATAATCAGATAAATGCAGTCTATTAGTATAGAACATTATTTTAGTTTATTAATTTATGGGTAGGTACTTAAACTCTATTACCCTGGCATTTTTGTCTGTTTTTTTATATTATTTTCTTACACAATGTTTATGATGTACTTTAATTTGCTTTTGATGTTGACTTTACCTACAGACAATCAAATTGAAATGTGCTATCTTAGGGTTGAACCTCATCTGGCAGCACGGCATCGCCTTTTTCTGTCGCTCCATCCTTTTCTGTCACTCAGGAACATAATTTGCTAGAGCAAATAAGGTGGATGGAGCGACAGAAAAAGGCGATGCGGTGCTGCCAGATGAGGTTCAACCCTTAGAGTCCTTCACAATCACCTATATTGACGACTCATTAAGCATCTATGAAACCACAGAACATTATAAGAGGGGTTAGAAGTGCAAAGTAGGCGTGGAACGCGTGCCAGACGGTTATGCAATGATTTGCATAGCACTGTAAGGCGCGCGGCGTGGTTCGAGCAAGAGGGTATAAGTTGTAGCACCGTGTGTGACAGCTATCTCCAAAGCTAAAGCGCTACTTTGCATTTCTAACCCCTGTTATAATATTCTGTGTATGAAAATGAAACATAGGTATAATCATGTATAATTAAATCTCCTAAACATTTTTGTAGCCTGACCCATATTCTTAGTTGCTTTCTTCCAGGAAGGTGATATAGGTATTGCTTCAGATTTTCTCAGTCGAGTCTAGGACTTCCTAGTTTATGTTTATGTTAAAAATGTCAACTAAGAATATATGGGTATTCAAACTCTATTTATAATTAAACTATAGTCATACAGGGTCCTTCTTAATATACTGACACTTTTTTAAGGGGATGCTCAGACCATCAAACTGAACAACTTTCTCTATGGGACCAACATCGAATTCGCGAAAAAAATCAGCTGTCCCAGTACATTTTGCTCGAGTAGGTTTGCAGTTTTGTATGGAACAGCGGATTTTTTTTTTCGCGATTTCGATGTTGGTGCTGTAGAGAAAGTGGTTCAGTTTGACGGTCTGATCATCTCCTTAAAAAAGTGTCAGCATATTAAGAAGGACCCTCTATAGTGCGAAACCCGGAATAATGGCACTTAGGCTCGGCGCAAACGAGCCACTGGTCACAGCGACAAGCAGTTCACACGCTTTTTCATACATTTTGTAGGGAATAATCGTAAGCGTGCGCCCGGTGGCCGCCACTCGCTACAGCAGTGTCCGCGACCGCGACAGCCACCGGTGGCTGTGGCTGGTGGCGAGTTTGCGCCGAGCCTTAATGACGGTTGAAACTGACAAGCTAAATAATCCTCTATTGTAAGATGTTACAGATGGCAACTAACCTCTTTTTTTACCTTTGTTTTAAAGTCATCCTAACATTTAACCTCAAAAGTCACACTATATCTAATACAAGGTGTTAAAAATCCGTAATAATACTTTGGTGGTTTTGAGCAACAAACTAAATAATATTAACTATGGAGACAGGGTCGGAAAAAAATTAGCTGTCCTATCAATCAATCAATCAAATTTTCTTTATTTTACACCAAAACATGAACAGGGTTTTTTTCCTATATACAGGGTCTTTCTTAAATATGATGACGGTTTTTAAGGGATGCTCAGACCATCAAACTGAGCAACTTTCTATAAGGGACCAACATCGAAATCGCTAAAAAAATCACCCAAACATTTCAGTCGAGTAGGTTAGCAGTTTTATGTGGAGCAGCAGATTTTTTCTTAGCGATTTCGCTGCTAGTTCTATAGAAAAAGTTGCTCAGTTTGTTGGTCTGAGCATGCCCTAAAAAACCGTCAGTATATTAAGAAGGACCCTGTATTGACTCTCCGTAATGCAACGACAAGTAGTATAGAAAAAAATCAAGTCGCGCGCAAGTAGAAAAACCATACTACAGGCAGGACAAAAATTGATCATCAGTTTCAATCATCATAAGTTACATCACATAGTAGTATCTATTAGTTTAAAGTTTAAGAGAAAAACACATTCACAGCATTGCTCCGTTCACGCCCGTGTGTGTGCGGCCGGCAGGGCCACCAGGGGCGGTGTGTATGTCAGAAGAAGTGGTGGTAAGTGTGCGTGTGAGTGTGTCAGGTGCGCCGGCGCTTGGCTGGCGTGGTGGCCGGCGGGGTGGAAGTGTTCGCTCGCCGGCGCCCGCGGCGACCGTTGTCTTCGTCGATTAGGGGCGAGTCCCAGGCTGTTGATGGACAAAATTATTATTATTCATCAATCAATCACATATTCTTTATTTTACACCAAAACATAAACAATAAAATAAAGAGAAAAAAATACAAGTGGCACAAAATAAGGTGGTTTAACGCTAAGAATCGATTTCTTTCAGACAACCTCACCATCATCATCATCAGACTATACCGGATGATTTTTTACAGTTTAGAAACTTTCATTGGCGGTTTAGTTTAGACCATCAAACTAAACGAACGAAACGAAATGCAAACGAATTTCAATTTAAAATTTTACTATGGGAGCAAATCTGACCATCGCAAAAAAAATCAGCTGTTCCATACTAAACTGCAATAGGTCTTGCCTACTCGACTCAAATGTATGAGACTGCTGATTTTTTTTTTACGAATTCAGGTTTGCTTCCGTAGCAAAAGTTGTTAAGTTTGATGGTCTGAACCATCCATTTAAATTTCGAAATGGTAAAAAAATCACCCAGAATAAGTCCCACTGCAGGGCACAGGCCTACCCTCAGGGAGGGTGTATGCGGTATGGGCATTAGTCCACCACGCGTGCCCAATGCAGATTGGTCGGACTTTCTTCTTCAGTGTATGCAGGTTTACTCACGAATTCACGATGTTTTCTTTCACCGTTTGAGAGCAGACGGTATTACGTACATAAGTAGAAAAAACTCATTTTTACATGGTATGTCGTCCGTGCGGATTCGAACCTGGACCTCAAGATTTGAGTTTCCATACCTCACTCTCCTATAACGAATAAGAATGAGATAAAGGCTTGTCCCATCTACAGGCTTAACAATAAATATCACGTTAACTGTCGTTCACGGTTAGAATATTTGACTTTATGTAATCGAAAACTATATGTAAATTAACATCGTTCAGGAAACTTAGAAATAGAAGTTCTCTTTAAAGTGAATGAGTTGCGAGTCGAGTCATGAGTTTGAATCTAAATTATTTAGGGGAAGATTGGCACCATTCGTACAAGGGGCACATACGTACAGTAGATTTTACAGAAAAACTAAGTGGAGTACGGTCATGTCTTTTCACGTGTACGTAGCCTTTGTACGACCGCATCGTTAGATCGGTAAGCCGCGACAGCAGCGCCATTACACATGATATGACAGGTAGCAAAGTTTTTTTGCACTTGGTGAGTAAATATTTTATGGTAATTCACGTTCGCATTGTAACAACTTTTATTACGTTTCTAACATGATAATTACCTTTATGACTAGTAAATATCCTTAAGAAAGTGTTTTAATGACAAATATGTTCTTACTTTACTTGTTTCCAGAAATAGGTAACTTTTTTAAACTTATATATCTCGGGGTACCTTCGTACAGCAAGGAATGGGGCACATTAGTACGCGACAAATGGTTGGTGATACCTGATATATTAATTTATTTTTAAAGAAACATGGTGTAACATTACAAAATTGAAAAAGAGGAGCATGGAAATAGAGTAGACGAAGATTTGATGCTATATCGGCTGTGGATGATTGTGATGGAGCAAGGAATCCCAAACATCTTTTTATCACACCTCCTTTGGGCAAACAAAAAATATCCACGCCCCCGTGTCACATTAGGATACCTAGGTACTACAATACAAACGAAATGTTAGTTTCATCCTCTATGTACTAAATAAAGTTAATTTTCGGTGCTGTATGAAAGTACCCCATTCGTGGGGCAGATTCGTACGAATTCCGGATGAAATAAAAATCAGTTTTATTCAGTAACCCTCTAAAATACACATTTATACTATTTTTTTCCTAATAGCCAAATATATGTGCTATTTCAAGATGATTTCCATAAAGCTATTAATCAACGCAGTAAAAAGAAAAAAAATATATTGTGAAAACTGTACGAAGGGTCCCAATCTTCCCCTAATCTGAATTTCATTTTTACACTTTGCAACATCTATTAAAAAGCAAACCTTTGTTGACAGTATTGAGTAACTTATTTTGATGAATATTGTTGGAATTGTGATATTAATTATACAGTGATAATTACTCTAATGCTGTGATATAATAATTAATGATTAAGTACAGTGAATCCAATTGACATTATTGTGTGTTTCTAAAAATAATATACAAATGACACTGTCGTCTTGTCGCCGATTGTTCCGCGCCAAGAAGTAAACGTGATAGTTACTTGATCAACTAAAAAGTACTTATTTGATTGATAGGTTGTGTTTACCGATATATTATTCATCCTAAAATCATAGAATAATTTGTGAAACAATAATTGTAATTTAAAAAGGATTTAGTACGTTCCCTAATATTGTAAACAAACTCCATTTCCTGGATACGATACATTTGCCGCCCATTCCGAACCATCGTGAAGTGTGGTAGCAAATGTTATAAAAGATGTGGTTTGTCGAAAAGCGGCACCTTTTGCGATTGAGACCGTCACGCTGCCCAAGTGTAAGTGTTACCCTAATTATTATTAATTTAAATATAGGAATTTACTAAGTGTTGTGGAACATGTGATCATATTATGATTATGTTGTATTTTGGTTGTTCTATGGAGTTTCTTCCTGCTTCTTCTCCATATAGGCCCTATGATTGCCCTATGGCATATAGGGAAACAACTAGCGAAGCAGATTAAATGTCGAGTCAGTGAAATAAAAGATAATTGAGTAAATATTAAGTCAGAGAAATAAAATATAATTAGCGAACTCGTGAATTAGTGATTCTCCCGTTTCATTTTAATATCATTATTGTCCTTATATCCACTTCACTATGATCATGGGTTTGTAGGCCTATGCCCCTGTATTTGGGACATATGATGATAACCATGATGATGGTATCATGATAACCTTTCCTTTACTTATTGGGCATCTGGTCCAACATACACAACACACACATACACATAATAAGCTGATGATGATCAACCTGATCAACATAATAACATAATACATGATAGGTTTGATACGATGTAGGAACACTAAGAATATAGCTTTCACTATCAGCATCATAGCTTTGATTTGCTTTAATTATTATTAAATTCTATAGTAAATTAGTTGAATAGTTTATGGACCTAATCCTGACAATATGCCATGAATATTATATGCTCTATTAGTCCTCTTAGAATCTGACACGCTCGAAAACTAGTGAATAGGGTAAAATAGGGTTACGACAAAATGAGAATAAAGGTGAGCTTACTTGCAACACTGCTGACTTTAGATTTAGCTTTATCTCTCTGCGAAGTAGATTTTCTACTAGTTGAAGTATCTCGCGGTCCAGAAGCATTCGAATCTCGGGAATCTCTTCTTCGATCTGTAACAGCAATATGTAAGTACCTTTTAAATACTTAAACTGACTTTGATGAAAGGAAAACGCCCAATCCCGTTTCGCGTCAAAACTGGTAAATTTGAATTTTATAAGAAACGAGCTTTTACCCGCGACTTCGTCCGCATAAATTGTATACCAGATTTTAAGTCAGATGATAAGCTATCAAACAAAAAAAGTTTCATCAAAATCGGTTCAGTAGTTTTTGCGTGATACTCGAACAAACAAACACCCAAACAAACAAACAAACAAACGAACAAACAAACAAACAAACAGACAGACAAAAAATCCAAAAATTGGTGTTTTGGAATCAGGGATATCTAAAAATCATATCTTAATCTTTTTTTTGCAAATATCTTCAATGTACAGACACACTTCTATTACAGTTTTATAATAGTTTAGATGCTACAATAGAAAACGGATAATTTCCCTCTCCTTGGGAAAATTCCTCCTATTTTGTTGTGTATAATTTTAGCTATCATACTACACTGACCTGCAAAACTAAGTATCACACTTTAGTTAGACGGCAATTTGAAAAGGAGTGTTTTTGTTTACAAATACAGTTTTTTTCAAGCATTCCTTAAAAAAAGATAATCGGCTATGAAATTTTGATATAAAACAAATAAAAAAATCGTATTGTTTTGTTTTCGAGTGGCGACCGCGTACCGGAAAGCGCAGCGTGGGTAGGCCCCTCACACGGTGGACCGCCGACCTGGTGAAGGCGGCGGGAAAACGTTGGATGAGGGCAGCGCAGGACCGGTCGTTGTGGCGATCCTTGGGGGAGGCCTATGTCCAGCAGTGGACGTCCATCGGCTGAGATGATGATGACGATTGTTTTGTTTCGAAAATACTCTATTGGACTTTAAAGGTTATGGCAATTTTAAAAGTGTAGTACTAAGTTTTGAAGGCCAGTGTATTTGTATGTGTTCTTTGATCATACTCATAAGTCAGTTGTGAAACGATTTGAAACGAATACATTTCGACACGTGGACAATGTCTTCTGGTATACAGATATCTTGAACCCTGAGGAAGGACATATGCATAAAATTCCACGCAGATGAAGTCGCGGGAAACAACTATTAAGTTATAAGTAAGGTACATACCATAATCTTTGTCAGATTTGACGCTAGGCGTGTCGGTGGAGGCATGTGAGCTTCCGCTTTCCTTGCGAGTCTTGGTCGACAGAGCGCTCACACTATCCTTGCGACTGTTGGTTGGTGTAGCGGGGGCTGGAGCAGCTGACAAGAAATACGCTATTTATTATTATTATATACGTTACTAGCGACCCGCCCGGCTTCGCACGGGTGCAATGCTGATATAAACCTTCCTCTTGAATCACTCTATCTATTTTAAAAAACGCATCAAAATCCGTTGCGTAGTTTGAAAGAGCTAAGCATACATAGGGACAGACAGTGGGAAGTGACTTTGTTTTAATACTATGTATGTGTGTATACTTTTTAATTTAATTCAATTTAATTTATTAAGTGAAAGTAGATAGGATGTAGCTAGAATTTAAAATGATGTAGAAACAAGTAAGTATACCTTTTTCTTAGTGTAGAAAAACACCTGCCGAAATAACTGGGCGTAATTTCGGCGGTAGATAATTTTTATTTGAGAAATGTCCTCGGTATTATGATATATGAAAAAGTATTGCACACGTGATTTTGGTCGCGTAATTTCAGCATTTGTGTTACTACACTTACACTTATAACAGTGATACTAGAAAGAAATACTCTACATAATTGTTCATCGATTCAGCATGGGTAGCATGCCACACGTGATACGGCTGTATCACGTCTTTTATCTCGTTCGTTCGCGCGTAAATAGAAAGAGAGCGAAGGTGTGATAGCGCTGTATCTCGGTGGCATGCTACCCATGCTGCATGGGTAGCATGACAACCCGCGGTAGACGTGATACGGCTTTATCACGTCTTTTATCTCGTTCGTTCGCGCGCAAACGAAAGAGATAAAAGACGTGATAAAGCCGTATCACGGCTATCGCGGGTTGTCATGCTACACATGCTGATCTACGTCAAATTAGATAGGTATTGTTATTATTGGCCTTCTATGTAAGGTGGCAATAAGGCATTAGGTATGTGTCCACAATTATGTATACAGGGTGTAAGTGACAGCCTAGAAAATACTGAAACGGTGAACTCAGACCATCAAACTGAACAACTTTCACTATATGAAGTCTAACTCAGGAAACGCGAAAAAAAAATCAGCTGTCCCATACAAAAGTATGGTTTTGACTGCAATAAAATTACGTTCACAAAACGTAGTTCGTACATTTGTAAGAAACTTTGATTGATAATGATATTGATGATTCATAAATTCATTGCATGCTTTAGATTTACCCTCCACCATAACTTTATCAACTTCTGTAACTTAATGTTAACCAAGAAGGCATAGCACGATACATGCGAGAAGGCTCAGAGCCTCCACCCGCACATTCGAACTTCGCAATTGCGTGAAAGTTTTCGTTCCAATGTCAACTCTATTACAATGAAGTGCGGACCGAAACAGTGGCGATATATTGAACATCGAAAGTCCGGGTCCTGATGCGCCTTTTATCCTGCTCGGATGTGTCCAAATAGAGAGAGAGACAATGCGCGACAGCGTTAAGTCTCGCTATCATGCTAGATCATCAAGAAATAATTATTACTTATTTAAATACATACTAAACTCACCAATCATACATTTATTGACATTACAATAAAATATAGCACTATTGTTCACAAATAGACTAGAGTAGACTTATAGTACTTCTACATCTACAATAAAGAATTACTATAAATTATATAGCAGTCCCTATAGTATGATTTCTCTATTCGCACGCGACACCCCGTTGCTGCATAGAAAATAACCTCTTCCCGCGCTTTATAGAGAAAAGTAAGTTGTATTGATAAAAGCCGAGATACGCCCAAGCATAGAGAAATCATACTAGAGAGTATCCAAATGTAATATTTTACTAAAACAATACATTTATAAATTCGCTTTGTCTAATTCAAATATAATACTTAACTAAATACCACCATAATCCTCATTTCCCATACAAAAGTGCATAAAAGAGAGTATAGACTACCTTTAGGCGTACTATCTTTAGACGCAGTGCCCCTAGAAGCGCTCCTAGGTGTGGATATCTTAGGCGAGGGGCTGCGTGGATCTAAATTGAAGACTTGGTTATTTACAAGCATTATAACTTAGACCACATTTACATTATAATTGGGTAGAAAGGAGGTCGCTATTGTGACCTAACCAGAATTGCCTCTGTAAATAAGATATGAAAATTCTAATGTTATGATGGGACTACATGTACGAGTAGGTACAGTCGGCTGCAATACGTTGTATACACTCTTTTCTACGTCGTAGTACTAAAGTGTATATAACTTATTGCAGCCGACTGTACAAGGTGTACAAAAGTGTCTAAAAATAAATTTGAATAAATGAATATATGTTTTTTTTTGTATTGACAAAAACTTATGAATTTTTTCTACACATTAAACTAAGAGAATTTCTTTAAATTTGTGAAATTTTTTTTGCTTATACATCTGCATTTCTATTTTATTTATTTATTTTTATTGGAAAACCTAAGGCAATATACTCTTAAACATTCTTCTCTACATTGTGTGTGGCAACATCTGTTGGTCAGTGGTAGGAGTAATTTTAACTCCACTAGGAGCTTTACCTTCTAATGTAAATATGGTCAAGATAGAAATATTTGGGGATCAAGCAATAATTATTTAAATCAGCAAAAGCCTTATTAGGTAAACCATTGTCAACATTATTTTTATTTTATTTATTTATTATCCTCACTCCAGTTTGCTACCAGTATCCCCCTTTTTCCAAAAAACACTAGCAAGCAAGGAGAATAGAAATTTATTTTCAGATTTTTAATACATTTTCTGCTGAAGCTATTGATTTTTAGATGCCTGATTCTGAAAATTCATATCTTTTAACAAAATAAATAAAATAAATAAAATAAAAAATAAAAAATAAAAAAGCCATTTATTTCTCATCTTAAGGTTACATGCATTGGTTTTTTACAACACTAACATTCTTCGTGAATTGAGTCAAATTTACAATAATTATCACAACAAAAGTATAGGAAAAGACATTGTACATAAGAATATATTGGTCAGTAAATTGCAATTATTGAATTATTGATTGTATTTTTATTTAATATTATAATATAATGTCATATGTCAAGCATGAAAAAATTAATAATTAAGTATTACATTTTAACCATTTGGTATTTAAATTAAATTACATTTTTCACAAAGGTTCATAATATAGGTACTATTAAAATGGTTAATTACATTTTTTATTGATGAGAACCCCTCTGAAGGGTATAGGCCTCCTCCAGATGTCGCCATTTAGTTCGGTCTCTCGCCACAGTCCACCATTCCATTCCAGCCACCTCTTTGATATCGTCTGACCAGCGTGCGCGTGGTCTTCCGCGTTTCCGTGTTCCTTTTGGTCCGGTCCACTCGGTTGTCTTCTTTGTCCACCTTTCATCTTCTAATCTGGCTAGATGGCCTGTCCATTTCCACTTAAGTCGTTTTGAGTGTTCTAGAAAGTCTATAAGCTTGGTTTTCTCTCTGATTTTTTCATTGCGAATTTTCTGAATTTTTCTAATTTTTAATAGAGATCTCTCCATTGCAGATTGACAGCACTTTATTTTGTGTCTAACTTTTTTCGTAAATACCCATGTTTGTGATCCGTAGCTAAGACATGGTAAAATACTGCCATCCATAACTTTCTTCTTCAGTTGTAGGGACATTTCGCTCTTAAATATTTCCTTATGTGCCCAATATTTATGCCATGATAGGTTGATTCTGCGGTTAATTTCTTCAGTGTTATTGTCAGGGTTGAATGATACCTGTTTACCAAGATACACATACTTTTCGACATACTCCAGTGTTGTATCTCCTATGTTTATATTGCGTTTGGTTGAATTGGTCATAAGCTTAGCTTTTAACAAAATACAACAACAAAAAGGAGTCACGTTGCAGATGCAGGTTCTGACACGAGCGCTGCAGGGCAGGCAAAAACTCGAAGCGCGAACACCACGCGAGACACGCGTGTTGTTTGCGCGTCGAGTTTTTGCCACGAGGCTCCGCAATCTCTTCTTGTACTTGATCAAAAACAATCCTTGGATTGGGATAGATACTCCCACAAAAAAATACTTGACACTGTCGGAAATGCAGTGCTAACGCACAAGTAAGAATCCATTAATTATAAATAAACAAAAACAGGATAAATACAGTGTAGATATTTTATTTTTTTGGCTTGAGTCTCTCACACTACCGTGCTTAGTACAGTACCCACCAAATAATTTGAAAAATGGGCAGGGGGTATGGAGCGGTAGCACTTTTTCGTACAAAATTAGAATTTTTTCTGCGCAGTCAAGGTCTTGCTTAAGACGTTTTCCGGCTATTACCTATACTCTTCTATGTGTGCCAACTATCCAATAGCACAGGAAATTATCTTGACAATGATTTACCTATTACTACAAAAATTCAATTTAAGAAACAATCATATTAACATTTGAAAAAAAAAGAAACAATTAAGATTTATACAAAAATATCGCAATAGCATCTTTCATTGAAAATTTCATATTTACCTTCAGTTTCTTCTCCAATTACAGTTGCATTGCATTTCTGTTTGATCAGCGCCCCAAACTCGCTCTCCGGTAAATTGAATGGAGTCTCTTGATTTGGGAATGGAATCGGTTCTGCATCGTCAAGCATTGATATATCGTATAACGTTTCTAAATGTTTCCATATGTCTGAAACAAATAAGTAGATAAATCATTAAGGAATTTGTGAAGCTCACCCAGGATCCCAACTGCTCTTTACTTAAATGTTAAACTTCGCGTATGCCACAGAAATAACTAATAATTATAATAGAACCAAAATCTAATGTCACACCTTAACACCTTTGTAGTAGGTACTGTCTTTGTGCATCCTTATTTCTGTGGTAGTTGCGGTTTGGCTCTCTCTTTATTTTTATTTTTGTTTGTTCAAATACGGAATTTAATTAAGACCAACTTTTGTGCCAGAGGAAGAGACTGAACCCCAAAACTCAGGGTATAATAGTATTATTTTTATCTTGGGGTTCAGGGCTTCAATATCACTTTGTGTAGTTTTTTCTGCTCAAAAACATTTTTTATTTTATTTCTTTTATTATAACTGCCAAGCGTGCAGAGAGAACACCACACCATGGAACATAATATCCTGTGTGACTGCAATGTCTTGGCAGCTATATGCATGTACCTCCTTGGAGATGGTTGTCCAAAACCGGGAGATCACAGGTTTCTTCCCCTGAATGGTACTGCCATTTACCATGTTTTTGAAGGGAGAAGAAATAAATATGTAGGATAAATTAAATTTGATTCGTTTTTTAGGGTTCCATACCCACCCACACACACCATGAAACCCTTTTACTAACCCTATTACTAAGCCTACAATGGTATCGATTCGGTTGTGCCCATTACGACTAAACTTAACTAAAATTTAGTTAAAATGTGTTGAATTCATGTATGTTATTCAGAAAAACACAACTAAAAAAAACTTAACTTATCTGACAGGCTGTCCAACCTACCTTTTTAGGGCTGTAACTTTTGAACTGTAATAGCTCGAGGGTTGAAATTGTCAGAATATGTGTTATTTCGATGGATTTAATAACAAATAATTAGAATCTCAAAAAGTTAAAAATTAAGGGGTTCTCATATAAATCCAAATTTTTTCCTATCTCTCTACCGTAAAAACTGTAATACATACAAGCATCAAACTTGGTGTGATTATAGAGCAAACTCTACAGTATAACAACAAATAATAAATACCACCCAAAGAGTTGGTCTCGTGCTAAAGGTCCTGGAAAAACAAAACTTTTAAAAAAAGTTAATAATTTGTGTGGTGGTGTAGTACGGGGTACGGAACCCTCGGTGCGCGAGTAGCCCGACTCACACTTGACCTGTTTTAATTGGTCATGCTTGTTCTCCAACTAAATATTCCTCATGCTGTTTCTATGGGTTCTTTAAGTTCTTTTTTCTCATTTCCTATTCAAAATGGACATAGAAGCTAGCAGTGCTAACCTTTTTAGAGGTATTTTTTACCCGACTGCGCCAGAAGGAGGGTTATTGGAAGATATTTTTAAGCTTTTGTTCACAGATAGTGCTGTTGAAAATAACTACAGATACATGCTAAATCAATCATGAACAATATATACCTTGCGTAGATATCTCTTTAGTGATAGAATTCGATAGTTTCTCCCAAATGCACGCCATGTGAAAATGTTTATTGATGCCGACCGGTTTGTGATTTGCCATTGCGTAAAATAGCTGGATTTCCATATCGACATCCCATTCTACGGTATCCCCTGTCTTTGCTTCGGCTTCTTCTTCGCTTGAAACCATTTTGAAGGCTTATAAATAGTAAAATTCAGCGAATTTTTCAGTTATTTTGTGAAGAAATCGTAAACATTTCGATTCGACCGACATCAAACTAAAACTGACACTGACAGTGACAGTGACAGATAAAATCTGTGTTGCCACTTGCCATTTCTATTCGGTCCATGCTCTTTCAAGTCGATCGATTATGACCTCAATGTTTTGATTCATTGATACAACTCATTTTCGAGAATCATCTGTCAGTCTGTCACCGACCGCACCTCTAGCCTTGGACTCTTGCAAAAAAAAAGTAAACTGTCAAAAAGCGGAGCGCTCGCAGCGGATCGCCTTATTTCTTGTGTATTTTTTCGCAGCTTTTCTCAAGTTTTATCATGTTTCCATAGAAAATTGAAACAATTTTATAAATTGATTACAATCATCATTTGCAACAATGGCAAATCACTACGAAGTGCCCAATTGGTGAGTTTTGTTCGCTTCAACATTGCAGAATCCGACCATCTTTCGTTAACCATGCCGCCTGATTTCTAACTAAAATATCCATGTTCTTACTCTTACAATCGTTTCACTAACATCAATGATAAGTTCTCACCTAATATCTCGAACGTCCAAACAAGTAAAATAATCGGATATCATGTTAAAACCATGGGAAAAATCACTCTGAAATTCCTTTATTGCAACAGAATTTAGTCGGATAATTTAGCGTATTTATTCCATTCCAGGGCTGGCAAACCTCCCACAGGGCTGCATTTAGACGTGTTGAAAGGTGATAAGTTGATCCAGAAACTGATGTTGGATGAAAAGAAATGCTACCTGTTTGGTCGTAACCCCCAGATGAATGACTTCTGTATTGACCATGCGAGCTGCTCGCGGGTCCACGCCGCTTTTGTGTATCATAAACATTTGAACAGAGCCTTCCTGGTTGACTTGGGTAGTAGTAAGTATCTATTTTATTTTTATTTGGTTAGTAGGAACTCTGACTGGAAACTAATGTAATAGATTACAATTTTTAGTGTGTACTTGTTGTACTTTTATGGGCCATCTCTCGACATGTATAAAAATTTACAGAAGGAATACACGGAGACACATCAAGCTATTCAAATCTAAAATAAGCTGGCCGCGCTTAGGTAGAGTAATGTATAATGTCACGCTGCCAGGAGCACAATTTTTGAAACTCATTAGTTGAACTCAGCAGTTGTAAATGTCAAAATTACTATGGAGATATGCATCTTTCTACTGTTGATTTGACATTCAAAAAACGTACTCCAGGGGTGCGATTTTTGAAAGTCAAATCTTCAGTAGAAAGATACGTATCTCCATACGTTTTCAACTGCTGAGTTCAACGTATGAGATTCAAAAATCGCACTCCAGCTTATGTTTGTTTTGCGTAGCTTGATGTGTTGCCGTGTGTACATTAATTTCTTGTTTTTTTAAGAATTTACTAATAAATGTATTATATGTTTACAACATTCTTGCTAATGGGGCGGGCAGTTCTTCCCCAATTAGATCTTCAGTGGAATGGTGGTTAGGTTAGGTTCGAGCCAATTTTTTATAACACCATTCGATTTGATTTAATATAAGCAACATCAAGCAGCAGGAATAGCTTCATCCTTATGCAAAATAGGCATCTGAAATATTGAGTTTTAGAAAATATGCCCGAACAACTATACCAATAGCATCTAATGATGATAGCATCTCATGAGGGATATTTAAAAGAACTGCTTATTGAAGCAATTTGAAGTACCTAATAAGAAATAGATTCCAATCTATTTGAGTCATCAATTGATTGGATGAGTTATAAATTGATTGGATGAGTTATAAGTGAGTGAGTTATGAGTTATCTGTTAGGTTTAAGGATGTGAAGAAAATGTTAAAACTATTTTTATGTAATAAAGGAAAATAAAAAAATAGAAAATAAATAAATAAATTAATTAGATGAGTTATAAATTGATTGGTTGAGTTAAATGTATAAGTATTTTATGTGAAAAAAATTGGAAAGATTGTCTCTCCTTACTAAACACTACAGAAATGATCCATGGTGAGGTTCAGTAAAATGTCAGCTGTTTACTTATTCAATAAAGTAACTGTTTCATTCTTGCGATGACAATAAAATGTTTCTTGAGGGGAAAAACTGCTGTACTCCAAAATGATGTGCTCTTGGTTCCGGTCTGGGTTAGTTTTATACAGGGTGTTAGGGTAAACAGTTGCATTACTTTGGGGGTGATTGTACCCATGATACTGAACAACTTTCCCTGAGAAACCTATAGGAAATAAGCAAAAATTGTTTTGGACTTCCCACACTAAATGCAATCAGTTGACCGCACATTTGTATGAAAAGTCGAATTTGCGAATTTCCTGCCTAACACCCTGTCATATAATACCTCCTTGTAAAATGCAACGCCATAGATAAATTAAAGTAGGCAAGATTGCTCACGTCAAACAAAGAACAAAGCTCTCGTAAAACTTATTATTGTCGCCGGTACCTCGTAGTTCGACTTATTATATTAGATGGCGTTACTATACTAGCTGAAGTCGCGCCTATAAGTGGAATACCTAGTACCATCTATCGAAAAATTTGATGAAACTCAACTTCGACGCAGGTGTGCGTAGACCTAAGATGACATAGGAGTGTGTGTGTCTTTTAGCTTCTCGAGTTGAAAGAAAGATTACATTCGCAATTTTATAAAGTAGGTAGGTAAAAGGTACCTTATGAGTACACCTTGGCTTAGTGGTTAAAGTGTCTGCTTGATAATTCTTAATACAGCAGGGGTTTGTTTTTATGAATCACCACGACTTACCATGTTTTATCTACATACAAAAATTTACTCTGCTGCTGTTTACCGTTGAGGGTACTCCTCAACGGTAAACAGCATTGGCTTGATATTTTTCTGTTCACGTTCAGTTTTGATAGCAAAACAAATATTTAATCAGGATCTGGTGCAGAAGCAAGGAATGACTCCGTACGAGGGTACTCCTCAACGGTAAACAGCATTGACTCGCAATTTTCTTGTACACGTTCAATTTTGATAGCAAAACACATATTGAACCAGGATCTGATGCTGAAGCCAGTAATGTCTCCGTACGAGGGTACTCCTCAACGGTAAACAGCATTGGCTTGCACTTTTTTTTTCACGTTCAGTTTTGATAGCAAAACACATATTGAACCAGGATCTGGTGCTGAAGCCAGTAATGTCTCCGTACGAGGGTACTCCTCAACGGTAAACAGCATTGGCTTGCACTTTTTTTGTTCACGTTCAGTTTTGATAGCAAAACACATATTGAACCAGGATCTGGTGCTGAAGCCAGGGATGTCTCCGTACGAGGGTACTCCTCAACGGTAAACAGCATTGGCTTGATTTTTATCTCTTTCTGTTTAGTTTTGAAAGCAAAACACATATTTAACCAGGATCTGGTACTGAAGCCAGGAATTTCTCCGTACGAGGGCACTCCACAACGGTAAACAGCATTGGCTTGATTTTTTTTTGTTCGCGTTCAGTTTTGATAGCAAAACACATATTCAACCAGGATCTGGTGCTGAAGCCAGGGATGTCTTCGTACGAGGGTACTCCTCAACGGTAAACAGCATTGGCTTGATTTTTTTTTGTTCGCGTTCAGTTTTGATAGCAAAACACATATACAACCAGGATCTGGTACTGAAGCCAGGGATGTCTTCGTACGAGGGCACTCCTCAACGGTAAACAGCATCGGCTTGATTTTTTTTTGTTCGCGTTCAGTTTTGATAGCAAAACACATATTCAACCAGGATCTGGTACTGAAGCCAGGGATGTCTTCGTACGAGGGTACTCCTCAACGGTAAACAGCATTGGCTTGCACTTTTTTTGTTCACGTTCAGTTTTGATAGCAAAACACATATTGAACCAGGATCTGGTGCTGAAGCCAGGGATGTCTTCGTACGAGGGTACTCCTCAACGGTAAACAGCATTGGCTTGATTTTTTTTGTTCGCGTTCAGTTTTGATAGCAAAACACATATTCAACCAGGATCTGATGCTGAAGCCAGTAATGTTTCCGTACGAGGGCACTCCTCAACGGTAAACAGCATCGGCTTGATTTTTTTTTTGATCGCTTTCAGTTTTGATAGCAAAACACATATTCAACCAGGATCTGGTACTGAAGCCAGGGATGTCTTCGTACGAGGGTACTCCTCAACGGTAAACAGCATTGGCTTGATTTTTATCTCTTCCTGTTTAGTTTTGAAAGCAAAACACATATTTAACCAGGATCTGGTGCTGAACCCAGGAATGTCTCCGTACGAGGGTACTCCTCAACGGTGAACAGGATTATCTTGAAATTTTTTTGTTCACGTTCAGTTTTGATAACAAAACACATATTGAACCAGGATCTGATGCTGAAGCCAGTAATGTCTCCGTACGAGGGTACTCCTCAACGGTAAACAGCATTGGCTTGATTTTTATCTCTTCCTGTTTAGTTTTGATAGCAAAACACATATTTTACCAGGATCTGGTACTGAAGCCAGGAATGTCTCCGTACGAGGGCACTCCTCAACGGTAAACAGCATTGGCTTGATTTTTTTTTTGTTCGCTTTCAGTTTTGATAGCAAAACACATATTCAACCAGGATCTTGTGCTGAAGCCAGGGATGTTTTCGTACGAGGGTACTCCTCAACGGTAAACAGCATTGGCTTGATTTTTATCTCTTCCTTTTTAGTTTTGAAAGCAAAACACATATATTTAACCAGGATCTGGAACTGAAGTCAGGAATGTCTCCGTACGAGGGTACTCCTCAACGGTAAACAGCATTGGCTTGATTTTTTTTTGTTCACGTTCAGTTTTGATAGCAAAACAGATATTTAACCAGGATCTGATGCTGAAGCCAGAGATGTCTCCGTACGAGGGTACTCCTCAACGGTAAACAGCGTTGGCTTGATTTGTACTTATCTTCTTCCTGTTTAGTTTTGAAAGCAAAACATATATTTAACCAGGATCTGGTACTAAAGCCAGGTATGTCTCCGTACGAGGGTACTCCTCAACGGTAAACAGCATTGGCTTGAAATGTTTTTGTTCATGTTCAGTTTTGATAGCAAAACACACATTGAGCCAGGATCTGGTGCTAAAGCCAGGGATGTCTGCGTACGGGGATACTCCTTAGTACGAGGGTAAACAGCATTGGCTTGATTTTTATCTCTTCCTGTTTAGTTTTGAAAGCAAAACACACATTTAACCAGGATCTGGTGCTGAAACCAGGAATGGTCCGTACGGAGGCACTCCTCAACTGTAAACGGTATATGCAAGTCAATGCTGTTTACCGTTGAGGAGTGCCCTTGTACGAAGACATTCCTGGCTTCGGCATCAGATCCTGGTTAAATTTGTATTTTGCTATCAAAACTGAACGCGAATAAACAAAATTCAAGCCAACGCTGTTTACCGTTGAGGAGTACCCTCGTACGAAGACATCTTTGGCTTCGGCATCAGATCCTGGTTAAATATGTGTTTTGCTATCAAAACTGAACGCGAACAAACAAAATTCAAGCCAACGCTGTTTACCGTTGAGGAGTACCCTCGTACGGAGACATCTCTGGCTTCAGCATCAGATCCTGGTTAAATATGTGCTTTGCTATCAAAACTGAACGCGAACAAACAAAATTCAAGCCAACGCTGTTTACCGTTGAGGAGTACCCTCGTACGAAGACATCTGTGGCTTCAGCATCAGATCCTGGTTATATATGTGTTTTGCTATCGAAACTGAACGCAAACAAACAAAATTAAAGCCAACGCTGTTTACCGTTGAGGAGTACCCTCGTACGAAGACATCTCTGGCTTCGGCATCAGATCCTGGTTAAATATGTGTTTTGCTATCAAAACTGAACGCGAACAAACAAAATTCAAGCCAACGCTGTTTACCGTTGAGGAGTACCCTCGTACGAAGACATCTGTGGCTTCAGCATCAGATCCTGGTTAAATATGTGTTTTGCTATTAAAACTGAACGCGAACAAACAAAATTCAAGCCAATGCTATTTACCGTTGAGGAGTACCCTCGTACGAAGACATCTCTGGCTTCGGCATCAGATCCTGGTTCAATATGTGTTTTGCTATCAAAACTGAACGCGAACAAACAAAATTCAAGCCAATGCTATTTACCGTTGAGGAGTACCCTCGTACGAAGACATCTCTGGCTTCGGCATCAGATCCTGGTTAAATATGTGTTTTGCTATTAAAACTGAACGCGAACAAACAAAATTCAAGCCAATGCTATTTACCGTTGAGGAGTACCCTCGTACGAAGACATCTCTGGCTTCGGCATCAGATCCTGGTTAAATATGTGTTTTGCTATTAAAACTGAACGCGAACAAACAAAATTCAAGCCAATGCTATTTACCGTTGAGGAGTACCCTCGTACGAAGACATCTCTGGCTTCGGCATCAGATCCTGGTTAAATATGTGTTTTGCTATTAAAACTGAACGCGAACAAACAAAATTCAAGCCAATGCTATTTACCGTTGAGGAGTTCCCTCGTACGGAGACATTCTTGGCTTCAGCACCAGTTCCCGATTAAATAATGTATTTTTCAACAAGAATTTACAAGAATAAAAAAAAATCAAGCCCACGCTCTTTACCGTTGAGGAGTACCATCGTACGGAGACATTCCTGTCTACAGCACCAGATCCTGGTTAAATATGTTTTGCTATCAAAACTGAACGTGTAGGGAACAGGGCGGGTGGGGCGTTAGTCCACCACGCGTTAAAATATTTTATTCATTGATATTTTCTTTTTTAAATGTATGAGTATATACGCAAGCTTAACAATTTCAAATTTAGTTTTTTTTTCAATAGCCTGGAGTATGATTTTTGAATCTCATTCGGTGAGTTCAGCAGTTGAAAATGTCAAAATTACTATGGAGATAAGTATCTTTCTACTGCTGATTTGACTTTCAAAAATCGCACTCCTGGAGTATGATTTTTTAATGTCAAATCAGCAGTAGAAAGATGCACGTCTCCATAGTAATTTTGACATTTTCAACTGCTGAACTCAGCAAATGAGATTCAAAAATCGCACTCCTAGCAATCTTGTTTAGTATGAATTTTGAAATGTGCGCCATCTACCGGAATTCTCTATAACTGCATGCTACTCCCGCTTAGTATTATATCGTATTGTAGATCAATGAAAAAAATGTAAAAAAAACCTGCTTATGAAATTGCTATTTTCAATGTGATGTTATGAAAATAATATATTATGTTGCTCAAAATAAATAAATATGATGTACCAGAACAGTAAAATGCGATATTTCGTCGATTTCAGACAAATTTTACTTCTAGCGGACCAAGTAATGCCATCTAGTGACATTTTAAAAATTATTGTGAGTTATACAAGGAAATAGCGTTCTATGCTTTTCCATCTTCTTTGGCAACGCCAACAAAAAAAATTGCCAAAGTACTCTTTGATCTTGACATTTATTAATCACTGTCAAAAACATTCCTTTAGACTCATCTTTGTTTAGACTCGATTATAAATTTTCTTTGTTTAGAATTTTATTTATTTCTATATCTAAATGATATATTTTTAGTCTAAATTCATAGTTTTACTTATAATATTATAAAGTTTTAATATATGCTAATATACAGGGCACTATTCCTTTCAAACATGTTTTAAAGTATGTTCTCCTCATCCATCCTCCCTCACCCAGCTTGTACTTGCATTTTTATAAGTTTGATACAAAATTAATATTAAATTTAGCTAAAAGATCAGAAGATATGGATGTAGATGATGACAATGCTAATGGTAAAGTAAAGAACTATATTCAAGTTACAGTGGTTATATTAAAGTCATAGTTTTTGCCTCAGTGGTGTTACTACTGGCTGCCAGAACTGGCAAAACGGCCATGCTTAGCTTTAAAGGCAGGTTTAGACGATGACAATTTAGCGGTGCGAAATCTGCGGCGCCGGCGCCTCTACTATTTCACGGCATGCGAACATTTGCAAGGAAAGAGCACGCGTCTATTTTTCGGTGCTAGTGACGCCCGCCCGCGTCTCTCGCAAGCCCCGCGCCAATCTTTGGACTACTCGTGTAAACGCGTAGTGCTAATCGTTAGCACGGTTTTCTC